>OV815489.1:29206253-30537504 GCA_929108735.1 Andrena dorsata
ACTATAAATGGAGCTTGAATATTACACTTTTGGTTAACAGCGTCGCCAGAAGAAGACGAGCGAAGTAATTGATACCGTAATGGCGATACATATCGCAACTTTGTCGTTCGATTCGAGAGTCAGTCTTGCCTGGTATCGACGTCTGCCATGGTTGGGCATTAAAATTCACCGAGGCGCCTCCCGATTTAGCGAGAAGCTTCCGGTCGCCGTTGCCTCTCTATCCCAGCTTCGCGCATCCAGTTTACGTCGCCCATAGCTGTCGTCTTCGCCGTCGTCGTCGTCAAGCTTATTACTTTGCATACTGGGGCGAGCCGTCGGGCATGCGGCACGAAAAATACATAATTCTTTCAGAAGCAAAGTGCCAATAGTACTTATATACCGTGCCCGGCGATATATCAAAGCTCAGGCCAGCCATGGACGCGCGCCACGGGCCATTTTATTTCGCGATATAATGCTCGACTCCTCGTCGTTCTTACCGCCTGACATATTGGCAGCGATAGCGAGTAATCCGTAACGCTGCCCTCCATTCGCGATAACAGCCCAGTCAGAGTACTCTTCGCTACTCCATTTTTCCCTCCGCTGTTCACTCATTCCTCCATATTCTTCCATCCTCTCCATTCACTTTCATCCCCTCTGGTTTTAACCCCTCCCCCGCCTCGCTCTATTTCGCCTATTTGTCCTCTTCCTTTGTTTCCTCCTACCGTGTGCTCCCTTTACCGGCAGTCTGCCTCAACCCACCACCGAGCGACCAATATATTTCGAAACGCGAGGCTCGGAGCGAGATGCGGCGAGTGGAACGTGATGCAGATCGACGATAAATCAGACGGCGATGTAAATAAAAATCTTACTAGGTGGGTGGTGCCTTTGTGGGAAAGGGTGCCGTCGTTTCCGCTGGGATGCAATTTGGTATTTTTCATCGGCTGGATAACCGATACACCAGGGCCGATTTGTAATTTCGACCGCGCGACCAAGAAGCTGACAAGCCGAGAGAGACCGCCAAGCAGCCGCCAAGTCTCCAGATGAATCTGTTCGACGTTATTTGCCCGATATATCTCCCCCCCCCCCCCCATCGTGGCGGTCCTCGGATTATTTATAACTCCATTTTCCCCCATTCCAGTCGCCCAGCGGATAAATATTCGCGCTCGACATCGCTCGACAGCTAATTCGTCCTCGAAAGCGAGTTGGACGAGAAATTTCACAGAATCTTGTCATCTAGAATTTCGGTGACAGAAAAAAAGAACTCATTTTATACGAGGTTCGCGCAAGATATTCCGTTGAATGGTGGCTTTGCTCAAGTTCATTTCTCGATTCGACAGTCGCGGACGTTTACAGAACGAGGCGCGACAAGTTCCCCGATTTATCGGCGCAAATGAGACACGCGGGGCGCAATCCGGCTAGCAAAAACACGCGTCTCGACGCGG
The DNA here is from genome assembly GCA_929108735.1 of Andrena dorsata. Taxonomy (NCBI): domain Eukaryota; kingdom Metazoa; phylum Arthropoda; class Insecta; order Hymenoptera; family Andrenidae; genus Andrena; species Andrena dorsata. The sequence goes on from OV815489.1 coordinate 29,207,675, forward strand.
AAATCGAGCGCGTCGCGTTTTCCCTTCGGAGAACGCACACTGGCGCGTTCCGCCGCGGCGCCGCGTATAAACAGAAATGCGAGGGACTCGCTGTCAGGCTGACAGGTAATTCACGGTGCAGAAGGCTGGGGCTTCTCCCGGTAACTTTGATTTCGTGACCCTTCGGCGAGACTGCCGCGAATCCGAGAGGGAAGTTTCCTGAGTGGCGGGGCCGTGACGACTCGCGCCAATCATTCCCCTTTCGTTTATTTCTATATTTCCCCTTTTAATTCGAGCATCGCGGAGCCGGATAGAGAGGGAATTTTAAAAATTCCGTAGACAGCCTCCTCAGAGATCGTTCACCTCTTGCAGGACCACAGGCTTCATTGAGAAAGTCTCAGAGTCTGTAGTGGGTTTGTATGCAGAGAACTCGGGCGGCTCTCCTTTGGCTGAAAGTAAGCCAGGGCCCCTCGAACGGCGCTCGAAATATCGTGGGTGATATGCAACGTAACCATCGACGAGTGCCTCCTACGTGGGTAGAGATGGCTCGCAGCTAACGGAGCGAGGGGGAAGTTTATTGGGGAGTGCTATTTTCTACGCGACAGAATTTAGGAGTGGCGTGGATGCTGGAAGGAAACACACTCGGTCGATACGTCGAGCAAGGGTGTATTTATAGGGAAACCAATGAGATCTTGCCGTAGCTTCGGCGAGCTTAGATCAGAGATAGCGTAAAGGGAACACCCGTGGGACTTTAGACGAAAAGTTCCGCAGGAAACTCCGCTCTCGCTTATACCGAGTTTTCTCCTTGCAAGTTTTAGCTGGAACGTTCCGCGTATGCCGTCGTTGCGCGAAGTATTTCGAAAATGTGCTCCCTTAAATGTTAATCTAAATTCTGAAGGCCGCGCGAAACTTCGACCGACGATGAAACCCTCTAGAAAGGGGGAGAGGAAAAAAGAGGAGCTGTAGAACGTTGCTCGGTTATGAGGAAGGATGACGGGCGGTCCTCGTTGCTAGCGATTTTTATCGCAGCGAGCAGAGGACAACCGAATACTTTCGACGGGGAGGGGTCGAAGCGCGGTGTAATTCGCGGATAGCGTGGCGCGCACCACCGCGAAATTCCAAAGCAGGCGTGCACGATCACGCGGAATTTTAAACGGGGCAGTGGCTCCGACGAGATTCCATTTTGACACCTAATTACCGCGATAATAAGCTTTGAAAATTAGGGATATCGGCTGGGCGGTCACGCGGCACAGCCTGCATCATTAATACCGACGGATTTACGGGTAAGCCGATGACGAGCCGCAATTTACAGAAGCGCGGCTCGCGAAGCCGGGAAATCATGATTCCCCGCGTGACGGATCGCCACCGAAAGCCCGCTCTACCTGTTACCGAATTGCGTAGACCGCATCGAAAGTGTCTCGTTTAAATACCGAACGCTTCCTTGCCGCCGCGCGTGTCGCTGTGCACAACGCGCGTCAACTTTACCGCGCGAGCCTTGACACGCCGCTCGTCCCATACCGAATTTCGTTTTAAATGTGGTAGAACCGCGACGTATCTGGGACAGTGGCGCGCCTGCCATCTTTTTATCCCCGAATGGAGCTGCCGTGGTGGTTGCGATGCATAAGGTAACGGGGAAAATGCATTTCTGTTGCAGGAAGCGCGTACATCATCAGATGGAGCGCCCCGCAGCTGATGGTGGTGGCGGTGCAGTACATCCTCACGGGGCCCTATATGCCCCCGTACGTGCCCCAGACGGCGAATTAGGACGCCAGCCACGAGAAAGCTGGCCCGTGTTCGCCGAGGACATTCCATCGTGGCCTGCGCACCGTTGCGTCCCGCCCTTCACCCCGCGGAGCCGCATCCTAACGCGCCAGCCACCAACGAACTGCGTTATTCCCGCGTCCGACGCGACGTGATACCTTAGCAACGCGATCGGGTAACGCAGCATTTATTTGCCCGCGATATTGTTCGATTGAATCACGTGGACGTAAGTTGCGAGGGTCTATTCATTTCTGCGGGAGATTTTAATCTCGGTTTTAATCATCTTGCGGTAAAGATAAATGTTCGCCGAATTTCTTTCGGCTGGCAAATTTAATTTCGATGCTTTCGCGCGATGATTCCGAGTCGTCTGTTTAATAAATTCCGGGGTGAGCCGTGCCCCCGCTCGGTATGAAAATTTGATTGACATTTCGCGGGACGCATTACCGGACATAGACGGGATTATTTGCCGACGGCGGGGTGGATACCTTTAATTGGATTGTTAATCGCAATAAAACATTAATTAGGGTAATTGAATTACGCGTGGACGACTGCTGGATCACCGGGCTTAATTAGCATCAGATATTTATTGTCGGGCGAATTATCTTGGTGAATTATTTGAGGGAAGTAATGATGTATGAACGCTGGGGGTGTACGCACCCCCCCCGCCGCCACTCTTCTTCCAGGGCCAGTATCGCCGCATGACGTTTGACCGCGATCGTGCGAATAATCGGACCGATTACAGGGCGAATTAATGGCGCTGGCCGGTGCTGGAATCTTAATTTTCGCGCCAAGTGATGATGCCGGTGTAGAGGATAGCAGAGGGTAACGGTACTCGGTCGCGTGCAACTTCGAGCTCGACGTTAATTGCGAGTATCAGGCAACACCGTACTGCGATACGACTTCGAATGCAACGGAATTATCAATCAACGGAGGTAGCGTGCTATTTTGGTACGTTAAGCGCTTGAGATTATGTGTGTTCACCACTCCGGGCGCTAGATTAGGTTCGACTGGATTCACCTGGCATCCAGCATTGCTTCTTTCACGATCTGGGAACTGAAAGTGAAAAGAGGGTTAGTTGAGTCGACGGTGCATCGTTTCCTTGAACTTTAAAATTATGTTGGAGAGCAGAATCAATAATGGAAGCGATAGATAGGAATTCAAGGGAAGAGTACATTCAAGGGTGTACTTTAATTAATAGTGCATATTCTAAATAGAATTTCTTTTTTCGCAGACCAGACGCTCACCGAGCTGTGAAAGCACACCGCTAACTGATAAATCCCTTGAAATGGGGAAACATATCGAGATGATGTTTGAAAGAGAGGTGCGTGGAGCGCGTAGGAAAGTCTCTGTGAATGGAAACTGGAGGCAATGACTTTCCAAGCAACCAGGAAGTAGCATTCAAGTAGACAGCCCTCGAGGGTGGGACGGGGGTTGGAGGTTGGGGGAATTTGATTAATGCTTCGGCACGTGAAAAATGGTGCTCGCACGCTCGGATCCTCGCGGAATCATGAGGGTGCCAGGAGCGTGCGCGACACGGGGATATCCATGATATTTTTAAACTACGAAAGCAGGGAGGGAGCGCGAGAAATCCAATTATCGAAACGGAGGGAATTTCATTCTCGTTTCTCAAAATTTTATCCTCGCCTCAGTATTTCGTCACCGCATTCGCTAGATCCTTATTTTCTTTGTTAGTCGCCCGATGGGAACTGCTGAAGTCGAGTTAGCATTAGCACCAAGCAATTCCCTTCCCATTCCGCTGCGCGGTGATGAGAATTTTGAAAATTTTAATTGAAAACCTCGCTCCGAACGTGCTCCTAGCTAGCTTACACCGTTGCCAAGGGAAGTCCCCTCACATCCCTCGCGGTAATTCGTGAGAGTAAGGTGGGCTCGTCAAAAATTGGCGCGGCACACGTGAAATCGAGACGGCGTTTCGGGTTCGGGCCCGCGATGAAGGACGTGATCACGCTGCAACGCTCCGCGAAGGGTGCGTGTAGAAGCCGGCGCGCGTTCAAAGCCTGGAATTACTATGATTTCCGAGCGTGAACGTATTAATCACCCTGCTCCCTGTAATTACTAGACTTTCCATTACCGATCGCGTGTAATCGGTACGCGACGCGTAATTACGTTTCCACGATATCGGGCTACGCGACGCGGCGGGAAACAAAGAGGCGTCCGGCTAAATTAAAACGCGCCACGGTGCGAATTAATTACCAAAAGAAGGCAAAATGACATCAAACGACAGGGCCCCCAATACGTCCACTCCCTATTGTTTATCGAAACGTGTCGGGTATTCGATCGTCGATGATGGCCGCGAATTAAAATTCGAATTAACGATTTCCAAGCGACTCGAGCCACCCCCGCCCCAACGCAAATATTAATAAACGGCGAGGCGTTTCAGCTGTGATTCAATTTCACGGCAGCCATGGTGATTAAACGACATTCGACGATCGAAATTGCAGCGATTCTGTTGGCAGAATGGGCGAGTCTCTGTCATCGAGGCCACGTGCCGGCCCCATTTGTATTCCGAGCCTCTGTCTCGTGAATTCGTACGGGGTCATTAGAAACGAAAGCTCCGCGGCCCGAAATGGAGCCTCGAAGCTTTTACCCTCCGCGAAATAGATAAGAGAAAATTGCCCACTTTGTTCCGGGAAATAATCGGGACGGATGACGGAAAGGGTGGCTGTAATGTTGGAGGAAGCGGCACGGTGCCGGCCGACGCGTAATTCCCGCGGCGAATCGGCAGAAACCATTTGTGTGTCTGGACGGGGATGACTTTACGCTGGTCGGTCACGCGAGCGGCTCAGGGAAGCCAGTATGAAAAGTTTCGATCGCGCGAAAAGGGCTTCGATAAAGTATCATTCGGCCGGGAGGTCTCGCGGCCGGAAAGTTGGCTCGCCCCGAGATTGAAAAGTTCCTCTTTATCGGCGAAAAACGGCGGTGGCTGTATCTTCCTCGGCCGCTGGACTCCTTCGGCGAAAGATTCCGCGGGAACGGGATAAAAAGAAAGAAGATATTATTTCCGCTCGACGCGCGGGAGCGAAAGATAAGAAGCGCGAGGAATCGCGAGGGGATTCTTGAAGGGGTCGCGGCGCGACAACTCCAGCAACTTTCTATTTCGGAATTAGCATTTAAATGAAAGCCGCGAATTAGACCGTCAGTTTTGGATTTATCTTTCGGGCGGAACGTCGCTGGGCGGAATTTCCGCTTTGGCGCGGACCGGCTGATAAACTGATTCGGATTCGGGGCACGGGATGGACCGAACGGCTACATTATAATTCGTCGTACGGTCTGTCTGGCATAATTGCTGTGGCTTCCGGCAGTTTAATCAAGAAACGCCCCTCTATTTACATGCTTATTACAAAATATACAGCGACAAAGGGGAAGCAGATAGCGCACCAGCCGTTTCTGCTGCAATTCAACCGATTTTACCTACATTAGGCGAATAAAGCAGCCGAATATGAGAACCATTTTTTAAAAACATCATAACTCTTGACTAAGAACAGTTTTATTCAAATTCGATATACGTTTCAAAAGTAGAATATCTATACTTTAGCAAACTACTAAAAAGTACTCTAACAAACATTCCGTTTTTTCATAATAAAATAAAAACGAAAGTCATTGAAATACGCAGATAAAAAAATGGGTTCCTAATATGAAACCCAATTGGTTCTTTCCCGAAGCTTACTTAACCACCGAAGTCTTCATGGGTCCACCACGCCCATCATAACTCTTTATACGTACACTTAACCTAGCACATCTAAAGAATAAAGACCTGTGCAAAACAAGCATTCTGTAGCATAATTTTCTTTCTTAATTACTTTTATCATTCAGAAGAATTTCTTCTTCGCTCTCATCAGCTGAACTTCCACGGGTCTCTTATTCGGAAACAATAACATGATAACTATTAAGTAGCTTCCAAGTTAAGCCTTCATCATTTAATAATACACAACTACTTAGTAAGCCTTAAGCTCCATTGCAAGCACTATACAACAGTATTTGCGAACATAATTATACACTTACCACTTCAGAGGTATTTTTAATTTAACCAAACCACTTCAAAAACGTTCTGCAACGTATTTCAGAAATATGAGCTTGCTCGAGACGCTTAATTGATTACAATGCCACTGTGCGGACAAAACAACAAATAAAAATCGCAATGACATTCAAGACTTCTGTAGCGTCGATAAGCTGGAGTTTCATATTAGGAGAGTTCGTCATATTCGGCTACTTAACCCTAAGCTACAGTAAAATTCAAAAATAGGATGGATGATTCCTAACTCCAGGTTCACCAGAACATTCTCTTAAAAACTGAAGACTGCCCCGAGTACTTTGAGCCAAAGACCAATACCCCCGATCTTCTTACACCAATCCAGAAGAAGATTTCGCGATAGCCATTCCGAACGGAGGGTTCAGGTCGATCTGCTCGACAGCTAGCGATTAGCATTTGAACCCAGAGCGGCGGGGGACTACGAATTAGGCCAGCAGTTTTCGATATTTATCAGGGCACAGTGGAATTTCCGGCGTGTCGCGATCCGCATTCAGATTCGTGCCACGAAACGGCGCGACGCCCGCCTGCCGAAATATCTCACGCCAATATAATTGCACGCGTTTCAGAGGTATCATTCCGTAATCTATGTAGTCCTGGTCGGACGGGGGATTATGTTAAGCGATGCGTGAGCGGCCACAGTCCACGGCAAGCCAGGCGTAACAGAGATACTGCTCGGTGACGTCGTTACACGCCACGGCTGTATTTCCCCCCCGTTGCGTGCACCCGCGCCGATAGAATACACGCTTCCCTGTTTAGATGCGTGAGCGGATAGGGAACGATACACGTCTGCCCTCCGACCACCGCGGGCCGCACGCGTTATTTTATTCCCAACGATATTCTGCCCGCGGAGCGCTCGAAATTAATACGTCACTCGGTTGCTGCATACAATCGCTCTTGGATCATATCCTCTGGACTCCGGATAGGAGATGGAGGAATTGAAAAAGGGAAGACGAGATCTCCGTTATTCCACGTTCCCATTCCGATTCCCGATGGTTTAGTCACGAGACATTTTCCGGGGATACGCTAACGTCGATTCTAAGTTCTAACTGAACTGAATGCGAAGCGAACTAATTTTCGCGAGCCGTGATTAATTTCCAATCACCGAGCGCTGTATTAAGTATCACGCTGCTCATCGTGGCGCAGAAAAAGGCTTACAGAGTGATCTGTCGCGTCCGATACAAATTTAATACCGTCCACGCGAACCCCAGACACGCGCCCTGTAATCCGGACGTAAAATAAGCGGAATCGCGTACGTCACGCGACACCCGCGCCTGCAAATCCAAGAGCGACACGCGCGTTGACGGTGACACGCGTCGCGATTAATAAGCGTGGAATTGCAACGGCGAGAACAACAACGAGACTAATGGCCGTTCGTGAGCTCTGGCCCTTCGCCGGCGCCGGGTTACATCGAAAAAGGCAAGATTGAAATTCCCGGATTCGCTTGTAAAAAATTTCACTGTCCCATTTAATTTCCCCTCTTTATTACATTCCGCCCTCCCCCAGGGAGGGAATGAAAAGCGGTGCCCGTAGCTGTCCGGTTTGTTTTTAAATTTTGTTCGTAAATTGTATTCCGCGGAGTCCCGTGTCCCTCCGCCCAATAACAAATTTCAAACGAATTTTAGACAAACTTTTGTCTTCCGCTGCAGCGCAATATGGTTGAATTCGTTCGTTTCTCCCCCCCCCCCCTCCTCCCCCAAATTTTCGTGCAATTTCATTTCGAAGGTACATCAATTTGCAGCTGCACGTTGATTTTTCTGTCGTCAAAGTCGAGCTCCACCGACATTTATCCGCGCCAGGCCGATCGTGCGTATTCGAACGCGGCAAGTAGTGTAGGTCGGCGCATGGCCAGGCATAAATCGCGTGGACACGCCCTAGGCAGCACCGACTCGCAATTATATCGCGTTTTATAAATTTGCACCGACGGTGCCGTGTGTATATATATATTTCTCGTCACACAAACGCCGCGTCCCTACTTCGACGCAGATTTTTCGTTCGTCTCTGTGGGACGGAGAAATATATTTAACATCCCAGCGCATTGATGGTGCATACTTCTTCTGTTTAAAGTAGGGAAGCTGACTGCAACTTTTTTTCACGCGTGACGGCACCAGCACGTGTGCCACTTGTCATCGGTGTTTCAAGTGTATTTAAATTGTCTCATCTAACTTCTTAACTTCTATTCCTTTAATAAGTGCACATATCTATGATTATTATTGTTATTATTATTAGATAGTGTTAATTATGTTGATATGAAAAATAAATTGCATTTTTTAGATTATAGATATGTCAAAGCCAGTAAAAGAAAAACAAGATATTAGAAGTCAACTTTGGCATAAAAGATTTTCAAACGTTTTATAATATTTTATCATTTTCTCTTCTCGTTGCCGTTTTAATTTCGAAATCCACAGTGAACAAAGGTAGCTAGCTCAAAGTCAGCTTCCCCATTCTTTCGACTCTTCTCGATCCACTTACAGCGGCTGTACTGTACTGCTCATTTCGAACTGTCCTGATCTTCGACGATAAAATAACTGCGTGCTTCGTAACTTTCCCACGAAACGAATTCGGAATTAGCGATATAAAGGGGGGAATAGCCCCCGGCGTGCCCTCGGAATCGTAAAAAGATATCCGTAGACTGTCGGGAAGGCGAAGTTTCCGCGGAGATCCAGAGGCGAGGGGAGACAGAAGTGAAAATTCGAAACGCACGAAAAACCGCCGACACGCCAGCAACGAATCGACAATTCGCGTTTTCCCTCGGGATTTATTCCCGCCTCTTGGAAATAGTCGAAACTTCAAACTATTTACTGTTACTGTCGGCGGTACCGTCGAGATTTCGCCGCGGCGTTCTCAAAAGCTGAAGAAACTTTTACGAGGGCGGATAGTAAAGTCCTCCTCAGTCAAAAATGACGACGTAAAAACCGGAAGGGAGCAACTCCGCGGAATACAGGAGAAACTAGTCCGCCGTTTCTTGCAGCGGGATCCTTTAATCGTCCAAATATTCGCAAACACCGCGTTCGCGGGATTACCATGCCCCGGGGCGCAGGGAACAAAAGGATCGATTTAAATTGCCTGGCCAACGTGTGAAGCTATTTGCATGACAGTGATTTTCGGGCGGAGCGGGAATCAGCATAATAATACTTCTGAGATATGTAACAGACTAGAATCCCACCAGCCCCGTGTACAAGCTGCCCCATTATTGGTGGTACGTACGAGAACGAGGTGATTCTCTGCAGAGAAACACCCTCGAAGCGTCGGATAAATTCTCCAGGAGAAGTGTCTTATTTACCGAAAAAGGTCTGCCAGATCTGTTTCCATGGCATGAATTTATAGCCCAGTGCATACGAGCACGATGAGCACGAGACAAAAGTACGTTTCATCCTTTTTCAGTTAAGCCATCGTTAATGGACCAGCCTGTATGTATGAAATCAGAGATTAGGAGAACGGGGCGGTCAGAATCGGATTCTGCTATGCATAATCCGTGTTACGGTCCGCGAGCTTTTCACATCCGGTTTAACGCGTTTCATTCATGGCCGAGTCTCCGCCACGGAAATACTGTCTACAAAAGCGCGGCCAATCTGTTGCTTCCTCTTTTCATTTCTACCGCTATTTACCGGGAAATTTAGTTAGTCGATTTCTCAGCCACCGATCGATGGTGTGTTCATTTCCGCAGTCATTTTTAAACCTTCCCCCGTTTCAATTGGACGGGGAAATTTCCTCTATGGTACCGTCCCATAAAACAAGGTTACATACGGTTTTGAAATCCAGCCGTGTCCAACGTTTGCGCCGCGCGATATTTAATTTCAATACCAGCTACGGAGCGCCGCTGGAAAATTTGCAGCGAAGCCGCGCGGTTGACCCGCGATTCACCTGCAAAAATTTCCCCGGAAAATATCTTTCAAAATCCATCCGGAGTTTTAATCACCCGACGGCGGCTGCCGACAGAGCCAATATAACTAACTCCATATATCATTCGCCCTCTTTATTAAAACAAAACAACGCGGCTGCTCCCGTTCCGCTGTTTTATATTTACCGAAAAACAGCCGGAACGCAGGGGATTTCACCACAAAATGAAAAGCGAGGAACAACAGAGGCTATCGGAATATACGTACGCGATTCCGCAGGATTGAATTAGAAGAGGTTCATCGTCGACTCGTAGGGGGGTATTTTGTGACGTGCGATTTTTTAAATTATTTTCGGGAATTTTTTTTGTGGACTTACGGAGGGGTGTTCTGCCTTGTAGTATTATTACAAATTTTTATGAGGCTGTACATAAAAAATATGCACGTGTAGAGCGTGGATTGCAGAACGTTGAAAAAAGAACAGCTCGTGCTGGCGTTAAAGGAAAATGTTCTATAGTTTATCTGAACACACAAGAAGGAAAAGAGATTCTTAATCTGCATGAACATGGCTATCTATGAAACTAGAACAATTCCGAAAAATGAAAACTTCTTAAAATGCCTGCAATTTCAACATTAACTGTCGGCATTAGGGATTTTTTTTCGTCTTTTTCGGGCCATGAAATTAAAACAAAATTAGAAAAAATATAATTTGTCCCAATTCTAATGGGGTCAAGTAGAATTTCAGATATCGTATCAACCATTTTCTAAACCACCGTTCTGAGAAAAACGCGTTTAAAGTTTTGCAAACAGCATTGATTAAGAAAATTCCACTTACACGTAATCTGCCACTCCTGATCCGCGATAAAAATCTTTCATTATGCCCATAAAAAAAATTCCTGAAAAAAGTCACACCAGAATCCCCCTTAACACCCCCGCGCTATACAGAATTCCATCGCGAACCACCAAGCTACCCCCACGCTATTCAGATTAATAAAAGAAAGCTGGAAACTAAACTTCGCACGCCCCAACACGCGCGGGAAGCCTTGAGCAACCGAATTCTGTGGAAGTTCCTGTCGCTTCGAATCCACCTTCGCGGCTTCCCAGGAATTTCCGTTCAACGCTCCGCACCGTCCCCCGTTTCCGGATATTTAAATCAGAAACGCGCCGCGAAACTCACCCCCTCACCCCCCCCCCCTCCACCGCCCCTCGATCCTTATCAGCCGGAGAACGGCGGGGTGCAACTGCATCGCGAGTATCATAAAAGTGTGCTCGTTGCAGCGAGAATCACGGCTGGGTCCCGTTGGAACCCGAGTAAAAGTGGGTAACGACGAGGGAGATGGCGGTCATAAGAGCGCGCGAGGCGAAGGGGGAGAGAAAAATAGAGGGGAGAGGAAGAGAGGAGGGGGAATAGGGAGTGGAGAAGGGGTCGTGGGTGGAGGGATCCTGTTATACACAGTCTGTATCATCACTTTGCGATGTACTTGCGAGCTTTTCCCGCCTCGTTTAACACGGCCCATTCATAATAGGGTGACGGCCGTAAAAGTATTGCCGGTTATCGCGGCTGGCGCACCAGCTAGCTGGCCAAACATTGTCCCGACCCCCGATTGCGCCACCTCCGCCGCCGTGGCAGGACACCTATTGTCCTGCGCCGCGGCAGGACGAGAAGGGCAGCTGGAGGTCCGACACTTTTACCGCGAGCTTCGCCTCATAATTGCCAGATTGCTACGACAAAACTGGCTTTCCCGGTACAACAATCGGGAAATAACGCGATAAATCTCGCCACGCGCTGTTACCTCGGACCGACGGCACAATACCGAGTCTGTCGTTGATATTAAATATCGGGCGGTATAAGAATTACAACGGAGACAGCTATCGGTTACTCTGGTTACCTAGTCGATGGTCGTTCCTCCCTGATCCGGGATCGATTCGCTTGATCACAGTCGACAGTAGCGTGCTTCATAACGGGGCGAGTGCAAAAGTGTACGACACTCGAGCGAACTACAGGGAATGCCCGCAATCGTACGAGAAACGTGCGCAAGATTGTGTGCTGAGAGGCTTCGCTTGTGCTCGGTGTCGCATCTAGAATTGCACTGCCCTTGTTACGCGCGATCAACGCCCGGCGCGTAAACATTGCCCGTACGGAATTGGTTGTCGTGCGAAATAGAGGTGGTCGGTTGTTATGCCCAGTTGGCGATGCCATGCCTCGGGTTACTCGACGTGTCTGGAGTAAGGCCTTTTTCACACATACATCGCATCCTGTGTTGACAGCAAGCAGGGCCGTCTTCAGGTCCTCGCAGGTCCTAGGCACTTTTGCATAAAAACTGTATTTGTAACTCCTTTCAAATTATTTAGATAAAGTTGATTAGGATTTCGACCGTAGACCTTTCAAAAATTAAATCGTGGGATATCGGCGCACTGATTCGGTCACTATTATAAAAGTAAAAGCTATTTCGCAAGTTAAAAAAATAAAATTTCCAACGTTTCGGTCGTAATTCCGACCATTCTCAAGGAAAGAATAAATAAAAACTGCACTGCTTTTAAATTAATAGCACGCTTTAAAACGTGCGAACAACGAGTCGGTTGGAGAGTGACTGAGGTAAACATGTAACCATAGGTAGGAACAATCAGAGGATAAACTCAAATGCGATCTAAACAAACCTCGGAGGGGGAACCGTTAACCGTTTGTAATATTTGAAGAGCAAACATAAAAACAACACATCAATAAACTGCCATTGCACCACCAGTTCTTGCTAATATGGTACAAAACCAATAAATGTTCAAAACTATAATTACATACCACGATAATATGTAGTAATAGTCACGTTACATAAAGGGGACACATACAATTTAAAAAAAGAGACAATATCATAATGCCTTACTTTTTCAATAAGGTTGCGTAATAATTCTGTATTTTAGGTGTTTCATACCTAAGATTTACGCTTTTTTGTTTAATCATATGCAATGTCTTTAACGTTGTCAAAATCAAATCTATGATCGAACTCTATTGAATGTTTGGTTAAGGCAGTGTGTTGAAGAGGGGGTAAAAAAATGTTCCTTCTATGTTCGTATACACGTCTTTCTAAAAGTCTATATGTCTGACCAATATAAGATTGGTTACACCCCATACATGGAATAGAGTAAACAATATTCGAATTTTTAGACAAAGGTATCTTGTCTTTGATTGGAGGGAATAGCTGTTTGGTATACATTGGCAGCTTAAAGATAGTGTGTATTCCCACCTTTCTAAATTATCCTTTCAAAATTATGGTATTGTTCGCGTCATTCAAGTGTTAAGGGGAGCCCTATTTAGGACGCTAGGAATAAGGTGATTCTTGAGAATTTTTTCTTGGAAACTATTAACACGTTGCGTGCGGGTGACGTGTAGGGTCACGTCTTGGGCCCGGTCCCAATAAATGTGGAAGGTGAAGAAGAATTTTTCAGGTATCGAATTTTCCTTTTGCATACGCATTCAGTACGAACGTGTTCATCAGTGTGCGCATGTCCTTACACAGCATTTTTCACCATGATGGAGCTGTTTTTTTTATTTAAAGCGTCATACCTTTTTTCTAACAAAAATAAAGTATTTTTGGTTAAAATGTTATAAAATGTCGGAAGTAGCATAAAAGGGTGCATTTTATATAAAAATCTATTTCCGGCTTCTGGGACGGTCAACAATTTTTGGTGCCGCACGCAACGTATTAAGCGGATCTTTTCCAAACTTTCAGGGTATTTTAGTTCACATTCAAACAATAAAAATTTATGAAAACGGTATCTCATAAACGGACGCCGTGTATGTGGGAAGCGGGCCTTATGGAGGAGGCTTTCATGGTGCTCGAGTAATGGTAAAGTCGTAATTTCAATACGGAATAAAAATATCTAAACTGAATACTAAAAATTCAAAGATTTTAGTAAAAGGTTACGATGCACCGCGACCATTATTTTCGTTCCGCCACTAGGCAACCCTCTCAGCTACCCTCGCTATGATTCAAACACTCGGCGTACATAGAATTTGCATCGCGGACATGTCAACGTCCGCTGTATCGCGTAATAGGAATGCTCGCGAGACGCACGCCCGCGCTGAAGTTATCCGATCGAGTGTAGGAGAGGGCTCGCCTAATCGGAAAGTTTGATTTAAACGTGAAGGATCGCCGGCTCGTCTTCCCGTCGATTTAAGAGCGGGCGGCACGCGGCTCCAGGATGATCGATACTCACGAGCCGAACTTCATCCACGCGGGCCAACTTTCCCGTGAACTTCGCGAATTTATTTCACGGCCGTATCAGGCCACGCTGATCCCCGAGAGCTCCGGGGCTCGCGAGATTCCCGTCGATCGACTCGGGCCGGGAACGATTCGAGTTTCCAGCATTCGTTCCAGGCCGAAGTGGGGACCTCCGTCCAACGAAATAGATCGAGACACGGAACAGGGAAGCAATCGTACGGTCGTTAAGGCGTCGAAATCCCTTAACGTCGTGCACGTTTCGCGGCGGAGAATAGCGAGAAAACGCGTTTCATCGGGGCGCTGGCTCTTCCGGCGCTAGAAATCGCATCGAAATCCGCGAGCGTCTCCCTTTTGTCGTTTCCACGCGATTTATGGGAATTTCTTGGTGCAACGTGTCGTCAACTTTATGGCACGATTGTTCCAGAGTATCAGGGAGGGAAGCGTTTCGCTGTAGACTATACAGAAATTCTGAAACTCTGAAATTCTGAAATTCCGAAATTCTGAAACTCTAAAATTGTAAAATTCCGAAATTCGAAAATTGCAATCCTTCTATTCTCATCGGACGATTTCACCCTCGACCCGTAGGAATAATTAAGAATGTAATACGGAAGGACGAAGTTGCACGTTGCCGAGACAAAGCGTGATTGAAAGTAAGCAATCCGAAGATCCGATTGGCGCGTTTTAACGAGGGATTAACAAGCTTTTAGTGCATCTCGAGGAATAAGGTTCGTTCGTGGCGCACGTGGGACGCGGCTCCCTTGGTGGGGAGTAACGGGAGATCGATTGCAACCGGCGATCGCGGCCGATCCACCAGCGACGATTAAATCGCGAAACAAGTTGAAAGTATTATCGCTTACACGTTAATGTATCGTTATAAATTATATCGAACGTTTACGTAAGGATTGCATGAGGTAAGTAAGACTTTCGGTGCTCAACGGAGGCGAACGTTTACGTAGTGTTCAGCCACCGACCGACCGAGAGTCCCCGAGCGACGAACGCCTCCGACGAGCAGAACGAGCGGAGAGCCGCCTCGACGTTCTCGTTTTGTTCGCCCACGGACTGCGCGGGTATTGTAAATAGCTGAGTGTATAAATTTCAGTTCCGAGTTCATTGTATAAACATTATAAATACACACAGGAGGGAGGAAAACGCGAGGAGCGCGCCGGTCGATCGTTCGCGTCGAACCGCGTCGGAACGGAAGACGCGGAAGCTGTCCTCCGCTGTTTCCTCGGGGCGCTTCCGCATACCGCGGCCCCGCCGCGAAACTCTGTAAATATAATCGCGATCACGTAACAAGTGCCAAATACGCGACTCACACACGCATATACATATATACATACGCATAAAACGTGAATACATGTACGTACGTTGCATAGTAATCGAGTGCGCGCTCGTTTACCGCAATAACAAGCGTAGCGGTGAGCCGTGCACACCTTTCGCCGATACCGAAACTTCGGCAGGAGTTGCCGATGGAACGGCGAGCACGCGGATGTTTACCGAGTATTTGAATAACAAATGGATCTGAACGGCTGCCGCGCGACTCTTCGCGGTCGGGCACGAAGGGAATCACGAACGTGTCTCTCGCCTCGCTCAGATTCTCAGCGCCGGACTGCTCCGCTTTTCTTTCGCTCCATTGGGCGCCTTCTTCCGTGAAACTGAGTGCAGCGCGACGGGTACATGTTCGCACGGGGGCAGGGCACGTTAAGTTCGTTTCTAGTTGAGCATGGGATGTCCGTGACTCGCGGGCAAGCTAGACAAATCAATGTGCTTCTTCGTTTGGTTTTCGTCGGCAAATGGGAAAGCACGCGAATGGGGCGAGAGGAAGAAACGGAAGCTTGGAGACTCTAGTCGTAAGGGGGTTAACAATAATTAATTACGTCGTCGTAAGTCTGGTATCTCGTAGGCAATCCCGCCGGCAGCTCGTCACAAAACCGACCCTCTCGGAACAGATAGTTTGTTGTTGTTGATTATTTACTGTTGAACGCGAACGAAACCGACGTGGCAAAGGGAAGGCTTAAGTGGAGGCGATGAAATGGTCGATTTTGTGGACGGGCGATGTTCACTGTGTTCCTGTAAATAAATATACATAAACGAAGGTGTAACCTGCTTAGATTAACTATGCCGTAATTATAAACGACCGTGGAGTACCGGGTGAAACTCGCGGGAGATCGACAAGCAGCCTAACGAACCCTTCATCCCCCACACAATCATCCTCCGCTTCACCCTTCTTCATCTTCCTTCTCGTACGCGACGTTTGGTGTGGATGCTTTTGAAATTTCGTACGAGCCATCCTTTTATACAGATAGTATTTTGTTAATCGATTACGCCGGGATCGCGTTGGAAAATGTTCAACGCTTTCGCTATATATATATATACATATACTCACACATACTCGTTTCCTGTTGTTCACGTACGAGTCGGAAAATTGGTGCGGAATAGTCGAAGCAATATAAAGATATATCCGAACAGCGAGATGAAGAGATGAAGAGATGTCTATGTAGTACGGTAACTTGAACGGCGAAAGTGTTAAGGAGTTTTTTTTTTACCCCTCCCCAAGTAGAAGAGATTTCGACGAGTCAGGCGAGCCTATTCAGGAAAGGAAGATCGTTGCACGGTTAAGTGGCTAAAGAAGAGCGTAAGAGCGAATGAGAGGCCGGCTATGTTTAGAAGAAGACGATACTACCCGACGGACAAGAGAGAATGCTCGGGGGTTCGCTTTTAATGTGCATCGTAAACTCGCTGCGTAGTGTTACTCTAAATGTCGCTGCATTTATAATCTGTAAGTATAGAGTTGTGTTTTAACGTGTAAAGAAAGGATGTCGGGCGGATATCGTTCGGTTCGGCGCATTCGGAGAGGACAATTAGTCAATTAAAGGATACACGGTCCAGCGAGGGGCGGTCCTTTGCAGACGGGCTGGTCCTTTCTTTCTGGTTTCACTGGGAAAATGTGTTTTCTGTCCGCGTTATTGTACATTTTTCATGATTCCCTTATTGTGATAAATTATCTAGGACTGTACGAATAAAACCAGAAACCGAATCACCCTGCTGTTTTCATTCAAACGACCCACAACTCCAAGCGAAACGAAGAAACAGGGAGGGAGGGAGGGGGAGACGAAGAATCGAGGTAAGCGCGCAGCGGCTGATTCTCTCCACTCTCGTTCCTTTTTCCCGCGGAATGAACTCGCGGCGTACAAATTGCCCCAGCGAATAAACTGGATTCTTTGCGCGATCGTAAAGAGCAGGGTAAACATTCGACACGTTAATGCGTAGCATAATGTTATGGTTCGCATACAGATCGCGTAAATCCGGGAGAGAAATCGTGTTCGCGCGTTTAAAAGCCGCGTGAAGTTATTGGGATTGCGTGTATTATTATAGGGAACATCCAGGGGAATCGTACACAAACTGTACCTCATTGAATTCTAGATATTTACGCGGCACGGACTGCATTCGCCGCGATTACCATCGATATACTATGCAAATTCGTGGACAATTTAGTGCTGGCTAAAAATATAAAGTATCGGATGCCGGGCTTGTATCATTGCAACCATACTATTTCCCGAAATAGAGCTCGTAGCGAAACTTCAAATGGACCTCCATCACGGCAATGAATTGGTTTCCCTTCTAAACAGGGAACACGCTCTAGGTATTTCCAAAAACCGGGACACACAAATGCGCAAAGAACAGATTAAATTGCACTACTTTAAATTAGTTGAAAATAACTAGCTCAATTCTTCAAAGATTTCGGTTAATCCTTCGTGGTCACGCGGGGTGAATCGCACTGCAGGAAATGTCTTTGCCAATATTTCTGTTAATTTTTAAGCCAAAAGCTTGGTGAATTTTAAATAAAAAAACATGGCCTTCTTCAAATACAACATATCAAATTTTACATTTATTACATTTCTTGAGAAATACTATTAGATTATAAATACTATTATTATAAAATGGTAACTCAAAAATGACGCTAGGGTGCAATGAACCCCATGTGACCAATTTGTGATTATAAGAATTGCCCCTAGTACCCTTTCGTTTCTCCTTCTTCCCTTAATCTTCCTTTCCATCTCAGGGCAGTCACAGAAGACACGCGCCAGCAGGGGTAGTATACCCATAGATTCAATTATGAGTATCCGAAAAGCGCGGCGGACCAGCAGAGCCAGCAGAAAAGTGGATATGAAGTATCACGGAGTGATGCAAAGTGTCCGTGACAGCGCCGTCGATGCATCGACCTCCCAAGGTATTATCCACTTTATCCATAAGCTCCTTTCCCGCCGGAGTAACCGTATCAACTCGTCGCGACACCGACCGATGTAAAACATCACGAGTCCCTCGACTCTCAGCTCTGCCCTCGCGGATTCCAGGATCTCCGTCTGCATCCCCCGCGAAAGGAGCCACTGTCCTCCCTTGAAAGCAACCCCATCGCCGTTTTTCCTCGCGAGCATTTCATTGATCACGACGGATCCTGTCTCCGTTCGTCTCGGGGAAAGAGAAACCTTGCGACGCGTTTAACGGCGAGTTTATTTCGCAGTCGTATTCACGGAGGGATAAGAGCCGGTTTATTTTAAGACGCGTTTTGAAACAGCTTCGTGGCGGCTTATTTTAAGACGCCGCTCACCATAGGTCATCCGAGGGGGTTGCTTTATTTGCAGAATAGTCTGCTACCTTTCCAAGCTCACTGATACTAAAATCGAAGTTGCCTGTTTTGGGGAATTCATAATACCCCGCAAACTGAATAATACGGGATAATTTAATTCTGACAAGCTTCCTTATACTTAGAAAATTTGAAGGTGTATTTGTGACTTCCGGCGTGATGGTAAATACGGAGCTACCAATCACAATAAAAATATTCACGTCTATCTTTGCTAATCCTACGACGCCTCGCCGTTCTATAATTATAATAACTTATAAAGGTTTATGAGAAAGCCAGAGAAGCGACCGAATTTATTCGTCCACCGCGCGATACGTACCCCAGAGAATGAATATTTGCTGGAAGGACGCCGGCTGCGGCGGCGTCTCTTTGCCTATCCGACACCGGGACCCCTCCATTTTCTCAATTCCGCCGCTTTCCACGCGAGACCCCCTTTGACTTTCCCCGGGAATCCCGGGCGAGACAAGAGCCGCGAGCCTTAAAGGAACCGTCGGTTTCAAAGTGGCACGCGGTATCCCCGAAGGACTCTTCAATCGAGCATTTGAATAATTCTACCCCCTTTTTCTCCGGCCCACTTTCCTCTCGACCGCCGCGCTCCGGTTTCTCGCGTGCTCCCTCAAAGATTCCCCTGCATTGGCGCTCGCCAATTGATTTCACGCCCAGGCACGATTATCCCCAGCGGTTCTGGCAGCCGCCGCGAGAGCGACGCGTTGAAGACGACGCGAGGGGAAATACATTAGCACGTCTGACCATCGCTGGACTTTTCCACTCGCGCGCTAGGCTTTACGGATTCTCGCGGCCAATTGATTGATCCTAAGCGGCGGGGGTGGTAAATTTTTAGCATCGCGGAACGCCCTGCAGTGCTCGGACTCGATAGCAGCCGGGAGTCACGATAAACGATTAAGCCCGACGTAAATCGCCGTGGAAAATTATACGCGACGTATGGACACGCGTGCAAACGGCGCTGCACCTCGTAAAGCATCGCGGCCCGCCCGGATTTATGAAAGTGTGTACGTTCGATAACGGACTGTAACATTTTCTCCGGTATTAATCGCCCGACGTTAATCCGATCGGAAGACGAATTCGACACCGGCGACGACGCTCAAGCCAATAATCTATCGAACACGTAGCACGATTCCAGCTGTTAAAAACCGCACGGTAATTGCGAGGTAAGGAACTACCACGAGCAGGGAGTGTGATTGAGCCGCGAGGAAAGTTTCGGCGTAATGTGCGAGGGTAGAAGAATCTCCCCCGAGATTGCAGGCTCGCGGAAGGATTTGAAGAAAGTGGAGTAGAATTCGCGAGGAAAACGCATTGGGCGAAATCTGAACGACTTGCGGGCGGTTGGGTGAACTCCCGGCCGACTCCATTTCGTTGTTAGACGCGAGGCGCAGCGTGTAGACGGTGCATGCGCTTTACATGGGAGATCGAGAATGATGAAGCGCGCTGCATATTCCTCATATATGCATAACCCACGCTCGACGAGTGCAGCGTTACGCTCGGCGGCTTGAGATATTCGGATTTCACCGCGGCACTTTGTCCCCCGTTCCGGAAGAATATAACGGGGGCCCCGAATGCGGGGGATGAAAGAGGACAGCGGAATCGAATGGACTTCAAACGCCGACGTCTCCTACCGCGATACATTATTATTATTATTATTAACGTCTTTTATTGCTCAAAATAACAGAGGACAATAAACGGTGGGTAAACATCGACAAAAAATACAGGCGAAGTTCAGTCCGAGACTGTTTTACAACTTAACCTAAGACGGTAACTTAACCTAGTTATAAATAATACAGAAGAGGAGAGAAAAAAAAGCAAGAAAATATAAAAAAATAGTGAAATAATATGAAAAATAATATGAAAAATAACCTACCCACGGCTTGAACGAAGTCAGGAGAGTGTATAATAGAAGAGAACACAGAAACAGAACAAACTAACCAAGCGCAATGGGCAATGTGACATTACAACGGGTGAAGCAACAGAAAAGACTTACAGGAACATCTGAAAGAGGAGAGAGTCGGAAGTGCGCGGATATCAGAAGGGAGAGAGTTATAAAAATGGGGACCGACATAGGAGAAGGAAGCGCGAAGGGCGTTTGTGCGATGAACGGGGGATACATGCCCTCCCGAAGCAACTCTATCCTAAAACCACGGTCCAAGTACTCCAACTCTCTGAATCCCGATTAAAAGACAATAAATGGCCGCGGGAGGATTGATCGGGGGATACTTGAACTTTGAGATTAAACTCCATTAAACTGTCGAGCCCCGCAACAATGACACTTGGGTAGGCAGTTGGCGAAGTGGCGCGTAAATGAAGTCGACAAAGGGAGGTAAAGAGAGCGGAGGAGTACGGGTGATCTGGTTAATTAAGATTGTCACCTTGGTCGGCACAGAAGCTTGTATTGAACCAGCCGTTGTTACCTTCCCAGCCGGGCCGGGAAAAAGCGACTGAATAATGACTATGCATAAGGACGCGCAAAGGATTTCATATAAATGATAATGCTCCCCGGCGGCTCCTTCCGTCTCCGGCTGGCCGGAGGAGGGGCTCAAAGGAATTACAAATTTCGACGGGGGCCAAAATTGGTCGCATGAAAAATACATTTAAAAATATACTACCGCGCGGTCCCGCACAGCCACCCCGGCTCCGATATCTCCGATATTGTCGGCGGGAGCAACCGTGCTCCCTTTGACCTCCTTCCGTTTACGAAGGAAAAATAGGGCGCCTCGCCGGCCTTTGGCGCCGCCGCCGTGCCCCGTGCTCGAGTTTTAAATGGACTTTATCGACGATGTCGCGCAACTCCCCTCGCGACGATGTTCGCGACGATACACCGAGTGTTTCTTTATTGACCAGACTTACTTTTGCACCGATAAAGGAGCAGCCTCTGTACCTTCGATCAAGCCGTCCCACGTGTACCAAAGATATTCCTCCTGCACTTTTGCCGGGAATATAAAAGGACTGCAGTCCCGCGCGAGAACAACCCCCGGGGGGGGGGGGGACTCTAGAGTTGCCGCCGTTAAACCCAATTATTGCTTGAATATGTAGGACCATCTCCTAGTGCCCTCGCGCCTTTCTCCCGCCCGTTCGCCCTTTTACCAGCAGTGTCCCGTACGTAACCAAAGTTCGTAATTTACCTAAATTTCGGCGGACGGCGTGGCCGCGCGAACGACGCCGCGTTGCCCCTGGCCACTTGGCAACGTAACGACTTAATTCGCCCAGGTGTCCGCGGGGAAGCGGACGTACGGTTCCCCCGGGGCGATCATACCACGGCTGACTTAATGGAAACGAATAGTACTTTCCCCGATGTTCGCCGAGCCACGCGTAATGATTCAAAATGTAGGCCATACGTTGCTCGTATCCCATCGAGCGTACTTGTACGAGGGAACACCCGGCTCGTCGCTAATCCGTACCGCCAAACAATTACAGGGCCCCTCTGTAATTGAAACGAACAGTATTTTCCTGCGCGTTGTACCTGCGGTAACTTTCCACATCCACGTATGAAAGCTCGTCCCACGACTCCCTTAAATTGATAAGAACACCTGCGAACGAAAGGACCCGCGAACTCGCTCCAGTGACAGCGGAGTTCGGCGTTATTCGAATCAACTTTTATTCGAATGATATTTAATAAGAATTGCGAAAAAAAATTAAGTTATTCGAGAATGAGGAATAATTTTTTAGTCGAGTAATTTCAAATAAGATTTGCGAGTGAAACGAAGTTATCCGGGATTGAGGGATAAATTTTTATTGGATAAATATTTCGTAGCTCTGGAGTAACTTCGTTTTATTCGAAATTTGTATTCGAAGATTAGTCGAATAATGCCTAACTCTTACCGGCAGCCTATTCGTGTCTTATCTTATTCACTTTGAATCACGATCAACTGTCGTAAAAATGTGAATTTACTCCTCTGCCATCGATATCCAAGACTCTTCAGCCGCGGATCACTGAAAACATTCTTCTACCCCGTTTCCCAACCCCCAGCGTCACTTCACCCAACCTCCCTCCCACCTACACCATCGTGCGCCACAGAATGTTCCGATCGCCTCTGGGGAAGCACCGCGAACGCATTTTCCATCGGCAACGATCGAGGCCGTAAGAGAGCCCACATAAATTACGCATTAACGGGGCGGAGCTCTTTCGCGGCGAGGCGATACACTCGACTTTAACGGCGCACGGCTTTCCTTCGTCGCGCGACGACAAATCACATTCAGGAGTACACTCGTTCGCCGGAGAGTCTGCGTTTGATGTGCCGGTCGCGTAAACGTGGCGCGTTTCCCTCCGTCGAAACGAGCCGACGGAGGTGGCGAGAAAATATTTTTTCTTCCCGCGCAGTTCTGTCGATAACAGCCACATTCTCGAGGAGGGTTTCGAGATGCGGGCCCCGCGCAACCACGACACTCTGTCGGGATCTATGAAGCCGGGGTAAATCGAGCCTGTGACAGCTTGAGTGCTCGGTTTCACTCCGCCCTCCCCTCCCCGCTTTCGCCACCCCCTCCGCGTATTTACATACTTTTCGCCAGCGACGAGAGTAATGAGGGAACCGCGACGGCGGTAATGGCGAGCTCGAAAGAAACGTTCTGATAATAATTCTGTCCGTTATTTGTCCATTATTCCGCTCACTGGCGGTCTGGCCAGAAGCACGTGAACCTATAGGAGGATATAGAAGAGTGGAGAATGGTTCGCGTGCATCGAATCTGTGACCACGGCGCGTCACAAATCAATGTGGAAAGAATGAGGCGTCTGAAGAGCTCCGGGCAGAATTTTCTACGTACATACGTGCACACACCCGAATGAACATCAACAATGATAATCTGTCGCAATTGAATCGCGAACCCTTTACTTCCGAAATGGAATCGGTTGTTGCTTTCGCGTAGGGAAAAAAAGAGTGCATCCGCGCAAATGTCCGCTGTCAATACGTCGATGCGTATAAACGACGGGTAATCCCGTCAATCTACGGAAAATCAATCTTTCACTTCCGCGGACAGTGTCCCTGGATCGATTCCCCGTCGCGGAAATGGATACCCCCGGCGAGAATGCATTTTGCAAATTTAATCGGCTTGCTCGGCCCAGTCGATCGATTTTTCGTTAACGATTTCGCGGTGTATTTAGAGGCGACCGCAAAAACGGCAGGGGGGGGGGGGGAATCTCGAGACCGGGGGCGGAAAGTAAAATTCGTTTACGGACGAAGATTCTACCGTAGACCGCTCGATCGGACGCGTCTAATGGAAACGTTTCAACTCGGGGAGGGAAAGGATAGCCATGCTCTGGATATCGTCCGCGTAATGACCTTCGCGGGAGTAAATGCGAGCGAGGGATGCGACGAGAAATCAACAGCGAGGAACGTATTCTCGCGAAACGCTCATCTATATCTGATACGTCCGATTCGGAACCATGAGAGCGCACTTGAATTTTTTAAATCGCCGCGGTTTATAGTTTCGCGCGGATTCTGGTTCGCCTGTTTAATACATCGTTCGCGAGGACGCTGTTAATTCTCATTAGGAATTACCTATATCAAATTCCAGATTCGGTAGATTCGGGCTGGAAACTCATATGAAATACTGTTATGTATATTTAAGTTGGCTTGAATATTTCAACGTATTTCTTTGCCGTCCGCGAATTGGTTGGCAGAGAGAATTATTTGCGATGCGAGTAGATGTTAATTATTACGCGAAAATCTTGCTAGAATCGAACCTGCAATGTATAGAACCGATTAATTATTTCGTATTACTTGGACAAGCTTTAGCGGATCGAGTACAACGCACAGGGTAACATCGAGCACTGGAGTAATTCGCGATTTACCGTAAAATGGGGGAACATTGGCAGGTTTTTGATACATTTTGTTATAGAATGTAAAACTAAAATGTTTACAGCTGCTTTAAGTATCCTATGCTTGTGCTTGTACTACAAGTGTTAAAATGCATAAAGTTTTCGTCATTTTCTTCTTTAAGTCATGTTAAATACCAGCTGGTACGGGGTAATGCTGGCACATCATATAAATAGCAGTAACAGGTTAAGTTTTACTACTCTGAAGTCAGTAAAGACTGGTAATTAACCATTATTTTCATGTCAAATTGGGTTAAAGGATAACCCCATGTAGCCACCGCCAACATTGTATTTACTATAACTTTTTCTTCATCAGTGCTTAAAGTAGTGTGATGCCCCACACAATTGAATACCTAAAATCTCGATCTCGATTGCGACTTTATATGTTCATGCGTATAGCTGCCAATGTAGCCCCGACATGCGCCAATGTTGTCCCTGTCTGCCAATGTTCCCCCATTTTACGGTACCGGTTTGTTAGTTAAATTTGCCGGCGGATTATTAGTTTGATTCGCTTAGCGTTAAATTATTTAGGCGGCGAGCTCGAAATCCAAGCGAGAGTTGAAAAACTGCTGTTGGTCGGCCAACGGGATAAATATTCTGATAAAACAAGCGGAGGACTCGATCAACTCGCGGTGCCTACTGTAGCGGCATCGGTAGATACACACGATGAGCAAGCAAGTAGTGCGAGCAGAGAAAGAGTCAGCCGTAGAAGTTTCGCAACTCGGTGCGTCGCGCGGGGAAAGCTCTGAGCTACGAAAATATTGGATCAAGGATTTAGCAAAATACTACCCCCACCTTCGCATCTGCTGCTACCTCCCTTTCATCTTCCAATTCTCCTATCTCCTATCCTTATCTTCCCATATAATATCTCCTCCATCTCTCCTATCCTCCTATTTCTCCGCGCCCTTATTTCCCTATCCCCTATCAACCCCTACTCCCTCATCCCACTCTCCCGAGGTCTTCCCAACTTCTGAAGAAATCGCATCGATCACACCATATGTACATCCTCACGCTTGTTCTACTCGCTTTCGTTCCTCCATTAAAATACCCTTCGCCCTGCCAGCCAACAATTAACAACACATCCCCGAAGAATTCCCCGCCGACCGTCAAACCCGCACTGCGAGGTCCAATGAGGGAGGCTGAGCCGACCGGTCAAGTCACATTTTTGTTTCGTCCGGATCGACACGTCGGCCGCCTTCCAGCTACGTACGCGATGTCGATAGCAGAGCTTCCGCGGCGGGAATTATTTCTGGTTGATATCCCGGCGAGCGGGCACGGCAGCTAGATATAATTAAAAAGCTCGCCGGTGCTGCGGGGAGCGCCCTTCCACCGCGAAATTGCATGTAAAATTGGGCCGAACGCGCGCACACACGCTCCAACCCCTCCGGAGCGCCCCAGCGCGTGTATCGTTATACCGCAAAACCTCAACGCGAGCTGACCGTAGGTAATTTTCCGCGGGTGCGCGACTCTCTGCCACCCTCTATCCCCGAACAGCCTCCCCACCCCCTTGGAATCAAAGCGCGGAAAAGAAAATTCCGAAATCGCGGCCCACTCGCTTGTCAACTGCACGCCTCTAGTTTTACCGGCCGCTAAACACACCGCATTGTGCCTCGGCGCGGTACGAGCGCGTTTGACTCGCGGCACCGATCGCTCTGTAACCTGACGCTATTTTCCGACCGACACGTCGAACCCCCAACGAACATCCGCCGCCCCAAATTTCATCGATGTTTTATAAAACCGTCCACGGCTGCGTTCGGGGATGTTATCCCCGCTGAACTCGATTTTTTTATGGTTTAGGTGAGCGTGTTTGTCCGAGGCTCTGATGGGTATGTTCGTAGGGAACGTTTGAAAGCGGACAGTCGGATAGTTTTGTCGCGCCCCTGAGGAGTTAAGGGATCGTTTGGTCTGAAGTAATATTTCAAATACGATACTACGATATCGCAGCGAAGAAGCAACGAGTACGGTTGCTCGGGGTGGGCGTGAAAATCTGGAATCTGGGACGGGAGTGTCAAATGCAATGGTTCGGATTTCCTACCGCTAAACACGCTGCTACCACCGCAGCTCGCGGTACTTTCGTACAACTAATATATGTGTCTGAGTTGCGGTCGGTTTGGTCCCGTAAAGCTCCGGTGTTTGTAAATGACACCGAAGGAAACTGTGCGTTCTCATTATTCCAGGGTCGAATAATTCATCCCCTTCTTTCGTCTATCCATATACAGAATCTCCAAGCAGCGTCCACACAAGGGAGACTTCGGGATTGCAACTGTGTTACATATGTAGCTTTCACCTCTACAAACCAAAACTCACTTTCGACGCGAGGGTTTAATGTTCAGCAGAACGTCGAACCGAGACTGACCGACCAACTTAATCGCGAATTTCAATTCCGTCCAAGCCACTGCGGTTTAATTGCAATTAAACTTCGCTGGGACTTGTTGTTCCTCTAACGTTCCTCCTACGCAAAAATCATCCGTGCCACGTCGATCCGGGGCCGCTTGAAAACGGAACAGTGGTAAATATCGCGCAAAAACATTTATGCCCCGCGGCGGCCAGCGACTGTGAGAGAAGAGCGAATAGGAATGTACTGTGCCAGTTGCTAAAACAATAGGTCCTGAAAAAGTTTATTGCAGTCGGACAACAAGAGAGGGTGCCGACCAGGCCTTAAAGTTTAGAATTCATCACTGATTTGAATTTGAAAAATTTCCCAAAAATGGTAAGCGCTATCGAAATTTTGTTCAAATAATATTAAAAGAGTATTCAATTTTCTACAATTACTGTATATGTAGTTTTTTCGTGCTTCCAACCATTTTTTGGATACTAGCGTTTGAGTATAGAGACAATACGTCACGCCGTACAGATGGAACACGCGAAGCGCCGACCTCTCTATATTTAAACGTTATTATCAAAAAAACGTTTGGAAGCACGGAAAACTAATATATACAGTAGTTGTAGAAAATTGAATGCTCTTTTAATAATGTTTGAACAAAATTTCGATAGCGCTTACCACTTTTGAGAAATTCTTCATATTCAAAGCAGTGATGAATTCTAAACTTTAAGGCCTGGTCGGCACACTTTCCCGTTGTCCGATCGCGATAATCTTTTTCAGGGACTATGTTTTTATGAAATGGAATCATATTAGGGGGTGAGAGCAAAAGAAATCGGAGGTTGAAAATAAGAGCCACCCTAATGGAAATATTGCGCAAGATCGATCCATGACGCAGTAAATCTTCAGGAGCCTCTTTTAACCCTTAACTGGTATCCTGGAGTCAGTCATGAAAATTCATAGAGGTTGATCTAATGTCGACTATACAAATTTCTGTGTCCTTTTTTATTTGGACTCGGCCCCGACCCGAAGATACCAGTTACGTTTGAAAAGAAAAACAGTATAGCAGTTAAGGGTTAAACCTCCTCCCCACCTATGAATCGTTCGAATCAGCGAAGTCGATGGACAGACCTCCACATCGCATTCACAGCGAAAGCAAAAAGGTCAAAGTCCATTACTTCCTATTTGCTATCGATTCCCAGCGGCGTTCATCAGGGAAACACAACTTTCTCGATCCAAACAGTGAAGGGAAAATGCCAACTACACCCGAATCATCCTTACCTCCCGTAGACGCGACATTCACAGTGGCTCCGGAGGCAGTAGCGCGGCGCTCCATGGAGCTAAAATTAACCCTCGCGATACGCTCTGCTGCCAATTATCGAGGACCTGTCGACTCGAATTCGCGAGTAATTAGCTCTAATTCCCGGAAGAGCCGCGTCGAGCAATCCGGCTGACAGCGAGTCGTTAATATTTTATGAAACTGATAATCATCCGTATAGTATTTCCGTGGATCGCCGGGCAGGCCGAAACGCAAACGCGAGGGGTTTAGAAGGGAACGCGGCTGATTAATCGGGCAGGAACATTCAAATTCCAACTCCGGTGCCCCGAATGTGTGACTTTCGCGCAGCTACGTGACATATGCGCTGGCTGGCACGCCCCCGTCCTCCGTCGCGTTGCAACGCTAACTAAGTAATACACACCGATATACACGAGCCGTAATATAAACCGGGGCTTAATGCTTCGCGGTTGCCGCGAAGTTTCACGAGGTTAAGTTATTCACATTCTGCAAACCCCCGGGATCTAACGGGGGCCGGGGGCGAGCGGGCGGGGGGGGGGGGGAGCCTGGCACTCGCGGGACTGGTGAGAATTACCAGAAACAAGAAGAACTTACTATTTTCCGCATCGACAAATCTGCGGCGGGGACCGTGCCAAAAAGTAATCGCAACTTGCGTGCACGCCCGGGGACAAAGCGCCGGCAATCTCTTATCTCGTATCCTGAGGATATCTAGGGGAGAGGTGGGATGAAAGGGACACATATTGAAGGGTACATAGTCATTATCTCAAAGATAAAGGATCTGCCCAGGCCAAAAGTGTTTTTATTTTGTAGCCACATTATTTCATGTATAATCAAGCCAAATTTCAAGCCGCTATCGTATCTACGATGACAGAAATACACGATTGAATTTTTTTGAGGTTCAAAGTATAACTTTTAGTATTTCCTTGAACTGTCTTGCGAAGTGCCGTTACCAGCGACTGATTTCTCTATTACTGTAATTAAACAGGTATTTATTTAAGAACGACATCGTATAATGTCCGATCCTTTTTGTGCCATATTGTAATTGTAGGAAATAGATTTTCAATTTTGGTGCCTTATTTATGAAAGGGACGCAGCAAAAAGTTATGAAGGGGACGTCATTCTCATACCTATCACCTTCGAAACCTTACTATTCTTCACTTGTTTCAGTGAAAATATGCCACCTAAAATTTGGGTTAGGATGCCATTAGACAATTCATTTAAATTCATTAGACAGTTCCTATTACGAATTAAAATAGCTACTGTGATTTCGGTACCTGCATAAACAATAATTAAAAAAATGATATTAATATTACCTGGTTTTGTTACACTGTCCCATTCATAACCACCCATGTCCCTTTCAATACAGCCAATTTATGAAAGGGGCGGAACACACTTTTTTAGAAAACGAAAAATATGACATGTAAATATAGAGAGAAGCTTAATAGGCCCGTGTATTATTATAGCCAGATAACTGGCCTTTCTAATGTTACCAATTAGAACTCGAATGGTTATTTGGTTTTTTTAATATGTGGTCCTAAACACAAGTGTCCCTTTCATCCCACCTCTCCCCTACATTGCCTCTAAGAACGAAGCGGAATAGTAAAAGACTCCTAAATGCGTTGCCCTTCGCTCCCCAGCCTACCCGTTCGTTTCTTTCCACCAGCGCAGAGATTTTCGCCCGGAGCTCGTGTACCTCGGGCTTATTGTTTCAGGCTCGAAACCGGAGCTGATACACCTGAATAATCGATGGCGAAATAATTTAATTCGCATCAGGGCGATGCGAATCACAGGGAATTCGATTCGGCAACGGAGGATCGTAATTCGCCGGTGAATCGAACCCCCGCATCGCGCTATACATCCTACTCACCCACCCTTGGATCCACCCCTCGCTGTGCATTAATTATTCGCAGAGGAACACGCGATTACGGGATACGTGAGTTCGAAAGAGAGAATGTCAGTATAAATGCAACGACCCCGGGTCGAGTCTTGCACCGATAAAAGTTGCATTCCCGAGCTGAACCTCTCATGAATGTTCCATTCCAACAAGATGGCGCCTGGTGAAATCTACCAAGTGGCAGGCTGTTGCCAGAAATTCCTTTCTGTATCGACCGGGGGGGGGGGGAGGGGGAAACTCGGCTAGAAAAACGAGCTCCGGCGCGGCGGGGGAGCGGAGGGAAAGCCCGGTTTAGTGGTTACCGAAAACTCGACCGCGCTCGAATCTCGTACACGATCGAAGTGGTTCCCTATTTTCAGAAAAAGTCTCTGTAGCTTTCTCGGCGCGCGAATAGCAGTGCTCCGGGTTCCGGCGATTCCCGCAAATTCGCTGAATTCCCGTCGGGGGAAAGACAGCGGCGTTGCCGATCAAACAATCCGCGCGGAACCCCCGCCCAGATTATTCTAATTTCTTCTCGGCCCCTGTCCCGCGCGTAGGACTTACAGCGACGATCGACCAATTTCCACGGAATATTCAATTACACGGAGGCGGCTGTGCCTGTGTAGGTACGTGCGGCAGCAGTTGGACCGTGTAAGGGAGAGACGATCAAAAGCGAACGGGGGCACAAGGGCACAGGGGCCCGGGCAGAATGCGATGACATTTTAACTATGCCAACAGTCGAGGAGTCTGCGGCGCCCGTCAAATATTACGTCCGCCGTGCTTGGAATTCTCTTTGATCGCCCGTATACGTATCGGGCCCCAGTCCCGTTAACCGATCGCGTCGACCTGCACACGTACCGGGCCAAGATCGCCGTGTGCGTTTCTATTTAGACTCCCACGCGTCGGTGTACACGCGACCTCGTGGCCGCCCCTTCTCCTCCAGCAGCTCATGAACCTCTACATTAAACTGACCGCTAAGTACCGCGCGCAGTAGTTTGGATTGCCCGCGTACAATGCTTACGGAGTGTCCACTTAAGTAACGCTCGAGCATCGGGTGCCGTCGCGGAAGTTGATACCCCGGCGTCGCGCTAACTGCCGCTAATGGGGGTAACAAGTTTGCTGGACGAGCAACAGAAAGTTGCGACCTTCCAGCGGCGTTGACTAGGGGAGCGAGATAAGGAAGCTTCTTTCGATCGCGGTGGAGAAGCTAGGAAGGGAGAGAGCCGAGGGAGAGAGACCCGGCTGTTAGCCGATGTATCGATCATTTTCATTAAGGCAGACGGGCCACGCTTGGGCAACGCTTGGGCAACGCCCGCACAAGTGCGCCGTGGATAACCGTGAGCCGGTCGATTAATTGGTATCGTATCGCGACGCAAGTGGCACGCTTAATTTCCCCGTTGCATTCGATTCGCCGCGATTCCGGGGCCCGCGCGTGAATCAATTAGCCG
This sequence comes from Andrena dorsata, assembly GCA_929108735.1. Lineage (NCBI taxonomy): Eukaryota > Metazoa > Arthropoda > Insecta > Hymenoptera > Andrenidae > Andrena > Andrena dorsata. The sequence goes on from OV815489.1 coordinate 29,238,914, forward strand.
TTATCCGCTTAGCGCCGGCTGCGATAAACTCGATCAAGAAAACAATCCTGAAAGATAGGCTGCGATTCGAGTGAATTTCGCTGGGTAGCAGGCGAGGTCGTTTGAGGAATCCCCCTTGGAGGGAAGTGATTGTTGCCAGCCGTTTGGGGACGTTTAAACGAACCGTACGATAGATCGATAGAGGGCGGGATACTCCCAGCCCCAGCGCGGGGAGTACTTTCGTTGTTTGGGACTCTCGGGGGCGAGCCGGGCGGACGTATGAAATACAGGTGTAATAATTGTCTGTTGCCGGAGATTGGTTTAGACGTTACATCGGCCATGCGATAGGGGGCCAGCTGTTTCCTATTGTGCAGCTAATTACATCGGGGATCCGGGGACTAGGGTAGTAGCTGCACCGAAATTAACTAATCTACCGATGAAAGAACCGACGGCACTAAACGCTCCGCTGCATAAACTCGTATCGCTGCCGGGGAGCACGGCTTTTGATATCCCGCCGTGCATACGTGCGCGCCCGTGCAAAATGCAGCGAGCTGCATCGATGGAAATTTGATTGCGGCTGGCCCGGGTCTGGCCGCGTCCGTTCAACACCGCTGTGGAATTTAAAATCCTCGGGACGGGACGATCCCCTAGGAGCGGGGCACAGCGACGCGGGGCGCGACGATTATTTCGGAAGCGGGGTCGGCAATTACTTCGGACGGACTCTCGAGTACACCGCAGTTATGTAACCGGATCTCGCCGGAGCACGAAGGGTCCAAGTGTATTATAGACGGTAGCGCAAGAAGATAAGTGGACGCACCGCGATTAAACAGCTTTCGCAAAGTGATACTGCCGATAGCGCGGAATCGAACGGCTACCGCGTATTTTCTTTGACGAATGAAGAAGAAAGGGAGAGCAGACGGTCGGGTTTACGATTATCGCGTTAAACGCGTGGCACGATTCGCGGGGCAATAAAAGCAAACCGACCGCCAAATTTTTACGGCGTAACGGCTGCCATTGTACTCGGCGCGCCCCCATCCCGGTGAATCTTTTTTTCCCTCCCCCTTTTCTCATTAAAATTACGTCGGTTTTTCCACGGCGACCGAAAAAAAAATGGTACAGCGGGGAGGGAAAGGAAACGCGGGCCCGGGGATGAGGGGCGGAACGAAAGGGAGAGTGCGAGGAGGAGAGGGAGAGGGAAGGTGGATGGAAAGAAAGAAAGACTAAATTGCGCGCATTAATGTCGCCCTCCCCGCGACGCTCCAGTCAAGAGCCCCGCTCTCTAATGAAATTCACGAGCGTTTTGAAACGGGAAGCTTTATTAAACCAGGATTAAATAGCTGGAATTATTCAAAAGCTCAATTATCAGCTTATTGTCGGTCTAGCTGGCACTACTGGCTAAAAGCGTGAGAAGGGCACAGATGGTGCGCGCAACCACCCCCTTTCTGCCCCCCCACCCAACCACCCTCCGCGAACCCCCTCCACCGTCGCCCTCCTTCACAAAACCCTCCGTTTGCTGGGCTAGAAATAAAGGATTTTTAGTAGCCGGACTACAAACTGGAGATATATCAGCCCCGGGGATACGCTTTACAGGACTCTCTGCTTTACAGAGGACTCGGCTTTAATCCGCTCCAGCTGGCCCCGGCCTTATTCCCGCCCAACGTTTTTCCCAGCGTAGACCAAGAATCGGGTCGTCTCTCAAAGACACCACCGCCTCCTTTCATTTCCCCTCCAAATACTAGCGCGATGCTTTCAGGAAAGTAACCGAGCAGCAGTGACTACGGATCTGTCGCATCGGGTGGTACGCGTCTAATGTGACAGATAATCGTTTCTGGAGCGGTTTAACAGCCGCGTCGATGTGTCGCGTTTAATAAGATTACCGAGTCAGCGACAACCGGCAACCTTGCGACGAGCCCGGGGCCGTGAATGCGAGGGGCAAGTAGTAAAAGTCGGTTTATGGTCAGACCCGAGACGCAATAATGAGGCTTAACCGCGAAACTTCGGGGGGCCGGGGAGTAATAAATGCTTGATTGCGACCAGATTTCAGTCGCTTCGCCAATAATAACGAGGTAAGGTCACGGGTGTCCTGTCTACAAGTCCTTATCGAGTGATTAAGTTATAAAGCTCGCGATCGAGCCTTGATTTCCGAGGCTCCCTCGCGCGACGGGAAATAATTAAGAGCTGGCTTTAGTAGAGCCGATCGGGGCACAGCTCCCAGAATCCACAAACATGGCGTGCAATTTCATTTATCTCTGAGTTATGTAAGCATTCCATTCCTGGGATGTCTTCGGGTCGAAGTGCGAAACGGCGCTGGGGCACGTACCGCGAATTTTTCTCGCCAACGATCCCGTAGAATCTAAACTCTAAACCGACTGGGTGAGACACGAAGGGGACGTGCGCTTTGATCTTCCTCACAATCGTGGCCGCGGATCGATGGGACACTGTGCGCGCTTTCCGCGGTGACAGTGCGAACGAATGGGCCGACTTCTGGTCGGGGGCCCAGCTCCGAATGGGGGCTGCGGGACAACGATATTGAAGTGCAAATTCCGTGAACCATGGCTGAACGGAGCCATGCGCATTTCACTTCGCACCTGCGACGATCGTACAACGTGGCCAATCGGTGTTTACAATGCACGCGTCGCATGGGCTGAGCTGCCAGCCACCAAGGCATTGTGACGCGGCCGATAAGCGTGATAATCGAAGTGCTCGCGATCCACCATCGCGGACCAGCGGGCCCGTGGATGTCCCCGCGGCTCGGTTTTACAGGAACACTGTAAACCATCGCCGCAACGATGCGTGCTCCGCGGTGCCATTGAAAAACCATTTCTGCCACCGCTGTCTGATAAGCGCGGCAAGAAAAATGGGCGTCGAGTGTTGCAGCGGATGGATATCTCGTGGAAGTGAGCACCGAGGATTGATTGCCGAGGCTGAATTTTATTTTCCACCGCGCCAACCTCGCGATACATAAATTTGGCCGGTGCGGAAAGTAGCGGAACGGAATCACACGCTGCTAGAACTCCTCATATTTTCCAGTCTCGCGCTCTATCTTTCGCGTATAATATCGTGGGATCAGGAACCACTATAAGAGGGAGCACGGAATAAGAGAACTCGGAGTGGCCGACTTTGGCGACGTTGGTAAGGCTGCTGACCAGTGACGGAGAAGTCCCGAGGATCGTGTGTTCGAGTCCCATCGCCCCGAGGTTCCTTTTTTCGCTGGCTGCCGAGCATATAGGAATTACGAAATCTATTTCTACAATCTCTCGGATTATTCCACGTGGATTTAACAATACCACGGCTCCATTAATAACCACGGAGTGTGTTTGTTCCCGTTCACGATGTTGAATCCGTTGATAAACCACGACGTGTAAAAGGAGCATCGATGGCAGCGAGTTTGCGATATTTCACACGACCGTTCTCAATTATCCGGCGACGAGTTTACGCGACGATACACCGCGTCTACATCTTTCCAAGTCTATCGAGAGGGCGCGATAGACGGCTACATATTCCATGAATAAAACACGCAGATTTACCTCGAAGGTGACAAGTGTCTGGAACCCAGTGCCGAGCGTTGCATACGTAAAGCACAGTCTTGCGATACCGTGTGAGAGGAGGCATTGGCAGAAGCGAGGATATAAAACGACCTATCGCCGCGTCACTGTGCGCCCATCGCGGCCGTCGTTTCGCCCGACGCAACAAGCGTCCGCGGCAAACTGTTTAGACAATTAATTGAAATCAGCGCGGCATCATAAACGGCGATTCGCATGGGCCGAAGTGGCGGGGAGGAGGGGTGCAATTAGAAAATGAATCGCGGTAAACAAGGGAAAATCGTATTAACGGGAAATTGTATTAATAAAGTGGAGTGTCCCGGGCGCGGCAGCGGAGCGGGGCTCGCGTCTCGCGCCCGCGTAACGCGGTTAATTTTACTAATTAATAAAGCCATTGTCACTCGGTCATTAAATTTAATTAATTGTGGTCACGTCGGGTTGTTCCGGCCGGTGTCGGCGACGTCGACGCCGGGTGGAACGGAAAATTGTTTGATAAACGCAATCTTCCGCCGTATCGTCGCGCCCGGCCTGCTTTCGATTAATTAATTTACCATCCCCCGCCGATGTGACATGGATTTGTGAAATGCTTTACACCGTGCGACTCTTACGAGTGGCGGCAGGGGGGTTGAGGGGTGGTGGCAGTCGGGCGTCGCGTGATCTCGCGGTCACGTTATCGCGGTGATTTTAATCCCCCGTTCGCGCTGCCAGTAACACCATTAACGAACGACAGTGGAGCAGCGCGGATTCGTCATCATCCGTTACGATAATAAAATTTTCACTTTCCATTAGCCAGCCAGCGCCGGAGTACGACGGATTAATTAATCGCTAATTAATCAACCGAGCGGCGCCAGCGAAATCCGTGATCCTTAATGCACAGTTATCCGACCATGAACACGAGCAAGGTGTGCGTTACATAGCCCCGTAACTAGCAGCCACCGTTTTCCAGGGCAAAGTTTCGTGGCACGGGCTCCGGCCGAGCACTCTCTCTCTCTCTCTATTCCCCTTGTTCAAGCATCGAAGGGTGAAACAAGCAAAGAGGACGGAGGCGGCAGGAGGATGAGGGTGCACGTTGCACCCTGAAACTAGAAAGCGGCTTTAGAATTTAATGCGTGAGAGGTTTCGGGTGCAAAGGTATTCGAACGTATCCCACTGGGTTTTGTCGTTGCTCTCGCGGCGACGGAGAGAGACCGGGGGACCGGGTGGCTGCGCGGGGGACAGAGAGGGCGCGGGTAGGTCGTAGGAGAGTCCGGAATAAGTATGCGGAGGACCGAAAGCCCGGGGTTTCCGCGGCGGCGTCGGTATGAATATTTAAACGGATGTAAATTGCGAATTAACTATTGATAAAAACAAACCAGAGGGTCCGCGTTGTTCCACCCTCGTAAATCACGCCCTTTACGAGGGGACGAGCCGAGGGGCCCTACTCGGGGATTCACGGGGCGACTGATCGCGTGGCGACGACAGCCGAAATCGAGACGCTTTCCACCGCCGCTGTTTTATTTCTCCCTGTCGAGGAGGGCGCGGGAAGAGGGCTCGGGTGAAAAACGGGCGAGAAGGAAATACGCCGCGGCTGCTTTACGATCGCGCGCGATGGGAGCTTCGCCTCTGCCTTGATCTCGTAAAAATTCGCTAATCAAACCGACGCTTCCCGCGCCAGCGACATTATTATATCCTATCTTATTACTCCCCCTTAGGGGTTCCCAGTCTCGGAATTTAATTGGAGAACCTTGTCAATTTCGGTCGTCTCTATGATAAAGGGCGCGAGGGTGTAGAAAAAAGACGTAACGAAGCCCCGACTCTAAAAATACGTACTATCGACGGTGCGCCGTGGAATCGAGGGACAGAGGGTTTCGAGTCATGACCGGGACATCCATTCGGAAATAAAACGTCCCGCGGGTGTAATAGCGCTCGCCAGGGAGATCTACGACCACGCGGCGCTCGCGCACAATCATCATCGCCGAGAGTTACTCCTCGCCTCAAGTTGCATCTGCCAATGCACGCGTATTACCAGAGCTAAGCAAGGAAGTCAGAAGAAAAAGAAGAAGATGAAGAAAAAGAAGCGCGCACGCGACCCAGTAAAATTGAAAAACGAGGGTACACCGGGAACCGGAAGCAAGAGGAGGAACAAAGAAGGAGTACGCACAATCCAGAGAAAAAGGAGGAGACTCGAGTCGGAAGAACTTCAGCCTTGAATAAAGAGAACCACGGGGCGGAAAGAAACGCGAGGGGCGGCAAGGCGAGAAGGGGTGCTAGCAGAACGTCGTTAAAAAAGCCAAGAATATAAGGTGAAAAATGACGAGGGAGGGTGGGAGAGAGAGAAAAAAAGAAGGGGGCGAGCGCGTTACTGCAAACAAACCTGCCGGGTACATGGTTGTGCGCCCGTGTGCCAAAAGGCCAATAGTCCGCAGACGAGGAACGCGAGCCGGAGGGCGAGCGGACGAAAGGGGACGAGGTAGAAGATTATAGGCACGTATTGGCGCATCGGCCCCCTGGGCTCACCCCCCTCCCCGTAGTAGGGGTATAAATGTAATCCAGAAGCCAGACGTGACGTACATAGCTGCCTAGAACCGCTCGCCTTTCGCTCGTCCCTCCTTACCGAGTCGTCTATCGACTATTCCCACGGATACATCAATGTTAGCGACAAAAGCATTTTTCAACCCTCAGGGCGGCGCAATTCTCCGAGCATACTTGCCCACCGTATTTACGCAGATTCCGGGGATAAGCCTGAATGCCGTCTAGCATTCAATAAAACGGCCGAATGCAGCCTCGGCGTTCTCCGCGTGGCTAGCACAACCCGATGCCAGTCGATGGCTGGCGATTAGAAGTCATAGGTGCGTCGAACAGCTTCGGATTTGCGTTCTTCCCTCTTTCAATACAATTTCACGACACGCGATTCCCTCGTTTCGATGCCCATACCTACTTAAATACCAGAGAGTTACCAGAGACGTTGTTTCAATTTCTCCAAGAAGTCCGAGGCAACTGTTCGATTACCAGCCAGCGGCAGCTTAATCCCGGATGGATATAAAAGAGGAGAGATTAAAGGCGTTGCCAGAAGGAGCCGTGACCGATCGAGGCGATCGAGAGTGAGGCCGGGCACGGCCAGGTATCGGCCGATTGAGAATCGGGAACACGTAGGCGGTTAACGAGGGTGCTCGTGCGGAGAGAGCGAAAGGAGCGGCCGAAATATACGCCGGCTATACGACGCGCTCCGAGATATCTCGGTTCGCGAACGAACATCATCGGCGGCCCCCTCCTTTTTATTCTGCCAGCTTATATACGACCCGGTTCCCGGTCCCGCGCCAGGGCTGCCCGGTTGTAAAAGACCGGGACAAAAGTGGCGCGATATTATACATAAACCATCCCTTCGTTCTGGAGCAACGAGTCCTGAATGAACGGGACACCAAGCAGCCAAGCTCCCGATCCGAACGGGGTCTCTCTTATCTTGGGGTCTCAGATTTGTTTGCAGTCGGACCAGGCTCGCGTGGTAATAGGACGATCGACGATTATTATGCCGACACGTACGTGTTGTTGCTTATGCAACGCGTAGCTATCTCGCCGAGCCAGTAAAAGCAACGGGTTATGGAGTAATAACTCGAGGTAGTAGACGCCGGGCCAACGCAAACACGGGGTTCACTGCTCGCCTCCACTTTCGTCACCTATGGAACCACCCCTCCGTTTCACTCTCTCTCTCTCCGGAGAAAGAGACATCGTCGTTCCAAGTCGATCCGAGGCCCCCGCGGTAGCATTCAACGCCAGGGATAAAGCAGAGAATGTCCGCCGAGCTGCTAAGACTGATTTCTTCGGGTTAAATCCTGAGGCCCCTCCCCGGCGAGTCTAATATTTCCTGGATCCTGTAATCCGAGATAAATGGCCGGAGCAGTCGGCGCATTCTCGATAAATGCGAGGATGAATAGAAAGAATCTGGAAGAAAGAGCGGCTTTCTTTAAGGAAGTCCGGACAGCACTCGAGCGCTCAATAAAATCGAAGACCTAAACATGTCCTCGTCGTTGCTCCGTCCAGCAGCTCGTAGCCTGAATATATTCCAGGATGGAATAGATATGCGCCGTCCGCGGATGGATGCAGAGAGTGTGGACTTACGTCATATCCGCAAAAGGGAGCCGTAAGATCTTGCCAAATACGCGGCTCCCTCTTCCTCTGGGAAGCGGGGAAACGTCCAATATCGCGTCCCGATGTGCTCGCTATCCCCCTGCTTTTGCGGGAAACTATGTCAATCCAGATACCTACATGCTGCGCCGGCATGTCCTCGATAATGATCGCGCACCATGCGACGGGGGGGGGATTTGAATTTTATATGAGCCGCCTAGAACACTCTTCGACACGCGCGGGACGCGTATCGCGGCGCGGCTATCAACGCAATCGGTTTATTAACGCGCCGGCAGGCCGGGAACGTTCGGCGACTAGCGGCAACGAAGTATGCAGCCGGCCGGCGCGGCGCGATATCGCATCGCGGCGCGTCGAATTCGCTGAATCGCGAAGAAATTCGGTCACCGATAATCGAAGGGCGTCTCGCGGCACGAGATATTGCACGGTCGGCGATATTTCATCGATACGCGTCCCCAGCCCGTTGTATACACGTGCACGTCGCAATATTGTACCGTGAACGTTTAGCCCGGACGTGGCAGGAGTCGCCTGTAATCATTTTTATCCGGGGGCAAATACACGGGGGCCGAGCGGGCACCGGGGCAGCCCCGTTTCCCTGCACCGCTCGGGGCCGATCGATGAAAGTCTCCGGAGGATTTAGCCCGTTACTTTCGACGGGAGGGCCGTACCCGGGAAATGGAGTGGCCTAATCGAAGGGCCGTCGCTTTACCGCTGAATTCTCTCGCCGGCGAGCGGACAGAGGACGCGGAATATTGGACTCGAGCCTTATTTCGGGGTTTCGCAGCTCCGTTCCGCGGCAAATGTGCCACTAAAAGACTGTTCTTGCTCGATGGAGCGGAAGAGGCGAAGGTTTTAAGGGTGGTAAAGCAATGCTGATGGTGTTTTTCGAATAAATAATAAACCTAGATTGTTATTGGAGAGACCACTGTGGAGCGGGGCGAGCGAAAGCTATGAGCTCGATGAGTTTAAAGGGGATGCAGTGTGAAGGAATATGGTTCCGGGGAGACCCTCCGCCGTTTAGGACACACAATCCAGCGAATTAACTGTGTTCCCTCTAATCAACCCCACCCCTACAATCCGGCCGGGCCAGGTTCACGCCGAAAACTCGACACCCGGTGTGTGATTTGAGCGGCGCGGCGCTCGGCGCTTGCAGTAATGCGCTGCAATATTAAACAGAGTTCCCGCCGGAACTCTGACCAGGATAGGGGCGGCGGTGGGCGGGCTGGATGAGGGGAGGGACGCGGAGGGTCTAAGACCCGTACGAAGGCAACATGTATGCCAGACATGTGCGACCCGCACGACTTATATCTGTTACGGGCGAGTATCTTGCTGCGTGGATCGCAGACGTAACGCTTCCCAAGGACGTAAAGTTATAAATATATAACTGACGGTGCATTTTTGGCCAGCCGAGTCGCGCGTAACGAGATCGCGAACGTGATACAGGGCTCGCGAGCTTTTGTTCCCGATATCGGATGCGTGGTGCGGTGCGCGGACCCTCGGATACCGGGGTAAACACCGAGGAATTGAATGCTGTGAGTCTTTCCAGGATGGGATAAGTCATAAGTGACTTTAGTTTACAGTTGACAAGATCAGTCTTCGAACTGACTACTTACAAGGAAACATCGCGAACACGCACTCACCGATCGGAACGCAACATTGTGGGTTTATAGTATGACTCAAGATAAGAACAACGGTGTGCTTCATTCGGGCCCTGTCGCTCTTTAAGGGGGTGAAAACTAACCTCAAAGTCAAACAGGCACTTCCACTTTTTCGCGTATAACTCCTAAAGTACAAGAGACAGAAAAAAATGTTTCAAAGAGAAGTTTAATCGTATAATAAGTGCTGCAAACTTGCGTTAACAAAAATTTTGAAAAAAGTTTTCTTCGTTCGGGTATATTTTTTTAAACTCGTTTCAAAATTTTGTTACCGCAAGTTTGCAGCGCTCATTGCACCTTTAAATTTTTGTTTGAAACATTTTTTCTGTCTCTTGTACTTTAGAAGTTATAGGCGAGAAGGGGGAAGTGCCTATTTGACTTTGAGGTTAGTTTTCACCCCCTTAAAGGGCGATAGGCCCCGAATCAAACACCGTTGTTCTTGTCCTGAGTTACTTTATAAACCCACAACGTTGCGTTCCAATCGATGAATGCGGGTTCGCGGTGTTCCCTTGTTAGAGCCTGAATTGGGAAACTTAGTGGAGGCGTGGCTTAGATTTCAGCGCTACGGTGGTAAGTTAGCAAACTATTGAAAGTAGGTCCGGATCCCACCGAACATTCCGCATAAGTATTTGTTAATCGAACAAGTAAAAATTTAGTGTTCCAAAAAATTTAAAAACACTCGTTTTTCACAACATATCTATTTAAACACTGATAATCATATGGGACTTCTCCTCTCAGTAGTCCAATTTTCTGTCACTAGTTGGCGTATCGAACTTCTTGGTTTCCCAATACTACCTACGATTTCAAGAAGCTTATTTAAATACATATCTGCCACTGCTACTAAGAGCCTGCTTTTACTCAAGCCGGTCCAACATTCCTAAGATTCCTTGGTATTTCTCCCAGCGCCAAGGTGTCGTGATTAGGCGTCAACCGCGTCACCCCCGTAAACGTATAGACCCGCAGACGTATGAAGATACAGTGCGGATACACACGTGGGACCAGGGACAGAGGGGCTGAGAACGTAGGAGGGCAACATGTATGCCAGACATGTGCGACCCGCGCGACTTATATCTGTTACACGTGCGCGCATCCTCTGCATTGAACGCACACGGTTCACCTGGCTGGCTCGATTGTGTGGCGAATGTAACACGTAACAAACATTCCCATGCATCCCCTTCGATGAACCTGAAACGAGATTGCCTTACGATTAAAGGAGAATGATTAAATTATTTATTTATTATCGCGACTTACGTACCTGTGGGTATGGGGTTTGTTCCCACCCTCTAATATCATCGATTCTAATCCGGCAAAACTATGCCCGTGGTTTAGATTAGTGTCTCCCAAGCTTTTTTGAGTCGCGACATTTTTATAATATTAAAATAACCCGCGACCCTCCCTCCCCCCTATGTAAGGTAAGGTAAATTTAATTAAGTAAAGGAACATACATTAAAGATAGGTATTTTAGAATATAATTCTAACTTCATAATATTTCATTATCTTAATTAAAATATTTAAGTATATTCAATTATCTTATTTAGTGTGATGGTTCTGCTTGGATCTGGGTAACCAGCTTTTTCTTTTCTCATTTATGAAAAATCAGTGTCACACCATCTTATTTTCAGAAATTTTCTGAAGTGTTTCCTGTTCTTACTGGGTTTATCCCGTAAATAAATTATTATTATTATTATAACCGCGGTGACTTCCCAAAAAACACTTCGCGACCCACAGGTTGGGAACCACTGGTCTATGCAGATACATCCAAATCACCATTTTTAGCATTTTGTTTAGACGGTTCAAAGCATTTAAACACGGCCCGCTGCAATTGTATCGCTCCCCCATTGTCGACCGTGTAAACTCTAAACGGCGGATTCTGCCGCCCCGAGGCGGGAGCGTTCAGAGAAATTGCCGTAAATCGCCCGATTCAGCGGCACCGTCTCGAAAAATCCTTAGCCTCGGGATCAGCGCGACGCCGCGTAATCCCCCGTGGAAAACCACGAAAATCTATTTTGAAAAGCTGCCAGCTGTATTCCTTCTTCTCCTGTATTCCCCTTCGCGACTGATCCCGTCCCCTTCCGGGTATTTAAATTATTCCTGATGGAGACGGAATCATCCGCTCGTCTTCCTAAACAGGGGTGACGGAGACAAGGGCCGCGCGGGCCTGCTGATTTTTTTTAATGGCAGATAGACGTGGGCGAAAGTGGCTTGCAGCCGGACGCAGAAATTGCAGGCACAGTGTGCGCGCTACCGGGCGTGAATTTCGTGAGGGTTAATTGCGTGATCAACGGGCGGCTAGTTTAATTAAGTAACTAATTCGGCAGACGGGACGGCCAGCCGCGGAAAGACGGTGTTTTGCTGGAACGGAGGCGCGGGTTTTGTTAGACGCGCGGCAATAATTCGATTCAGGCAGAACTATAGGGGAGTACTATGAGGTACCAATTTGGGGAGTTGCCAGTATTTGAAAAAAAGGGAAAACTAGTGAAATCTACAGATTTATTAATGAAAAGCCTAAAATGATAGAAATATTAATAAAACACTTACTAGTTTTACCAACATTTAATAAATAAGGTTGACGTTTTTAAGTTGTGAGTCACGTGATCTCAAACGCCAATCACGGCGCGTGACGTCATTGTGCAGTAAACAGCGATTTATATATAGCGACGAATGACACTTCGTGCATTTGCTCATACAAGGTTATATTAAAAAATATCGTTTACGAGTACTTTCTACTCGATTTCTTTGGTAAGGAAAGTAGTGAAAGTATATTATTGGCAATGGAAAAGAACTTCGTTAAAGGTGACAGCACAAATTTACCAAGATTGGACGCTATTATGACACACAATCTAATATAACCTCAATGAAATGAAATTATGATACGTAAGCATTAAAATTGCAGAAATAGTGAACTAGAAATGGAGATAGTTAATAATAAGTTAGTTACTTGCATTGAAATGGTCTTCACAAAAACATAAAATAGATTTATGAGATAATATAACCACAACTTTCTTTGTTTACTGCACGTTGACGTCACAAATAGTCACGTGACCATGCAGTGCGTTTTCGCGGCAATTTTCTTATTTCAAATAAAAATTACATTTTTTTCATGTTAGAGGTGTAGCAAAAAATTAATATTTTTTTTTACAAGTATATTTTATCATAATGAACAGTTTTAAACACTTTTAAAAATTTTGTCAACTCCCCAACGGCGCGACAAATTAATTTGAGGTAGGCAGGCTATTTTATTGTAGCTTGAGCTATTGATCTGAATTTTTGTCTGACAGTAAAAAAAGAAAGATGGCACATGCAGAATGCTGACTGAGAGCGTTGAGCAAAAATCTGGTGGTCCTGGCGTTGACGGGAAGGACTGTAAAGGTTAGCTGAAACACAAAAAGGAAAAGAGCTATAGGAGAATAGGTTTTGCCGATTTTGGGGTAAAACCTTTTTCAGAAACAAATCAGGGCGCCGCATCTTCTTCACAAGGCTGCTATTTTAACATTTTTTTATTTTTCCTAATGCATCCACTACCACAGATAGCCAGACTCATACAGATTAAGAATCTCTTTTCCTTTTTGTGTTTCAGATAACCCTCATAGTACTTTCCATCAACGCCAGGAAGACCCGACTATTTTTCAACGCTTTCTCTGTAGGTATCTGCCATGTTTTTTTTCACTGTCACACAAAAATTCAGAACAATAGTTCAAGATAGAATTTGTCGAACCAGTTCTGTACAAAAAATTGACAAAAAATTACCTACTTTTTAGCCCAACAAGGCGCAATCCCGCCTTAAGAGGGTGTCAGAATTCGATCTGCCAGCTGCAGACAAATTAGCAAATCGTCGAGCCATTCGAGCTATGCTCTACGCGCGACTGTAACCAACAAAGGCGGGGGAGGTCGAGGGGTGTAGTGCATGGCGGGAAATTACAACGCTATCGTTCGTTACGTGTAACGATACACTTATCAATGAAACACGGGTAATGCGAACGAGCGGCGGCGCAATTGTTGGCCCGCGATCGGAACGATTAAAATTAGCATCCAGCAGCGGGCAATTGACTACGGGCAGGCTGCCGCTGCGCTGGAGGGCCATCGAGCTAACTAGGCAGCTGATGAAACGCAAGGAATCGACTTTGCGTCGATCGATGGGATCCACTTGCCTCTCGATGCCAATTTATCCAAGTGACTTTTCGTTAATAACGACGCAACGTTGGATCGATTGCACGATGACAGGATAAACTGTTTCGCAAAGGATCCAAGCCTCTACAGTTTCCAGCTCCTACGAAACTGGAACGTAAACTTGGAAGACACGTGAACCAGTAAAGACGCGCGAACCATCAGAGTGCGAAACTGATAGCCCCAACGACGAAGGGCGCTGGAAAGAATCCAGCGAATCCAGGGGGTTGAAGCCGCGCCACGTCCCAGCGAAACGTCCCCGCGTAAACTGCGCCCCGTGCGTGGTAAACTGAACGACGGGGGCGGGGTTTATTTCACGATGACGCGATAAGGGAAGCATCAAGACGACAGCGGCGCCGTCAACATCCCCGAGGAGTCATCGCCTCTCGAATTAACGCGCCCCGAGACCCTCGTGGACGCGTCGCGCGGGTCAAGGTTAAACCGCGAGGATCGCGGGGAACGGAACGTTAAAAGCGTTAGCGGGGCAGTTAGCGCGGTCCAATTAACGCGGCTAATTATGTGTCAGCGTCACCGTAAGATTGTCGCGCGCGCTCCCCACCGGCACGAGCGTGAACGGGCGGCGACGGTGCGGCTCGTAGGCCGCGCGACGCCAAGTGTCGCAATTAGCGGGAGCATCGCGACAACGGGATTATGAAAACTTCGTTAAGCGAGTGGCTCGACGCGTGGTCGCGCCCTTTTGTCCCGATCCAACGCCCTTCCGCGCTCCGCCGCTGGAAATCAGTATTCCCAGGCGCGAGACGTTTTTTTTCCAATTCCACCCGGCGGCTAATCAGCATAATTGATTAGCGGCAGCCGGTCGTGTCTCGCTGGCGACGTCCTCGGGAGCATCAACGTCGAAGCTCGCGCCGCGGAGAATCTTTGCATAGCCTAATTAACACCTACCGAGCACGAAACTGCGGCTAATCCGACAGCGAGCTACCCGTTAAGGCGCTTGTTTTCGTCGGCAGGGTGTAATGCATACGTATTGATGCCGCGCGGGGGAGGAGAATGTAGCGGCGATGTAAATTTCCGGGAGTCATCGTGCGCGGAGAGAAACAGGAAGTGGATAATATCGAGATGCGAGGCTCGCTGCTCCGCCGCGGCAACATTTCCCTTATAATTCCGCGGTGAAATAAGGAAGCGCCAACCGTTAAAGGTAAACAGAAAGTTCGGGAAAATCCCGGGAACTCAGATCTGCGGAATGCTGTCTGAATTTACGCGGTGTTTGATTAGATCTCCCTGGATGAAACGCCAAATCCGTAAGATCATGAAGTACGAGGAATCGGGATGAGTGGGAGCCGTCCCCGGGATTCATTCTCCAGCAGGACCGATCGTGGATAATCGTGTTAATTGTTACGAAGGGACGATGGCGCGGTCGAGCGACCGTTCCGATTATCCGTCCGCGAAATAACGAATCGGGTTCTCGAACTCGTCACACGTGGCGGACGGCACGTAGAGGCCAGCCATTGATCCTATATAATTTCGTAATAATCCTCTCGTGTACATTTCGAGGCGAGGGTGAGGGAACCCTGTGGAAATCACGTATCCGCTGATCCCCGGCTAAGTTTATCTTAAATGAGTCCAGAGGATAGTTATCAATCGGCGGGGGGGGGGGGGGCAGGGGGACGCCGGGGGGGGCAAATGGAAAACTCCGCTCTCATCGACGCGACGGCGACGGCTCGCTGCCGCGAGAACGAGATACCCCGCGATCGAGCAGCTACCAACACGCCCGCAGAGAAGGATCTCCGTGCGCGCGGCGGTGGCCGCAAGTTATTGGATCGACGACAGGAAATGATTCGTGGGCTTGTTAAAACGGGGGAGGATAATTACATTTCTCTACGGCCGTTCCCTTCTTGTTGAACTTCGAGTCTATTGAAAATTTCGCATTCAACCAGGGAAAGCTTTAATCTTTACCCTGTTATACGGGTCGAAAGTAATATCGCCGGGTAACTGAAAATCCAGTAGAATTTTGTTACCCTTTCCACCACCTCCGGTTCCGTCCGCGTTCTATCGCCCGCCGAACCCGAGCTTTGGTCAAACTTCCACTATTATTTTTCCATAGTGCCCGAACGTTGACAGTGTTAATAACAACTTGGGAAATTTTCTTCGCCCAGTGAACGGCTCTCGAACAAACCCTGGAATGGGGTGAAATTAAAGTGTCCCCGATCCTACGGGCAACTAACGTTAATTCGCGTTCTCGCGGCGATAAAATATGTGGCGCATAGAATCTCCATGTTCACCCTCGCGTAAGGATTGGGGTGGGCTTGAAGAAAGGCCGTCGATTTTTCACGGAAAACCAGTTGCTTTATCGGACAGGCGTATCGTGTCCGTTCAATTATGGAATTAACAACGCGAACGGCCGAGCAGCCCTTTCGGTCAGCTGCGTAATAAATGCTCGCCGTTACAACGATAACGGGCCGAATGAATGCAACGGATACCGGTATTTATGCGATCCAGATATCAGCGGAACAATAACGACCGCCACGGTATCGCACGCAAACGCGTGCGCGTAATTATTTTGGAATTAATGGGCGCGCCAGTTCTCATTGCTGAAATACTGTTGCACCGGGATCAAGGGGAGAGGAGAGTGAAGAAAGGACCTCGACCAAGTTCCTTCGATGATCCATTTGTATAAGTAGGTATACTAAGGCTGTAACGAATATTCGAATAATCTAAGTATTCGAATTTGAGAATCCACTATTCGATTAATTACATACCTACTTACAGTGGCGCACTCGGGATTTAATTTTGAGAGGAGTCAATTTTAACGGAGAAAAACATTTTTAATGCAGATTCGATAAACTTCATTAACTAATTATAGAAATCTATTTATAGAATAAAATCCGGGTTTCTTTGCTTTTTACAAAGCTCTTGAATTACTTCAGTCGTGATTACATTAATCTCCTTTTTCGTTTTCCTAGGGGGGTGCCAGAGCACCTTGGCTCCCCTCTGGTTGCCCCACTGCATACCCACACTACGGAATGTTGGCGATACGACTATTAATTGCTACACGAAGCGAGAGAAGAAACGCATCGACACGAGATCCTGAATTCGACACATTCTTTCCTTTCAGAAAATAGAAACGACAGTTTCAATTCCGCGGCATGATCTGTGGTTAACTGCAACGTGGCCGGCGTAGGTACACGTGAAAAAAGGAGATGCCGCGAAGTAATACACGCTACCCCGTCGTTTTTCCGGGAAATAAAGAACAGCGGAGATACATTCCCCCGGGGAAAGGCAATAAATAAAATTTGTCCACGGTCGGATGAAAAAAGACGAAGGGGGAACGTCGCGAAAGCGGATTTCGAAGCTCGTTCCTCCCTTTATCTCGGTAATGAGTGGTTGTTCCCTTTCCTTCTATTTTTCGTCGCATATATCACGCGAATAATACACAACGGCGCAGCGGCCTGGAGAAAAGAGAGAAACGTTGGAAACGAGGAAGCGTTCTTGGGCGGGATATTTGTGTGGGAACGCGGGGATGGCTTGGCTTAAGGAACGTCTAGCCCCCGGTGGCAACGAGGGTCGAAGGACTCGACAAATATCATAAAATGTAAATGTCGCCGGTTCGCCGCGATCCCGCGGAGAACTTCTCAATTTACCAATATGCCGAAACCCTTTTATCCGGCTTACACGCGTTCGAACTTCGGCGGCCGTCTCTGTTCTGTTTCCCTGAGATTAAAATTCCTACCCCTCTCGATCGCTCCAGCATTTTCGCGAAACTCCCCAGCGAACTTCCCCCGTCCCGGCTGACTTTCCACGGGCGCCCCCGTTAAAACTCCCCGGGAAAAGTTCGGCTTCTCGATGAGCGAACCGAATCGAACATCCACTCGCCCCAGCTTGATAGCTGTATCTCTCTGGATAAACGTTCTGACGTTTCATCAGCATCGTGGCCGGTTTCATCAGGGATCCGAGGACGCGCTGATGCTGATGTGGGTGATGGCAGTGATCAATGGTCCGTGACACGGAACACGGATACCCTTAAACAGGGTGCGACAGGAAGATACGCAGTGCGACCTCGATCTCCCGATCAAGCCAGGCTATACGGTTGATGAAACGTTCAAACTCCTCCGGATTCTCCCCGACCCACCTCACCCCGTGCACACGCAATAAAGGAGTCTCGTCTAAAAAATAACACGTCCACTGGCAGCTAACTCCACGTCCAGAGGAAACTTCGCCCACCCCCCCCCCCCCCCCCGCCCCGCGATCGATTGAATTTCCCGATTCGTCTTGTCCAATTCCATCCAGCCCTGAAAGCTCGCCCCGGCGAAAGTTACGCGACGCTGCGAGACGACTTTGTCGAGGGAAACGGGAAAAACCGTTCTCGCCGACACCCTCTCGACTATTGCGTTACGGCTGTCTTGCCATCGAAACTAGCGGCGACGCGAGCCCCGTTGCCACCCACCTCGGTAAAAGGTGCACGAACACACGCCGGGCTGCTCGCGCCTGTACATCGGATACATCCGCGCGAGTTAAGCCGTATAAGATAGATGGTCCAGCCGGTGGCCCTCTCTCGCCCCCAACGTTTCACTCGCACTTATGATATATGGTGACGCCGCTAAAAACTGGCAGATGTGTTCTCCCTTTCCCCCGGGCCCGCCCTATCCACCGTTCCGCGGGCCGTTTTCACGGGAATCGCCCCACCGGCGGCCACCTTTCCTTCCATCCCTTCCCGCCTCACCGACTGGATCCCTTCACCAAGTCACATCGGTTCGCTAAAGGCTCCTTGGCAACGTGTGTTGAACCTTTGACAACTCTGATGTAGCCACAGGAGCACTTGGGACTTAGGACTTTGAACAACGGGTGTTTAATTGCTGACTCACTGCTACTTTGAAACGGCCGCATTTGCGCGCCACGGCAACGGCAGACGATGGTGGGGTCGGATTTTGTATTTCAAGAGGCAAGTTGGACGGCGCTGAAGTTGATCGTACACTGCGATTTCAAAATAAAGACCAAAGTTCTTATATTGCATCTTATATTATAGGTATGTATTATATTGAACCTTATAATGTACCCGTAAACCAGGCCTGTTCAACTTTTGCTGTTGCCCTCGACGAGCAGCCGCGGGTGGGTGCTAGCGAAGGCAAGAGCGGGGGCAAAAGCGGCCGTCGTAAAAGACTGGCGACAGTGGCGTTCAGAGATTACCCCACCAAGGAGACCTTTCGCTTTTGGGTCTGGCTCTGTGCCTCCAAGAGCGAAGAGCAACTCGCGGCTGCTCGTGCGAGGAATCAGGAAATCCCTGCACAAGCCTGCTATAAACGATAAGTATCGTTCTGTGCAAAATACTTTGTGGGAAACCACATATTATAATTGCATTTAATTCTAATTTCAAATGAATATTATATGTGTTGTTTGATTCTATCGATTTGTACAAAATGCAAGACAATGGAGAAAAAAATTAATATAAACGATTTTATTAAAAATGCACTAAAAAAGTAAAAATAAAAACAAATTTTTTATTTTAAACGGTTTTATTAAATATACATTAAAAACTAAATTAGAATGCACTAAGAACTAAAAAATAATTATTTTCGTGTACTAAAATTTTACTAGTGTTAATATCACTTTAAATAAAATCGTGAGGCACCATGTGCAACCAGAAGTTAAAGTATCGGTTGGCAAATGAAACATCAACTACAGTTTATCAATTTTATGTCACATTGCAATCTGTATCCCGCAATTAAAATATTTCGTTTTATTAATGCGAATGAAAACTTTCTAACAACAAATTCACTTTCGACGCTTGCTTCGGTATTAAATATCCCAGCGAAGTCCAGGTGGGCGGTCGGAGGACGCTATTGTATAGAGTTTTCCCTATCCGTTGCATGCCTGTGGATTCGAGCACCCCCTTTTGCCCGGCTCGTAAAAAACGCTATGGATGCTTGCGTCCTCGACTCGCCCATCGGGGCATCGCTGGTCTAAACGCACCTTCAACAGCGCGCGACGTATGTAAAAGTAATAACAAAAGCAATCGATGTACTTGTAAAATATATATTTAAATAAAATATTTTAAGAATAATATATAAATAAACTCTTCAAACAGCAATACACGAAGTTATTAAATTATAGTCTATCGTTAGTGTCGCGTTTTTACCATGCGTTATAATTCCGCTCACTATCCCCACCATTTCTTGCAATCCTTCGGTTGAGAGTGAGAGAACGAAAGAGACGACGACAACTTCATGTCAACTGTTTCGTTCCCTCTTGCTCGGCTCTGGGGTTTTCTCACTCGCGGCATCGGCTGCACGGAATAGTCTTAGAGCCTATACTACTCTAAGGAAATAGTGTCCGCATCGCGTTAGAATCACGCCGCCAAGCACAAGCAGAAACATAAATGTAAAATACCTAAACGATCGTTACCATTAACATACGTTACATAAGTAATTTCATAACCCAGAGTTCTTCACTTCGATCACGTTTAAGTATACACCCTCGGAATTATTCAAGAACCTTTACAATTAAAACTATCCTTGAGGTCCTACGAGTGGGTAACTGGCCTCGCTGGCGATACCGCATTGGTTGTTCTTGTTCCTGGACATTTTCATGTATCCATTCTCGCCCCACTTAGGTCCCCAACTGTTCTTCATCAGCCAGTAGTCCCGCCTCTTATTGTCTGTTCCGTATCCCACTACTAATACGGCGTGATCCAACGAATCCGTGGAGCATTTAGGTTCGTTGTAGATCCCTATGGATTCACAGACGAGAGCGCATTGAAACTGAGATCCCGTAAATTGTACTCGAGTCCGATGTGCTGCTTTTAATAATAAACTGACTTTTAAAGTAGAACCCGAAGGACTGGTGCGAAGAATCGATGGAAACAGAGACTGGTCCTATTGTAGCGACAGCTGATTTCAGTTTTTCTTCGTCTCCTTTAGGAATAGCTACGAAACCAACGTCAGAGGCATCACGGTTACTCACGTTTTATCTGTAATTTAAGAGACGATTAAGAGTGACGCTGAAAAATTTCACAATTAAAGGTTGGCTCTCTCTACGCTTCGGCTTCTTTTATTTTTTCTATACTTTTTTTTATGTATTTTAATATTTTGAATCACACTGCGCCTCGCTTTTCTTACTCGAAATAACGTGTTTTTTCAACGTGTTGTTGCAGCTGAAACGGAGCCGTTACGTTATACATACATTCATCTGTTGTTTCATAAACATTTACTTACCATGTCTCCGAATTTATTCATCTTCATTTTATAAGAAACCTTCTGCATTTCATAATTCTTATTGTGTTCGGCGATCATGTGCTTATTGCCCATATATATCTTCATTCCGAACTTCTCTTCTATATCAGATTTGTAATTCTTATCATGCTCCATCTGGAAGTTATTAGCGAGATAATTATTAATTAGAGACTCCACCATTGTCTTTATAATCATTATTCGGACTTTGATATTTGGCAGGCATTAAATTCAAAATAAGAAATCAAAGAAATCTAGAATAATAATATTTACTCGAGTAACTGATTTATTTAAGAGCATAGAACTCCCCCTATTTTTTCACAATAATGAATAGGAATCCGAATGGAATAGGAATGAATAAGATTCCTTAGGAATCCAAGGTTTTAAATATTTGTCACTATACCTGTGTACTTCTACTATAACACATCTAACGTTGTACCATCTCTGCTCGCGTTTATATTTGTCAACGTTGCCGATACCATGACTTCTTTCGTAGCGATGCTACGCTTACTCTTGTCAATACAAATACCGAGCTTCTATCGTTCTAAAAAACATTCTTCTGAATCTCAAAATGCCCTATACAAAGAATAAAACGGAAATGCTTTATATACCTTAAACATCGTCCACTCTTCATTGTCCAATTCGAAGAAAGGAACGGCCTGAGCAGTGGCGACTACTGCTACGAATAAGAAAATCGACGCGGGGCGCGAACAATGCTTGAGAGATTATACGCTCGGCCTAGCGTCGCGACGGCCGCGTCGGAAACCCCCTATATTCCTTGCTCCCGTGATATATGGTCCCTCGGCGAGTCGTCTCTCGCGACGGGTTCTTATCGCGGCTTGTTTCTTGGGGAACGGCCGCGAGAAAATTGCTGTTGCCCGAAGCGTCTTCTTCCGTTAATTCTGCGACACGGTGTGCGCTTCGGCCGGCCGGGAACCCGAGAGAATTGTGTGTATAGCGGGGAAGGCAATTTACGTACGTATCGCGCGTAAGCTAGGAGAACTTGAAGGGATGAAAGTGCAAGCGTGGATGCTCGCAACGATCGAGATTTCAGGTTCGGGGGATTTCGTCGGGAAGTTCTGCTGGATTAAGTCGCTGGAAGAGGGGAAAAGTCTGGACGCGAAAATTAACTGAAATCGCCCCACGTCTCCCTCGACCGCGTCCTTAATGCGTGGTCTTAACCACCGGGTGAAAAATAACCGGCGGAAACCGGGGCGAGCCTCGGCTCCCTCCGGGCGATTCGCACCCCCCCGATCGCGTGTATTTGGGTTTCAATTTAAAGCTGGCCACTTCGCAGGGATCCACCAAGACGAATGAATGAAGCTCCCTATCCCCCGCGGGGCGAGAAGAACGGGAAAACCATTCGACCGCCGCCACAGCTCGCTCGGTAATGGACCCCATTCCTTCCCTCTATCCTTCGACCATTCATTAATGGAATTAATCTCGATCACCCTAAACCGTTCCACCACCTCGGACAGAACGGACAGAGGCTCCGGGGATTCGCTCGATGAACCTGTCGAATCGTCGGAAGATCCGTAAAACCACCCCCTCGGTGGAGTAACCACAGACGCGGCAAATAGATACAAAACTCGGGGTAGGTATTTCCTTTTTTTTTTCTCTCGTGGCGGAACGCAGACCCGGCGGCGGCACCCTCCGCCGGGAGAGACACTGGGAATGGAGTTTTTACTTAAATTAACTCTCCTCAAAGGGTGGAATCCGCTCGCGGACTGGACGCCACCGGAGCCACGTCCCTCGTGTACGTTGCAGTATGCGCCTGCGACGGACGTGATGCTCGAATTAGAGAGGAAAAACGGGGGAGAAAGAGCGAGGGAAAGCGAGAGGGAAAGAGACAGAGGCCGGCAGTTCGTTAATGTTTAGTCGAATCTTTGACTTCCCGTTGACCCGATCCGTTAGTTTCGTTGAAACGACCCACTCTCGTTGCGACTTCGTGGACACTGACCCCGTTTAATTGCTCCCCTCTATTTTCATCGTTATTGAGCGCTGGGGTAAGTTCGTCGACCACCCCTTTCCATAAACTCTTGATAAACCCCTCGATTACTATCGTCCGGATTAGTTTTCCTGAAAAAGTTGTCCGTGGATCATCGACCGCGGTACGGGGGAGCAGCGACAGCGATCTTCCAGCGGGGGCGGATCCCCCCGTATCCCTCCTTGGATCTCGTCTCGCGCGGAGAGAGGTAGAGGAAATTTCGAGGAAAATTTCATCGCAAAGTCTGTGGAGGAGCCGCGTGAATACCGGCAGGTATTTCGAGCTCTGCTTTGATTGCAAGTGCCAATTAACGTTTGGGTTGCACCGTCGTCATAGTCGTTATCGCCGACGTCGTTCCACGCGTGTACTCGCATGCCCGCTAATCACGCTGGCTGCTGCTGAAACCGCGAGCCGCGGAGCCTTAATGCCAAAATACACGCCGGCAACGTACGGCAGCACTTCTATCGACGATTTCACGACTTCCAAGTGCTACGTGCCGAAATTGGACGGCCTTTAAATGCCCGAAGAACCGCAACTCGCGTGCACCGAGCCCGTTACAATCGGGGAGCATTCAGTGCATCGCCGGAGCTCCCCGAAGCACCCAGGCTTTCGCCTGCGCCTTCATCCCCCCGCAGTTTTGTCACAGGGGCGCAAGCCACTGTTGCCAGCCGAGTCCTCTAATGAGCCCGAACACATGTACACCGCTAACTTCTGCTTGCTCGATCGCGGAACGCTACCAGTCGAACCTTCCTCAAGGTCTTGGCACTGGTGAACTGACGAGGGTACTCCATGACCGCTAGTTCCCGTCCCGAGGACGTGTTTCCGTGGAATAATCAGCCGTGGAACAAGCCTGTAGCCCCGGGGGGCAATTAAGGGATGCAGATATGCGTGCGCTGTGCTTCAAAGGCTGATAAAGAACGAATGGTCGGTGAGAGTCCACCAGGTGCGGGCGTTAAATCAGAAGCGAGGGACGACGATCAGTCGGCGGTTTTACTTTGGAAATTGATTTCCCAGCGAGCCGAGTCCCTGTAGCTTTGCAAGCTGCCACCTTAAACGTGGCGAGGATGAGGATGAACCGGTTCGAGGACGAGAGGATTATACCATCCCGGGGGCGGCGAGGATGTAGGACGAGCCTAGGGAGCCTGGCCCGCCCGCCCTGCCTGGGGTTAACCAACATTTACATAGGCGCGAACGTAGACTGAATAACAATGCTTGAAACGGAGCTAAAACCAGCCGGGCCATTCCACCGAGACGGCACGTTCGTCATCCTTCTGTTTCAAGCACATCCTTCCACGGGCGCCCTGTATCGAACTTCCATGGAAATTAGGCCAGACGAATCCTCGGCGCTTTGTTAATTGCACAACCACCGAACCCGAGTTTTGAATAAATCTGCCGGCATCCCTTTGGAATCGTTTAATCGCTAAGCGTTACCGTGTAACTGCGCTGAAACATTTCGTCGACGCTCGAAACCTGAGAATTGACTTCACCGCAAAATTGGTCGCAGGCTAAAATAAGCTAATTTCTTCCTGGAAAGAACGATTTTAGTTGAATCAAAGCCACGACGGATTTTTGACAAATAAGATTACCCTGGAAAAAGGAATTAAACGCGAGGGGGTGTCAAAGCCAGATGATAACTTTAAAACTACCAGCATCTTATTCGGTCTCGATGTGGCTATATTTTTAAAAATAACTCAATGGCCTCGCAAACCGATTTAGCCCGAGATCGATAATTAAGGCGAGACAGCATAACTGCGCCACTGAAATGATCGTGGAAGAACCGACTCCCCGGGAATGAAATAAGAGGATTCGATCTAAGGGAAGCTTAAAACCGCAGTCGGTGTAAGTAGGCGATAAATCAGTGATGTTAATCGTAGCCGGTGAAGAGGAATGCCGCAACGATAAGGTGCGGTAAGTGGGTCGCATTAAAATTCCAACTTTCTTATATCACAACAGATTTTATTTTTCATATAGTCGGAGACAGGCATTTATGATATACTATACAGAATAATGGTTCAGAGCTCGATTTCGTACCGGGATCACACGCGCCATGCTGCTTACGACATTTTGTTCACTACAGCTAAATGCAAGGATTGCAACTGGCGCGTCCATTTGTCGAGCGCATTGTAACGTGCCGCGCACACTGACTTTTTATCCAGTTCGAGAACTTGATTCACCTGTTAATAGAGTGCGATCGAGCGTGAAACCGATGGAGAAGAATTAATCCTTAGACTGTATGAATGTTATCGTGTTTTACCTGGTCGATACGGCCGCGAATCGTACTATCCAAAATACAAGACACTAAAAGGCTCTCAACCTCCGCCACGTCGATATTCAATTCTTTGCTTATGAAAGGTATATAAATTCTAGTGTACGGTTTTATTAATTTAATCAGAACCTGTAATGTCAAAGGAACGTTCGTTGTTATCCACAATATTCGACGAGCTGTTCCAAGAATCGTGGGTGTACGGTAGCATACCTGAGTGCGTATATTACGTAATAAATCTTCGATGTGCTCTCTTATGAAGGGATCATCCATTATATTATTCCTATTTTGCTTTAAAATTAGTTCAAATTGATTAATATCATTATTTTGGTAACTGACCACTAAATTCGTCATCGCCAAGATCTCTGGATCGTTTTTATATGGCTTTGCCTCTTGGGAGTCAAACGGGTTAATACCAGATTTCATCAACCTAGTTTTATAGCCAGTTTGAGTATTAGTTCGAACATCGACAGCTGATCCCGCTAACGTTGTGGTACATGTTAATTTTCTTTTGTCTTACTTACATATTCGCTAGAACTAAATACTTTAAACATGTGGTGCGTCTTGGTGATCCAGACTCATCGTAATTTTTAAAGGCTTCAAAGAAATCTGTGTGTGCCCTCTCAAATTCACCCTCTCTTAGGTGCATTTTCCCTCCACATTCTTATGAAAAATAGGAAACACAGTCTGAGTATCCTTCGGTAAAGTTTTAAATTCTATAATAGTACCAACTATGCTACTATACCTCTAATCACTCCCATTATCAATGGATGTGGTATAGCACTTTTAATATACAAGCTTTGTTCGTACAAGGTCTTTAATTTCTTATTGTTCTTTTGCGCAGTGTACATTTGTATTTCTAAAGCATAGATCTCTAAAAGCTGCGTCCCCTTTTTCAGATCGTCCTCCCCGTCGTCGGTCTGAATAAATCGATATTTCAATGAACGGATCTACATTAATTCGTGCAGATCACGCCAAGCAGTAACCCACCTGACAACTCTGATGAAGCTGCTTCAATATTTTGGCTAATTTATTAAAGTCCGACCGATCGAAGTACAACTTCCCCAATTTTGTGTTGGTTTTAAACCATAGCCTATCGTTCTTGGCATCTTTTAACGCGTCTAAGGTAGTTTCGTAAAAATCTTGCAACAATTCCATCTAGAAGGTACCATACACGAGAGGAGATTGTGCATTCAAAAGGGAAAGTTGATCGAAAGCTTGTGCCCTGAATTACTCACGTTCTTCGATGTGCTGATATAGTCCAATATGGAATTTATAGACTTCTCCGAATGGTTTCTCGTAACTGCGCTCTTAATATAAGTTAATAACTGTTTGTACCTGGCCATCATCTCTTTATAATTACCCTAATGAAGTGAAATAATAAAGTTCACAGGTAAGTTCCCAAATAGCGTTAGCTTAAGTAACCCACCAATTTAAAATTAATCTTTATCATTTGCTTCAAAGCCTTGAAGCCCCATTCACCCTTTTCGCCTCCCTCCAGATCCAAAACTTTCTGAAAACTCTGCAGTGCCGCCCTCGGATCATCCTCCTTCAGCGCTTTGCTATTGTAATATTGATTCTCTAGATCGACGTCTGGTTCCGAATTTGAGTCTTCCGAGTATTCCTGAAAGTATTATCAAGGTATTGTCACATCGGGGTTGATCGTATTCTGGAATAACCTAATACGGCGTCAAAGGAAATAGAGAGCATCTGTATAACCTATACAAAATTAATACGCTGCTAAACTTCAATATCAATCTCGCCCTGAAAAGAGATGAAAATAAAATTTCTCCTCGTCGTTGCAACGCTGGAGAAAAACCTCGGAATCTATTTATAAAGTTTATATACGTCAAAATGTGGATTCTAACCTATAACCTAACCGGGAAGTTTCCCAGTGCGGCAACGTTTCTGGTACAAGGAAACGGATACTCACAAGCCCATAATCCTCCTCTTCCTCGCACATAAAATCATCCTCGCCGTCTGACATTTTCCGGATACTTAAAGACCGTGAATCTTGAAAATAAAAAATTCACGCTACCCTGTTGACAACCGCAAGCACAGGCCAGTTTGTATTTTGAAATTCACATGCGTGCACAGATCCTACACATGTGCAGTCCACTGTCCGCTGCGCGACTTGCATTTCTGCAGAGATACCGCTGGGGATACCGCGTCGATATCGTTCTATTTTAATTGTCCGGAATTATTTTCGAATAAATCTGCCTACATTTTTTCCAGGATTACGCGTTCTAAGGCCACCGAGCAATTTTTACTACGATTCATTGAATTCTATTCGTATTATTACGATATAAGAATTTAACAATATTACAAAATGAAAATATAACAGAGATTGTGTTGAATTAGTTCCCCGAGTCACCGCTTTTAAATATAGAGTGCGCGTGAAATTTTCTAATTTTTCACGAAGTCGGTATTTCAGTTCGTGCGACACGAACTCTCGCGGGATGTGAAGTCTATCCTATTTCTCGTCTGTGGTGGTATCGAACGAACTGGTGGAAGCACTTTGTGCACTTTGCCGTCTGCTTCAATAGCGAGTGATAGCGAGAATTATTCCGTCTTATTTAAACCTAAACACCTTTACACACAAAAATGTTTCGACACATGTTACGACCGGTTGTTCGAATCCAGCGAAGTGGTGAGTTAATACATGTTACACATCACTTTATCATCATAATCTTCATATTTCTGTGCCAGGCGGATCTTACATAACATCGGTTTTCATTATTTGTCTCTTCTGTCATCTCGAAAATGTTGGATAAATATCGCGAAGCGTGGTTTCTTTATACTATCGAACGAATAGAATATTCATATAATTCGTGACTGAAATAAGCTCGATATTTAATTTCATTTTTATTCGTTACATTCGGTTTGAAATTGGAACTCATAATTACGTGTAGCATTTCTGGAGTAAGAATTTAAATGCCTAATTTATAAAATGTAACATAAAAGGACAGCAAAGTTTGCTAAAATATTACTGATTTTGATCAGTAAATAATTGTGTAGCATTGAAGATCTGTTGGAACAACTCGACAGGAATTTCAACTGCTTTTGCGTAGTAAAAGAAATTAATGTAATTCAAGGTACTCGTTCGTTTCAAATCCCCCACGACTGCAGGCCTCCACATATGGATGAATTACCTGTGCCAAGTGGTTCGTGGCAGGAAGCGTATGACAAAGCTCAGTCAAAATATAACATGCAGTTAGTTGTTGGTGTTGTTACGCTTATTGGTACCATCGTAATTGTATGTATCAACATAGTAAAGTTTGATTTCTTCCAACGTTATCGATTTATTAATTCGTAATATTTAAATTTTCAGGGTAGAATGAATGGAATGCTCTGGCTTAATTACAGCGCACCAGTTCCACCAAAACAATAAATTATGTGATAAATTAATATGAATAAAGTACCGTAGCACATGAAAAATATTGTAATCTGTAATTATTCTACTTCGAAGAATAATACAACACTTTTGTTGATTATAAACATGCCTTCTGTGTTCTGTTTAATGCATTTGCATATTTCTGTCACAAAAAGCAGATAAATGATAATAATTTAAAAGATATATGGTTCCCTTCTTGAACGATCTCCAGCCTTATCTGTTTATTTTATATAATCGCAAGTTCAAGCTAAGCTTTATTAAGCAATCATTTTTAGTTTCACCTGTTTTGTAGTTAGCAAAAATTAATATAAAGTTCGAGTGGGTGTTGTAAAAGAATCGCATATATACGTTTTGTTCTTAAGAAATTATATTCTCTTATCATTTTTTTTATGCCTACTTCAATCTAATCGCTAAAATAAATTGCGAAGTTTCCTTTATTTTACAATTTCTTTATTACGTGGATCTTCAATGAGATCGAGCTATTTCTGAGAAAAAATCTAAAATCTCTTGTATAGTAAACTCGAGCGTCACCATACTATCTGGGTAACATCGTTGAATTAATTCTTCTATGCATATATACTGTGCAATAAATTCACCCTGCATTTCACGCCAAACCACCTGAGGAGCAAGTGTAGTATGTAATAGAATATCTGTTAAAAGAAGTTAAGTATCAATGAGTCAACTAAATTTCACCTGCAACAGATTTTCTTCCTCGCACAGATGCTTCTCAACTTTCCTATACAAATTCTCTAAACCCTTCTTCACTTCCCGGGCCGGATATTCTTTCACGACACGTCTAAGCTCTTGTTTGCTGAACGCCATTTGATAACTAACTTCGGACTCTTTGACTCCAGCGCCGACTTTGGCTTGTACACCTTCGAAAAACAGCTGCAAATGAAGTAACGATTACGACAATGTAAAAGACCGGGACCAGCGCGGAAATAACATTAGAGATTTAAGCAACGGACATTCAGCTTTTCCAGAGGTCTGCCAAAGTATTGGGTAACATACGCGCGCAGAGCGTCTTGATACTTTTGCTTGGCTTCCTTACGCTCGTGATCAAGAACAGATATTTTTAATTGCGATAGAAGATCGTACAGGTGGTGGAAGTTTTCTACGGCGGTAGCATAATTAGTATATATTAAGTATTACTAAATACAAAGAGGCCGGCAATAAGTCAACGTCACTTACCCATTTTAATAACTTCTTGCGGAGTCTTGTGATGTTCTCTGCTATGAGTGACGATAGCTTCGAACATTATACTCACTAATTTAGTATACCACTTTTCAAGATCAACCTTTCTGTCCGAGTTCTTGAAAATCTTTTCCGCTGTTCTCGCGAACGGTTCAAAATTCTCCACGTATGGCAATATGCCGCACTTATTTCTACGATTGACTTTAACATCGCACAAAATAGACTGTAATTGCGTCTGCATAAATTTATCGAATGCTCTTTTAACTTGAATCAAAGCCGAAGCAAATGTCATAGACAGAAAGGAACCAGTATCTTGCGCCGACATCACATGCTGGGATAAACGTACTAACACATACATACACCAGCTGTGAACGTTGTATCGTAAATTAGCACGAAAGCTATCGATAGTTAGTTAAAAAAATTGTCGAATGAGACTCACAAGCTGTCGATTTTATCCAAGAAGGCAATAAAATTATTCAATTCAGTCTCCAATGATGGAAATATAGCTGCCATTGTCTGGCGTACTTCTTCGTTCACTTGTCTCTCCAATTTTTTACTCGCTGTAGAGGTCACCGAACCAGGACTCGCAGCTCCGTTGCTGGTATTATCCGTCTCTTCCATTTCGCTACTCTGACGCATTCAGAAAAATACTTAGTTTTTTTATGTTGCGATAGATCCGTAGAAACATGATCCACGTACTTTTGACGGGGAGAGAACAGAATCCAATTGCAGGAACGAAATACAGAATGCCTGTTCGGCGAGACAGACCGGTTGCATTTGCGAGAGCATACAATCGAGAAGCGAGTCTAACAGATTCCCATCCCCTACGGGTGCCCACGCATCGCCACTTAACAGGCAAATAGGCGCTGGACTCAATAAATCCTCTGCTCTTTGTCCACTAGACCTTGACGTGTTAGCTTAAGAAAATGCTTCTTTGTTAAGTTTGATAAACTTCATCGCTATTGAGAATATAAAAACCTGCTGTTATACCTTGGAGTCGTTTAGAAATAAGTTTATTTCTTGCTTCCTCGAAGAATCGTTTCAAATCCCTCTTGTACAATTTGCTCATTGTGTCTGTGTAAACTTTAGTCAACTGTATAAAAGCCTTATTATCTAACGCTCTTAATAATTGCATTAATTCAGTATACGGTTCAAGCTCGTGATGGACTGCTTGATGCGTTGGAAGAATTAAGTCCGCCACTGACA
Organism: Andrena dorsata; assembly: GCA_929108735.1. Lineage (NCBI taxonomy): Eukaryota > Metazoa > Arthropoda > Insecta > Hymenoptera > Andrenidae > Andrena > Andrena dorsata. Next base: position 29,269,598 of record OV815489.1, read on the forward strand.
TCGATATATCTCCGACATCATTGCCCTATTTAAATAGGCGATATAAATTAATATAAATTTCTCTCTTTCGTTGATCAGCGGTCACTCGTTCAAGCACACGTACCAAGTGTATGAACAGATTATTCAGGTGTCTAGCTACGATTATAGAAAATTTTGCTCTAAGTTTGTCGAGCCGTCTTTTCTGTTCAGTCACTGCGCTTAATTTATCAAGTCCCGCTGGTAGAGGGGCTGTTACCGCTTTCAAAAGAGCGGCGCCCGCTTGGCTGAGCTCCTCTTTCTCTCCGGGAAGCTCAGCTTCGCTGAGAATGCGCTGATGGGTTGGTAGAATATCTAATTGCGACTTGTAATTCAGAATTAGATTATTATTATTCAGTTAAATGGTTATATAATTTTTAAAGAGTAGGGACGAGTACAGAATTTCATATAAACTTACAATTACTGTATTCAACTGATCCAGCAAAAGTCTCGCATTATTATTAGCTGTGTGGATGGCTTGATTTTTCTGACCCACCCGAGCCATAACTTCCCTAATTCTACCAAGTGCTTCGTCATAAGCGGCGAGACGGGCTTCGACGATAGAAGCTTCGGTTATCGCTGCTTCTATGCTGTTCATCAATTGAGTTACACGAGCTTCCGATGCCAATACCGACTGTACATTTTCCTGTATTTATTCGTTACGAAGAATTAATATCAAATGGGAATTTATTAATTTAAATTTAAATAGAAATGAGATCGCAAATTTCTAGGTAAACCAAGATTGATGAAACTCCAATAATGTTACCATTTAAATAGTTTTAATGGAAGGAATGCAAAAGTTATGTAATGTAGTTCTAGTAATCCTCTAAAATCTATCAGTTTACCCCATCAAGAATGGAGAGATCTTTGGAAAGTGTCTCCATAAAAAGTTCGGCGTTAGAAACTGCAAATTCGCAATCTTCCATCATCTGCTTTAAATCAGTAGCCTCTCTGTCCGTGATAGGTTGATAATCTGATGTGATGGACGACGTAAGAAGTTCTGAAAAGTACCACAAAAGAATTACCTCAAAACGTATGGTGCTAAATAATTATTCGCTTAAACTTTAAACTCGTTTCTGAAGAATATAAGGTCAGTTAGAGCTAAGCAACTTTGCTTTCAAAAGTATTCTAAAGAGTGGTACTTATCGTTCTATCAAATTATTTCCACTCATCTCAGAAACCGAGTATTAACAGTTTAGATAAAACTGCACCCATATTTACCTGGCGTGAAGGTGATACTATCGCTTTCCTTCAACAAGCTCGGATCTATAAGCCATTCCTTGGGAATATTTTTAAATTGTGGTCTTTGAGCGAAACTACAAGAATAAGTGTACAAATTGCTAACGAACGTTCTCCGCTCTTGAGCCGTCGTTACCGACCATTTGTACACTTTATCTATGTGCAATTCTATGTCCGTGGAATCATTCTTAACACCGTCAACGATTTGAATATCACTCAACGACCAAGACTGCTTCTTTTTGAATACATTTTTATCGTTCTTCTTCACTTGGTACAGGAGCAACGACGGAGGTGTGTCGGTAGTTGTGGTCAGGCAGAGAAAACTCATTTTCTTTTTCTTGTATGCCTTACTCACGTAACACACGCTTAGCAATTTCTCGTCGCTAGGTGTAAACACCTCTCTCTGCAGCGTATGCCGTATCGCTGCCATGGCTGCTCCGAAATTTCTCTACTATTCCTTACGCGCGACTACTGCTACCTCAAAGGTATAACATTTTATTAATCATCCATTTATTGGTTTACAAAGGTCTGCGAAAGAAGGAGTCGAATGTAAATCTGTTTTACAAATTTCTGTGATATTACATAACCTCTGTACCTTCGTAATGTTTTCGTGAAGCTGTGTTCTTGAAAGGGTAAGGTATCTTAACTTTAGATACATGTCCTCGAACTCTATTAACGTTCGCAAACTTGCATGCGACGATAATTTTCTTATCAATCACTAACAAGATGTATTAATCTCGCATTTTCATTATCTTTTATTAAACACTGTGCTATTCACAGCCATTCAGTGTCATTCTTTGACAGCCTCGCATAGTTGCGCTTCTGCTGCGTGACGTAGGCATCATATGTACAGATATATGTTTAAACAGATGGACCAATTAGAAACTACATACTACAATTATTGGATGTCAGAGGGAAATTTGAATAACGAAATAACAACGATAGATTTTTCTAACACTAGCTTAAAAGTAAAGTAGACAAATTAAACTGCGTACTTTATGCCTCCAAGAAAAATAGCTTTACTACATAAAATACAAATTCATTTTGAATACAAGTTACATTAAATTACAAGGAAATAACAAACCTTATCACATATTTCGTCATCTGCAGAGGATGAAAGTTTCCCGGAAATACTTGGCGTAATACAGGAAAATGTGTTTGAAATATTAGAATACGATTGCGGGGTTTCCCGCGGTTCGCGAATCAAGAGAACCGTTAGGAGCAGCACCGTAGTGCTCTGCTTGGTGTAACAGAGAGAGTGAGGAGGAGGAAAGATTGAAGAAATTTGCCCGTAAAATAGTATACAGTTGCGTCATGACATTTGCAAGAGGAAGAAGATTGTCTGAACCACGTGCAATCCTTTGACCAGTATTAATTAAACGGTTGTGAGTTCTACGTATTGTTTAGAAGACAAAGGTAAGATATCACACGCTATTGTTTACGAATACCTCTGAAAATCAAACGAAACGAGTACAACAAACAAATAATTGAGACGTCGATGAAAGAATAATGAATTTATGACTTGTGCAAGGTGTCGCAAGATATTACTGTTGCTCGCTATTGTAACTATTTTATCCATCTATCGTAAAAACGTCTAATCTATCATTCATAAGGAATGTTCCGTCACGAGTGGTTTTATCGATCGAATTTTTACCGAGATTTGCGATCTTAGAATAATGATACGTCACTGTGATAAAAAGTGTATATACCTTCGTTATTTTAAGTAATCTATCCACAAAGATATATTCGTTTGCAACTTTGTAGTTGCGAAATGAAGATCTTTTTCAGGTGACCTTGAACGGTTTCAAGTGTCATCGAAACATTGAACTATACGTGGGCGCGTGCTATCTTTAAAATCAATACGAACATGATATGGTTAATGCGGTAATGAGGAAATGCGAGTGTCGAGCATGGCAGCTTATACTATACATGTATATTTATACATGTGTATATATAGGGATTAAAGCTCGCGATGGTGTAACGCTTTATGCGATAAACGTGTAAATCGTATTTTAATAAAAGGGACTAATGACTAGCGGATTAACATGGCGAAATACTAATGACGTAACTAACACGTGAAGGTTACTCATCGTTGTATAGAAGTAGATACAACTACATTTAAAATATACTTGATTTTCAAAGTTGAATTTTTTTTATTAGATATTCAAAGATAATGTGGCAGCAGGAATGGTTAATTAATATATTTAGTAAATAAGTTGAATTCCTTTATTTACACGAAATCATAGACATATTTTGAGCAAATGTTACCAAGCACAGCGAGAATAATTTAATATACAAATACACATGGATTACTCCATTGAAAAAATTAATAGATATACTCGATCTACTCAAGTAATAATATTCTATAGGTAAACAATGGACAAACAGTGGGAAAATGTTAAACAGTTGGAAATGCCAGAAGAGGCATATAAACAAACAATAGAATTTGAAGAACCATCCTTCGGAGATTCCTTGTATAGAGTGACAAAAAAATCACCTTTCCTTATAGCAGGTACGTGTTGTTTTATAATTAGTAATCTACTTTCTGATAAGTTCAGGCATAAGGAAATGCTGGATGCAGATATTTAGATTCCAATTACATATTGCATTAGATTAAAATGAAAATAATTATATTCACATTTATATTTTTTACAGGTATAATAGGTTTCACCGCTGTATGCGGAATAGGCGCCTATAAATGGAGAACGAGAACAATACCACCTGCATTGTTTCTTGTACAGCTGAGAGTCGCGGCTCAAGGTACAGCGATAGCGTGTTTAACTCTGGGAATGTTGCAGCACTTGTACACGGACCTTGTAACTAAAAAGGACATTAAACATAAAAAGAACTAGCGATGCTACTTATCGCTGTTAGTCCTGAATTGTGCTATCAAAATTATAGAGAAATTAGGAAATATCAATGTTAAAAATGAATCAAGCTGTGTAATTTATTTTATTATAAAAGATATCTGAAACGCTATGTATGGTTGATAATTTTGTGTAATCTCTCTCCAAGTTTGCCGCAGAGGAGCAGAATACTTAAATAGTATTATTTAATTTTATGTAAAAATGTTTTCATATCTGCTGAAATGTATATTTTATTAAAGAATCTATTTATTCGTGATATTTATTATCCATATAATAATCTGCAATGTAACAATTAGTACAGATTTTATATTTGAAAATGTGATTTGAGGATTACAGTACCAAGAAAGCTAAAGAAGAAGGAAGTTAAGTCCTGAAGAGTTGTTCATTTCTCGAGGAGATAGCTCGAAGCATGCAATAAGGAAAGTGATTTAAATGCTTCTTTAGTAACATGTATAAATAGAACATTGCATGCTCCTACTGTGTGGCATGGGCTAACATAACAAGATATTTGACAAAATATAATATAGAGACCAAGGAAGACTGAAAATTTAAAATGTTATGGAATAACAATATACCAGTTATCATCACAGAAAATAGTGGCTACAATGGAAACTTGCACAGAGAAAGTTTGTAAACCCAAAGAAAGTCCAATAAACCCTCGTAAAAAAAGATTCAATATATAATGAATTCATAATAACAGAATTGACCCATATTGAAACTTTTGTTATACTAGCTTCTTCGTCAATAAATAACCGTTATATTTTTATAATTATCACATTAATAAATACCATGCTTCTAACTGAAAATAATAAAGGAACCATTTATTTATCCATCTCTGGTTTGAAACGTCCGGGTTCCGAGAATGTTGGAATAAGCTGTGCAGAAATTTTTTTGGCCGAGTGTACATATCTCTTAATCCGAACGTTCAAAAAACTAGAGAAACCGATGGAATCGAATTTCGTAGACAAACGGGAAAACATCTATGCCCAGTTGGATCGTTCGGAGTCTCAATTTTTCGAATATATCATTAAACGTACAGCCTGGATTTTGTTCCATTTACTGATCAATAATATGGAAAAATAGGTTTTACGCGCAGCGAATCAAGAGCTGTTAACGTTACGCGATGGTCTCGCGTGTTTTAAGTAACGAACGATAGAATTTAGTGCTTAAGTGGGCAATTCCCACTGATTCCCACCGAATACGTAACTTCACGTAATTAGATTTGCCTGTGACCAGCGAACACGTAACATAAGCTCCGGAAGAGCCTACTAGGGGAGTTGTCAAAATACGTAAAGATGGCTGAAGACAGTGACAGGAGCGAATTGCCGCCCGGTTGGGAATGCAGATACGATATTCGAAGTGGACGTCCGTACGTAGATTTTTGTAAAAACGCTACCTACATTGCGAGCTACAGTTTGCGATAAAAGAAATCGTCCGCAACCGAGATATTTCTCTACCACAAACGGGATTTACGCAACCACTTTTCAGTTCTTGGTTTTATTTAATTAACGCGTAGTAATGAATAAAAAACTATCAACGATAAGAATCGCCTGATTTTAAACGATTTCCTTTAATGTCCATGGCCGCCCGATGTATATTAATTATTATAAAAACCGATACATTCCACTGTGCGATAGATCGAAAGATCGTATGTGTCGCTTATTCCGAAAATCAACTCGTTGGGACGTTCTTTTCAGATATTTTATAAATCACTTTAATCGAACTACAACATGGGAAGATCCGAGAGTAAGGTACTGGCAGTATTCTCAGTATATACAGTCGCAAAATTCAATGGCACTGAGCTCTGCTGCTACAACTATCGCTTCCCAAGATATACCCATGCAGGTCAGTAGATAGTTTTCTGCTGTGCGCATTAATTCTGTCGAATTTCATGCTACAAATATTTACCCATATCCATCTGCGAAGAAACTATTCTCATACATTGCACGCATGCACTCATTTTAACTCTACAAATGCACCCGCAATATATGTGTTTTTATCGTATGCACATGCTGCATTCGGATTAAATATAAAATATGCTACAAAATAATAGACTGGAGGGAGCGGAGGTGGTGGACATTTAAGTTACGCGGGAGCTCACAGAGCCCCGCAAATCTATCCGACACAGTCTCCCTATCATAATCCGCAACTTGCATTTTTACCTCCTAGTTTACAGGTAGGTAAAACACTTTATTGTGAACGCATCGAATAACATTTCCTCTTAATGTATATATTTTCTAACGCAACGAAATCTTGGTCGATCAATTTTAAGCTGTTAATAACCGTCGTTAACGACCACGTTCTCGTACTTAACTAATTATTAAGTGAAAGTAATTGATGTTTTAAGGAAGTAAAAATTTCAGGATCGGACGTATTCCATGTATCTGTACCATTGACGTATTATTTATATACAATAACACTTTGTATATTATAGACTTATTACGACGAATGATTGAATAAAGATTTTCTCATGCGTATACACTATATATATATATATATACGTCCCACAATTTCTAGAAATAACTTTTTCTAATATTCGAGACTCGGTAAATGGGGAAAGATCGATAGTAATGGAAGAAAATAATTTGCGCAGGAGCTGAAGACTCCGTTATCGCTAAAATCAATTAGCACGATGACGAACAGACTTGGGGATATAACGTTAGCATCGCCGACGCCGATAAGGAATACGGAGACGAGTTTATCGCAAAACTCGGACGCCGAGCTACAAGTTGCTAAAATCAATGCCATGTTTCCGACAGTTTCTGACACCCATATTCGGCTTCTTTTAAAAAAGTAAGTTTTAAAATTCATACAGTTGCGTTTAGAACTCTATCCATGGTCTCTGCGCGATACGATCGATCTGCCTTTTAATCTTTGTAATTTCTCGTTATACCAAGACCATATTCACGGTCTCGCGAAGCTCCGCTTTGCCGTGTATTCAGTTATATTTACGCCGAACGCGTATCTTTTTTTTCCGAATAAGTTTTAATAGCACTGTATCTCAGGCAAAGTGCTAAGGTGGTAGCTGATGTCTTTCAGATACCATAACAGAGCGGCTCTGGTTGTCAGCGCTCTCCAAGTGGAAAAGAATCCCCTTTGCGCTCCAGGACCGTGCACGCCTGTGCATTCAAACTATGCGATACCGAGATGGCGATTACCACCACACGCTATACACGCAGCTATAACATTGAGTCCGCCTCGTGGGGTTCGGCCAGCCCCTAACTCCCCAAAAATGAAACTTAGGTTTTTCCCATACTTACAATTCCAGTTTCACACCCAGTATGGATGCTAGATGTTGATATTGTACTCTGTGATAGTCACAAAGAAATGTATCAGATAGAATCGGCGCCGCACTATATTCACTCCTTTAGTTTTGAGTATCTGATATATTTCACATATACGACAAGTCGGTACTGTGTAGAAATAGCATGTCTTAGTACACACATTGCAGACCGTTTATATAATTACAAAGTTTCTAATTAGCGTACGCAAGAGGTTCGTGCGAAAATGCCAGAGATTCTCTACCATTATCTGCAATGTGTTAAAATTGTTCGAGTCATGAATCCCAGATATCGGTGTAATAAGGGAATGTGAAATGTTTTTTAAGGATTTTGAGATATGCATAGTAGAATATAATTGGTATTACGTAGTTTGGAAGAGATATCGTTGAACAGGGTCTAGTTAAATCTTTATTTTCACTTTTGAATTACTTCCTTTGTTTTCGTTCCCTTTGTTCTTAAAACTCTTCAGTTTAATTTTCGTTTTTACACACAGCATTCGCCATTTAGAACTTGATTTTCGTTTCAGTTTCTTCCTGGTTTACGGTACAACACATGTTGGATAGTGTAAGATTTACACGAATCATAGATAGGTTGGTTTCTGTTTTATACCATCAATGTATTTTCTGTTCAGTTTTTAGTGGCAACACTGAAGCTTTACTTTTGGTTGTTAATATATTCTGTGTTCGCTGTTACAAGGAACTTGATAAATGAGTTTCTTAGAGATTTATATACAATGTATGTTTATCGTAGACGTATGTACACATCAATTTAAAGTATGCAAGTCTTATCAGGTTTACAGTTTCTATGTCGAGAATTTAAAAAAACAAAAGATGCATATTGCATGCGGTAGAAAACTCATTTATTTAAAAGAGACGTGAACCAAGCATGGTAGTATGTGCACGTGCATTAAGATTTTAAATTTCCATGTACTTTATGTGTGTTCGAAGAACCATCTCATCTTAATACTCACTTTCAATATTTTGCAAAGTAACGTTCAATTACACAGTTCGACAAATTTTGACTTTTTGTTCGGATTTGTAACATTCAATAGCCGTTTCTTATAGATTTCCGTGCGCTGAAAACGAATCCGCAAACCGTTTGTCGCCATCACCCTTAGTTTTTGAGAAATTCGATTTTGAAAAAAAACTAAAATTTCAACTTTGAACATCTTTTATGCCGAAACGGTAATAGTTACTCGGTTGCTCGTTGCGGCAAATTATTCTATCAACCCTCCTGAATACAACGATATAAGTTCTTGTTGCATTATGAACATTTAAATATGTTTAAACATCGGTCAAAGGGAAAAGGACACCCGAAATTCACCCATTTTTGCAGATATCCTTCAATGTATTTCCAAAATTACGGGTCTAGGAGAAAATGTGTCTACTCTACGCGATGCAGCAGACATTTTTCCCGCGGAAAGCATCAACAGAAGTGGTAAAACACCTTTTTTCGATACAGAAACGAAAGAGTTTGGCAAAACGTGCGGCGCGGACAGTGGTAGTCACGCGCGTTACGTGATTCTGTGACGCTGAGTGGCCCACGTTTTGCCAAACTATTTCGCTTCTGTATTGAAAACAAAACGAGACTTAACACATCTGTTGACGCTTTTCGAAGAAAAACTGTCTGCTGCATCGCGTGAAATGGTTAGATTTTCTCCCGGACCCTTAGTTTTGAAAATAAATTGAAAGATATCTGCAAAAATGGGTACATTTCGGGTGTCCTTTTCCCTTTGATCGTTGTTTAAACATATTTAAATGTTCATACTGCAATAATAACTTATATCGTTGTATTCGGGAGGGTTCATAGAATAATTTGCCGCAACGAGCAATCGAATAACTATTACCGTTTCGGCATAAAATGGGTTCAAAGTCGAAAATTTGCATTTTTTTTCAAAATCGAATTTCTCAAAAACTGAGGGTAATGGCGACGAACGGTTTGCGGATTCGTTATCAGCGCACGAAAACTTATAAGAAATGGCTATTGAATGTTACAAGTCCAGATGGCTGTCGAACTGGGTTATTTGTAACAATCATGCAATGATATATATTTTAAATCGCTGAACAATGCATCACACGTGCATACCGTACAAATTGTTATCACTAGTACGTTGAGTATATTTTATTTACTAATCGTCAAAGTTGATGTATTAATATTTATTTCAACGAGTTTCCACATCATACGTGTTCTGACTTTTGAATAATCTATCAGTTGCGTAATGTTCAGTCCTGTAGACTGTGTCTAGTATATGTATTCGACGCAAGATTGAACAATAATCGTAGTAATTGTTAGTATATTAAAGATGTATGCACAGGTACCTGAAAAATATATTTCCAAAAGTGGAAGAGACTATGTTGCTGGATATTTTGGAGCAAAGTGATAATAACGTTCAGAAGGCTTCTGAGAAACTAATCGATCTAGGCTACGAAAAGCGAAATCTTACAGGCCCTAAATCACTGGCAAGAAGAAAAGAAGAAGAACAAGTAATAGATCGAAAGTTTTTCTTGTATCTGGATTCGACTCGCATCGTAATTACCTTCAAACGATACTTTTACAGGCGAAGAATGTACAAACTGCCCCGACTCCTCCGCCGCGCATGAAAAGTTTAGAAGAGAAAAATAAAAGCAAGTGGATTTTACGAAACCCTTTGGAATATCGATATCAGCGGTATACTGACTTCAGTATTCTAATTTTTCAGTGAAAGGTCGTTTAATGGAGAAATACAAGACAGTGCCGGAGAGAGTGATATTGCTTGCTATGGATAGTGTCGATTACGACGAGGAAAGAGCGATACATATATTGGACATTATGGTCACAGAAGAAGCAACCAGACCTCTGTGCACATCCAGCAGCCACAGGTAATTTTCACTTTAAGTAAAAATTAACAAAGTTAACTTTCCGTGTTCGTGTGCTAAAAGTTTCTGAAGATTTGGCGATTCTTTAATGTGTAATGAATGTTTAGCAGCAGAAGTGACGATAGGAAAGACAGTCCACCGGTGACCGAGGCTGTAAAATTAACTGCATCGCCAATTAAAAAAGCAGTTAAGGATGTAGATTCAGAAAAAGTTAAACGCTCTAAGAATAAGATAGAAATACCAAAGTAAGGCATACTATCAAGTCCATCGTCAGACTTTCGCAATGATACAATAACTTTTATCATATTACACTTTTCATTGGTATTTCCAGGGTCTCTAGAGGAACCAGTACTACAGAAGATAGCGAATATAAGTCTCCGTATTTAACAAAACCTGCTGGACCAAATTCTGATTTGCCAAGGGGAGCCAATAACGACTTGCTTTTGTGAGTTGTGAATTTCCGTCATTGATCGATTAAAATCCTTCGTTTTATCATTTTCGTGTGAAACGAACAAATTCTTTTTAGACCTGACTACGCTCCATGGTCAGGACCGGATCCAAATCTGTTGACGAAAGAGACGTTCAGTAAAACATTAGCAATTGGTCACGATTCAAATTTGGTTTCCGGGAGTCGTTACGTTGCCAAAGGCCCTAATCCAGAATTGAGGAAAGGCCCACTAAGGGGATTAACTCAAGGTTCCATTTACTCTCAAAGGAACGTGGCCAACTCAAAAAGTCGTGGTAAATGAAATATGTGTAATTGTTTTTTTCTTAATTTTTATGTTTGTTAAGACAAAGAAATTGTTGTTGTTTTAGTTTTATGTAATTCACGTTTCTTTATGTTTTTTTACGCGATATTTTTAAACAACTTATAGAATTTTATAAATAACGAGTGCGGCTTTAATCGGTTGAAACATTACTTTCCCGATGCGTACTTCTGTTGAATAAGAAGTGTCACTTCGGATGAGTAATTATCGATAAACTCTTTGTTCTATTAGTGACATACTCGTATTGTTTACATGAAAGTTACGTTAATGAGTGTTTGTTATGTTCGTTTTGTTATACGTTAATAAACAGGTATCTTTTATGTTTGTTATAAAAGGTTTGTTTCGTCTTGTTAACGGTAAAAAATACGTTTGATAAAATGATGTTTACAAACTGGCGAAAGAGTTATAATTAAATGGGGAACGTGCAAAGATGTGTTCAAATATTCTTGTGTACATAAAGTTTGAATAATTTAAGCTCTATATCACACCGTCGTATTCTAGTATATTACTGAATTTGAAAGTATCACAATGCTTCCATTCGTGACATATCTTGTCGACTTTAATATGTAGATAAATGTGTCCAAATTTCTAACTATTCGTACAATCATTTATAAGATCTTTTTGATTGTTCTTTGAATCGTCTAAATATTATATTCGAACACAAGATTATCGATAACGATATCAACTTCTTTGCAAATGAAGTTTCTGATTGTTTCAACTCAAATACAAATATACTAATAGTTGTAATAGCAGTAGTAAAGCCAATTCTACAACATTTTGCAGTATTAGTACTAATTTTACTATTTATGATACAATGTATTTTAATTTAAATTAGATTTCTACTTGCGTAATTGTCTTATCTTAAGGAAATTAAGCGTTGAAATATGTTAAAATTATAAATATAAACATAAACTGTTTCGTATTATATTTCACACGATGTATTTTGGAAATTTTACGATACACATTCTCCTCCAAACGTCTTTATACTTAATACTTAAATAATGCTTTTCGTTCATTTATATTTCAACACTGATAAAATCCTTAAGATTATAGCGATTAGATTTTCTTTGTTAATTCCGAGATTTATAATCGAAACTATAAATCTAGAACCAACATATTCAGTATTATTAAATATTTCAAGTTAAATGTAGGTATATGGAGAAATTATAATTCTGCGGCAAACATTTAAAAAGCTATTAGTTTTTATAAAATCTATAACTTTTAAATGGGTACTGAATAGAAACGGTACAAATACAAATTTGCATATCCACGATGCAAACTCCCAGTCGATTATTGCATACAATGTAGGCCATAACCAAAATAGGGTTTCTAATAATATACTAAACGAGAAAAAAATTCAATATTTATATGTGCTATAGTTAAATCGATGTACAGAGGTATTTTCATAGTTCTTAATTCAGAATGATCCTGCCTTTGAGAAAACCTAATATGTGAATAAAAAATTAATAACAGACGGGCTGTGGCTGAAACATTAGTTGGGAGCTATTTTTATAGCTTTTTGACTCTTAAAGAAACTAGAAGGGATAAAATAATCTATTTTGACTATATTTTGAGTATCGCCACATATTACATGCTGAAGATTAACGTTGAAAGGGAATGAATGAATACTTTTATTAGATTATTACGGTAATTTGATAATTCCAATGCAAAGTATTCTCTCGCATACGATTATTTAGATATTGCATTCTGCGAATAAAGTACACTATACTTTGGAGTTTCTGTATGGGATGTATTGCTATGGAGTGACTATTAGTCGATACATAAATTGCCAAATTCGTCTGTATCGAAGACTCTTCCATCCAAAAACGAATTTTTTGTTAAGTACTATTTTACAAGGGTAATGCAGAAAGAAAGATGTTTCGTTTCATGTCGCGTAGATATGGATTAGGTGTTATAGAATGTTGTGTGGAATAGGTATTAGTTAAATTGTGCTATCATTAAACTAATAAATGTATTTTACCATATAAAATTTGTTGATCCACCGTGGACTTTCTGTTAGCTTAACGGAGTAAGATATTCATTGTATACTCGAACGATAATGTTACATACTAACGGTGTTACCCTATTTCGCGATTAAGATTTCAAGTTCCAAGCAATGTCTCTCACATACGCATTATTTTATTTGCAGAAATAAAAACTATTTTTAACAACAGATTTTATGCGATATAAGTACGCGAAATGGAATCTATATATATTTAGATATTCCGATAATTATTTCTCGTTCAATATAGTTACTGTAATATTGCCAAAAGTCATACTGACCCTTATTTTAGAGCGAACTTTTAGGTCAAAGTCTTATACTACCATAGACACTTTGAACCGAATCATTCCTACACTCGGAGACGAGCAAAAGTAATCCAAAAATAGCGGTATAAACACGATGTAAATGCAGATGACGTATCCTGAGTACCACAGCAATGCAAAATTGTATTTCATTGTATTTACACATATCTGTACAATAAAAACATCCATAACCATTCCTTTTGTGCAATAATTTATTAATAGAGTCCTATAAGTATAGTATGTAATTCTTTACACACATTATCTGATATACATACACTATTCTGTATCGTGTAATCCTATAAAACAGTAGTCATTGATATATAATGTACAATTGCAGAAGTGTGTACGATGTTAAGAAATGCAATCTTGTTAATTTAACATACTCGTTTATTTTATTACGCTTATTATATGGTTACTGTCAAATAATTTCTCGTGCTACTTTGCAGTAAATCATAACAGAAGTATAAAAGTAAAACTTATACATACCGGAACAGAAGTATCGTTATATACATTTGAGCATTTACTAGTCGTAAGAAAAGAAAATGTACGTTGCGTTTATGTTTCTTTTTTTAAACTTCATCTTCGTTTAAAAGCATATTCGGTATACCATCGTTAATGGGAAATTTCCTACCGGATTCTGGGCATAACAGATCGCCATTGATAACCTCGACTTCAAGTAACACATGATGCACCTTTTTCAAAAATTCCTCGTTCGATTCGAAATCTTGGATTAAAGTCTGTGGCAATTCTCCAACGTGTCCTATCTGTTTCAATAATACATTGTGAGCATTACTTTCGAAGATATATTCATCTATATTTCAACCTTTACCATCTGGATTTCTAAGTAAAATGTGAAAATGTATCTCGATGAGAGAATATTATTTTTGGTACGATGTCATTGAAAAATTAAACGAGGATCAATTTTGAACTCGATAGTTGTACAGATAATTTCTTGATACCTTTCTAGTACTTGAATTAATATGTGAGGATTAATTATTAAAATATATTAGATTTATAACATCCAACAGGATAGAGGTTTCAATATTGATATTTAATGTTTGATACGTTTAAGAATTATTAATATTCAACTCCTAACATTGATGTAACAAATCACTTACACTTTCCGCAGCTTTCCAAAGCGTGGCCCAATCAAGTTTTGGAATGATTCTCGCGATAAACTCTGAATTGAAATCCACCTCTGACACTTTAATATCTTTTGCCTAAGAATTTATACCAACTCCTTTTTACCATTAATTTAAATTCACCAAAAATCATATCTTGTACGCGAAATGTTTAACCTACAATGAATCACTAAAATATTGGCATGGACAGATTTTTCAGTTCGACTTTCCATTCGGTTTTTGAATTCATATATCGAAGAAGTAAGAAATTTTTATTTTCAATAATTTTCAAAAAATTCCCCCACCCTTTGCTATCCCATAGAAAAGAATTAAGTTGTATTACAAACACGTCATGCCGCTTTTAAATTTCTTCTTAAATTACATTTTCTATATAAACCAGCATTGTAATATTATACGCACCATTTAACTAAACATTCTAAATTACGAAATATTAACAATCTTTTCATCAGCATTTTATTTCAAACTTATTTCTCAAGTTTATCCGTGCCAATAATTTCGTAGCCCACTGTAGTTTTCAACGAACATAACCTCAAAAATCGTACAGAAACGTTTTCAACTTACGACTATTCCTAAAGGATATCCAACAGTGACACCTTTCAGGCATTTCGAGGTCAGCATATTATGCGTGAGGAGCTTCATTTTTTATTTCTATCGACGGCTTATTTCGCCGATCGTAGGATCACGAAAAGATCTACAATTCTCGCTCGGCAAGATCTCGCGTTACGAATAAGCGAGGCTCATTGCACGCGCCACTCTGGACGCCGGGTTTCGCAGCTTATGCGCGCTCGAAACTTAAAACTGCTTCGATCGCAACTGAACTTGATCACATTTTACAACCAGAACTCCGTAATAGATTTAGCGCTTTCGACGTTCCGATAACAGCGCATAAATTAACGACCGTTGACAAGATGAGAATTCTCTGTTTAATCCCTCACACCGAGAGAACACATCGCGACGGAGTTTAAATTTCAGATTACACTTGATAAATTGCCTAACCGGATCACGTGATTTCTTCTATTCAATTGTGTCCTCGGCTAGAGAGTTGGTTTCCTTTTCGAGGGAGATGCTTGCCGTCTCAATTCCGAATAGTCCGTTGCGTTTCGTTGAAATCTTCTCGGTAACGCAGATTTCTGGATAAGCAGCATACATCGCGTCGGTTTACAGGCGATTTGATTTAGCGCGAAAGTGTTACGAACGTTACGAAACATATGGTGGTTACCTACACGTATATATCATAGTCCGAGGTGGAAAATCGTTTGAACAATAGCAAACTTGACAGTAGCCACATCACCTGGCCTTGATGGAAATACACGAGCCACCGTTACCACTGTCTGTTTATCGTTGGTTGTAATCGTGTTCGAACGGGTGGATTTCGCCCACCACCGGCCAGTCATATTTTTACACATCACCGACTTGTTCGAAAGATAGTCGAGAACTTTTATAACCTAGCGGGGACACTCTGTCTACGTCAAATTAATTCCTGGAGTCTCGATTCGTGTCCACGTATGCTTCAAAATTGTGTTCAAAACGGCTGTCAACGATGAAACGGGATCTATTTCCGATTTACTGACCAGTAACACTCTCGTAGAAAAGTTGCGAGTTTATTGGTGCTAGTGTAATTGCCTGTGTAAAATGCTACAGAAGACAGAAAGATAAAGATCGCGGATAAGAGTGAGGAAATGTGATCAGTGTCGATCACGGGACGGTGTATTTACGATCTACGACGAGAAGTATTATTCGATTCTTGCATGATAATGATTTTCTGGTGAAGTAGATCACGAAGATCCATGAAGGACAATGTGTGCTATTACGAGTGCGAGGTCTTGACATCGAAAGGAACGTACTCTCTAGCGTAAAAGAAAAATGGCTTACGATTCTCTTATGTGGGGGTTGCTTATGTTTGGATGCAGCATACAGGCATTGTTGGCTGCATCCAAAGACGACCCATTGGAATACATGAGCAAGGAGGAGCGGGAGGCATTAAAGTTCGTATCGTTGTGCAACTGCGCGTTATCCTGATAATTTACTTTTTCATATATGTGTTCGTAATGCGTATGATTTTAATTACAGGGAAGAGGCGAGGGATATGTTTTATCACGCATATAATGCTTATATGGTAAAGTCTATGAAAGTTTATTTTCTTAGTAGATATCGTAAAAATTTAGAGATGGGCAAAAAATTATTTGAAATAAAAATTTTGTATACAAATTTTTATTTGAAATAATTTTTTGCCCATCTCTGTAAGAATCAAGTGAAACTTCTTTCGATAAAGCAATCGTGCACCAATTACTTCTCACTTCAAAACTCATCAGCATTTAGCTGATAAACGTTGTGATTTTAATTATTTATGATACGTAATCTTTTGATTATTATGTGTACTCTAAATTGTAAATGTATCTAAGAATGAACAGTTTGGATATTTAAAGAAACTCGACGAAACGAAAATAATGAAATGTTGTTTTTAAGGATAACGCATATCCTGCCGATGAATTAATGCCACTGAGTTGTAAAGGACGATATAGGGGATCGGAACCAAACAGAGGTGACATAGATTCCACGTTGGGAAAGTAAGAACAAGAGTTTATTAAATATTGAAAGAGAAATGTAACCTTTAACGCTATAAACGGGTTATTTTTGTAAATTTTATTCCAAATAGAAATGTATACCTTCTTGATTTCAAGAAAATTCCTGATGTTATGTGTTTGTAATAATCAAATTACTGTTCGCTGCGAGAAAGTTGCATTAGGTAGTATATAACGATATTTATATAATTACTTGCTTTCAGTTTTTCACTTACACTGGTCGACACCTTGGATACACTTGTGGTAAGTGTACCAGAAAATTGTTTTATATATGAAATATGTAAATTACAAGCGTGTATTTTACAACTTATTTAAAAACGTTATTTTGTTTTCTACAAGTGTTTAAATACGTGTTAGGTATTGGGCGATTTGGAGGAATTTGAAAACGCAGTTAAACTTGTTGCCAGAGATGTTAGCTTCGACACAGATGTCATTGTTTCTCTATTTGAAACTAACATTAGGATGCTTGGGTAAGATTAATCCTTTGTAATATTATTTTTTAATACAGTACCGGGACTTTTATACTAATTTCGTCCACAGAGGTCTTCTGAGTGGCCACATATTAGCAGAGTACTTGCAACAAAGAGCCGATATAATGCCGTGGTACAGAGGCGAACTTTTAAATTTAGCCAAAGATTTAGGATACAGATTTTTACCCGCATTTAATACCACCACGGGAATACCATACGGCCGAGTAATAAAATTTTCATTCGGAATAAAGTACACAAAAGTTATCAATATTTCACAAAGGCACTAACCGCTATACCGTCTCTTTAGATAAACTTAAAACACGGTATGAAAGGCGTCCCGCTGGAAGTGTCGAGAGAAACGTGCACCGCTTGCGCGGGTAGTATGATTTTGGAGATGGCAGCGTTATCGAGATTAACGGGGGAGGCGATCTTCGAGGTAGGATTCTTTTTTGTAAGATAGTTTATTAAAGATGCGCGATATATTCTACTGTGTGAAATTGCACGAAACAGGAAAAAGCACAAAAAGCGATGGACGTTTTGTGGAGAATGCGCCATCGTGGTACCGATTTAATGGGCTCTGTGTTAAACGTACATTCCGGGGATTGGGTGCGAAGAGATTCAGGCGTAGGGGCTGGTATAGACTCCTACTACGAGTATTGCCTCAAGGCATATATTTTATTAGGTAATTATGCTACTCACATCTTTATCGTTTTACAACATTCTTCGGGGGAGAATAACTCAGTTCTCAATTTTATATAGGCGATGAAAAGTATCTCGGGCGGTTTAATAAGCATTATCAAGCCGTAATGAAGTACGTAAGCCAAGGCCCGATGTTGTTAGACGTACATATGCACAGACCAAATACAAATTCGAAAAATTTCATGGACGCTTTACTGGCCTTTTGGCCGGGTTTGCAGGCAAGTTTCGAGCCAATAACATTCCTCGAATATTCTTCCGTATATTAAAATCTCGATTCCTTTCCCTAGGTACTGAAAGGCGACATTAAGCCCGCTGTCGAAACGCACGAAATGTTGTATCAAGTTATGCAAAGGCATAATTTCATACCGGAAGCATTTACCATTGATTTTCAGGTTGATACTTATCTCTACGAACCCAAGTCAAACGCTCTCATTTGTCGTTACAATCGTAAATTTGTGCAATTAGGTACACTGGGGACATCACCCGTTAAGGCCAGAATTTCTAGAGTCAACGTACTTCCTGTACCGCGCCACCGGTGATCATTATTATCTGGGTGTCGGGCGTAAGGTACTCAAAAGCCTGCAGACTTATGCCAGGGTACCATGCGGCTACGCAGCTGTATCGGATGTTAGGACTAATAAGCACGACGACACTATGGACAGCTTCGTGCTGTCGGAAACATTCAAGTACTTATTTCTGCTGTTCGCCGAGCCAGGGGAGCTAGTTTTGGATCTGGATGAATTTATTTTCACGACCGAGGGGCATCTGTTACCCCTAACGCTTGCTTCCATAAGGACTAATGTCTCTTCGGTAAGTATACAAGGCTATGCGTGGATCTGTTTCGATCCTGAAACCCTCATCCGTGAGATTATCGGAACCGTCTGCGAGGATTAAATAGATCTTTCAAATTTACTGTAATTTTATAACGTTGATATTTTATGAAATGAAGCAGGACTTGGAGCGTGATATCGTACACGTGGACGAAATGGATCGCACTTGTCCCAATAGCCTGCATCTATTTCCTGCTTCGGTACGACAACCTCTGAGGAACATGGTCGAAGATGTATGCCCAAGACGGGCGATAAAGAGGAGACTGAGCGCCGCGCAATTCCAGGTAAGCAAACACTAAATTGCAATTTTAACAAACCGCTAGTTTGGACAAACGCTGAACAGTATTTTCTCTGCATTGTAGGCGAATAATTTGGAGCATTTAAAATTACTAAGCGATATGGGAATAACAACGTTAACTTTGGCAGACGGACGCGTTCAACTCTTACACACATTTTCTAATGTAAAAGAAAAAGTCTCCTCTAGTATGCCTTTTAACATGTCCGGGGGATTCCGGTTTGCAAAAAGTTAAAGACTCTAAACTGATTTTACAGGCAAAAACGCCGCAGGATTCGGAGGAAGGTTTGCTGTTCATGCAAGAAATGGTGGAGATAAGTAAAATGCAGTCTCAGCAAGCCGAGACCAAGCCGCAAGTAGTCACGTTCGTCAGACCGAATACAAATCCACCGCAGAAAGTCAGACTGTTAGCTGGACCAGCGCATTTCGGTTTTGAATTACAAGGGCTGAATAAAATAATCGGGAAAGTTGGTTTCGCGTATCCATTTGCCGCGTGCACGGACCTTCGCAACGCACATAAGCTCGCGGGCAAGATCGCGATACTGGAACGCGGTGATTGTATGTTTATAGAGAAGGTAAATATTCCCTTGGTGAGAGTTCAGCATTCCGCGGTCCCTTTTTTCGGAACGATCCGTATCCAAGTATTTATTCACCTCCTCAGGCAAGACGAATTCAACAAGCTGGCGCCATTGCTGGAATAGTATTGGATAACGTTGATGGTTCTAGCGCTGCTACTTCGCCCATGTTCGCAATGTCGGGGGATGGAAAGGAATTGGACGATGTGACTATTCCAGTGGTGTTTCTGTTCAGTGACGAGGCCTCTGAACTTGTAAAAGCTCACGCTGCTGCTCACGGTGATCTCACAGTTACGCTTGGTAAGACATTTTTAAATCTTCTACGCGAGGAATGTAAAGCGTTTCGTTTACATACCATTTTTCTTTCAACGAAAGGGCAATGAAATCTTTTTGATCTATCCGCCTCGTTCATTTTTACTTCGGTTACAGGAAATTTCTTCCCGAACGAACAAGTTCAACTAAAGGCGCCCACCGACTTATCGATGTTCGAACGCCTGAAAGGATCGTTAAAATTTTTCCTAACGAGACAAATGACACCACAGGTCTGTATCTCCTGGTGTTTGGCAATTATTTTCATCGAATACGTTCTCCTTTGGATTTTGATTCGTATAAAAAGATTCTGACCCGATCACATTCTCGCGACGATCTTATTTCGCCACGATAGGGATCCTCGCATCCCTCTTTACGAGTGTACATTACATCATTCACGGACGCAGAGGTGCAAGTTTATCGGTTCCAATTTAGTCCGGGGGAATTTGCACATTAGTATCTTGGAGATATATATTTTCATATTTAATATTTATAATTAATATTAGAATCGTATCTTTTACATACTATTAAGGCTTTTGCGATGTAAATTGTTATTTAAATTTTTTATAATTTTTAAAGAAATTAAATTGTTGATTTTCATGTTTATTATACATTTGTTTATACTCTTATTTCCTACTTAATTTTCTTAACCGCTGGCTTATAGAATACGTTTGCATGCAGCTGCGTTTCAGGTCATTGATTAACGTATACTCTCGCAAAATCGCACGCTCATACCGCATATTACCCAATATTTTTGTACAATTGTCAAGTGAGACTGAACATCGATAGATATTTTTTTTGAATGACAGACATCTCCAAGCAGCGGGACAAATATGGACATGGTCTCCGAGATGATCAAAGGGGAGGAGGAGGTTGAAAATGTCATAGTCGTTTTCGACGATCTGCACGCAGAAATTATCAAAGATCCGCTGGGCGGGGAAGTGAGAATCACGTCGATGTACATACCTGCACGTTTCACCAGTAAGTCGGAGGACAACGAGTTGGTAGAAAAGCAATGGTACCAATTGAAAGAGGTGTTCGTCAATCAGATATACAAGGATGCAAAGCCAAACGGGGGTTTACAGATCCGAAGCTTTATATTAGAAAGTTATTACGATTGGGTGGTAAGGTCGCGCGGACGAAACGACGACGACGTGCTAAAAGTATCTTTGCGAGACAAAGTGCTATGGTTCTTAGAGGAACTGGCCGAGATCGTGCCGAATCCGTCCATTATGAAGATGGGGCAACTAATGGATTTCAATAAGCAGAAATTGCTGAAGCAGTATCTACTGACAAGGATGGACATTATGGTTCTAAACATGCAAACGTTCACGACGATGCTGAAGGCGACAAAGTCCCGGACCCCGAATACCGAGCACCTCGTCAAGTATTGCAAACTCAATATCGCGCAGGCTGTCGCGCATTATAAATTCCTCAGGCAATTATTACCAGGTATTTTTGACACGGAAGACGAAAGTAGTATCGAGCACCTTATTCTTTTAAACGAAGTCAACAGAGCCGTGCATAAAGAGTACGGCGAGATGTTGGTGGACGGAGCGCGAGAAAATTTCGAGAAGCTTGTGGTAGACAAGAGTTCTTACTACGACATAGTGATCGACAATTGGCAGAGGGAGCTGAAGCTTATCGAAAAGCTGGACATATCGAAGAGAACCAAAGAGCACGATTCCACGATCGCGGAGTTCATGACGGACAGCAATGAAAGTAGCAAAACAGAAATGAAGTCCAAAGACGTATTTGATATGCCTAAAAGAAACGAAGACACGAAAGTTGGGAAGTTCGAAGATTTCGAGTATTTTATATTAACGGAGATAGAGAAGGCTGTAAAAAGTTCCGAGCAAGATACTATTCGGAAATATCAAGAACACGTTGATATTTCGAGAGACGCGGCGGATAATACGAGCAAAGAAATCGTTAATTCGAATAAAGTTATTTTAAATGTTTCCCCTCAAAATCAAAGCAAAGCCGACGCTTTGGCAGACGCGATAAAATATCACGTGAAATTTTTGATAAACAAGAAGATCGTAGACTTTACCAACGATCTGGATCCGTTGGGAGATCTTACTAAAATTACAAACTCTTTGGATAATATACAATCGAACGATATCGATTATCAGGAAACCGTTACCAACAACAATAGTGCCGAGGAACAAGTGTACGAAGAATCCTCGCCGAAGGACAATGATCTACGGTTAATAGACGCGCGGATGAGCTCGCCAAGTGTAAATGCAAAAGAGAAAGATGAAGCGGTGTCGCAGAACGTTGAAAAAGAAGACATCGACGCTAATCAGAAAACTCATCCAAGTACCACCGAGCATTCCGTTAATTTAAAAGTAGATAGCAATGAAATTCGACCCTCTGATCTGCCTAAAGAGTATTACGATCAAATACGAAAGTTCATGGTCACGAGAAAACAAACCTCTGCTTCCATAGAAGAAAGTAAGTCGCAAGACGGCGAGAAATATGCGATCCAAGCTGAAAGTACGAAAGTCGATGTACAGGAACATGGGGGCAAACATATCGACGATGAATTATAATAAAAAGTTGTCAAGTCTTAGAACGAATTATAGAAATATTAAGAAGAAAACGAATAGATTTTTAAATGTTACGAAAAAGCCTGGCAATCCTACCCACACTGCATTTGATATTTTTGCATTAAAACTCAAGTGTGTGCGTGCGCGTGCAGTGAGCTTTAACGTTTTTACATACGTCGAGTCTTCTAGGGGGAAAGTTAGTTATCTAATCAAACGAAAGAAAGGTAGGAGCGACCAGACTATATTAGAATGATAATCTACTCCGTTAAACTGGTGCTTACAACAGAGAGTCGAATTTCATTCGTTATTTAAGAACAGATTAGAGACGTCGCAAAGAAAATATACGATACGTATAGATGCAGCCTGCGCGAAACACTTATCCTAACGAGGTTGTGAAAGAATGTTGTTTTAAGGCTCTAACGGATGCAAATTCTCTATATATACCACTTAAACATAGTATATTTCTTGTGCACACTACACAGTACAATGACAACATATTGTTTTCTCCCGAGGGCAATAATTACGGTACTACACTTTCTGTTTGATCTTTCTGTGCTCCACAAACAGCGTGCCATGATGTATAAATGAATATTTCAATCGATAATATGAACATTGCGCTCTGTCTTTCCGCGGTGCAATTTTATCCTGTATTTTAAACGAGAATTCAAGTAATGGTCGTTGAGAAAGTAGTTTTAAAGTTATAAATAACAGAGTAATTTGTTCTCTTTCTTTAAAAGATATTACAGTGGCAGGCTTTTATTCTATTTAAACGGGTCTAAAGTTCTTTTGGTAGCGTATGCTAAATTTTGTAAATAAGAAAGAAGCGTATAATGTAATATTATAAAAATTCCCAAGATAAATGTAAAATTTGATGCGCCCCTTTTTTTTTTTTTTTTAAAAGTATTTCTATCTTTTTCTCTTTTTTTAAATAAACACTTTTGCTACCGCTTCGGCACTTATCAATTTTTGAAGACATGGTTTTTCACTTTATATTCTTGCATCAATTTCTTATTTATATTCATCTATCGATATACGCCTTACGTGTACATAAAACTGTACAAACAATACTGTATATACATGTCGTACGATATGTAACAAAGCTAATTACAGTGGAAATTACAGTAGATACTAAAGAAACTTAGTTTCCTTGTAACTATTCGCTCATCTGCTTTCTTTAATGTATAAAACGTTTACCGAGTATACTACGCGTATGTTAAGGATTTAGTTTTATCGCGTGCCATATAAAATGCACAAGAAACGTCATATGTTTTAAGCCAAATCAATTTAGGGTAATTATTACGTTTATTTCCGTCGATCCAGTGTAATGGTGGGACTGTCTGTAAATGTAAATATCATATAAATAACTATATGTAATAAGTATGTGTTCTATGATTATTGTGTAAAAGTTTGTATAATGAATGCCCGAAATGGACATTGCAAAGTTTATTGTACATTAAATTAGTTATACTATTTTGCATAGATTACGCGCGTATATACATACATACATGTGCATATACCTATATATGTATGTATATATCAATCGATTCGACTGTGTGTTTATATTAAAAAAAAGTACATAAGAAGAGTAGGCATATATGACACAGGTAATATGTTAACAATTTTTGGTACAGAAATAGACCGTGATAACAAGAAATATGAATAAAATCTCTGTTACAAAGAAAAATATGACTCTTTGTTCCAAAGAAAATACCAAACTGCGCATATATCTTTTGTGTAAATATATTTGCATACTTTTATCAGTTTCTCCTCCTTTCATTATAGTATCTATTTCTGCAAACTTCGTCGGTACCAAAATAATCCATTCCGTTCGTCCATCTGTTTAATAAAAATTCTTCGTTTTTATCGAACAATCTTAAATTACGTATTATAAAAATAAAGTATTAAAACACGTTGACCTGATTAGCTACAAAAATAATTTACTTCGGAACGTAAATAATTTTTACGACGGTTGCGCCAGATTACGCAGTTTTAATTTATTAATATAATGCGCGTAGAATGTAAAAGGTAGCGAAAGTAACTTTCCCGGAATCTGTTTAAATCGATTAGTATTTCTAAATAAATAACATCGTATAAATAATGTTCGGTGCGTGAAAATACAAGATTATTATATAACTGAAAAAAAGTATAGTTTATAAATAACCGTTTCAAGTATTACAAAAACTATGCCACGTTGCCCTTTACATTACCAAGCTATTTAATAATTCTACGTTTGAAAAATATTTGAATTGAAAATCGTAGCAGCACGAAAGCGAATCGAACAGTTTCGCGGAGAGCAGATATACAATTTTAAAGAGAAAAGTGTACTTCAATGACTTTACTTTAAGCCGCTTTTCATTGGAGCTCGCGTCTTCGAGTTACGAGTGTTACGACGTTACGACAACCTGTCGTCAGATGTTGGCTTTGCGTCAATGGGAAGGGAGCTATTTTAATTTCGAATTTCGGACGACCCTGATGTATACTCCATCAGGTATACGACACGCATTCCGTTCTACCAATCGAGCAGTAAAATAAAAGATTCGCATAGAAACGATAAATAATCGCCAAGGTGAGATATCCTATTTTTCTCGCGTGCGAAGCAGGTAACGTGTACGATTACCATGTGTTACTATCACGCTAATTCGTTAATACAGATTTAAAGCTTCTCTTAACACGTATGACCGTTGTAAATTAACGTGCGGCGAAAATTCGGGCGTATTTCCCGTTAATTGGTTACGAATTTTCATTAGCGTTCAATGACACAAAATTCGAGAAAGCAAGCGTTACTTTTGCTTCAGATGGGTGAGCCACCAAAATACTATGGGAAAAGAAGGAGCATTGTCCGTAGAATTGGGTCAATGTTACCGTTGAAACCACCGCCGAAGATATACGTCAGTGTTACGCCTTTACATTCGATGACGAGCTCTATGATCAACGAAGAAACCAGCAGCGACTTTACGAATGCGAATGGATATGGACCTGCGAGGTACACACACAGTGTTATTAAATGTTCTTTCGCTAATTGAACTTGGTTTTACTAACTTGATTATATTTGGGTGTACTAGGCTCTCTAATATTAGGCCAGATTTGTTAGAACCCATTAGTTTCGGATCTGAAGTTCGATTGCTTGCTTTAGAGCAGGAACTCCAAGAGCTTAGGGAACAAATTTCGGCGATAGTCAAAAGCAACAAACAATCCAGATGTATGTGTACGAGAAATATATTTTCGCCTGCCAATTTACGTCGCTGCCAAAGACATTTCTAAATGTGTACTTTAATCGAGAAATCTTTCAGATACATCCGCCGCATCTTTAGCCAATGGAACTGATATCGAAACTGTGACACAAACGCAACCGCTACTACCGCCACCCCCGCCGCCTCCGTTACCACCGCCCACCACCCCTCATATAGCGAGAAGAGCGAGTTTGCAAGATCACAAGGTCGAAGAGCGTAAAAGAGCTTCGTCGAATTCCCATGCGTCGATCGGTGAAGCGCTCAAAGAAATGGATAAAAGTAGATTGAAGCCGGTCTCAAAGTAATACTGAATGCTGTAACTGCGGTACTTGTATATCATTGTAACAATTTATGATTTCTTATATGATTGTCCTTAGATCACCAGGAGGGCGGCCTGTTCGCATGAAGCGTGAGAATAGTCCGTGTAATGACTTGCAGGAGATACTAAGAAGACGCTACATTGCAATGAATTCAGCTGATAGCAGGAATTCTTCGACTACTTTGACATTGGATGACTCTTTTTCGAGCGATGTGTGAAACCATCCTGCGGACAGTTTTTCAATGTGCATCGCGTAAGATAAACGTGCCATAGAACATTTTTGACGATGCCAGCGAGAGGATAATGAAACTAATCGATAGGTCTCGCACGACGCGAGACGGCGACATCGAAGTTGCAGTCGAAGGGATACGAAGAATGGGAAAGAAACGTGGCAGAGATCTTTGAAATCGTGATTATTAATTTCGTATTACAAATTGATTTTCAAAGACTAATATCGATCACATTTTTTTAAAGCGTACTACTCCGGTTCAACTGTACGTATATAAAGTAACCAAAGATGTAACGTATCGTATATTTGCACCGACCGAAATATTGAGTTGTAAACTGGTCTTTAGTTCGACGGTAATATTTAAGAAAATATTTTAAAAATGTTCGGGACATGATCTTTTTATGTTCGGAGAGAAACATATTACGTTAACACGATTCGATTTTCTACTAATATAGTTTGCAACTCGATATCGTTGAAATATCATTTTTACTTTTCAAGCGAGAACCACGTTTACGCTCCACGTTGGTAGATAGAATTAGCTTTCATTTCGACTTCGATAGGGGTGGTGCAGTTGCTCGAGCACTGTACAGTAAAGCCATATTAGTTTATTTGATATCGCGTACATTCGAAATTACTCGTTCAATTTCCTAGGCGAGGCTGTTGTGATATTGGAGTCGCGCGATGACTTTTCATATGTTAGATCCTGCCATAGAAATCGGTACATATACTCTCTTTAGATAACAACATTAGCACAGGCTTACCACACAATGGATAGTTGTACAATTACGCGTGTCGTTCGTTATTACATGAAAAACACGGTTGCATAATAATGAGCGAGTGAATCACACACGACAGCGCGTGCACACACACGATGAGAATGCGACACGAATTATGTCTTTTGACATTACGCTCTTGAGATATCACTGTGTGATAAAATTTAAGTTTACTTGACTTGCTCTTATAAAGAATCTAAGAACTCACTCGGTACAAGTTCGTCCCCCAGTAATCTGCAAATGAATCCATCTGGAAAATAATTTTAAGTTCTTCCTATTCTTTATAAAAGTGGCATATAAAGTTTACGTTTTTGAATATTTTCTGACACAAATATATTTATGAAATAGAATCTTCGGTTGAAAGCGATGTCACGGTAGATTTTGGAGACTGAGTCTAATCTTTAAAACGATATTACAACAAATGTACAGAAGATCTGTTTTATACATGAAGCTTTTATCAATAATTAAAAATAAACGTTATTGTTAATCAATAAATTGTGTATTTACTCCCACGCTAGAATTCCACAAATTTTGCTTTTATGTGCGGTATTAAAATCGATTTTTCTTTTATAGTAAACAGAGTTGTACAATCAGTTGAGAATTCATTCGAATAAGTGATCCGAGTCAAAGATCTAATAGAATAAAATTAAATTTATCTTTTATATCGTATCGCATTGATCACACAAACGCAAAAGTCAAAATATCGCGAAACGAAAACGACTCGGACCACTTTCATAATCACCGGTACTACCTACATATTCGAAACTTAAGATTCAGTTTCATTTGTACTCGTAAATACAGTAATTTGTAAGTTCATTATTAACGGTATTATTAAGCTTTGTATCAACGAATTTTGTAAAAAAAAAGTAATAATATACTAAACGGAAAACAAATACAATAAAAAATTATTACTTATGACCAATGATTTCTTATTCTGCTCAATTCCTTTTCCCTTCACACCAAATTGAATGAGATATTCTTTCTGTATGAAAAATTGCCTGTAGTTATATCAGTCATTTTTTAAGATCAATTAATTTGCCGAGGGGAACTTAACCCATGTTTCAAATCAGCCGCCCTCGGTTATTTAGGTCTACCACTTCACGCAGATAGTACAGTATAAAAATGTTTATAGGAAAATACATGCGCCGATTGGTCGAAGCCAACACCTATCTTGGCGTCAATTGGTTAAACGTCACGGCGTCATCACGCGCATGCGTGGCGTGTTCCCCCTCCACTACGAATTATCATCTTGGCACTATGCGGATATTTCCCGGAAACGCTGCTCGAGGGAAGCAAAATAAACAGAAATCGACAGAAATCATTCAACAAGCATCAGCAAGCGATCTGAAGCGATCTGCAGCAATCTAAAGCGATCTGAAGCAATCTAAAGCGATCTGAAGCGATCAGCAAGCCAGCAAGTATTTAAAGAGATTTGGAGCGATTGCCGCCATGCATTCAATCGAGGAGCGAATTTTCCTCGTAGAGAACTATTTCTCCACGAAATCCTACTTGAAATGCCAAAGTGCCTTTAGGGAAAAGTTTCCACATTCTACGGTACCCAATAAAAGTACCATTAGCCGGGTTGTGCGGAATTTTCGAGAAACCGGGAGCGTATACGACAAGACGCGCTGTCGGAGGTCCACCGTGCTAACCCAAGAGAAATTAGCAGAAGTGCAAGGAATCTTAAAAGAGAGCCCGCAGACATCATTGTCGAAATTGCAGAAACAATGTTCGTTGTCGTACGGAAGTGCGAGTCGGGCTACCAAGCTACTGCACATGCACTCGTCCAAGTACGAGATGCTGCAGGAGGCCAACTTGGCTGCAAGAACCACCTATTGCAAGTGGTTTCTGGAATTCGTGAAAAAAGAGGGAGTCTCAGTATTGGACAGAATGTTCTTCAGCGATCAAGCCTTGTTTTATTTAGATGGCCACATACAAGCTCAAAACAGTCGCACTTGGTCCGCCAAGAATTCCAGCAAACGTTGGGAAAAGCCATCGCGTTCCCCAAAGGTCGGTGTATGGTGTGCCATGTCACGTAAACGAGTCGTGGGACCGTTGTTTTTCGACCAGCCCATCACGGCGGAAGCGTATCAAGACATAATTATGCAATTTATTTCTCTGTTGCGACCCGAAGAACGCCAGTGTTGGTTTCAACAGGACGATACGCCGTTCAACGAAGCAAATCCGATAATGGAGGTGCTCGAAGAATTCTTCGAGGATAGACTCATCGCCCATGGCTTGTGGCCACCACGCTCGCCCGATCTATCGCCCCCAGACTTTTTTCTGTGGGGCATGTTAGAAAAGCGAGTCTACGCGAATAATCCATGCACAATTGAGGATTTAAAGAAAAACATTGTGAAGGGCATCTCGGAGATCGCTGAAAGTGCGTTGCACGACGCATTTCAGAACATGCAGGAACGGATACATATCTGTTTGAGTCAGAAGGGCGGGGATTTTCAGCATCTGTTGTAAATTTTAAATAATCGGCCCTTGTCAGGGCCATCAAACATTAACGAGGATCGCTCGGTCCAACTGTGGCACCGTATAAACAGATAAAACTGTTTCTTTTTAGAAGAATAATTACAGGTATTGATTGATCGCAGTGTCGAAGATCGAGAAACGAAAATTAAACTTGGCCTATTCGAAGATTATCACCTAGGAATTCAGAGTAACGGATGTCAATAATCAATCTTGTGGTAGTGGATCTAGAGTCGAAGAGCCATGAAAATTATTTAAGCTTTTAAATAACAGAGTTGGAGCTGGTACAGTAACGCAATCTATCTTTAACGCTGCTGAATTATATTCTTTGTGAAAAACAGTCTGATTATATTATTCGATCAGTATATTGACACAGTAATGTAACTATAACATAACTAAACTGATACACTATTTCTGTTCACAGATATTCGTTTCAATACCATGGGTTTTGCAGGAGTACAGTTGAAAAGTATGTATTTCATATTAATAACAATCAGCCACGACTCCGTCATTCACTAAGTATTTTAACATTATCGATCAGTTCACGACAGGAAACCTGCGTTTTGAGTTACAACACTTGTGGCGCGCTACACCTCCCTCCTGCTGGAGCGTGAAGGGAAAAATATCAATTTCATTTACTCGGCAAGTATGTGTTCAAAAATCATTTTCTATTTATACCACAAGAACATCGATCTCCTAACAATTCCATTAAACGATCATAGCCTGCTCGTGTCGTCACGGATCTGTTCAACAATCCACATTGCCGAAATCCGAGCGTACGAGTCGCAATCAGGAGGTGGGGAGTTCAACTCCCAGTGTGGTGGTTTACAATTTTTAAAATTATTCTCTAACTTCACTTCCAAACTTCTCAGTAAAATAAAAACGTTTGAATTATTAATTTGCAGAGCATTTTTTCTTTGTCAACCCTGCAATTCGCTAGGAAGCAGAGAGAGAGGACAGTAGGAATCGTCCCACCTTAGCTGAAGGCGCAGCGTTGGAGGGAGAACCGAAACATGTATTTCAGGAGTGCATTTCCCCTACTTGGGAAGGCCTGATATAGACTAAGAGTGAAAATATATTTATTATTTATATACTTACATAAAAAATCATTTGTACATGAGTACTTTAACCCTCGATTGTCACACCTACTTTTTCGAACGTCGTTGTCACACTGGGTCAATTTGCCCCTGTCAATTTTCAATCAGTTGTTATTTAAAAACTATTTGTTAAATTAAGTCCCAAAAATTCTGCGATAATGTTTGAACATTGTAAAATATATGCCCATCGTTGAAAGTGGACAATTAAAGTGTCATCATGCATAAAAAAAAATTGAAGCAATAAGAGTTTCGACAAAAAAGGTTTTCTGCTTAAAAAACGCAGGGTCAATTTGATCCAGTATGACAACCGAGGGTTAAAGAAAATGAAGATAAAAATATTATACAAAACTGCGTTATCATTGCAAAAAAACCTCTTCCCGCGAAAAATGCACAAAGTTGCAAAATTTGACTTATAACGAGAACGTACAAACTTGCAAACCGAAATTTGGCTTCTCGCGAAAAAGATACAAAGTTGCAAAGGCCAAAATTTTTGCAACATTGTTGCAAATGAAATTGGGGCGTTCGAGAAATAAAATTCCTGTTTGCAACTTTGTGCGTTTCCGCGAAATCTTAATAAAGTTGCAAACCGAGTTTTTTCATGCGAACAGGCCATTTTCATTTCCAACATTGTTGCAAAAATTTTGTCCTTTGCAACTTTGTTGCGTTTTCGCGGGGCGCTCAATACCTTACCTGAATACTTACCATATTTTGCGTGATCATAAGGCGATTGGTTCTTAAGACTTGAGCAATGTAGAAGTAGTGTGACGTGATGTGTTGAAGTTAATAAAGTTTGAAAGTAGGGAATGGCAGAAGAAAGTACAACCACATTGGGGTTATTGGAAATATTTCATTTCCAGCAAGACAATGAATGGTGATTGTATAATGTATAATACACCGCATGGGTTACATACACTCCCATAAAGCCTGGACATTAACGGCAAATCGAATATTTGTAGGCGGAAATCGACAGGAGATTAAAAAATTACCACACAACCTTGAAAGACGTACTACTTAAAACCAAAGAGTTTCAAAGTATGGAATTCTATCGAATCTAAAATAATTGAAACACTAGTGCACAGCATGCAACAGCGTCTGAAAAGCGTAATTGGAGCTAAAGGTAGCCTAAATAAATATTAATATAAAATAATCTGCGTATAATTAATTGCGGTTCGAATATTTTTGTGACCCTGTTGCAGTACATCTTTGCAATAAATGTTTCATAACTTCTACAAATATTATCCGATTCATTTCATATTTGGTATATATAATCTCGATACTAGCGTCTTATAGTAGTTACAACATTATTTTTAGAACTTTAGTCTAACATGTATATTTTTATTGTTTACAGTTTTAATAGCGAGCGTTCGAATATTCTCGTGGCTCACTGTATACAGAATAAATATGTATTTTATGTACCAAGGCTAACACGGTATTGGTATCGCGACATTCTCGAATGTATCGCGAAGCTTGTAAAAAGTTTTGCAATAAGAAACTGTAAGTATATCACGTAAGTCATTTTTGAATATATACATATTTCCTAAGCCATCTGTGTTAAGTTTTACAAGCTTAATTAAAATGCACTCTTGTATGTAGATGCGAGATATTTTATAAACGAAGGAAATATGTCACGCGTAATATTTATATTTCACAGGTATCAGAACGTGTGCGTAGAAACGACTTTTGTTATGATTGAACGTGTTAGCTTTGGAAGTCACCTCTGTTTACACGGCTCGGCTTCGAGCCGCGTTATACATATGTCACTCGGCGTGCTATAACAGACCGATATCCGAACACTTCGGAAATACATACGTGTAACGTGTGTATTGTCTTGCGAGGCCTGCCTGCTCTCCCCCCACCAAATGTAATATTCGCCGAGGTACAGCGACGGGGCGCGGGGGTCATTCGTTCCGTGGATGTCGTTGAGTTAAGACGCTTCGATAGCTAGCTGCGTATATAAATGGTACGCGCACATTATCTATTCTCATATAATTACTTCTAATCGTTATTAGGTTTCTCCTTTACTCTCTATCGTCACTTGCTGCTACTATTAATACATTTTCGTCCCGAAATGGATTAAATATCGCGAGAAAACCGTTAGATGTTTGTCGCGTATTCCCTTCGTTGTTTTACCGATATTTCTGCACATTTAGTGCACGCATATCGTGTCTTGGTATTCAATTACATCCCTTTTCGGGCATATTTCATGTTTATTTGATGTTTAACTGCCTTACGAATGTTTTAATGCTTTTGTTTCAAACTTGTTGCATTGTTCGGTTACAGACGTTGAGGCTGGATTCGAAAGCAAAGGGCAGGCGACGTCATGACACTTGACGGTTAATTTGGACGGTGCTTGAGTGGCGTCTGGCCATTCCTTGGAAAAAAGCAGATTGCAATACGTGTGGTATACGTATTTTTCTCGTTATTGTATTGAACCATTGTTGGCTGTGAGGATGATGGGTAACTTTGCAGTCGGTTAATATTGGGATGAAATGGGAAAAGATTGAATTATGATAAATTGAATAATTTTAATCAGATTTGTTTAAAATTTTTACAATGGCGTTTGTAGCTGTTCACGACATATTGGAATGATCGAATTCTATTGCATTTCGGTCGCGTTTACGCAGAATTCAATGATATTTCAATGATTTTTAAGAATCTTTCTTTATGAAGCTGTTGAAAGTTTTGTTCTTTATATACAGAAACTGCGTAGCAGATCAAGGACATGCTATTCAAGCATGAATAATTGGTGAATTTTGATTCTTGCCATGAATTTTGGATATTTATAAAGATCATGATATATTTAAAAGTATTATCTGAATAACACGAACGTGCTTACAACTTTAATGACGAAAGCCACTATTATGATTCATTTAAATGTAGTAATTATTTGTGAAGTAGTATATTTTGGATAATATCGTGTGAAATGAAAAGCTGCTCATATCGAGCGAGCATTCTATATTTTCGCATCACACTTTGTATTTTAAATAACAAGGAACGAAAGTCCCTTGGTTGGTTCTAAGGAAAACAATATTTCCTCGCGACAAACGCTCGATGAAACCACACCCACCCCACCCTCCTATCCCATTTATTTTTCAGAGATTATGACCGCGTGCAATGCGGCCAAATAGAGTCAGTGTTTATGACATACGAAGTTTTTCGTTTTGAAGAGCACAGTTGCTCATTGTAGGGCGTCGTTAACAATTTGGGGATACGCGAGGGTAGAGTCAGTGTTTTCTACGCAATTTATATTCTTTCACGAGCATCGCGGCTCTCATCTGCGAATCGCGAGACTAGAATCTTTCGGGCGTGTTGGTAGTCTACTATTTCTTTTTTTTTTACTTTTTAAAGTGAAAGTCGTTGTCGGAAATTAGAGTCAGTTCGTCAGCTGAAGAGGAGATTTGTGCGCTGAATATTAATGGAAAGATGTAAGTATCTATGCATTTCATTAAATTCCTTTTAAGTAGAGTTCATTCTTCAATATTTTAGAAAGAAAAAAGTTTAAAAAATTAAAAATTTTTTTTTAGAATAGACCAAACAATTCAGATTTAACGAAACATTTTATCATTTAGACATTTTAAGAAAAAATTTTGTTAATTTTTTTTTAAAATGTCTAAATTATAAAAAATTTCGTTAGTTTTGAATTGCTTCGCGATTCTTTATCAGAGTTCAAACAATTGTAACTTTGGAAACAAATTGTAATCGTGTTCTGTTCCTTCGTTCTAGTCTGGGTGCAGTTGAGCAGCCTGATGACTTCTTCTGAGCAGCTTGGTGACTTCCCCTGATCAGTAGCAGGGGTGTTGGCGTCTCCGTCACCGGGGCACAGCGAAATGTGAGTGCGCATGCATTATGGTTCCTCTGGTCACTCAACCATGTCGTAGGACGTTTGGTCCGAATCGACACGAATGACCGGTTGTATACGTGCTTTGGCGAGCATAATGATCGCGGATATGATAATCATGTCCGTGAATTGTAGCATTTTGGCTGGTGTATATATTTATTAGACGAGGGCTAGGGTCTTCTTGTATACCGCGCCTTTTCAATAGAATCATATTATAATCATAATTTCCAAGATATGCGAATTTTTATCATTAACCATTGATGTAGATATTTATTAATTAATGCACATAAAGGTGCATAGCATCTCAGAAGGTATTGGTATGAATATCAATACGGCTGAATGCTAATTTTTATGTAGCGAAGAAGTTTGATACTCTCAGACTCCACAGCTACGATCAGTTTTATTTAATATGTAGAGGAAAAATCGGATGCCCTCCGATTTCGTCATTGCGACGATTATAATAACTTGAATTTCTTTTATTTCTCTGATACTACGTGTTCAAAAGTAAGTTGATTTCTAAATTATGATAATAGGCATAAAAGTGTAATTCCTTTCTTATAAAGGTCACTCGTTTGCATACACAATAGAATAATTAATTTCCATGTGCAAGAAGACAATTGAGGGTGGGCAAATTTGGAGATTTAAAGTAATTAGCATGAGAACATACTTTCTTGTTCTATAAAATTTACTTTGATGATGGAATCGCCCGTTTTAAATTCTTAAAGTAAATTCTTGACGATTGAGAGTCATTTTCTTAAATAATTCAATTTTAGAGCCTTTTTTCTTGCTAATTGAATGTCGAGTAGAGTGCTTTTTCTTGACGATGCAATCTAAAGTAGAGTCCTTTTTTATTTATCAAACTTTAAACTATTCACAAGTTGAAAGTCGAGTCACTTTGCTTAATAATGTAAAATGAAAGAATACTAGCGTGCTAGACACTATACAGACTAATCATATTTTCTAGTTGAGGATTTTCAGGATATCTTTCCGTATCTATTGCCTTTTAACTTATCCACGTGCCCATGCGCAACTTGGGTGGGTGAAGGCAATGGGGCACGATGACTTTCGTTACTAAATAATTACATTTTGGCGGCTGGCATTGCGTTAGTGTATCGTGCACGTCGCATTTTCCACCTGTGTGTGTTTGTGTGGTTAGGCGGTGGAATTTGCGTCGGTGAAAGATTCTCATCAAAGACCATGTTAACGAAACTATAACATTGTATTATTATTCATGGTAATAACGATACCAGTGTATCATATTCCTTGTTGCACACGATGATCATTCTAGTAAATTATTTTGG
Organism: Andrena dorsata; assembly: GCA_929108735.1. Taxonomy (NCBI): domain Eukaryota; kingdom Metazoa; phylum Arthropoda; class Insecta; order Hymenoptera; family Andrenidae; genus Andrena; species Andrena dorsata. Next base: position 29,305,645 of record OV815489.1, read on the forward strand.
AATATGAAACTTAATCAATCTCGTACAATCGAACGAGAAAGTAATAACGATTGATGTATGTACCTAATACGTAATGCACATTTTCAAGTAATCCATTGTTCGAAATTGAAAATAATTAATTGCTATGTAAATCATACTTACACGCAATGGTCACTGCCTTTGCTAGCCGATTTCAGTGAAAACTGGTACGTACTTATTAGAGTGTGATTGTGGCCAAGCTCGGGTGACGGAGTCGTCCCGGGACGGTCTTTCTAGTGTAGGCTTTGCTTGCACCCGGGCGGCGATGCTTGAGAATCGTGGAGTGGGTTGACTGATGATTGTGTTTGAGAGACTGTTTTGCCATTATTTAAATATAGGTGTTGCGTAGAATAGGTAACTTACCTTCTGGTACGAATGTGTGACTTAAATATAAGTAGGTAGGGTCGGGCCAGGTTGTCGTATTCTCTGATCACATGTTCCCCCGCGCGATGACCTGCTTTCAGGAAATTTGTGCCTTCTAGCCTCGCTATGTCGATTTTTTGACGCCAGTGAGACATTGCACATTGTCGCTGGTCGCGGTCGGAAAGACGTGCTTGGGCACGGTATTAACTTTCAGAAGGGCGGACCACCCGACGCAAGAAGTGGCCAAAGAGCCGAAGATAGCAAGAATGGCCCTGCATTCCCGGGTGCAGGGTCATTCTAAGGTATTACTTTGCCATTATGCTCGCCGGTAGTTGTAGTAGTAGTAGTTTGGTTGGCCATAGGCTGACCCATCGACACCCCCTCTCCTGGAATTGAGCACACCGCGTTTTCAATTAGGGTTGCGAAGTAAATTATGGGGCCAGTTAATGTTTGAATTAGCGTTGCGAATCGAGTATTCCCCGCGTTTGGTTCCAGCATAGCGTTGCGAATGAATGTCGAGCGTGGCTGCTTGTAGTGTTCCGCAAAAAGAGTCGCGATTGTTTTTGAGATTGTTCTTGTATTTTGAATTGGAGTTACTAAAGTTTGGTTCATTTTATTACTTTTGATTCGTGGTACGCTTTTTATTAGAGTTGCGATGCGACTGATCGCGTTTTTTTAATTACTCGTCCTAGTTTGATACTTAATATTTTTTTGAGTTAGTGTTGCGATGATGACTGATCACGTTTGTAATTACAGTTGCGACCCCAATGCCCCGAAACTGTCCTGGGACATGTCCGAAGACATGTTCCTGGGAAAAAGGAGTCCCGAGCAGCTGGCTTTGCTACACATGGGACTCCACACAGCCCTCGGGAAGGCTGCAGCGAATTAAAGTTAGAGTTGTGCATTGCGAGACACAGGTGCACTGAATTTTTTTTAGTGTTGCGAAAAATGAAACCACCCACGTGGTGGTTCTCGGTAGCTTTTTATATTTGTTAGATTAGTGTAGCTCCTTGGGCGCTTTTTCGTTTGCTTTTTACAGAAGGACTCCTTCTGTTGCCCGCTTGTGGAGCGATCGAGGATCATTTTGCAACCGTGCATCAGGGGGATTTATGAAAATGAAAATTAAATTTTGCATAAAGTAGGGCGGATGGGCCGCGGTTAGGGTGGGTCTCCACTCGCAGCACTTCCACGTGGTGAGACCTGGGCAATCTGTATTATTTGAAGTATAATTACTAATCGCATCACAAGTAACATTGTGATACAATTATTAATTACGTGACAAGTAATACGAGCCGATTGGCTGCAATCATTTATCTTCGTTATTTTCTATTTCATTCGTCCAGATTCGATTCTAAATATTTCTCCCACAATTACATTTTACATATTTCTACAATAATATTAAAAAAAAGACTCTAATAGCAATCTTGGTGCCATCTTTCCCAAACAAATCGCGAACGCCTAAATACGTAGGTACCTCTAGATGGTAACCTTATAGTTTGCTTTAAATTTGCGTTATTAACAAATAAAGGCTCAGGAGATCGTGGATTGTGTCTCGGGCCGAAGCTTATTTCCAAAGTTTCTGGCAAATTATTTATGTAATTAAAAGTTTGAAATCCAAACACATAGGTGTACCTCTGAATGGTAGCGTTATAGTTGCTAAGACCTGGACCCACTGGACTTCTTGGGGACCTGGTCAGAGTTCCAAGCTCTGGTCCTTCCTGCACCCCCTCGGCCCCCAAGTTTCTCTCAATTTATTCGCATAAGACGCCTTAACAGCGTTACAATAAAGTATAAATTGTATAAAATCACTATTTTCTTCTGTTCATTGTTGAGGTTTCCATCATTTGACCCACATAAAGTAGCTGTCCAGGTCGAAATATTCTCAAGTTTCACCTGTAATAAGAAAAATATTTTTAGTAGCCCGACTTGTCTATTATTGTAAATAGGACAAATGTTACAATATATTTATTTCATATACGAAAATCTATTAGTGAATGGAAATGTGCCACATGTTTCTTGAAATTAGTCATACCACTATAACTTTTAATTTTAATTCCTACCACTCGTAGCATTGTAATCGTTTTTTAGATTGTATCGATAACGTTGGGTGGGACTCGAAAATGGTAAGGGGGCTCGCGAATCCCCCGGGCGTATGGCACAAAATTACATTGCGTGATAGTTCTGTCCTATACTCCGTCGATGGTACTATCAAAACATGTGCCGCGTAAATAACGGTAATTACCGTCGTTACCGTCATTCGATACACTCCGCCACACGGTGTATCTGAATCAGAATCTGGTCTGTGTCTGTGCTATTACATCGTGGTCGGTATAGACCGTGTGACACAAACTCCCATAAGATGATAGGTCTAACCTATACTAACGTTGTTTATATAAACGTTTATGTTAAATAAATTTGTTTTGCGTTGAATAAACGTGTTTTCATTTCGTTATGAAAATTTCGTTCTCTACATGAAAAGATAAATCAAAAAGACAGAATAAAACTCTTTAAATATCGCACTTCGTTTCGAGAAAATTGACTTTGAATTTCAGCCGAGTGCGCGTGCAGCGAAGTACGTAGAGTTTTTGCCGCCTGAGGGAGAAGCGTGTCCTTAAAGGCGCTTAAAAAAGTACTGCGCATCCGTCCTCGCTGGAAATTCAAAGTCAATTCTCTAGAGAAGTAAAGGAATTATTAGAAAATTTTATTCTATATTTCTGACTTATTTCTTTCGCGTAGAATCGCCACCCCTCCGCTTGCACCACCGTCCGCAGATTTTTTTCCAAGACGGGGCAACTTTGGGGAGATGGTGAAGAGAAATATAGTAATGAAAAAACAAGTAGAACAAATTTAGAAATATTCACTATTTTAGCATAAAGTTAATAACGATCAGCTTTTAAAAATAAGCGATTGTTTCTCAAAATCCGGGGGTGGCAACTCCTCCTTGCCAAACTCCGGAAGTCCATACCACCGGTTACGGGACACGCTGTATAGTAAAAGGCAGTATTTCGGCAGAGGCGAACTATTGGAGGAAACCGAAAGGAAGGTATACCGAAAGAAAGCACAGTAGACGTTACGTCGTTGACGAGCCTCGTAGATCCGGTCTGTTATCACTGGAATTTTAAAAGGCCGCCTCCTCGTCAACTTGGATTTATTCGAATTAAAGCCCCGCAGGGCCGCGCGCCGTCTGTCTACCCGATAAGGTTCTTTCTGGCGGGCAGGAACGGCCACCCTAAGCTATCCACCGTTACTTCGGAATATCGTTTAACGAATCCTATCTGGAACGTTGAACTCGTAGTGAATCGCGTGAAATAATTGCACAACGCACGTGGTATATCGTATATACCTCAGTTTCGGTTTTGCTTCGCATTCCTAGATCGTCCGCTACACAAATTGCCGGTGGGATATTCGAATCGCGCGATTGTAAAACGTTAGATACGTTATCAGCGGCAGAGTTCCCAGAGATATGCGGCTATGGTGTTCCAGTGGTCGACTACCGACACTGGAATTGCATTATAGAAACTTGATCGGGCGTTTAAACTTGGACAAGCCCGTAGCAATCTTGGATGCCGGTAAATCTTAAGTAGCCACGCGAAAGATTTTGGTGATCTACGTTGATGAATCATAACGAACGATTAAAACCTTCTGTTATGTATCTACTTTCAACTGCAAAGAGGCAGTTTCTTTCCACGGAAGCTTGCTCTATTTAAATGAAACCTTTTACAGACCAACGTAAGTTTCATATTATCTTTCATTTTAATCAACCTTCTTAAGCAATCCCACTGGAGTTTCTTTATCTCGAAATAATCCTCTATTAAATCTTCATATTCCTTTCCAAACACTCTCTCGATATTCCACAATTCAGTTTCTTTCTGGCATGTATGTACATCTTCAAACAACCGCAACTGATCACGAGCCAAAGTACAAAATTCTTATTCCTTACAGAGCTTCTTCCCTAACAAACTTCCCCTATTTTCACGGGCCCTTGTGGCCTCCAAAGTATCCTTTACATCTGTCCTGTTGCCGCAGCTCCCTTTACAGCGTGTTTCAACTGCACCGCGTCCTATTTCGACTCGCCAATCCGATTCTACAGTGTCGATGAAGGGCGAACGTGCGGGATTGCCGAATTTCACGGTGGAATTCCTCCGCGGAACGTAACGTGGGGCACCGTCTCGAGGGTATCCTTACCTGGTGGTTCGACGTCTACCCCGGACTTTGCTTTATGCGGACACTTTATGCCCCCGATTGCGAACGACACCGGAACGCTCTCAAGTCCTCGCGGCTGATCGGGGGATCCTTTTCCGATCGCAAAACAACGAGAGCGGTTTTAATTTAAAGGTTCCGAGAAGGCCGTAGGAACTGGCGTTTCCTTCGCCGGTTGGCCTACAAGCTGGCGGCACGTTTTAATAATCGTGCTCTAGACGGCGAGCATTCTCGTAAACCAGAAACGTTTTTATGCATGAATCTTATCGGGCGTCCTGACTCACTCTGAGGGACTCCTCTCCTCTTGGTGCGCGAGGAATGCTCGACGGCAGATCGAAGGTTTAAATTGAACCTGCGGGGCAGGGAGGGAGGAGGGACCGATAATCGGCGCTACACAGCCAAATATCCGGATGTCCAGCACCCCTCTCCTCGGTGGTATTATTCGTTTGAGGAATTTTCACGGGGCTAATTTATTCGCCGATGGAGGGACTCGCCGAAGATAGACCGGGGAGCTTAATCGGCCGGCGGGATATTTAACGCACGAAAATCTAGATTATTCATTAATCGAGGGAGGGGAGGTGGGCGCTCTTAAAAGGTGGAGCGAAAGTTTTATCTGAACGACGCGGCTCGATGTTCTGACATTGATCGAGGAATTTACATAGCGGCAATTTATTGGCGAGATAACGCACACGTACGAAGGTTTCCTTGCCCGTGATGATTGGTTCGGATCTTGCTGAATATTCTTAATAGGTTTCGGTGAGCTTCGATACTGGGTGGATGGATATTCCTCGCGGAGTATATGTCGCTTCCGGTGACACGTGATTATTATGTTGTAGGCGCATGAAATATTTGATTCGTTCAGCCTCGCTTTTACACCGAATTGTAAATATTCTGATTTTTTTACAGGGTGTAATAGAGACGCTGTAATTTTAGTGGATAGGTTCCTTGGAGTATATATTATTGCGATAGCAGTGAATAATTCCAGTGCAGGTTTTGTATGGACGATTTCCTTCTGTTTTGAATTAATTATGCTAATCTGGAGTCACAATTATATTATATCAACATTTATCGGGATCTCAGGCTATAATTGATTGTAAAACCTTGTGTATTATTTTATTTATTAGTTGTTTCGAGAGTTCGTTGGGACACTGTTAGCTTCGGATTGGCTAACCATTCCAGGCGATGGCTAATGATCGAAAATCTTCATCTCGAATACCATCTTCCCGCATACATGTTGGTCACACACACAAGGGAAGATTGCGAACCCGAAAATTCAAAAAATTCTGAAATTTTGTGAATATGTAGGGTATTTCCTCCTGATTACAACGCAATTTTTGTTTGCTGCCAAAATTCACTCGATGGGGGTGAAATTAACCTCTGAAAATTTTCCAATTTTGTGTTATAAGTTCGCGAACTGCAAGAGATAGAAAAAAAGTCTCAAGACAAAAGTTACTTCTTTCAATTAGATCTATTATTTTGTAAAAAGAAAATATTTTACAGTTAACGCGTTATAACACAAAATCAGAAAATAACCCAATCTCCAGGGGTGAATTACACCCCCTTAGAGTGAATTTAGGCAGGAAACAAAAATTTCGTTGTAACCAGCAGGAAATTCCCTACATATTCACAAAGTTCCACAATTTTTTGAATTTCCGGGTTCGGGATCTTCCCTTGTCAGCCTCGTCCAACTTCGAGAGATCAATCTTTGTATCAACCTTGTCCCAATTATCAAATAGCATCTGAATAATACTTAAAGGTCCACCCTGAAGCTAAGTAGTTTCTCTGGAATCTCTACCGAGTCGATTGCTCCAAGCCAATCAGCTGCATCTAATTCCACAGCGAGGTAGTTCTCAACAATGTATCCCTACCATAATCGATTATCAGCCCGTTCGGTTGCACGTGATCAGAGATAGTCTCGCCGCAAATGGCCACGCCGTGATTCCTCCGTATTTGCAACCAGCGCGTTCATCTTCGCTGACTCGAAGAATTGATAGATCCTCTCCACGCATCTTTCTTTCTCGAATTCTATGGAGACCACTCAGCAGGACCGCATGCACGCGTAGGCACAAGTGAAAAGGGCATGCACAGGGTTACGGCGTGCACGGTGTTGGGGGAAGGCATGAAACAGCGTTCGCGATCGGGTACGATTTAATGGCTGTGAATGGTGGTCCTGGGAAAATTGGCGCTGCACTGGAGACGGCGGAGAGGCGCGCAGAGACAGATCTACGTCGCCGAGAGAAGCATCGACAATCGGCACGGTTCCAATTTGGCCTTTAAACGTTCCATAAAAAGAGCTGGACACGATTTACGGTTGATTATAGTCTCGACCCGGGTCAAAAGTTCGGCGCCAAATGACTATCGATACGGATGGGACCGAGCAGCTGGAGATTATGGGTAATGACTAATAATATACCCCGATCTCTGGCGGGATCCTTCGCTCTAAAGAGCGATCGGAAACGCTCGATAACGTTCTCCTCTCGTTGGCATCAAAGATCCAGTGGTTAATAATAATTCGTGGGGGGCAAGCGTTTTGATCGATGTCTCTGTTTCGTGATTTTGTACAGCCGAAACTCGACGTGGTTCGGATTCTGTGTCGTTGCAATGCAGTTTTTAAATGTACATGGTGTTATCGGGAAACTTTTATTGTGCGCGATATTTACTTCTGGGCATTGAGAGCGTGCTTAAACTCTTTGGGAGCTGATTACTTGGACGCTTAGCGTACATCGCGTGCGGGTCTACTCGAGATGTATCTCTTAAACACAGTAGCTGAACGCCTATGGGCGCTTCTCGCGTTATTATTCTACGTAAAATACAAAATACCGGAAATCGATACGTTCAGTGAGCTAATTATGTTGTCGAGAACTATAATTGAGAAATTTAGAATATTGAGGTTGATCAGTTTGAAATAGGAAACGTTCTGGGGGTTGATTTTTTTTAACCCTTAGCTGGTATTCTGGGGTCGCTCGTGACTTCAAGCGCGCAATGTTCGCTGTAAAATTTTTGGTTGTCTGAGTTTGTAAACTAAATTTCTTATTAACTTTGTAATAATAATTTAACTTTCTACGTTTATATTATTTTCTGTGTGCTTTTTTATTTGGGGGCTGCCACGACCCCACTGTACCAGTCACGTTTGCCAAAAACAGTATACCAGTGAAGGGTTGATTCAATTTAATTTGATATTTTTTGTACAAGGAAACACCTTTCCTTGTATAATTCTAAATATTTTACTTTCTTATGCATTCTAAAAAAATTATTTTGAAGTAACAAATAATTGCAAATCATTTAATTATTATACTTCTCTCTAATAAAAAATGGCATCAAATTACTCAGGTATTGCATTTTTAGTGTATGCGTTTGACAAGTTATAATTTAAAGAATTACACCGTTAAGATCCATCTATCATTCGGTTTTAATCAATTTTGCAAACGAGAGTTTCTGGATTAACCAATTTCATATACACGCATGATTTATTTTGGAGTCCCAGATTCGCCAACTTTTCGCTTGTCTTCTGTCACTTTAACACTCGCTCAGAGAAGTGTAAAATATTTATCGCAGCACGGGCCATCTTCAAATACCATAGCAGCCGAAAATAGAGTCAAGGATAATTGTAGGCCTCGCTAATTCAATTGCTGTCCGTGTATTTCCATTGATATCGACTTCAATCGGTTCTGCATAAAATACCGATTTGTATTCGATTCGTTATACTCACTAATCGAGCCGAACCGATTAAGAGTAAGTAATCGATGTTCGCCATTCTCCAGTGCTTCTTTTTAATTTACCTCGCTTGTAAATGACGAAAAAATAAAACGTGCTGCCGGTTTCATTAATATCGCGCGGCTACACCGATAGATACTCTTTTTGTAAATGCCCGATACACCGTTTGTGTAGTTCCACCGAAAAAGGGAATTTGTCGAATATTACACGGAACCAGCATTCCACTTTAATTCTACGAATTTCATTTGCATGCGACAATGTAAATCCCTTCCTATCGCAGAAGTTGTATTTCCTTTTAAACACCTGTTCAGACTCCGACACGTATTTATGTATTTAAATTGGTCGGACGGGGAAAAATTAGAAGATGAACGATAATAGCGTTGTTTGCACTTTTCTTTCGCCTTCAATTAACATTTCGTAAATATTTATATGCCCAATGGTTTTAGGACTTTTTAACATTTTTTGGTCTGGATTTTTACTGTTAAAATCGCTGGAGTAATGCTAACTGTCTTTTTAAAAAATGATCTCGATGATCGATTTGTGTTATAGTTGGGTTTATCATGGATTTTGGAATATATCGGTATTGATACTGATACTGATCGTAGGATCGTCGTTTAGCTTCGATGCTGTCGTGGCTGGAGGTCCTGTAATTAATGCTGTCCTCTGGGAAAAGGTTTCGGGTGTTTAACCAGTATCACAGATAACTTCATCGGGGGTATATATTGATACGGATCCTAGAATATCGCTATTTATTTAGCTTCAAAGCTTTGATTGTTCCAATTGTTACACTCAACACTGATCAAGACTTTTGACTGCAAATTGTGCCGTTGTAGAAAAATGTTTAGGAAAGTGTTTCTTTGAAATCGAAAGTACTGAGATTAGTAGGAAGACAGTAGTTCACGAGGAGGACTTTGTTATTAACAGCAAAATGCAAATTATTATCCGGAAACGAGTAGGCAATTATTCAGACAGTGCGTTGGTGGTGCTGAGTCGTGCTTGTGCTCTGAGCAAAGTATGTAAGTGGAACTCCAAAAAAATTAAGTTCGTTAGCGCAGGTGTTTTTCGAATTTGTATACTCCAGCAACCAATGTGCTCTACATTCCCAGGAACTTTCGGTAAAATCCGAGTATTCGGGGTGGGAAGGTTTGCTCTTAAGCATCGAGGAGCGCGTAACTCGCGGGACGATCTGTCGCAAGTGGGAACGAGCTGGATGAATTAAGTCCTTTCCTCGGGCGATTGATAGGCGTCGATGGAATTGATTCATCGCGGTCTGGAACGGGACAGCGACAGCACGAAAGCAGCATTCTTGTCCCTGGCTGTGTTTTTCTTCTTTTCCCTTCGCCTCTCAATCCCATATTCCAAGATGGCCGTCGACTTGCGCGCGCGCGAGTGGAGGCTGCGGCGCAAAAAAGGACGAGCGTAATAACGTAGTATCGTTAATGGCTGGGCAATTTCAGCGTGTACCACTGCCCTCTCTCCCTCTCTGTCCTTTCCTCCGTGCGTTTCGTTCGTTCTCTCTTTCCTTTTTCTTTTCCCCTCCCCTCCCCCTGCACACTTTTTCCTTTTGGTCCACCGTGCTACCCCCTCTAAAGGCGCAGCAACCACCTCCACGCGAGCCCCTGCACCCCTCCTTCGCTCTGTCGGCTTCATCACGCTCCGAAACACGGCGATCGCCGAAAACGGCCCCGACCAGCTCCGATTCCGTGACTTTTTAACAGCTCGAGTCTGTCTCGGATGCTCGCGTCGGCCAACACTTTCGTTCCCGATTTATTTCTCGTTTTATCCACCGCTTATTTCGCTGCCAGTCGACACACTGGTACCTACCGCTTCCTTGGACCTGTAGCGCGTTGTTAAAGGTATCTATTCGCACAGACAGGTTCTTTTGTGGAATCAAAATTCCCTCGTTATAATGCTCGACAATATTTTTTTGCGGAGTATATTATTATGTATACGTTAAGGGGGTAGTAGACTACTATAGATATGTACCTAAAATCGTTAGTTTCTTTGACGCTAAATTACTTTGATAGCAAATAATCGTTATAGTCGTGCTTTTCGCAATTTATTGTGGCCACGTTTGCGAGTAATTACGCTCCAAAAAATTGTTGGAATGTATAAAATTGTCGATGTTATTAATCGTTGGAGATAGTCCTGTACGGCGCGCCGCTGCAGGTGGTGTAACATCGATTCAGGTGAGCGAATCATGTAAAAACAAAATGCTTTGGGGGACCACTTTATACACCAAAATCTACAGAGTGGAATTTTGCCGATGAATTTGTAGAAAAGTTGTGGAAGTTACACACGAATCAATTTTTTCCCCACATTTTTACGGAACAAAATCGTCTTTAATCAGTTATAAAATGTTTTACAAACTTCCAATGTTGATGAGGGAATTCCACTATGTAGAGGAAGGAATTCTACATGTAGAATAAAAATTTTAAGTGAAAATATTCATTGGTTCACGAGTTATGATGTACACCGTGTCCGAAAATGGTGTTTCGAGGAAAACGGCTTCAAAATTAAGTCCCCTATGCAAATATCGCTCTGCGAGGCTCAATTTAAATTCGCTGCTATAACTTCTACAATTATTTGAATTTATTCATGAATTTTTGTTGAAAATATTCATAATAGGTAATACTTTCAGAATCAGTAAAAAAATTGATTTTTTAATGCTGAAATAATCCACTACTCCCTTAATTGAAACATAAATGTCCAAGAAAACGCATATATAATCTTCTTAAAAATCATGTAAGAAGTAAATAAGACAGAGAAAAGAATTTGAACTCACGAAATTTACATATAACCTTAGAAAACTTATAACAGGGGCTATTTTTTTTTGTCAGTCACAACTACTAAAAATTGCTTAATTTTTATTCATATTTATTGCTGTAAACGTCAATACAAGGATTACACATTATTTTTGTACTATACACATATATATATAAAACGAAAACACTACACAAAATAATTCCAACGAATTTCGCCTGATATATCCGTCGGCGGTACCGAAAAGTTTAACGAAGATAAAAGTGTCCCAAAAATGAGAACACTTGGTTCATCAATAGCAAAAATGTCCCTTTCCTATTACAGGTCTAAATAGAAGCTACTATAAATATGTGAGTACGACAGCATGCAGTGTTTCAAAAACGTTCCTTAAACACGAAAATACGTTCCAATTGTGAACGTAAATTATGCCGCAAATTTAAAGCTGTCGATCGTAGTCAAATATTCAAGCAACTTAGGGAATCGTTTGAGTTACTTTTTTTATTAAACGAATGCCGCTGGAATTGCACGGGACGTATGCACATTTTCGGCGTGACGAAAACTTGTAAAGTTTTGTAATACATTCTTCATTATTTCATGTTCCCCATTAGTCTTAAAATTGCGTGGGAATATTTAGAATAGCTTTGACAGGAAAATTCCTTTTTCCTTTCAACACATTTTTGTAAGGTGAACAGAAAATTCTTTTTTCTTTTTAACACAGTTTTTATATTGTTCAAGCGATATTTATATGCAGGTGTTCATCAATTTTTCGGAAATTTTCATGAGCAATTCTATCTGCTACGAAGTTACCCCTTTTATTACAGGCTTATTTCGCGGCGCAGAAACGTAGAAGTCGCGGGAAACAGTAAAAAAAGAAGTTGAAAAACTCAATTTCTTTTATGGTTTACGATGGAATATTTAAGTGCATTATTAACCGCGGCTTAAATGTCGTGCAAGTTTTTTCTTCCAGGAAGTCAAGTGCCTCCCGAAAACTTTTATAGGGTGCTTTATCGTTGCGCGAATGGGGAAAGTTGTGGAAATTTTCAAACAACTTCCTTACCGTTCTCTCCCTTCAGAAAGGCAAAAGCTTGTACTTGTTATCCCCGATCGAAGTTTTAATCAGTAATTCATCCGTTATTTTAGAGACATTCACGAGAGCAGTTTTCCTTTCGAGTAATTACACGCCCTGCAAGCTTAGTATCACATTACGAAGATAGTGAAAATCGCTTATTGTTAGTCAAAACGCGTCGAAAAACTCATTAGCGCCTCCCGTGGAAATTCATATTTTTGGTAGGACTACATATAGAAAATGGCGTGAGAAAAGTAGTCTATGACATTCAAGTACAGACAAAATAGCAGTTGTGTTATATTCTTTATAATTGCACATTTCTTTTCCTTTATTTTAATTTCGGCAGTGAATTCAAAAACACGTTTTTTCTTTACACAGAAATTTCATCTCCGATAAATATCGTGAGCCACTAGTGCGATTAAAGTACTAATATAGCTATATTCTAATCAGAAGAATGGTACTTATTCCCTCCCCCTGCTACGTTTATTAACTACATTTCTTTGAAATACAGAATTATATTCGAAATTCCTCCAATTTAGCAAACGTCAACGAATTTGGCGCGTAACGTTAATTGAAACTTCGTCGGTGCCTGTACAGGAAACTTGTAGTGCAAAGGGTTAATGTATCGGTTGCGCTTATTATCTCTCGCAGACATACGTGATGCGTTTACTCGTAAAAATCATTCTACGGGATAATTCGGAATTACGAGCCCCTGGCTGGAATACTGGTGGGGCGATACCAATGATACAATAAACCCGCAACAGGTCATTAGGTTCGATCGACGTGTAATCCCGGTGCGTAGAGTACAGCCGAGAACCCTCCGAAATTGCACGGTGTTTGGGGGTCTTTGCCAGCCGGGGCAGGGAACTAATCGAAAACATATTTGTCGATTAAGCCGCCAGTACTTGAGCCTTTTCATGATCAGATTGGATCACCGATAGACGTACGATCATTTGTAATAGTAATATTGCTCTTATTGCCATCGTCGTGGTAACCAATTCGAATTTCTGTCTTCTTTGTTCGTAACAAATTAAGTTACTAATTTGTCACCTGTAACGGGATCGATGTTTGTATGGAATATGTGTTTAATGTTTTGTGCCAGAAATTATGGAAATTGATAGTAGATATTTGTTAGGAAACACTTTAGGGTGCCATTTCATTTTTTTTTATTTTCTTAGAAGATGTAGGCAATGTTGAAATCGTTCGTATACTTATTATATAAATTCCTTGGCAATTAACGAGGATATTTTATTAGGCCCACTTTACATGTTTCATTTAGTTGCTCTGCAAAGGTGGTTGCTAGCAAAACCACTCACCATTTAGTTTTTGTTGCCGTTGAGCAATCCTTGATGTATTATTCTGTTGCGATGGTGTCGATTCTTTTTCCTGGAGGATTCTTTTCTTATTATCGCGGTAAGATTGATGACTACATATCGATTTGGAAATGTGGCAAAAAGGGAGATACGTTAATGAACTTTTCTGTCAGTTCTTTCACCGTGGTAACTAATTAAATTCTGTTCTTAGTTCTTGCTATTCCCTTAATAGAGGCTTTCAACTAAGACACAATATTAAGCCTACTGTATCAATCGTCTGATCCATCTGATTGTTCACAAAAATATACTTCCAATGTACAGTAGCTTGCATAACTCATTTCGCATTCAAAAAGAGTAGCAATGCACCAAACATCCACCATCTTACCATCTACAACTATTATTATAAATTTATCTTTCAATCCCCTCAAAATTAATTTAAGTCCCCAACTGTCATCCCCATTCACAATCTATACATCTTCACACCCCAATAAACTATATATCTAGTCTTCTTCCTATCACCCTCTACCTCCACTCGCCAAATAACCGTAATAAAAGAAGCGCAGCTTGGGCTTTTCTTCTACCACAGATGGGCAAAACTTTTATTTATATAAAATTTCGAATATCCAATGAAAGTTAAAAAAAATATTCGTCATTCGTTCTTTAACCAGAGTTAACTGTATTCGACAAGTGACGAATAATTTTTTAACTTTTATTCGTTATTCGGAATTTTATTTAACTAACAATATTGCCCGTCCCTGGCTTTTACCGTGTTCGCGCGGCCGTGTTTTAAACGAGCGTTATTACAGCGGGGGACTCCGAAATGCCGCGTCTATCGCTTTGAACACACGCCACTAGAGGGAAACTCTAATCGATTCTGTTTCTCACAAGTTCTCCCATCTCCGATCATTTCTATATACACTGTTATTCGTAACTATTAAGACACCCGCTGTATTTGCAGAAAACGTAATATTTGGTACAGAATGAATACTTTCCAGTGTTTCCTAGAAGTGAGTGAAAATTTATTTGCCAGATTTAAAGCATACACCAAACAAACAAACAAACACCAAACATACAGAGGCTAAAGTATCGAGGCTAACTAAAATCATTTAGGAAGCTTTATTTCTATTGGGTATATTCCATTTCTTGTTATCACTTTCCAATAGTTTTCAATGGGTGACTTAATAGTGAATAGTATAATTAATATTACTTTAAACTCTCTGTAGTTTTTGCTTTTTAAGTCTAAAATGGAGCTTGGTAGTTTTAATAATTCTACAATGCAAGAGTCATCCTACGAGTCGTAAATTTTTGTAAAATGAAGATCACAAAATTATGGCTCCCGTATCGTTGTTAACTAACTTTTTGTCATTTCGAAGGCTGGTGGCTTCCCGCGTAACTCGGCCCAATTATTCCCAATACTCACAAACAGCGCTGCGTATAAGCATCGCCCATACTCGAAACGTCTTGTGCGTTTAAAGCAGATTCCGCCAGATGTGCTTTACCGACGAGTCCACTAGCCTACCTAGGGCGCAACTTACTTCTCCTCCTTTTTCCTCCACCCTGACTGTATCTCCCCTGCCGCACACAAAGCTCGTAATGACACTCGGAGCGGAGGGACCATAGCAGTAGGGCCGCGGGGTGTACAACTTGGGCGCGATGCCGAGATTAAACCGTGCAGGCGCGATTACGATACGCCAGTATCCGATTGGTCGGCGGTTCGTCGAACAGCAGAGGCGGAGCAACGGTAATGAGTTTCTAGCTTAGTATTCTCCTGCCTCGTCCCTCCTAAGTGTTTGCCCCTCACTGTCCCGCCGTCGCCCCTCGGTTCTCCCTCTCGTCATCTTTATGCACGCGCGAACGCATGCACGTACCTACTCGCCGACAGGTACCTGCACACGATTGCACGCGCGGTGTTGCCCCGCTCGAAGGGCCTCTTTGTCCCCGCCCCGAGCCACGTTCCCCCGCGCCTCGTTTACACCGGCGAGACGTTCGCATGCACTCACGATGGAATAATTCCCGAATCACTGTTAAGTCCCGCTCGAAGGGCGAGCGCGCGATTCGGGGCCCGCCAAGACCGATGGAACCGTCGTGGGATCGCGCGGAGTGTTGATTAGCGAGGGGGACCCTTGTTATGGAGGGTGGGAGGGAGGCGCAGGGTGCTCACGGAGGAAATGCTCGATACCGCGCCCGGCAGATTGGACAGGTGACTTTGAGTGAGAAATATTACGCCGGTATATGCTTGATTTGTGTTGCTTACCCACGGGGCAACATTCCCAACCCAAAAATTCCGGTTTTAATGAAACTTCCGGAGAATGTAGAGCATACTGGGGTCTCCAACCGGCGGTTTCTTTTTCTATGGAAATTCACTCTGCGCGGGTGAAATCATCCTTTAACGCTGTCGCTCTTTCTCGTCTTTTAATGTAACTTTATTTTTGGGGACAGTGTAATGGAGCGTCAGAGACGGGAACAGCTCTTATACAGTCGAACCTCGGGAACTCGAAAACTTCTATAAGACGAAAATTTTCTTTATTCCCTTTCGCTCCGCTGTAAATATCTCTAAAACTCGAAATAAAACTTCCTTAACTCGAACTGGGTATATTTTACATGTCAAATTACGTATTTCACCTCTACAAGTCGAAGTTTACTTCTACATATTTATTTCGAAATTTCGTAGAAATATCTCAGAATATTGAGAAAAATGTTTTCTCTGAAAAAATGCTATTGATTTACAATACACTAAAAGGGTATTGAGTGTTTGCGGCACAGATATCCCTCTTACACAGCCTCACGTTTCAAGTCGCAGAGTTTACGTTTCCTTTTATATCAGTGCGTGGGGCAAAGTGTGAGAACACCGAGAACGTAGCGCAGTTATCCTTATTACGATATGTATGTCAAGCATCTTGGCGTTGCAGATCGTTGTAAAACAGATTGGCTAAGGCGTAGTAATCCGAGGCGCATTTTTCCGGGACCTCCGTGGCATTGCAGCGATCATTTTCGCAATGACACATCATCTCGGGTCTCTCTCGCTTGCGCGATCTTGGGTCGTAATCAATTTGCCTCGGCGCTCGCGTCCGCAACGTAGTGATTAGGTACCCACTATGCAAAAGCGAAGGCATTGGGACGTTTAAGCGTTAGTACACTCAGGATCGAGTATTGTGTACACTCGATTAGTTTCCACAACGATGCTTGGAAAATATATGTACTTCTATCGAACCTCAACGAGATAGGTTCGAACTCTCTATAAGTACTTTGAGAAACGCTATCGGTACTTTCAAATATAATCGAACCCTGACCAAGAAGGATCGATCCTTTCATGAGTAGTTTAAACAGGAGCTTTCTATTCTGTGCAATAGGTACTACTTTTACGAGATTCGATTCTTCGTCAAACTACTTACAAGTACGTTCTCGAATCCTGCAGGTACTCTTCCTGAGGTTCGAAACCAGCTTGTACAACCCAAATACTTTGAAAGTAAATGGAATGAAAAGTCACCTCTTATAAATTGACTCGTATTCGAGAGTACATATTGAACTTGATTATTATTTTTTATTATTATTATTAATCGTGTTTATTACTCTAATGGAAAAGAGGGCAAATCATTTACAATGGTAGACAAGGAGAGTAAAGGCGAGGCTACAATGATGGCACTGACAAAAAAACAATTATACAAACGTAAAAATAACAAAGAACTTAAACAAGTAAGAACATAACTCAATAAAGTACGGAACGGATAAGGGGATCGAGCTGGGAACAGGGATGCGGGATAAATAAACGAGTGTGAGACTTGATGGACGAATAGGATTTTAATTCGCGAATGAGAGATGGAAGAGCGTTGAAGTAATTGATCCCACCCCTAGTTATTTATATCTAATGCAACGTAGATAACAGATTCTCATCTAATTTCTTACATAGGTAGTTCAGTATCCATTCTCTGTTTGGTTATATCACAATCTCTGCAATACCTCATGC
Organism: Andrena dorsata; assembly: GCA_929108735.1. Classification (NCBI taxonomy): domain Eukaryota; kingdom Metazoa; phylum Arthropoda; class Insecta; order Hymenoptera; family Andrenidae; genus Andrena; species Andrena dorsata. Next base: position 29,323,046 of record OV815489.1, read on the forward strand.
AACTTTCACTGCAAGCTGCAATATAGATACCACAGACACTTCTAAAGCTACAGCGAATTAAGAATTAACATCGTTCGGTATCAATTTCCACGAGAGTCATCAGCATTTAACTACTCGATCGCGGAAAAACCACGGCGCTTTGCTGGATTTCGCGCAGCATCCCACTTCTTCGTGCACCAGTGTCCCGCCTGGTGTACCAGTCAATTTGAAACCGACCCTGAATAATACACAGCCCCTCCGAAAAAAGAATGAAGTGAATACGTTGGCAATTGGTTTTTCATTCGAATCTCGTTTCGCTAACTTTACGTCAGCGGCGCTTATTGCACGGTGAATATTTCATTGCCTGTACCACAATTACCGTTTCTCATCGCTGTGGCGGTTCTTCGGCCCTTCGCGAATTATTCCGAATAATACGAAGTTAATTATTCCGAGTTACGATCAGACAGGATCGCTTCTCGCTGAGAGCCTCGGATTGGCGGGTAGCTACACTCTCGACTATAAGTCACTGGACACGAATTGTGCTCTACAAATCACGTTTCGCTCGGATTACTTACTTCTCGCCACTCTTATTACCCAATTTTCGGTTAAATACAATATAGGTACACGCAGCTTCAAGCATTTAATACGAAAATAGTTAATTTAACAATCCAATATATTCGGAGTAAGCCGGGCAAACTGCTCAGAGCGGCGAAATTGGATAATTGGTAATTTACGAATATTCCATTTTTTATAAAACAAAGGGGCTTTCGTTAGTCAACAAATACCTACAAAAAATTTAGTCACTGTAGTGCCCAAATAGAAGCAAAATTAAATGAATTTCTAAACGTTTATCAATTATGAGCCATTAGCACACTAACGCCCAGTAATTAGCGCGCGAAAAAATTTAGTGGGACGTCCAGCCGATTTAATTTTGTTTCTATTTTGGCACCGACTTAAAAGAAAATTATTTTCCACTTTTCAGCGCACCTTTTCTTAATAATTAATCAGGACGCTAGTGTATCCCCGCGTTCGCGGGCAGTTCGTGAGTCGACGGCGACCTCAGGGCGCACCCCCATCAGCCGCTTGATAGTCTTGATACACGTAGCCGCGCGTAATCGCGTATAACTAGTCGTCGGTTGGCTATTAAATCCCCGTCCGGTCGGTTTCGTCGCTTTTTCATCCGACCGGCTATTTTAGCGGCGGGATAGTCGGGGCCCCGAGGCGTGCCCGCCATCAAGACCGCTGGAAGGAATCGAATGGCGAGATCGGAGGGCCTCGCCGGGATTTTCGCCGCGCGGGTGCGTGGACCACGAGCTCACCATCCTCCGGCTTGGGCCCTCTTTAGTTTTTCGCGGGCGTAAACCGCGCCGCTTCCTTCTTCCTTAATTCCCGTCCCGGGCTATTTCGCACGCGCTCCCGCGTTTTACGCCGCGTTCCTCTCTTTTACGACTTCTGAAAATCGATGTCGACACGAGGAGTTCGTGAATTATTTAGGAATCCTCGTTGCTGCGCGGCCCCGTTGTTGGCCTAATACGAATGAGCCGGTATCCTTGTCGACTCTGCATTCTTCATGAGAATCGCATTGCGCGCCCCGCCTAAAACGGACGTGAGAAACACTCGACGCTTTCGTTTCCTTCCCGCGTCGTCCTTCCTGTTCTTCCCTCATCCGCCGTGCACCTCCTCGTCGCCTCCTCGCGACCTCTCCGCGCTGGTAACCATGGCGCGGCGGCTGTTGCGGCCGTCGAGTAAACGAGACGAACGTTCGTCGATCTTTCTTGCGGCCGGAGATCTCACGCTAATGGAAAAATCATTCCGTTGTTTGCTCGAAAATCGCTGCGAGGCGCGGAGAGGTTTTTCAGTCAGCGTGGTACCGTTGGCGAACGGTTGTTCGGAGTGAATGATCGAGAGCAATTACGTGAGTACGTGTGGGGACAATTTTTTCCCGTTGACAATAATAAGTAATAAATAATAAATTTCTCTTGCGTGGTTGTCGATATCGAATCTCTCTTTAACAAAGTCTCTCGAATTTTATTCGAGGTAGGTGTCATAAAACAGTGGACCTCCGCGATCAAAAAATCAAACACTGTAGAAGATTCTGTTATTATACGAGTTTATCTGGTACTCGAACGAAGGAGTATTGTTTCAGACGGAAACTCTATTTTTAATTAACGAAGCTCGAACAATTCAGACATCCCAAAATGATGATTTTGCGTTACACCACTGCCATTTTTACTAAAATCAATGTTTTCAAAAATCTTTCGTTCAAGTACCAGATAAACTCATATATTAACAGAATCTTCCGCGAGAGTGCTTGTTATTCATTCACTTTTTAATATTTCTCCGTAACAAAATTACCGAGAGTTGCTGAATATATGTAGTTTTAAAATCAGCAAATAGTTGAGAAAAATATGCATCAGATTTTCCACAAAAAATTCCCGAACATCACGTTCTTTTTCGCCTGTCAACTAAGTAGGCATGACCTCTTAATTATTCAATCTCCCACCATCAAATTTCCATTTTCTAATTTATGAATCATTGCCCTGCATCGCTCGGTTCATCTATCTTACCCTCACGTTTGCTTCAATTCTCCGAAATACTTCCGTGCATAGGTACACAGCTCGCTGGCCGTGGGTATAAAATATTCCTTCAATGTTCCTAGAGCTGTGAGTACCGTTCGCAAGACGTAAAATCCATATTCCTTGAGTATTTTAAGAGGGACATACGCAGGGCCGTGAAAATCCAGGTCAAACGGCGGGGCTCTAAGATACGGCGTAGATACTCCGGAGCGTTAGAATGGTTGGTTCGTAGGTTGCGTTTGAATGAATCACGGGGAGGCGTTCGACTGTGATTTCTGGGATCGTCCGAGAACTCCAGCATCCCCGATGGCATCGTATCCAATCTTGAGGAGCCGTGTAACCGCCTAAAGCTTGCCCCCTAGCCGGCGGAGCGAAGGAAGGTGAAGGAAGGACCGAGGGGCCCTAATCGCGTTAGATGCTCCGCTCCGCCATGTTGCATTCTGGTCACGTATCGCCGTAAAACAAAGGAACATTGAGCGAGCGCGCGGCCAGAATACGCGCCTTAATATTTAATCCCTCATTATCGGGACCGGGCCCCGAGCTTTTGAGACAATTGGCAGTTTTACTGCCCGATGAGGATTCCCCGACGCGGTCGCCATAATGGAAATGTTACGATCATGCGTGACCATCCGATCGGTCCTTCATTCTGCCGGCAGGGTGGATCCATGCTGGGCATTTCGCCGTCGATTAGACTCACGTCACTCGCTTCGGTATCGGACCAGTGGGTTAACCCTTTGGCTATTTCGTATTTAAATTTGTCGGACGACTCTGGAAAAGTACCAATTTTACATCAGTAAAAAAGTTTTTATTTTCTGTCTCTCATTTTTTTTCGGAGAACATTGCCGAGTATCACAGTATAAGAGAACACGTTTTTCTAATGCGTGGTATGTAGTCGAATTCCGCAGCGAACGGGAATATAGCGGCGTTCTATTATAGTCGAACACAGAGCGACAAGAAGCCGCAGTGCAATAATATAATACTTATATGTAATACTATCTACATTCTCGCATAAAATTCAAAGGTATGTTCGAAGTTGTATCGATGTACGAAATTCGCCACGAACTTATGGGATGGCCTGATGTTACCCGACGTTACGCTGGGTCAGAAACGACCCAGCCACTGGCGACCGCGGGTTAAATGGAGAACGAGAGGACCTCGCCTCGCAATTACCATGCTCGGTTGAGCACGGTTTGAAGAAGAAAGTGAGCGTCGCATTGTCGTTGTTATTGTCCGCGCCGCCCCGCGATGCTACGCCACTGTCCCTGACCCGAGGGACCAGCAATAATGAAATTAGATTTCTCGCTGACTGGGGCGAGGTTGAACGTCGAGCACATACCCGTTGAAATATCACAGCTTTTGCAAAAGGTGGAACAACTATTCGACCAGCGGCTGGTGGCTCGGGGGTGAAACGGACAGAGAGAGAAAGAGAGGGAAACGGAAGGCAGGGTGATCGAGTACCGGACATTGTGCGGTATAATGAAAACATGGCCGCCACCTAGAAATCCCCGATGGCACTGCTTTGAAGAGAGGTCGGCCGAAATGCTCGTGAAATATCCACCGAAGGGAAACGATTTCTCCGCCGGTCGAACGGCCCTGATAAATTGTAAACAGGGATTCCATTAGCCGAGCATTTTAACGGGGAATTGCTTCTGGTTAGGCGATACTGCATTGCTGTTAAAATACTTTTCACTTGGGACAGTAGATAAGGCGTTTTTAATAAGAAAAATAGTGGATGCGGAAAGTTATTAGTTAGAGGAATAGAGTTTTATTATTATTTATTGTTGCTTCTGGGGTGGATGTTCAGTTTGTAATGTTTCTGGCTGAAGGGGGGAGGGGGGTGGATAGGAAAGTTTTCCTCGCGAAATGGAAATTTAAATGATTTTGTTAAGCAAGGGGGTTGCACCGAGGATGGATTTAAGAGTAATTCGCGGATGTAAGGTGCAACAGTGTTGATTTTCGGGATATTGAGTACATTTAGAATGGGTCCCTTTCTGAGCATTAAAAATGCATCGCTCCCGTCCCTGACAATAAAGAGGGCGATCCTTTAAAGACGAAATCTCATCGCCACACTTTCGTTCATCGATTATTTAATCGACCGTAGCCATTTTTACGTCCACTAAAAAGCACTCGTCCCTTCTGCAGTCGCGAATCCCTGGACGATCGGTGGCCCACGAGCGTGGATCGAAATAAGAAGGCAATAATTTTATTTTTCAATCTCTGCCGCACGAGGGAGCAAGAGAAATGGCACCGGTAAAAGCGTCTATTTCCGACGAACTTCGCGATCTTAAAAACAAAAGGAGCCTCCGACGTCGTGGCCACTTCATTCCTCCACATTCGCGCAAAACAAGAGACAAAATTGTTGATTGTGTATTTCATACCGATGAAATTGAAAACTAAATGAAAATCTAATTGAAAATACTGTGACACTTTGATTAACACGTTCACACTACTCCTAAAAGTGCTGAGAGATTTAAATTTAAATACTGAAATAATTCAATTCTCCCTAATTACAGTTCCCTTCCCCCATTTTCTTTTCCATATCGTATTGAAAAACATTTGTCAATTAAGAGGTGGTTCTGGTCTAAAATTCAATTTTTTTATTTCATTTTTCGAATGTCCAGCGTTTTAGGAATGAATACGTGCTGAAAAAACGTGACTTTTTGAAATTTATTCTGGTCAGTCCACGAGCGAGTTTCATCCCCTTTAATGATCTGGCATTGTTATTTACTTCAGACCAATGGTTTAGGTGCTGTAGATTCCACCGATTTGGATGAATTTTTTTACGCTTCGTCTTTAAGGACTCCCCAGTGCCGTCTGTAATGATTAATTATAAAGCAAAAAATTTATTTCTATAGTTTAAGACATCCTTAACATAATGCAACAAGTCCCATTCAATTATATGTAATACTTTTCCTTTAATTAATTCCTAAAAATCACATATTTTTATTAGATTTTCACCTTCGATAAATATCCCGTCACTGATAACTAACGCGGCTCGGAGCGTGTTAAAATGTGTTCAACATATGTTTCCTATTTTCGGGTGTAACTTGCGAACTTAGCGAGCCGAAGTGGTGCGAAGCGGGTGTCGCAGTTGTAACAGGAATTTCCGTCAACTGCGGCCGAACCGGTCGTTAATCCGATTTCCTATAAAAGAGGAGCACGCTGGCACGTCCTCGAGCGAATTTCATGGAGCTCGAAATTAAATAGAATTTAATCTCGGGAGCTGGCTGTATCCTAGCCTCGGCAGAAGTCTGGTTTACGTCACCCGTAACCACTTAGCGTATTGGAGTTTGATTTATTTGCCGAGGCAAACTGCCGCCTGGGGAGGGTAGCCACCCTCTGAATGGGCTCTATTGTATTTCTATTAAGTCTTGGCCTCGTTCTTTCACCCCCGCACGCTTCTACCGTATCGCCGCCATATTTCCTGATATTCCCCGCAGCAGCAATTGCTGATTGTACGCCCGCACGGAACGTCCCTCCATTGGTTATCCGTTTAAATGCCCCCTCCGTTTAGTCGAATATTTTTTTAAGTCTTTCGGGGTGGGAAATCGAGCCGAGGGTTCGTTAAAATACGACAAAGGTAAGAGGGATCTTCTTCCTTCGAGCGAATGGAGTAGAAAGAGACAAATCATTCGGTAAATGAGAAGAATATTCTGTAACGTAGAGAAAGAAGAAGAATAAACTTTTGTAGATATCGAGTATTCTTTGTAACAGTGCTAAGATTTAGTGCAGTTGCTTATTATCGAGCAAATTATCCCGTCGAATTGCGATTTTAATTAATTATCATGGAATTTGAAGAACGGCCAAGTAAATGGGACTTTTTGCCGGTGATTTAGGGGAAGGAATTACTGGGCAGAAAGGGGCGAAGCGTTATAAATCCACCATGGCGGATTAATTTCATCGTATCTGGAGAACACCAGTCCATTTACAGGTATCGTACGTCGTAACTTGGTTAAGAATATATTTACTGTTTACCACTGTTGTTCCCCTACACCCCTCCTTATTGCTGCGTAAATAATCGACTGTGATAACTCTCATGGTACCTGCAAAATTGAAAAGTAATTAACGCGTGCGTCAAATAACGTTGTATTTCTCAATTCGTTGAAATATTTTAGAAGCAATCGATGGAATAACGGGGAATTTAAAGATCAAACTAATGAAGAAGCAATCTTGAGGAAGCAGCAGTAATATCAGCGGAAAAGAAGCGCGATGTTTGTAGTTAAAAAGGAGCTTCAGGTTAAAAGTGGTTAATGGGAAAATTAAATTTGACCAGAAGCTGCGTAATCATCTTGCCCGGATAAACGACCGTATAATGGTTAAGAAGAAGGGGAATAAGTCGTTGTTGCACGGACAGCTTGCCGGCGGGGATTAAGCATTCTTTTATCTTCTTACGACGTTTCGCGCGTCTCAGCTTGAACTTGGCTCTAATCAATCAAAAAACCCTGAGGGTATAAATTAAAACGCGTCACGCGATGCGAATTGTGAGAATACTTGACTCGTTCTGCTTCTCACTTCCAAATGGTCCGGGGTTGCAACTATCTTTCTAAGGAAACGAACACTCTTCGTACGTGGAACTCGGAACTAATCTCTTCCTCGACTTCGGTATTTTAAAATTTAAATATCGATTTGTCGCGCTATTGTTTTCGAAGTAAAACACAATTGGGGATATAAAATAGATTTTAGGGATTCAGAAAGTGTTCATTTTCCATTTTTAAAGTACCAGGATTGCTGTTTCAAAGTGACAATATTTTAATTATGGAAATAAATGACACGATTCTGTTCAAGTAATGTCGATGTGAAGTTGCTAGGAGTGAAAGTGAATAGTTAAAAAGGGAGTACTTGAAACTTGTGTAGTGTGAAGATGTTGGCGGAGGAGAAAGAAGGCACTTGCTACTTTCATTCGCGGCCCGAGATGGCTGAGATATTTCTTCTTTTAATTATCTGCACGCTAATCACAGTGTATTGTACGTGCAGTAACGAATTTTAATTAAGACACTAATGCGATAATTATTATAGCCAGTGACTACAGCGTCACACTGGTTTCACACACTCTTATCAGTTTTTATTTCTTCAGGTGCGTGGCTCTTCCTCTGCCAATTCTTTTGTATCTCCTTGTGATGACGGATTTTCATCGACATGGATCTCTATTACGAGATAATTATTGGGCTGGATTCTTTTCAAAAGGAACCTTCGAATATTCTCCTGTCTATAACAACCCTGTTACATTGATTACACCAGATCGTTATCTTTTGGGAGAATATCTTTCGCGCGGTAATAATCTGGATAGATTACTTCTCAGGGATGATTTCGTCAATTTCGCAATTCCTAACAATCTAATTATCATTTATCTTTTATATATAATATTCTACTTCCTTCCCACTATTTTCCAGTGAAGGGGTCTCCCTTCCTTGACGGACGAAAAATTATGCGAACTTTGGGAATCTTTTAAAACAAAACCTTTAAATATATTTACTTCCCTCTTTGTGGCTTCATTTGTCAATCTTTAGAGAATATGAAAAAAAATTGTATTAAAAAATAGTTGTTATATCTGGAGTTACAGTGCTTCAAATAGAGCGCTTTACAAAAATCATATATGCATGGTTACCATAAAATCAGCCGCTGTAGTTGTCTAAAATAGAAAATTTAAAAATTTGGGTAATCCGTATAAGTGTGACGATTGTCTGAACTAGATTAAATGAGAAATACTGAAAATTAAAAAAATGGCAGCGTTTAAAACAGACATCGATTTCTGCAAAAAATTCGATGGTTTTTTAAGTTTTTTAAAAGTCTAATTTTGCAAAAACCGATTTAGTTTTTGTGCCAGCGAGAATGTGACATTTGCTGAAGATATACGCCAAATTTGAAGTAAATCAGGTGATTGGTTTTCGACATATCATGCTACCTAATTCGAAAAACATCGTTTTGAGAAAAACGCATTTAAAGTTTTAGGTACCGTTTTTAAATTACTTTTTTTTTAACGTTGCCTGAATGTGTACAAATATAGGCATAAAGTTTTCAATTAATACAAATTAAGGGTTTCTCTTGAAAAAAGATCTGTTTTCACCCAATTGCCTTCTCGTTTCATCAAAGACCACTGACTTCGAAAACCATATAAAACATCTGCCTTTAGCCCCGATTTCCTATATTCCTTACAATCGCTACTAACACAGGTTGCGACCGAACGGATGTTACAAGCGAATCCTCATGCACCACTAAACCAAAGAGTGGAATAAAATTGTTCCATCCGAAGCTTAGTTTTAGAAGAACTTTTACTCAGCACTCTTGATTTATTTTTGCATAGGGAATCACCTTTCATATATACGTTCCTCTTTCCTGGTAATGAAATACCAAAAGCGCCAAATTCTTCCCAATTTCGAATTCCCTACACAATCGACAAAACTCCGAACTCATAATTATTTACAAACATCATTCATTCCCGCCAGAAAGGAGACCTTTGTTTGACAAATGGAGGGCACGTAGCGCGCGACGTGGTCCAGAGGACCGGGCGTCTGATTGGCGGATAAATCGCGCAAGGAGATCGACGGGTGGCATGCCGGCATCTCGACGGTCCCGGAACAGCTTCCCGCGGACGATAACAACGGCCGTTTCGGGGGTGCGGGGGGGAGCAGGGGGGGAATGCGGTCGGTGATAAACTCCTCGGTAGACAGAATACAGATCGAAAGTCTGCCGGCTAACCAAGTTATCGTGGCCCTCGCCGCGCTCTAGCCCCCACTTTTCCCTCCATTTGGAAAATCCCTTGGCACTAAATAAATGTTTCACCCCGGCTGGCTTGGCCTCCGTGTATATTTGTATGCGGTGTTGCGGCACCGATGCTGCACCCTGCCCATATACTTTTCCAGGGCAGGCCCCCGTAGAGCCCCCTCTGGCTCCGCACGGTTGCGGGAACAATGCCTGAGCATGGACGCTCATGGGAGGCACGAGGTCATCGCTTTCTAGCTGGAGGAGCTTTTCGTTTCGAGGAGCTCATTCGTGAGAGAATGATCAACGCGGCTCAATGAGTACCGAGGATGGCGCTTCCTGATGCGGAAGGGGTTTTTAATTATCCTTTAGTGACGGAGCATGTGATTTATTCTGTTTGTGCGAAAGGAGGCTCGTGTGCCTTGGAATTTCGTTTTGGGAAATGGAAATTGATTGCGGATGGCGCCGGCGTGTTTTCACGTCGCGGGTGTGTATAAAATAAAAAATATAATTTTTTTCAATCTGGGTTAATCTGTTTTTGCTCCCAACGCCTCATTTCTTGGGAAGCAAGGGAAGTACGCTTGGAGAATACACGATTGTTTGCTTTGAAAACAAATATACAGTGGCGAACGGAGGAAACTTTGCACCCTTTAAAATTGCATAACTATTTTAGAATTGGTCCAAACGACTTGAGGTTTTTGAGAAGCCAAAAAGATTAGTTTGCTAAGTGACGTATTTCGTCGTTTTGAACAAAATTGCTATTGGTCGGAATAGCGAGAAAAATAGTAAAGGTCGTTTGTTCAACTTTTTTTCTGAGTCTGTAATGAAAATTCAAAAATCCCGTTTATAGATTTAAGTAAGTTGTGTACATGCTGAAAATTTCATAGAAATAATGTCGAATAAAATGAATTTTCTCTAAAATTTTTTGTAGAAAAATCTAATAAATGATACGAACATTTTTTTTTCACTCGAAATAACACATAGTTATAATAATACTGGCCTCAGCGTGGGACGTCTGAGAAAAATATTGAATTTTTCTTTTCAGATGACTACCACCTACGATAGCCAGTACCATTTTCGCCAGCAACAAACTTTTTTTTCAAACCCTCTTTATACTACCAGTGTAACTTTAAACAAAATCATTCTTATTGCATGAAAAAATTGGAGCACACTCTTCGAATGTCAATTATTAATAAACGTGCAAAGAATGGAATTATAATACTCGATACTTTGCTTGAAAAAATTCCCAAAACTTGGCTCATTTTCAGAGCGTCTAACTAGGGAGGCCCCTTTAAGCGGCATTTTTTAAACCTTGAGCTATTTAAATTATCAAAACGGAAGTTTATATTGGAGAATCTGTACTGCGTTGGGAATTCGTTAGTATCATCCTCGACACTTTCACATACGTATCATTAGAATTCATTAGTCAATTCAATTTTTCGATCATTTCTCGATACCCTGCGCCTATACCTAAATTTTTAAAAACACTCCGCGTGTCAAGGCACTTCCACTGCTCGCGGACCATAACGTTTATTTTTCCACCGAACATCTGCCAAGGTCCGCACTTCCTAACGACGTGAAAATTCATTCCGCTCAATCAATCGCTGAAAGCTCGATAATGTCGTCGCAGCGTGACCCAGGCAATTGGTAGCGGCCACGGCAATAGCTCTCTCTTTATACGAGTCCGCCGTCTGTTCGGCGTAAAACTTTTTCTCTGAATGTTTCACGAGCGTATACACCGACCGTCACAAACTCGCAGGATCTTATAGGAGCCCCTTCAGGGCGATCCTCGACCGGTCACGAACTTTAAAGTTCTACAGCCCGTCCGGAAATCTGGATCGGAAATCCGCGGGGAGAAGGAAAAGTTCCATCCATTTGTCGTACAGTCTGCGCAGGATAATTCAGAGATACGTCGATTTTCCATTCCACCGCGGCATCTGCAGCCCCTGTTGCCGCCTGAATCTTTTAGAGGATATAAAACCGGTGCCAAAAGACCGCCTCTATCGTTTACTGTCGCCCACCCCCCGACAATGACCGCGAAGTGAAATTAACTTTGTGTCAGCCTGTGACAAGATCCGAGTGACACGCTGACTGATTCATCGTGTCTATGGTAATAGAAAGTGTGTCGACTGGTGGGTATTTTTTTAAAAGTTTACGTTATTTTAGTTTGCGTTGAGCTTTGATAAATGCATGTAATAAATGTATATAAGTAAGCTTTGAAACCGGTAATAGGTTGTTAGCGGAGGCGGGTGGTTGTCGGTTTTGTTTCGAACTATAATTTCATTTATGTACACCTCAGAATAGGTTTTTATATTAGAATTTGATCTTGATACGATTTAAAATCCTTATCTTCTCGAAGAAGGAATATTAATAATAATGATACGTGTAGGGTAATATTTAGGAAGGGTCGAAATGGTCCCCGCATTCACCAGGCGAGGGTTAGCTTAGATTACTCCCTCTTATAATAATAATTCTGTTTTGCGTCAGTGGTCATTAAGAATAATAGATAAGATAATAATAATAGATAGATAATACAAGAAAATGAAAAAAATATAAATACATACAAGAAAATAAGAAAGAGAGAATAGTAGCAATAAAAATTAGATAACATATGATAACGAATTTAAAGGTGAAGTCCAGCTGTCAGCTGTTATTAACCTTATGGCTGTTATATAATCTGGAATTTCTTTTTCTTCGTTTGCCTTATCTGTCATCATGAGACAAGGAAATTTCATTTTAATATCTAATATATAGCAGAAATACAGTAGAAATAAATTCTTTTAAAAGAAGAAGAAACTCATAAGAAAAATTTTCAGAATTCCTTTCGCGGAAGGACTTCTTCTTTTCGAAATTACCTATATTCGAGTATCATGAGAATTTTGTACCCCAGTAATTTGTCGCTACTAATATTTCGAATTCGCGGGCACTTTTCGTGCCTTGAGTTTCCACAAAGCGTGGATGGCAGCATTAAAAGATTGCTGATTGCGAAAATTGTCTGAACCGAATTACTTCGTACTTTGCTAAATTGCTTATTGCCTAAGCGAACGATTTCTCGAAGGGTTCCTATCGCGATTATACAGCTGAGCGTTATTGCAGACAGGCGAGCAGCTCGTAAAATACGTTTCGGAAAATAATCACTCGTAAATCAAAAGTGCCTGTTCCAAGATGGGAAATCTTGGAGCAACTGCAGTTATGTAAACTGTATGTATCTACTGGTACCAAATGTTACTTAAGCATAAGTAACATATTATATGCACATATTTTACTATATATAGTTACCTTCTTCTACTAAAATTTTGGGAGACTGAATATTTTATATCTACTCTTTAGACAGCGAGTTCAAGTTTTATTCCACATAACTCGACGATACTAACCCCCCTCCTTACTATAATACAATGCTCTATCAAAAGGGTCTTTATTTTCTCACATACTTGGATATTATTTTCTTCTAAATTCTAAATTCACACCTTCCCTATCGTTCGCCCTTGATTACATCAATCATTAAACTCTTCCCACTCACACAATCCTCAATGTTGCATTAAAACCACACAGAAAATCTCCCCGTGAAAACAAAATTAGCATCCCCTGAAAAATTCGCCTCTTTAAAATTTCGTCGCGTTGCCACCCAACTACCCCTGCCCCCAAAAATGAATCACTCAGGCATCGATATTCTCCTGCGAAAATCCTCGTTGCGACATTTACCTATTTAGAATAAAGAGCCTCAGCTTTTCTCCTCGACGAGCAGGGTTGCAACCTGTAACCGAGACCCGTGGCAACGGGGCGCGCATCGATAGTGCCCCCCAGTAACGAGCGTGTAACACTTGCGACCCCCCGACGGACCCGTCGCGACCCCCTCGGCAATGTACAATTTCACAACAAGCCAATCGTTCGGGACCGTCACGCGCCCCTCGTCAAGTGGTTGTTCGCTCGATGAACCTTGCGCGAGGGGGGCACGAAACTCCGCAGCCCGCTGGCCCCCATCCGCCTGCGACCTGCTCCCCGGGGACAGACATCGGGGAATCATAACATTTTCGCGTAGGACGTAGGTGTCGTGCAGTCAGGGTTCTCACATGGCTGAGCTGTAACGAAATTGATGTCTCTGTTTCGTATCACGTTCCGGGTGTGGGCGCCCCCCCCCCCGCGCAGAAGGGGGTTGCTCGTTCCTTGATTATGCCCACCGACGATCGTGGCAAACAATCACTTGGGCGTCGCGCCTGGAAAACAAGCCAACGATGACGTTTGATTAGCATTCGCTCGGGCTGGTTCATTATCCGAGGAGATCTCTGGTCGAAGAAATTAAATAGTTCTTTTGTTCGCATGTTCTGTGAGTATTCGAAGGAAGTGAGGGGTAGTTAGACAATCTTTATTTCAGTGTTGTTGCTAAGGAATGGACTCGGTTTTACATGGTTGCCTAAATTCTCTCATGCTTTAATGAGCCTAGTGTCTTAATTCCCAGCACTCTTCTTTATTTCCTTTCTCTTCTTATCTCCTATTTATTACTTTGTGCTTTATACATATTTCTTATTCTACTATTGCCACTGCTAATTTCTCTCCTAATTCCTACCCTTTCTACTTCTTTCTTTGCCCTAAAAGATTAATATCAGTTCCGTAGTTTTACACTTTGAGTTTATCCATTTTAATGGATTTCGTAAATTGGTTCGAAAGTTCGAAGGGAAATTTGAGGAAACTCCAGAGCCAAATGTGGTCGTGTAGGTACAGAATTAGTGTTTGATAGGGTAACGTGGCGCGCCGTTTTTTTCTCCACTGTTCAATTCGACGTTTTCCCTTTATTAATGTAACGTGCCAGGGTCATCGATTTCAAGTGATACGAAGCATTCTCATTGATGCGCCAGTCGCTGGTGGTTTTCGACCCTTCTGGCGGTGAACAAGTTCCCATTGATGCAGCGGATACGCACGCTAACGCGCCACCCTCCGTCCTGATCTAATCAATTATTTACCATTGCCAGTGTTCTGTTACGAGATAAATATTCTCTCTGCGTAATGCGAGCCTGAATCAGACGACGACGGGGTGGAACGGGCCTTCGAAGCACAGGGGACCAATACGGGGAGAGTCCAAAAGATTTTCTCTCAATTAACTGTTTTTTTTTTTTATTTAGGAAAGCGAATGTGAAATTCAATCGGTGAAATGTCAGATCTTTGCTCTGCAATTAAATTGTAACAGTCGGGATAATTAATTACTTTGCAACTTGCAGATATTGTTCTTCCTTTATTGAATTTGAAATTAATATCCGAGGAGATACTTAGAACGCAGGTTTCTTAAACGATTAATAATAATACATGTTAGTTTCATTTCCCCAATTACTTGGATTTATTCCAAAGCCACGCAAAGCTCCTCCTTCAATTTGATTTAGACCCAGCTGCCGATGGACGATTGTTCTACGCGACACAGTAATTGATCCCCGCGCGTGCTATTCGCCGTGGAACAGGCGCCCCGATTATCGTACGAATCGCTCCCGCGTTTCGCCGGGTAAAACTCGGAGTGTACTGAATAAAAAATAACCCTTTTCGGGCGGGCAGGCATATACAGCTGGTTTTCCACGTCGTCGCGTCTTTCATTCCGGCGGAACAGACCGGTCAAACCCCTTGATTTCTCTCCCTCCGTCTCCGCCCCGCTGCGCGCGAGACCACCCCCGTTTTTCTCGCCCGCGATCCTACCGCGCGAGGGTTTGCAAGCGTTTCCAAAAGGGTAGGATGAATTATTCGGGGGTCGGTGAAAACGCCTAAGTGACACGTGGATGCCTGACGTCCAAATTGATCCTTGATCGGAGCACATCGGACCAGGACGAGCCCGATGGTCGCTCTGGACCGAAACGAAGTTGGATTTTGCAAAAGAGGACGCGGGCGGATGGTACAGACAGGTGAGGAGAGAGTGAGGGAAGGAGGGAGTAAAGCTTTGGTTTTCTTGCATAATTCGCGAACGCCGACAGAATCCCATCAATCTCTGATCCGAACGGGCGAATCGATGCAAATCGAGAAGCTGCTTTGTATTTAGTTCCCCTAGTCGTGATCGGGAATGAGGGAATCTATATTAATAAAACACTGGACAAAGTAGAGTTGCCGAAGCGTTTCGGTGTTCTATGTACCTACTTAGGTACATCTGCGAGGAACACGGGATTATTTAGGCCTTGTAGAGTGAAGGACCAGCTTTCCTTTCATTGGTGCTATATTTTTCCGACTCGTTGTGCACATTTAAATCTAACATTGTGGTTATGATAGCGATTTACCCTGTTTAGTTAGTAGACATTTTCAGAGGCAGTCAAGTGCTTTATTGCAACTTTTATTCTGCTCAGGTGGAATTCTTCCGTTCAAATAAATAATAATGATTATTATTTTCTTCTTTTAGTGGTATGTAATAGCGTGTGTAATACGAAGTAATGAAATAGAATTTTCACCTTTTTAAAGGAGATGTTTCCCATTGCAATATGGAAAGATAGTAACAGCAAACTTGGTGGCGACAAAATTGGTAGAAAGAGAAAATTAAAATCAGTAAAAACCAATAAAAAAGCGAAACTTCTGGAAAAGCGGTGAGAAAGTTGGTAAAGTTTTTGTTATTCAACAAATACCTCCACCAAATTCCGCTCACTGCTAAGAATTATATTTTAAAATAATTACTTATAATTCAACATAAATCCTACGGAAATGTGATTCTTAATACATTAATCTGTGATAAATAGACATACCAATTCATTCTTAAATTCGATTTAAATCCGAAGGACTGCGTTAAGTTAGACCTGTCGATGACAGTTATGAGTGAAGAGATCGAAGTCTCTGCTTTATTTTTAGAAAAGAAAGGTCATAAATTCATAAATGGAGTACATTATATTGCTAATTACCCAATTCTGTACAGCGTACTCAGAGCAGTCCATTTTTATCAGTCCCAAGCAGTAAAACTAACTTAATCTTTATTCATATTCATCAACTTAAAATCAACGAAAGGATCGAATATCATTTCTACATTCTGCAAAATGACAGTTGATTTTATCCGCTGGTGCAAGTGTTTGAATTTCCCCGGGGCTATGTCTTCCAGCCATTCCGAAAAACGAATATCTCAGAAACTATTATCTTATAGGCATGTAATTACAGTTAGAGCAGTGCAGGCTACTTTGAATCCCTCGTACGCGCTGGATCTGCGTAATAATACGTGACCTCGGGCCATTAGAAAAGTGGCCCGCGGGAGAAGTGGTAATGTAAAACGCGAGAACGTAGCCTTAAGTCCACGTTTCGCCACTACGTGTGCGGCAAATTATTTTGTTGCCATTACCGTCGGTACCGCAATGTTTATTGCGCAATTGTGCGCCGCCTGACCGTGGGGTCGCTCTTAAATAAATTGTCGATCAGAGTACTCTCGCGAATCACTCTCGATCGACGGATCGATTCGACGGGATCCTCCATCAGAGTATTCCGCCGTGGTAGCGAACACTCGATCGATTTCATCTTGCAAATCGTCCGTTTAATTGCGCCAGGAAGCTGGATGCTTCGTGTTGTCCCATTCCGAAGACCAAAAGAGATTTGTATTCTATTTCAGTTTGCCAGATGCTGAGCAATACCTATATAAAACTACTATGTGTGAATATTGCACGTTATCTGGGCTTAAATAATTCGTCGACACTAACTTAAGGGATTGATAGAAGTCTAAAAGAGGACGTCCGCTGCCCTAGCTCGCCCTCTTGCGTTGGAATTATTTCGCTGCTTCCAGGAACAACGATATTTTGGACTTCGAGACGCGAAACACTGTGCGGGAGTAATTTTTAGGCAATATTTTAGGATTAGGGTAAACTGTACAATGATTGGCACCCTAAGCGAAAATCCCAATTGGAAGGTCTATATTTTTTTGGGAAGCTTTTATATGGTTTTAATTTCCAGTTATTATCAATGATTATGGATTTCTCATTAAACTAAAACAACTTGCGTAGGTACCTATTAAGTATTTTATTTTAAAAATGTTCAATGAAAAACAAAGATAGGCATAAAAGTACAATCGTTGACACCCTAAACTTTGAGGTATTATAGAAAAACATATGTAGTTAAAAACGAAATTCAAAGTTTTTAAATAGACTATTTCATTAGCTATTAAATACCTACAGCACTTAGTAAATCTGTATTTCAATCCTTTACTTAGTTATAAAGCGACAAAATATACTTATCTACCCCTTATCAAAATTTTATGAAAACGCCTAAAACTCAGCCCTTCATCCCACTTTGTGGTGTTGCCAGATGTAAAACGTTTGCGGTGTTGTAGTGGAAGAAAAATAAGAAATTGTAGAAAAGTACTTTCCAAGTTTGTACTTCTTAATATTTGGCTTTTTAATCAAGAGTGCCAATGATTAGCGCAGTGCCAGCATTACTGCAGTTTCTCCTAGCAGGAACTTGTAGCTGGTAAAATAGAGTGGGCATAGAAATAGGTAAATGTGCGCACAGAAATATATCCAACGCAGGGAAGTTGGTTTAAGAAGCAGCAATAAGCCACAGATAAACGAGGTCGCCCTAGACACAAGTGCATCGGGAGATGCAACTGTAAGATGGATGAGGAAGCATGACAATAAAGTATTGCTACAGCAACTCCGAGCCCAGTAATTCCCTTCGTTCCACGAATTACGAATTCTGCCATTTTTGCGAAGCTTGTTACTTCCCCCCGAGTCCAACGTATGTGGGGCGCCATGCTTGAAGAGAACTGGGCAAAGACTTCCCTTGATCGCAACCCTCCGGCATCTCAGACACCGTTTCCTTATCGTCACACCAAATTCGAGCCAGAGAGGAGTACTATTTCATATGCGGCAACCTAACTCGAATAGTACAAGCTCACGAGAGGAGGAAGAAGCCGAGGAGGGACAGTCGGAGGAACGGCGGAGAGGACGTACGTACAGACGGCTGGAGGGAGGGGGGAGGGGCAGGGGGGTAGCGAAGAGGCGGCGAGAGGGGGGGGGGGAGAAGAACATGGAGGGGACCAAAAAGGTATTCGTCGTAATTAAGTCCCTCCGCTTCTTCAACTCGATGCGGCACGTCTCTGCAGCGAGACGAGGCCATCCAGGTGCACGGGGAGGAAAGAGAGAAACGAGCCGCTCGAGGGAGCCCGGTGTGAGGGGGGAGGAGGACGAGGGAGACGGAGCACGCGGGGCGGCGGCGGAGGGAGGAAGAAACCGTGGAGGAGCGGGAGTAGGAGAGAAAAAAGGAGGCACGACGATCGAGCAATAAATAATATAGGAGAAAAAGGCGATCGCCTGCAACATTCTGCTCAAATGTTAAATAGGTATCAATTTAACGGTGCCCAATCAGCGCGCCGGTGGGCGGGGCCAAGCGGAAGGGGATTGGCCGACGGCGTGGTGGTAGGCGATGCCCCGCGTCACGACGCAGGGTCGCGGTCTCGAGTCGTCGCAGAACCGTGGTAGGGATGAACCATTTGGTCTCTCTGGTTCCCTCACAACGTCCCGTCTCTCTCGCCGCGACCGACCTGGATCCACGTCCCCGACTCGCCACGGTCCGAGTTCCGTGCGGGCAACGCACGACCCTTCCCGGAGCCCCGCGCGAGGGCCGCAACGTCATCCAGTGTTCACCGTCCGCGTCCTCCGACCTTTAAATCGAGCCCCCGAGTTCCTCCTGCGGCCACCGGCTCCGTGCCCCAAGTACCTAGGCAGCGCCCGATGGAACGGGGGAGCAACCAGGGGGAAGTATGAAGCGTCGATAGAGCACCGCTCGCGGCAGGACTCAGCGAATCCGAGTAGTCGCGCGACGTTGTTCCGTTCGTCGTTGTTATTGCCAGCACAGTGAGCAGCAAGTGAACGCTAGAACACAGGCATCGACGGGCCACGGTTGTGACCCTGTGTTGTTGCACCATGAACGACGACCGCGGATGACGACAGCCGAGCGTTATCAGTGCCTTTTTCAGCGGGAACGATTCGGCCGGCACGCTCAACATGGCCGTCACGGCGACCCGGAATACGCTCTGGCCGGAATCTCGCCTAAACGCTCACTGAGATCGTGACTCGGAGGGCTCCCCGAAACCCGCGCCTGCGGAATCGTTATCGCAGACGGGAGTCAAGGACCGTTCCAGTGAAGAAGCTTAGAATTAGTAATGACCGTCGCGGAGTGACAGAGGCGCGGAATGAATCTCCCAAGTCCCCATCGGTGAACGAGCGCGTTGGACAGCCGCCAGTCAGCCTCTGGAGGGTCAGGATCGATCGGAGACAGCAAGCCGAAGGGATCATGTCGGTTCACGGCGACAGCGACGTGGACGCGACGGAGGAGATCAACGTGGACGACTCGGACTCCGGGAGCTGCAGCCCGCGTAACTACGCGCACGACAACCGTCGCCTGCCGCAGGAGCACTCGGAGTGCTCGAACTCGCCGCCGCCTAATCAGACCAGCTCCAGGACGCTGCAGAACGAGTCGCCGAGGAGCCACCCTTTCAGTATAAGTCGCCTGTTGGGCGAGAATCGCTCGCAGAACCCGAAGAGCCCCTCGTCGGAGGATCTGGACAGCGACAAGGAGAGGAAGTGGTCCTGGGAGGAGGGAAACAATAACGGTGGCTCGTCTATGACCCTGGACGATGGCAGACGGTCCTGGGGTCACGAGATGGAGGAGAAACTGTCGGAGAAGGACGACGACGACACCGGTAGCACGCCGGAGACGCAGGCCAACTCCTTGTCGTCGGTCCACTGCTCGACGGCTGCTGACCTGCTGGCGCCCTTCAGACTTTTCCCGACAGGCTCCGGCCTGATTTATACTGGCGGTGGTGTAATTAGAGTTCCTGCGCATCGACCGCCCGGTGCCAACGGCACCGCGACCGGGGTGCTGCCGGCACAGGCGTTGATACCACCCTGGAGCCTGCAGGCACTTCAACACAGCCAGCAGCAGGCAGCGGCGGCTGGCCTCCACAGGGCCAGCCTCCTGGCGAACCTCGCCGCGCATCCGCTTCAGGGGCACCCGCATTTGAAGGATAGGCTGGCAGGTAAGCGACGCCACTGTGGCCCCTTTCGTACGATTCTTATTTAGCGACGTAGGTACAGTGGCATTTCGTTTATCCGGACTGTCCCTTCTACCATATCTTCCAGTTTGTTGTCTTTTGCTTTACTGATCGGGTACAGGGGGGCATTTATATATATTTTATGGAACGATACGAGTTTCTATGTGTTACGCCGCGGTGCCCGGGCTTGGATGATTAGAGCTCATGTACATGTTTGGTGAACCGGGTACTGGGACAACATTTCTTCGGATAAATGGAGGTCTACTGTATTTGTTGGAATAGGAAATGTGTGAATATGGCTGAAATACTGGTGGGTGGTTACGATAGTGGTTGGTGCGAAAGGTCCCGAAGCGTTCGGCGCTGTGTGACTTGTAGGGCTCACTGTGGGTGTGTAGTTGTTGAGGGAAAGATTGATGGGTTGGTTACGGGGGAAATCTTCCTTCGATGAGTCCTATGGAACTCTACAGTTGACATAAGGTAAATTGTTCATACCCTGGATAAAATTAGGATATGAATTATTTAGATGTCGGGTGCTTGAATTGGGTGACGAAAACAGATGGTTGGACATTCCTATACACATTGAGATAAGCTTTGGTAGCATTTAAAACCCACTTTCTTTTTCACGAAGCGTTACTATCTAGTATATATAATGAGTAGAGGAAGTGCAGCATATTTGGAATACCTAAGTATCTAATAAACTACTAATTCTATTTAATTTGTAACCCCGTAGATTATAGGGGCTAATGACCTGTTCATTAATGACATTTGTGGATGAACCGTCATTTTTACATTTTCGACTTAATTTGCAGAGGAAGAAAACGTCAATCTGCAAAACTTTTTCAGTAACCGTTCTTATCAGTTTTATAAATATTCTGTTATACATATCTCCTCAAGATATCTTTATTTTAGAAATGGCGACGGTAAACGCATACAAAACAAGGAAGCAGTGGAGTTCGGAGGATTTGTTTAAGTTTATAAAGTGAAGGCAAATTGGAATACCGCTATTCCAAATTATCTGCACCTTAACGAAATCGATAGTTCTTGTCGTTTTTCATTGAAACCAAAGTTTCAGTTACTTTTTGTTTTTTATTATTACTGAGACTATGAAATACGACAGTTTATTAGTTTCCCTATGATATTTTTTATTCGTCTTAAACAAACTGGTATTCCAAATATACTGCAGTTCCTCTAACACATGTAGTTTGATATTTAGGGTGGGCCCAAATGGACCATTGTACCCGTCAGGCGAAAGTTGATACCAACCTATGTTTGCTATCATCGTTTATTTTGAAAATGGTTCGTCATAAATCACGATACGAAAAGTTTAATTCGAATTTACAGGGTATGTAACAGGGAGATAAAGTTGATGTTCTGAGTGGCCCCTAGGATATTTACCTCCAATGTTTTTTAACAGTGAACTTTGTTTTATTGATGTAAAACGCGGTCTGTTAGAAGAAATCGGTATATTAGAAACATGATTGATTGCTAAAATGAAGACGATTTAAAACTTCCAAGCAACAATAAGCGAGTACTACTTAACATCCTATGTCCCAATATCTGAGCACATATAATTAAGCATTTTTGCTCGAAAAGGAGATAATTACGTGTCACGGAGGAATAACATTTGTTATCAACCTTTTGGCATTTGCCTCAATCCTTAATTAGCGAGCAGTCGTCTCCGAAACGAGGTAAATTTCATTTTTCCCCTCGAGATCACGGTACGTTACGCGTATTATCAGCTCGTGTCAGTTAATCTGTCAGTGGCAAAGCTGTGCTCGAAGGAAACAGGCTCGGTATTTTAAAACGCTTAAAAGGTAACCCACAAAAAGTTGCAGTAGCTCGCAACGTAAACAATTTAGCATGCACATATTCGCCGCTTAAATAATCTTACAAAGAGAACGAAAAATGAACCGAAATTGCAACGATATTCAAACAATCTTCACATCTACAATCGAATTTAACCCTCTGTACCGGAAATTTGTCTGGCCTTAGTAGAGAACAAAAATTGCATATATTTTAACACCTACAGTTTAATATCATTTCATAAGCATTCTGTTGTAAAATAAAACTTTCCGATTCGTATATTACATTAGTTAAATATGAAACATTTGCACAATAGTATCTACAACGTAAAACAGATAATACCTATGATATTTTCGAACGTGCAAGAAATTTAGTCCCAACAGAATTGATTCGAACTAAGAATTATTTTCAACCAGCAATAAAATTTCTAAAATAAACTCCTGCTGAAACAACGCTCATTGAATTTCCAACTTGAAATAAAATATCTTTTTAAACCCTGACTTTAATTCGTGGCATATTATTGCTACCTGTTTACGAAGCGAGTCCTTATATCTCGACGTTACGATAGAGCCGAGATTGTGGGCATTATCTCAAATCGGGTAAACGCGAGGAATGTCATTTTCTGTCCCGCAGAACACGACTCCCCCTTTGGACCTTGATACCTGCTCATCAACCGCGTTTTCTGATTGTGACAATCACATTGCCGTTCTCTAGTTACGTGAGTCATAGCTTGACGCAGGAGAGAAATGTTTAGCGAGGTATCGTGGCTTCTCCACGGTGTTCGATAATTATCGTAGACTGGGAAGAGGACGGACTTTTTAATGGTTATGGCATGGGCCGATTCCCACGTCATAGCCGTGAACAGAAGGGCACGAAGCTGGTTTGTACTGGTGCGAGTGCGATGAATTATAGTTTGGCGACAGCAGAAGGGATAGGATAGTGTAATCTCTTGAGACTACCTGGACATCTGTTTTATTGAATCGCTGGGTAGGTGATTTTTACACGAGATCGTGTGTTATAGGCAGGACTCGAATGTAACAGGATTTAATTGCAGGATCATTAGCCGAGGTAATGGCACTCGTTTATACGGTGTTTGCGAATTAAAATGTACGAGGATGTGGGTAATTTGCTAAAGTTGTAGGTTCTTGGTTAATGGTCAATAGCGCTCGATGAGGCTGAGCGTCGAGATGTAAACAAAAAACAGGTGATTCGAAGGGTGCACAGGGGACTGGACTGTAGCTGTCCTTAGGATAATACTTGGAAATGCGGGAGAGAGAGGTCTTCGATGATAGTTTGGAATCTGTGCTCGAGTGAACGTCGTTCCTTTTTTTTGGTTCATATTTCTTTGCAAGTGGAAAACAATATCTGGCTAAACATCTCACTCCATTCGTGTCCATTTCATGTTTCAATTGTAAGTGAAAGCTTTAGAGAATGGAAGTGGTAAATCTTGATTGTTGCATAGAGATTGTATCTTGATGTTCTATCAGTAATTTCGAGAAACCTTGAAAATATCTATCTTAAGAAGCTACGACTTCTTTCAATGTAAGGCGGTTTTTCATTCTGTCAACAAACTTATATACTCTTAGCAGAAATCTCTTTTGGTGTCTTCACCATCGTCGAAACCTTTCCCCTATTTTCCTTTTTCATTTTATGTATAACGATTGTCACTGTATCTCTTACAAAGTGCAACATCATTGACAGAGTAGTTTACTATATGTGTCCTACCCCTAATACCAAAATGGATACGTATTTTGACTCTGTAAGGCCCATAGTCATCAATGTTATCATCCAAAATCCCATTTGGTGGCGTTTACCCCCAAGAATATTTTTCCACAGACCACTCAAGTGGCATCCAAATAGTTTCCTACATCTGTCCACTACGAATACCAAGATGGATATGTGTTTTGGGTCTGCAAGGCCCACAACTATAATCCAAAATCCCATTTGGTGGCGTTTACCCCCAAGAATATCTTTCAACAAACCACACAAGTGACTTTCAAATAGCTTCCTACATCTCTCCACTACCAATACTAAGATTAATATGTGTTTTGGGTTTGCACCGCCCACAGTCATCATCCAAAATCCCATTTGGTGGCGTTTACCCCAAGAATATCTCTCCACAAACCACTCGAACGATCTCCCGAGCAATATACATCGACTCCACCAACCCTTGCACCAGTGTCTGTCCATTTTAAGCATTGCCGGTTTGACGTCGTTGCGACGCGACGGTTGGCAACGATGGCTAAGCCGCGTGTATAGACGAGGACGACGACGTGAATTATGGAATCGTCGTTGAAATTATTCAACTGTGGCCGTCGTCACGATCAGCCAGAACCGAATCCGTCGCCGAAGACGCGTGTACGTGTGTGTACATGCGCGCGGTCGCCACTGTGACATTTTAATGGCGTGCAGACAAGTTGAAGTCTTCACGTTCCTCCGTTCGCTCGATAACCCCCCTCTCCCCCTTCGTTTTTCTCCCTTTTTCGCGCAGATAGCAGACCGGTGGTTGGCGGGCTTCCCTGAAAAAGCCGCGGCTCGGAACCAGTCCCACGAGCAACGAGCCGTTGCCTTTTATCTAACGAGCGTTCCCGCTAACGAGACATGTTTAGTTAATTCGACGACAGCGAGTTTGGCTGATGATCGTGCGCGGCGGACGCTACCAGAGCTCCATGGACGCTTCGTAGAGGATCCATCATGTCGGTGAACTGTTGTGTTCCCTATGGTGGATACTCGAAAACATGGAAACTGGTAGATACACGGATGTTTAGTCATTTCTTCGGTCTCTAGCAGGGGAAGGTTATGGTGGGGGTGAATAGGCGAGGTTTTCGAGGGAGGATAGATTGGCACTTTTGGGGATGACGAGTGCCTGTGAATAATTTATACAATATTAGGTGATAAAGTGTAACGACTTTTGAAAGAAATACTATATTACTTTTCGCATTGTATATTTGTAATATGTAGGTACCTACGCATACAGGAGGTTTTACAGTTTTATTATTTCTTAAAGGGGAGGCCTACTTAGAACAGTCAAAGCAATATGCTTCTTTGACAAGTTTTTATAGACATACTGATAAATTTTTATTATTCAACATTAGTCTATTGGAAAGGGCACGTCTTACGGATATTTCAGTATTTTTTACGGTAAAAAGTATTGAAAGGTTTGGGAGTCATAGGCTTTGCCCGAGACGTCATTTTTTTAGGCACCGCAATATTTGGCAAAACATCGCTCGGTTTTCGAGTGCAAAAAAAATCTGGGCAAGTGAAAGGGAAAAGCTCCCTATAGTGATTAGATTTTTAATCTTAAAATAAGTCTGCAAAGCCTCGAGTAAATCGGTTCATTAATTTTTTATTTATGTGTGTCACCGACTTGAATACATGATTTTGCGGAAAACGCGTTTAAAGTTTTGGGTCTGAGTGCTACATCGAGGAACACCTACCTACTTACACGCGTATAACTTTGTCAATTTTGGTCGGATTAACTTGACACTTTCAGGGAATATTTTCAAGATGTACTTCAAGAAAATATAAAAATCGAAAAATCGATTTTTCGAAAATTTCAAGGTAGGCCTCTCTCCTTAAGTTTTCAAAACTAAGAACGTAGGTATACCTACTCATTGTCAGCGTAAGTAGATTCGTGATGAAGAATGAAATATCTACGTAAATATATAATACTTAAGCACATGTGAATAATTGTGTCATAATAAGTGTCAATAATTATTCGACCTTACTTTTACATCAAACGTTTCTTTCCATTAACCCCCCCCACCTCACTAACGATTACCTCGATAGTGGCGTATAATTAACACGAAAATCGCCGTTCATTTTCGTAGTCCCAGTTGAACCATTCGTGCCACTGCGTGAATATGCAAATTTGGCCAATTTTAGGCCGGAATAACGGTACATCGGGAAGAATCTGTATTTATTCGCGCACGTCTGTGGAATATCTCTCGCGTTAAGCTGTCCCCTTTGACAGCGTCGATTCGTTAATGGCTACAGAAGAGAGAATAATAAGAACGTCGCCGGCGCGCAAAGGGTTATTACGCCCGGTGATAATTGTACGCGAAGAAAAGAAGGTGGATACGAGCGTTGATACATTGGTACAGAGAAAATACGTAATTACCGTTCCCTCGGTTCGATTCGCCACTTTTTCGTGCGCGTAATGGAACCTGGCGTTACTTTGCCTTGGTGTGCGAAAACATGCGTGCAAATACGAGGGGACGTTAAATTTCTCCGATTGTTTCGCGTCGGGGCGTACGTCCAGCCACGGCGGAGCAACGTGATCGCGAATATCGAGCTGATTATTTACTCGAAACGTGGCAACGAAGGCCTAGCATCACTGTTAATCCTTTCGCAGGCTGGAAGTGCCATCGTAGCGTTAGATGTAATGGAATCACGTGATTGCAGAATTAACGCCGATGTTGTCGAATTTATCATGATTGTTTGTGAAACGGTCACTGGAATAGGCTTTCGAGAATGTTTTCTATTCTGATGTATTTCATAGGGTATGCTAACGCGAGTGAAGCCTTTATTGCCGCTGCAACATTTTTTATAATGTCAGAAAAAAGAAATATATATATTAAGTAGTCAAGAGGTCCTTATATTTTCATCACTTGCAATTTGAAGAGTTCTTAAAGAAATGATGACTCGAGTGGATCAGAAAAGACACGCGGGACGTAGTAAGGGTAGTTAAGTGTGCGACTGTTGGAAGTATCATTTGGAAGAGGAGATTTCTTTGGTTGGTTTAATAGTGAGAATAAAATGTAATAGAATTCAGTTAGGAAATGATGATTGGAATTAATATTCAAAGGAATTGAGAGCATCGTGTTTCCAAGAATAAATACAATACAAATCCCCCAGAAATCTCAGAATCAATATATAGTTACTTCAGGACGATTAGCGAATTAATTGACAGAAGTGAAAATTTTCAATATTTCCGTTTCACCCACAGTGACGTTGGTACTTATGATCTCAGCTCTGTCTTACAACAGCCCCAAAAGCTAAAATGAATTATTCTAACACTTTTAGCGTTTATCCAGCATGAAATTTACATCCTCTTCCACTAGAAAATAATTTGTGATTTCTTTGGCACTTGCATCGTGTACCATTTCCACTGCTCAATCTGTGCTTCACGAATGTGTCTTCAAGAAATGAGGGATTATTCTTCCCCATAAACGAAACCTCCATGCAAGTTGTCAGACAACCCCTTCCTAGCACACTACATCCATTTCATTACTCCCAAATTTTCCCACGATCCATATTCTTAACTAGACCATACCAGTAACTCGGACCTTCGACAACCGTATCCTTAACGACAGAATATTTTACGTCACCGATATTTATTTCATCCTTCAGGCTCACACGCTGAAACGCGAGCCACCAATTACTCCCAGCAGCGTATTAACTCGATGAGTGGTTACCCGTTTTTCGCGTAACAGTTACAAAGGAACGAGCCGTCGCCGAAGCTGTGCCCCTCGAACGCGACGCTTCGCCTCGTTCGCCACGTTTCAGCCCTTAATTTCAAATTAGTCCCACGGCCGGGGGAAACTTCAGGCGCCTAGAACGTTCGCTGCCAATTATCGTAAAAGTTGTTCTATAAAATTTCGACGGGATTACACGGAACCAGAAAACCCCCCCTGCTCGCTGGCTGCACGGGGTAATTTACGTTCAGAGAAACAATCTTGCCGATTTGACAGGATGGTTTCTGTAATTGTAAGCCGAAAACCCCTCGACCCTCCGGGCGACGCTGTTTAAGTGGCGGTCTTTTGGAAGAACGTGTAGAAAGAGGGCCACGCGGCTCGTGTATCCAGTTAAGACACAATTTATTCGAATTTATTCGGTGCTCGTCGACTTTGAATGTAGCTTCTCAAATCGATTACCTTTACCGATCAATTTCGGGTGCTCGAAACAACTGAATAGGCGGGGATGTAAGAAGATATGTAGTTCATTTGAGCTTCGCAGAATGAGAATGGGAAACAATTTTTTTTTAAGTCATGTTTCTGTTTTTTATATTGTACTAGCTTTACTACTCGGCTTCGCTCGAAATTTAGATTCTGATTATATAAAAAAATTGTAATTGATTTATTTTTTGGGAAAATAGTCACACTCATCTGGATTAGCTAGGCATAATGAACTGGGTCGCATTTCGTCACTCCAGAGTTTACCGTTCAAAAGTATTTAGGCGACAGACAAACGCACGAACAAGTTATGCTTCATATATTAAGATACCAAATTTTAAGCATTAATTCATTAAATGAATTCCAAGGGCTTTACACCAATCATATTCTTAGCGAATCTCTTCTAGCCTTCAATATAGAGAAAATTGGAGTAATAATCATTTAAGGTGTAGATAAGTACTTTATTCAGCAAGAGCAATTTCACTCCGAACTGAATTCAGTTAGTGTTTATACATTCTCAAAAAAAATTGACAATTAATTGGAGTCAGATTCCAGAATGATTCCCCAAAGTTTGTTGCCTCGGTTTCATCGCATTGCAATGGGTACCTATGCAAAAAAAAGGCGAAGTTACTCATTTCGCCGTTAAACCGAAGGATATTAATCTCAGATTTCATTACCTTCCAGCCCGATGCAATTACCTCCACAATATTTTCTCGTAAATTCTAATTTCTTGTAATTCCTTCCCCGCAGCTGTTGTTAACGCCATATCTCTGCGAGTTGCGAGCATCGGGATGTGGGTTTATAAATAGAAGTAATTGTAGAATACTCAGAGGTGCATATAGTCGATAAAACGTTGCTGAATCTGAAGCGATCGTCAAGGAAGTTGGATGCAACTACGCCATCTCTCACACTTTAATACAAAAGGTGTTAAAAAAGAGAGATTCAGGACTTAATTTTAAAGAGGCTGCAATATTCACCGTAGTCAACGTCGATAGAAAAATAAACTCTTGAAAACATAGAACTAATTTTCAATTTCATAATCCAAATGGCTTGTTTTCTTCTATCATCATATTCCCATGTTTCGATATTTTTATTCCGATATCTGCAAAGGTGTCCTAAATCTCCTTTCATCTTCTCCCAGATATCTGTTGACAGGTACTAGAATATTGTTTTCAATTAGGTGTGCACATCAGACAAAATAAGAGTAATTGCACACGAGGTTTCGAAGAGGCAGTTCGGTGTGGCGTCAGGTGAGACTGTGGTTTCGCCGTTGGCCAACCCTTGGCCATAAAACCTGCAACAATTTGCCTCTCGCGAGTGAAACGCCGAACCGAGTTCGATGCCAGGATAAAATCCTTGCCACCTGCGCGGGCATAAAAATTTGTCTCGAACAATTATGTTAGACGTTCCAGATAACTCGAACATTTTAACACCAACCTTACTTCTCCTCGTCCACGCTCCCTCCATGTTTCGCCCTTTCAAATGTGACTTTTTTGAGGACCGTAACGCCGAGACCTTGCATAAACCCGAGAATTTATTTACACTCGAATGTGTGGTAAATTTCAGTGGTTACTTAAATAATTTGAGTCGAGTAGGTACTCGAAGATCTCGAGTAGATTACTTAGTTTATCCGAATACTTCAAATGACACAAGGAAAAAATTCAATATATGTTCAAGTGTGTCCGGTGGCTCGAAGAGAATCCGATCCGCTGGAAAAACGAACTCGAATTTTTTAGATAATCGGGTAACTGTGTATGTAATCAGTTGGTTTCGACGGAACAGGTTTTACACTGCCTGGGTTTCAAATACTTATCGTTAGACGGCGGCGTGTGTAAGTCCCATTCGATGGGTCTGCGGCTATGTGGCTCCTTTTAATTTGAAGCCGAAGTTAACGGTCTTAATTCAGCCCAACAGATGGAGTAAATGATTATTGAACTACAACTTTGCGAAGATATGCTGACCGAAAAAAATCGTATAACTGCGGCGGGCTGAGTAGCAGTGTAATTTACTCGTGGTCCTGATAAGAGAGTGAAAAAAAGCCGTTTAAGTACATTGAAATACAAGTTTACAAATGTCGCGGGACCAGTTTGCCCTGTGATTTCTCGAGCTTGCTACGTTTGACGTATCTTCTCCACGGCGCTTGTACAGACGTCATGTACCTCGGATCCACTTTGTTACACGCGATCGTAATTTTGGATCACGCTTGTGCCTAAGAGATAAGAGTGATACGTGGAATAATTGTAATACAATGGGAGCATTTACGAAAGCGTAGCCAATCTGGATAAACTTCTGTGGCGGATGCTTGGCGTTCAATTTCACGCCAAATCGTGGCTGGACAAAGCTGGGAGTGTAACTTTCAGAAGTAGGTCGTAGCTTCACTGTAATTTTATTGTATCGTGTGCAGAACGATAGTAATTAACGTTTATACAACGAGACTCGCGTTGAAGGGAAGATTGAAAAAGATTTATGCATTGATATCGCAGCAGCTTCTTACGTATCGCATTTTCGTCTTGAGGTGTTCCTTTAGCCTTCGGATGGCTGACTTTTAGTGTTGAAAAGTAACTTTAGTGTGATCGAATGGGTGAGATAATTATCAAGAATTTTAGTTGCGGGTGTAAGTTTTCATTTCTAGGGGAATATAAATGTTCTGAATATTCTCCTTTATTTCGCGGAGTCTCTCTAGCTCGCTTTTGAGCTCGATTTCTCCAAGCACCTAGTACCCAGTTTCTTCATCTGCACAGTAACCTAATTACTTACAATTAAACATGCAAGGAGAACGCCGGCCATATCCAAATTCAATTCGACTTCTCCAGGCTAACTCAGGCAGTCTCTTACAATCGTAGGTACCCCGATTCTCAAAGCTCAATCATCATCGTGGTAATCGTAATCATCGCAACCGCAACAGCAGCACCGCAGCAGAATTCTCCTATTTCGCACACTGTTCGGGGAATCGGCAAATAGCAACCTCGAAGTCGTAGCTTTCCATCCGGTCGTATAACTCGGTTTCGATTTCCCACTTCTTGGAAGCTATCAGTGGCGGCATAAAACGTGCCACAATTCCGACGATTCATTTAAGTGACATACATCGAGGAGCAAAGTGGTTGTAGGTGAACCTAGGAATGTAGTGATATCTTCCAGGATGGGCTAAAAAACGGATTCAGTAATTATGAAATTTGTGGAGTGTCTCTAGCTGCTAAACGCCTACTAGTAATCTCTCTGGATTAACGATAAGTAGCTTGTTGAACCTCGAATCTAATTATTACCCTGTCAGAGCATGCGCATTAGAAGAATTGCTAAGCTCATCTGTACCTCGTATCCTCTGTTAACTGTCACTTTAGTTGTGCACGTTTAATCGCGTACTTGTTCCTAAGTAGTTTCATCTCTGCTCTAATGAAAACCAAAATGCGAAAAATCTAAAACTTTGTGGCATCCAGACTTACGCACACTGCTATCTAGAAGTTTTACGAAAAAATTACTAAATAATACGGTTATACAAAAACCGAATTTTTACAAAAAAAATAAAACACTAAAAAATATTTATACTTACTCCAAAAATTTTCAGTTAATTTAATATTTGGAACTACAGAAATATAAGAAAATAAAATATACTCCACACAAATCCAAATAACAGAAAAACTAAAATAATTAAAATCCGTGGAAAATAGAAATTATAAATCTTTATTTCATGTAGTTAGTATTTTTTTTTAGGAAATATGAACTCATGAAGGTTAGTTTTACAGTAAACTGTTACTACAATATGCTTGTGCCCGAAGCGATTTCAAGTCAAAATATTAACGTTTGTAATTAAATAATTAATTAATTTTTACATATTATTCTAGTCTCTAAAACCGGTTCTTCTAATTTAAAAACCTGTTTTCAAATTTTACAAATCTATCTCAAAAAACAGTTTTTAAAAACCGACAAACCCTGCTAAATAACAATGCTTTCGATATTTATGAATCAATTTCTTTCCAATCTTTCCCCAACTCTTTCCTTAATTTTGGGTACTTCTCCATCCACTTGATCCGAAAATCTGGGGACTCTGAACGCCGCGACAAGCATTGTTTTCCATCCCCTTTATATCGAAAGGGTTAAGTCTCCGGCGAGATCGAGGACGGATTCGGAAGCGTCGAGGAGGCGCGCAGAAGGGACACGGGGCTAAAAGAGAGTAAAAATGGACACGGCGGGGGGAGGTGGGAGCGGACCGCCTGGGGCAGCAGATAACCGGGTACCGGGAACAGAGAAAAAAGGCATCGCGTGACCGAAACCTGAAAACCAGAATCCCGGTGCAGCCGTCCAGCATCCTATACTCCTCCGATGGAATTGTCGAAGCCGTGTGTGTACGAAATCGACCCTCGTACGTGTTCGGGCGCGTCGGAGCGGGCCGTTTTTAATTTTCGACCGAACTCTATACGGTAGCCGCACGGACAGATACTCGGCTACCGAATTGGAACTCCCACCGCGAGGATGCGCGAGGGGAGCTCCGAAGGTTGAAGGACGGATCACTCGAGCGCCGCTCCCAGGATCGTTTCCTCAGTTCCTTCGTTGTTTCGTGTAAAAAGGAGGACTGTCGCGTGGAACATCGCGTCGCGGGGAATCAGTGGAATTAGACTTTTAAATGTCAGCCGTCGTTACGCGCGCCGTCACGCCTGGGTCGCGATGGGCCACGCTTATGGGAACGCAGTGTTTCGAGAATTGCGCAAGGTAGGGGAAAAATGGATTTTGTGAATTGGTAGGCTGTGTCGTAGATCGGTGCAGACGTGGAGGAACGATGTGCGTTTGAGTTTTTGTTTTTTAAAATTACCACGTTGAATATTTCTGGAAACGTGGAAGTAAGAGAAAAATGTGGGCGAGAGACGTTCTATTATCCAAACGGAGCATGCCTCTAGCGAATATTCCTTATTATATTGAATCCTTCTTCTATAATGGTCGAAAATAATTCTGACCATGACAAACTAGACTCTAAAATGACCATGGGCATATGATATCCTCATAAAAGTGAAAACTAAAGGTATTATCAATATAAACGAAGCATGTAAAGTAATAAAAGCATTAACTAAAATTCAATAATATTGAGAAAGCTAGCATAGAAGTATGCTCATTAAAACTCTTGAAAATATTCGCTGAAATTCGGAAAGGGAAGTAGGTATATTGAGTAGATAGTTCGGCACATCCGAGGAGTGTAATTAGAAACACTTAACGGGTTTAGTAATTAAAAGTAGCATACGTAGAAAAATCGTGCTTCGAAGGGGGTACCTGATATCAATATGAAAACATAATATGCAATATAGTATGATCTTCCCATCGCGCGTTCACCATTCCCTAACTAATTAACATTGCTCTCCTTTAACAAGTGTTTGCTCCCACGCGACGTCGACATTGCTCACAGTTTAGACGCAATCATCCGCCATTCTTTTCGAGGCAATTTGCCTGTCGGTTTCTAACAACTCATTACCATATAAAAGGGTGCAAACATGCCACAGTCTCTCGCGTATTTTGCTCGCTCGGGTGCGAAATCCGATGCCGCAATTACGGATGGAATTCGTTCTCGCCTGCAACGCCCACATGTAAGCCGAGCCATTTACCGAAATCTAAATGCCTCCCTCTCGGCTTTTAGCCGGTTCGCCGGTAAATAACTGCGGTTTAATGTTGGTCAATCATTTCTTGCGTGCAGAGGCGTATTTCAGGCGGTGATCCGATGCCCGTTGCGTTACCCGTTGCACCCGTTTTCGCGATAGAAATGGTGGTCACCGCGTAATTCGCTCGATGCGCTTTATCGCGATCATTGGGAAAAAGGAAAGGGGGCTGAAGGACTGCGGGGCGATTCGAGCAAATTAAACGCGGGCACCAACTTGATGGTGCCCTGAACGTTAATATTCGTAGGTACTTGTAATTATTGTATTTCATTGGATTATCGTTGGCCAAGCAGCAGCTCGGGCGTGGAATGCAAGGGAAGATATTTCATTTAAATTTGTTTTGTAGGTATTACTTCGAAGTAAGTGTATCGGGGTATTAAAAGGGAATTAGATGTTTGTTTTGCTTTTTATACTTTATTAGAATGTGGAGTGGCAGTTAACAGCCGCGACTGCTGTTAATTACATTTTATCTTTAACTTTACAGTTGAATTCTCTATACTTAGTGATTCTATCTAGACAGATTTCTAAGCTAAGAGAAGCAGATGTGAATGCTACCAATTTTCAAAAGGAACTTGCAAGAATTGTTACTTCTTATCAGTAAGCATCAGTTCCCAAAGAAGATTACAATTTTAGATCATAATAAGATTATAGTGCACACTTTGCAATACAGAAAGTTCTCACCTCATCTTCGACCACTTCAACAACCCCTATCACCACAAAGTGTTCAGTTCCGTTGATAAGCATCTCGGCGACACCTTCGCCGGTACTAATTTTTCCAAGGAATTAGCGAGCCCCTTTCACGGTGAAACATGGGGAATAATCCAGACCCATGAAACCGCTAAGCTGGCAATAGAATAAGGACGTCAGGTGTGCCCATAGAGCCGGGTCAGGTTTGGTTGCCCTAGAAACGATAATTATTCAAACCGGTATTACGTAGTAATTAATCTGGAGGCAGATTAGTGCCGAGCAACGCCACGGTGGGCGTTGACTGATCGAGTTAGCGTTGAGTTAGGGATTTCGCTGCTCGAGCATGGCAGCCCCCGTAAGGTCGGCTATGCTCGTCCATCATCACCCCGTTTCCACTGGAACGGAGTCGTACATTGCCGGGCTCGCAGACCGGGGCGTTACATAATTAACGTGACTTCAGTTTAATTTTGCTGCAGACAATTAGCGCGGCGAGCCATTCACCTTGGCTAAAGTATCTGGACGAAACGGGTCGGGGCGACGTTCAGCCACCGTCCTGCCCTCCAACGACACTTCCAAACTTCTTGGGCCACGAGGCCCTTAAACGTGTCTGCCTTTAGTGGAAATAGGGGATAGTTTGATTTTCATCCGAGTGATTATTTCGGGATATCATATATTTATTTGTGCAACACTTAGGTAGATTTAAATCGCATTCACGTTTAACCGTGTTTGTGGTCTTTAATTTGCGTTGAAAGCTTTTAAGTTGTTGGGAATTAGAATTTGTGCCTATGTTACAAGTAGTTACTGTTCCTTGAACTTTTTTGATGTCAGAATACGATAGGGTCAAAACAGACCCGAGGGACAGGGCACCGTTAATGAGCATCACTGACAACGTGTATCCCGTTAGCTTGAATAATTCAGTCGGTTTAAGGGTAATTGCAGTGTTTGTAACTCAACGTGGGTAATACTTTACCCTCGCCAGTTTATTTATCGCCATATGTTTGCTATTTAGGTATTCCGTGAAACTCTTTGGTCGACCACGTTCCAGTGGTGGATATTTCGCTACTGGATTCGTTATTGGATAGACAGCCACTCGTAAGCCATTGTCAATCGTTCAAAAACAAACCCCCAACTCTTCAAACTGATATAATATTCGTGGGCGTACAAGGAAACCCCTCTAACTCAATAAAACTAAATTCCGAGAATAATCCCCTTCCACAATTTTCCACAAGAAGTCTGAAAAGTGTAGTGGTAAAATTTGAATTTCAGCGAAAATACACCTGGTAGATTTTCCTCGTACGCCCACGATGTAATCCACTTGATGCACCGTTTACTATTTCTCCCCAATCGAACCAAGAAAGCCCCTTAGTGTTTGCAATACCAATTCGAATGCTTCTCAAAACAACTCTACCCTGATCATTTTTACACCTGTGCTGCATCGTACAGAAGGCTTTGAAATCTAAAACGCCTATCTATCTAACAAGGAGAGTATTTTAGGTGTCCGCCTCCGATCATTTTGATTTTTGGATATGTTATAGAGGACCGACAAATAAGAAATACGTGTTTTTTTCCCCCGTTTTCATATTTGGGGGGGGGGGGGGGGTGAAAACTGCGTTCAAAGTTAGGGTTGAAAAATCATTTTTGTGGAATATCTCGAGAACTATTAGAGATAGGGGAATAGTGTCAATGGACGAATTTTGTGTCTTTGAATGCGAAATATGACTGACTCACCAGATTTTCAAAAAGTCCATTTGTTTAAATAATACATAAAAAAATTGTTATTTGTTTGTTAATAATTCTTGTAAATCTTCATCTATATTCATGCAAATTTATTTTCTCAT
Organism: Andrena dorsata; assembly: GCA_929108735.1. NCBI lineage: Eukaryota > Metazoa > Arthropoda > Insecta > Hymenoptera > Andrenidae > Andrena > Andrena dorsata. The sequence continues at coordinate 29,359,139 of OV815489.1, forward strand.
ACTTCACAGCCGAACCGAAAATACGGTTAAATCAGAATTTGTATTTCCTACAAATTAACAAATATATTTTGTTTAGAATTTTATTTCTAGATAACTTGAGAACAACATTTCCCTGTAGGAGGACACCTTACTATAAGTCAACTTCAATAATAATTATATTTGCTCATCGTACTTGGATATTCGTTTTTTGACCTGTATGCCCGCCTTTAAATGTGCTGCCCGTTCTTTTATTCTTGTTCACTATCCCTAAGTCCCCTTGTCATGTGGTCCTCTCTCTCGCTCATCTGTTGTTTCGTTAGCTTTATTTCTGTTTGATATTTTTTTGGGTTAGGTTGCAAAACGGCATATATGCTGAACCTCGCCTATTTATCACATAAGTTTTTTTTGTTTGTAAGTGTGATAAATAAAGACGAATTATTATTATTATTATTATTATTACATCTATTATTTCCCGCGCACAAGCTACGGCCAAAAAATTTACCCGTTTACCCTATTAACGGCCGATGGATCGTCACTGGTGAATGCACAAGGGTGAAAAAAAACTGCGAGCAAATATTCTTCTGCCATGAAATACGCGAGAAATCGGGCGTGCCTGGTCCCTTCCCCGCCCCTCCGACCAAGCATCCCCACGGGGGTGGGCGAAAAACCACCGCGCCGCGTATCTTTTGACCGGAACGACCGCCGAAACCCGTGGAAAAAACGCCAGCCCCTAGCGCGACGATACTTCGGCGTCCGTTGCGCATCGGGAACGCGGTTTCCGGCATATCATTCGCGATTTTTTCAGGTCCCCGGAGAAATCGCGGGATTTGCCAGCAGGTCTTCACGAACGTCAGAGTGAATTTCGGTAGATCCCGATCCGGGCACCCCGCAACCCGTCATAACGTATAGATAATCCGTACATACACACGATCGAGGCAATGATGTAGGTACGCGGGTCCCGGTATCCGGCTTCGCCTCTTGCGCCTTCGACAACCCCCACAGGAGTGATTCACCCATTTTCCTCTATTATTTTATCTTCGTGCGCAGACGTTGTGACGCGGCTGACAAGGAAACGCCCCCGACTCGAGAATTCTGATTTCAACGACGCTGCCAAACCGAAAATTCTGATGCTAGGAGGAATCTCCTTTCTCCGCGGAAATTCACTGCGACGGGGTGAAAGCAACCCTCGAAGTTATCGCGTTTTTTCTGAGTTTTTAATATACATAAATATATGTAGTGTAGAGTGTCCACGCGATACGGGAAGAAGATTGATCGAAGTGAGAGTAACTTGACGTGAAATTCGCCTTACGAGTAGGTACATCGCTTTCGTTTCCTCCGTTGCAACGCGAAATTCGTCTTGCTGTTTTAGGTCAGCATCTATTTTAGGTATCTTGCATTGTGAGTGAAATACTGAACCAAGGATCCCGCGAACGTTATTATTTTCTCGACAGTGGTTGGTGTTGAATGTTTAGTTTAATAATTTGCTGGCTCACTATTTAGTATTGTTAGAAACATGGTAATCTTCAGTTTCGTAATTTAGTATTCAACTTCTCGTTAGAATGATTGTGAGCAGTCTGTTCTTAGGATCCTTTTATTCTTTCCCTGTTATTCCATAGATCAACGACAAGAATCAATTACGACGAATTTCCAGCATGCAGGGAGGCATAATTTCTGCCCGAGAGGCTGGCCAATATCTGCCGTGAAAATATACCGAAACCTCGTTCTCGCGTATAGATAAACAGGAAGTAACATACAAGCGGCCCGGTTACGATACGTTTAGGATATATACGACGGGGCATCTTGGGGTAACATTGAATAATACAACGGATTCACTCATATTTAAAGTGAAATGAGCACGAACGGAGTACGAACACTAAAGGTGCTCCAATAACATCCACTTCACTTAGCGCGGAATTATTTTTCATTCAGAAGTATCTACTTTTATTAAAGGCGAGTAATGAAAGGAACGTTAGATATGGAATATTACTCTCCATTCACCATTCAGCGTTTCCATCGCGTTTCCGTTGCGTATGTAATGGGCGCATTCACTTTTAAAATCAAAATTTTATTGACAGTGTTATGAAACTTGTATTGATTCGTGGCGTTAATCCAACTGGAATGAGCTATATCTTTAAAATAGTGGGAGATAAAAAACATGTTATAAGGTGAGATGTTGCAATGTGAACTGCACCGATGCATAAAAATGCAGAAAAACACTGTAGGAATGTAGAACATCTAATGCCTTCTCATTTTGCTTTATAACATTTCTTTCTATATTTAGAACACCCTATACATACAGTACTGGAAATATTTATTGCATCACTCACTTTATACCCACCTCTCTTGTTATTAGTATCACTTGGGAAAATATTATTGCAGAAATGTGTAGCCCAGTATCTTGGCCAAAATAAGCTGGACACGAATCATGTTATCAATCTTATTAATATTTTCGCAAAAGATCAAAAGCATTGTTCAACAGAAAGAACAGAGAATCAAACTTGCAGTTCGCTTTGTAAAAAACTGTCCTTGCAGAAGCGATTGGTCAAAAGGCCCGACCGACTTACCCCATTTACGTTATTTTTTTGAAAAATAATAATTCGTCACACACGGTATAGCCCAGGTAAATTTTAAACCTTGAAATTTTTTAAACTTTGCACCAGTTACGGGGCTAATATTGACAGCCAGATACAAGCGCAAAATGCAACGGAAGGTATATTTTTGTATTAAAAGCCCGTTGGGCGGATGAAAATTGCAACTAGGGTGCTCGTGTTGCGGAAAACTCGCGGCCCAACGGCAGCGAGTTTTATCGCGAGCACGTGGGGGTAGGGGTTGGTTAATTTTATGCGATTTTTTATCGACGCCTCGTAATATCGATAATGTAAGGCGCTGCTGCTTCACCTCTGCCGCGTACACGTCCCACCGCGGGTTCCTACGTAGGTCGAGGGGTGGCTTATATCAAGTTATAGAGTTTGAGAAATGATTGCCAGCCTCGGAGTCTGCTATCCGTTTTTTCGTTCCTCGATCGTGGCTGACGTGGCTTCGAAGTTCTTCACTTTGTCTCCGCGATTCGATGTTCGCCGAACACAAAACCATTCTTAAAAGTCACCGGAATGGATGGTAAACTTAGAGGATTCAAGGAATTACGGAACATTCAGAATCTAGGGTGAAGAATCATGGTAAACAACACGATATTTTCTTCTCGACACTCGAATTCACTTTAAAAGGATAAAAGAGAGTAGGTACCTAGGTCCCCTAAATAAATCATTATTATTAAAATCAACCCTCGAGAATAAATTGTCCTATTTCTCGTTTCAGGATCTCCAAAACAATTTATAAGGAGATGTAATTCAAATTTTTCTGGAATTTAAAGCACAGTTTATCTTGAAATAGGCAACGCTTCCAAGTAAATATTCCCGAGTGCAATTGATGCTCGAAAGCGGGAATACCGGCGCGTGTTTGCATAATATGTAGAAGTAGGCGCGTTTTCGAGGAAGCCAGAAAGCATCCCAGGGATATATGCTTTCTCGGGAAACGCGTTCCTTTAATATTCCCCGAAGTGTGGAGGTAAATCCTAAAGACCGCTAACACTCGCGTCCCTACAACTGCCCCCGGGCAATTTCCTCGATTGGAACCCGCTGCATCGGCTTTACATTCCTGGAAACGTTTAGTTTTCATTTCCCTAGTTAAGTACTAACAAAGCACCACCGCTCCCATTACAGTAACAGAGGTGCAGTTATCCATGCGCTTTTGTAGCCTCGTAGCGGAGCCGTGCGCCAGTTACAATGTTTTCAACCACGGTTCCCCGAAAGGGCTTTAATTGCACGTAGTCACGCTGTTCAATTCCACTTCGAGTCGGAAACGATACACCATAGTTAAGTTTCATTAGGCGTCGATGGACGATGTCCCACTTTACAGGCTTTTCGGGGACCTTACCTCTCCGCTTCAAAGCCTACATAATAGCCTGTCCTTCTATTCGAATCGTACAGCACCTCCATCTTATCTCAATGAAATATAGGTAGGTCACAGTTGAAATAAATTTTAGACACTTTTCGGCGACGAGAGTTTCTAGTAGCACAGCATTGTAGAGTAAGGTAGTTGAAACGGAGATGGAGGACGAGGAAAAAGGAAGTTAGGCAAGTAGACATAGTGGTTGGGAAGCGAGGGGTGGCTAAGAGGTATTTTTATAGAGCGGGATCTGTCCTCCACGAATCCGTTTAGGGCTGTTTAGCCGCGTGTTGCGTTTTGTTCGATTACGCTGCTCGCAGGTACTTTCATCGGTGGCGCTGTTTAAATAGTTTGTTCCGTGTTGGAAGGGTCACGGTAACTTTTATGGTATACGGTGGCTGCTACAGATTCAGACTAGGGTAATTCCGGGAGACGGGGCCGGGTTGGAGAGTTGGTCGAAACAGTTGATTTCTAGAGAATTAATTGTTCTGAACCTTAACACATTTTTACATATACACAGATGTAGAGTGTGAATATAGCAACTCGACCAACTCTCCAGCCCGGCCGCGTCTCCCGGAATTACCCTATAGATAGCGCTAGAAATTGCATTTCTGAATCGAATTTCCATGGTAACGCGTGATACACGGGAGATCATTGTTCTTGCTGCGCTTGTATATTTTCGCCCCAGCAACCGACGGTATCGCACTCGACGGATCTATTTCAATTTTCCTCGCTGTCAATTCGAGAGTTTGTTGGGGTTCGATGTAACGGGAACATGGCCGGCAGAATTGTGCAATTTATTTTTGTTTTGCCACTATCTCGTATCGAGTCGACGTGTCTGCCAGGCTTTCGGTGGAAATAGGGGCTTAGCAAATCGGGGATCGGGGCTTTAATCCTGAATGACTGTGAATCTGTAGGAGTAGAGTTTCAATATTTTTTTGCTCAATTTCGCGTTGAATTCGCTGGAAGTGTAAATCGTGCGAATAGTTTGCTGCGTTTGATATCACAGGTCAATATAGGGAGATAAATCTAGTATGTTAATGCACTATAGGCTAACACCACTGAGGCTTTTCTCCAATATGTAATCGAGGTTCTTTCAACGGCATACGAAATTGCTATAGGTGTGTAGTTTCTTTTGTTTAACAACTCGAAATCGAGGATTTTAGAGTCATATTTTTTGGTGGTTGGATATGACTTTCAAGTTAGAAATGATGGATATTTTCTGGCGGTGTATAGAAATCGAGACACATTCTTCGGTTAAAAATTACTTTAGGGGCTTGACATTGTCGTCAGGGTAGGGTTAAGTGTTGAGGAATTCGTTTCTTGTAGGTAGAGTAGATTGTTGAGAAAGTCCCTTCCTCTAGAATCAATTTTTAAGGAAGTTTCTTTTTCTAGTCTAAGTTGTTGAAAAAAATTCCTTTATCTTGAGTAAATTATAGAGAAATTCCCTTCTTCTGGAATAAGTTATTGGAGAATTCCCTTTTTCTACAGTAAGTTGTTGAAAAATTCCCTTTCTTTAGAGTAAGTTGTTGGAGACTTCCGTTCTTTCAGAATAAATTGTTAAAAGAAATTTCCTCTCAGAATATTTCCGCGTAAGGAAGCAATAGATTCGCCAATAAAGCGTCAGTATTCCATCCTTATACGGAATAGGATGAGACTCGAAATTCGAAAGGATTCGATTTCTTCTTAAGCGGCGACGGTAACCGCCATCGCTGCATGGAATTCGCAGTGTGCGCAGAAAACAATTTACTTTGAAGGCCGCAAACTCTATTACCGGGCAGAACGTGCTCAGCGAAATAATGACTTTCTCTAGCCCCGGTGTCACAGCTTAACCGTTGCATCACCAAATGATTCTAACTTGAGTCATCCCCACTGGCTGTGCACCAGCAAAGGTTATGTCTCAAGCTCAGTGGGTCACCGAAGACGAAACTGCGGTCTCCTCCGTTCCTTTTCTGCCTCGCCGCTTTACGAAATCCTTGCAACCCCCCTTTCACTCGCAGTTTTCTCGTATTCCAGCAAATTACGCTGTTAATTAAGTAGTCGAATTGATCGGCTCGCGTCATCGATCCCTGAGCAATCAGTGCTGTTACCAGTGGAGAATGCTAACAGCAGAGAAGACAAATAAGAACGATGACATTTCGAAGAAAGGTTCGTTAAAGAACAATGAGACTTGAAAGGAGCGCACGTCGGGGAACAATGAAGCTTGATAAGCGGTGGAAAACGTTTCTTCCACGACGTAGAATTTTTCTTACCTGCTTGGAAGTTCCTCAATTATACATTACGTCCAGTAACAACGTTCATTATTCTATACCTGAAAACTCTAGGTACAAGAATTCCAAATTTCAAGTTTATTTTAATGCTGATTGTATAATAGAGTTCAATAAGAGTTCAATAACAAAATTCTTGCGCTAATAGATAGAGTACGTCCCCGAACTTGCACCGAGCGAGTTACAAAATAATCTTCCTATAGAACCCTACCCTTCAGGTAACTGCACAACTCGAAACGAAAAAGGGTATTAAAAATACTACTTACCTAATTGTACAGTATAGAGTTACTTGATATAAACTATCTATTTAACGAAGAAATTCGTGAAGCAGTTGCTCATAGCTGAGAAGAAGATATCCCGAATGGACGTGGATAAAACTTTGGCGCCCTGCATCAAGGCGTTCACCGTTCCTCCAAGGAGGATAGAGCGCTCGCGCGCGCCGTCCCGCTTTTTATTTATGCCGGCCATTTTGCGGCACGATGGCACGCCATCTTGTTTTTATGGCCACCCCACGGGCAGCCACGTCCAACCCCCGTCCCCATCTGCATGCAGATACGAATCCCCCGGCGTTTCATATTCGAAACTCGTTGGTCTTTGTCGTTCATCGGGAAGCTGCTTGGAAGAGCTGCGAACTTCACGTTCACCACCAGCCTCCCCCCACCCCCATTACCTTTCTAGGAAGAATCCTCGACGAGCACTGAGGCTTCCGCCATTGTTTTATTCACGGCTGATCCGTCGATCTGTCCTGATTACATTTTAAAGACGGTCTTGGCTGCCACCCCGCGTGCCACGATCCACTTGCTCTTCACTTGGCCCCTTCTGTGCCTCGTGCTATCGCCTCTCTAGCTTCCTGGGCGTCTGCAACTGCACCTTCCTCGGGGTATTCGAAGTGGGAAGTTAAAGGGTAGGGTTGGAGACGAGCGTAGTAGGGGGTGTCTAGCGTGGCTTGGTTTTTGAAAGCTTTTCGAAGGGGTTGTATTAGAATCGTTGGTGACAGTCATTTTTATTGATATCAGTGAGTAGCGGCTAAAATTTTTACAAATAAAAGTTATAGAAATTATTCGTCATGTGCCGACTAAAGTTAAAGTTAAAGTTGAAAAATTTTAAAATAAACAATTAACTTCTCTCGTCAAGTAATCGAAAATTGAAGTAACTTTTATTTTATGGGTTATTTAAATAATTTTTTATTTTTATTTGCACTGATTGATACTTCGTGGATGGGGCGACGTGGTGGGTGAACTTTCTTTTAAGTATTGAGTGCTACTCAACCAGTCGACTCTAATCTAAATTATTTTGAGTATTACGATCCTGTTTCAGTTGTAGATGTTAGTCTTATTATTCTTCTAGAATTTTTGTTTTAACCCTATTATTTCATTTGTTTCATAAGAAGAGGATTGCCGAGCCTCCTCTATTCAGCATTCAATTTTGTATTTTTTATATGCTGATCATAATCGCATGGCGCATCAAAGTCATTACAAATTTTTCAGTATTTTCTTGTTCCACTATTCATTCGTAGGTACACGGAAGAATATCCTGCCATCGTAATTTTCAACTAGTGATATTTTCGATCGTAAAAGACTCGTAGGTATATAAAATTCATTCTTCTGTGACCTACCTCTTGTACATAACTCCGAGACCTAACATTTACTGCACACTGTGTCTAAAGACTGCAACTCGACAGGATTTGCTACTTTGACAATTCCTTCTCTCAATCATTTCCGATCGTTATTTTGCGTCTGTTCACTCCTTCCAAGAATAGATACCCCAGGAACCATCGTTCTATCAGGCATTAAAGTTACCACGACTCTGAACCGTATCACAGCAGTCATGCATAACAGCAAATTAACTTCTCCAAAGACTTCCCACGATCATTCTCCACGTAGAGACAATATTTCACACAAATATTCTAATCCTCAACACTCAGCCGCTCTGCCGATCACTTGTCATCCTTCCCAACATCAACTTTCAATAACCGTCCGCACTTTTTACCCCAAAAAGCCCTCTCTCCCAAACATCGTACGTCGCCAACAGATTTCACTCGTCTCATTAAACATCCCATAGCTGTAAAAGAAAGAGCAGGAACCAAGTGCTTGCTAACGACGGCCGCGAGTGTGAAGAGCTCACCTAGGGGTGACAATTAATTATAATTCGCCCTCTCGCCGCGAACGTCAGCTTTTACGGGCATTTTATGCACGCCCGTAAACCGTCGACTTTACGATTAAAGTTACGGCGACCGCCCCCATTTCGCCCATCACCCCTCGCGCGCGCCCCCACGTTTTTATTCGACCGCGCGCGCGCGCGAATTCGTTTTTCATCGTTGTTCATATTATTCGGGGAAATGGCCTCTCCCGTCCCCGCTTAAGACCCTGTCCTTTTTAGAGCTTTTGAAATGTTACCCACGTCACGCCGGGCGCCGCTGCCGTAAGGTTATATCGTCGTCAGGGTAAATACTTCGACCGCAAAGACTCGTCGCCGCGGCGTTTTAACCAAAATTGCGCGGTAACAGGCTTCCCAAGGCAATGTCGCCGCTATTGGACAAGTTTTAGCGACCAGACTGTCGTTAGACACGCTAACGACGGGACGTGATACTCCGAGCCACGAAAAGAGCAGAGGGGCGGATATCGTTGGTACGCACGAACAATCGTTGCAAGTCTATTCTTCTCATTCCTTTCCATTCTTAATGTTTTCTTTTCCCTCTTTTTTGTAGATAGGCGTGTGACCCATTCGATGTTTAATTAGGTGTGCAATAATAGGGTAATTCCGGGAGACGCAGTCGGCCTGGAGAGTTGGTCGAGTTGCTATATTCAGACTTTATATCTGTATATATGTAAAAATGTGTTAAGGTTCAAAACAATTAATTCTCTAGAAATCCGTCTTGAGACGATATAAAGAATTTTATAACCCGAAGTAATTTGGCATTATATTGAGTCTTTTGAAGGTAAGGTAATTACGTTTTGTAATTATGTTTATATGCTCTACATTTTATTATGGACATGTTTATACATAATGACTTCCTGTGGGGTAAGTTGATACGGTTTCTCTGGGGCATGTTGATACAGTATATTAATTTTCCCTGACTACTTTTAATTGAATTTTTTCTTTATATTTCTTGGAAAATGGTTTGAAATTATATCAATAAGACAAATCGCGGCGAAATATCGTAGGATGTTTTGGAAAAAGCGTGTTCCGCAATAGAAAAAGACTCAATATTATTAAGGCCATGCACAAAAATATACAATCATGACACAATGACTTTATTAAGATATAGTAACAAAAAGAAGAAGATACCTCATGTTAAAGTGGAATATTCCAGACATAAAAAAAAATAAAAATAAAAATGTTTTTCTAGGTATGTTTGTTTAAAAATCTGTTTGATCTTTGAACTTTTGACTTGTTGGAAAGGTATTTAGATTGAAATTATATTTTTCAAATTTATTAGTTACTCATTTAACAGATATTTTAAAGATGTATCAACTTGCCCCACAGTGGGGTAAATTGATACACTTTGCCTTCGTCCAAATAACATTTTTTCATTCATTTTGTGTGTACTTTCTCAAGTTTTCGCTTACTATATATTAAAGAGGAAGAACCAAAGTATATTTTAGCATATTTGTTATTAAGTAATTGATTCAAACAAAAATGAAAAAAAATGAAAACTGAAAAACGTATCAACTTGCCCCGGTCCCCCCTACATTTTTGGACTTTTATATACCTATACATATAGATATGGCTGTACTACAATAATACTTGAAAAGTAATATGAAATAATGAATGTATCATATCGCTCATTTGCTGCAAAAGCGACATAACTCAAAATTCACGATTTTTGGGGAAACAGGTTCGAAAGTTTTGTTAAACAACAACCGCTTTTTCTATAGGTACTAATAACTCAAAAGCTACTAATTTTGTGTTGCGTCGTTGTTGCACCAAATGAGCGATATGATTTCACTTCTGGGAATACATATTCGAATAAATGTGAAAACAGGGAAAACACGCAAACTCGCGTGGCAGTCAACGTGTTAAAAGGATCGTTCAATGTGCTGATTAAAAATGTTAATTATCAGAACGAGCGATATTAAGCTTGGTTTAATTCATAGTCGAAGCATTCGTTAACATGGATTATTTAACTATCGCTAATTGCAAACTGAATTCAATTTGTTATAGATCTCACATTTAATTTCTACAGTCTTCTTTTTTTCCTAATCGATCAAGTAATTAATACATTACCTCCATCAACTAGAAGCTGAAAAACTCTTATCTCAATCTCTCTGCTCAGTGATCACCTATTTTATAGAACATTTCAATACCTGTCTCTTAAAAATCTCCCCCGCACTCTCTGCCTTCTTGAACGCAAAAATTAGACCATAAATCCTCCTGCACGGCAATCACTTTAAGTCATTATTATATCAAAACAAAAAGACCCATTTCAACGGCAAAAATGATGACAAGAAGTGGACCTGTCGAAACTCGCTGAAAACGATCGTACAGCCCGAAGTGTGAGCAACGTTTGCACGTATCGAGGAGCGATAGTCCGAGGAGCCGGCAGGCGAGTCGTTTCTCACCGAAAAACCGATCGGGACCGTTCCATTAATCGGGCCAGCGAGCAGAAAAAGTAGAAGGGCGGGGGAGACAAGGGGGAGCTTTCTCCTGGACCCGATAATTTCCAGCGTCTCATTAGTCCGCGGGATTTATCGTAACGAGTGCCCCCGTCGATCCGGGTCTTTCCGATTCCTGAATTCGAAATCCCCCGGATCGTCGTTGCCGTGCGTGCGCGTCGGCTGTTCTACGAAAGTAATTACCAGCGAATTACAAGAGAGACGGCGAAACCGTCAGTCCGTACACACCACGATAATGTAACGGAGCCTAATGACCGCTACGCGATTATCGTCCTAATAAGCGAGTGACGCAAGACCGTCTCTGCTCGGTGAATAAAAATTTGCGAAGGGGGGAATCGGGGGGGGGGGCCAATGAGCAGCCAAGACGCCGCGTGGTTGTGCAAAAGTCTGGAAACGAGAGGCGAGGGCGGGATAGAGCAGGAGCGATCGCCTCGTCCTTCCACGCCTGCCGCTGCTCCGTCGGTTTCCCACAGATGCTTGGAATTAGGTTTCGCGAAATGAACTTGAGAAGTTTGTCATTATCCCTCGTCCATTACGTCTAACGTCGAACCGGCCGCGGACGGAAATTTACCGCCCCCTCCCGCTCGCTCTTGATTGTCAGCGCGGGAGGGTGTTATTAACCTTGCGACGCTTTAAAACGATTTGAGCATCGTTGCTTCAAGTATGCGAGATTCTCGGGCTTTTGATGGCTTTCTTGAGAAATTGGGGAGCGAGTCGAGGTGTTAACGTAAATTTTGTTAACGCTTGAGACATTTCTTTCAGTCATTCCTACATTAGGAGTTATACACACCCTTAAAGGGCCACTGGGCACGAATGAAACCTACCGTTGTTCTTGTCTCGAGTCACTTTATAAACCCATAAAGTTACATCCCCATCGGTGAGTGTGGGTTCATGATATTCCTTTGTCAGTACCTACCCAATTATAGGAACACCTCTCCGTAGCATTCACGTTCGCTATTCTCAGAACCAAAAGGAAAATCACTTGTTCCCGCAGTGGAAGGTTTGTAAGTTCGCAGAATTGCACAGAAGGCGATATTATCGAAGCTGAGAGGCAACAGTCACTAACGAGACAATGAAATTGCAGCGTCGCAGCAACGAGCCGCGAGTAAAAATACAATAACGAAGTAATTATCCGCGCGATCCGCTAAAATCCTTAGCAATCGATCTCGCCGAAGCAGCTCTGACAATTGAACCGTGTTTAATGTAATCGCGATCGGTTCCTCCTCGCCCCCGCGGAAGTCAGTTTATCGTGTCCATCCGTGGTAAGTTTGCACGAAGGCAATCCGTGTCTCAATTATCAGGCTCCGGTGTATTTTCGTTGTAATTGAAGCAAAGCATTTATTGACGGGATTATTTCACGTCTCACTGGCAATTCCTGCGCGGTGGAGAGTATTTTTGGGGCGAGGGCGGGGCGTCGGCAAAGGACAGGGTTGTGGGTGGCGGAAAGAGGGATGGATAATGGAATAATATCCACCTGATGGCCGTTTACCCTTTAACGATGATTCCCCGGTTTCGAGCAAACTGCGAGAGAGAGAGAGCAGTTACGTGTCAAATTTAATTTCACGGGAAATTTTCCGCGCACCGCCATTTTCATCCCCCACCCACCCCTGTAGGAACGACGGTGGGGTTATCATTATTGAGCTAATCATTAATTTTGAAGGCTACCTTCCTGTGGCCATGCTACACCCAACCCTCGATCTGTTATCACTATTACAGTCGCCCTAAAATTTTAAATGTACCACGACTTTCTTCGCACTGTTGTTTAGAATTTTAATTAATTTCTCTTCGACCAGCTTTGCTTCCTAGATATACTGCTAATTCCATCGACAATAACTATGAAATAGTTATTTCATCTTCTGATGACACTTTTAATACAAATTCTCTAAAGCGTTTCATCTTTCCATAACACAGGACCACAATTTTTTTTTCTAATAGACACAAACGCGACCACCTGTCCTTTACGTATTTTGGATCGCTGAATCTGAATCCGTTGCCCATCCTCAGCCAAACCTCATCGAAAAAGGGTGGTTTTTAAGAAAGATACAGCCATTTAAAGAAAAACTGCTACAATCATACGACCTAAAATCATAGGACGTCTTTAGGGCGGATCATCCGGTCAACCAAAAAGTTGCAAGAAGTTATCTTCTTTTTCCTATGTAAAAATACTTCAATACCTTGAATTCTGCTTGCAAAAAAGTTGTTTTCCCAAATAGAAGTTTGTTCGTTTTGTTCCTACAGGTCCCGCGTGAATTTTTCGTTTCCAGAAGTGGACCTAAAATGGTCTATGTAAAAGCTGAGGCCTTATGCTTTAAAATGCGACTAGAAAGAAGATAACTTCTTGTAACTTTTTGGTTGACAGGATGATCTGCCCTAAAGACGTCCTATGATTTTAGGTCGTATGATTTTAGCAGTTTTTCTTTAAATGGCTGTATCTTTCTTAAAAACCACACTTTTTCGACCAGGTTTGGTTTATTTTAAAGACAAAGGACCAGACTTTCCGACAGAATACATAGAAACTGCAAAAAATATTGTCTGCACTCCGTACCACTTGACACACATGAAGAAATTGGCACACTTCTCTTTAAGGGCGGATTTTACCCCCTGGATACCGATTAAAGCATCGAAAAGTAGAAAGTTCAAACTTTGAAATGTCTTTGTTTCATCTTTGTTCATGTTTGAAAATTGGGCAAATTTGAAAATATTTATTTCCGCGTTTGAGATACAAACGCCCCGTAGTGGGTTGTGGGGGTATGTGTAAATTCGGTTTTTGGGTTTAGAGGTTTAACGAAATATTGGATTAGATGTTTTGTGGTTTTGGGGTGAGTAGATTAGGGAGTTTGACGTTATAAGTATTGTGGAAATAGGATATGTTGTGTTTAAATGGCATTTTACGGGTTTAAAACGTTTTTTGCAATTTACCAAAAAACTAGACGCGATGGGCCAAAACGGGCAACGGATTCGGATTCAGGGACCCAAAATACGTAAAGGACAGGTGGTCGCGTTTGTGTCTATTAGAAAAAAATTTTGTGGCCCTGTGTAATATTTAATTTCTTAAAAAATTATCGTCGCTCCCACTATTTGTAAGAAACCTATGTTAATTTGTAATGAAAATAGTATTCCAGGTGATGGTTTACGAAAAAGGAAGTTTACTTTATATTGAATTATTAATTCAGTTTATTACACTACCAAGAGGAAGTGTGCAACTTAATCGTGGCCGTTGCCCCCCTTAATCGGCCACTGTCTTTATTACACCTCTGTGACGGAAACGTCGCCAGGAGTGCCATTGGTGGCATTCTACGACAATGTGTGCATTCTTTTTCATATTTTAAGGGAGGAACATCTGGGGTACGCTACCCCTGAGGTATATTCTTCGGGGCAATTTTATTGCGACGCAAACGGAGTTCTTCGTGTCTGTATTCCTTCTAAGGGTGATCTAAAATAGAGCCTTCTATGGATCCCATTACCTATTTAGTTGAGTTTGTACATATTGTTTTAAAATACCGTATCTACAGCACCTATTTATTATTATCATCATTATTATTTATATTTCATTACTTTATCTATTTTTTTTTTGTCATGCAATTATTTTAACCGCTAAAACTTATTCTGAGTTATATTCAAAGTAACTTTAATAACACTGAAATCTTACCCAACACGCCATTATTAAATTGTCCGCATTTATTTATGGAACGTTATTGAGATCGAATAGGATTCCCCGGGGTTAGTAAACTACCATCTTACAAGTTGTTAGCGACAAGAAACGAAGCGTCTCTGTCGCGAAGTTACAAAACTGTACAGCCACGAAACGACAAACCAGTCTATTCCCACTCTCTCAATCTTGTAACTTATTTATCACATTCTTGATTCCCATTACTGGATATCATGTTCCGAGGCATTAAATCTACGGGCATGCATATCGGCATGAATGCACTTTCTGTTATTCATGCGCTATTACTACGACAGATAAATACTTAATGATGTCGATAGTCACGCTTCGCGGAGAATAAAGTACGGCTAACGATGCAGCGTTTAGTGCGTGCGTTAAAGTTTCCCTAACGAGAGCGAATTATTAGAGGAAAAGGAGGAACAGGAAGCGTTTCGTCGGCGTGTACATGCATACGTCTAATCCTGATGCTGGATTAAATAAATAAAAAGGAACGAATCGATGATACGAAAAGTAAAATAGCTTTTCACTTTATTCGAGCGATGCAGCCGCGCAGTGAACCGAGTCTAATGTTCATTCGGTTTAAATTATTATCGAAGTTCGTTGCGACTTTTTCACGTTTTTGTCGAGCCACTGGTTACAATTTATATATTTATCTGGCTGTGTGCCTGGATATTTAACGATCGAACATAACAGATATTGGCGGAGAGGTTTAATTTACCGGAGAAGTGCATTGCACCAAAAATATTATTATTTGATCGCTTTGAAATTGCATACGACTATTTGTAAAGGCACAGCTTCTTCAGGAAAGGTATTTTAAAACTTTCCTTTTGCTAGCCATTCGAAGTACCTAGCTCTCGACCATTTCGAATGGAACATGATTACACATATTTACTTATCAGACGTTATTTTAGATCCTCTTAGAAAGTTATTGCACCAATTTTCTAATATTTTCTTATACGTTATGAAGTGGTGAGAAGGCGATGTTCGGGACAACTACTTATTACCATACAAATTACATAAAATTGAGGATATATAAAACAAGCAATAGAGAATAGAAAATACCTAGACATCAATGAAGCGGTCTAACTTCTCCCCGACAAATTACGCCCAATCTGTGCTATCTCGCCGTTAATTTCGCCTACAACAGCAATACTTTCCAAATATCTTCCCACTGACTCATGCACCCAGCTTCCCAGCAGAGGTCTACCTAAACTATCCACTTACCCCTACAGAATCACTTACCATACATTGAAATTTCATTCCCGCGGAGTTTCCGCGATCTCAGAAAATCACATTTCCAAATTCCATCCAGAGTGACTCAGACTCTCTTACTTTCTTCGAACTATCACCTCCATCAGTGAAAATGTCACTTTCTCGAGGGATCGCGATATTTACCAGCAACGAGTTCGCTGACCACCTGCGTTCGGCGTTTAATCGAATAATTTACACTAACTTCGGTCTCCATTAAGCAGAGAGCTCTTTCCAGAGGGGCCACGATCTATAACATTTACTCCGGACGCCGAGCATCGCGGTGGCGAAATCCTATTACAAGCCACTCCCCCGATACTGACATTATATATACGAAACAATTATTATCCCAGGACGAATGGTGTCACGATAAGAGAATCTCGGGCGAGTTTTAGCCGCGATTTACGCGTCTAGTTTCGCATAAGTGGGCGATAAAGCTCCGTTTCGTCGATCCTGCCTCGGGGCTTACCGCTGTAAATGGAACTGGTGCGATGCTATCGTCCGGATAACGGTGATTTTATTAATACTCGACCACTGAATCGGGATGCACCTGCCATCCTCGGCCACGAGCACCGCGTTACAATTTGCGCGAGGCGGCAGATCGCGTTCCCGCGGACTCTTAGCCTCGGTTTTTTTACGATTTCGTAATCGCCCCCCGTTTCACCGACGCAAAGGTTTCGCTAAGTAATTCTTCCGCGCGAGTCGTCGCCGCTTTATTCCGGAATCTCAGCTATCGTGCCTGCCCCCTCGCGACTTCCATTTCTGCGAGCAATCGTTCCCTTGAATCTTCCGCTTCGTGCGATTAAAATGCCTCTATTTAAACCCGTGGAATTAACAGCGCACTCCGCGCAACTAATAATCTTAAGGATGCATTTAAGTCCAATCACGTTTTTCGTTTCATTAATATAATATTTTATTTTTCTTTCGTTAGTGCGATAGAGAATAAAAAACTGAACAGGTCTCATGTTTAAAATTTTGTTCTATCTCGCAACGTTACAGTCTACAGAGTTAACTCGAAGGCCTGATTTTCACCCCTTCAGAGTGAATTTCCGCCGAATAAAAATGCCCCCTTGCATTACTTTGATGTGCTCTACATTCGCGCGAGGTTTCATTAGCCTCGGAATTTTTGGGTTGGGGACGTTTCGTTGGTAGCTGCTTCCTTTCCCATTATCCAAATCACTGGGTACGTGGACGTTTTATTATAGTGGAGGTGACGCGTAATTTCTGTCGAATGTGATATTAAGATCCGAGATCCCGAGCTGACGATACGTGTCTGTTTTCTTCAACAGTGGCCGGAGCGTTTCCAAGGCGGATCGGTCATCCTTACCAAAACAGGACACCGCCGAAGAGAAAGAAGCCAAGGACAAGCTTCACCAGGCTGCAGATCGCCGAGCTCGAGAAACGTTTCCATAAACAGAAGTACTTAGCTTCGGCCGAGCGAGCGGCCCTGGCCAAGTCGTTGAAGATGACGGATGCCCAGGTGAAGACTTGGTTTCAGAACAGACGGACGAAATGGAGGTGAGCCGTTTCCGTTCATTTTTCCCATCTCTTAGCGCGGGGGCGGAGGGGCAGGGACAGAAGTAACAATTTGTATTTTTCACTCTGTTACTTTTCAAACCACGCGTGTTACTTACCATCGGTGTTATTTCTTGAAGCTAAGAATTCGAAATGAAATCAAGATCAGGATCTGTAACGAAGGCTTATTCTGAGGTGTGCACGAATTACGCAGTAAAATTAACAGAGAACCAAGTCTCCTACTAAGATTTTTATCTGCACCCCCAAGCTAGATGACCTTTACTATATTGAACGACATCCACTTGAGCGTAGGAAAGGGAAAGCGCGAGATGGAAACCGCGGGCGGAATGTTAATAGCGGGTCAGCAGTGTCCCTCCGCGTGTATCTTCGCGGACGCACCGAGAGTCGAATGTGTTGGAGTCTCTTCAAGATAACGAAGGACGAAAACACGTCATTTAGATAAAACGGGGCCCGTTCGTGGCGCGGGTACCTGATACCAGGGGCGTCTCCGCGTCGGGACGATGCCGGGGGACATTCTTCGGTGTGTACACCGTCTTACGTCCCCCCTCCCCCCCCCCCCGTTTTCGTTCCATAGCTCCTCTAGGCGAAGATTCCTAAAAGGGTCCCCCTGTCGTGTGTCCTTGGATCGTTCCAGGAAGTGTGCTAAGATAAAGAGAGTATTTGGGCTACTTTGGGCCCGAGGGATAGCTTGGACAAGATGCTGGCGATTGTGGGTGTACAGTACAGGAGGCTTTACTTTTATCTGCGTCGTTTTTAACGACCTGGTAACTTCACGAATTGGTGGGTGCTTTTTAGTTGAGGAACGAGCCGGGGATGAGACAGAGTGCTGCTTTTCGGGCGCGCAACGTGCGTTCCTTGAAGAATGAGAGATGAGCTGAATTTTCGAAAAGAATGTTCAGTGAACCGTTGGCGGATGATAGAGGTGCGTGGGTGGATAAGTAGGCTCGAGAGGTTTTCACGTGACGTGTCAGATGACTTCGTTTCAGGTCATTTGGATGGGAAATGATCTTTTAATATTGCTCATCGGGTTCATGCTATTCTAACAGATGTGGCGATGAAGTGTAGGTGATTTTAGAGTATTCGATACATACCTATGTGTAATACGACAGACATATGAAGACTTTGTGGCAAGAAGGGGGCAGCTTTAAATATATTCGCTTTTGGAAAATTAATAAACAGTGTTGTTACAATAGAATAGTTTCAGTATGTTTTATGTATTACTGAGCAAAAATACATTTTCTGTATGGCAGGGGGAATTATTCAAATTTAGAGCTGCCTTTTTTTTGCATCAAATTCTAGAAAAATTCACTTATCTCGAGTAAATAATTACATTACGCTATTATTATGTAATGGAATGATGTATTAGTATGTGGAGACACATAGGAAAACATCAATCCTACACCATTTTGGAAAAATTATAGTGAAATATGCTCCCTTCCTTTACTAAATCCAGATAGAGAGTATCTAACCACTACTCGGCACCTTCACATTATAAATTGGAACTAAATCATCGAATCTGCCTCGTTCTTGGAATTTCTTTGGGATTACGTCTCAATTTCTGTAAATTATGGAGCTGCCTCCTTTTTAGTTTTTGCAGCAAAATCTTCAATGATGGAATCTATTTTTTACACGCTTTTATTAATTATACGTGAAGAGAGAATAATGGGACAAGTCCAATCGCATCATATATTTCATTCGTTTAGAGAATAAAAGGAACATTTCATTAGTGTTAGCTTATTGAAGTCATTCCTGCGCCATTAACACATTTTTTTTCCTGTAGCATCAATTCAAAGAAGGATATTAAGATTAAGACAGCCGTACTCTGGCTCATCATTCTAAAATATATATATATTACATCTGATATCTCAAAGTAGGTATCTAAATTTAGTCTTCCCCGATTGGATCGGCGATTTTTAAATATTCTTTGCATTTAAAAAATGTCAGAATGAAGAACGTTATGAGAGTTCCTCATTGTTAATGCACGTCGAAACTAAATAGTGCCCGTTGAGCTGGATCCTGCGCAAGAACGATCATTCGGTCGCCATTTTACGAACAGCAGTCCTAGACTTTGTGGAAATATCGTCCCGTTACTTCCCGCATTGTTCCTGGAGCCCCGGCAATAAACAAGGGAATAGGAGAAAAACGAAGAATGTAAAACGCGGCGAGTAAAAACGAGGAGAATGCCTTTAGAATGTTCGTAACGATCTAATAACAGATCAATAACAGGACTCGTGGCAAAAAATAGTCACCGGGTGCCGTTGCATCGGAGCCTCGATTTCTTATTGAATTTTATTGGAGCATTACGTTTGTCATGAAATGCACGAAACTCGAAAATTACCTTTCTCGCGAAGAAGCTAAAGAACAGTCAGTGGAATGTCTTCCGTTGCGAGATGTTGAGATACACCATCTTTTCTTTCTGCGCTTGTAAAAGTTCATAGAAGATTAAGGAGCTGGTGGGCAGGCTTTGAATCCTGACGTTTTGTAAGAACTTTCCATCGCATCGTGGCCATTTCTCGAGTTGTTCGGGAGAGTCAGCGGCAGGTGGAAAATTTTGTGAGTCTTTTTATTACGTAGTCGGTGTCGTCGCTCGGGGAGCGAGCGTGAAATTCGATTTAGACGGCGGCGACGTGTGTTATCTGTCTCAATGTGTTCAGAAACGGTAACGCAGTGACAGATACATTCGTCTAGGTGTCCCGTTGAATTAAATTTACATCCGAAGCGACAAGCGGATCATAATTAATCTCGAATACAGGATCGTGTGGGGATCGCGCGCTGAATAAACCACGAAATTCCAAGGAACGGCAACGCTTCAAACATTCAACGACACTGCGAATAAAATCCTGCCCCTTACAGGCTTGCGGGAATGTCTCCTGGAGTTTATAGAATAATGCGCACGAAATTATTGTCGTGGACGCTTAAATCTTGATAGAAGATATTATCAACAATTGTCCAACTCTTGCAAATCAGAGCTCGCGAAGGCCACAGAGGCCATTTAAAATTCTCAGTATCAATCGTAACATACCATTTTGGATTGAAAGCCCGAGCCACAGGCTCGTCCCAAAGTCCCTCGTTTACTCGGCAACAGAAAGGGGTCCCGCAAACGTCTGGCTGCCGATGAGCCGTCTTGGAAGTGTAAAAAATCGCGCGGCACCCCTGCCGTCAAGTTCAGCACTTCCGGCGCGCGGTCCAGCGAGCAGCTGCGTTTAAAGTAACGAGATGACTGTAGGCAGAGATGAGATAACTCGGCCTCAATAATTCAGATACCTAACAGCTTAGCCCTGTCCCGTACATAATGCAAGTCTATCCACCCCCGTCGTGCTCCCTCATCCACCCCTGCTTTGACTGCCAAACTCTCCACCTCCTCTGACCCTCCTCCCG
This sequence comes from Andrena dorsata, assembly GCA_929108735.1. Taxonomy (NCBI): domain Eukaryota; kingdom Metazoa; phylum Arthropoda; class Insecta; order Hymenoptera; family Andrenidae; genus Andrena; species Andrena dorsata. Next base: position 29,379,775 of record OV815489.1, read on the forward strand.
CCCTCAGACGCCGCGGCATCGCAACCCCCTTCGACTGGCTGCAGCCAACCAGCCCCAGCCGAAACCGACTCTGCCTCCCGCGGCTTCTTGCCGCCGCTTTTAAAGTGTCAAACCCCTCGAATCCGCGATTCCGGATCGCTTCGATCCGCCACTCGACCCCACCGATTCCCCTCGTTAAACATTCAACGGCTCCCTGTGTCGGATCACGCCCTGGTGATCGCTCCAGCACGAACACGAGCCTCCCTGTTAAAGGCTTGTTCCCTCCTTTTCGGATGAAGATCGCCGGCAAGGAACGCGCGCGCGCACCCCTCCAACGGGGCTGTTTTTCTACGGCCAATTACGGGGCGATCTTCCTCGATGAGCATCGGGGTAAGTCACCGTACTCCGGAGCCGGGGTGCGAGGTTAGTACTTAAATACACAGTACATGCCTTGGTGGCAGGGTGTTGAGACGCGAGAAGAAAAGTTTCAGGAGGATTTTAAGGGTCAGGGGATTTTTAAAGGATCTGTCTGAGAAACAACGGGAATGACAATATATGTATTCATTTAATACATACTATTTTCTTCTTAATGAAAAATTCACGTACGGGCGCAGTGTGATGAGCAGGTGTATTACAAAATTGAAAATTCGATTTTTTTTAGATAACATATGAAATTAGCTAGGCGCTATCGGGCGCGATTTTGGAAAAATTATTTTGAGACAAAATTGCAGCTGTGCAAAGGTGAAGGATCGATATTTGGCAAAAAATCGCTCGTTTTTCGACTGTAAACAAAAGTCTGGGCAAAAAAGGAAAAGCTCCCGATAGCGCTTAGATATTTAATCCTAAAATAAGCCTACAAAGCATCGAATAAATCGATTCATTCATTTTTTAGTTATATGTGTCGCCGACTTTGAAAACATGATTTTCGGGAATAGGCGTTTAAAGTTTTGGATCTGAGCGCTACAATGTGGAACACCTACCTAATTACGCGCGTATAACTTTGTTAATTTTCTTGACACTTCCAGGGATTATTTTGAAGATGTACTTCAAGAAAATATAAAAATCGACAAATCGATTTTTCGAAAATTTCTAGGTAGGCCTCCTCTCTTAATTGGCATGCAAAATATGTTACATAGGTATAGGGTGGAAGGATACGTTTTCAGTAACTGTAGTTTATACAGTTTTGCCAGTATAGCTGAATATAATCGGATATAGAGTAGCACCCTGAGCCACCCTGTATATTTCCATGGGTATCGAATAGAAAGGAACTAGCGTCGCGGGAAATTCGCTGTGCCGTTTTACTCGTTGCCAACGATACAAACAAGTTTATAACATGTACTTATAAATGCGCGGAATATTAGCCAAAAGTTATAGTTTACTATGAGGGGATAACGATAAGAGTAATGCGTCCCAGGTTACGAGGTAATACGTTCATGCCGGCCACAGCGAATGGGGCGATGCTGTGTCGGGGGCTGCAAAATGTAATCGGCACGGCGCCCTCAATTATTAATTGCTAACCACGTTAATTACTTGCACGGGTGTAGGCGCGGCTGTCACTGAAACAGTGGCGTAGCCACGCGGTGGAACTTTCGCTGGAAACAGCCGAATGCAATCGAACCATCGTTGATAGAAGAGGCGTCGCGTTAAATCTCATCGATTTCCTGATTGCGCACTGTACCCACGCACACTTGTAAACTCTGCGGATTAAAGATTGGGAATGGAGCGAACTTTACGAGGTGAATTGAGTAGTTTTTAATTTTCATAGAAGTATTGCTTTCCATGTACGAACTTTTCTTTCAAGAATCACAATTAATTATTTTCTAGCTAGATAACATTGACCAAGCATTGCGAAAATTGTTAGTAATAGATACCTGTTTTAATGAGTAAGTTTGATGGAAGGAGGTACAGAGGAATCAGTTTTAAAGAAGTGTAACTTTAATTATTGAAAATTCGTCTGGTATTTCTCGTGGTTTATTAAGGATATTGCTCGTTGGAGATAAAAGGAGCGCATCTCCAAAGGTATCAATTATTAAAAAAAGGAGTTTCCACAGTTTCTTCTCTATAACATACAGAATTCATTTATTAAAGACTATAGCTCGTATTTTGTAACAAGTAAACATTCGGCAACTTTGCTGATTAAATACCTGCTTCTTTAATTGAACTTTTACGCAATCATTTCGCGATTACACCGGCAATTCAATCCCTTTAATGACTCTCGCAAAAGAAACATTTCCGGAAATCGTCGATTGTTTTACTCCCACCTTGCCTTTTGTTTTTACGCCGCGTTAGCTTCCACGAAACCGGCAGCATCGGTGAAACGAGAAATTAATATCGGTCGGAGGAAATTACAGGAAGTTCAGGTAGGCTTGCCCAACCCGTGAATAGAAGCATAAAAAAAAGTCGGATTAACGAGGCACTTTCTGATCTTGTATAGGTCGGATCGCTGTGTAATTCGTAAGGAGACACGTTGGTCGAGTGCCACCGGTCTTTAGAACTCCACGGGTGTTGCGTAAAGGAACCAGTTTCACGAAATTACAACGATCCCGCTTAGAACACGCTATAAGTTACAAGTCGCTCCCGAAATGTTGCCTTTGCGCTCCTCTCCTCTTACCAGCGGCAGTATTCGACAAATCTAGAAGTTTTACGATAGCCCATAAATCACAAGCACATCATAGGTGTCCCTAAATTGATACAGTAGAATCGCGATTAATTAAATTAATAGGGAGAACGTACCTGCTTCTATAAGGATTCCCTATAAATACTTTTCATCCGATACTGGTATTAGGGATCTATTCTGGGGAATTTTCGAATCTTACACTCTGTGAATATATTTCAAATTATTTCAAAGTTACTTCAGATCGTCGTTGCATCTTTTATTTCGTCCTTCATACGATGACAAAAGCGCATTTGAATTGAAAACGGAGTAGTTTGCAGATCCAGGCGAGAAATTATACCAGAAGCGGAGAGGTTTAAAAGCAGGCTGATATTGAGGAAAATAATTTAAGAAAAGGTTCTTAATACACTCCTCTGTTAGGCCGACAAGTTTTCAATCCACCCTCGCGCTACACCCGACGAAACTTCCTTAAAACTGGGGAACAGAGGACAGGCATGCCTACAGAAGTAATCGCGAAACTCTCCTCCGTTCTCCCATTAATCTGCCGCGATAGCGTATCTGCGCCGTTTAATAACGCGCGGCCCGAGAGGGTGGAATCATAAATCCGCTTAGAAACGGTGGACAGATAAGCCGCGAGTTTCCTACAATTACCAGGGCAACCGTATGAAAATAAACGAGTCGATCGTGTGCTGATTGCGGCTGAGAACCGAGCGTTATCGGAAATATTTCTGGTCGACATCGGGGCGGCCGTTCTAGTCGTTAATCGTCCAACAACCGATCGAGTTGTGTCCCGATTGAGCGGGACCCCGTCGGTGATACACGGGCTACCGAGGGGGGGGGGGGGGGGGCCGATCGAGGGGCCCCCCTTTTCCCTCGACCGCGCCGCTGTCCGAGCAAGAGGAAGCTGGGACGGCTCTTCGCGGAGATAAACAAAGGTACAACGAAACCGTTTAATTACCAAGGACCAGAGATTAACTCTAATGGAACGACGGTGTTTCGTGGCCCGTATAGAAGCGGCCCCCGCTGATTGGCCGCGTTATCCTGCCTGGCTGGCGCCTACCAGACTGAAGAACTTTTCGGCCCCGAGCTCGCTGGTAAACCAGCCAACCGATAGATCAACGCGGCGACGTTCACCGAAATATTGTCTGGGAGGTCGTTAAAATTAGCAGTAAACACCTCGTGAGCTGTGTCGGTGATGGTGGGTGATCGAGGCGTGGATGACATTTTGTGTTACGACTCAAGGGGGTTGAAAGGCCAGGGTGGTTGTTCTGTGACGGGGATGCTGACGTAAGGAGGTGCTCTTCTGGGGGGTAGAATGGATAGAGAGGAAGTCTTATGAAGATTCTACTGTAATTGAGGGTGTTAAATGTTTCGAGGAACTTTATACGTGATCCACAAAAGGGTCCAATCTTCGAGTGACAAATCAGAGGGTGGTCTCGAGCACGAAATAATCCATAAAGCATTTAAAACATGTTATAAGCAGAAGTGTCACGGAACTCTTGCTCTTTTTATTATTAATCTCCCACAATATCTGGTAGTTAATTTTTAATAAGTTGTATGAATTGTGAAGGACGGAGTAATTCAGGATCTCTGTTAAGTTTCTAAGATATGTAAAAGTGTATGGAATTTCGATTGTTTTTTAAGTTGACGAACGTAATTTTGTTGCCTGCAGGATAGTTTGATCTGAGTTTCCAAGAGCGTTAGTGTTTTATATATTTCTATGTGTTGCATACTATAATTGAAATGAAGATAAGTTTAATTATGATGTTGGGAATTTGGGAATTTAGGATTGAACGGTGGAAATTGTATGTTCAATTGTATATTTAATTATTTCGTTCAAAAATATGTAAATCTGTTAATACAAATGCCTATCGTTGGGTGGAGAAACTTTGGATAAAGGCCCCCATCTAAGCAGACCATCGACGTTGCCAACAAGTCGGCCATTTTGTGGTTCCCTAATAGACTTAGTGCTAGAAAACAGACACCCTCGAGCCACCCCTTAGCAAGCTAGCGCTGCGCCACCGACGAATCGAATTAACTTTATTACGTTTGTCTTCTGTTTTCCGCCCCAACAACCGCCAATCTCCTTTCGCCCCCCCCCCCCTCTCTTGTTTCCCTCGGTCGATTTCTCCACTCTCGCTTTGTTCTACATCCAACTCTTGACCTCTCCCTCCGCTATCCAACCGAACTGATCTCACGAGCTGGGTATACTTACGACTGTTCCTTAATTTCGCTCTGACGTTGCCGATTCGTCTCAACCTCGCTCACCTTCTTATCTAGTTCCTTAGCACGCACTACTATCAAGCCAACGAACGTCTACACCCACGATTAATCAGAACATCTAAAATAACTCATTGCAAGCCACTTAATAATATTAAGTTAAGGGGTCTGGTATACTACCTTGACGGACGAAAAATGATTGCGAACTTTCGGAATTTTTTAAAGCAAAACTGTTAAATACATTTACTTCCAGCGTTGTGGCTTTATTTGTCAATCTTTAAAAAATATTTAAAAAAATTGTATGCAAAAATAGTGATCATATCAAAAGTTATAGAGCGCCTTGCAAAAATCATGTGCGCATGGTTAGCATAAAATCAGCCGTTGTAGCCGTTTTTTTTATTAAATCTTTTCTAAAATGTTGCCTAAATATGTACAAATAGATGCATAAAGTTTTCAATTAATATGATTTGAGGGTTTCTCTTAAACAAAACCCAAACGTCGCGCTCCTTTTCAGCCCGTCAAAGTAGGGAGATCCGTTAATACATCACGAACACTGGAATAATTCTTTCCATCGTTTCTGTGGTCGCCAAGTGTTGCAGATCATCAAACACCACAAGGGACACTCGTTCATCTCCGTTTCCCACGTTTGTTTCAGGAGGCAGACAGCAGAGGAAAGGGAGGCGGAGAGGCAAGCAGCGAATCGCTTGATGCTGTCCCTTCAAGCCGAGGCTCTTGGAAAAGTGGCTTATCCGACGACGGTCCCCAGCCACCCAGCAGGGACCGCTGTCCCCAGCTTGGACAGACAGCAACCGCCCAACGCTCTGACCCATCCTGTGGGTCAGTGGGCCTCGCCGTACGGCCCGCCGCAGCCACTCACCGAGCCCATCTGCTGAACCCCGAGGATTCACGTGAACCCACAGACACTTGCCGAGTGAATTCAGTGTAACGATCACGTCACATTTTTTATATGGACGGGCAGGAGACAGCTACAGCTCTGTCTGCCTCTGCGAGTCAGTGGGCCTGATCCCGTGGTCCATAATAATTAACAACTGCTGATCCGCGATTCACGTGAATCCAAAGACTCTCGCCGTTCAGAGCATTAACTGTGTCACTTTTGTACATGGACAGGTAACATCCATTCGTGTACCCCATTCTGGGAGTCAGTGGGCTCCGTCATGGTAGCCCCGCGTGAAATATTGGCTGAGCCAAATTGCTGACCCACGACGATTCCTGCGAATCCAAAGATTCTCGCCGAGGTTGCTCGGTGTACTGATTATGTCGCTCTTGTATTTAGCTGACAGGAATAATGCCGCAACTCGGGAAGTGGAGGAGTGTACTTCATCCGTATGTTGAATTAATTAGGGGAGAGTGTATGGAGCGATGGCTGAGATTTATTTTTCCTTGTGACACTTTTCTGTGTTTGTGACGAGGAATGTAGAATGCACTCCAAGTGCTTAAGTAGGATTGCTTTTAGAGGAAATTTGGCACCACGGTATTTCGGATTTTCAGTGGAGTACGTAAGAAGTGACAAATATTTTAGATTGCAATATTTAGTTATAGAGAATTAGCAATTATATTAAATCTGTTACTACTTTTGCCTCTGTTTTACTTCAATTTCTGATGGAAAAATATGTTCGTGGGTTCTATGAAAATTTCACTTTGCATAAATATCGTGAGTCATCGGTGACCCATGTAGAATGGGTCTAGACTTATGAGTGTTGTAGGTTGATTACATTTGTGGGAAATTAAAATGTGTAATTATAGCAATGCCCATTGATAAGAAATGCTTTCATTTGTCTATGAAACTGCGTAAGTACTACTCACGATAAGAATTATTTTCAAATCGATACCACGCAGTGTTTTAAATACGTTTCTAAAGTAACAAAAAGATTCACTTTTTTCAACTCTCGTAACAGTGAACTAAGAAATTCAAATACTTTCTTTCTTTCTTTGAATTGCGGCAATATTCTTGTACAATGTCACTACAATTTAATGATGCTCTTGAAAGTATGTTTTCGCGGTTCGTTTGAAGTGTAGTATGCTTATCAATTACTTGAGAAATGCAGAGACATTACGCATGCAGCAGCTGCATGGATAAAATGCATTAATTTTCTCTTGTTAGAACCATGCTGTGCACTGGTATTTTACTTACTTCGGGTACTTTTATTCATTATTCAGACGATTGTTGCGAACGTCCCTGAAGATTAAGGTTTGTAGGGCAGTCCAATTCGAATCACGCAGAGCGTTATCAATCGCAGCAGGTGAAGATAGCGTAGAAAGTCACTTGCAATTAGAGCTGGTACTATTTGTCGGATATTTATTAAATATTATTTGAATATTCTATTGGGGCATTTTTAGTATTTAAATATTCATGGACATTTAAGAATTATTGTTTAATACTCCTGATTCCATTTAAAGTTATTTGCTCTGCAATTATTTCATGTACTCTTGAATAGAAAGATGGAAAATATTCGGAGAATCTTTTGGAGATTGAGGTGAGAATTTAATTTAATTTAATTTAATTTGAAATTTGAAATTTCTCTCTACGATTTTCAATTTCCTATTAACCTATTAATTGTCCATATAAAAGTAATCATTTTAGACGAAATAGACCCGAAGCAAACAAATCTATTCGCACTGCAATATCAAATTAATCAAATAGCCCCAGCTCTACTTGAAACGTTAAAGCTTCTCCTTACAAACCATCGGTCCTTTATTTCCATTATCCTCTAAAATCAATTTGAAATGAAATCACGATAACAACAATCTACAATTATAAAAAATTTCCCTCCAATTTACATTATATACTTTTCATTCTTATACTCCACAAGATTAGTCCCTTTTCTAATTTAAAATAACGCCATGGGAACCCGCAGCGAGCATTAAAAGTTCATGTAAATTGTAACAGATACGTATCTGAGAATTCACACAACCGTTCAACGCATTTCTATCGAGATCCATAATTGAAAAGTTTCGTCAGCGAGACGTCACAGCGATTTACATAATTCCGCGACTAATGTGACGATCCTCGATATATGAATTTATTATGCGCGTGCACGAGTGATCAGTCCGCGTTTAGAAAGGTTCCCCCTGCTCTGGAAAGGGGGCCGCTAATTGCCGCGCTTTATTTAATGTGACATTATTGACAGCGTGAAGGAACCGTGGAGATCGAACGGAAAAAGGGGCATCGTGCCGTCTTAATTGCACTATTTCTAGGTAATATCAACGTCTTACGTCAAGGCGGCCAATTTTATCGACGTACTTAATTATCGAGGCGAGGGGTCTGATAGGGAGCTAAAAAGAAACTTAAATAATTACGGGGAGCTTTCGTCTCATCGTTGCCTGTAAGGTCACTCTGCAAGAAGGATTGACCCTCGGCCGAAGGGGGCGCCGAGAAAAATTAAATAAGAGGACGAAGGACGGGAACAGGCAAAATGAAATCCAGGTAGCGTCACCAAATTCTACAAATTTCAACCGATCAATAATATTCCCTCTTTTCGCATCAAAAAAGAAATTCTTCTTCTTAAGCTCTGTCCTTTTGGAAGAATCTTCTTTCCCAACATTTTAGCGTCATTCAAAATATTGTCTAAGTATCCCCAAATGTTTGCTTGGACCTCTCGAGAAGTCCTGACCGACTTACGGGGTGATTTTTCAAAATCTTTCGCCACTCCAAGTGCCGAGCAGTACTCTTCCAAAGGGACACGATTTACACACAGAAGCATCGCGGGGTATTAACGATAAAATTGTGAGCTTAAATCTGTTAGAACTGAATTATGATTTTTCACCAATACTGCAATTAGCTTCAATACGCGTTTCAATGCGTTTTAATATCCCACGTTTCGCGTTAAATTTCATCAAGGAACAAGTACCATTCCGTTTACCATTCTTCTTTAAACATAGAAATCGATGGCATATCACGTTGCAACAGCAATAATGCCATTTGTTCCGATCCTGAAATTCTCCGTTCGGAGGATCCCTCGCGTGGCGCAGTGTAATTGGAAGATCGATACGACATATCTGTGTACATATTAGCGCGATAGCTGTAATTAAAAGTATTAAAGCGTATGTATGATATTAATCTCGCGCGGAGCAGCGTTTGATTTCGAACACTTGCAACTGAGCACCCCCGCGCACGTACACGCACACAGGTACACAGACAATTTGTACATATTACTTTACATAGAATCGTATGATGCGTAAACTTAGAGGATATTATCGCGAAAAGTATTATGTGTATCGCTATTACAGTAAGATTCGTCGTCGTCATCGAATAGAGCGTGTAAGTCGTATCAATTAGGCACGCGTTAAGTTAAGAGGAGAACACAGTAATTAACGATCATAGCGAACGATGTGATGTTATGTAAGTACGTGTAACGTTGTATATACGAGAAAAAAAAATGGAAATGCATATATAAAATCGATTCAACTGATACACGCATATGTGCGTTGATTTGCAGATTAACGGACTCAACGGTAATCACGTTCTCACGGTGAACCTTGACCCTCCACCCCCATTAGGTAATATTTATTTCTTAACGGGCGCTTTAATGTATGACCATTAATTAACATCACTCCACAGTTTTCGTTCAATTCTTTAACGCCGACACCTCTCCTTCTCGGCCTATGGCTACCATTTTCTCGATGTGAGAACGAAAGTGTCCCACGAACGATAAATCTAATCGCAATAAAATCTTCTATCGGTGAAGTCGGATCAGCTTGTTTCTCGAGCCGAACACTTTCTTTACCGTTCAATTCCCACACGTTTTACAAAAGTACGCTGTGTATATATTTTTCCAATTGTATCGCACAGAATAAATTTATACGACCACGTACAAGCGAGCATTTTGTGGAACTGCATACTACTCGTCGAGCATGGAGGATGTTTCGCTCGATTACGGCGTTTGGTCCCGTAATCGGGAGCCTTGCGATCGCTCTTGCGGGGGAACAGGAAGTTCGCGTGCCACCGATCGCCCCGGCACAGTAACATCTTGCCCCCTCGATGGTAAAACGGCGCAATTTCGCTGGAAATCGGCGGAGAGAGCGTAAAATGGCTGCGAGACGCTGGAAGCCTTCTAGAGACCGATTCCATGCAAATTATTTTCTGCGAAATTGCAAAAAATCTCACATAGGTATCTCGCGTGTATCACATTTTCAAAAATTACCTCCGCGTGATACTATTAACTTTAAAGTCCGAGGTACTTTTTAAAACCATTCCGACCCTTAATTTCGTGGGATATTATCCTATATTCTGCACATATCATGCTCTTATATTATCGTAGATTAAGCTTCCGTTCAAAATCAGCTGCTCCAGTTAGAACTTCGTACATTTAATATCCCTGAGATAATTCTCACCCTGGATTGTTACGTCACAGCTAACAGCAAAGAAATTATGCACCACTTCGCTGAAATGTTAAGAAAGGTTTGGTACAGAAAGTATAATGAAAAATCGTCAAATTACAAGCAATCGTATAAATTATTCCTCAGTGACTATCACCAGCAGCTCTAGCTCCCTTTTATCCCGAGAATCAGGTCCCTTAACGCAGCATAAAAAGCATTAATATTGTAAGAAAGATGACGGTAGCAGGTATCAATCCTCGTTTTATTGACTTTGTTCCTATTATCCAACAATGATCGTCGACCGTCATTTGCGGAGTCATTAGCGCCAGTACATCAGCGTCGCCGGTTCCAAGAAGAAACCAGATGAGCTTCCGGTTCCAGCGTTCTGCAGGCGCCATAGGAGACACGTCCCGATCGTTCACGCGATACAGACACGTCCGAAGATCGATTTCTTCGTTTCCCTTTTCTCTTCCCACTTCTTTACTCCACTCGCCCTTAAACTACGTCCGGGAAAGACACAGAATTCTTTCTATGCCCCTCTCCCCCCCTTGGTCGTCCTAATCGTTGTCTTTCCGCAGCGAATTATCCCACTTCGCGTAGGAGCTCCTTGTGCCCGCCGGATGTGGCCACGTTTACTGCCTGTAATTGCAGAGAAGACGCGGCCCGCCGTTCCGCCCGATTATTTGGGGACAAACGCCCGCTGAAAAAGAAACCGCTGGGTCCATACACCAGCTAGGACGCCACCTCAGAGGATCCTCGAATTGTTACTTGTGTGGCGAGGAAACTGGTGATCGGTGCGTTATATTTTCTCAGCGAATCTGTGCGAAGCCTTTCAACGAGATGCACGCCAACGGCTACTCCACGCAGAAAGCACCGGTTCTCGTCAGATCACCGAAGTTAAACAGCGGTGGGCATGGTCGTTGGTTAAATAATTGTATAATCGTTCGTCTAAGAACTTCCATGTGCTGTTGGCGAATCAAAGATTCAAGATATTGAAACCACATTCAATCTCCATTTTATCTGAGAATGTGTTAGTTTATCGGTGAGCGCAGCAGATGGGAATTTATTCAGAAAAATATTTAAAAATTGCGCAGGGAATTGGAGTGTGGGGCTGGATCGAAAGAAAGAGTTGGCTAGGAGAGTCATTCGAGCTGAAGCTCGTAGGAAATCGAAAGTGAATCGTTTCCGGTCGGTCGACGTTCACTCTGTCGTCCGAGACTCATGATTGCATGTCAGCGGCGCCCTGTAATCCCGCCTAAGAAGATATTTTTGTGGTTTTTCTAGTTTCCAGTGTGGGCGCCGACGTCCAATTACGCGGTTCTACAAAGTCCTGACTGAGAATTTTAGCGTTCTTAACATTTGAGAAGTGTATTTGGTACAGCTGATCCCTTTTATCGAGAATTTCATCTAATAGTTTTATAACAATGGTAAATTTAACAAAGAAAACTACATGCCTACACATATCTCTAAAATCTTTAATGAGTGTCTCGCCAGTAATTTTTCTCTAAAAAAATTGGTAAAATCACCTTTTTATTACACGGAACTGTGCCAAAAGAATTTTCCTCGGAACTTGCCATTTTTAACCCAGTGATATCTCTATCAATCAGCCCAGGACCCGTTGTGATTAAATTAACAGAGTAATGTATCGAAACAAACTTTCCTACTTAAGCTTTACAGTCATTGTACCGAATCTCGCATGTGATGAGAATTTTCAGTGCGCGAAGTTTCCATTTCAAGAATCCATTAACTTCCATTTCCCCGCATAATCGCAAAGCATAATCGTCGCGTTTAAACGGAGTAACAACGTGCAATGCTTTACCATCGTATCGTCACATAATTTCGTGTCACGGGCGAATTATCCTCCAGTGGCACGAAATTATGCAAATTATTGTCGTCGTTTACTGCTCATTGTTCCCCCTTCTCTAGCAAGCGATACACACCCTTAGAATTAATCTACGATCACGCGTGCTTGGCACGCGAACTGCCCTTTCTGCTCTCGCGTACATATGTTCACCCCTCACGTGCGAGCACGCGTGGCTTTCTCCGTGTCACTGCAAACAATAATCTTGTTGCGAAAATTTACTGACTTGTGACAAGCTACTACTGCAATATACCAGATAAGATTGTATTTACCTCCGATTCGTGGGGTGAAGTATTTATCATGCAAGGCTTAAAATAAAGCCAGTCTTTGCGTGCTACAAAAACGGGTGGAGTTACACAGTGATGGGCAAAAGAGAGTTGATGATAAAAATGCTACAATTTGAATAAGGGAATCACATTCGAAAATAAAACGCACAGATGGATAGGAGGAGAGTTTCTATGGTAGATTATACAGTGACACGGATCATATAATAGCCAAGGCCTACTATTAAAGTTACTTACAGCTGAAAATATACTACTTAAACTTTCTTTCGACCACTATTGTGTAGTTTATCTAACGGCTGAAGTAGTTAAGCATTGCTCTTATAAAAGAAAAGAGAAAACGCTTTCACTGTAGTAGAAGAGCATCTACAACCGGGGTTGAGAAATCACAAGTACTCCATCAAAACCTTGACATTCTGTTCCCTATTTTAATCATCATCAAATTTGGTAAATATTGCTTCAGTAGTTAAAAAGAAATCGCAATTGCGGTCTTCAAGTATTCTTAAATGTAGGGAACAATTTCTAGGAACTCCTTTTATGTTAATAAAAATTCGTTGCATGATCTGTTAACGAAAACCATTCTAAATCCTGACGTTGCCATTTACGGTAGAAAAAGATCAAGGAATCCAATTTTGCTGGGGTGATCAAGCAAGAAACACACTGCATTCTATTGCACACGCGGCGCTGACGTACACACGTGCTATTTGGTGTGTATTTTACAACCTGGAGGGAAGGGGCTGCTCGAATTAAAAACTAATCCAATATTAGCTTCGGTCTGGAGGAGCGATACGATGCTCAACAATTATTTCCCCACCGTGTTCCCACCTCCGATGGAAAACCACCCCCGAGCTCCGCCTATGTACGCACCCCCGCAACTAAGGGAGGAAGCTTGCAACCTATTTACGCACAAAATACAGCCAAGTACTTTTGCGAAGAACCTTAGTCAGATGTCCCCATTTATTCTATCAAATTCATTTTTGCAAACAGGAGTTTTCAATTACTATCTATCACGAGGAATTACTATTCTTCGTGGTTCTAGTTTCAGTTTTCAGAATATAGATTCAACATTATTTTGTTAAATTCGTAGTATCTACATTGCTATATGAAAGTTTGCTAATTGTATCTGCAAAATGTCGGTAGTAGTTTAGTAAAATTTTAATAGAATTTTAAGCGGATTTCCAAGAGCTTTCTGTTCCCAGTTGAATTTCAGTAAAACTCTATTTAGTGTAGGTTCAATAAAATTCTAGGAAGAATTATCAACTGAAACTGCAATCCTCCCTCGGCCCCACCCATTCGAAATGACGAGCAACATCGTGTGCATCATTCTTCGTAGAAACCAATTACGTTTTCCCCACTTAATTCCCGCGTTATTCAGCAGTCTCAGAAAATCTCACCGTTCACACTTTACGACTTCAATTATCGCCTTCCTCCGCGTTGTTTCGTCACATCGTTTTTACAGCTCTCGTCTAAGATTTTCTCTCGCCCATCGCGGCGAAGCGGAATCAATAAAACTTGGCGATATGAGGTCGCGCTATTAGCAAATGGTGGAAAAATAAGAATTTAAGTAGGGCCGTCGACTGCGTGGCGAGGCGAAGACAGGGACGTTTTTCGATGTTTAACGGGCTCGTTCGGCGAGTCGGGCGACCGCAAACGATCGGAAATAAAGGAACAGACGGAAGAATAGTTACGGGATAGACCTGTTCCACGGGCAGGAAACGGGTGGTGGTTAGGCACACTGTTTTAGGAAATGCGTGGAGCCGCTAATATGCCCACAAAAATTGATCGACCTTCGCTATCGAACCGCCACCCAGCGAGCCACCTTTTTAAAAGTAGGGGATGATCCTTTGTGGTGGTCAGAGAATAGTTGAGAACTGTATAGCAAACTGAATACCATTTCTATGTTACAAGCCCCTAGTTTATGGGATATAAATTTTGAGATATAATTATTTCCAATGGAGGGCTGCGAGTGCTACAGTTCGCTTAAAAGAATAGAAATACGCTAATCACTATTTGCGCCACAAGTCTGAGTGGTTACCATAAGTCAAGAGGTGAATTCTGAATTACTAGAATATTATTTTGGACCAAAGGATGCGACGCCATCGAATATCCATGTAATCGAACAGCCCCCGTTTCAATCCGAAGAATTATATAAAAATATTTTGAAAGATGGACGGAAAGCTCGTAATATCGATGCTTCAAAATTACAGGGGAGAACAACAGTTTTTTTCCAGGCTGTAAAACTGTCGGTGGTCGGTTCGGATTTATTTTTCATCAGGACGATCAATTTCTATAAACGCGCCGTGTTGTTTTCACCCCTCCCCCCGAATCGGGGTGTATCTATTTCTCGACAAGCCAGAGGAAAAAAAACGAACGGTGGCCGGCTCGGTTTTCGTGGCTCTTGGCTAAAGCGCAATCACAATAAATTTGCCACGGTTGCGTAAATATCCGCGGCAGCACGCTCCTCATGATTTTATAAACGCGTTTCGAGCCCGTTACGTATATGGCCGTGCAAGCTCGCATGGCCGCCATGATCTATGCGCAGCGTTCGTCGAAAAAACGGAAGAAAAGAAAGGGGACACACTTCCATCATACGTTATAAATGTTTCCAATTGCGGGAGCACAGCGAAACGTGCAGTAGAATCATTCTGCACAGAGTCAGACTGTATTTCACCCTTGGAGAACGAATGCGGGTGCCATTTTCACCCACAGCGTGTATAACTTCGTCCAGAGATATCCGTAAATATAATTATTGCGATTTAAAATTCTCATTTCCTTAAAAATAGTGGTGCTTATGTCCAAAGGTACATTAAATTGCTTGATATTAGAGGTGGGTCAAAATCGACCCGGTGTCCCCCGAGCAAAGGTTAACGGAGTGATATGACAATTCTGATGAGGAAATTACTGAATTTTTCAAACAAAATGCCCGAGGCTAATCGATGCACAGTTCTTTTTGAATGTTACTTTATTTTCGTCGAACGAGACTATAAATGTCAAAGCTCGACGGATCCTATAGACGAGCCGATAACGCGCGCATTTCCGGCCACGGGGAGGAAAGTAATAAAAGCAGGGAGCGCTTGTGACATCGGCGCAGACCGAAATTGTGCTCTCGTCAAATGGTCTTGTCCCCGTCCGTTTCGCGCTTTTTCGTTTTCACCGGGCGAAGCCCTCCCTTGTCGCGCGACAAACGACAGCCGACAGACGACAGCTGGAAAAAGGCGACGGGCGTTCCTCGTTCTGCAGCGGAAACGCCATTTAGGATGATTGCCTGATTTTACGTATTTATGCCGGAGAGGCGTAGGCACGCCCGCGCTTACCTTCTTCTATCGCTAATATCCGCGTCGCTCGCGTTAAGCGCTCCTCTGGAGGAGGGACATTGAACTTTGTAACGCGATGCAATTTCAAAGTGAAATATTATCCTGGATTCCCAGGGATTTTTACCATCCAGAACACCCCTGTCCACCGAAATAGCCGCGCTGGAGAATCTTAACGCGCGCGGTGTCGGAAGATGATTGGTTGGGGAGCCCGATTTGCTGTTTAATCAGCCGAATTTTTTAATTTCGCACCGACTTTGACTCGCTGCAGATGGAGTCGCGATAATTAATTGAATACACAGGGGATACTAATTTCTTTTGTGAAGGAATTACGGGGATGAATGCGAACAGTTGAGGGGAGTTTGCGAGAATGGTGGGAGGGTAAGAAAGAGAAGAGGGTAGATAATAGAGAAATTGTAGGAAGTAGAAAGAAAGAATTAGACAAAAAAAGTAGAAAAAAATAGAGGAGGAAATATAAAGAAAAAGAACTTTCGCCAACTATTAGAAGTCATGAATAATAAAAAAGAAATTGTGCCCCTACATTTCGTTCCACCCTATACTTTTGTTTAAAATATTTTTTAATACAGCCGATAATTCGCGAATAAATCGAGGCGGTCGCGCGAGGTGAACCACCCTGTATGCAGACACGCCGGGAAGAAACTTTATCGGCAAATGCAACAGTGGTGCATGCGTATTGCAAGCGGGGCAAGCACCACCCTATAAAGGTCATTGGCGTAGGGATCCTCGGCTCGGTCCCAGGGGTATTAAGGCGGAAGAGCGTTGCAGGGGGGCACGTGTGGTTCCACCATGAGTGGCTCGGCGGAAGAGGGTCACCTATGGCTGGCGGTACACCCAGTCCCATGGCGCGGTGACGACGCTTTAATATTTAATGCGATTAAACTCATTTCAACCCGCCTCCAGTAATTGGTTTCTGATTAACAGCCAAGTTTTAAGTGCATTGCCGGTGCATGATAGTTATGCGCGCCCCGACGCTATCAACTAATAACCATGAGTGCTCACTGTTGTCTGTAAACGCGCGGCGGCCGCGCGTGAAACTGCCGTTCTTCTCGCGTCTGTAATTAGCGTCTTACTCCCTGCACCCCTGCGACAGTAATCTCCGAACCGACTGTCTACGAATGGCAACGAAATCTGGCGAAGCTCTGCTTACAGTGGCGTTCAAAGGAAACTTTGAATCTCATATTTTCACGTGTGTGCAAACAAAAAAAGTTAAACGATAGTACTCTTCAGTGTAGCGCAGAAACGAAGCTGCGCTTATAATCTGTATTTAATATTTCGGACACCCTGTAACCCCTTAGTATACTTCAGAGCTAACTATTCGCCTCTCGCGTATATTTAATCGCCTCCCAAAAATTGCGACTGGGCTAAGCAATCTGCCACCCCGTTCGTTATTATAAAAATCGTTAAAAGAAATGACCGATGATCCCCGGGAGCGTTGTCGATGATCTTTATCGGCCACGCGACACACAAAGTCCGCGAATTCAGGGGAGGGCGGCGAATTGCCGCTCGAGATAAGTTGTCCGTAGGGATAATCCATGGACTCAGCAGGTGTCTCGATTCGCCAGGGTTTCACTCCATCTTCCGTTGACAGACAGAATCCCCTACGCGGAGCAGCCATCGCCCGCCGCGATCTATCCTCTATTGACCGTCTGTCCAATTAGGACAGCGAAAACTTAATTAAGCGTTCGGACGGACCCGATGAAAACTGGACGGCCGCCCCCGCGCCCCGAGCCCGCGGGCGAGCTCGATAATTAATACAAATCCAGGTGTGCAGCGTTCGATAAAAACAATTACCCCGGGCTTAACAATGATTGATAAACAATTGACCTTTAAATCGATGGTTATATTATATCCCCCCCCCCCCCTCACTCTTTATCACCCCCTCTGCAAGGGGGAACTATACAGCGGGTGAATAATTGACGTATCGGAAGCAGAGCGAATATAATTGCCCGGTGAAAAATAGAATCGACTGGAAACGATGGCAAGACATGTTGCATGCCGTGCAGGGGCGAGGGGCGGAGGCTGACGAGCGAAGACGAGCGTGTTAAATCCGCTGAAACCGATTCAACGATTCTATTTCCGACGCTCGTCTGTGTTTCAATTTAACGTTTCATTAAAGTTCGCCGTTACCAGTGCGACGTACGGGGATATTTAGACGTGCCTTTTCTGGGGAAATGAAAGTTGGCGAGTTGTGGGTTTCAAGGGGGCAGGTAATGGCTGATGGTTTTTATTAACCCTCGGTTGTCACACTGGGTCAAATTGACCCTGCGTTTTTTTAAGCAAAAAACCTTTTTGTCGAAACTCTTATTGCTTCAAATGTCTTTTTATGCATGATGACACTTTAAATGTCGACTTTCAACGATGGGCATATATTCTACAATGTTCCAACATTATCTCAGAATTTTTGAGACTTAATTTAACAAGTAGTTTTTAAAAAATAACTGATTTAAAATTGACAGGGTCAAATTGACCCAGTGTGTCAACGACGTTCGATAAAGTAGGTGTGACAACGGAAGGGTTAAAACGATCGGATTATCGGTTATCGGATCGACTTTGTTTTTTATATCGTTGATCTTTTGAGGAAGGAGTAAAATGGCAGAGTTTAGTTGGGGGACGAGAATTCTGTGGAAACAGGTCTTTATTTTCTTTACAACGGATCAGCGATTAATTGAAACTGCTGCGACGGAGATTGTAGTGGTGACATAATTTAATAGTTGGCAGGAGCAGGCTGTCGCCGGAAGTGGTCGACGGTGGTCATTGCTTCGGGGTAACTTCTCTTTGAAATGAACAGCTCGCAGGGAAGTTGCAACAGCTGTAAGAAGGTATAAATGTTTTTAAAATAATTATGATTCTACGTTCGTAAAATATATAGTTTAAACGATGGCATTAAGTTTTCCTAGCGGAGCCTCGCCTTTGAAAGAAAGCATATCTAAATACAGTAAAATTTGTGTTTCCTTAATTAAAACTTGGAACGAAAGGATTTATCACACAGGCAAATTCAATTGGTCTACTATTTCTACTCGTTTTGCGGTGTGGAACAACTCCTTCCCCAAAATGGTATCACCCTTTCGCCCCATCGGATGATAATTAGGAAACAATCTAGTTATTTCGTACCTCTTAAAGTCTAGCTACGAAATTACGATTTTATGTCGATGATTCGCGAGTCTCGTAAGCCGTGAGTTACCAAGTTACGACACTAATTTATTACGAAGTATGATAATTTTGCTGAGTAGAGATTCGAATATTACGCGCGACGCCGTTTACCTGATTGTTAGCATTTCCTTGAAGAAGCAATTTCAGCTTCTGTATCTCGCAGGTGGCAAGGACGTTGTCTAATTGACCTGCATTCTTGCCGGCGGAATTCACGAGCTCCTCCAACATGGGCGACGATCGCTTTCCGTTCCTCCAACCGTGACTGTATTGGAACGTCTGGCAAATAACTGTCGTAATCGTTAACGACAAAACGAGGAAAGTCAGCAGGTGCATGGCAGCCATCTGTAAGAATTGAAATACGTACTTGTTGGAATGTTAAACAAATAACTCTTCCTCATTTCCAACTTTCAACCACTCGAGCTTGGATTTACAATAAAGGTCGCGGTGGCGATCTTCGCTGGCAAATTATTTCACATCACTATATATTAATCAGAGCTTTAAATATTCGAATAATTCCAATAATCGAATAGTACGAAGTATTCGAATAATTCAAAGGTTCTCGAATTTCGGATTTTACCGAGTACTAAGCTTAACATTTCAAAAATAAATAATTGTTAATAATCGTTAAAATGAATATTCGAATTCTCCTAATTATTTGAGTAATGTTCGAATATTCAAATACTCCTAATTATTCAAATAATATATTCTGAGTATTCGACTATTCGTAACAGCCCAACTATTAATCATTTAATATTAGTAAAAATTTAGATAAGAGAACTGCACAGATCTTGACAAATCCATGTTTCCTCGTTCCCACATTGAAATAAAAACAATTTGGCATCGTCGTTCGTTTGTACTGTGCGAAAACTACTTGTTAGTAATCCAAAATCCTCGAAAGACTAATATCATACGATAAATAATGATAAAATCAATTATGCCTCACGAAACCGACGTTCCTTTATCAGCTTCCCTAGAAAGTGGTAAATGCGATATTCCAAAAGTTTGAATGCATCAAGAACACTGATTTCTAAAAACGTTCTACATTTATAAAAAATAAACATTTTTTAGTAAACCTGTGAACGTGGCTATCGCTCGTTCCAAGTACCGCCCGGCTCCCAAACGAAGCCATATTGCAAAATCCCAGATCGAAATCGTTTCTCGGCAACCGATTTCAGTTTACACCTTTTTCGCGTGCTCCTTTCCTGCGGTCGGCCAGCGAAAAAGGCAGTTTTATCGGGCGATGTGCAGCGAATGCGAACGTAAAACAATGGATTGTTCGGGTGTCACGGGTGACTTGTCGGACCAACGATCCGTTCCAACTCACGTAATTTCAGAACAAGGGTAGCCCAGTCTGTTTAGTGCCTCGATCACCTGTTTAAATTCCTCCGTCGATCCTTTTCACCGATGCATTTAAAATTCCAGCCCCCTCGTCCTTTCTCATATCTTAACCAGCACCTGGGAAACTTTCCACTTACATAGTAGACACTCGTTCGATTAATTCACCACTTCATTAATAAAAATAACCAGTCGTACCTAAATTTGCAACGTCGATGATATTAAATATAATATTCCTTCGCAAATAATATCAGGAGCGTTACAGACTTCCTCTAAAAATCAATAGATAAATTCTCAAGAAATTCACAATGAACTTACGATAATAAAACACTGCGAGTGTTCTCCGCAAATTAATAACATCCTTCGCAGTAGAACATTAAACTATTTAAATAATACCCTGTCGCGCAACAAACAGGAGCGTGGCAAAGTAATTGAATTCCGATAGCGATTTCAATCGTAAAGCACAGTCGATATTCCATTTCGAGCCTTCGGCTATTGACGCCCAAATTTCCTCGCTCAACCGACCACCTACACATTTAATCGTCGCGCTATTAAACCCGGTATTAATTCACTTGCACTCGGCTGAAATATTTAGAATCTTCTTAACGTAACCGCGCCACGAAAGGCTGTACGTGTTAATTCAGAGAATTAAAATTGTAGTTGCCGAAAGATTGGTCCCGGGGAAAGTGCGCGCGGGGATTAGACTCGCGTCCATTCCGCAAATTAACTCGCCAGATTCCGGGATTCAAGCGAGCTCGTAAAGGCGGGAGAAATGGGAAATGGAAGGCGGCGCGGCGCAGCGATCCCGACGATTCCTCGGGGCGTTGAGATGCATTTACTTAACATTCACGCTTCCCGATGCCCGGGAACCGGCTACTTTTACGATTAACCGCCGGTTCGATCGTTCGTTTTACAGACGCTCCAGAATCGCGACTGCTCCTTGAGGGGAAGAAAATCAGGAGGAAAAGGAAGGAAATAAAGGGGCCCATTTATCTGGGCTCATTGACAGCCACCGTGCTGTACGTGCGCGCCGTTCGTCGCGTGAGGTTTTCTCGAAAAACTTTAGAGTACCCTCGTACGTTTCCACGTGCTAATTTTAAAGGAACCATTAACGCTACGCGCGTCCCCGGTCATTAAGATAAGAGTAAGTGCTACTAAGTGTCCCGCGGATAAGGGACACGGCCAGAGTCTCTGTCGCGTAGAGACCAGCCGTTTCCGAGTGCCGTCAAAAAGGCGCGACCAAGTGTCCCGCGGCCTTTGCATTGTTCGACTTTAGCCAAAAACGATATCTTTGATTCCTCTGACGCCATGCTGTGCCTGCGGTGTCTATCTGAGAGCGCTTCAACTAGGGATGCAAATATTCGAATGGCCACGACAGTCGAATCATTCGAATACATAATTTCTTCAAATATTATGGAGGCGAAGTATTCGAATAATCGAATAGTTCAAAGTGTTCGAATTTCGGATTGCACCGAATACGAATCTGAATGTTTGAAAAGCGAATAATTGTAAAGAGCAATATGAAAAGAATTTCTGGGTGAATGGTGAGAAAATATTTCATGTTCAGTTTTTTATGCGATACCTACAATCCGAAATTCCATCACTCCGAATATTCGAGTATTCCTAACTACTCGAATAATGTTCGAATTTTTTAATATCTACTATTATCTATTTGAATCACATTCGAGTGTCAAATTCGAATTCTACTGGTATTCGAATATTCGAATATTCGTAAGAGCCCTGATCTGAACGCTGCAGACTCCTTTTTTGCTGAAACACCCTCTACGGGGTGTTGCAATATTGATTGGACTAGATTAAATTAAAGTTGATTGAAATGATTACAAAATTCATCATAATTCTAATTAAAGATTGTGCTATCAATATAGTAGAGGACGTGGAAATTGCGTCTGAATTTGGGGAAGCAGAAATTTAATGGATAATGCCTATGTTAATGTAATACAAAAGATTCTTTTCAATTTAGTATTTTTGGGGCTATTCTGCGGTTTGATGTATTTTCATCGTTTTCTTAATGACTCATGTGATACTTTAATTTCCCTTGAAGGATTCTATGTGATGTTCCTGCGGAATGCAATCTTGTTAACGCAAACAAGGATTTACTCGCCCGAATATTTGCGCGCATAGTGCGTCAACCGTTTTGGAAATAAATTTCCTCGGACGGGGAACAAATTCCGGTAGCACCGATTGAATCTCACGCGAATAGGATCCGAGATATCAATCATTTGAATCGCGATCCGATACAAGGGGGCAAAAATAATCGCGCAGTCGATGAACTGTGATCGCGTACTGTTTTGCTGGTACTTCATTCGCTGGTAAAAAATTTATTTTCTATTTCTGATCGACAGGAGGATATACATTGTGAATGTACGTGCTTTTCTATTAACTCCCTTCCGCCACTTGCAATTGCTCGGAAATGCTCGCTGACTAGCTCCGCTGTCAAAGAATAAATCTTCGCGCAGAGTATAAATAAATAAACAACAACGAAGGTATTCGTTATCACAATTAAATTAAAAGTACATTTGCAAGATTCCCCTCGAGATGTTAAAAAGTAAGGAAAGTTAACTCAAATATTGGAAACGCGAATTGCGTGCTGCAATTTTGATGGTTACAAAATTAGTAATAAACAAATTATTTTACAAAATGTACATTCCTCTGCACCTCGTTGCTTTAACAGAAATTAGTTTTCGAATCTTCTCTGTTACACTTGCGTGCAATTAATTGCTCTGACAGTTATTAGGTTTGCAACTCTGTTTGCCCCGCTCGTTTTGCTACGATAAACATTCGTTCATCCGGCATTATTTTGCGCATTGATGGCTCCATTATCCGCACGCGGTTCCGTAAATTATTTTCTTTACGAGGGACGCGTCCAATTGTGTCTTAGAGAGGGAGAATCCATTCCGAAATAACACCAATTACGTTCGTTTTCCTCGGCAATCGATCAAATAAATCGGAAGAATAAATAATTCGAGTATTTTATAATATAACTTTTTTAACACTTCATCTGTCTCGTACATTTAAGTGTGAATCTGCAAAATTGATTTAGTATATCAAACGATAAATAACTAAGTGGCACATTTCATATTATTCTCGTTAAATATTCGAGAATAGTAATTTCAAATCCGCGACGATCCTCTAAATATTATATTTCGATTGAAATCACCATTTCTGTATTTAGGAAATAATAATTGTAACAAACATTAAGCGATATCAAGTGGAGCAAAGGGTCCTTGTGCTTTTGTAGACCTCCGTTGATACTTCGCACCACTACCGCCAAATAAAATATAAACAAACCGGCCATGTAATTCATAATTCGTCACGCTTTGCCGCGTACAGTTCATTCGCCTTCCCCTTCCGCTCGAAAAGGATACCAAGGCCCGTGTCCTTGCCAATTGACTTTTTAACTCCAATTTTCCTTACCAACTTCTGATAACCCTAATCATACTTAGTGACATATTCTGGTGCTCCTATTCTTTTCCGTTAAATCGTTACACCTGCTGGGATTAATTGCAATTACAGCGCTGGTTCTACGAACGACAAACTTAAAATTGCATTGACTTCTATTTCACAATATTTCTATTTACTTTCAATTGTGAATTATTGTGCCGTCATTGCAAACAATGCTTGACAATTCCATGAAAATATATGATAGTGCTGGGGGGGAATATGTAAGTAAATATGTGTTTTAAATATCAACCACCTCGATCACCCCTTTAGTCGAGCAAGTGCGGTGAACGCCCCTCAGGCGTTCGGTGAATACGCTTTACAGCCTATATCTAACGATATCCGCACATGACGGGCGCTGGGTGTTGAGATCTTAGTACCGACTGGGTTGAATGAGATATGTGTTGAGTGGAATGGACATATAGTATAGTAATGCAAAAATCCAAACCTAATTAACGCGTTAATTCTTACCTTAAAATTGATTAGGGATAGCACGTACAGTGTTGTGAAGAGCTATCGCGAATTTACCGTACTGTCATCACTGTCGGTTTAGATCAGCTTTATATAGCGAAATTCTGCCTAACCCTTTGCTCGTAAGACTCATTACGAACCGCTGTAAAGCTCTACCGTATTATCAAAAGTTTGGAATGCCTTTCTATAGTAACAATGAAAGCGACGAGACTCGGACGGTAATTACTATTAGACAATATTGTGTAGCCAACGTTGTCCTGCATAGGCAATTATATAATGAATTTTAATTGGAACGTTGAAAGTTGCTCCAGGGGGTTGTTAAATTGTCAAAGTGTCGATTTACGGTACGAAACAGGGAGGTGCCCGTAGTACTTGAATCAATCAGCTAATGACTTATATAGAAAAGGCTTGGAAACATTCAACTTTGTAAAAAGAATCAACATTTACCTATCATTTCGATTAATCTCCTATATAGTTGGCAGGTGTTCCGGGGCGCGCGAGAACAGACGAGGAATGTAGATAATGTAGGGAATGTAGATGATGTAGGTAATTTAGGAATTAAGAAGAAGTTACTGTCAAATAATTATTATGTTACTGTATATAAGTTCTGTCCGTTTGTCTGTTGTTTAGCAACGTTTAATAATTAAAAAAGGAGTTGTAAAATATAGTAATAAACTAAAGCTGTTACTACCCGACCCGCCGGGTACCCGGGTACCCGGTGAGACACCCGGGTATTCCAAAATTACCACCTAGCTATTACCACCTGACCCGTCGGGTATATTTCGGGTAATTTATATTTTTTATCTGCTTAGGTGTTATTCGGAATATTTGGGTGCTCGGGTACCCGGCGGGTCGGGTAGGACTCGGGTAATATTCTTTATCTTGAGATAGAACCGGGTACTCGGGTATTCGGATACCCGGAGTACCCGGGTTGCTAGTAGTACCCCTATAATAAACAAACTGTCAAATAGACCAGACGGTTTATTAAAAACCAATATTATACAATCGTCGAAGTATAGACCATCGCCAAAGTATTGGTCTGTGCTTATACCTCGTCTCTGATACAACCATCGACGAAGTATAGGAAAGACCTATCACCTTATGGATGTGCGTGTCGCCATCGGCGAAGTATAGGATAGACCTATCACCTTATGGATGAGCGTGTCGCCACCCAAATTGTGTTATCGACCCATAATTTCAGGACTGAATTTAGCGGCCTCTACTCATGCACAGCGTCCAACTCAGCAACTACTCTGAAATGGTGAGATATGCTGAAAAGTGTGTTGCGTGCTTTTATACGCGTGACTAGTTTAAAGTGTGAGTTTGACATAGGCTTTCGCTACGCTACGCTTTGACTCGATTTGTCAACGACTCATGCGGATTTCTCTCCGAAAATGCATTTCGAGGATCAAGACACTATGGCGCTCAAAAATGATATTTCTTCGAAAGCTCGTGCAAGCTATAAATTGCAAGATGACAAATTGTTTTGTTAGTACTTTGCGCGTAGTAGAACCCTTTCACGTATCGTACGCCGAAAAGTATTACAAATTGACGCTGTTACTGACATTCCCGCAAGTTTCTAATGCACTGTTTAATCATTCTAGCGAAGTAATAGTAATTGGATTCTATTTGCCCCGAGTATTAGTTCACCGTCGACATTGAAATTTACAGTAAAATCTAATTCTTATATCTAAGCCTCGCAGAAAGTGGCACGAGTGTCGTGGGGTGCATGGATGCAACTGCAAATCGAGCATTCTTTAATTTCATAATCATACGGGATGCTCAATGTGTCGAATACGAGTTACATTTCTGAAGTTGAACTCTTTCGTGTAAGATTTTTCAAGTCTTTTCTCTTAACAGTAATTACATTCGAGTCATTAGGTTCTTTTAATAAGGCGCGTATAGAAGGCATTACTTTGGTATAATAACTAGTAATGACAATCATTGTTCGTACTACCTGCTCACAATAATATCGCAGAAATGTTTCTAAAACGAATGCCAATTATATAAAACGGGCCACTAACCACTGCGCATATGTGTTGGAAAGAGCAGAATCCAATGAGCTGACCATACCAGGTAATCGTAGATAGGGTGACGTGCATGTGTCTGTCCTAAAATCAGAAAATTAAATCGATGCAACATTTGCTCGTGATTTTTACAATTCCGATTAATAATTCGAGTCGAGTAGAGTCACCCCGAAAAATTTGAAAAGGTTCCAAGTGCAATCAGTCTTCGTAGCAATTTTGCAGTCTAGCAAGATCCTTTTTGATCGCGCGTAAAGCGATCGTAGAGTCCCCGCTTTTTTCGCGTCCATCTACATATTTTGTGGAGCACCGCGGCTCTTACTTAGAGTAATTTTACCGCAAAATAATTAATGCGTCTGGAAAGTGGTTGACGCGGAAAGATGACAACGGAAAGCAGCGATACCTATTTGTGCTACGGATTTTACCACTATCGCTTCGGTTGTTTAATGCCAAAATATCTTTTTTATTAATATTTCGGAAACTGTTGAATGTTGAATACATATATGAGATTCATCAAAATCTGTAGCACATATACCTATCGCGGCTTATACCTATCGAGATTATATATTATAATACCAAATAATACATATACCTATCGAGATTATATATTATAATACCAAATTTGAAATGAATCGGATAATATTTGTAGAAGTTATGAAACATTTATTGCAAAGATGTACTGCAACACGGTCACAAAAGTATTCGAACGGCATTCTAAAATAATTGAAAAACTAGGTAGTGCACAACGTCTGAAAAGCGTAATTGGAGCCAAAGGTAGCCTAAATGAATATTAATCTAACATATGCTGCATATAATTAATGCAGTTCGAATATTTTTGTGACTCTGTTGCAGTACATCTTTGCAATAAATGTTTCATAACTTCTACAAATATTATCCGATTCATTTCAAATTTGGTATATACAATCTCGATACTAACGTCTTATAGTAGTTACAACATTACTTTTAGAACTTTAGTCTAACATGTATATTTTTATTGTTTACAGTTTTAATAGCGAGCGTTCGAATACTCTCGTGGCTCACTGTATACAGAATAAATATTCATTTTATGTACCAATGCTAACACAGTATTGGTATCGTGACATTCTCGAATGTATCGCGAAACTTGTAAAAAGTTTTGTAATAAGAAAGTGTATATCACGCATGTAATTTTCGAATATATACTTTCTAAGCCATCTGTGTTAAGTTTCACAAGCTTAATTAAAGTACACTCCTGTATGTAGATGCTAGATATTTTATAAACGAAGGAAATGTATCACGCGTAATATTTCTATTTTACTGTTAGCAGAACGTGTATGTAGAAACGACTTTTGTTATGAACGATGCTACCTTTGGAAGTCACCTCTGTTTACACGGCTCGGTGACGATATCCCAACACTTCGTAAACACGTACGCGTGTATTGCCTCGCGAGTCCTGCCGCCTGCCTGCTCTCCCCCCACCAAAGCTAATATTCGCGAGGTACAGCGACACGGCGCGGGGGTCATTCGTTCCGTGGACGTCGTTGAGTTGAGACGCTTCGATAGCTAGCTGCGTATTTAAGTGGTACGCGTACATTATCTACCCTCATATAATTAGTTCCAGTCTTCTTCTTTACTCTCTATCGTCACTTGCTGCTCCTGTTAATACAGTTTCGTCCCGAAATTGAGTAAATATCGCGAGAAAACCGTTAGATGTTCGTCGCGTATTCCCTTCGTTGCCTTACCGATATTTCTGCACATTTAGTGCACACATATCGTGTCTCGGTATTCAATTACATTCCTTTCCGGGCGTATTTCAAGTTTATTTGTTGTTTAATTGCCTTACGAATGTTTTAATGCTTTTCTTTCAAACTTGTTGCATCGTTAGGTTACAGGCGTTGAGGCGGGAGTCGAAAGCCAAGGGCAGACAACGCCATGACACTTGCTGGTTAATTTGAACGGTGCTTGGATGGCATCTGGTTTCATTCCTTGGAAGAAGGAGCTAGCAATACGTGTGGTATATGTATTTTTCTCGTTATTTTATTGAATCATTGTTGGTTGTGAGGATGGTGGGTAACTTTGCAGTCGGTTAATACCGGGATGAAATGGGAAAAGATTCAATTACGATAAATTGAATAATTTTAATTAGATTTGTTTAAAATTTTTAAAATGGCGTCGGTAGATGTTTACGAAATATTGGAATGATCAAATTCTATTTCATTTCGGTCGCGTTTACGTTGAATTCAACGATATTTCAATGATTTTTAAGAATCTATCTCTATGAAGCTGTTGTAATGGCATTTACCTTCGGTTTTGAATGCAAGTTTTGTTCTTTATGTACAAAAACTGCGTAGTTGATCAATGAGGTGCTATTCAAACATATATAATTAAGGAATCTTGATTCTTGCCATGAATTTTGGATATTTATAAAGATCGTGATATATTTTGAAGTATTATTCGAATAACACGAACGTGCTTACAACTTTAATGACGAAAGCGACTACTATGATTCATTTAAATGTAATCATTATTTCTGAAGTAGTATATTTTGGATAATATCGTGTGAAATGTAAAGCTGCTCGTATCCAGCGAGCATTCTGTATTTTCGCATCACACTTTGTATTCTAAATAATAAGGAGCGAAAGTCCCTTGGCTGGTTCCAAGAAAAACCATATTTCCTCGCGACAAACACTCGATGAAACCACACCCACCTCACCCTCTTATTTTATTTATTTTTCAGAGATTGTGACCGCGTGCAATGTGGTCAAATAGAGTCAGTGTTTATGACGTACGAAGTTATTCGTTTTGAAGAGCACAGTTGCTCATAGTAGAGCGTCGTTAACAATTTCGGGATACGCGAGGGTAGAGTCAGTGTTTTTTACGCAATTTGTATTCTATCACGAGCGTCGCGGCTCTCAACTTCGAATCGCGAGACTCGAATCTTTCGGGCGCGTTGGTAGTTTACTATTTCTTTTTTTTTTTTTACTTTTGAAAGCGAAAGTCGTTGTCGGAAATTAGAGTC
Source organism: Andrena dorsata (assembly GCA_929108735.1). Classification (NCBI taxonomy): domain Eukaryota; kingdom Metazoa; phylum Arthropoda; class Insecta; order Hymenoptera; family Andrenidae; genus Andrena; species Andrena dorsata. The sequence continues at coordinate 29,408,836 of OV815489.1, forward strand.
AGTCCGTCAGCTGAAGAGGAGATTTATGCGCTATATTTTAATGGAAAGATGTAAGTATGCATTTCATTAAATTCTTTTTAAGTAGAGTTCATTCTTCAATATTTTAGAAAGAAAAAAGTTAAAAAATTTAGAAAAATTAATTTTTAGAATAGACTCACCAAGCAATTCAAAACTAACGAAACATCTTATCATTTAGACATTTTAAGAAAAAATTTCGTTAGTTTTGAATTGCTTCGCGATTCTTCATCAGAGTTCAAACAATCGTAACTTTGGAAACAAATTGTAATCGTGTTCTGTTCCTTCGTTCCAGTCTGGGCGCAGCTGAGCAGCCTGACGACTTCTTCTGAGCAGCCTGATGACTTCTGAGGAGCTCGATGACTTCCCTTGATCACTAGCAGGGGTGTTGGCGTCTTCGTCACCGGGGCACAGCGAAATGTGAGTGCGCATGCATTATGGTTCCTCTGGTCACTCAATCATGTCGTAGGACGTTTGGTCCGAATCGACACGAGTGACCGGTTGTATACGTGCTTTGGCGAGCATAATGACCGCGGGTATGGTAACCATGCCCGTGAATTGTAACATTTTGGCTGTATATGTATTTATTAGACGAGGGCTAGGGTCTTCTTGTACACCGCGCCTTTTCAATAGAATCAAATTATAATCCTACTTTCCACGATAAACGGTTCCTAACGCGAATGTTTATTGATCATACATTGATGTAGATATTTACTAATGCACATAAAGGTGCATAGCAGCTCAGAAGGTATTGGTATGAATATCAATACGGCTGAATGCTAATTTTTATGTAGTGAAAAAGTTTGATACTCTCAGACTCCACAGCTACGATCATTTTTATTTAATGTGTAGATGAAAAATCGGATGCCCTCCGATTTCGTCATTGCGACGATTATAATGACTTGAATTTCTTTTATTTTTCTGATACTACGTGTTCAAAAGTAACTTGAGTTCTAAATGATGATAATAATCATAAAAGTGTAATTCCTTTCTTATAAAGGTCATTCGTTTGCATACACAATAGAATAATGTGCAAGAAGACAATTGAGGGTGGGCAAATTTCAGATTCAAAGTAATTAGCATGAGAACATACTTTCTTGATTTATGAAATTTACTTTGAAGATGGAATCGCTCGTTTTAAATTCTTAAAGTAAATTCTTGATGATTTAGAATAATTTTCTTAAATAATTCTATTTTAGAGTCTTTTTTCTTGCTAATTAATTGTCGAGTAGAGTGATTTTTCTTAATGATGCAATCTAAAGTAGAGTCCTTTTTTATTTATCAAACTTTAAACTATTCACAAGTTGAAAGTCGAGTCACTTTCCTTAACACTATAAAATGAAAGAATACTAGCTAGACACTATACAGACTAATCATATTTTCTAGTTGAGGATTTTCAGGATATCTTTCCGTACCTATTGCCTTTTAACTCATCCACGTGCCCAGGCGCTACTTGGGTGGGTGAAAGCAATAGGGCACGATGACTTTCTTTACTAAATAATTACATTCTGGCGGCTGGCATTGCGTTAGTGTATCGTGCACGTCGCATTTTACACCTGTGTGTGTTTGTGTGGTTAGGCGGTAGAATTTGCGTCGGTGAAAAATTTTCATCAAAGGCCATGTTAACGAAACTATAACATTATATTATTATTCGTGGTAATAAGGATACCATTGTATCATATTCCTTGTTGCACACGACGATCATTCTAGTAAATAATCTTGGAATATGAAACTTAATCAATCTCGTACAATCAAACGGGAAAGTAATAACGATTGATGTATGTACCTAATACGTACAATGCGCATCATCAAGTAATCCATTGTTTAAAATTGAAAATAATTAATTGCTATGTAAATCATACATACACGCAATGGTCACGGCCTTTGCCAGCCGATTTCAGTGAAAACTGGTACGTACTTATTAGAGTGTGATTGTGGCCAAGCTCGGGTGAGGGAGTCGTCCCGGGACGGTCTCTCTAGTGTAGGCTTTTGCACCCGGGCGGAAATGCTTTAGTATCGTGGAGTGGGTTGACTGATGATTGTGTTTGAGAGACTGTTTTGCCATTTTTTAAATATAGGTGTTGCGTAGGATAGGTAACTTACCTTCTGGTACGAATGTGTGACTTAAATATAAGTAGGTAGGGCCGGGGCAGGTCGTCGTATTCTCTGATGTTCCCCCGCGCAATATTCCCCCGCGCGATGACCTGCTTTCAGGAAATTTGTGAGAAAAGTCGACGGCCTGACTAGCGCGAGTGGGGTATGCCCTCGCTTCTAGCCTCGCTATGTCGACTTTTTGACGCCAGTGAGACATTGCACATTGTCGCTGGTCGCGGTCGGCAGGACGGGCCTGGGCACGCTATTAACTTTCAGAAGGGCTAACCGCCTGAAGCAAGAAGTGGCCAAAGAGACGCAGATAGCCCGGCCAGAAAAAGGCCACATCATGTGGGCTAGGCCAAGAATGCCCCTGTATTCTCGGATGCAGGGTCATTCTTCGTAGGTATTACTTTGCCATTATGCTCGCCGGTAGTTGTAGTAGTAGTAATTTGGTTGGCTATAGGCTGACCCATCGACACCCCCTCCCTGAAATTTAGCACACCGCGTTTTCAATTAGGGTTGCGAAGAACATTACGGGGTCAGTTAGTGTTCCGACTAAATTGTGATTACGGTTTGAATTAGCGTTGCGAATAAAATATTCCCCGCGTTTGGTTCCAGCATAGCGTTGCGAATGAATGTCGAGCGTGGTTGCTTGTAGTGTTCCGAAAAAAGAGTCGCGATTGTTTTTGAGATTGTTCTTGTATTTTGAATTGGAGTTACTAGAGTTTGATTCATTGCATTACTTTTGATTCGTGGTATTCTTTTTACTAGAGTTACGATGCGACTGATCGCGTTTTTTTAATTACTCGTCCTAGTTTGATACTTAATACTTTTTTGAGTTAGTGTTGCGATGATGACTGATCGCGTTTGTAATTAGAGTTACGACCCCAATGCCCCGAAACTGTCCTGGGACATGTCCGAAGACATGTTCCTGGGAAAAAGGAGTCCCGAGCAGCTGGCTTTGCTGCACATGGGACCCCACACAGCCTTCAGGAAGGCTGCAGCGAATTAAAGTTAGAGTTGCGTATTGCGAGACACAAGTGCACTGAATTTTTATTAGTGTTGCGAAAAATGAAACCACCCACGAGGTGGTTCTCGGTAGCTTTTTATATTTGTTAAAGTAATGTAGCTCCTTGGGAGCTTTTTCGTTTGCTATTCGGGATTTGTATTGAGTATAGTAGAATTTTCTGTAATGAAGCACCATCCAGGAATTTTGAAGTTGTTTGAGAAATTAGTGCTGCGAGTAGTCCAAAGTCCTAGTGACTATGCTCGGGAGTTGATTTTAGTCTGTAATAAGTTAGCGTTGCGAAAGAAAGAAACGGTCCACTCACGGTTTTCTTGCATTAATGAGTGGACAATGATCAGCTGTCCTTCTGGCTACTGATTATTTTTTCTAGCAGCCCTAAGTGGCTGCACCATCCTCCTTCTACTACCACTACCTACCCACCCGACAAATGTTTTAGTTGTACATATTATTTTCAGATTGATAAGAAATGTAGTTTTTATTTTTATAAATTTTCAATATTCTTTGGCATTGATCAAAATTCATCCGCGATTGTTGCTTAATTTGATGATGTTGACACGAAATTCACACTGAAAAAGTAGATAAATGCAATTCGGCACTTTATATTGATAGTAAATTTGCAATATTAACGCGTGCTCGTTGTTGCTACTTTCTGCATGAAAGTAACTTCGATTACTGCGCAGTAAAGTGCAACCCATAAAAATACTTAAAAAAGTAAAAAAAATACGCCAAGTACATGATAAAATCGAGGACGGAAAAGAGTAAACACAAAAAAATAGAAGAAAATATAAATTGTAAAAAAAGATGTGATATCAAAATGAGCTGCAAGTACATAATAAAGGTGCTTTCCACCTGCGCTTAAGATGACACAACTACATATACACAGCTAAAATGTTGTGTTCATACATTCCATTACTCATACCGCCGACATATTAATAATGTGAAGATAAAATGTAACATCTAGACATTTGCCCAGATGTTCGCCGCCTGGAAGTCAAATACTTGGCGTAGCCAGGCAAAGTATTCTCAGATCATCAATACCGATACCTTCCCCCTTGCAGGCTCTCAGATAATTTGTCCATTTAAAACTTAGACAATATGAGTACATTTTCATTATATTGCGTTTTAAAATAATTCCAAGATCATTCATCGATACCGATACCTTTCCTCTCATAAGCTTTCAGATAATTTGTCAATTTAAAACTCTGACAAATATGAGTACACTTTCATTATTTTACGTTTTAAATACTTCTTATTCATCGACACCTTGACTTTGCCTGGCCACACCAATGTATTTGACTTCCAGGCCGCGGACATCTAGGCAAATGTCTAAATGTTACATTTTATCTTCACATTATTAAAATGTCGGCGATATAAGTAATGGAATGTATGAACACAACATTTTAGTTGCGTATATGTTGTTGTGTCATCTTAAGCGCAAGTGGAAAGCACCTTTATTATGTACTTGCAGCTCATTCTGATTTCACATCTTTCTTTACAATGTATATTTTCTTCTATTTTTTTGTGTTTATTCGTTTCCGTCCTCGATTTTATCATGTGCTTGGCGTATTTTTTTTACTTTTTCGAATTTTTTTTATGGGAATCTCATTTCTCTTTACAAAGTATGTATGTATTATATATGTATAGTACTTTGTGTACAGTACATGGTGCGCGAAACAGCTTATGGCGCTGAAAGGAGCCTTTGGCGCTGAACGTATTTAACATTGAACTGTATGCACAACCACAATTATTAATACCTTTCGAAGAATAATATTTATGCATTTTTAGCATTTCGTGGCCAAGCTTGTTTGTCTACTCTTAAATCATCAACGGATACCCACGTGGTGCCCTTACCCCTTACCATACTCGTGTAATGACCATCGGTAATACTTTTACCGTGGTGGAAAATCGTTGCCTTAAGTTTATAACAGTGATCCCCCATTTGTATTTTAGTAGTAGGTATTGCTGCTTAGGCTGCTTTTTCACATTCAAATTCGGAATTATTATGCGCCCAAAGCGGCTGCTGTTCTTCCGTCTTGTAATTAGGCATACTTAAGCGCCCATAGTGACTGCCGTTTCTTTTTTCGTTAAAATTGATAAGTATTAGACGCCCAAAGGGGCCACTCCTTTTTTCTATCAATGTTCAGAATCATTAAGCGCCCAATGCGGCTGCTCGAAATTTTTCTGAAGGTCCGAATTCCGTGGCGCTCGATTTGTAAATTGCGGATTTCAAATGATCTCTGTTTTACCCGTGTTGAATTCTAATTCCTTCCACGTGTAGCGTTACAATCTTATTTTAGACTGAATCGATAACGTTGGGTGTCACATGAAGATGGTAAGGGGGCTCGCGAGCCCCCCGAGCGTGTGACACAAAATTACATTGCGTGATATGTCTATCCTATACTTCGTCGATGATATTATTCCATTCCTAATCGGTAATGTCGGACGCGACAGGAAAATGATAATGCGGCCCGTAGTCGCCGATTCCTGTGACAAAAATTTACATTCGACATACATAAGTCTATCCTACATCCCGTCTGGGACTGTACTCTGATTGCTGTGTAGAACAATATCCAGGCTCGTACATGTTCAACCTCCACCTGTGTAATTGACTACTTACCCACTTATTCTTTTCCGCGTATACTAGTCAGTCGCTCCCCGACGTTATGACCGATTTGTGTTTCCAGGACTTTTCGTTATAATCTCTTTGCTTTTCCTTTTACAATAGCACAGCTTTACAATAGTGATAACGTGAACAAGTGATAACGGGGCAACAGTGATATTTCTGTGGCGTTCATGAATATCCTATCAGGAATTACGCTTTGTAAGAAAACAGTAAAGGTTGAACATAGAGTAACGAGCGTGAAATACTTATTTATCTTTTTAATCCACGGTTGTCACACCGAGTCAAATTGACCCTGCGTTGTTTTAAGCAAAAAACCTTTTTGTCGAGACTCTTATTGCTTCGAATTTTTTTTGTGCATGATGACTTAATTTAACAAATAGTTTTTAAATAATAACTGATTGAAAATTGACAGGGTCAAATTAACCCAGTGTGACAACTGACAACGACGTTCGAAAAAGTAGGTGTGACATTGAGGGTTAATTGCAACGGAATAATTATTATTCAGATACGATGGGTCCGCGAAATTTACACAGGTTTATGTGAATTTTTTATTTTGGAAATAAACCGAGCGAATGACAAACCGTATAATTTACTAAATCATTTTTCGAGGATACTTTTAATTTAAGAATATAATAAATAACTCTGGGAAAATAATTCTGATTCGGGCAATTTGCAATATACATTTCACAAAAAATTTTAATCGTACTTTTTTGTTACTTGTCTATTTTTTGAACATTTTATTTATTTCTTATAAAAATGAAATAATACTATATTGAATATACCCGTTGCGTTCACTATCAATTAAAAATATTATTCGGACGTCCGTATATCCGATTCTAGATCAAATACCTACGGTTAAATACCAGACGCGCACTTTTTTTAAATGAAATCTCGTGTAACGGAACTCCTTTCATGAACTGGATTTCCTTGAAACTTTCTACGCGCACGGTAGACTCGTTAGTGTACATACAATACAAATATTTGCCTGATTGATACTCAAGGTTGTTAACCTTTCGCTGTTGTAAAATATACAACAGTTGTGAATTATTATTCTTTCTGCCTGAGAGCGACCAATCGATTTTGAACCCATTTCTAATCCATTAGCCACGCTTTCTGCACTTTATGAAAAATCCTCGCCTCTTTTACTCCAATTTTTCAGTCTGAATGCATAGGCGTTGAAGAGTTGCTTATTTATAAAATAGTAGTCGTTTACTCTGTTCCGGCTTTTTTCTTTTTTAAAGGGAACTACATCGCTTTTCGAGACTTTTCCTAGCATTCCATATCACTTTCGCCTTACGATTAGCGATAGGTAGTACAAAAATAATATTAATTACCATTTGATTAACTACTGTCGATAGTACCGTGCAATTAAAATTTGAAACAAGCGGTTCACGATAGAAATAAATGCAGAATGAGTCACTGCGGTTTCTAATTTATGAATTATGCTCGCTACTGCATTGTCCACGGTGTTACTAGCTAATGAAATTGACGGATTTATTCTCCCAGCGCGCCTTACAATTATGTATGCATTATGCATGGCAATGTAACGATGTTTAATCGAATGTTAATCGCGGCATTTAGCGTTTAACGAACTCTACCGTTTAGAATTCTAACGCGATTGTGTATGTTCTTCTTATTGAATTTTCTTAATTAATCAATGTATACAAGTTTCAGATGAGACTTTCTGCGAGTTGAACGTAAATTATACATATAGTGCGTTTCAAAATCGTTACGCACAATTTTAACCCTCCGTGGTCACACCTTCTTATAATCACAAATTGGTCACATGGGGTGAGCGTCATTTTTGAATTACCATTTTCGTATTTTTGAATCTTGTAACTTTTCTAATAGTCTTTTTTTAGAAATGTAAATTTTTATATGTTAAGATTTGAGTTTGAAGAAATAGTTGTGGATAAAAGCGATTTTTTTTATTAAAATTCACGAAATTTTCAAATTTTATTTTTAAGGTCTAAGGTTGATGGATATATCAGCAATGCTACTTTGTGAACAGCTCTAATGTTAACTGCTTCATAAACCTAGTACACAAAACAGTTTTCATTACTTCGTTATCGAAAGGCATTGAAAATACACTATACAATATGAAGCGCTGAGCTTAATTACAAAGTTCGATTAAAATCTGAACGAGAGCCGGAGATGATTACTATACGGGCTAACAAGTTTGCTTCAACTTTAAACCGCTGGCTCATTAAAATTGTCGCATCGTGCGTGGTGAAACAATTACCTGTGCTTGAAAAGATAATCGAATTCAATTGCCTACGGGAAGTACACTGAACGCAATACGAGCACAATTATGTAACAGAATGCAAAAGAGATTTCAGTGGGTTCGACGGCAGTGTGGAAAATAAAGGACCTGTGATCCGTGACCGCAGGATTTTCAAACATTGGAATCGTTACCTATTTAGTTAGTCATGCAGCTAGATAGTGAAACTTTCGATTTTTATCGGTTGAAAATTGAAAGGTAAGGGGGAAAAGCAGGGAACGTCCGTTTTCTAGTGAGTTTACGGTGTGCAACGCGTTTTTATAATGGCAACTGGGACCATAACACTGTTGAGTCACAAAGAGCAATGAAGTAGAAATGTCCACATACGATAACGTTAAATATTTGGTGTACTGTTTAAAAACAGGGAATGTCTAGCCTGCACTGGAACAGAGGAAGGAATGTCTCCACTCTTGTTTTCACAGCACATCTTTGTTTCGATAATAAAGACGGGAATCCACCTGGAAGCTAAGCTAAGCTATGCTATGCTAGGCTAAGTTTGAAAAAATTAGCATTAATACATCCTTGTGGAACCGGTCCTACCAAAAGCTACACTGTGCTATGGTTTTTATGTTTCATAGCTTAGCTTAGCTTCCAGATGCATTTCCAGCTAAATAAAAGGGAACACTTCGTATTTCGTACTAGTATTCTGCTGTGTTCAGCTCGAAAAGAAATTAAAATAATGTGAAACAATTATTTCTTTCCTGATTCTTCTTCTGATGACCTAATTAGAGTATAAATTATGCTGTGAAGAACACAGTTAAATTCATTGAATCTTGTTTCTTTACTGGTGGACTAAAGTACTGAAACCTGAGTTTCTCGGTAAAGCTGTTTCGCGACATTATTCGTTTTGCTTCAGGGAGTGCAACAACTGTGATGCTGCAGATAAGCGCGACTTCTGATTGTACACGCTTGCATAACAAATGTAGCGAGTAGGAGAAACGGATTAGGTGGAACAGAGTTCGTTGTTATATGAGTAAAATGCGTAATATGAGTATTATGGGGAAACTGAATAACTAAGTAATAAATATTATTACCGCGAGTAATAGAAGCAGACTTTATAATAGATATTATTGGCACGAGTAATACTAGTAGAATGAATAACCCTATCAAGAATTAAAACGAGCAATGGGCAGTGGCGGATTTAAGGAAAAAGGCCCAGGTAGTAAAAGATTTGAGGGGCCCATATTTTCGGAAAAATAAAGTTAAATTAAAATGTACGAATCTATCAATACGAGTAATACGACTGCGATAAAAAAACAGGATTCACAGAAATAACATAAAAACGCGATCGGCATAATTTAGACAAACACAGATACTGCAGAAAATTCGGATAAATAATCAATCCAACAAAAACGTATTTATACATCGATCTATCTCCGTTCAGTATGACAATCATATTTGTCAGTATTCGACCACTAATTCCTTTATCGCTATGGCTAAAGTTAATCTATGGATAAAACCTATTCTGCATCACTTGAATATAAGTAGGATCATTCCATATCAACGGTTCGAATATCGATAACCCAAGCCTCAAAAAAAATTGTAACACACTCTCACGTTACCGATGCCAATCATCATAATTGGGCATCATCAGATTCCTAGGTGATAAATGTATACAGTGGCTCACAGATTTATTCACATAAATTAAGGAGGACAATTAATTGTGAAAGCTACTGCGTTGCTTTTGCTTCTCAGTGTCTAGACTGACGTCACTTGACACACAACTTTAATATGAAAATTTTTAATACGGCCGATGATTCGTTCAAGAACCTCGTTCGTTATAGGATACATTTGGAAAATAAAAAGTAGGGTAACGCATACAGTTGTTGACCCCTATACAATGATTGACCCTCTTCCCCAAAAAAGTATGAAATATAATGTAATGCTTTTTTTATATGATAAAATATATCAATATTTCGGTGGCTCAGATATTTTTGTACCCAATACAATTATATTTTATCATATAAAAAAGCATTACATTATATTTCATACTTTTTGGGGAAGAGGGTCAATCATTGTATAGGGGTCAACAACTGTATGCGTTACCCTATACGTATTATAAATTTAATTTATTATATTTAAATTTTATACATGATACACATGGATACGACCGATTGTATTTCCCCACGTTCGCCGTAAACGTTTCGATTTAATGAGAAACACTGTTCGTTGTAGCGGTTGTTTGTTATAAGGTACCTCACTTGGTCAAACAAACGTGACGGACTTTCTCAAACAAATTCGCGAGCGACTGTACACCTATTCAACACAATACTCGATCATAAATATCGATCGAGTTGCATACGAATTATCTGACATTGAACGGCATCCGCGAAATTTTCAACCAGAACGTAGGAATCGAAAGTGGCAGCGTGTCCACGCGAACGATCAATAATCTCGGAGCGCTCGACTGCAGGAGCAGTCTGATCGTTCGCGTCGCGACAACCACTTCGGCCACAATCGCGCCTCTCGTGCACGATTGATTTTTTACTCTTCCATCCTTCCGCGTTAAATCATAGCGGGGGGCATTCACAGCTTTACTCTACTCATAAAACGCCAGACACAGTGCGACCGTTAACAAGTAAAGTCTGGAATAAAACATTAAAAATCACGAGAATATCTACAAATTACCATAATCCATAATAATCAATTTCGAAGTAGATTACAAGCGTAATGGACCCTCCATCAATTCTTTCTCACAAATCTCCGAAATAGAAAGTCGCAAAGCCCATTTAACATGGCAGCCGTAAATTGTAGATCTCCGCGCGTATTTCTTCGCCGACCAAAAACTGTTTGAGTAGAATAAATAATCGGCGAACGATTAAAGAAGACCCCAGTCAGAAGAGTGATAGCCTACTGACCACTTCTGTCCTGTGTAATTTATGAGAAGGATCGCGGCAGGGAAAAGTACGTATGAAGGAACTTCTTTATCAACATACTGAACGATCGCAAACGTCAGTCGCGGACTACCAAAAGTGCACGTGTACATTACACCTGTTGCTTTGCGTAACAGGTTGTCGCGATCCCTACAGCGGAAACGTCGCGCGAACATGCCAACAGGATTTCCATGGACACGAGTGTGCTTGAAAAATTGATCGTGGATGAGGTAACAGAAACATTCGCGGGGGACAAATGTTTCTGAAACAAACGCGAGTTAATTGGGAAACTCCTGCGATTAAAGTGACCATCTGCGATGGGCTCTGCGCTGCGATCTGTACAGGATGCTAAAAAACTGACGGTCCGTGCTCTCAGGGGCGAATCCACGCCCCTGGATCGGTGAAGTTGCTTAAAAAAACATTTGCCGCAAGATTGTTTATAACGTTGAAAATTAGTATTAATTTTTTGAGGAAGAAAGAGTTTAAAAACGCACCGTTTTCTCAGAAACGTGTACAATGGTTTCATCAAATCACTTCATCCAAGTAAAAAATTTATCAACTTTTTTTCGAAAACGGTGCGTTTGCGACGTATGGTTCCTTTTAAACTTTCTCTCCTTTCAGCAAGCAGAATATGTTGGCATTAAAAAAATATTAACATTAATTTTCAATGTTATAAACAATTTTGCGGCAAGTTTTTTTATAAAACTCCACCGATCCAAAGGCGTAGACTCACCACTGAAAGCAGTGGTCGTCACTTTTTCAACACCCTGCGCAGTGGGAAAGGAAAATATAATTCAACTAGCAAATGGCGGAATTATTACATAAATTGTTGAATAATTTTGCAATCGGTATGATGATTTTGAACTTTCGAACGAGGATGGCAAGTAGTGTTCAAATTTGAGTATTAGGTTTCTAGCACGAGGTAAAATCTATCGCGTTGGTTTCGGTTAGTGCATTGCCTGTTTAAAGCGCCGAACTTTCTACTTTAGTGGCGTTATTAGGTCACTATCACTAGTAATTCTGCTTATACAGGTAGAGGTAATCCTTTCTCCGATAGCAGTAAGTGGAGATACCTGTGCGCGCAATTACAGGTTTTGTGCTCGATTCAGTGGTCTCTTAAAATATAAAGCACCACGGGGATAGTACCGTTTCTGAAATTAACAAATTGAGAAACTGAATTTAAACCATCGTTTTCGTAATGCTTTACTTAATGTTGTAAATTATCTTTTCTTCTGGGTTTAAAATAATTTTGATTTTTTTTGGTTGATATGTGTTCAACCCCGTCTTCTTGAATTCTACTTCACAACCTTGCGAAGCAGATTTTCTCTGAGCTTTGTCTGAAATCAGTAACCTTTCAGGAAACGATGGAGAGAAAGAAATCCTCGCCGGAGTCAACCAAGGATACCGAATACGGAACGTGAGTGCTGAACTTTTGCAATGTACTACTTATACTACCGTACTACCGTATCGGTACGGTTTATCTCGGCCTTTTTTACGGTGGCATTAAAAACTTCGATAAAGTTTTATTAGAGCGTTAGTTAATTCAGCGCACAGTACAATGAACATTGTGCTGATAATAGGCTTCGTTTCTGTAAAAATCGAAGCGATTTCTAAATTACCTGAATGAACAATTCAGAAGTTGAATATTTTATTTCATTGTACAGGCTTACTTATTTTGCCGATAACGGAGTAACGGGAGTATGCAAAGAAATCGTGATCTTAGCAATATTCATGAATGTGAAAATAAAAACAATTAGTTTGTCCATAAAATAAAATCAATGAAATACGAAATCTGGAAATAAAAGAATATTCCTCCTGTCTCCTCTTTTTCTGTTGTACCACTTTATTTATGCATAGTTGTAATAACTATTAATCTTGTGCCTAGATGCAGTACTTAAAATTTACCATTTTTCGAAATGTGAAAAATGTTTAAGGATGTATAACATAAATAAGTGAAGAAATAAATAAACATATTGACAATCTTGCAGTGTGAAATACGAAGATGAGCTTGTGTCGTCCTGGAAGTTTTGGAAGAAAAGAAGATACGTGGTGGGAGTATTGGCCTTTTTTGGATTCTTCACGTCCTATATTCTACGGGTGAATTTGAGCGTCGCCATTGTCGCGATGACCGCGGAAATTGAGAAAATCGATGAAAACGGGCAACCATATTTTGTAAGTAAAGAAGCTTTCCTTAAATTAATAAATATTCATATTCAGAATATTAGAAAGAAACAGATTCATGAAAGAATATGTTTGGAAAAACAAAATTCATTTCGAAACATTACAATATACACGATTCAACGAAACGGAGTGTGGTATCGAAACAAATAATATTAATTACTTGTATTAATAACTCATACTAAAGTGAACAATTGCAACGCTCCGGTTTTGCCGCGTTGAATCTCTAATTACGCGATCTTGTTGATACTGATCTAATTGATTTGGGTGTTACACTCTATCCTCCGATAAAAATTTATCCAACTTAAGTATCCTTATCATAATGTGGAAAAGATGCGTATCGTACCATTCATCAGTCATTTTGCAACAACCATTCTGTCTTCAAATAAATGTCGAGAATATCAGCAAATAGTGGGCTAAAAAATTGCGACAGCATTCTGCGAACGGTGGAGAGAGAATTCCACTTCAACACTGTCCATGTTTTTAAATGCGCTCAGAGGAAAGAGAATTGCAGGAAAGAGAATTCAATTGGGACTCGAAAACGCAAGGACTGGTTCTGAGCTCCTTTTTCTACGGATACATAAGCACGCAGCTTCTTGGGGGATGGCTCGGCGCCCGTATCGGTGGGAAAAGGGTTTTCGGTATTGGAATCGCAACTACGGCCTTCTTCACGATCATCACACCGCCCCTGGTTAGGATAAACGTCTACATCCTGATCGTTTTAAGGATAATAGAAGGGATCTGCGAGGTGAGCATGGAAATTCAGCTATTATACTACACAGGGTAAATGACCTTGAATAACTATGGTCATTAAAAAGCCTTTGGGAAGGGCAATCGTGGATGTTCAAAAACACATGGTTCCATTTGAAAGAATTAAGCTGACCTTGAAATCTCCTAAGCACCCCTACCTGAGGAAAGGTGTCCACCATATAAAGAGCCCCTCGGAAACAAACAACTTTTGTCTGAAACATTTCTTCCTATCTGAACAACTGTAGAAATTATTCAGGTGGCTTGTCGTATGTGACTCACCCTGTATTTAATAATTATCTCCCTAAATAAATAGGCGTCACAGATATTGAATAAATGGGACTAATCACCTAACAATAAGACTGTAATCTAAAGTATGTTAATTAATTTTCATGGTATAAGATACAGCTTAAATATACCTAATTGTAAGGGAATTATTTAAGAAGTCTATTATACTAGATTCGTTAATCTGTATTCAGGGCGTGACTTACCCTTGCATCCACGCAATATGGGCACAATGGGCACCTCCGCTAGAAAGGTCGAAATTAGCAACCCTAGCATTCTCCGGAAGTTTCCTTGGCACCGTATTCGCCATGCCCGTTTCCGGCTTGATGGCCGAATACCTTGGCTGGTCTTCCGTTTTCTACGTTTTCGGAGCTGCAGGACTGGTGTGGTTCTTCTTCTGGTGGGTAATCGTGAAGGATAAGCCGGAGGACGATCCATGGATCTCCGAAGCTGAGCTCGAGTACATCAAAAGTAGCCTTGGGAATAGGAAGGATGAAGTAGGTTTACTGTAAAATACACTCTAATTAATCCAACAATATTGTATGTTAACCAGTCTGTCTTCGATAGAAAATTAGGCATCCGTGGAAAGCTATGCTGAAATCCCCACCAGTTTGGGCTATTGTTGCAGCCCACTTCAGCGAAAACTGGGGCTTTTATACTATGCTCACCCAGCTACCAACGTTTATGAATGGTCAGTGGTATTGGACATTTAACGAACGTTTTGAACAACAGATACTTAAATAATTTACTCTCAGATGTGCTCAACTTCAAATTGGATAAGACTGGGTATTTATCCGCCCTACCCTACCTGGCTATGACTCTAGTTGTTCAATCCTCTGGACACTTAGCTGATTATCTAAGAGCAAAGAAGATCATGACCACTACGCAGGTCTGCTTTCAATTTATTTCTGTAATAGTTCTTGTTGCAACTAATCTCCTTCCTTTGGACGTATGGAACTCAAAGAATGTCTTATGAATTCTTTTTTAAACAGGTGTTTGAATTAACAATTAAATATTTGGAGAAATATGAGCGAATGTTTTGTAACGAAGGATGTTATAGTAGTATTGAATTCTCATTGTAGGTACGCAAAGTCTTCAACTGCGGAGCTTTCGTGTTCCAAACAATATTCATGACCTGCACAGCCTTCATCTTAACTCCGGCAGGAGTGGTTATTTGCATTACTATAGCAGTTGGCCTTGGTGGATTCGCTTGGTCCGGTTTTGGGTAATTCCTTTTTCGAATTCCAAAGGCATGTGTTGCCAGAATAATTAGTTTATGGAGATTCTTGCGAGTACACGAAGACTTCTATTTTTTTAGAGTGAATCATTTGGATATCGCCCCTAAGCATGCGAGTGTACTTATGGGGATAGGAAACACCTTTGCCACCTTGCCTGGAGTTGTTAGCCCAATTCTCACTGGTTACATTGTACAAAATAAAGTAAGCCCATCTACATTTTAAAGTGCGAATTTTAAATAAACAGTACTGAGATAAATTTGTTGAAATGTTAGGTGCAGATGTTAGTTTGCTTTATCGAACCGCAGTGTTTGTTAAAAGTGAAAATATATTACAAATTTCTTAATCAATTAATTTTCCTTGGCTATCTACGACCTTTTGCTATTTCTCTAGTAAAAGTACAAGTAAATATACTGAAAAAGACATCTTGGTATACCTAGCGTTAGCTAACAGTGAAGGAAATATCGCACCAACCTAATATCATAATAAATTACTTTAGTACAGTGAATTTTGATGTAACATAGTATCATTAATTAACCAATTAATTCTATGAAGATTAGAGAATCCCTAATTTATATTACAGAGTCCTGGGGAATGGCGCATCGTGTTCATAATTGCTGGTGCGGTTTACTTACTTGGAGCTGTGATATATGGTTTGTACGCGTCTGGTGAAAAGCAGAGTTGGGCAGAGGAAGGGCATAAAACAGATGAAGAATCAAAGAAATCTTATGACAATCCTGCAATGGAAATAGATAATTTATGATAGAAACGGAAGCATTAATTTGAGAACATTCAAGCAACAATTATTGACAAGGATATATAACATTTGATCAGTATTTAATTTGCAAATAAACAGAGTAACTACGAATAATATTCCTATTGACAGATATATATATACATAATTAGTTTTCTATCTGCTCCTGAATTTCATCTTGTATTTTCCATCATAGTTACAACTATATAAGCAAAACAATTTTATACCACGATTTCCAACTATGACAAACAAATGCAGACTTTTTATTCTTTTTTTAAAATAAACTTTTCCATAATAAATCTTTTATTATGACTGTACTTTGAGTATAAAATATGAAACAATAAATTCTAAAAAATATCACTGAGGATGGACAAAGGATAATTGAAATATGTTTCGGATTTGATATAATTTGTAAAGCACAAGGAATGTTAAAGCACAATGCAATCAGTATTTTGACCCTTATTATTTTAAGGTATTACATTTAGTGTCCCTATTATTAATACTTCTCCCTGATTGTTGATCGATCAGCAAATTTACAAGCACAAAATATAAACGGAACATGTGTATTAAAATGCAATGTGCCTCTCTATGTTTGTGATATTTATTTTATGAAAGAGAAATTGTTAATCGAAAGCATTTAGTAACCTGAAATAAAATAATTTAACTAGAACAGATACCTCCGTATTTATCCTTAATCAAATGTAAGTTATAATATGAAAATGATTGCCATAACTTGAAAGAATAAAAAAATAAAAAAAGCATACAGTTTTCATAAAAATTAAAGCATATCAATTAATTGTAGGCAATAAATATTTATTTTTGGAAAATAGAAAACTATGATTCCTATTGAAAAACTGTTAACAAAATATTACATATTTAAAAAAGTACTGTTTATATCCATAAATGCGATAAATTTTTTAAGAAAATAATCACAGATTTTGATCATTTTTAAGGAACAAAAAGTTCCTTAATTTCTAATATTTCATTCGTAAGATTTTTCTGTATAAAAATAGTGTTTAAATTTTAATGAAATTTTAACATATTTTTTTTATCTCCGCTTGCAGTAATCTCTTAATTACATACGCCTAACATTGTATGTAAATTATAAAAAGCAATGCTATTCATAGGCAAAAAAAATCAATTGTCCCCTCGATGGAAGGAAATATTAAGGTGACAACATTGCTCTCCGCGGTATATATTATACCTAATACCTATAGTATGTACTTACATGGAAATTATGACGTAAGAATTTAGTCTGTCGCCGATTTGCACTTAAGCCAATGATCCTTGCGGAAGTGACTGAAAATAAACAAACGCATTCCTACCCAGCTAACGAAGATATTTTCATGTAACGACCATCACGTTCGTTCTTCACCACAGTGAAATTTGGATGAAGTGACGAATAATATTCCGCTATAATTCGTGCCGCGACGGTTTCAATCAGCAAGAGGTGAGGATATCCTAAGCATGAATACTACCATTGAAAGATATCACAAACAACCCCGACAACTGTTTGACAGTTCCGATGTTAGTATAACCTATTTTTTGTACGTCAACTTTTATGGGTTATGAAACTGCACTTTCTCCTACCAAGCCTGAACAATTCAATTCTGCTGTTCGGAACGCCTTATGGGATATACAAAGTCGGTACAAATATTATAATCGTTATTATATGAATGACATATGTTATTTTCCGATGTACACCTATTTTTCTGGCGTGCATTTTAATTTCTCTGCAATTGTTGAGAATTCTTCAAACATTGCACAGTTAAACCGTTCTCGGATGAATAAATTTCATCAACTCGTGATAATTTATAGCTTCGTAATGAAATAATGTACAGGGTAATAAAACTGTTTCATATATTCTGCACACATTATTAAGGTAACAGGTAAAATAAATTGGTATTATATTACATATATCACGGATTGGATATTTTGACAATAAATAAATAAATTTTCGAATTTATTGCACGGAGATTAATAAATATGCATATATATTTAACATATTCGTACTTCAGTGACCCCTGTAGATAAGTTAGGATCATCCATACAATTTAAATTATAGGCTTCCTGCATATAGTGTGCGGAATGTTTTTAGTCACTGTGGTATATAAATTTGCGTTAATAGTTTCGCCATAAGCAATCAAGCGCTCTTAAAAAATGTTTACTCTTAAAGTGCTATCAATGCGCGGATCTATTCATACTTAAAAACCTGGATCGTGAACACATTAACATAATAAATAAATTTAACAGTAATAAAGCAATATTACAATTTGATTTGTTGTAATACTTTTCAGATGTCACTAACCTTCCAACAGATCATATTGGATGCCAAAAAGTTAGTGATTAGAATATCGGATCATGAAAGCACAGCGGACAATTTGATAAAAGAAATAGAATCGGTTTGCAGCCAAATTGACAACATGAAGCAGGTAAAAAAACACTTTGTACTTTAAACTTACACTAGAATGCATAAGAATATGTTATCGCCAGTGCTTCGTACTTATATATTTACAGTATCAAGAGGACGTAGAGATTTTGAATTCCGAAGCGAAGCAGAGGCCACATTTCCATTTGATCGCGGGTATACAGAGGGAGAATAAACATTTCCAAGAAATACAGGCTGAGAATAAACAGTTGAAAAATGCATTGGAGGATCATCAACATGCTCTGGAGTTGATAATGTCTAAATATAGGCAACAGACAGCGTCCTTGTTACGCTTGTGCAAAACAGATTTGCCTTCATTGCATAATTCAAAATATGCTAATGTAAGTGTACAATTAATATGTATCGATCGTCACTAGTTTCTTAACGTCGGGGAGTTTATGTCACCACCATTTCGTTCGAGCAGTAAAAGAATTTATCAGGAGATAGGAGCAGACCAATGCTTTAATTGTTCCGCACCTGCTCCGACTTTAAAATACTTACTCCAGTTCCGCTTCGTGTTCCGAGTAAAATGTTTGCACGCGACAACGCCGGCGATCAATTTCGCAGCTTTTAGGCAACGCTGATATTTGCTTGTCTTTTCGTCGCGCGCGGCCGTGTTATCACCGGACTTCGCAGCCTTACAATATAATATTTATCCAATGGCAAAAAATTGGGAATTGGTATTTAAAAAAATTTAATTCATCTGCTTTAATAAAAAAAATAAAAAAAGAATCTGGAGCAGTAAAAATATTCCGTGCTCCGGTTCCGCTCCTGCTCCGAGCAAAACCCCACTGCTCCAGCCCCGAACTTCGGTCCAACGCTCTGGAATTTATTACTCATATTTTGTTACATAAAGCAGAATGTATTCATTGCTTCGCAGACCCGACCCTTAATTCCAAACGCGGCACGTAATAAGTTCCATGCCAATTGTATTTTCTATTCTATTTATAAAATTACAGATCATTACTAACCAAGCAGAGAAGATTAATGAAATGGCAGCAGTAATGAGAACCGCGGCTGCTGTAGACGAAGAGAACGAATTGAAGGAAAAAGAAATGTACTATAGTTTAAAGAAAGAAAACGCTACGTTACGAGAGCTAGTTAATATTGCAAATAAATACGATTCCCTAAATAAGGAAACTGAATCGGAAAATAAGACCGTTCAAACAGATCCGGTAGATGTTTGAAAGAAACTTGTAATTTATACTTCTCTTATATAAAGCTCATATTATTTATTTCCTACTTTACAACGTAATGGCAGAAAGATTGTATTGTATGCAATAAAGTGCACGTGCAAGGTATAATCTGTACACATTTTAAATATTTTTAAATGAATTTTATTAAACAAAAGTATTTCCATGTATCGTTCTTATCTGTGCAATACCATCAAATACCACACAGACGAGGTATAGTATGTACACACACAGATAAATAATAGTACTTTATAGATGGGTAGCTCCCCATATCTTTCCGGGTTTTAGCGGGAAATTTTGCACCGCCGCAGGTAATATGTGGTTGATTTAAAACAAGAGCGGGAAATCTCTGATTCATTTGAATTTATGTACCAGACGCACAATCAATGGCTGACCACTACACATAGGGCGGTATTCTCAGTCGTTGCTTATTCTTAAGATCGCCTTAAGCATGCGGCATCCTTTACTAACCTCGTAGACTAGTAGAGGATGCAGCATGCTTAAGACGAACTTAAGAATAAACATCGACTGAGAATACCGCTCATAGCAGTGTTTTCCAACCTTTTTTGAGTCACGATCCCCTTTTATAATATTCAAATAACACGCCCCCCCCCCCCCCACCAATATAAAGTATGATAAATAAAATACATTAAAAATACATATTTCAGAATATTTTTTGAACTTAATACTAAAAAAAAAAACGTAGCGACCCCCCAGAAAACACTTCATGGCCCACAGGTTGAGAATCACTGACCTATAGTGATTGGGAGACGATCACGCATTTTCAGTCGTTTGTTTTTACATTCATATGTTACAAAAAACAGAAAATGCATTATCATGTCCCAAACACTGCAATTATCAGCCATTGAGTGTCCCGCCTAAAAGAAATGTACATAACGATGCATTTAATACAATTTTATATACTCCAAGGGGAAACGCCGTACATGTACAAATTTAAAGTAGTAAATTCTTAATGTGTAATTTATTATATAACAAACATTTCTATAAACTAAAACGCTCGTACCGAAAGGGTAAATTATAGTATTCGTATACGGAACACTTTAAAAACAAATATCGACGAATTGTCACTGCATAAAATATTGAAAAGAACATTTCAATATTTACGCCCCACGCTTTTATTTTTGGTCATTCGAGGGAATTCGTTTAAGGCAATCATTTAGGCCGGTACCAAAATTATTTTTCTTTTTTTTAATACATTTTAATAAAAGCTTGTTTCTAAATTTTCTTTTTATTTTAATTAATTTTCTTTCAATCTGACCACGATGTTACGTAGCTATGGCAACTATGCCAAAGACTGTGCACAGAAGTGTACGCGAAGCGTCGAAAAGTGCGACACCAGCGCCGCTGCTGGCGAGCCTCGCGAGGCTTATCCCTGACCACGGATTTTGGTGGGAGTGCCCAGGCCCTGTCGCGGATGCTAGTGGATGCTAGCGAGCTGCGTTTAAAGAGAGTGTAGGTTGGTGTGGGTGTGCATACTGCTGGGAGGGCAGACGCACAAGTGAAAGGGTGATGGCAAGGAGTGGAAGTGATATTCAGTGATCTTTAACAAATGGCTCTGTCCGAGGTGCACAATTTGGCCATGATTATCAGCAACAATGGTTTCACTGTTAACAAGGTAAGCGGCCGCGTCTCTGTGCCTCTGACTTCATCGCCGAAAAAGTGACGTTCGTCTTCCCCTGCGCTGCAAAGTACAGTACGATCGGTGCGATATAAAACCGCGCAAAGAAAGGCGTAATTCTGTCGTTAAAAAGTATGATAGTCGATTAATGGGAGGGAAGAATGCATGTAAACGCATAGTACGCCAACGGAGGAATTATCGCTTCGACCGTAACTGCTCGATACTCTAATTAATGAAAGCCACTCGATTTTAGCTCGTTGCCGATGCACACGATACCGTAATCGTGCTCACGATGGGTTTAAATTTCAAATTCTTGCTTCTCAGATTAGGTGCTAAATGGAGAAATAGATTTACACTGTTCGGCTTAATATAGATACACTGATACATAAAATTATAACATTCCTCTAATATGGTACATGAATAACAGTTGTTTTATAAGATATAGTAAAATTCTTCATACGTGGATGTATATGTATACATATATATATATACATGTATTTAATGTAGTAGAAATGGTTTTAATATAAGAGATATACATCCGCGTAACACACAATGCTCTCGTATTGTTTCAACAAAATGCGACGTCTGTTTATATTGGATTAACTTTTTTTTTTGTAGAGTAACATGGTTGAACGCAACATCAGCATGTTGGAACCACGAAACAGTTATTCGGCCGACAGATGTAACGCAGAATATAATTACTGGAACTATGACTTAATGGAGCGTA
The DNA here is from genome assembly GCA_929108735.1 of Andrena dorsata. Taxonomy (NCBI): domain Eukaryota; kingdom Metazoa; phylum Arthropoda; class Insecta; order Hymenoptera; family Andrenidae; genus Andrena; species Andrena dorsata. The sequence continues at coordinate 29,430,935 of OV815489.1, forward strand.
ATGCGCAAAAGAATGTAAGAAATTTATAGTAACACTTGAGTTTTATGTAACGGATAATTATTTGGTATTCTATAGTGTTATAGCAAGTGTCTTAGAACTGTAGGTACAAGCATAAGTAGATAGCTCGATTCGTAGGAAGACATTACGAACCTTAATACAGATCCAAGAACCACTAATTCTTGAAATATTCGTTCGTCTAATTCATTCAGTATCGTCGAACATTTAAATTAGCTTAATAATTTTATAGCAGTTAAATACATTAGTCAAAGATTAATGAAAAAGAGCTCTTACTGTAGTAGCGATTACAATTTTCAATGATTTATTTATATAGCTGAGTGTAGAAGATGAAGACGGTCAGGATTTAAACAATCCAATGGTGAATGATTTGGTGTCAAAGATCCTTGACGACGACTCGATTTTCGGGGATAGTGCTCACAGTAACAGTTACAATGGCAATATGCAATATCACTCTGACACTCAGTCCTGTTTCATGGATAATAAATTGGAGAATAACACGGACTCCAATTTCCCCGTCTTAGATCATTTTAATATGCATTCAACGTTCAACAAATCGCAGAACAGTGTTTCCGACAACGCCAAGCTCGAATGTAATTATAATAATCTTTGTGGGGAGCTTAAGACGTTGAGTCTTAATACATGCGCCGGACGAGTGTCGGATCAAGGGAATTTATATAGTAACGGGGTTAATGCATATCCAAATACATACCCATCCGATTCGCAATCATACATATTACGTCCAAACGATGAGAATTCCTGCATTAGTGGAAACGCTATGCCTATGTGCAACGATTTGTTAACAACATCAAACGAGACGAGCTCGAGCAAGCACTCTGCCAGCTGGCCAGACAATTTGTCCACTCCTGGCTGTACGTCGGATCTGTTTGGGAACTATCAACGAATACAGAATTGTACAAACCCGGACCTGAACTTTAATATGGCTCTAACACTGGCGTTGGATTCTCCCGATCCCATTACTCTAAACGAATTAGAGTATCACAATAAGATTTGTCAGAATGGAACCACTAACGCGTATAATAATCCTACGAGTACTATGCACGAACTGTACAGCATGACTGCCAATAATCAAAGTTATAGACCAAGCTCAGCGATGACTGATTTGAGCGTCGATTCCGGCTTCCTCTCGAACTCCCCGCTGCAACACTTTTCTCCGGCTGACACGAATCTGCACAATTGTTTCGGGACTAATATACAACGCGGCGGTGCCGGCGACTACAAAGATTTACAAGATTCAAGTAGACTAAGCATGGCGAATATCTCTATACCAAACGAGCAGTTTCAATTTTTGCAACAGCAAGCCTGCAGTTACAAATTGGATCAAGCTGTGGACCAAGAATACAAGCAACTGATCGACTATTATCCAGGCGTGAACGACTTCACCACGTCGTCGATCAACAGCTTAGACACGAACGAGAATTGTCTATCGAATAACGATTACAGAATCGACAACAATCTACTAAAGATCATTAGCCCGAAATCAAAGACCATGGAAACCAAGACGTACTCGCCGATCGGTTTCCCGAAGAATCTAAGCTCGCGTCACACGCACCAGTCAATTGCAAAGTACGGATACCACAATTATCAGCATTACACTGCCAATAACGGCGAGACTTTGAAGATGCTACCGCAGAGTTCCACATCGTACCACGATATGAAGCAGCCTAATAATACTAATACATATAAAATGGGAGGATTCGACCTAACTAAAGAAATAGCCTTTCCTTCTATGAGCCATTTGACCAATCAGATCGCAGGGTCCTCAATGAATAAGGATACGTTTAATTACCTTATGAAACAACGGCACCACATGCCGAGAATACAGAGCACCCCCGGCATATCGTCAGCGGACGTCCTCTTCAACGCGGGCGTAGTACCAAACCCGAATACAGTGAGATCCGGTGTATTCCCAACGGTGATGCCAGTTCCTGTACCACTCCCGATTCCGCGTCTTTTCTCTGTGCTCTACGGCGGAGGTCTAAGTCTCCGAAACGGGAACGGAGCGGCCAGGCGTACGGCTCCCTCGAGTATACTGCATTTCAGACTGGAGCAGACGTACGAGCAGTTCAAGCAGTTAGAGAAAGAGCGGAAGAAATGCGAGGCTGGGCTGGCTGCTCATTTCCCTGGCAAGAGAGTGACAAGCGCGAACAACATACCTATCCCTCGCCTCCAAGGGAACCCATCGCGCGTAGATCGTTTGATCATCGACTACCTAAGGGAACACGCGCGTGTCATAACTTTGATCGCAAAGGTAAATATAATTATATACCGTTTTCGCTGATAGGACAGTATTAAATGTACGATCGTGTGTTTCTTTCAGATGGAGCGTTTGCGAGGGACCACGATGAACCAGCGCGTCCACAAGGCCATGGAGAATTGGCTGGAAGCAATAAAATTCGTCCAGGAGTGTCGTAAACGGGAAATCGCCAATGCTACTAAACGCCAGAAGGAAAATCCGCCGTGCATTCTTGTATATAATGACAATGGTACGTTCAGTTATCGGCGCTGGTAGAAACGTCACGAAGCGCCCCGAATTGGAGGACTAACGAAAATACTTTAATATGCTGCTGTAACGGAATAAAAGCGGGAACGTCGTTTTCTGTTCGCAGATATATTAAATTTGGCCGCCAGCGTCCGCGAGCTGACGAAGGCGTCCCGATACGCGAGAACCGGTATGTATAACGCATTGCAAGCTACGCTGCTGTACGATTTAGACATAGAGAAAAAGGTGGTCGAATCTGCCAAGGACCCGGTCCTTGCGATAAAGCGCAACGACAGCCAGTCGACCAGCGACGCTGGCGACTATCCGAGCTGTACCTAGCAAAATTTCGGGAATCGCTTTTCGCCCGACCAGGCGCGGATCGAGCCCAGCAGCTTTTTACTCGCGTATACCGCGTTACGCTTCTGAAAAGCTTCCGCTGGCGTCTGTCGCATAATTTTACCGCTGAAACAAACGAAAAAGTATGCCGCCCACTATAAACTGCGAATTATTCGATGCATGATACGGAAGAGGTACGCGTGCTCACGCCGATACTAGGGAGATCGTATGCGTGTCTACTTTTTACAAGTTAATAGTGACTCCATAGTTTTCTACTGTACATATTTTTATCCCTACTTATAGTACAGTCTTTGGGGATGGGGGAGGGAGGGGGAGGGTGTCCAGTTCTGGTATCCGAATACTTGTGATCGTCCGATCGTCTATCGTATTAACGCACCTTCAAGTCGAATTCTCGCCTTGCTCTTCGCTGGCAGACCTAACCGGAGAGCCTGCACGGACTTCGGGCGTTTATATCTTTGGAGCGCGCTGCGTCGCGTGCCCCGCAATGCCAAAGATAACTGTTTTTAAAACTCGATCGAGGATCCGAAACTCGTGGATGGGCCGGAGAACAAGATTTTTGCTCAGACGTACTGAAAAAATTACAAAAAAAAAAAAGAAAATAAAATAACAGATCGTTCGCAAGAATCTCCAACTATTACTCGTTCGCGTATGTGTCATAGGATAGGCAAGATAGGCTAAATTCTATCAATAATATCTGTTCAGAGTGCTAGGCAGTAATTTCTTAGACTAGTTCAATGTGGCCTTCCTTAAATGTGTGACCCATGTGTGTCAAGGTAGCTGGATTATCCTCGAAAGAACTGTCCGAACGCGTTTCGGGAGTCCCGAATACGCGACAGTGAGCTCGATCGCTGATCGGGCAAGCTCTCTCCGATCTGTGAAATCTACGCGCAGCCTTCGATCCGATCGGTAATAGATAAATGAATATTGTACAACGCAGACGATGTCCATGTAACACTACGCGTGAATCTTTGTTTAAAAAAAAAAGACACGGGGGAAAAAGAAGAGAAAAAGACGGAAGAGAACTTTCCTAAGGCATATACTCGCTATGTACACGCGTGCACGGAAGCATGCTCCGGCGAGTGTGTAAAACAATATAAATTATAGAGAATTTTTAACGTGCGTACGCGAACACACATACACGCATAACTATTCCTACATACTTATATATACTTATATACATATACGTTCTAGGCGAATATCGTTAGCTCTACATGGCCGGCTTGCGAACTTCAGCATTTCCTCTACTCAATTTTTCGAGTACGTTCTCTCGCGCAATGACTGTACTGAGAGTTTCAGAACTGCGGGTACCATGCTTAATTGAGGAGTAGTACCTGTAAAAAGAAGCGAAAAAGTGTGATAAACGTAGAATCGGTGATCGTCTTCGAGGCACTGAATTTTTTACCAAAAACTTCGTGATACAATCAAAGTACCATTTCTATAAGGCAGATATCCATTATACTTGCATCCGGAGAAGCATAAGAAAGTATTTTAAAGGAATACTGAAGACGCGAACGATACTAGTCCACAAAAACGTCCATTATTAATTCATTAAATGTCCATTCTATGGTCATCGACTATTCAACGCTCTGAGCTTCAAAATATCAGTCGTGCCACGGTACAGGATGCCCTGAACATCTCGCAGACGATTAATTACCATTCTACGTTTGTCACAACCCTTTCGTTTCTCCTCGCGAGTGCTACTAGTAACTTAAGTCCGCCCCATGGTTCTGAAATGTCCTGCGTATACCAGCTCAAGAATTTTAACGTTCCAACGTGTACAACTGTACGAATCCATTTGTTCTTTTCTTTGTTTTTAATTTAGCCGCGACGCTTAGATCGCCTAGTTGCGTAGCTCGAGCGCCGATTATTTCCGTATACAGATTCGCACAACGATAACGAGGCTGAATCCATATCACGATTCGAACGGGTCCCGGTGTCCGCGCGTAGGATGCCTCGAGGTCTAACGTTATTTTTTTTTTCTTTGTTCGTTTTTCTTAATACCTAAGCTGAATCTATTGGCCTGTATTATCGTTAGAGCGCTGGTAAATCGGCCGTCGGTTACCAAACGATGCTCGGTGAAGCTTTAAAACCATAATCGTCTCGCGTATATATCCTTCAACTTCCATCGAACGCTGCGATCACGCGTAGTTAAGCTTCCCCGACGCGGTGGTCAGGGAAAACGGTGTGCTGGTTCAATTCCTCGATACATCTATATCAGTCTTACACTTAGACGAGACACCGTAGCGAAGTATTTAATTTAGGTATTAATAGTGATATTCGCGTTACTCTAATCACAATTTTCCTAGTTGCCTTTGCCGCTGACCAACCAAACGGACGCGTTCTCTCAAAATTGTTACAGACTTACAGAGTTTTATATCGATATTGTATTCCTCTCTTATCAAAAAAGGCCTAATGACGATCCTCGCCACCACCGCGCATTTAATTTTTCCAAAGCAACCTTTCTAACTAGGCAACTTTAAATCGAGTTAAACGTTCTTCTCTCCCTTCTCTCTCTTTTTCTAAATTATAGTCTAGTATTAATCCTTTAACTGCGCTTAGTCTCCCATTTCTTAAATACCCAGTCTCTTTTTCAGTTTTTGGAAGGACTAAAGGATCACGGCGGTCGCGCCGATAAGAGAGGAATAAAATCTGTTGACCCTAGCCATAGGAAGAGTTTCGGAAGTATATCGTTAGGGGAATGGTTGGAAAGCATTATACGGAGGAAAGGAAGCAATCGCTCGGCGGCAAAGACAATCTCGCGTGGAGAACGGCCCGGTACTATTCGACCTTGCCAGCCCGGCAGGGCGTACATACAGACTGTTAAAACTCGCTTTTACATAGCGCTTATATAATCATTGGGGACCATGTCGAGCATCGTCTCCTCGTATCAGCGTGCCCTGGTTTTCACCGCGCGAAGGAACACATGCATTTCTCCTTCGACTTCTTCGCCCAAAGGCATAGTCCGGGGTGCGCGGCTTCAAGCCCTCCCCGCTCATCTCGCGCATACTCCGTTCGCGCCCCTCTTCGTCCTTGGCCTTTTCTTCCTTTCTCCCTCGACGCGGCGAGAGAAGAGCGAGCAGCGAAAAAAAGGCACCGTATGAGACTCGTGCGACGCATATTCTTCTTCCTTTCTTCTTCGTTTGCTCCCCAGTGTAAAACACGTGTCCGGGATCGAAAGTATAGACTTAGCGGAAATTTAGAGAGAGAAATATATATATATAAATATCTGTCTGTTAGGCTAGGATAGGATCATCGAATGCTCATAAGCGTACAATGAACGCGGATTTGTCGTCGCTTGCGTTACTATAGGGTCGTGGATGAGGGTGATCAGGGGAGCTGTTAGCGTGGGCGTTAGCTGAGAAAGGAACGCGCGAGCAAGCGGTGCTTCACAGAGTTTCCTTCCGCATTTTCTCGACATATATTGTATTGTAACTGTGATATATATAATGCCAATTTGTACATAACTACAGCAGAGGTTCTCCGCGGCAGGTGAACGCGGTGGACGCAGCCGGTCCGTTAGGTTTCCTTTTTCACTTGGCTAGCTTGGTCCCGGCATTCTCTTCGCTAGGTCGCTTACCGCTGTTTCCGTGCATGCAACGCGTGGAATGTGATAACGATAGGATATATAGGCTCTTTGCGCGTCCAGCCGTGACACACCCGGTCACGCTCGCTGGTGCGATCCAAGGTGGACCTCGAACGATCCAGATCTCGCCGATAGAACCGTGAATCACTGCTCCGTACGCGTGGCAGTTTACTTAGGCGTCGGTACTTAGCTCGAGTAAATACGAACATCGCGCGACTAGCCGAATTACGATAATGGCCCGTTGGGAATACGCAAGCGGGGATTGTCGCTTTAGTGACCGGTTGCTACGAATCCCAGGCGAAGGGCAGATACAGGTCTCCTTCATATTTTGCGATAGCTTGCTCTCGAAGAATTTCATTAGCTCATTAGGGTCCAGAATTTCGTCGCGGCTTCCCTCGGGCTTCTGATTCTTTGACACTCGACGGGGGGATATTTTCTTGAAACGGTAGAAACGCTTAGGACGTTTCCCAGATTTTTGGAGCGCGTGTAGTCGCAGGCTTTCGGCTCAAGCTGAAACGGATCCGCTGTGCCGTGCGCGTGCTTAATTAGGGAAAAGGGATATCGGTGGTGGGTGTAGGATATTGTTTCTCGTCCTCTTCTTTAGAAGAGCAGAGAGAAAGCTTCTCGCGCAAAGCTCCGCAAACGTAATATGTGCGCGCGCGCGTATTAAGTGATTACCTCGTGTCGTATTTACCATACGCAGCATCGTTAAGAATAGGAACACTATCGGCACAGATACGTGTTTGACAATCCTATTTAAATTGCATGTGATATTATATATTACTGAATAGCTAAATATATATAAATATATATATATATATATATATATATGTATCTATGTTTGTATACGTGTACACGGGATGCTGCATTACAAGTCCATTATGAAGAACAGTTACAGGTGCATTAATATTCTGTCAAAATTTGTGACGCGTACGTATCTTCTTTTATGTAAACAAAATCACAAGTTTTGCTTAAAAAGAGTTTAAGGTGGAATTATAGGTGAATTTCTAATCAATCTAGATTACCGATATTCGCGCAAGCTGTTTGGATTCTTGTATTTTTCCAAGTAAATTTAATTTCAGGCAGTTGTTGAGGATACAGAGGGATCCAGTTATCGCACGGGCCGTTCCGTGTACACGCTTACAAGATATACGTGCACGTACACGCTCGTACATGCATACGAATAAAGAAATGAATATATCAGCGCCCCGAGCGCTATATAGGGAAAATCTGAAGCGTCCATAAACACGTGTATATAAAGCAGACTGGCTAGTAACGGTGGGAATGTAGTGGAAAAAAATCGACCAATGTTTAACTCACAAAGGCGACACGCCGTGTGTCGTTTGCTCGTAAGATCGACTGCCGATCTGCGCGTCGAATATCAATAGCGGGAGAAGCTTATAGTAGATAATGTTTCTGAAGCTAGGTGGATAGTAGCTAGGAGCGGTACAGGGTCCGGATGGGGAGTTCCAAACACCACTCGTACGCTGAGCGACATGGAAGTTAATAGCGTAGACGCAAGAGCGGTGTTTAATTTCGTTTGCCGTGCCACGTCCTTCAAAGTGCTTCTACTTGCGAGCACTATTTTAATGGCAATTCCCTGTCGTTCCCTTGAACCCGACGCGCGCTGCATTGTGGCCGTGGCGCAACATTGTACAATCGACGAGATCAATAGACAGAATAAACGTCACAGCTAGGTTCCACGAGAAGTCGAGTCGCTTGGTCACAAACGAGTAACGTCACGCCTGTGTTGTAAATCTTCAAAGCTTCAACGTCTGAACTTCACTTCGGTATCCTCGATTTATGTATTCTAACTCCTGTAAAAGTAACTAGCTCTGTGTCTTAAAGTCAATTATGTAATCCTAGTAGTCGATCAAGCATCGTAGACGATATTAAACACTGTCCGAAGAAACTTGTTAATTAGTACTCGCTTTCGTTCCCGTCCAGCGGGGTGCTAGTTTTAATTCCACCTCCAGGACCATTTTCATATTCCATTTGCAAAATTAAACCGCTTTAATACGAGAGTCTCGCTCGTTTCCAGTCGCCAGTCTTCTGTTACTTCCAGTTCGTTTGCTCGCCCATCGCGGCGAGCTTAATTATTAATATTCGTATGGTGGTTGGTTTCGTGGAATTGCACATCGAAGCCAGATTAAACTTCAATGAAACAGTGCGACGTGACGACTAGATAACAGCCGCGCGGTTACCTGGAGAGGTTGCATCGGTTAATTACTAACCTAGCGAATTAATGATACATTAGTGACCGATTGGTATCCCGTCGGGGGGAACGGTTAACTATGTGATACACGCCGATAAAGCGCTACGCGCTCAAAGATACCAGAAGCTCATTTCCAGGCAAACATGTGCGCTCCAATTGTATGCTCGTTTACGTGCACAGTTGCCGTATTTGGGCCGTCAGAAGGCAATGCTTCTTCTAGAAAGTCGGTGGCTATAGTCTCTACAAAATCAAATGGTCGCTCGACGTCACTACTCCCACTATTAGCTCGTACCCCCACTCCTGTCGCTTCATTGCTCCGCCCATCGCGTTTGGGGAATAGAGAGAACAAGTAGATATAGTGGAAAAGTGAAAGTCTAATGCGATTTATATTTCGGGGGACGTAATCTTGAACGGGAATTTGATTCTGTAGAAACTATAGTCTGCCGTGTCTGACAATTTTCATTATAATCGATGAACTTCGTCGCGTAGTCTCGACTAGACTACTTAGTTTTCACTCGCAGCTTTTCATAGCTACCACGGCCGTAATTTTCCTTTGTCGTGTAACTTTTGAAAGTACTCTACACTCTCTTTACCAGCGCGTGTGATTAGCATCACGCGGGAATAACTAATGAAATTTGGATTTTCCTTATCAATATTAATCGTGGTACATATGTTGCGTGGGAAATTTGGTTATCGATTGGATGGAGCACAGTCATGCGCGGTGAGAGTAGTACTTTTAATTTTCCCTCTCGTTCTGTATTTGAATACTTAGAATTTTGCTTGCGTTTTGTATTTAGCGACTTCGTTTCTATTTTATTTTGGACATTTTTTTATCCGTACTTGACGAGAAAAAATTATGTAAATTTGTAGCAGGATAGAAATTTTGAGACGATCGATAATTTTTATTCAGCACGTCGCTGACTAATTCCTCTCTTTGTGTAATTTTATAACTGGTGACAAACTTGTGTGCAACACGTGTACGTTAAAAAAAGAATTACGTAGACAAAGAAAATACAGATTCTAAATAAGTAACGTAGTATTCAACGATGTAGCAATTCGTTCATGTTAGAATGACTAGATCTATCGAAGTTTCTATAGTAGCCTCGTCGTAACCATACTCGATTTTCCATATTTGATAAAAAGTAGCTCTGCTACAGCTTTAGGAAGGTTTAGGATCCCATGCGCAGAGACTAGCTATAGGCACTCGATTCTATCTTCCTCGAAGATTTCCCAAGGAACCCCACGAGAGTTCAGCCGTCTCGAAAATCTTGAGCTGCGTAGGTTTGAAAGTCTGAAAGCAATGGAATTTACCAGCAATTTTCAGAATGCGAAATTGAATTATATTAAATTAATCAGCGAGAGTTCTCATTGCCAACAGACTTGCAGAATTTATTAGGCGTTCGAATCGTTCAAGATTTTCAAAAAATAGTCAACGATTTAGATGGTGTTCCAAAGCCCGTTATAGAACAATCTTGTTAGATCGAATATAGTCACGTAGGAATATCGATAGGCAAATGGGAATTACATAGTATTTAATGCTCCCTAGGGAACAGTCAAAGCTTAATTCAGTATCGAAGTAAGAAATCTAACGATTAGTTGCGTTTCGCGGAATGTTCGAGAGTCTGCGCTCCTCAAGCACGTGTTTCGTTCGCTAGGTACTATTTTTTTAATTGCTGCTGGGGACCGAGAGGACGATTCATGCTTCGCAATTCTTCGTAGTTTCTATCGTTACGTTTAGTCAAATATCTAGTGAACTTTGACGGTGTACAAGGTGTTTCAGAATCATAGGCGTAGATGACATAATTTTGGAATCAGTAAAAAAGACCAGAGCCACGAATTTTCTAATATAAATCTTTAGTTTTTAAAAAACTAGTAGTAACCGTGACACAGAAATGAGAGGGAGTGTCAAAAATTCTCTAGTTTGACTGTTTATCTACCACAGAAATTTCTTTCTGTTTTCATCTGCCCTTCCATTCCGCGCCCTATCAATAAGCAACGACTTCTTGTCGAGCGTTCAGTATACCTGAATGCCCCTCAGAATTCAAATAGTCGGCATTGGTTCGTTATTGGAGTAGGTCAGTGTGAATCAGTTCATTCGTTATTGGAGTGACATCAGTGGTAGTTCATTCGTTCAATACCATACTTCCTATGTCTACACATTTATACGCAGATGATTCATGGAAATGCTCTTTTAAAAGGACACGTTCTCCATTGGTGAGTCTCTGGAAAGCCAACTCAGATTTGTCTCACTAATATCAATTTTAGAGATTCTCAACACATTGACTGATTAATTAGAAATAAACTTAGTACACCTCCTCGCTATTCTCGCTCCTAAATCCATAGTAACATGTACATTTCAGGGTGACGTATTAAATGTAAATACTTCAACTCTCAAATTAACTGAGCATTGTTTATAGTCAATACAATCACATAATTCGGATATTTCTTTATCAAAGATCACATACACTCCTCTACGAATTCTATGAGCCATTTAAGTCGCTACCTATGATTCTGAAACACCCTGTAAATACCGTCCGCATCTCTGCTTTTGCCATTCTCTCCAGCTTCAGTCGTTACTTATTAGTCAATAATATTAAGTCATTAGTCATTAGAGTGACAAGCTTCTCTACCAGGTTCTCGCACGATCAACCCTGCACAGTATTTGCTGCTGGACATCCAACACCAAATTCGAAATAAACGTAGCTTTCATTAACCCACGATGACCTAGTAGCTCGGAGCCTAAAATCAGGTTTCCCTATACACGACTGGGCGCAACGTTAAGAATTTCAAAGTCGATTTTCTCAAAAATAAAGCACAATATCAAAAAATTTGATTCCTTTTTCTCGACTTATTTACTTGTTATAAGTCGAAAAGAAACAGCAACTTTTTCTGATATCGCGCTTCACTTTCGAGAAAATCGACTTTGAAATTGGCGTTGCGTCCAGTCGCGTATATGAAAACCTACCTTAAGGCAGTTGCGTTCGAGGTCTGTTCTAATTACCGATCATAGGGAGCGTCCAAATGATTCTGCCTCTGAACATCAAGATTACAATGTCCAATTTAGCTGCTAGACATCTCTGAATGTTGACTAACGCCCACGATGATCACGTTCATGACAAGTGGCGGAGGTCGGCGCTCGCGGGATCGGATCGTGAAGCTAAAAGGCCGTCGTGCATTCAAGAGAAACGTTTATAAAGAATTGAACTTCATAGAGCCACGCACGCTAGACCAAATCGCAGCAACAATTAATTAATCATTATTAATTCCTTCAATTCGCGACGGCCTTAGATCGCATTAATAGCCCTCGAACGCAACTACCGATCTGCCCATGGCGCGCAGAGGCTCGAAGAGCAAGGCACCAGCAAACTATTACAGCCCTTTGATACACTAAACCGAAGTCTGTGAACCGCGGGCGCGAGAATCTACGACCCCTGATTACGCGCAACCTCAGCTGCTAGCCTCCACGTTGGGTAGCGTAGTTTCTTCGTAGAGAGGGTAGGCTAATGCCAGCTAGGGTAGAATAGGCAAGCTTGAGATCGATAGTTAGTAGTAAGTGAGTACATATTAGCCACGTGTGTGGGTATCTATACGTATCTGTGTTAGAGATAAATTGCTTAGTGAAAACGTCGTGCCCAGGCAGGTTGATTGGGACTCGCGGGACCGAAAGTTGCTGGACGGTGTCCAGAGGAATTTCGTCACCAGGGTGCGCGAGTTGTAGATATTTTTTTTAGATTGTACCGAACCGCTGGCGAGATTCTCTGTCGCTGATATGCGAAATTTTTTTAGTACAATTTCCCGGAAGCCCTGGACACGTGGATAGTAAAATTCCCGTCGTGCGCCGACCACGACTTTTCAATTGTAAATATCGAAGCTAATTTCGAGTAGGTACGTATTATCTCTGAACGTGATTGGAAGACATTAAATTACGCGGCTGCTTTCCCGCCATAAGTGATTTTTATTTGTTTTTCTCCGTTTCTTATTTGTTTCTGCATTTTCAACGAAACGATTCGCCCTTAGTTCGAGTTCGACTGCGCTAAAATTTGCTTCCTTTTCGGCTCGAGAATTCTAGGTCGATATTATATTTTCACTGGTCAGCTGGCGACCCGGCTTTCGGCGAGGGGGCGCGCGGGATTGATCGTGTTCGCGGTGCTCCCTCGGTTTGTGAAGCGCGAGTCGCCGAGGCTATTCCTATTAGGTAAATTTACTGTGTAATTAGTAGGTAATGGTAAGCGACAAATTGCGTTATTTATTTTTCTACGCTAGGCGACAATTGCTTTAAACCACGTCCGAGATGTCGATTTGAATTCCAGTTATTTTTAAGCACGAGGTTCGCGTAACGCGTTTCACATATCGATGATGAATATCAGCGGTACCTTGCCAGCAGGTTTCGCGACGCGTAGGATCTCTCTGCTTGTTCCGCGTTGGACAGAAGCGGGAGGTAAAAGGAAATGCAATCGTTCGTGTTGTGGCGAACGGTTATATAGACTCTCGCGTGTAGAGAGATAGAAGCTATTAACAGATTTAAAGCTGGCAAGAATTATTTCCTCTGTCTGTTGGAACAGGAAATGGTATAAAAAATTAATTTTTCCTATCAGGAAGAGAGAAAAATTAAATGGCCATTGGGGGGGGGGGGCATTCTGTCCCAACGTTACCAGAGAAAGGGGCAAACTAGAGCGAAGTATAAATAAAAATTCTGCTTAGTTTAATTAAGAATAAATAAAATGAAGACTGTGTTGCAAGGAGGATGCAGCCCCACAATTTTCTGAAATTGATAGGTAGCATTGAACGTGGAAAAGAATTCTGAATAGATTGGTGCAACAAAGAGGTAACCCAGTCAAAAGCTCTAAGGATGCTAGTACCTTCATGCTATCTGAATTTAGTGAAAAGAAGGGGGCTCGAAATTTTGAAAATTCACCCTGCCGTAGGGAAAAGAAATTTTTGTTTAATAGTCGTGCTATATGCTGTGTTAGTATGCACATTTTAAGTGGATAAAATACTCTCGACGCGCGTCAAAAAATATTTTATTAACACTATTTTATTTTATTTTATTATATTTATTTTCTCACGAACGGGTAAGGCCCATTTCGTGACAGGAGGTGAAAAAACACAAAGTTTTTATTAGTTTCCTACAACTTAATAAATTTAAAGCTGCCCCCTTCTCGCAGCGAGGTCCCCAAATGGCTTCGTTATCCTTTAAAGAAATAATTTTTTCGAAGCCTCTCCGGTTTATCCCCTGCTGTATGCTCACGCGCCGCAAACGAGGGAATGCTCGGACTCAGCGATGAATCTGTTAATAGCGGAAACCAAGTATGGAATTGTATCGATGTTCTTAGGATTAGTACACTAGGATCTTTACGGATCCTCAATCAAATTCAGCGATCGAATGTCGCAACGACCGGTGCGCTTGAGTGTCCAAGAAATAGAGAAGCAGAATGCACACGTACACGCGTACACATAGGAAAGGAAGTTGCTCGCCGATGTTAGAATACGCCCCGCGAATAATCTACGTCGCAGGCTGAAAGTTCTCAGGGAAATGCAACCGGGAGAGGTACGATATGTGAGCGCAGAATCGGTCGCCCCGATCGATTTCTCTTTCGCTGCCCCGCGAGGATCTCGACGATTTATAAACGTTCCTGAGCAAGCTTTTTAACGACACCGCGGAACCAGGAAGGAACGAAAAGTTACCTTGCTTGTAGCAAGTCGTTTGCTGGGACCGAGACTCCCAGCACTGGGAATTCTAGAAAAATTGGAGGGCGATTGAAATGAGGATATGGGATCGATACTGTTGGAAAAATGGTAGTTGAATAAAAATAACAGTTTATTTTATTGGAAATAGGACCGTAGTAAAATATGGCAGGAGTAAGGGCCATTTTATGCGAAGGGTCGTCTAAAAACGCTCGAAGGTATATAGCGGTCAGTGAATTAGTGATGAGACTTTTTTTACCATTGCAGTAAATAAAAACTTGCATATCACTCTGACGTGGAGTTGATTTGTAGACCTACGTAAGCTAGACAGTTATTATTTTTCTCTTTCTCTCTACTATATACTCCAAAAGTTGTGCCGTTTTCTTGGACGACCCTGCCACGGTATATTGAAATATTGATTTTCAAACTTAATTAAATTGACTAAAGTGATTGGCTAAAATTATGACACTTGCATAAAATCGTCAAGACCCTCCGAGAGGTTCAGCTTCACGCATCACCGAGCGAGAGAAGTGAGAAACGGGCGATGTCGCGGCCGTCATACGCATAAATTCGTTCGTACGAAGACAATCGTTTTACGCTATTTCGAGAAAGTAAAAGACGCCCTGCTGATTTCAGGGTAACGGGTCGACGATGGTCGAGTATTACCAAAGCGACGAAGAAAAAAATAAAAGAGGAGATAATACTACTAATAATTAAAAAGAGAAAAAAAAATACAAACTAAAAAAAAAACATCGACGTCGCGAGGGGATTGCTTGGTTTGCGGACCATTAAATACCAAATACTATACAACGATCGCGTTACAATAATTATTTAAACGTAGGGTGGAGAGTGGGGAGGGTGGTGCAATGGTCGCCAGCGACGAGCTGGGGCGATCGTGCGCCGGTGTTCTGCGTGATCCACGATGTAGCTAGACGGGCGAGGCGTGAGGGAAAGCGCGGCCGCCGAGAGGTCGAGTCCAGTCGCGATAGGATTCGTTGCCGTTCTGCGGTTGTCGGTTAGTAAATTTGATTGAGGACGTCACTTTTTAAACGTAGATACATAGTGCGTGTGCGTTTCTCGAGCAGTAGCGAGGCTCCGATTAGTTTCATGCTGGGGCATCCTCGTGGATTTGCCTCCGCGCTGTCGGCGAATCGAACCGGGAGAGCGTAGAAAACGAGAGCAGCGTGGGTTCGATGTTAGAAGATTCCTTAATCGCGTTGTCGACAGTGGAATGTCTCTTAATACCTGAACAGGCAACGAGAGATCTGGGAAAGATTCATCGTGCGCTGTGCACAGCGAGAATCGTATTCTCACAGCGATCCTAATTCGATTCTACTATAGCCGTCCCGTTTGGAACACTTCAGCTCCTTTTCTTTTCCTTCGTCTGTCGGATGCACGGTTGCCATGGCTTTCCCTACGCGTAGGAGAGAGGGAACGCCTACAGCAGTGGCGGTGCATCTGTGTAATGACGCAGTGACGACATACCAGCGTCAGTAGACGTTGCCCCTCCACCACGCGTAGGACAAACCTGGCAATGTGGCAACTCTGGCTCGGGCGGAAGGACTATGATACTTTGGCTCGTTCGTAGTCGTGAAAAGTTACGAGTTGAATGTTCCATGCTCTGCTGAGACTAGAGGGGTATAGAGAAACGGGAAGCTGTCTGTCGTAAATTTCTACGCGCGTGCTAAAGGACAAGAATTCCACTCCGACCAAAAGAAAGCAGAACTCTACGTCGGCCGACGGCTCTGTCGAGCCTCCAACATATCGCTAAACCAATCGCGTGCTATCAGGATTAGGGGGCACTGCAATATTACTAATTCCGTGGAAACACTTAAGGTGCAGAACGTTTACGACCTAATTATTTGCTTACTCACATCCGTGCACATACACGTACAAGATGCTTATAACTCGAGCAGTCTCAGAGCGCGTGAAATTGTAAGCAACTCCCATTTCGTGATAGATAATACTAGAACGTTGAATCGCTAGACGGAGATTCACTACGTGATAGTGGGTCCTTCTGAAACGTACTTAAAACTTCCCCTTAAGCTGCGCTCCCACGTCCGCGACACGCGGTACAAAACGCTCGAAAGTGATCGCACGTGCTTTCGAAAAAATGACGCGCGTGCGACATGTTTGTCCTGATTTGTCTTTCACGCATGGGAATGAGATTTCAGTTGTGCTTAAGCGTAGCGTGGGAGTGCGGCTTTACATCGCGTCCATAGCAAGTTCTAAGCGAACGGCGTCTCGTGATATATTGCTAAGCGGAAGGATTTAGGGAAACAGTGTGGAAAGGGAGAAATGAAGAAGGGTACGATGCTCAAATTGTAAGTGACTGTGCGACTCGGCGCGCATCGCTAAATCGCTTTAACGTCGAGCAGGGGCGCGTGCGCGTCAGACACGTACACTAAAGACTGTAGAGATTCTAAGACGACGGTAGCGCTCGCACCTTCTGTGAATTGCACCAAAATAATTTTTTACGGATATGTATATACGCGAGTGTACATGTGCTTGCGCGTAACAGTGCCACGCAGACTCGCTTTCGTCGCCCTGCAAGCGATCCGTATTCGCCTAACTCGATTTTTTATATTCGTTACGCTTATACGTTGCGTTACGCTACGACTGCTCTTCTGAAGCTCGCGAGGAGGCTAAATCGAGATGATACAACTATACTGCCGGAAGAGAGATTGTAACCGAGATCGTCGAGTTTTTTTAAAGACCAATGCACGATCCTCGATTGCTTCTTCACCTCGAAGGCTTGCACAACGCCTCGCTGGCCTTTATTGTTTAATTCCCTTAAGTTCCTTGAATTAAAAGTTCCTCGGATCGTTTAAATATTCGGCCAGATGCAATCTGGCGCGATGCGTTTAACTAACGGGCGTTTCGTGAATTCTGTGCGCACCAAGTCGGCACCGTTTCGTTTTACTTGTTACCTAGATTGTATATTGAGAATTATTTTTAACGTGTAACTGCAATTATAACTTTCGGTTGCAAGCGTATTTTATAACGAAAAAAAACGTGTAAAAAAGATGTTAAAAGAAAAGTTTGACCAATTTTACGTCCCCTTTATGGCTTTCGCTCGATTTAAGAGACTTCTCGTCATAAAACGCATTAACTTATTTCCCTCCTCTTATGTTCCTGTACGCGTAACAACATATTGGTCCATGTATCATAGAGCTTCATTCCTATGTATGCAATGTACAGCGCAAAACATACTTGAAACATTCGAAGAGAGCTGTTTTCCGAGGGAAACACACGCGGAGGAGTCGGCTCAAGTGTGCGTGTGTATTTTAAGTATGTTCTGCGCTACGAATTGCACCTATTAGTTCGCGGTTTTAAGTATATTCTGCGTTACGTGCTTCACATGTGGGAATGTGACTTAAGTACACAGCGCTTTGCATATCCCACATGTGGGAGCGCGACCTAAACACACTCTGCGCTTTGCATCTCCCACATGTGGGAGCGTGACTTAAAAACACTTTGCGCTTGACAGCTCACATGTGAGAACGCGACTTAAATACACATTGCGCTTTACATCACACGTGTGGGAACGCGAGTGTAAGCGTGCAACGCGCCGCGCGTTTCACACGTGGGTACGCAGCTTAACGCCTTGCAATCAACGCTTTTGCTTGTTCAACTTCGTTTCTCCACCTTCTTCGATGCTTTTCGGCTGTGAACTTTACAACGCTGATACCCGAACGGTATATACGTCATTCTCGAGTGAAACTAAATATCGACAATCCAACACGGGAGAACTTTTAAGGACTTTAACGAACATTTTCTTATCAGCTCCTTTCTTCGAGTTCAGACGAACCTTTGGCATCCTGTAACTTAAGCGCCGGTAAATGAACGTATCGCCGCGATACCGTCGATCGCGCAGTTCCGACTAAATATAGATAGCCACGGAGAGGGATACTGAACGGGAGAAACGGTGGGAGCAGAACCGCGAGAGTAATGAACGGTGAAATTGATTGGGAACGTAGATTGCAGATTACATAGGATTTGGACGCGATAAAGGAAAGGGAAGAAAAGAGAAATTAACTATCGTTCTTAGTGTTTTATATATATTATATATGTTACGTTTCAATGTACACTACGAATCGTATTAATATGGTACGTATATGATAAACAATAATATATATTATATACATATATATTATATATATATGAATGATATATCGTTAAATGGGCTGTGGTAGAAACCTTTATATACTTTATACACCAAACGAGTCGGATCCTCTTGTTTCGTTTGTTTTTTTCGAGAGAAATGAACGATAATAACGGAAGCAACAAACGAACAAAAAAGAAAAAATGAAAAAAGAAAGAAACACGTATGGGTAGGGGTGGGGGTGGGGTATGGC
This sequence comes from Andrena dorsata, assembly GCA_929108735.1. NCBI lineage: Eukaryota > Metazoa > Arthropoda > Insecta > Hymenoptera > Andrenidae > Andrena > Andrena dorsata. The sequence goes on from OV815489.1 coordinate 29,449,651, forward strand.
ATCATTTTACAAAAAGACGCTTCAGTCGTTGAGTGCGTAGCCACTTGTCCTATATTCTGTCACACAACGATTACCTTGCACAAAATGTACCTAATTATACTTAATATAGTAGGATCCGTCTTAATGATTGTCAATAATACTGTACCTACCGTGCCCGTGGACACGGGTGAATTATGATATTAGGCTAATAAGGCTGTAAGGCGTAACTACGATTAGATAGAGAGACCCAGTCGCTGAAACTGTGTACTGTGATGCACCTGCTTCGAAGGGCAACGCCTCGATTTTGCTAATTCACACGAAACCTGGCAAAGAATATCGCTCGCGACGCCAATCGTTTCTGAACCTCCCCCCTCTCCCCCCCCCCCATTCTTCTCTCCCGCCGTTCTTGTACGCCTCCATTTTAGGTTAATTTCTGTGGATGAATCCTTTTTAAACGGAACTTTTGAAAAGCATCCATTTACAACGTTACGATATATTTGGTACACGACCTTTTAACGAGGTTTTGATATTTCGAAGCTTTTCACGGTGACGTGATCGTAGGAACGATTATATAATAATATATTCTGATTTTGGGGGTTATTAACGTCGCTCGTAGTCGCGTTCCCGTAAGATTTTACGAACACTCTTTTTCGCGACGCATCTAACTCTCTACGCGCCTTTGGTAATCTCGTTTTAAGGATCGAGGACTCGTCCTTTTGTCACGTTAGTGGATTTCAGGCAGATCGTATGTACTTACGAATGATTTATCAGTATTTGCTTTCGCGGCCGTCTTTGGATCAGTTTTAACCCAGGTGTTCTCAAGTCTGTTTGTGTCTGAAATGATTCTTACTTATGGATCCAATCTAATTGGGGAAACTTTTCTGACTCTTTCTAATTTTATCTTGTTAGATTTTCGTTTTCGTTAACATTCTGAATGTTTTATATCGTTGTATCTACAAAGTAACTGAAAGTTATTTTAGGTCAAATAGACTGGAGGAGAACAATGAGGACTAAGAGCTTATTCTTTTCTTTTTCCTCCATTTCCTCCTCCTTTTTCGATCTCTCTCCTCTCTATCTCTCTCTCTCTCCACCCTGTCTCTCCCCTCTATTTCGTCGATCACTTCGAGACCGCGAAAACAAGTGTCTACAGTTGCCCGTTTCGGGCCGCGTTCCGAGCGAATCTTCGAAGCAGCGCGCACGACTAATTGTTTATATGAATGTCATAGCCATAGTTTCGCTAGTTGAGAAAAAGAACGAATGTTTTAGACCCTTGCTCAAATAAATAAAAAAAAAAATTAATTTCGATGTCACGAATGTTATATACCGATGTTAATTTAAGTTAAGGCTCCCAAAGCAACGTCCACCATTCTCGCGGCGACGAGTAAAATCGAATGGACAAACGTTTACACGCTTCCTCGCGCGCGTGTTAATCGCGTATGCTCGGGACGAGCCAATGGGTTTTCGTGTCCCGCGTCCTTTGTTATCGATAGTTTGACGAATCGTAGCTGCCTGGCCCGGCACCTTGTCGTCGATATCTCTGTGTAGGAGTTTTAAGAAAGTCTTTCCCTGGTTATGCCTTTAGTTTAGCGCGTCTCTTTCGCGTCGGTATGCCTTCGGAGGGATATAAACTTCGTGGGGGCGTGGAGGGGGTTGTCTTGCTTGCGCGCATGCTGAAGTTGCATCCTCGACTGGCGCCCGATTTCGTCGTCCGTCGCCCACTCTTTCGAACAAGGTAAACAGACGACTTCATTATTATCGCAGACTGTTTCCGACGGAAATTGTCTCGTAAAGTTTGGACACACACAGGACCATGTTTTACGTAACCGTAGAGGATAAGACCTTGAGCTTAATGTATTCTCTCGTGAAACCGTGTATAAAACTCCTGTTTGTACCTTACTAGTTTACTATGACGCTATTATATATTACATGTGTGAAGGAATTGAAAGTGAAGAGAGAAGCGATCTATTGAATAAGAGAGAAAGAGACGGGGGAGGGAGACAGAGCGAGCGAGAGGGAGAAGAGATAAGAGATAGGGATGTTTATTGTCCATTCGAGGATCACGTTAAGTTTTCCTTCTACTTTTCTTTTTTTTTTTTCGCTGGAAAGCGACGGAGGATTAGCGTGTTCGTATCGTTAACAAGAAGATGCGTATAATTATCGTGCTTTTGCTTCGAAATGTTTCATAAACATGTTTTTAACTGAATCGTTTCAATGGCGGGGCAGGTACATGTAAATGCCGTTCAGTGAAAGACTATATCAGCAAGGCTGGTGATTAGAATTCGGTTAGTTTCCTTTTTTATGTTAAGCATGATAACGGTTTAGCAAATGTGTTTTACTGAAAGTGTCCTTCCTATGTAAATTTACTTGTTTGTCCTCATAAATTATAAATAAATGATATCTTTCGTGTTCACGTACATCGTGGTCCTTATTCACTCTTCTTCGGAATCTGCGGCGCCGTTGGACAGGTAGGTGATAAAATTAATTCTTATATTGTAATTTTATTGTTCTATAATCTATGTTATGCTGCTAATATATGCTATGATTTGACGCACCTAAGTTAACAAGCGTCTGCCGCCCTTTCTGTGAAATATCAAATATTTTAATTGAAGAATCGGGAAATCTCGAAATTAATTCAATATTGTCTCAAGCTCCCGTGTTTAAACATTTTCAAATTTCTTTCGCTCAAAATTTGTCGCTCCCCAAACTTTGCTGCTCTCCAAATTTGCTACCCCCTCAAAATTTTTCACTCTAAAGTTTGCGGTCCCCAAATTTGCTGCCCCTCTGAATCTTACGCCCCCCAAATTTGTCCACCCCTTAAAATTGTTCGCTCTTCAAATTTGCCGCCCCTCAAAATTAGTCGCTCGCCAAACTTACCGCCCTAGGCTACAGTCTGTTTAAACTATACATAAATCCACCCCTAATGATGAACTGCAATTATTGTCGTCCAATTATTGAATTGCAAAGTTGCGAGTGGTTGGAAATAAGGATATCACCTTCGATGCATTGTTGTCGTTTTTATTTCGTAGAAAATTTTCAGACATAAATACGAATACATACGGAGTTTCAATTTGAACTGGGAATCGTGCACATGCGCGCGTAATCAATTGTTCATTAAAGGTAACGAATATAATAACTTAATTAGAAGAAAATATATGGTTCGAGATGAAAGTAGAATATAAAACTATTTGTTCGAATAAAAATCGGCTGTAATGTGTAGCGATAATAGAAAATGAAGTAAGTCGGTCGAGTTAATTCAAGGTTTACTTTCTTCATACTCTTTGCTTGTCAGTACGCTTTGTACACCTTCGCATTACAGTATAATTACAATAGTAAACGTAACTGTTAGTTATGCTCTGTAAACGTTTAATAGTTATTGCATGAAATTGCATGATTGGCTTACAATACTAATAATTATTGCCGTTGAACAGTTCCGTTGTGAAACACAATATGATACCCGAGGAGATTTATGTCCGTGACAATATATAGAGGAACATTCGATATATGTATAAAACAAGACAGTCGCAAATATTGCGTCGGGTTCTGAACAAGCGTTAAGGCAAATGTGAAAAGACTTGGTTTGCTGCAACATGGAAATATACAAATATTTATATAAATATCATGTACAAAATGTTCTATATGGCAGCGGTTTAATTGAAATCAAATAAATGTGAGCTAAGATGACTACTATACAGAGTGGATAAGTTGTGTATGTATAATACATATATATATATACATAATATTATTATTCAACAAGTGTTGGATAAAATTATTAAATATTACCGTGTATCATACAAACCCTTCAAATGCATTTGATTGAACATTCGATATCCTATGACAGCATGCGTACATGATTCGATATAACTATTGAATAGTCGAACATAATACAACTGAAAACTAAACATTTTTTTGCGGTACCTTTAATCTCGATTACAAAAATCTAAACTCGTAATGCCGATCTTCCGAATCATTTTCAAGTGATAGAGCATAATTTAAATATTTTAAATGAAAATGAAAATTAAAAACTCTGCCATAATACTGTTTACCTTGATTTCAACTTGTAATACCGATCTTTCAAATTGTACCAAATATTGAAGATGTTACATGTGTAAATAAAGAACAATGATAAGTATATTAATAAATAAATTGTTGCTAAGTATATTAACAAATAAATTGTTGATATAACTTACAAATCTTAGTAATAAATATGTTTTGAAAGAAGTATATCTTGCCTTGTGATCCGAGAAAGCATTACGATTTAAGATTTTCCTAGTTTTCAGATTCCTAGTATTAATTTTACTTTCAATAAATTTCTATGTTCACTATATACGTAAAATATGTTTGTTTCGTATAGGTATTCTGTTCTCAGCATGCATAAACGTATACCCTAAACGCAACACAATAATAATGCTTCGACTTTATCGTAATAATTAAAATAAATTATATCGTGAGAAAAGAATCACTTATACGGAACAAATAACAAGCTCAATTATCGACACCCATGGTTTACAATATGGTCGAAGCAATCTTCTATCTTTGGCATTTACACTAAATAATCTACGTACAAAGTACAGCTGTAAAGTAATGCAATTTTTGTACTAATTTGTATATTTTTCGTCGGCATGATTGATGGTTAGGCTGCTTATTCCTTTTGGTCTGTCTTTTGAATCGCGTACCCAAGAATGTGAGTTCATCGGAGCTTCAAAGCACAATATATTTGTAATCGTAACATACAAATTATAAAACAGATTATAAACTTTTTATCAACGATCGTTAACATTGTTCAGCAATCCAATAGTGAACGCACTAGATTTCCTAACTTATTTTACATTAGAAACGTTGAAGCTATAGACGAATACTGCTAGCCTTACGTGCAAAAAGTTTATCTCAAATTGTTTCAAATTCTCTTAATCAATCGTAGTTTTTTCGTTATTCATCTCTGTGTATAATACAACGTTACCCTTCGATCGAAGAATAACAGCACACAACATCCATTGTTAATCGTGCTACGCATACATTACAACAAACGTGTATCAATGTAGAATGAAATCCAAAAAAGATCTGCGTAATTCGTTTTACGAAAAATCACATGATAGCTATGCATACATATTTGTTCCAAAAGAATAACGAGAAATCTGACCATTCTGGAATTTTGAAAGTACATATGTTGTAATCTATCATCAATTCGGTGTTACTAACTGGTAAATCGGGGACTGAAATTGTCGATTTTGTTCATTATTGCTTATTGTTTTTAAAGATATCCTACTTAGAAAAAGAAACAATGTGCATTACAATTGTTAATCTAGGTAGAATTGTATCTATCCCTGAATCAATCTGATGTTAGACACTTAACAATGTTCTTACTAATACTTTATCTGGTAGAACTACGCGTTCCACATACTACTAACGATCATTTGCAACATCATAGCGAAGTAGATTCAGCATTCAATCCTGTCAGCACGTGGTAGTGCTGTTGTAAACGTTTCAGATTACTTGATAAATATACATTTTCTATGTACAAATCTTTCACTAATATGTCAGTCCACGCTAATCGTTCAGCCTGCGAAAAATGTTATATCAGAACGTTTAATCTGGTTGCGGATAATTAAAGATTCTATTGTAATCATTGCGGCACTTAAGTAATGCACGAATTACTTAAATATTTAAAATACAGTCTAGGAAGATACATACCTGTTCCGCGCTTGTTTGAAATTCTATTCGAAGCCTTTCTTGAGTGCTGCGAAGAAGACATTGCAGTTCCGACACTTCCGTTTGATGTTGGGATATAATATCTAGAACAGTGATATTGTTTCTGTACTCACTGTGGTATAATGATATGCAAACGGGGATATGCTTACGCGGCAAATAATAATTGTACCCGAAATTCTTAAGGTAAATTATAAGGAACCTTACGTTGTAGTACGTTTTCGATTTGATACTGTTGCTGCTTGAAACATTCTTGCAGCTGATGTTTCTTACGCTCTTGTGCTTGAACTTTCATACTCAAGTTCCGTAACATATTTATATTTACACAACACATCTGCGACTGTGCATCGTTCTGTAGGCATTGAAAGTTCGCAGCTTTTAAGTTCTGCAATTTTAACGTATTCTGCATCAAGTCGTATTCCGTAGGATGTATAGTTTCGTCTTTCGTGAATTTTCCACCGACTTCCGTCGTCTTCCATTGGGGCCCCGGCTTCTCCACTTTACATGTACTATTTACATCTTTCATAGAGTATGGCATGTGCAATTGGTGCGGCGTGAAATCACTGATGTTGATGCTTTCTTTTGCTACTCGTGGAATAAAGTCACTCGGTAAGCTTGACGATTCTAGAATTCGATTGAACTTAAACTCTTCTGGAAGTTTACAGATATTATCACTGCACTGGGCTAACTTGGAAGCAGAGTCACTGGACGGTTGAACGTTAAACGAATTATTAGGAACATAATGTGATTGCATCAATAAAGGCGCGAAAGTCGACTTATCTCCCACTTGTACGTATGCGTCACTCATTGTCGGTCGTTCTAAGGACTTCATTCTTTCTTGCAGCTCTACGACTTCTTTGTCTTTCTGCGAAATTTCTTCTTCCATTTGTGCCCTCCATTTCTCGAATTCTTCTTCGAGATCGAAATACTGTAAAAATGAATTTTGGTTATTTGAATTATCTACAGTAAATTCACAACTTATTTAATTATAAATTATGCCACTTTCGTAGGGAACTTTACAGTGGATTACAGGGTTAGTGCAGCGAAAGGGCATTTTATGAATATATTTAACAAAATAGGAATGCATGAAGCATCTTACTTGTTGTTCTAAATTAAACTTCTCTTCTATCGGAGACAAACGCCCGCCATTCTTCACTTTATCCACCGGACTAATTAGCTCTTCGTATTCCTCCATTTTAGTTATGAGCTCCGAGAACTTTTCATTGCTAATCTTCTGTTCCTGTTCGAAAAGCTGTCTTTCCTCTTCCAGCTTACTGGTCCAGTAATCCTCGCATTCTTCGTATTCTATTTTCAGTAACTCGAGGCTCCTCTCTAATTCCGCGCATTGGTCAGTTAATTGTTTCTTTTCAGCAGCATGCACTGCGTCAAGTTCTTGTAGCTTTAAATTTAGGAGATCGACATCTTCGATTGGTTCACTTTTCACAACAACCGAATTAACTTTTGCGCTGATCTCGTTAGACATTTTCGAATGATTAAGCAGAACGTCTCTCTCTTTGTTAGATTTCGAGTGATCCGTAGTTGTATGCTCTTCTTTACGAGGAGGATAATCTCGGAGACTTGGAACTTTATTCTGCGACGTATTCTTCACATCTTGATTGTTGAAATTATCGTCGATATCACAATTATTGTCACTACTGTTGGATATCGCTGCTCGTTTAACAGAAACAGAATTCTTAAGTTTGGAAACAACGAAGTCCCTCAACGACTCGCTCGTCCGTTCCTCGCATTCCGTTTCCATTTCAGATGCAATACTTTTGGCAAAATCTGCTTCTTTGGCAATCTGGATGCTGGTGTTCGATTGTAATCTCGCGATCACTTCCGATATCTCATCTCTAAACGTACAATTTTCTAAGGCGCACATGGTACTATTTGTTAAAATATTTTTCAGCTGCTTTACTACGAAGTCTTTGAAGGTTTTCAAATCTGTATTTTGATAACTTCTCACGGGCTCCTCTTCGTTAGAGTTGCAAGGCGTCTACGCAAATAGTAACACAGCATATAGATACAAATTTAGAATCATTTACGCAAACTAAGTAAAATATAAATTAGTAAAAGCCACTTACAGATGTGGAATGTTCTAAGAATACATCTAAATCGTCTTCTTCTTCCACTACAAATGCTTCTTTATCTGAAAAATCGTTAAATATTAATACTTCTCTAATAAAACCTAAACCCTTATTACCTTCAGTCTCATCTGATTGTATATTCCTCGTTGTATGAGCACCGGATAGATTATTCTGTCTGTAATAACATAACAACGTTCGCATGATTTCCTTAATAGCAAGTAAATTATATAAAACACTTTGGTACTTCATATATTACCGTGTATCTTTAATATAGCTATCGTGTAACTTTAAAGTCTCTAGTTCCGCCGTAAGCTCGTCATTCTGATCTTGTAAAAGGACAGCTTTCGACTGTAATTGTTTGATACGATCGACTAAATACATAACTTCCTGCTGCTGTTTCATCTCTATATTCTGTGACTAAATAGAAAATTGAAAAACATTATCCTAAACACGATAATCTTACACGTAAACTGCTTTTCATAAAATCATTTCTGACATACCTCGTCATGTTCCGCGGCCAACATCTTTATCTGAGTCAATAAATCATTATTCGATTGTTTATATCTATCGATTTGGCTACGAAGACTCTCATTCTCAGTTTCTAGCAGCTGATTCTCTTGTAATGTATTTACAAACTTATTCCTAATCTCATGATTCTCTTTCTGCAACGTTTGTAATTGATCGTCCTTCGATTTCAAAGCACTAGCGCCCATTTCCCGTTCGGAACTAAGTTGATTGGAAAGATCTTGCAGGATGTCGGTGTGGCGTTGATCAAGTTGCTTTCGCAGGTTCTGTACAACCTCCTCTTGGCGAGTATGTTGCTCATCGATTTCTTGCGCAAGAGTGTTCGCTCGCTCATTAGCTTCTGTGATGTCGACACGTAACTTTTCCTTCTCGCCATTTATATTCTCTATCATGAGGCTGCAGACATAAGAATGTAATTGTTAACGGGCGTAGGTTTCTTTCATTTCAAATACTCGTTTAGAAAGTACGTAATACTTACTTGAGACTATGCAATTCTTCTTGATACAGAATCAGAACATCGCGTAACAACGTTATGTGCGATCGAATAGCTGAATGATCTAATGAGTCATTGAAGCTCTTCAGTTCGTCGCACAGGGTGGTTGTTAAATCAGTTAAACAAATTTCCGAGGTCTTCAAACTGCCATCCGTTAACAAAGATGCATTCGCGATACCAGAAAGTTTCCACGCATCCAGGAAGGTATTATTTCTTGCGAAGCTGTATTCCATAAATGACACATGATAAAATAAAGAATAATATTTATAACTTCTTCTATTACGTTGTAATATTTTTGATGATATTAAATGCTCAAAGGCAAAGTGTTTTAGTAAATTTAAGGAGATAAATGCAGGCAATAATACCTAGTCTTACAAGGTGTATATACATCGAAATTACGTTGCCTAAAATCTGATTTAGTCAATTCTGTCACAGAATCATCGGTTTTATCTAATGTTAATTGTTCCTCCATGGTTGCCTTATTCTGAAATATAACGAGAAATTCATCCAGACTGATTAATCCATCACAATTCTGATCTAGTTTCTCAAAGATGCATTGTGTAATCTGTATAGAAAATAGGTTTAGTTTACAGAGGACGTTTATAATAGACATAGACAATTAACAAACATGTACATTAAAAACAAAGAAACAGATTATCGGTTCTATAGTTACTTGTTTTGGAAGAGCCGGTATCCCTAAGCAATTAGATATAAAATACATGGTTGCGGAATCTACATTTTCTTGTAAACAGTTATTTATTTTTTCCCATAAACATTTCAGTCTATTATCGTCTAGCGTCGTATCTGAAAAGTAGCGATATAAAGTTCTGAATAAGGTAAGCGACTCATTTTGTAGGAAAACTGCAGTATTACTGCAGATAGTACACTCACCTGTCTTTACATTAGGAATATCTACATCGGGATCGGAATTATTAGTTGCTAACGAGTTACATTTTTTCCTATCTATACTGCAAGAGTTAATGCCACTTTGGGACTCCGTCGTCGCGTCTCTTTCCGTATGCGCATCCAATTCTTGCGTTTTGCCTAATAAGGTCAGTAGAGCGGTTCGAAATTCTTGGAAAGATATAGACTGTTTCTCATGTTTCCGCAACTGAATGCATGACTTCAACTCCTCGCTCTGCTCCGTTAGATGTAACTTGTGGCATAAACTCAGCCAATTATCCTCCTGCAGTTCAGTCTCGCCTTTTGTCAGGCAACTTTGAAACACAGCATAAAGCTGCTGTTCATAAGGGTCATTGTTGTGTTCATCCATGGCATCCTTTCATTGCCTTTGATATATCACAATGTACAATACATCTATAAAGATATTTACATTATATATTGTAGTCTTACTAATGTGGAAATTACATGAAATGTAATTCATAATATATAATGATTTTAACAACTAATATTATAAACAATGCTGAATGGTATAAATTAAATTTACAGAAGGAGTACTGAGAATACTATCTTTGAACGTAACATTTATTAATTCATTAAGTGCTATTTTCTACACAGAACCCTTTTTATTAAACTACAAATATTCAGATCAGTTTGCGACTTTAAAATTTATGTTGTAGATATTTCTTAAAATTGCTTTGAATGTAATTGCAGTTGATGTTATTATATTCGTATTTATTAGTATATAGTTAGCACGCAAACCGAACGTCGTAGATATATTTCTGTTGAGCTTGATAGTATTAATCTTAAAAGAATTTGCGATCTTTCTTTAATGTGTTAAAAATAATACATAATAATTTAATTAGCAATTTATTGTTATGCACACGGCTATACATCGGAATCAACGATAAACAACAAATAACGGTGGCCCGTAAAACCGATATTTATTATGTAATAAAAGCAATTATTGAGCGAACTTATTCTTGTCTTACCGGCGATCGACTGATTTATTCATTCAGAAACTGAATACGCCTAATCTTGTTGACATAACAGAAATCCCTGAATTTTGTAAATAACCTAAATATACCTTGCACGCGAATAACACGTTAATCTAAGGAGCACGCAGATCAGTGACTTACAATGGAAAGCAATTTGACAACATAAACGGGTGTACGTTAACGAGCGTCGAAACGAATAAACCGTTTCTTCGAGCAGAAGCTGTTATGCTAAATTTCCGTTATTTTTAGATGCGTGACAAATATGTTGTAAAATTAGTAGTATATCTTTCGCGAAATATTGGAAAGCTTAGTAAACTGTTTCTATTTAAAATTGAAGAGATAATGATTCCGGGGTATGGAAATTCGCTGTTTTAATTGTTAGTCGAGCAGGTATATCGAATATCTGTGTTGTAAAATGATTATAACCTACCATTATGTTACAAAGTTCGTTTCACTACTACACGCATACATGTGCGTATATACACATGCACACATGCGCATATTAACAACGACCGCGCAGTATAGGAACGTTTACGCGCACTGAATATTCCACGCGCTAATAAGCGCGGTTCCACCCTTCACTGTTAAACGCGATTTGACAGTTTCATGGAAAGTTTCAAACTTCGACTCGTGTCACGCGATTCCGAAAAAAAGATAAACATGGTTTAAATCTGCTAAATCACAATGGGGTACGGCAGGTGGCGTGTATCCAACGCTGGGGCGCGGATGACGCGTCTTTTACTATCTTTGCAAAGCTTTCGTTGAGAATGAACCTTATCTGAGGACGGTTGGAGTGAATATTTGAAATCGAGGGGTTTTAAGATATCAGTTTTTCCAACACTTGCTTATACATTATCAGCAGAAATTTACGGAAATCGAAATTATTATTAAATTATGTTACGTTCCTTGTCTGAGAAATATTATTTATTGTGGGAAAAGATGCTTCATTTTGATAAGTGATATAGCGTTGTTATATCGACTACTTAGGCATATATAGGTACAAACAAGGTATAGGATAGACTTTACATGTAATAGGAGTTTGTGTCACACGACCTGAAATACTGACGTTGTGGAAAATCAGAGGATTTGACCGATTTGACGCGCATTCTGTATTTCAGAACGGCGACTCTAGGAACTAATGCATCACAATCCCCGAAGTCGGTAATGTTAGTAAAGGAAAGAACTCTGATTTTTCACAAAGTCGGTATTTCAGTTTGTGTGACACGAACTTATTATAATTTAAATATTAAAGATGATCTTATTATAATTTAAATGTTATGCAATCTTAATACCATGCAATAAGTCTCCTTTCGTAGGAAACAATGAACTACACCATTTACATTGCATTTAGTCTTGAAAAGCACTCGATTTGAAAGCCGATTCTTCCAGTGTTCGATCAAAAAATTGGATTATTAAGAATATTCTATTCCGTAATCGTACATAATAATAATAATAATAATAGATTATCTTCATTACACACTACATCTAAAGAAACTACGTCAAAAGCGAAAAGATACAAAATGTTAAAAGTAAATTTCAGGTGAAACAGTAGCGTGTAAAAGTCGAAGTTCAGCGACATAAAATCTGGGGCGTCCGCAGACATCCGGAGACATTTCCAGGGAGGGAGGGGGGGGGGGGGTAACTTTTGGATGATGATAAAGAAAAATATACCCCTCTTGCTTTTTTTAACCCATTTTATAGTGCCAATTTAATTAAAAATTTAAAACTATTCCCTCTTTTAATATAAACTTAATAAAGATCAGTTTTGAAAAATAAGCGATTTTTTCTCAAAAGCCAGGCGGGCAACTGCCCCGTTTGCCCTCCCTCTGCGGACGCCAATGCATAAAAGCATCGCTAAAAGTGTGCCGCTATTACACCTAACCTCAAAATCATTACTAATTATAAACGCTATAAATTAACCTGTACAATCGACGGTCATTCAACTTGAAAATCTAGAAACACTCGAATGCATCATTCAAAACACCTGTAGCACGTGGTCATATGCATATATATATATATATATATATATATATGATACTCGAAACTACAGAATGTGCCATCTAGCGTAGAATATATGTAGGTGTTTGGAATGCACATTCAGGGAAGTGCAACAGAAAAATGTCAAACATAGGGGATTGATATGGTTTTCGTTTCTCTACAGTGGAGATATTTCATGAGCCGCCGGATTAAAAATAAAATGCTTTTAATCGAAACAACGTGTATGCATTTCTCGTATGTGTTATTTATGGTTCGTCATTTGGTATCTTAATTCGAAAGACTCCAACATATTCCTGATTATTGCGCTATCCTCGAGGTCTTCGTTAATCAGCTTGAATCAGCTGCTGCATTGTTATCATGATACTGTTGACATTCGGCTGAAGTGAAACAACGGCGCTACATTTGTTGCTCGCGAAAGCAATGAAATCTTTGCTCAATGAGCAACGACCAATGCCGCTTTGTCGAGCTGAAGGTGGTCGTATTCTGTATACGGAATATCATTAACCTTCGATAAAAACATAACCTCACTCCGCCTGGCTGGTGTAGAAAAAAACCTGTACCCTTTTTCTTATGTTTATAGAGTAACAGAGCGTCTCATCCTTATGATACATTGAACGGCTTCGAACCACGTAGATAGTATTTATACAAATTGTGGAAATGGACTGCCTTTTCACACAAAATATCACGGACGAACCAGAGGATATACCACAAACAGATGATCCGGTTTGGATCCTTGGGAAAAAATACAATGCCATAAAAGGTCTAATAGATAGCTAGAACGAAGGCGGTGCCCGATAAACTAGATGTGTAAGATCTTGACTTTCAGAACTCGATGCAATTCGTAGAGATATAAGGTCCAAGTTGTGGTTCACGTATCGCAAAGGTTTCGTATCGATCGGCGGTTACAACTTCATATATACGTCTGACAAAGGTTGGGGTTGTATGCTAAGATGTGGACAAATGGTTCTCGGTCAAGCTTTAATTACGTTACACTTAGGTAATTCTAGGTCCGCTATATCTTAACGCCATATGTTACGTTCAATCGAGGGTTTCGCTACTTTCAGTTAAACAAATGAAACGTATTCTCGATAGCTTTGCTGCTTTATATTACTACACTTTTTATAATACATATAAATTATCCCATATGAGAAATACACTCGCTATAGCCAAAGAAGATAATTGTAGATATTTAATTTTGTAAATCACGTTTCAGGAGTAAAATAACTTTCTATTATGTAACGTTCATATAAAAATAGGTAGGGACTGGCAATGGACACCAGAGACAAGAAACAGCACGTACCTGAAAATTCTGGAACGTTTTGAAGACAAGCGGGACGCGGCTTTCTCTATTCATCAAATCGCAGTAATGGGAACATCCGAAGGAAAAGAAGTTGGACAATGGTTCGGTCCCAATACAATAGCACAAGTATTAAAGTACATACTTTTTGCATCTTGAACACTCTTGTACATTAGATTTGTTGTATTATCGAATTATCGTTTTCAGAAAATTAGTTGTGTACGACGATTGGAGCTCAATCACGATACACGTGGCTCTGGACAATACAATAATAGTTAATGATATTTGTAAGTATGATCGATCCAATGTTTCTTCCAATCGCACGCACAGTTTCAAGATTTTTAACCCGAATATTTACAGTAAGGCAATGTAGAGTAGAGGGAGGTATGACAGCAGAAGTAGATGGTGATGTACCATTAAAAGCACCTAGCCAATGGAAGCCTTTATTACTTTTAATACCTCTGCGCCTTGGATTAAGCGAGATTAATCCCGTCTACATTAACGGACTTAAAGTAATAAAGAAAATAAATGTCCTTGCATGAATGGTTAAAGGCGGACCGAAACCCGAACGAAGTTGAGGATAACTATTTGTACATATGATTTTTCAGACTTCATTCAAAATTCCACAGTCTCTAGGAGTGATTGGGGGGAAACCAAATCTCGCGCTGTATTTCATAGGATGCGTTGGTACGTGTAAACCCTTTGAATTTCCAACAAATTCATTCCTCTCTCGCATTTTCAACAAAATTTCAGCATCACGAAGCAACAGATATATTTGATAATATAAAATAAACCAAGGTATTTGTAAATTGGTTACCTCACTGCGATTTCTAGGAAACGAGGTAATCTATTTGGATCCTCACACAACACAAAGGTCGGGCAGCGTTGATAAAAAATTGGAGGAGGAGGAAGTGGAGATAGATGCTACCTATCACTGCAAAGCAGCTAGTCGTATCCCTATAACAGTTATAGATCCTTCTGTAGGACTTGTTAGTATATGACTGAACTCTTTAACAAAAATAATAATTATATTAGAATATAATTTATAATCTAAAGTGTATTAAAATTGTTCCCACCAGTGTTTCTTTTGTGCAACTGAGAAGGACTTCAAATCTTTATGCAAGTCCATTCAAGAGGAATTAATTATTCCGGAGAAGCAACCCCTGTTCGAATTATGCGCGGAGAGACTGGCCCATTGGTCTCCGGCTGAGGATGCTGCTTCAGAAGCGATAGCAGCTTCGAGTTGTAAGTCCTTTTATATAAAACATTACAGAGTTTTTACATCGAAGTTATTTCTATGAGTATTGTGTTGTTTGTTTCTCAAGAATTCGTAATCGTTTATTAATGACGCACGAGGAAGTTGAAATTTATAATATATTAAATTCGAAAATATACGATATTAATGACAACGTCGTGTTAAATAAATTCGCCATGTTTCGTTGTAGTTCATAGTAACAAATTCTTTTGTAGTTGTAGATTTTGAACACATAGACCCACAATATGGCTCGTCCGATGAAGATTTCGAACTGCTTGGTTGACGTTTAATCATGAATTAACGTCGGTCTGCGATATGAGAAATATATATAATATCCTAAATGGTCCACTCACGTACACATTAAAATAAAACACAATTATTCATTGGGTATGCATACTTATATTAAGCTAGTGCTATTTCGGTACTAGAAGTTGAATAATAAAATGATTTATACCAAACGATTAAGACACTGTACATATAACTCGTATTTAAATTTTTCGGGCATGAGTGATCGATAGAATTGTTAATATAATAAACGAATTTTGATACAAGTGAGCTCCTGTTCGTAAAGAAATATTCGATTTTACATACAATACAGTATGTATTTATTTTTGTATACCAAGTAACGTAATATTAATGTACGCTAACTAAATTAAATGAATCGTCAAATTACGTCAGTAATTGTACACTCGAGGATGGTTTGAAGAAACAAATATTTTTTAACGTAATCCGTATAAATAGTCAACTACCATGCTAAGAGAACGTATTTAATCGCTTCTCTTCAAAGTGCAATTATAATGTATTAATTTATTAAATGTCGCTCCTGTTATTTATCACGTTAAATACAAATTGTTCGAAATATTTCGTGCGTCATATTTCGTAATAAACTTTTTTCAATATAGAAATTATTGGCAAGTCTTCTAAAAGTTAAAAGTAACTTACACGAATTTTATACACGCAATCGTTATACACATTATTGTTCATTATACACGGATGAAAAATCAAATTGAAAATTAAGAACACTCATGTCCTTAAAATGTTTTTTGCCCTTTTTAGCAAATAACGCGTACAAGAATCTTAATATGCACTATGTATACACAATTTGAAATGTGTTCAGGGGAGTAATTATTCACGAAATTGAATAATCTAAAATAAATTTTATGTTTCTAATTTGAAAAATTGATAGCAGTTTATAGGGCTAAAATTCATATCCAAGAATTCAGAATATTATATGAAAAGTGGATAAGTTGAATCTTAATTTATACTGTGTATTGATTGCATAAGAAATATTTTGATAATAATTCTACAATGAAATTTAATAAAATAGAAATATTTCTATAATTATACTGTGTTAATAATGCTCGTTACACTTGAAAACCCTGGATACTCACAAATTGATATTCACGAACATCGCATAGAATTTACAAATGAATTTATACTAAGAATATTCAATCGTGTTCTGTGGTTCGAAGTTCAACGCAATTATGAAGTTTTGTAAAATAATGAAATATAAACTATTTGTATACATGCTTAAACAAACCGTTTGACTGTTACGTTATGGCTAGTTGAATTTGCATTGAAGTTATAATGAAATCTATTACGATCTACCACGTATTGTATAAATACATCTAAATTTTTATAAAATTTATCAAGAACTCTGCAAAATAATTAGACTACTGCTTCCTTAACACTTGTTATAAAACAAATATATTAATGATAATTGATTATCATGTCATAATATATATATATTTAATAAAACATTAAGTACTAGATTAATGTTGAATGAATGAATATTTTGTAGCATAATGTATATTTAAAATACCAAATTTTCGCTACACTTTACAAACAGTAAATTGTGTTTATTTAAATGTCATGAAATTTTTTGTATTTCGAAATTTCTGTAATAAAATCGAACTTAAAGTTTCAAAGTATTTTTATTAAGTAAATAAGAAATATAATTGACGTACTCAATGTTTATAGTCACATGTATTTAATATGTCATAGTGGGAGAATATTTAAGAGTAATTTTAGTTCAGCATTTCAACGTTATTTAACAACATTGCTTTTAAATTAGTAACTTCAAAAGAGAATTGGTTAAAGTAGTTTACTAACTATTAAGAATATATGAGTGTCATAAATTTTTCTATATAACAACATAATACATGTATTATGTTAAAAAAACCTATTTAAAATTGGAACATTCATACTTGTATTATGTGTTTATTATCTACTATTTTCAATGTACAGAATTACGAATTATTACATTTAAACGTTGTTAGCCCCTCAATTATAAACTATCATACTGAAATGTCATTAATCGTTCGATGTGATATATTCAAGCACGAGTTATCCAATCACACATTTCTAGAATTCATTCGTCCCAGTTTATATAAAAATAAATGTCATGCTTCCATATTTGTACATGAAAACTTGTATTATTTAAAAGTTTAATTCTAGTATTTAATTATAATACAATAATGCATGATACGCACAAGTCACAGAAATCTTGTACTCGTACACTGCTAGTACAATAGAAAAAACGGACATTTGAGGAACATTGTATACGCTTAATATTAGCAAGTTCTGGGCATACGCGTAGTAACAGAACAATATTGCACTTTGTTATGCTGTTATTAAACGGAGATAAACGAGGAGGAAAAGCAAATATTTTGATTTCAGTTGGGCTACATAAAATATTGAATATAATATATAGGCACAAACAATGCTAGAAGTAACACTTCAATAAAATTAAACACGAAGCTGCTTTCTGAAAAAGAAACATTTTAATGACTTAAATATCACATTTTTGCGCACAGTAGGTGTACAGTCGTCTCTTTCCAGACTTATATATACTTACTAGTCGTTAATATGTAATTAATGACTAGAATATCTTTGGAAAAGAACATCCCAAGTCCGTTGCACAATTAAAACATTATTGATTCTTTTTGGCCTCTGATGTACTGTATTTACGATCTTTCAAACTGATCACAACCACGGTAATGTTGTCTGCAGAACCTCTATATGTCGAAGAAACAAGTAGTGAGAGAAAGATTATTTAAGCTAATATACATAAAATAATTTCATAGCCTCGCTTTATATTACCTGTAGTAGCTTTGCAGCGTAATACTTTTTGCTCCGAAATGTGGTTCATTTATGCGTTCTTTAATAAATGCCACGGCCTCTTCGTTTGTAAAAGTATCCCACAAGCCGTCCGATGCTAGGACAATAAACATTGGATTGTGATCGCTAAGATCGAAGGTTAAAATATCCGGCTCAGCAATCACTAATTTTTTATCCTTCAGTGGATAATCTCCCAATGCCCGAGATGTAGCTAATATACCAGCTACTCTCCATACGCCGTTAAATGTTACTAATCCACCAGCTTTATTTATTCTCCTCCTCTCTCTTTCCTAGAATTAATAGGTAAAACACATTCGTTACGATCTAAGTAGAAACTCTGCTTGAATAAGTAAACGTACATACTTGTTGAGGTTTATGATCGAAGGATAAAGGTATCGCGTTGCCTTTTCCGTCGCACATTACGCCTCTCGAATCTCCAACGTTTGCTACGATCAACTTATTGTCTTCTAAAATAGCAATTAAGGCAGTCGTTCCTGAGCACACGCGAATTATAATACAGAAGTTACTTCGAGAGTCGTGTAAGCGAATTAATATAGGCCTTAACTAAATAATTACCAGCTACATCCATATTTTTCTTCGCAGCCTCGACTAATAATCGATCGGCTGCTAACACTTCATCGGTCAATAATCTAGCATAGTTTATTTTATTTCCGTCAAGGTAATTTGCAATATCTACCTTCGATGGTTTACGCGTTGTCCTGCAGGGCCTCACCTTGAAACGAAGATAACAAATGTGTATTACTGTGTTTGTTGAAAAATAAAATCTAGGGAATCATCGTACCTCTCTTGTAATTGGTCTCTGTAAGCTATCCAACTTGTCGAGCAATTCTGGATCAGTTAGGCCAACGGTCTTCTTCATGCAATCGTCCGTCATCGATGTGCTTACTGTCTTTCGAAACGACTTCTTTCGTTCAACAAACCCTTCTGTATTCTCACTTTTCTCATCTTTCTGTGGCTCTTCAACATTATACGTGTCTTCTATATTCCGTGGTGCTCTGCCGGCTATCATATCTTTCAATTCAACCACTCTTTTATTAATGTTCGGAATAAGATTATCGTATGCATAATTTGCTGCAAACTGTGAAAAATATTTGGCCTAAATCTATTTCATAGTCCTTACTAATACTGATATATTTTATAATATATAATGACATCGTAATTAGATAATTATAAGAAATTAATATTAAAACAATTTGCAAAGTGCAATTTCATTATTATTTGTGTTTCTGTAACATCTCGTAGATATATTTGAAAAAATTTAAAAATAAAAATGAAAACTGACTTCAAAAAAATAAAAATGCGCTAAAACGTAAACAATAGTTTTGTTCCTTATTTAATCTACGACTCTCAATTTTTTAAGTCGGCGCCAGATTTACACAGTGCAAATGATGAGACGCCGACATAAAAAATCGAGAGTATTAGATTAAATAAGGAACAAAATTTTTTTACTTTTTAGCGCATTTTTACTTTTTAAGTCGGTTTCAATCTTTTTTTAACATACATACAGACACCTCGAACTGAGAACCTCTTTCTTTTTGAAGTCGATAAAAAATAAAACTCATTTATTCATTACCGTACATTGATACCCCTTTTCTCTATTAAATGCAGGGGAAGCATAAAATTATATACTTGTAATGAGAATATGTTATCTGTCTAAACTGCTGCATGCACTATTTTATTTTTAGAAAAATTCCATAAACGATTGTATTTAATATGGCAATACTTGTTAAATTTACTAATGTAATCTAAGCAGTAGATTTAGCAACCATAAACATGTAACAAAAAACATTTCACATTAATGTACAGCGATATACCATCTATATAAATATTTTAACTTATAAAATAATCTGGTTACACGATAAATGAACTACAATCTTTCTGAAATCTATCTTTGCATTTCACGGCTTCTCAAATTGAACTTTTACTATTATATTATTACTCTTGTATAACTGTGCCATTATAAGAACCACTTATATTACCTTAATCCTGCTTTTTAATCTGTAATTTTGGAAGACAGTTATCGTGTAAGATCATAAAAACACAATAGAAGTTTCATATTACACAAAATGTCTAACATCAAGAAGGTAAAGTTTATTAAATAGTTAATGCATAGACAACTGACCACTCGAGCAAATTTACCTGTTTCATAATGCGTTACAAGTAGACATACACAAATTTTATTCTCGGCTATCCAAATACTATAGAATTCATTGGCGAATATATTGCATCATAAAAAGAGAGTTCAGTGTTTGCCGAGACATAATTCAGGTCACCATGAAAATGTTAAATAAATCATTCGATATTACTCAACTTACTTCACCGCCGTGTCCATCGAATACCGCAAACAAAGATACACCTGTGTCATTCATATCTTCCTGTACAACAAAACGATCTTCCATGCGAGCTCTGTGGCCTTGAACGGCGTATGCGGCGATGTAGCCTTGCTTTAACTCCCAGCTGAGTTTCACTCCATTATTAACGGAATCATTAACTAGGAACTGTAATTTTGATACCTATGAAATATACATAATAGTACAAAGTTATTATCCATATATTAATCAAATTTTTGCAATTAAACGAGTATCTAAAATCTGAAATTGTACATTTCTTTACAACACACAGATTTACACACAAAGACAATCTAAACTAAAATAAAGATTTCCAATTGAACAACAAGCTGTTCTTCGTCTCTGTAGCTTCGATACCTTCGATGTTGTACGGCCAAGGGTATAGTGAATTCTTCCTAACAACGATCGACTCCACACATCGACGGCCTGTATGTAGAACAGCATTATTGCCAAGACTGCTCCGCAAACTAACACCTCCGGCTTTAATGCGTACGCCCTCATGATTCTCCAGAAGTACCCCAGAGGAGTATTTATCCCCGCATTTAATCCAGTGGGAATGCCCACTGCGAATTTTGATACCAGCTTCATGTGTGACAAATACGTCTATCGAGCAAACACAAAGATTAAGTAAATACCTGCTCTCAGTTATTACAATATTACACATTGTTGATTAATCACGCTCTTTTAAATATATCACAGTTATGAACTATCCGCTGTCCATTTTTCGAAAGATCGAACGATAAATCTAATTTATTTGAATCTCTGCGTAAAGTGCGCGTTGTAAAAATAAGGGAGCACCTTACCGATACTATTTTTGAATACGAATTACGCGACGTGAGGAGCACAGGCTGAACATAGAACAAGTGTTCCACGTTTTCAAGCGGAGTTAACGCGAGACAAAGGAGCGTTACGTTTAATTAAGCGTGTGTCACCTGATACAATATCCTGTCTTCGAGTTCGTCATCCATAATATATCGTGAAAAACACCTCGGATCAGGCCAGTTTTGCAGGTAGCCCAAGTGTCAGCGGGAATTCGGCAATTATTTATGAAAGCGCGAACGTGGTCGAGCATAAAATGTTCGTAGGAATCGCATTAACAGGTCGGCGGAAATCTGTACGGTCGTACGGTCGAGGTGTTTTGAAAAATTGCATTCGAAGTGGGATTTAATTTCTCACACCGTCCTGGTATCTACGGCAGACGATACCATGTTACAGACGTCACTGCAGGCCAGTGGTTACAGTCACGGCGTAATCTTACGCACGCGGCATTGTACACCGTTTGCACTACTTACCATAGCAATTAATTGCAATTATTTTAGATGCAGTTGAGGGCTAAATTGCCCCAGTTATTTTAACGGCTCTGTGTAATAATTCTGAATGAATAAAATAATAGGATTTATAATACGAAAGAATTGTACAATTATACAGCAAGCATTTGGTACAAATACTGTTCAATGTAAATATCTTTCAGTGATATAATAAAGTATTTTATTCACATTTTCTGGATGATTGCAATGACAATAAAATGATAGAAAAAGTAGAAACACTTTTATGTCGAATAGAAATAAGATCAATTGATTTTTATGTTAAACTCATGAACTAAGTACATACATATTTATAACAATAATGGATAAAAAAATGTGGAAATTTTGAACTACATATTTAGTTGTTTAATTTCCTTCAAAAAGTAGCTGATTTCATCTGCTGTCATATCTATTTATATAGAGCTATAAATAAGTTTACCATCATGAAATTCAAAATAGTTCCTTGTAAATAGTGAAGAAATGAAATGAAGATATGTACATATATGTAGGTAGTATTTTTAATCCCAAAGTACAATGATATACCTATGTAAATAAAGTCAGAAGTTCCTGTTGGTGGTCTACAAAGTTATTTTCTATTTCAAATTTTATCCAACTCTGGTAGACTCTATTTTAGTCCTACTTTGATCGAAGGCATTCCGAATACTTTAAATAACTCAAGATTGGAAATAGAATGCTTTATGTGGCATTAACAAAATACTTTCATATATCATCTTTTGACTACTTTATTTCTTCAGAGTCAGATCCCCACATTTCTGATTTTAGCGAAATTAATTCAAAGTATATTTCAAACACTTTTATGCAAACCAATACCCGAGGATCTTGATATATTTACATTAAATAAATGTAGTTAACAATCGCAATTAAGCACGATCACATAGTACACATATTTCTATTATCATAACAGTGCAAAGGAAACACTATTTCCCAAACACTAAATCAAATATATACGAAAGAAAACTAGTGTTTCATTTCAATTATAAGATACGAGACTTCCGAATAGACCGAGCCATTTACTGCTGTTTACTATTTTAAAAAGGAGTATTTTACCCAGGCCCGGAGCAAGCACACCGGATATAGGTTGCAGTGATTGTATTACGCCGTGCAAAGTGCATAGGGTGAGCTGTCATGCGTTGCTACGACGTGAGTTTAGAAGCCGCGTAAATATGGCCGCGGCGATATCGGGCGGCCTTCACTGTCGTGTGTAATGAGTGCGCATGGTGTTTATGACTGTCCTCGTTGGAGTGCGGTGATGAGATCAGCGTGTCATCGGGAAAGATGAGCGAAAGAAAGTTTACCCGCGGCCTGGGTAAGCCGGGCATGGCTGCCCAATTACGAGAGACCGTGTCCCAGGTAGTGCGCGAGAGCACCGTACAGGTAGGTCCGCTGACATCCCCTGCCCGACACTTTTTGCCGCTCGACTGTGTCCGGCAACTTTTTCACCCGGCTTCGAACAACAAGTACGCTTTAACAATTGACATCAACAGAAGCCTGCTCTCATAGGGGCCTTCTTCTCATTGGAGCATTCATTAGCCCGTTAATTCATTATTCATGACAATTACCGACAACCACATGCAGGCTGCCCCGCGAATTGTTTAAGCTGAAAGAAAATAAAAACATACCCACTCGATCTCTGTTCATAACGCGTTCGGCGTCGTTATTAATTTTAGCTTCTCTGTAACAGGCTTCGGCGCGCTAAGCTTTCCTCCTTTCGGAGATAATTTTATTCGCATCGAAACGTGCCCATTTATGGTATCTTGGAATACCTTATCATTCCTTAATCTATTCCTTGAATCCAGCGTAAACTGTATTCCTTTCATGAATAGTTGTTTGCTTTGTACTGTGAGTCTTAACTAGCTTGAATTTTCGAACCGGCTAGGAAAAATAAATTGGATGAATGTGTATGTGTATATATCTGTTTATCGGTATTTATCTGATACCTGAAGCAGTGATTCATTTATTTCCAGAATAAGCCACATTTAGTAGAACCTATAGACTTTGAAAGTTTTGTGTTGAAGAATAAAACTTTGCTACAAAATGACCCTCAGAGAGAGCTTCTACTTTATCCGCAGGACGATGTTTCAGTGAGTTTCAATCTAATGTTTCTTATCTATTTAGGAGATTTTACATCCGTTGTACGAACTGATAAATTATTACATGGGTTCATAGACGGGATGCATGTAGCTATTTACCTTAGTAGAATTTTACATGCATTTAATTTATGAATAGATATAATCTGAAATGCTTCTTTAATTATTATTGATTTTACTATATAATTTAATGTAATAATTTAAGTACTTGTGTAATTGTTTGGAACAATGGTTTTGATGTTCTAATACGATCTTGTTGTTTTGAACATAGCAAGTGGTATTGCCTAGACGATACCGTACTCTTGTACCGACGGTACCACAAGTCTCAGATAGCGAGGAAGGAGGAGAGAACCTTCTTACGAAAGAATGTCTGCGAAGTTATACGTCTAATTGGAACCTTATACATTACAAATATTCAGCGTACAGTGGATCTTATCTCGAATTACCTAAGTATGTTTTCAGTTTTATATTTACGAAAACGTTTATGATAATATGATATGTCGTTAATTTATTTTTGGAAATTTTTATATACAATGCATGCATTACAGCTCCTTAATTGACGTTGTCAATGTAATTATATTGTAATTATATTAAAACTGAATTATATATTTTAGATGATTAACGGAGTTGTATTTTTATATATATTTAAATTGGTAATTATCTATGTGTAATGTATACAGTAATGTGTAGCTTATTTGCGTTTTCTTATTTTTTAGAATAGCAAAGGCAGATGATCTAAAAGATGAAGTATATGAAATTGATACAGAAGTAGACCAAGTTGATGAGGTAAAACATTTCGTTTTTAATGTAACTATTACGAACACTTTACTATATTGCAGTGTTGTTTATCAGTCTGCATGATTAGATAAGTAAAATTAACATTACAAATATATCAGTGTTCGTTTAAGAATTTACGTTATGAAACGTAAAAATACTACAGCATTAGAATTTTTCTTGAAATTAGTTCCGAGCTATTTTTCACAATTTATGCGTCGGTGCATCGGTTTCTTTTAGCATTATTCCCTCTTCATTATGTTTATTTTATTTATTATCATAAAATATGTAAGCAAATATGGAACAGTATAATATTCAGAATTTAATTTCATTAGGAGCTGACAAAGAGTAATGGAATAACAAAAGAAGGCTACCTGATGAAAGGGCCAGAAATTGGTAGCAGCGATCGTATGTTTGCCAATATCGGTTCAAAGTCGTTCAAGAGACGGTTTTGTCATCTCAGACAAGAAGTGGACGGCACATATATCCTTGAACTTTTTAAAGACGAGAAGAAAGGAGAAGCTAAATTAACGATAGTAATGGACTTCTGCACGGAAGTTGTCAGAAATCCGAAACGCGGGAGGTATTGTTTCGAGTTAAGAATGAGCGGGACTCATAAATCATATACTTTAGCAGCGGATAATGAAACAGATATGCAGGATTGGTTGTTGAAGCTGAGTTCGGTATTACAGCATTACAAACAGCAAGAAGAGAAACGTGCTGCCTCGTTGGAACGAGCGTGTAACACGCCTCCCCCGTCTCCACAACCAATGCAGGTATTAAAAAGTAAAAGTAAATATGTGCTCCTTGGTAGAATAATTTCACACGCAACTGAAACAAGTTTCGTTCTATCGCTTGTAGGTTTACGGGACATTGAAAGGCTTGGAGCAAAGTATGAATCCGCAGTTAATAAAATATTCCAGAGAAACCGATACCAGTATAGCATTAGCTAGACGTGAGAATCGCAAACGATTGTTCAGCATCTATCCTCATATTCCGCATAGCAAGCAGCAGCCGGGAAACTCCGCCGAGCAGAATGTCGATCCGTACAAGGAGCAGTTCGGGCAGAGAATATTCGTGAGGTGTGAGAGCCTTAAATTTAGATTACAAGCACCCATAGATGAGAAGGAATCGTTGTGCCAGGTGGAACCATATCAACCAACATTGAGTCTCTACGATGCGAAAAATGGTAGAAAGCTTACAGAGAACTTCCACTTCGACATTAATCACGAAGTTGTCCAGGCGATGATCAAGGAATTAAGCCCCGTAGGCATTATGACAGAATCCACGGAGAACGTGAAATTGCCGGATGATATAAAGAATATACCGCTAGATTGGATTAAATATCCGAAACAAGCTATATTTAGCATTAGTAATCCTCATCCTGATATATTCTTGGTTGTGAGAATAGATAAAATATTACAAGGGAACATATGCCAAACGTCTGAGCCGTATTTAAGGGCGACGAAGGATCCGCGATTAGGTTTAAAAGTGCACAAACAAGTCAGAGCGTGTTGCCAAAGACTGGGGAATTACAGAATGCCTTTCGCTTGGGCTGCCAGACCGTTATTTAGATTATATAGTAATGAATTAGATACATCAGCAGATTTCCCGGCGATATATAGGCAAGAAGGGAATAAGATAAAGGACGATGAATTACTAAAACTTCTTTCAGAGTATAGAAAACCTGAGAAACTTAGTAAATTGACTGTGATACCTGGCTGGTTGAAAATAAAAATTGAGTCAATTACAGAACTACCTGACAATACGTTATCTACGTCTTTAGCAGCTTTAAAACCTTTCCCGTTACCGCCAACATCGGAGCCAACGCTTGAAGTCGCAGAGTTTGAAAGTACTTGCGAAAAAGATGTACACCCGTACACGACGTATATCAACCATCTCTACGTGTATCCGCAGACTCTTTGCTTCGATGCTCAAAAGATATTTACGAGAGCCAGAAATATTGCCTGCATCGTTGAGTTACGAGATGATGACAGTGAAAATGCTACGCCTTTAAGAGTACGTATAATGTATAGATTCCTTTTCTGTCAAATAGGCCGATTTATGTTGAATATCGTTAAAATATTACTAACATCTCTATATTTCTGTGATAGTGTATATATGGAAGACCCGGTGCTCCGCTTTTATGTATAAGCACGTCCTGCGCAGTTTTGCATCACAACGCAGTCCCCTCGTGGTACGAAGAAATAAAGATACGATTGCCAACGAAGCTCCATTCTAAACACCATCTGCTTTTTTCTTTCTATCATATAAGTTGTGATATGAACAAAAAGAAGGAGAACGGGGTTGAAAACTGTGTCGGTTACGCCTGGTCCCCTCTGTTACATAAAGGAAGGTACGTGAGATAAGTTCTAGTCGAATGACAATACAGTAATATAGTTATACGAAAAGAAAAATCATTTTGCGCAGGCTAAACGTGGATATGGATATGAACGTACAAGCACTTCCGGTGGCGACACATTTACCTCCAGGATATCTTTCCATACAACCGCTGGGGCTTGGGAAAGGGGTAAGAGCAAGACGGAATGAAATTTTCTTTTAATCGATTTAGATCGTTTCATGATCAAGTTGTGAAGGCAAATATCGGTGATTCCGTTGTTTCAGAATGCAGGACCAGAGATTATATGGATTGATTCTCAGCGGCCGGTGTTTACAGTGGCGTTTCAATTAATCTCAACTGTATTCACGCGCGATGTACATTTGCACAATTTGTTTGCTCACATGGAACGTATCCTGGACACAAAACTAGGAGCGGTACCGGCGGATTCAGAGACATGCAAAATATTGAAAGCTGCGCATGCAGTACAGCTGGTTACGGTCATCACGTTTCTACCTACTATATTGAATCAATTGTTTGCATTATTGACCTGCACGACGAACGAAGAAGTCGGATTGTTTATTATAAGGGTTTTGATACATTTTATAAACATGGTGCACGAGGCTGGTAGAAAGGAAACACTTCAAGCTTATATTAAGGTGAAAAATTTCTACTCTGTGTAATCATTCAACTGCGTAGAAATATATTAATGTATTAATACATTTTACAGTTTGTTTTTGTGTCGCCTACGCAAGGGAACGGCAGTGTAACGGTTCACGAACAATTGGGGAAACATCTCCCTACATTACTGCAGCCAAGTAATACTGACTTTTTAGTGGTGAATAAGTTCATGCATCACTCCAGCTTCTTTTTCGAAATAATGATCAAAAGTATGGCGCAGCATTTACTGTCGACGGGAAGAATAAAGGTGACCAAATCGCATAGACCCCGCTGTCTTACGATGAGAAAGAAACTAAATTCGACTAAACTATTTTGCAGATGCACAGGAATGAAAGGTTCTCAAAGGAATACCATGACAAAGTTAGAAGTTTAGTGGAAGTAATTATGCCTTATCTTATGACCAAGTATAAGGAAATGCCTGTCGAGACTCACGAATTGAACAAAAGCTTCGCACAGTTTTTGAAGGTGAATAAATGTAACGTGTATATTATACACTGATATGCAATAATCGATATAATTCCTATAATATAAAGCCCGTTATTTTAAAAGATATTCTGTTGTTAATTTTGCATATTTCGAAATAGCGATGTCTCACGTTCATGGATCGTGGATTTGTTTTCTGCCTCATCAATTCATACATGGACAACTTCTCTCCCGGAGACTCGCGCGCGCTGCACGACTTCAAGTTTACGTTCCTGCAAATAATTTGCTCCCACGAGCATTACGTGTCCTTCAACTTGCCAATGATGCAATCACGAATCACTTCCAGAGGTAAAATTAACTAGCACTGTTACTACGCTGAATATCT
The DNA here is from genome assembly GCA_929108735.1 of Andrena dorsata. NCBI lineage: Eukaryota > Metazoa > Arthropoda > Insecta > Hymenoptera > Andrenidae > Andrena > Andrena dorsata. The sequence continues at coordinate 29,478,388 of OV815489.1, forward strand.
TTCAAACTTTATAACGTAATCATTTTATGCTTCATTCAGAAGATACAGAGAGTGATCCAGAATGTGATGGTATGTTAAGTCATGTTCATACACTCCCGTCTTTATTGTGGTTTGTTACAGTAGCCATAGTGAGTGGGAGTTGCACACAATTTTCTTAACATTAATCACTATCGATCAGTAGATTCTTAGAAAATACTTCGATGGCATTATTATTTGTTGCTACGCAAGCCTGGTTTATTATAAGACGGCGAAGATTTTGAAAATTTATGGAATCTTAAATATTTAATGCAATTTAGAATACGTATAAGATTCATCACGTACACAATATACGCACACTTTATGTCGCACACCTTTCTCTACACACTTTCTTATAATAAGAATACTATCTCCACATTGGTGTTCACTATTTGAAAATATTTTTACGTACAAACGCTGCACGAAATCTCAGATACTTCGTAAAGTTAAGAGTATGGTTAGTGGAATAATTACACTACTATTAAGTCATAAGTAATCTTCACGAAACTGTTTACGGATCTTAGAAATCAAATGCATAGAATATAGTCAAGAGTTCATAGCATTCTATTAAATCATTTCGTTCAAGCTATTTTACTTTCGTTCGATTTTTAATGTTTTTAGGTGGCCCGTGTATGTGCACATTTTTTATATTCTAATGCCATTTAAATCACTATGGCAGAAATATATTTATTAACCCAAACTATTCATTACAGATTTAATAAACGAGTATTGTTTATCAGAAGATTTCTGCAAGCATCACTTCCTGGTTGGTCTTTTAATGCAAGAAGTTAAGACGTCTCTAAATGAAATTGTACAAATTCGGAAAGTGGCTATAGCCACCCTGAGAGATCTAATGGCGAAGCACGAACTTGACGATAGATATCAGAATAAGGTAAATCAATTGTAATTTACGTTTACGTGCGAACTAATTGCACGTCTGAGATATGGCATAATCTTGTTTAATATTTAATTCATGTGTCTAAAGTGCTTTATTATTGCAGGGTCAATTAAGTAGAATAGCATCAATTTATATACCGTGGTTGGGTATTGTATTAGAACATTTACATCGTTTGCAATCTGTGCATGATAACAATAAAGCGGAAGCTAAACAAAATGGTACCAATAGAATATCAACCAGCAGTTCATTCTTGGCAAGCAAAGATACTGCTAGTGTTACTACAACTACTGGAACTCCGAAATCGATTCACAGGTAAGTTTACAATATTCTAGTTACCATATTTGCCTGAGGAATAAAGAAGCAAATAGAATAATCCATCTATTACAATATAGGCTCACGATACATTTGGACACGCAATCTCCAATAAGAGCGTCCATGCATCTACGAGACTCAACGTACTTCGCTGCCATAGCAGGGCAAGGTTTAGTCAATGGGTATTCCTGTACTAGCATAGAGTCAGACACGTCAACGATGTCTGGCGCCTCGCAGTCAAATATATCCCAAGAAACTACAATTACTCGAGAACCCATTGAAAACGGCACTGGCGAAAAGAAGAGACATTCGCGCTCCTTAAGCGTTACGCAGTCGTCGCCCAGATGTGACAAATTGCTGTCGTCGGAAGTTAAAGACATCTTACTTTGCTTCCTCTTTATCATAAAATATTTGGGCGACCATCAAGTGATCGCTTGGTGGCAACAATGCAGCGATTGCGAAATATTAAACTTTTTTACAGTGATAGAGTAAGTTAATATCGAATGTAACATTGCGAAATTAATGTTGACCGCGTGGAATGCATATCGCGACTTTTCTAGGATGAGCCTCCATCATTTTAAGTATGTTGGCAAGAGACAAATAGCTACAAATGTGGGGAGCAACTGCGGAAAGCCCAGGACAGTGAAAGCGATGACCCTGCCAGCCAGAATGGCACCCCCAGACTTCACATCAGAAGGGCCCGCTACTAGTACTTTACAACCTCACAATACTACCACCAGGGAAAATCTGGTTGAAGTTGATAGCGGCAAAGTGCATCAAGCTTCGCTGGAAGCGAATATGGCAACAGAAGTTGGTCTTATCGCGCTGGATTGTTTGGGACTGTTCTGCATTCATTTTAAGGTACGAAGTATTGAGCGAAGAAACTTTACGATCAAGATTTGAACCCTTTCTTCTTTTAGGATATACTTCTAGCAGCAGATGGCGATAATCCCATAATGCAAAAAGTATTCTCTATATATTTGTCGTTCTTGCAAGTTGGGCAGTCGGAAACTTTACTCCGCCACGTTTTCGCCAGTTTTAGAGCTTTTTTAAATAATTACTCCATCATTCTTTTTCAAGGTATGAATTCTAATGTGCACTGCGTAAAGGTCGTCGCGCATTTTGGCGAAGCGCGGTGATATAAAAAGAAAAGTTTGTAAACTCAGCGACAATTAATTAATTATTATTAATTTCTTCGATTCGACGTGCTTTGCTGAACGCGCGGCGGCCTTAATTGTGTTTATGCGGTGGTATGTTCCCCTTTGATTTTGAATGAGAAAGGAATCAGGCGTTTCAGCATTTTTCTTTCATCCTAATTAACTGTTAATCTTATAGGGAATGCAGTTCTATGTGGTCGCCTATGTTACGAATTACTACGTTGCTGTAATAGTAAATTAAGTTCCATCAGGCAAGAGTCTTGCGCTTTGCTTTATCTGCTTATGAGAAGCAACTTTGAATTTACCAGTAGGAAGGGGCTGACTAGAGTTCACTTACAGGTAAATAACTTTCTTCTTCTATATTTATCCAGTTCTAACATTACGTTAAATGATTTACTATATTATTCACTTATAAACAGGTCATAATATCAGTTTCCCAAATGCTTGGTAACGTTATTGGATTGAATAACTCGAGGTTTCAAGAGTCGCTTTCATTAATAAACAGTTATGCTTCGTCTGATAAAGTGATGAAAGGTACTGGCTTCCCAGTTGAAGTTAAGGATCTCAATAAAAGAATCCGAACAGTCTTAATGGCGACTGCCCAAATGAGGGAACACAACAACGATCCTGAAATGCTGGTGGATTTACAACATAGTCTGGCCAACTCTTACGCTAGCACGCCGGAACTAAGACACACGTGGTTAGAAACTATGGCTAGAAATCACGCGAGAGATGGAAATTTTTCGGAGGTGCGTATTTAAAAGATTTCCTTCGAAACGACGGTCTTTCTATATTATAATATTATTCTTGTAGGCTGCTTGTTGCCAATTACACATTGCTGCATTGATGTCCGAATATTTAAAACTGAGAAAAGTCCACACGTGGGGAGCTGAAGCCTTTGACAAAATCTCTGATAACATTTCTAGGGACGAGTGCAGCCTTAAACTCGATGCCGGTGAGATTTGTATGTTTTGCACATGTTTGTATTATTCTATTCAGCTTGCATTCTTTCAAGTCTTCAGCTTTTCCTCCTTTTAAGTATCGTAAAGCATGCACGACGTTGCGTTAAAATTATTCCCGCATTTATTTCGATTTACTGCAAGTGTAGAATTTTGTTTGCTTAGCGAAGTTGCTTTGTGGAGTTTTAGACAAGTACCGTTGCTCATTGTTTTGTTTGTTGATATGCTTGCACAGATTGTTTGTCTTCTCCTCATTTCCGGACACAGAATTTTATAATTGGTGGCATTACTTTAGGCGTGCAAGATATTCATTATAATGAGTATTTGCTCCTTGAACAATTGGAAGTTTGCGCTGATATGTTAGAGAAAGCGGAACGATTTGAACTTCTTGGACATTTGTACCGACTAATAGTTCCTATGTACGAAGAGAAACGGAATTACGAGGCTTTAGCAAATTGTTATACGCATTTGGCACAAGCCTGTAATAAGATTGTCGAAGTTACAAAGTCTGGAAAGAGGCTTCTTGGGAGATTTTATAGAGTTGCATTTTTTGGCTCGGTGAGGATAATCAAAGAACAATCGCACCGTTCGTAATATTCGTCCCGTTCGTGTCACAAACGTGCATTTTTTTAGGCGTACTTCGAGGACGAGAATGGCCAAGAGTACATTTACAAGGAGCCAAAAGTTACATCCTTGTCAGAAATCTCGGAGCGTTTGCACCGTTTGTATTCCGATAAATTCGGCTCGGAGAACGTTAAAATGATAATGGACTCCGTGCCTATAGACGTAACTGAGCTCGATCCAAAAATAGCATACATCCAAGTGACGCATGTTACGCCTTACTTTGAAAAATTTGAATTAGATCTCCGACAAACGGAATTTGAGCAGAATCACAATGTGCTGTGTTTTATGTTCGAAACCCCATTCACTAAAGAGGGCAAAGCTAGGGGTAACCCAGAGGATCAATGGAAGCGAAGAACAATTGTTACAAGTATGTTATTCCAGCGTCTAATTATAATTCACGAACACCTATATTTTTTATAATAACGATTCATTTCACGCTTTAGCACAATACACTTTTCCATACATCAAGAAACGCATCTTAGTCGTTGAAAAACGGATAATGGAACTGAGTCCAATAGAAGTCGCCTTGGACGAAATGCGACAGCGTGTCCAAGAGCTGGAAGACGTGGCTCTGATAGGGCCAACCGATGTGAAGAAATTGCAATTGAGATTACAGGGGAGCATATGTGTTACAGTGAATGCCGGGCCACTCGCCTATGCTTCCGCATTTTTAGATCCTGCACTATCCCCGCAGTATCCGGATGATAAAGTTGAAGAATTGAAAGATGTCTTTAGGTAAGTTATTTTCAACAGTTGAAACTTTTCACTCGTACATGGTCGAACTTAAAATACCTGCCATTTTCAGAGAATTTGTTAAGATATGTTACACGGCTCTTCAAATAAATAGTAAGTTAATTACGTCTGATCAGCACGAGTACCAAGAAGTTCTGCGCGAGAATTATCAGAAACTCTGTCAGAATTTGTCGTCGTTGCTTGGGGAACCTATCTGGCCTGACGAGCAGGTTGGGAATTTTAAACGTAACAGCGCTGCTTTGTTTAGTGCTATCAGTGGTGCTAGTAATCATACTAGTACAGCCTGAGAACGATTGAAGTGAAATCGTCTGCAATTGGACTAGCTTTGTTTTTAACGCGATTTCTTATGTAAGCGAGCGAAACATATTGGGTTTATATGTTAACCCCCATTAACAGCTCTTCATTAAGCACAAAAGTATTATGGATTGATGAATACTTTACGATGGTATCACCAATTGCCATTCATATTTGTAAATCATTTTTTATTACTTTGTATGAAACAATCAAAATTTTTTGCAGTAGTTCGTAAGCAGTACATGTACACTACTGTCTCTCCGATCAGTATAAAAGTATTATCCTATGGCCTAATTAAAAAAGGTTTTTAATATTCTGATCACTGCCATATTTTCGTATAATTAATACATATACATATACCCTTTTTATTGCAAATCTATACACACAGAAAGGTAAACGAGGAAATCAGATATTTCGTTTCCCTGAAACATTTACATTTCCCTTAACTGTAAGATTTGTAATCGTCTGTAACAGTAAACTTCTACATATTACGAGCATTATACACATATATATTTAAATCTAGTTGAATGTAGTATATTTTGGTGTGAAGCACCTAAAGGGGCATTTATATATGCGTACATATTTTGTAACAATTTAATGATTTGTATATTAGAATATGTTAAATGTGTAGAACTTAATTTGTATATATTTGTATAATTTATTCTATGTGTATGTATTATGTAAAGAAGATGTAGCTAGCAATCATTCTATATTTGTGGAAATATTATTACCTGTGGAGAGGGGAATATTTTATCGGATCACGACATTTTAACGAGTTAAATATTAACATTTTTATATAATTTTTTCACATATTTTATATAATAAGGAACATTTAAAATTTTCGTTGAAATGGGAACACAAAGTTATATAACATTTATAATCTACGAAATATCTTGTGCATGAAATCGTAGTAATTGTTGAGTTTTCTTATTTTATTTAATTATACGACAAAATTTTATGGACACTGTACTTAAGGATGTTATTATTCCTTTTAATGAATTTTTCTCTCTAAAATACTTTCTTATTTACGCGGTGTGCTTATCTTCTTTATATAATTTTGTTGTGATAAATTTCAAAACGGAGTACAAAATTGTGCTTGCACTTTGAACAATTCGTTCGGTCAATTCCTGTATGCATATAAGAACACATGTCGAATGTTTCAGAATTTCTAATTTCATTGAATTTGTTGCACACAAGATTTAACAATAGTGTTTTACACTTTACAGAAATTTTATTTTGTAGTTAAGATTATCGAAAAATTTTGCAGGTAACTATCTGTACAGAACAGATATGATCCGCGTTATATGTACGTAAGTTTTAACGCGACAAATTTTTGCAAATTTTACGTGCTATTATGTATAGTAAATTGTATAATTGTAATTAGTATATATAGAACATTGTGTTCAAATAATGAAATATTGTTATTTATCTTTGGGAATATGTACTGCTTGATATTCGTCTAAAAGAAACGTTTTATTGAATACGTGTATTTGCGAATTGTATTATGTGCTCTACACGTGCAATTTTTGTAGTACAAATCTGCTTATATAATACTAACACAAGCAAAGGATATAGTTTGTAATAAAAGCATATATAAATGACAAAAAACTACTTGCTAGAAGTTTTAGTAAAATTGTAAATGATTTTGTCACTCTATGGCGACAAACGGATTTTACCAAATTCAATTAGTTTAAAAGAAAATATATAGGTGTTCGTTAGTAACATAACGTGAGAATTTTTCTGGAGTTTTACTTATAAAAATAATTAGTCAATAACATTATTTTTAACGTTACAAGCTACCACTACCGTTTCATTTACTTTCAAAAGAGCAATTGTTTCGAGGTTCCACAAAATTAATGTACAGTGGTTTACTGTCGTAACGCTACAAGAAAAAGGCTGAGTGAGAAACTATATATTACAGTATGTAAATGAAAAATATTCGAGTTGTATACTAGGGACGTTTAGTTACAAGCTGGGTAAACTTTAAAATAATATAAATAATGTTTGACTGAGGAAAAGCGGTAAAACTTGCGTGCCATGGCATATTATTTCTTTTATTCAGACTGCACTTTGTAGCTAGTTATAATGTAAATGGACATTGTTTAGAGATAAATGTCTGAATGCTTGAAAATGTATGTTACTATTAGTCTCAATTAATGCAATTAACGTAACGAACAATACCATTAGGAATAGAAACAACTATGCTTATAGAACTATTAATCGTTTAAGGGGACGTTAATTCTAAGGAATTATACTTCACATACGCTGTAACACCTTTTATTTTTCATGGCTCAAACACCTATGCTAGATAGAAATATATTATACCGGGTTTATATTATATTACTATTGCATAATCAAATTTAATCGTTGTCTTTACGCGTAATTCCAAGTGCTCTTTCATAATGCTCTGCAGTGAACGAGGCAGTAATTGTACTTTTAGTTTATGCATAATTTCGAATGTATCGAAGAAACGGAAGTTAAGTCTCAAACATATCCAAAATTTGTTATCAATTGTTTCGAACTATTTTCACGAAATTATTCGATCTTGGATTATATTTACGAGTGAAATATATTTAATAGAAATTATTGCTTCAGTTTGTATTATTCTTACGCATTCATTTTGATTTCCCTTTCAGTTATTATTTAGCAAAGCAGTATATACAGATTTTTCGAGCTCGCATTATTGTCTGCGAAGTTGAGAAGAAATGTGTTTTCAAATATGGTGCCTCTTTAGTTGCAAAATCTTCGCTGAATGAAAGTCAGAATGCTGTCCAGTAATATGTAAACGCGACACCTTTCATGATGGAAATAAGTCTGATTACGGTAAATATTGCATCGCACAAAGCGTATCACTCCGATAGTTTACGATTTCACATTAACTTTTTATAAAGAGGAAACATAATAAAGGTTGTATATGTATGTATGTGGGGCACAGGAAGCATTATACGTGTCTAAATTCACTAATAGAAACGAATGGAGCATGAAGATAAATGTCGCGACCGTATGGATGTAGCTATTATTTTAACAAGTATTGAATTACTTCTAAACGCAATACTAAAAATGTAAAAGCTGCTTTGTGAATTTAATTTGTATTCATTAAACATGCACGTATTCGTAACGATACATGAAGTTTTTTAATTTAAGCCGAATCTTACGCACTTCTCTCGTGAATAATATAGGAGTTATAACGGTTCGCACGGAAGTATGTATAATTTGAAACGGGTGATCGTCAAAGTGTTAAATTTAAATAAACTGTAACGGCGTGATAAGTTTAAAATGTACTCACGGAATGTTCCAGCTTGTTCCACTGATGTTGCAATTACCGATGTACCACCATTATAGAAACACTGTATTTATCACTCTATCGTGATTATAATAAAATGACAAATAACTTGGCAAATCTCTATAAACTTATAATCGACGTGTAATCAACTAATTCCGCGGTCAAAGCTAATACCCAAACTACTTTATGGGACTGAATTTTCCACATACACACATTTGCAATATCATAGAATTTCAAATTAGAGCTGAGTAAAATAAATCAATGAAATAGTAGACAGTATTCCCGATAGATATAAAACAAAAGCTGAGGCAATAAAATTCACTTTAAATAACTCTCTTCTTCAAAACAGCATTACACACTTTTCTAAATCAACCGTACCCAGCTCTGGTTTAAGCAACACTGACAATGAATTTAAATTCTGCTTGCGATTCTCGAATCTTTTCTGCGATCGAGCAACGTACTGAACGATATATCGAACGAAGTATCGATCGATACTTTACTCCAGCGACCTCTAGCGAACGAAGCATACCAAGCTACATAACGTCAGGGAAGGTTATATTGCGTTAACGATCAGCTGTGTTTTGAAAACTGCGAAACGTGTTAACAAAGAAGATAATAACTCAGATTGTACGTTTAATAGGATCGTGTAGCTTCGAAGAAAAATGACTACGGCCGCGAGACCCACATTCGAGCCTGCTAGAGGCGGGCAGGGACGCGGCGAGAAGGATTTGAGTGCGATATCAAAACAATACAGTAGCAGGGACTTACCATCTCACACGAAACTGAAATACAGGTATTATACTTCGTTTCGCGTTATCTTCCAGGGACAAATGCATTTCTATAATTCTTCCCTAAAATACCGTGTCAGTTTTCGTTCGGCGAGCAACTGAACGTAACCTTGTTTACCTGCACTCATTCAGACGAATTCTGTGTTCAGGGAGCATGGCCAAGGAACAATGGACGAACTGCGGAATCGCGATTTCCGCAAGGAATTGGAAGAGCGCGAGCGCGACAGAGAGAAGGACAAAAGCTCTACTCGGCGTATGATAGAGCCACCTCGAGAGACTTCTGCGACAAGTGCTAAGAGACAGAAGATCGATCAGGTGCCCACGGCGAGCCTAGACGCGGACGATCCTCTCGACGAGGATGATTCGGACTCGGAGAGCGACGAGGACGACACCGCCGCTCTTTTGGCTGAGTTACAAAGAATCAAGAAGGAGAGGGCTGCGGAGCAAGCAAAGAAGGTCCTTATTGAACGCTCATAAGTTTTTGTATCTGTTAATTCTGTTATTCTCTGTATGAAACTTTTGTTTCGTAGGAAATGGAGAAGCGGCAGGAGGAGGAGAGAATAAGAATGGAGAATATCCTCTCCGGGAATCCTTTATTAAACTACTCGTCGCAGAGCGGACGAACAGACATGAAGGTCAGGCGACGGTGGGACGACGACGTCGTTTTCAAGAACTGCGCTCGCTCCGAGCCGAAGAAGAAGCACGATGTGTTTATAAACGATTCATTGAGAAGTGAATTCCACCGTAAATTTATGGAGAAATATGTTAAGTGAAGGATTACTAGCCCGTATTACGTCGCGTTTGTACATAGTTTTAAGTTAGCTTTATATCGGATTAATTACACTCGTTCCGCGTGAGAAGCTTTCCCTGAAAATGCAGAAGCATCAGCGGCGATTCATTCCGAAACTGCGTATCATCGGGTCGTATAAATTCCCCACGCATATCCATACTATCGTAAGTGCATTATTTAACTACTCGAATATTTTGTAATTACCAATCGCATAATACAGTTAACCGAACAGAAGCATTCAGAGCATCGTACCGTTTAAATCTCGAGCGGACCGAGCGCGGGTGCTCGGCTCTACTTTCGCACGAACTCGACCGGAGAAGATCTACAGAACCACCGGAGGAGATTCGCTGTTTGGACGCCGCTGCGCGGTGTCTAATAACTCGACAAAGAAGTGGTTAAGTTGGCCGTATGTAAAAATAGGCGGAAAAATATTGGAACGGGAGGAGGAAAGTCGTGAAGCGAAGGAGTGGGGTCGGATCGAGGTAGCGCGTATCGGTCTGGCGGAGATCATTGGTTGCGTATGCGTGTGCGTCCGTGGCGAGAGGCAGGAAAAGGGAGAGAGATAGAGAGGGAGAGAGAGAGAGAGGAGGGAGGGAAAGGAGGCAAGCGTGCTAGAGTTTGTCCAGGCGATGTAGGTACGCGTTTCGGTAGCGGCGCGATCCGGCCTCGGCGGTGGTGGTGCTGGCGGCGGCGAGCGCGTGTAAACCGCTGGGTCAAGTATAACCGGTCCCAGGGTCCCCGGAGCAGCCGGAGGCAGCAGGCAGTCTACCGGTGCGACGCGCAGCTGGTTATCGCCGGTAGACTCCCTGGCACCGACCTGGCCAACTAACGCAACAGGGACACACAAGGGGCCGGCCCCAGCACGGCCGACGAGAGCAACGGAGAAAGAGGGACGACCGTTCACCGGTATATCGCCTCGAGATGATTTCTGGGAAGAGATATGTCGCGCGTTTACGGTACGGCCGATCGGTACTTCGCGCGGCAGAATTCGTCATCTGGCATCCCAGCCCACACGAATTCGTTAGATCCGATCGAGCGCCATTACAACGGGGATCTACGTTCCCGAGTCCTTTTGATTTATCGTGCTATAGGCTGCGTCCCGTCTTGGTTAGCTCAGCAGCGGGGGAGGGTACGTTGCGTTACGGACGCGTGAGCGTTTAAGGATTAAAGGGGTAGCTCTGGGCACTGGGATTTCTGACGCTCGGATCGCGGCTGGACCGTTTTGCCCATTTTTGGAATCCTCTTCGCTACAAACGATGGACAAACAGCGGCGACGCGAGGCTTAGATAAGATCTCCCAAACCATCGCTCGATTCTTCGAGTCACTTTCTAAACAAAAAGGGGAGAAAAGGAAGGACGTTGAATGCGCGCAAGTGGACACGGTAAATGAGCGGACGGGCGGCTGGACGGCGAACCGAAGCGCACATTAGCCGTTGAATTTTCTTTGAGAGGATAATCTCCGAGGGAGGGATTTCCCCGGTGAACGCACCTCTGGATTCTGCAGCGGCCGATGCTCGGCGGGAATTCGCCCTGAGGGCACTCTCTCCCTTCCTCTCCCTCTCCCTTTTTCTCCTTTCCTCTCCCTCTTTCCCTTTAACTCTCTTTTTCTTCTTAGCTCTCCCTCTGGCCCCCCTCCACCGTCCGTTCCTCTCTTGCACTCACCTCTCTCTTCTGCTGCCACATTTTTTATTTACCTCCTATATTCCTCTATTTACTTTATTTATTCCGTTGCTGTTGGTCAGTTGAGAAAGAGAGTGCGCGGAGACAGACAGCGGCGAGAGAAGGAGAGGGAGAAAGAGAGAGAGAGAGAGAAATACAGAGAAAGACAGAGAGAGAGAGAGAGAGAGTGAACCTCAGCGTCTCTTGCTTTTCTCCGGAGTTCCATCCACGGACGTGCAGAATGACGGGCCAGGGCTGTAAGCTACAAACGTTTTATTGGGTGAGCCGGTATGCATCGATAATGGAATGCCCGCGGATGCTTTCAGGATTATCACCTGGAATTAAGACCGAGCTCCGCCAGGTATTATGGCCAACGGTGCACGATCTTCTTGCATCCGACACCTGCGGTAGGAATGCCGCTGTACACGGTTTAATGGTCTTTGCACGCAGCCGGAGGAGTCGCGGAGGATCTCCGTAAAGGAGCTGCTGGTCTTTTAATTCCGATAATATCTGTCCACCGTATATCGGCCTGCGCCGGTTCCTTATAGCTGCGTTAGCGAGCGCGCATTGGAAATCACTCGATGGCGCAGTGCCGTTGATATTCCGCTTTAATTACCCGCTTTGGAAATCGATTAAGGACGAACGCCGGGCGGCAGCGATAGAGGGGAGGAATAAAGGAAACAGTCACGTCGAAGTAGTAAGGTTTTTGTTCGTTGTCTATAAATAAGTTTACGGTAGAAACCGCAGAAAATGGCATTTTCTTTTTCGAAATTAGTTTATTCATTGGCGTATCGGTTTGCAGCAGAAGGACGAGAGCGGCGAAGTGAGACCTCATCGAAACAGAAAGGAGCGACGCCGGGGTAAACAAGTAAAATGCCTTGATATCACGTTTAAAAATATCTCACCAATTTCTATCCGCTCGTACATTATTCATGAGGCAGAAAATCTATTTTAAAAATGTGCCACGAAATTGCCGACGCCGGTTGCACATTTTCTAGAGGCGCGAAACGGGCGACTGATTTTTTGTCGCCGATTTCGCGGCGGACGGGCGGCCGCTGGCAAGGAAATTGTGCCGGGTAAACAAATATTTCTTACAACAAACTGGATATTATAAGCCTTGTGCTGGCTTTATTGGCAGATTAATGATACTACCGACTCAGATTCGCTTTCACCGTCGTCCGCCCACCCCGTCCCCTTCTACGTTTATGGCCGGTTGCGCATAAATACGACACGCGACTTATTTTTTTTTTCTTCTTCTTTTACTTATATTTCTATTAAAAGCCGGAGACATTGCTTGCAAAGCGCCTTGAATCCGGCGAATTCGAAACCGGGGAAATGGTAAAGATTTCAATTAGGTAGATATTTAAAACAGACTTTTGCTGAGTGTGTTATTATTAGAGGATTTCTTGCAACTCTCAAGTCGACAATGCAGAAGGATTTCTATGAAAATATTGCTCTGAAGATAGCACTTCAGTATCACTTAACACGTTCTTCAGGGGATTTTTAAATGTCAAAGTAGCATTTCTTGATTTTGGAAGTTTACTTTTCAGTTTTTAGTTTAACCGCATTATTCTATGGTCGTTATTAACTTGTAATCGTTATTTTGCAGAAAAAAAGGTATTTAGGTATGTCCTGTAAGTCTATTCCTCGGCAACTCGTTGTTGCAGAATATTGAAATATCGTTCGTTAGAATCGTCGACCATATTTCCATCGAAATGATGCTAAATCGTCACAGAACGGCTTCCATGCTGTATTATAGACATACTACGAGAGGGTTCGATCTTGACTATATCCTAAACTTTTACATTCAAATAAAATTTAAAAAAGCCATACCAATTATTATTAACAATAATAAAACAAATTGAGAAAAAAATGTAACTAATGAATAAATTACTATCTATAATTTATATACATATTTTAAATTCTAAATTTAACTCACTATTCTCCCAAGAAAGTAATTCATTTATTATTAATCTTAACATAACAAAAAAATTATAAATTAAATCCTTTCGTACAAAAATTTATCAGATAAATATAGATCACGTCGATCTGAACTCAAATCATGTAAGATATTTAAAGTCGAACAGACTTAAAATTTACACTCCTGCATTTCAATTATATCTTAATTTCTCAAAGCATCATTCGAATACATATCGCAAATACTCCAATCCTCTTTCCGCAAACATACCCCACCACCAAGCATTAAACTCGCTCACCGATTCTCAACATACGAAATACATTCAGCAAAGAGAACAGTATTCGTCATTTCAATCAAACTCTCCATCCCTTTCAAACAAGCTTCAAAGTGATTCAAACCTAATCCTGTACCAACGGAATCCCTCCTTCCTTAATGAAGAAATCTATTCCCAACTTTTAATCGCCCAGCCACGAATGCTTCCCCAATAACCAGTGAATCGCTACACTGCGTCACTAACCAAGAATCCTAATAAATATTAAACTTGTGATCTCGGACAGCGTAAAAGTGCCTCTGCTCACATTGTACCCAGAATAACTAATTGCTAACGCTAGGTCCCAAGAAGCGTCACAGAAGCTCAAAGGAATAAAATAAATAGAGTAAGTAGCTAAGTAGCAAAAAATATTTCCATACGCGAAACGGCAATGTCGCTCGCGCTAATCCAATACAAAGTGAAGGGAGCGCGATTCGCGTTTATCCAAAAACGAGCAAGCGTTCGGTGGCTCGGGAACGGTAGCGTGTACGGGGCAGTCGCATACTTGCCGCGGGACCGGAAACGGGGGACAGTTTTCACCGTGGAAAACAGCTCCGCTGGTAGGCGGTTATCGCAGGAAGTGGCGCGCGTAACTGGCCTGCACGGCCGGCCGATAACGATCCAGGGGGTTGAAAAAGTGGAAGTGAATTCCCTGGTTCGGTCGGCCGCCATCGCACGGTGGTTTCCTCGCTAACCCTGATGCCCGGCACCACGTTTGAGAGCCGAGCAACACTAGCGATCAGGGCTGGTGAACGCCGCCTACTTCTTCGGCAGGGGCGGTCCTATCTCTATGACCCAGGGACGTGCAAATGCCTTCGAAAATTCAGTGGACCCACCCGCGGAGACTTTCTTCTTCGCACCACTCAGCCATTCATCCTCGAGTCTTCTGCTTCTCCTATCCCCGTCCCCGCCAGCCAACTGTATAATTGCGTTGGAATTTATTTTTAGAAAAATGCCTGCGGTTTTTTTTCTCTTTCCAGGTGGACGGCTCCTGCCGATGCTATAATAGTACCGGATGATAGTTGAACGAGCAGGTGAGCTGAACAGGATTCTGCTATTCGGGAATAATTTCGTCTAGACGCCGGACAAGAGGAATTTTTATCGCTCCTTTTTATTTAAACGGCCATTACACTTCCGAAAGTTGAGCGCCCTGCTTTGGGAGGACCGAAGAAATTTATTTGCCGCGGTGAAAGCAAGAGGTTCGTCCTTTTAGCACGTTAAACGACCGCGAGTGTCGCCCAGGGAACTCGTTCTTTTCGACATTCTTGCCTTTTCGAATTTCCCCTCTCTCTTCTACTTAAACACACTTCTTTTCTGAATTGATTCTGTTTTTTTTTCAGAGCGTGTATTAAGGCAGTTTCGAGGGGGTGGCAGGAGAAAGGCAACGGAGGGAAATAGTTGCATTGAATAACGAAGAGAGCCACTCGAAGAACTCGGTTAAAAGAATTAGCCCGCGCGATGAAACTTAACTCCCTAAAAGTACCTCCCTCGAGTCTACACATCAGTACCAAGATTAGTCCCCGCGCGTCGTCGAAGCTCATCGCGGTTTTCGCTGTTGGAGCAGCGTGCGGGAAGGTTGCAAGCGTTTCCAGTGAAAGTCCCTGAAATTTGCAATCGCCGCGTGTTCGCTGGTTGAAGAAAGGCGGTGTAGATTGAATTCTGAGTTGCCTGGCGTTCTCTTAATTATTGCGCAATGTCCACATTGTGGTAGACGTCCGCGATGCTCGCCCGGAACCTCTTGGACACGCGTTACACGCAACATTCCGCGGATGCCTGTTTATAGGCGTTACAGCGGCGTCGCGCTCGGCACGTTGCAGCCATTCGTCGAACAATCTAATCGTGGGCATGCCTTTTCACTTGGCCACGAG
This sequence comes from Andrena dorsata, assembly GCA_929108735.1. Lineage (NCBI taxonomy): Eukaryota > Metazoa > Arthropoda > Insecta > Hymenoptera > Andrenidae > Andrena > Andrena dorsata. Next base: position 29,494,015 of record OV815489.1, read on the forward strand.
CTATCCTTCATTTTCGCGGCTCTCTTTATCACAGCCATCTACCGCGGCGATACGCGTTCCCGTTCTCGCGTCGCGCTGGTCGGACAAAGATTATCCGCGCGGTGTTTGCGCCAGCGATCGAACGGCGTGCGCGTGCACACTTTCCCCTTTTCTTATTTAACGCGTTACATCGTGCACACGAGAGCGGCTTTAGCCTCGTCCTGTTACTTAATGGGCGTCGAACAAAGCGCGACAGGGAGACAATCGCTGTTCGTGATGTGGTCGACAAGTTGATCGCGTTCGGTGGCGTTGTGGGATTCTTCGGGTGGCATTTATGGAATATTTCTTCGTCCGTCAGATGCTTGAAGTTTGCGGAGCGGTGGTAGGGTAGATGCACCATTTCTGGCCAGTTTAAGGATTTCAGTGACTTTCATCGTAATTATCTTTAAAATTGTACTTCAAACCAGGAAACTAAAAGCTTTACTAAATTTTACACTATCTTTACTATTAATATCTAAGTTACCATTAACTAGAGAAATCGTTAAAGAATTAAGAAAATTAAAAAATATAAGAAATCCATTTTTCACCGTTTGTGGCCACTTACCACTTTTCACGTAATCAATAAATTTAACCTTATATTTCTGGTAGTATACTAAACAAAATATTTACGGTTTGAAATTCTACACATAATTATGTGTCTGCAAGCAATTTCGAGCTAAAAAACTCCATAATTATGCACATGGCCAAAAACGGTACAATGGCCACAAACGGTACATCTACCCTATTTAAATGTAGTAAAAGTTGTGGGAAGAACAGGGCGATGATGGACGATTGGACTCGTCTTCGTTTCGAATTGAAGTAACGTGAAGTATAAAAGACGCGGAGGAGCACGGTAAGAGTGAAAATTGATGAAGTTTGAAAGAATGTGAAAAGTCTGCTGCTGCTCGAAAAAGTTTCAGAACCGGCATCCATTCGTGTCGAAAGTGATTACCCAGGGTGAATTAAACCTCGAGTCAGAGTTGTAAACGAGTTACGTGTCAATTCAGGAGCATAGTGCTTGGAACACGAATCTCGTAATCATAAAACCGAAAGGCTCGGCTCAATACTCTGCGATTCAGTTCGCCTGCAGAAAGCTGAAGATGAGTGTGTAACTCATCTTCACCAGCAGTGCACAGTACTCGAAACTGCTGAAACCCAACTCCGCTATAAAAATCCCGCGCGACCACAGCGCAGCGTCTCGAAGTCCCAGCTCGAATACCGCGGATCGAGAAAATCAAAACACTTGACGGCCAGATGCCCCAGCACGCGTAAACTCCCGGCGGAGGCCCGCGAGCCCTCGCCCGCCGGTATCGTCCTCTCGTTACGCGGGCCAATTTCGTGAAACCTCCCGGTCCGCCGCTGTGTACACAAGCGGGAAGAGGGTGCAGGGATCGGAAGGGGAGAGGCTTTCGGAAAAAGAAGAGAGGATCGGTATGTGCGCGTGGCTACCGGCGTGGCAAGGCGAAGCGATGCGAGTCGATGGCTGGCGGGACGGAGAAGCGAGGCGAGGAGTCGAGTAGACGAGCGAGCGAGCGAGGCGAGGCGAGGCGAAGCGAAACGAGGCGACGGGAGCCAGCGGCAAAAGGCAGAAGGCAGAGGGAAGGCAAGGCGAGGCGAGGCGAGGCGAGGCGAGGCGTGGCTCTGTCGGAGGAGCGGTACGGCCCTGGGAGGCGGTGGTGAGGCCTCGCGGAGGAGCAGCGACGACGAGGAGGTGCACGGCACGGGCCAGACAAACAGACTGGCACTGGCATCGCGGGAGTCGGCGGCAGTGGTCACCGGTGGTCACCGAGAACGGTCTCGAGAGTCAGCCGTGCCCGCGTTTTGGCGAACCATGCGTGGCGTGCATCGTTTAAATCGCTGCTCCACGGTGCAAGTGCGCGCGACCTGCCTCCGCGTCACCCGCTCGCCCTGAGAGGACACCCCGGGCCGGAAGGTTGACGAAGCAGACGGTGGAGCCCCATCGTACTCCAGGAGCAATTCGAAGCTGGCCGGTGTACGCGCGACCGCTTGCGACGGTCCTAGAAATCCGGAGAGGGCCGACCCCGAGATCGAGGACTTGGTGCACGGGTCGCGAAAGCACCATAGATCGTGAGAGAGAACCGTCTGTCACCGAGGACGCATTTTTCAATCCAAGTGGCCGATACGTGGACGGAAGAATAGCCCGCGTGAATGTGGCAAAGTGCGCGCGAGCGGATTAAAAGAGGGGAGCCCCGTAGGCCGGTGTTTAGCGGGAGCCTCCGGTGTTCGTAATAGACGCGGGTCCCAGGGGACGTTTGCGCGTGTGTGTCGGCGGGCGGCCGATCGTGGGATCGATCGATCCGCGGCGGGCGGCTGGATCGCGGCTCGATCGCCGAGTCGGCGGTCCCGATCGGCGTCCACGTTGGTGGTGCGGTAGGGACGGCGACGACGACGACGACGTCGTCGTCGTGCGAGCGCCGACGTAGGAGGAGGAGGAGACGGTGGCGTAGGGGAAGGTGGTGCTGGTGGAGGTGGTGGTGGAAGAGGCGGGAGGTAGAATGGTGGCTTCCGCTGCGTGCCGATCGCGGCAAGTGGAAAGACGCGGCGAGATGTCGCCGCGCCGTCTCGCGCCCCTGCTGATCCTCGGCACGATCCTCGCCGGGCTGACGAGCACCGCCGCCGCGGACAGGATGAGCGGCCTCTACGTCGACAACGGCTTCGACCAGACGATCGTCCACAGGGTGGTCAGCCAGAGGGAGAAACGCGAGGTCGAGCACGAGATATTGAACCTGCTCGGGCTGCCGGACCGGCCTAGGAACACCGCCGGCAGGCCGCCGCAGGTGAAGAGGTCGGCGCCCAAGTTCCTCCTGGACATATACAAGAACGCCCTCGGCGAGGACGAGGACGAGAAGCCGATCGGCGAGCAACGTAGGGCCGGCGAGTTCGATCTCACCGGTCAGGATCTCAGGGCCATCGACCAGAGCGACGTCATCATGACCTTTACCGCGCACAGTAAGTCATTATTCCTAACGGGTGGGGGTGAGGGGGGATTACGGGGGGGGGGGGAGGAGTTAAGGGGGGAGGAGTGGGCCCCCTCCGTGGTTCCCCAGCGTCTTCGCTGCACGTCATCGTGCCCCCCGATACTTGTCATTGAACGTGCGTCCACTTTGTGTTCCGTGTTTCGCGCGCACGCGTGCGCAGGCGTAGGTGTATGCCCCTGTGTGTGTGTGTTCGGTCCGGCGACTTCGTTCGTCAGCGACGACGTTTGTCCCGCGCGATGGCCGAGACGTACCCCGGGTGACGTCTCGTCTACGGCGCTCAGCGCCGTCGGATCGCTCGGGATCGTCCGATCGATTCTGCTAAGCCGGAGGTTAACTGGTTCCGCGAACGCTTTCTTGCTGGCATGCGTCTAGCGACGCGCGGACCGATCGAGCCGCGATTGTCGATTTCATTCGTACGAGGGGACGTCGCGTCTTGACGATCTCAGCGTCCCGGGGGTTATATTTGGCGGACGGTGCGCGGTGTTAGGTTCTGACACTTGGGCAAGCCGAGTCTCAGTTTTGGGAAGGGACAATCGGAGGACGGGAGATATGTATTCTGGGAAGTGGGAGCGGTTCAAATGAACGGTTTTAGATAGAGGGCTATGCGTATAGGAATTCTAGGAAACATTAAAATTTCTGTGATCTGAGGGGACGTTGGGGGTGCAGCGAGTAATAAGTTTGAGCTTGTTGGTGATTCAATTTTGGCTAGTTTCTGGGCTAACGAGTGGAGATCATTGGGGCAAAGAAGAACATTTAGATTTCTATATTGTGACGGTCAAGGAGTTAAATTCCTTCGTAATGGTGCTTCTCTCTTCCCACGGTTGCGAGAAGGAATCTCGAGTGTGCCAGAAGGAGAATCGGCGTCGGCTCGTTCGATTCACGTGTCTGTTGTTCCTCGGTGGACCAGGTTCGCGCCATTTCCTCGACGGCTCGACTTCCCGTCCAACTCCCGCTGGCTTTTCGCGTTCGATAACGCGAAGGCGAGTGAGGCTAGGCGCGAATAGCGGATCGGTTGCGTCACAGCACGAAATTGAGCCGAGCGGCGCAGAAACGATCGCTTCGAAAAGCTAACGACAGAACGAACCCATCCGGTTGAAAAAAACCGTCGTCCGTCGAGGTGGAAACGGCGGAATTGGAGCTGAAACTGGTTTCTTAATCGGCAGATTTGAATTCACCAGCCGCTTTGAAAATGTTTTCAGAGCGATCGATATAATTAATGCACTACTCCCGTATGAGTTTACTTCGGGATTATAAATCGCTTCACCAACTGGATTCTACCGGTTTAGAAGCAGTTCTCGTGGGTGTGAGCATTCTGCGGCCACGGAATGCTTCGTCTAGCGTTTCTTCTTGCGACTTTGGCGGATCCCCTGCTCGATCTCGAATAACATTGGCCAGCCAGCGCGGCAGCCGCCGCGATCGTCGAAACGTTTTCTCGGCTTATTGAACCTCGTCGACGTAGGTGGTGCGCCAGAAGCGGGGATCTATGGCGGGAAAGTACAAGGTCGTGGAAAATCGGCAACTGTCTCATTCTATTCGACCAAGTGGGGGATATTTTATTATTATTATTTATTCCACGGATAAGGACCTTTTAGTTTACAGTATACAATTAGTAAAGTTAACAAAGAAAACCTAAATTCACTCGGACTACATTGCTCGAGACGAATTGCGCACATTTTGTTTAAAAAGGTACTTAGATAATTACGCGAAAGGTGGGATCTTTATAGAGGAAACCTGCAGGGAATTGCAGCTACTAATGCCGATGTCCTGCGAGACTTTGATATTAAGACTAGATTCTACTAGTTTAAAAGTGGAACATTGATTTCCGTGGCTGTTCTGCGAGTTCTTGCTCGGCGATATCCGGTAGGGAATAGTAAATTGATCTATGCCACGCGTTCTAATGCTGAAAAGGTAGTTAAGAATCCTGTTGGGTATCTTAATCGCTGCCAAGGGACACTTTCGTCCCCTTAGTTTACTGATAGTATGGAAATTGCGTGAGATATTAAAAATCGACGGGACTAATCTTCATTTGCATTGAGGAAAGTTTAGTAAGACACAAGTCGGAGGCTGTAGCGTACTTTGCAGCTCAACCATGCTAAATATTATATATATTCTTGCCGTTCTAAAATGATAAATACTTAATTAGGCCACAGCGAGCAAGTTCACACTGAAACCTCTGGCTTTCGAAAGTGTGTAAAACCCAAGCGTTATTCAGTGTTTGTTCGCATTCCGCGATTAGTTGAAAAATAGTCGTTTTGGAATGCAGTTTGTTCGCCAATTCGTGGGAGAAGAAAAAGAGGCCCAAGAGGGACGGATTTACGTATAACGAATCTGAGCTCGCGCTCTCCGTTTGACGTGTTCTTAAACGCGAACCAGTTTCTTGTAAATCTGTGCTTCCGCATGCATATTCATCGAATGGCGAGCGCGATGAAATTTTAAGACCTGTCGATTTCTGCGAACCAATGACGTCACGTTAAAAATCGTACTGTACAGTAAGCGCAAGCTTTGTTTAGTCGAATTCAAGTGCAATACGCAGAGCTGTGGCTAATTAGACTTCTCGAATTTGCTCCACGTGAATGGTAAAAGGAGCCATGAAAATTATAGAAGAATCTTGAAACTAGACCAAAACTAGGCCTACGTTATGAAGCTCAATTCCAAATTGGGAATCTTAAATTTGGAATATCAAATTCGGAATCTAAAATTTGGTATCTCAAATTTGGAATATCAAGTTTGAAATCCCAAATTTGGAATATTAAATTCGGAATATCAAGTTTGAAATCTCAAATTTGGAATATTCAATTCGGAATATTAAATTTGGCAAACCAAGTTTGAAATCTCAAATCCGGAATCTATAATTTGAAATCTGAAATTCGGAATATCTAGTTTGAAATCTTAAATTTCGAATCTTGAATTCGGAATTAAACATTTGGAATCTCAAATCCGGAATCTATAATTTGAAAACTTAAATTCGGAATATCATGTACGAAATCTGAAATTCGGAATAAAAAATTTGGAATCTCAAGTTCGGAATTCCACATTTCAAATATCAAATTCGGAATATCAAGTTTGAAATGTGAAATTCCGAATCTCAAACTTTGCTATCACAGACTACATTGTCGTAGATTCTCAGCTTAGAACGAAACCTCGACGCTACACCGTCACTGACTCTCAGAAAATCGCACCGATAACTCAGGGCTTGTATCGCCACCGTCAGATCCACCGGTTGGTCACGAGATTTCCACGTTTCGGGGATTACAGAAAGCCGAGGTACCCTGGGAACTTTCTATTCGGCAAAGACGTTTCCCGCGAGTAGCCGGACAGAACCGTTGATGCGGACCGCCCATCGTGAATTCTTGCTCGGTCCCTTGGAGCATAACTCTACGGTTATGTCACGCGCGTTCGGAGGTGATCGGAATCGGTGCGGATGTTCTCGAAAATCGGGTGGAACAGGCCCGCTTCCACTTTCGTTCGCCGTCGACTTATGCAAATGCGCCTCGTCGATAGAACTTTCTATTCTGCTGAGGGATCCTTCCCGTCGACGTCCGTCGGCGGCTGCTCGTGATCGCCCGCGAATTCTTCTAGAAAGTTTCGAGGATGATAAATCACAAGGACACCTCGGGACACGCGTTCCCGACGTGTGAAATCACGAGGAGACGCGGCAGCCTGGTTATAGCGGATTCGTGATCACGAGAACGATCCGAGTCAATCGAGGCTAACGCGTGAAATTGCCACGTTTCTGGTCCAGCTTTTAACAGGGGGGCCTCGAGCCTCGAATCCCGGGGCATGATTTAAACGTCACACTTTCGTGGTGCGTTTGGGAAGACGTGGTCCCAGAGTCTTCATAGTTACAAGGACACTTTCGCGCTTTTGTGAATATTCCTTCCCGCTTTTGGGAAGGTAGGAAATGTGTGAATGTGACTAAAATATAAATTGGGGGGCACAGAAGTGTTTTTAGTAAAAAGTAGCTTATTAGACGCAAAGTTACTCGTTTTCGCGAGAACTCAATTAGAAAACTCCTAGTTTGTGCTTTACGAAGAGGATAAATATGATGTTAAACTTCTAACTGCAATGCGAGCTTCTTATCACCTCAAGCAATTGATCTTAACAAGAATTTCATTGACTAAGTCAGTGTGCAACTTTAAAAATACTCTTCAAATAGTAGAACAGAGAAATTCACAATTTCGCTTCCACAGTACGCTTCAGAAGAAATAATTCACTTGTCTCGCGGCTTGCATGTGAACTAATTAATAAGATACATATAAAATCATCCAGAACTCATCACTCCATCACGAGCGTCTCGAATTCGCATTGTCTTCAAAGAAATCGATGCCCCAGAAGCCCTTTTGTTTCCATTTAGCATCGTTTCGAGGATGTATTCGCCAGCGTGTCGACAGCAAATTATTCACACAGGATAAATCTCGCGTCTGACACATTCGGTTCAACGAACCTTGCAAAGGGGGATTCCCTGGCTCTCAGAGTGCTCCTTTCCCGAAAGACGCCGCGGTGCCATCGTAAATTGTTCCGCGTTCGGCCGTCGTGACGAGGAACGGAACACGGAGGAGAATGGTAATTTGCGTAGAGTGAATGAACGAAGGACAGGTGTTTCTTGGAATCCAGTCTTCCTTCTCCGCGACTCTGTCCTTTTTCCATGAACTTTTCAGCAAAATCTCGAGGAAATGGTACACTGAATTGTAGGCGTCCCTTGCTTGAAGCTGAGTAGAGATTGGCGAGACGATTTGGTTCGGCATTCGAAATTAATTAAAAAGGGGTTCCTGGTATTTGATTTTTTATCGAGCTGTAGGGCATGGATGATGCGATTTGTTGGAAATTTGTCCAGTTGAAATGGTCGGTGGTTAATTGTAGGTATTGTGATATTTGATATTGAAATTTTGCTTGTGATGGGGGGCTTATATCGAGAAGGGGGTGATATGGAAGAATATGCTGAAGAATAACGCGAGATTGTGTTTAAGGCAGAGTCTGTTGGAATTGGAACTGTTTGAATATGTGAGATATTTGTGTAGTCCAAAATTCAACACCAATGTAACTTGTATAAGTGGGTTGAATGATTTAAGTAACTTTAAAAATTTCTGTTTATATGAAAATTCAAGTATTTGACCAGCAATTGGGGTAATATTGCCGAAGAGTTAGTTAGCACTTCTGGGACAAAAATATTGAATGAACCGTGTGTGCTAATATTCCTATCTACTGCTTTTAATCAATTGCTCTGGTTCTTTCTGACTTTGGTCCTTTCTACGATCTGCATTTTTGTTTTTAAGGGTTCGCCTAAATATTCTACATTATTATTGATTTCTTATCTTGAAGTTTTCTAATGTAATTGATCCCTTGAGATCCACCCCTTGGCTTGGAAATTCTTTGCACCATTGACCTTGTGGAATCAATTTCTTCACTTAAAAATCCATTGCACTTGTGCACTTGAACAGAAGATCTCTGACTCTAATAATATAACCACTATTTAGATAGCTATACAGCCAGCAAATTTCAGAGACCTCAAACGATGTTAATCACGCGCAAAATATCTGACATTTAGTTCATTCTTTAAAAAAGTTATCCTCAAATCATTTTATCACCGCTACAGTTCCATTCCTTTTTTTAACCCTTTTATGACTTTCACTTTCAACAAAATTTAATATAAATTAAGGAACGAGAGAGAGACAAATATCAGTAACAACTACTATATATTTTCTTTAAATTTATAGGAGCTTTGAAAGAAATAATATAACAGATAAAAGTAAAAATATAATACTACGTCGAGGGAGTTCCACTCAGTGCACGGTTTTGGCTAGTATTTGCGTCGATATCTTCTGAAAAGCGTCAGAAGTATCGCCCAAGAGTCCCCAGGTGTTTACTTTAAACACAACTCAAGCTTTCAGATCGCTTTTTCACTTAGCAATTACATTTCACAACGAGATTGGGTCGAAAATGACCCCAGGGACGCGACAGTAGGTTGAAGGCATGGCTCGAGGTTTTTTTTTACAGTACGTTCCTCCCCGAAGAGCGAAAGTAGGAAATATACGTTTCAGAAGAGGCGATGTTTCATCGCCTGTCGCGGTGGAAGAAGATCTCTGGCGCGATAAGGATTTTACCTGGCCGTATAATCCACCGAAACTGTTAACCGCGTTCGTAACTGAAACATCAATGGTGTTCGTAATAAGGAAGAAATATGGAGATTATCGCGTCGGCTATCGCAATTAGTTTCGTTATTTATTCGGCATCGTAATTGAATTTATGTGCCTGGGGGATCCAGCCGATCTATCTTCGCCGCGATGGATGCCGAAGCCGAGTATTTTATTAGCGACAAATCGCTGGAAACCTCGAGAGCCTGAGTCTGGGATCGACGTATTGCAAAGTGTACGGGAAAGTCTCCTCGACGAATCCATCGAAATTTGAAATGCTGATCGCTAATGGAACACATTTCAAGCATCTAAACAGGTGGATTAGAATATTCCTAACGATTGCTGAATACTTGCTTACTTCTTTGCTATTCGAAAATTGAAGAGTCCTTGTAGAAAACACTGTAAGTAGCAAGAATCAAATTCTATACTGTGGCATTACCTATCATTGACATGTAGAGCATTTTCCGATAATTTTTTTTAATTTTGGCACTGTCAATGTTGATATTTTTCCACCCTGGAACTGCCTAAACAACCCCAAACAGCTAAACAAGTAGCAAAGAGTAGGGTAAACTTGCCTAAATCGTACCCCTTAAGAACAGATGCTTATTACATGAAAAATAATAGGGAAAATAGAACAACTCTTTATTAATAGAACAAACAGTTTTATAAACTCAAACAACAACAAATTTCTTATTTTCTTGCCACAATTTAGAAAACCAGCTTTCATTTTCATCGTTTTTCTTCTTCTTCTCCTTTTCTTTCTTTTGAGTATTGGTTTTAACGGCACTCTTCCTCGTACGAGTTTCCTTTGCAGTTCTGTTTTTTCTGGTTATGATTTTCTTTTTAGCCTCATCAAATTTTTTTTCCAGATTGTTTCTGTATGTTCGTACCAGTACGATTTAACCTTACACACGGTGGTGCGAAATAGGCACATCGGTCAATTTGAATTCAAATCTATGGTGCTCAAATACAGGGCACTCTTCGTTGACGTCGAAGCAAAAAATAATTTTGAAAATAGACGTAGTTTCACATAGAAATTTCTTTCACTGATTCTCACAAATAATAATTGTATAAAATCCTTAAGAATCATGGCAAAATTTTAGTGACAATTACCTGAAAAACTTATCTGCTTTATATTTTTTTGTGTAGTGACGGCAGGGTAACTCGGCTTGTTAATGGCGTATGGCTAACTGTTGTTTACAGTTTCTATCGCTAGGAGCGATTGTGAATGTCTTAGGTTAAAAGAAACAGCGGAGGTACGATTTAGGCAAGTTTACCCTACATACCTACTCTATTATCCATTACACCACACGAATTGTCCCAAAACAAAAAGCATTCACCCCTAAAAATCACAAAGGGAAGTGGAGAAGAAATCTCTTAGGACCCCAGTGTCCCATTGAACATTCTACGATTCAATACTTCACTTAAACAACCCGCGAAGCTACACCCATTGCTGCCTTTCCACTTCCAACACCAAAAGCCCCTCACAAAACCTCAAACCACCTCTGTGGGATACAGCAATTCTTGCCTTGCTCCAAATGTTTTTCTAGGAATCAGTGCATCGCACGATTGTCGCCTGATAAAATTAATATCGCTTCCACGATTAATTTTCATTTTGATTTTTCTAAACTCGCCAAGAAACACATCGTCCGTTTCCACAGACTCAGCGAATGCTTCCCATTCGGGAAACGGGAAACCTGGATACTTGTGGGCAACAGTTTTCTTCGGGATTTCCACCGATTATCCAGCGACTCGAAACCGCGGTCTCGTTAATCGAGGCACGGAGTCGAGAGTATCCTCGAATCCTGCAAATTTATGCGTCGCGGTTCCGAGATGCCTGTGGTTTCGCGGAAGACTGTTAAAATAAACGCGATTTCGCGGAACCCGCCGCGTCGCGCGCGAAAGTGACGAAATTGCGACGATCGCAGGAGGCTTGGTGCCGATAATCGTCGGGGGCCGCGGGATCTTCGTTGCAGCTCGGCAGCACGACCTTCCCCCGTGCACTCGCGGTGCACATCAAGATGCAAATGCGAACGAGTTTACATGCGAGCGTTCGCTCTCGAGTTCGAGGTCGTATGAATAAACCGACGAGGCGAACGCGGAAGGCCGGGAAATTAATAGTTTGTGTAACTGGCATCCATACGAAAATCCCGTGGAAATCTTTGCTCGACGAAAGCGCGCGACGGCGGCACGGTAGCTGGAAAGTGTACGGCCTGATCGTAAATTAAACCATCGAGTAGCGGCGTTGATTGAAACTTCGGAACGGTATCTTCTCATCTTTCTCTCCGTTCGTTTGTGCGTTGCATTAAGATGCGTTTAGTTTAACGCTCCACCGATTTTACGAGCTCGTTATATCTCTTCCAGTGAACTCCACCCCTTGAGAATCTATGCTTTGGGGGCGCGGAGTGATGGAATTGGGGGTAGGTGAACTAACAGGAGGATGAATGGAGAAACCTGTTTTTTATTGGTGCAAAAATTGGTAATGTTTGATTGGATCTTGGAGGATTTGAGTGTGTGGTTGAGGATGAAAAGAGAAATCAGCTGGGTGAATTCGAAGATTTGTGGAAAACTGGATCTCTCACAAAGTTTATTAAACCTCCAATAGGGGATGCTTAAACAGTAGGAAATGGGATTCGAATCCTACGAAAGTAATAAAGGCGTTTAATAATAATAAAAAAAATTATAATTTGTCTCTCGCTATAGGGGGCACCAAAGTGCTCCAACGAAAAAAATTAAATTCGAAATTTCACTGTATCTCGAGACGAAGCAGTAAAAGGCACATAGAAAAAGTGTAATCATTATAAACAAAGACCACAAAAATATGTAGTAGAGACGAAATCAAAGACCAAAGCAGATACAATAGAAATAAAAAAAATCCTTGGAATTACTATTCAAATCAACCATAGGAAACATTAATTCCAAGAGAAGCTTTCAAAGAAGCTTTCAAAAAAGTGCCAAGAGCCCAAATAAATTTAACAAGCATCTTCTTCACCTAAACAAATTTCAAGTTTCGTCCAGGGGGTGGAACGAAAGAAGGTGAACAGTATCCCCGAAGTGGTCGAAGAAACGGGGCGTATCAGGCCCAAAGCGATCGCGCGGGCGCGCGAGAGAGAGAGGCCCAGGCGCGTAGAAGGAGTCGCAGCGTTCGCGAGGGTGGCAGAAGAAGCGCGGGGTTCGAACAGTTCTTGGAAAGCTGTTGGTCCCTCTTTCTCTTTCACGCTTATCTGTCCCTCCTGCTTTATCTCCGAGGCGTCTCATGCCGTGTGGCTCGCGGTGAGAAACGTTCTAGGCTCTTCGACGCGATATGCGGCATGCATATAAATTGATACCCATAACCATAACTTATTCGACATATGTACCCAACCCAGTACTGGGAACTCCGGGCGTCCGATAAAAACCGGCATAAATTAAATCGCGTTATTACGTTATACGACGCCCGGCGAGTCTTAATTGATTGCCATTGCTCGCCCCCTCTGCGCCCCTCCCACCCTCCCTTCGCATTTAATCCGTGCTCGGTCTTTCTCTTTCGTTGGGTGAGTTCGCTCGTCGCGTTCCCGTATTGTTCGTTACAACGGTAGTCGACGGGGGAAGGCCGAGGTTGCGAATAATGGTCCCGAGAAAAAGAAGAAAATTGATTTGAATCGGTGGCGAGCTACCGAGCGTTGCGACGTCCGCGAGGCTATCGGTGGTCGCGTTGGAAGGTTGGAAAGATCGGAGGTGAAGATTTTGGGTTAGGGCAGGGTTTGCACGTTTCGTCAACGGCGTGGAAAAGTGCGTTAGATGTGTGGGTGTGGTTGGTGGGATTGTATTGGAAGGTTTCGGTTTGGATGATTTTAAATTTTTAAGTAGTCAATGGGGTGGATTGGGCGGGAATTGAAGGAAGGTGTAATAAAGAGCGGTGAGTGGAACTTTCTTGTCGTTTGGGAAGAAGTTTGGAGGGTGTGCTGGGAGTTGAGGGGATCTCGAAATAACGGATAGATTGATACTGTTTTTTTTTTCAGTTTTGGGAACTAGATCATTGTTTCTAATGTGGATCGGTTGGACCTCAGTGAGCCCTCCCTCGGATATTTGCAAATTATTAAACGGGAACTATGTTCGTTGATTTTTGAAGCCGAAGAACAGGCGTTCTATTTTTTGAGGCGAGATTTTCTGGAGTGTCGAGTGAATTAGTCAATTATGAAAATCGAGTGATGGTTTCAAGAATATTCAATAGCTTAATCTGTGCGAGTAACAATATCAAGACACTGCATATTCAAATTATACGTTCGAATTACACGATTCGCGTCCTTCGATCCGAAATAAATCTGCAGCCGTGTCGGTGACAAAGTCATCGATATTTAGGGAGATATGTTTTGCTTTCATCATGCTTGTTCTTGACCTTTTTACTCGGCTACGGGATCCTTTGATGTTTCAATGCTAATTCAGCGTTTTTAATGCTAATTTATCGACAGACAGTGCTATGTAGAAACATGCTCGAGACAAGCATCAGCAGGTACATTCTCCAGCGCCAATTTGCCAATACATACTCGGTGCTCCAATTCATCGAAACATTCTTTAAACAACGCCCATATAATTACGAATCCTTCACTTCACAATTCCCATTAAACTCGCGATCTGATCTCTGAACGAATATCTCAGTAAAATAGACCCTCCACAAGGCAGTAGAAAAATGCCAGAGAAAAATGTGCGAACAACAAAGAACTCAGATTTGTCTAAAATCTACAGTTCAATTAGCTGTACCTGTTAACGCAATCGCCTCGTGGCACTGTTGCAATTCAGTTGTGTCTTAAAAAGAGTCGCTCGAGTTACAGTAGGCCCACCACATCTACCGTCTCCATGTGATTGCGACACCTGATCAGGCCCGAACGAGGCTCACGGGAAATCCGTGTGCGGCGTTTGGAGCGACGACGCTCCGAAATATTAATTGCTCGCATAATTAGCCCGCCGTTGATCTTTCCATTTGTCAGAGGGTTCGCGTACACTCTCCTAAAAAGTATCGGTGGATTTATGGCCCGGTCCCCCGGGGGCCCCGGTCCTTTGGGGTACGTGCATCTGGACGAATTTTGCGTGGCCGTGTGGCTGGCCCGCGCGTGTGTGGGACTCGCGGCTCGGCCTATATATTATACAAAGTTTCCCCCTGTTGGGGGCCCACTTCTGTTCCACCGAATCGTGCCGGATACCCGAACGTGGAGGAAGACGAGTCAATATCTCTCCCCACGTGAAGCCGCGGGCAGGTAAAAATGTCTCAACTTGGGTGCCCCGGCTCGTCCTGGCGTCCTCCTTTTGCTCCTTTCTTCCCAGGACCTCCTTCTCCCCCTATCTATCTATCTTCCGCCCGGGGGCGGCTCCCTTCACGGGCCAGACAGGAGGAAGGGAATACCGGCCAAGAAGAAGAGGAGCATGCCAGAACGAGATGGATGGACATTGTGTTTGCTCGTTCTTTCTGCGCCGGATAAAAGTGGCGAACGCGGCTAGCGCGCACCGCTCGTAGTTCGACTAATGATTGGGCCCGACGAGCGCGACGGTCGTTGAGCTCTCCTTCCCCTCCGCCGTATTCGTTTCTTAACTGTTTAGCCGGGGATCCTGGAATGCTCCGCGCTTCCAGGTTCGATGGGTGCTTGCCGATAAAGAGTATTTTTAAAAAGTATCCCAGATGTTAATTGTCACGGTTGTTGAGTGGTTTTGGGCCAGTGGAGTTGAATCAGTTTTCAAGGGATCGGTGGAAGTAAAAGCGAGGGACATTTTAAGGCAACTTTCATGGACTCAATTATTATGGAATTGTATTTTTTAACGAATCGGCTGAAAGGGACATTTAGGGCCCAAACAAAGACAGAGTTTCGACCGCGAGTCAATCAAAGTCTCGCAGTTTGGCGGCTAAACGAGCGCCGCTCGCGAGCTGCCGATCGAAGCGCGAAGACGTGGAGAAGACGTCCGCGCCAGGAACGAAGGGTGCACCATAAAGGGAGCCGGATAGCAATTCCCACGGTCGATGTTCGAATCATCCAAAAGGAGCATCTGGTCCCTGTTTCACTTGGGACTAATAATCCGGCCGGTGAGGAGGCACGGCCGAGAGTCGTCGAGCGGAGAGCGCGGATCGACGGCGATCGTCGATCGGGCCCGCGAAACGGCGGATCTCCCCGTCGAGGAGAAACGGGCCCACGGACATTTCCAGGAAAATATCGCAAGAAGAACGAACCGGTGCGTTCTACGAGAGGGAAAGAGGGATAGAGAGGGGGAGAGAGATAGAAGAGAGGGCCCGTGGCTCTGTTCGGTTCGCCCCACTCTCTCTCTCTCTCTCTCTCTCTTTTTCCCCCTTTCGGGGCCTCGCGTGCACGGTACGCGGATGAGAAGCTTGTAGGTGTAGAAGAGTGGAGAGGGCCCGTCGGAGGAGGGCCGAGGAGAGGACGCGTAGAGAGAAAAGTATAGAAGGAGGGCCGAGAAGGTGGGGTAAAAAACAAAAGTCCAGTCGGTCGTGGAAGCGGTCCAGGATGGTCCCAAGCTATTCGGGACCACCCCGAGTGCGGAGGGGTCCAGCTACGGCTCGCGGCAATCAGGTGCCGTTGGAATGCGACCGTCCGAGAGAAAAACAAAACAAATTTTTATGCCCTCCGTCCCTCCCGTACACCACCGTTTCGGCTTTCGTTCGCTTTACTCCTCATTCTAGTCGCTCCCCTCCTATCCGCCCTTCCCCCGGGCCCACTCCCCCTCCCCCGGCCCACTCCCCCCTCGAACCCACCGCGGGCCCTCCTCGGGAGAAACATTAGGCATTACTTAAGGGCCCCACGGTCCACCAGCGGAGGAAGGGTACACCTACTGCGTGCTTCCCTTTCGCTCTCACGCAGCCGCTCGCTTTGGCGGCAGAAAAAAGGACGATTTCACGCTGCGAATTGTCCACGGCTCGTTCTGGGGGCCTCTCATTTACGAGGGTAACGATTCCCTTATCGATCTCGTGCCGGAACGAGGATAGCCCCGGTTATCGGTGTCGGCCATAGGCCGCCGGGGCCGTCCCACCGAGCACTCCCCGACGGGGAGGACGAGCGTCCAGCTGGGGATTAAGATACGGGCGGGAACGAAGCTCGCCTCATTGTCTCCGGGGAGGAAATTGATTTTGCGGCGGGTTCAGCGTGAACGACCGTATTACCGATCTACCTCTGCTGCCAGTTAACCTTTCGAGGGCTTTGTTTGATTCGGGGCGGATCGGGGGCAGCGCGCTTGTTTCGCTGCCCACGGGGGCACGCGGGGCCAAGAGATGGGATATGTTTAACGATTGCAACGTGGATGGGTCTTGTTCCTGTAGCTTTGGGAATGTTCGCGCGATGCGGGTGTGGTCTTTTGAAAATGAAATCGCAGAAAGAGCGTCAATTCCTACTCTTTTCAAAATTTCTTCTTGCCTCTCTGCTGACTTTCAACGGGGAACCGCAGTTATGCGAAGAGCAATCTTCGGGCTCGTTCCGGGCGAGTGAATTTGGGGATAGTTTGGAAAAAGGAACGGTTGTCGAGGAATTCGGGCAATATCTAGGTATAGACAGTTAGAAGAGGAAAGTTGGACGGGTTGGCCGGAAATTTATCGTAAATGAACAGGTTGCTCGGTTTACGGAGATTACCGTGGTTTCACCTCTTCCACTGACCGTTTCCTAAATTTCTACCTTTTGGTCGTCGGCCGGAGATAACGAGTAGCGGCGATTTACCTCGAACGAGAGGGAGGCAATTACGTTTGGATGAGGCAATCGCAAATCGTTACCTTCCCTGCTCCGGAGTCGTGAAACAGAAATAAATCAATCGGTACAGAATTGTCTGTTTTAAAGAAGATTGAAAAGCTGATAGATTATAGCCTTTTGATGGGATAGTTCGTTTAACCGTGTTTATAAAATTATTTTCTGAGTCGTTTCGCCTAATGACGTCTAATCTTCTATTCATCGCTTTTCGGCAACGTAAAGGAATAGCTCTTCTTATTAATTAAATAGAAAACATCCTGTACACACCTTCGCTGTAGCATTATCAAACATAAAATAAAGAAAACACATGGAGCAACAATATAAATAAATTTACAAAAGTATATGTATTTTAAAATACTAGCCAATATCGCCATCTTAATAATAGAAAGACGATGACGATTATACTCACAAAACTATTCCTCATATGATACGTCAATTTTACGTTTCAAATTGTACAAACCACATTAAACGAAACGTTTCCCTATCAAAAGACGCAAACCATTCCCACAAACCTACCAGAGCAATTCATTCTTCCCTAAAATCACTACTCAAGTCCATTGCCCCTTGAACCGTTGCGCTATCACGCAAGAGCATCGAACGCGATAAAAAAGCATCCCCTTTTAAAATCCATCCGAATGGTTTCAACTATTTAAGTATGTGGAGGCATTATCTCGAGCTTGGGACTCGATGGAATTTACGAAAACTCTACCTCTCCAGCAGCGATAACGAGTAGCAATAAATCTAACATTTTGAATACGAAGCTCGAAACACTGAACGTACGCCATATGCGGAAATGCCCTAGCCCCATTTGCTCGCAGTGATCATTGAACGCCTATCGGCGGCCCCCGCACGGACTTGGCCACGTGTATAAACTTCTCAGAAGCTAAACTGATCATCCTATTTTCTGTAAATAGATTTTAGTACTTACTTACTACTTAGGCATGAATCTTCTCTAATTTCTATTTTAAGCACCTGATCAGTTTCGCTTCTGGGAGGCTCGTATCGATTCATCGTCCGCAATAAGGTTTTTCGTTAAGCTCCATTCGACGTTGCCGTTTAATGAGACGGTTTTTCTCGCTCCGCAGATCATCATGTCCCTGGGGTGAGGCATGAGCGCGGTAAGAGGCTCTGGTTCGACGTCTCCGAGGTGCCACCTGGGGAACACATAATCGGCGCGGAGCTGAGGCTCTATCGCAGTATGGACGTGAAGAATCGAAGAAACCGTGGATCGTACATGATCACGGCCTACCGTGTCCTGAGGACCGAGGACGGGTGAGTCTCGACGCATAATTTATACGATCGCGACGCAATTAACGCTTAACCCTGCTCAGATCCGCGGCTCTCTACAGTCCAGCTCTGTTCTCGTACCCCGCGCAGCATGGCGTGACTCGTGGTGCAACGAGGTTGCTTGACTCTCTGCAGTGAAACGGTTTGAAAGTGCATAGCGAAATCTATTCGCGAGATCCACCGTTTTTTTTTTAGAAAAGTGAGTTTGATGGGTTGTGCCGGCAAAACGGTGGGACTTTTGTATTATATTTTGCTTGTGGGAATTTTTACACGTTAAGGGAAGTCATATTGTTAATTGAGACGTTGATGAATGTTAGTAGTTTTATGTTGCTTCGATGGTAACTGAAGCTATTGTATTTATAGTTTGGGGAGTTTGGGATACCAGGCATTGCAATTTTATTTTTTGTGTCAGTGTTGACAAGTTGGAAAATATTATATTATAGAATTATAATTTGTAATGTATTTTATGATGGTCTGAGAGGCTATTAATATCTCTTTATGTGATATTTTTGTAGAATTTGATGTCACCGTTGTTTAGAAAGTAAATATGGTCAATAGTTATCAGGAATTTGGGAAATTATATTTGTAGGCGTGATGCAATGTGTATTTCATTGAAACATAGTAGAAGTTCAGACGCGTGACCAATCAACGTGTTTTTCAGCAGGCACGTAATCGACAAATTTCCAAAGTCATTTTTCTGGAAATGGAGGCGCCGCGTGAGAAACATTTATGTCACAATTTCGACTTATTTTTAAACGAGGAATTACCTCTTTTTCGCTTGAAGTTGACATTACGCTGCATCCTGTACAAATAAACTTCTTTCATTGTTGAATAAGAAGTTAGCTCTTTTTTGGCTGTACCACGAATTACGTTGCACTCTGTATAAATAATTGCTTTTCCCCCGCGATAAGTACTCCCCAGAGGCGATGAATTGTATAGGTTCTTGGTTTCTTTACCTATTTATTTTTATTAACTTAAAAGCAGGACTTGCACGTGTCAGGTGCAAATTGTACAAGTCCACGAATATTTATTCTCGTGAATGACGCCATTAAGTGAACCATCGTTTACCAAAATCTCATTAGTACACAATAGTATTATATAAAAGTAAGTTGATGCCAATCAAAGGTATAAAAAATTCCCAAGTATTCCACATAAAATCAGTTTTTTAATTAAAATCCGTTGCACATCATAATTCTTCATAAAAAGATAACTTTCTCCGAAACAATTAAAAACCCACATTTAAAAAATCACTAGTAACTGCCGACGGTTCGAGTAATCGCACGGAAATGGTTGTCTGGGTTAGTTTGGACCCATACTGATCATCCTCCTATCCGCATTTCAAACGCTGTTCAATTCTTACTGCATTAGAAAAGTAATTTTCTCCTTCCTGAAGTTTCCTCGTAACATTACACTCTGCCCCGTCACGCTTGGATCCGAAAAGACCCAGCGCCGTGGGCTGAAGTTTAAATCAAACAAAAAGTAGTCACTTAAAAATGCGAAACAATGTTAAATCACTCACCCACCTCAATTAATATCCAAGGCCACCGATTAACACGATTACCCCTGCGACCCTCATTTCCCAGCTGAAAACTATCGCCCTCCCAAATCAAATTCTTCCCTTGTCTTCCTCCTCCGTAGGAGGTTGTCCGGCAGGAAGCATCCGGTAAAAGCGTAACTGATTCCTTCTACCTCCACGACGTCCCTGGCCAGCGCGTTCCTAGGTGGCGAATTACGTGTTTCCTTTTTGTCTGTGTTCCCCCTGGGGAAGTTCGCAATGATTCTGCCGGCCTAATGTCATTGTCGTGTCGGCAATTAGGAGGTCCCGGTTCCCGGAAAAGTCTCCCAGGTATTAGCTCTACCTGCACCGAGCTCGGGCCGCTATTTCGGGGTGGGCAAGGGTGGCTGATAGTTTCGAGGTGACCTTTAGCTGCGGCGGCGTCAGAGGAAGATGGCCGTGGGAGGCGAGCATCGTGGAAAAACGGTACTCTCCCTCTCTATCTTTGTCTCCGTTCCGAGAGAAGCCGGGTCCCCGGGTGGGTGGCTAGACCAATTTCGTGTTCCTTCAGGCAGAGTCCGTGGTTTTTGACATCGTCATCGTGCCCCTAATTAGGCCGTCCTTAAGTCGCCGAAAAAATCTCAGGTATTTGTTCTACCTGTGAGAGAGCTCCGTGGGCCCCGGGGCCCATCATTTCTATTCGATTCTATCTTTCTCATTCACGCACATACGCGCGCACATACACACAGGCGCGCCTGTATGGGCATGTGGCCGTTCGAGTGGCGGGGGCATAACGAACGGACTCCTTTTCTAGAACCACCGACGGTTACGCCGTATTCCGATCGATTTTTATCTCGGGCCGAGGGCCGTTAATATGATACAAATTGGTCGAATGAGTGGGCATCGCATTCCTCCTTCGCGTTATTGGCGTAAGCTTCTTTGGGGAGGACTTTTTGTCGGGGGAAGAGATGTGTGGCTCGATTTGAAGAACTGCAGTCTCCATTATTCAAACGCTTTCATTCCTTTATCATTGACGAGGTACAAATTCTAATCGCAATAACACGAAATTTATAATTCCAAAGTTCTTTACGTCACTTCTTTCTCTTATTCATAAATAATTGATTCGTAACTCTTGCAATATCGAAAGATTCCCTCATTGCTTCATTGAAATGAAGGTAATATAATTCATTCAGCTGATTGTACTCGATCAGCGACCTTCCGTCTACGTTCGTGCCATTTTATCGAGACCGAGAATCTGGGAGAAGTCTAAACGTTGAGCTCGATCGCTGGGGCATACTGTCTGACCGTTTGGTGTCCACGTGTCTGCCCCGTCCTCGGGCGAGGAGGACGGCGTGGCGGATGGCGACGCCGTGTCTAGAGCCATCCCTGTCCGTGGGATACCTCCGTAGACTTTGGTACTGGCGACCTGACCGATATACAGGCCCCGACAGGAAACGCTATTCCGTAAATTGAGGTAAATTAGCCGTGGAGACGGGCTCCGAGCGAGGAGTTAAAAGAGCACGAGTTACTTGGTGGTGCCTACGCAGTTACACGCACGAAGCCGCTCCACCTCCTCGTTCCTCCTCCTCCTCCTCCTCCTCCCTCTCATTTTCTTCCTCCTCCTCCGGCCCACCCGTCTCCTTTTCTCCTCCAGCTTCTTCCGTCAAACTTGATGCGTGACGCATCCTCCTCCACCTCTTTATCCTCCTCCACCTTCTGGCCCAGCCGAGACAAGCTGGCGACTCTGGTTTCTTACGTGTGCGCGCAGGTCTCCATAAGAGCCCCCACCCCCGGTGCCCAGGGATATCCAGCGACCGCGTCATCGGCTGTCTCTCGGTGCTCCCTCGATAAGAGATCCTTCTCGCCGACGAAAGTCAGACGGCGACATTTACTGTAACGAGCCCACGGGTCTCCGTGCTTTTAGGCCCAATTAGGGATTCATGAGTTTCTCTCCTCGTTTGCGCGTTTATTAGGCGGCCGTCTCCACGCGCGAGGCAACGTGGAGCTTAGGCAGACAACGGGGAACGTGGCTCGCGGTTGCTGGCGAGTCTCAGGGTTGTCGTGATTTTAGTTAACAGCTTGCTTTGCAGTGGATTCTTTAATTTAGATGTTTTAAGTTTACGTTGCCTTTGGATCCACTTGGACTAGATGAGATATTGCGTTTAGTGGAGTTTAGTCGTGGATGATTTTATTTTATTGGAGCGATATTATTATTATAGTGTGTGTGAAGATTTTCTTATATCCACGAGTCTGTTTGTTTAACTGGTTTGTTCGGGCAAGTTAATTTGGGAGTGGTTAGTGTGACTAAATCTGTGGGTATTGGTTGAAAGAAGGGGGATGATTTATTGCAGTAAGAAATTGGTAATTTAGCTTCCGTATGGAGTGGAATAAAATTTGTAATTATGTTAAAGTAGTTGCAGGTGAATACGCGTGATGGAAAGTAGTCTGTAGTGCCACCATAACGGGATCATTAATATTCTATGATTTATTAATTGAATGTACGAGCAGGGGATAAAGAAACAAAACACTCGTTCGGACGATCCTTAAGCAAAGCTGTACATTCAACAAACTCTTAACGTTTAATCAATATTCATCGTACGATAATAATATTCAATTTGTGGAGGAAATAATGTCCTGTTTATTACGATGTAACAGCTGCTCCTTTGAAATTCAAATGCACAAGGCACTTCAGCGAAGATGAAACATGATTGATAACCATGTGACTCTAACTGCTTTGTGAATCCTTGCCACACATGCAACCGCGGAAATAAACTATATTAAAACGATACAACATGTTATTTATGTCGACCTCGGTAATTACGTATAATATAAATTTCAGAGATAGCACGTCAATAGGTTAAGATTAATCGCAGAATTATAAGAATTTCTTCCATCTTTTGCAATGAGATGATTCGTTATAAGGTTGAAAAAAATTCTGGATTATTTGAAAATAAAATCAAACATCTGATGGTTCTTCTTGCTGTCTAACGTGACTCCATATTCGCTATTAATATAATCTACCGTGCTATCAATAAATCAACATAGTACACATTTGATAATTAATGAACCTATTCTTCAATTTACCAACGCTTAAAAAAACCTATAGAAATTTTTTAAAATATCGAGAAGAAACTGAGGACCTCCTCCTGCGCATACAAAAGAAAATAAATCCCAAAGCCAAAAGAAATTAGAAATAAAATAAACAAATATATAATAAACCACCCACATTCCTCAATTTACCATAACTTAAGAAATACTCAAATCTCCTAAAATATTGAAACCGAGGAGCACCTTCTGCTCACACAGTAGAAACAAAATTCCAAGCCGAAGGAAATTCGAGAAATGTAATCGTCTTTGCCACGCTCGGAAGCCTCGTTCACGTAAAATATCCATACACGCAGGTTCATTAGCGAAGAGTGCGCAGAATCCGCGGCTGGTAATGTCGGAGATCCATCTCTTCTGTTTACATTCTTAACGTTTGCAATTATCCGATTTACGGGAACGGTAATCAGTCCCAGGAAAGAAGATAAATGCGTCGTTTCACGAGACGTGCCCGCTCCCGTGGATCAGAGGTGAGCATATCTCCTCAATGAACAATGATTAGTGTGTTTCGCTGATATCTTATTGACGCGAGTCACGTGCTGGCGGATTTCGCGGGAATCGCCGAGTCACGGTGCTACAATCTAAAGGAATCACGGCAAACAGTCGCGATCAGGCTGCATCTTTCTCTCTCACCTCGGCTGTACATCTCGATTAGCGTTGCTTACGTAAGATTCAGTGGTTTCCTATTGATCGATTTTATCGATGAGTCGCGCGATCCCAAGCTGCAGAACGATTCCTATTACAGAGACGATCCTCGCCTCTCATCACGCATCCTTTCCCACAGTTCTCGATCCCTACGCCTCTGTTTACCATTTTATTTTACACTAGTTACGAGGAGCCTGCATTCCAGCTTTGCAATGATCGTTCCCATGTGCTGCATAGCAGTAATTTTCCTCGACCGAAATAGTGTGGGATTCATTTTTGACAGTGGCTCAACATCCACCGCCTAACTTAACACTTTGAGGGACGAAAGGTTCTGGGAAACGCCTCTTCTAGTTGGGTCTTTTAAGCAAAATGTTCGGCCTTTAAGCAGAATTTTGCTTAGCTCATCCCTGGCAGACGTTCAGACACACTGGAACAATACTTTCTGTGCTACCTAGAAAATCTGAACGTGAAAGCAAGACGGCGTGGAAACCTCGGCGTTTAAACACGCCGACGTCAGGTTTAATAGTTGATCGTTTTGGTGGGAGACAAGGAGCTGGTCTGGGATAGAGTTGGTTGCAGTTTGGAGGATCGTGAGGCAGCGCTGTTACAAAGGAATCTGTTTGTTTTCATCAGCGTAATACCTTGCGCATTACGAGCACCGCTGGCTGTCCACGTAACTGCGTGTTAACGTAATGAGTAACGCGAGTTTTTCTTGATGTATGCAAGGAAAATTGCAGAGATATTACTGACACCAAGCAGGCGTCATAAGTGGCTTTTAGCGGCTAATGCGTCGCGATGCTTCTAAGTTATTGCCAAGCAGGAGGTAATGTGGACGAAGTAGCGTTAAACGTGAACACGATTTCTATGGAATCGATGCGTCCTGCTTGAAAGCCTGAGAGCCTCCGTTTTTCTGCGCCTACCTGCTTGGTAGTTTCTTTGAAGTGGATAATGGATCTAATTGAAAGAGCGCGCGGCGTTGTTCTTAATTGTCCTGACGATCCTAGGTGGCAGGATGAGCAAGTATCGTGTTTATCACGTGGATTGGGTAAATACATTTTAAGCTGGGGATAATCATATTTTTATTGGTGATCGGTTAAGTTGGGAAGTAACGAAGGAAGAATGTCACATTTGGTATTCAAAATCTGGGGTACAATGTGACTGTGATGCAGTTGAATTTTAATCTTCATGCATAAAATATTCAGAAGAAGATAAGCTATTCGATTAATTAAACTGTATTGAAAGTACAAATGTCTATTTCTTCGACAGATAGAGATATTTCTCTGCTCTAGGGGTTTCCAGCCGTATTTTTATTTATGATCGAAATTTATTGGAAATTTCAACTACAGTGGAATTCTATTAGTAATTTAAGGAAGAGGGATTTGTTTCCTGTAAATGACCCATAGAGAAATGATCGTGTTTATTTTTTATTACAGAACGAGGGAGTTGCAGTATGTAGACGCAGTCAACACGACGGCGGGTAAAGAGGGCTGGCTAACTCTGAACGTCAGCGAACCACTCGCACATTGGGTGAACAATCCTGAGGGGAACAAGGGGTTGTACCTATCAGTACATCCTGCGGATCGCTCTGGTGAGTGACAGTTAACTATCTAGCTTTAATCCATTACAATTTTGTAATCTACATATACTGCATTTATTACAGACCACGCTAAAAATTTAATAGATACCTTAGAATTAGGGGGGCAAGAAGGAGAATTTCTCACCCTCAAATTTGCTTACGAGAACTATGTATACCCAGGAACTAACTTACCAAAGAGACTGGGAATTTAGAAAAATTCCCTACACCCTTCACTTTTTTTTGACAAAAACAGATTAATGTGTTAATTGCTAAGGGGGTCACCAATGACGACAGTGACCACCGCCTCGTCCTTATATTTTCTCTTTAGATCAGTTGCGATTCGTAAACCCTTCAATTTGCAAATTTCTTATCTATAATAATATAGGTTTTCACAGAGAATTACATTTAATGATTAATCAACTTAACAGTTTAATAAATCATAAATCCTTAATAAGAATTATAAATTAACTCTTCCAAATCTTCCCTTTTTATTATTTACGTCGCATGATTACCAAACAAAACACTCTGCCACCTCTTCAACTCTCATTTGCTCAAATTAACAAATCAGAATATTTACAAAATATTATCAATCTCGCTATATCAACGTCATTACAAATCCTGTAGCGTAACAAGTGCGCCACTAAACTGCGAAACCTTATTTCCGATGATACCGCTCCAATCAGTCTAACAATAAGTGAGTAGAAAATTAAGGACAATCGGGTGGCAGTGGGTATAACTGGAAACCACTTCGACTTCCAAATCGGCTCATCCCGCGAACCCGAAGCAAACAAGGCGCAACAAAAATCCCCCAACACATCCATACAGTTCATTAATTTCCAACGAGCCGTTCGGTGGGAAAAGATCTGGAAGGAGGTAAACCGTGAAGGTTCAGCAACCAGCTCGCGCGTGCGCAAGTGTCCGAGGCGTATAGACGGGGCGCGCGGTTCGCATTGAGCAATAGATCGTGGCTAATAAACGCTTCGGGGTCAGAAGTTCGACGAGGTGGATTCCAGGCGTTTCTTGTACACCTGGCACCGAGCGAAGCCAGCCTCCGTTGTCGTATAGGCGTGTATGCTTTCTCGAGCGTACACCTGTTCCACGCTCTCTTGCTCTCACGCTGAAAAGCATTCCTCGCCGGGGCACAACGTGTCTTCGAAGGCTGTACACAGCCGATCGACTAGCGATGGCTTCATACCCAGTCCCCATTCTCCCGTCCATTTCGCTCATTGCTCGCCCGCGCGCGGATGCTGCGCGCTCCAAGCAGCGCTGATTATTTTCTATATATTCGCCGTCCCGCGAATTTTACGCTACGAGGTACGAACGGATGCTGGGTCTTTTAGGTGTTCGATCAGTTTTTGGAGGATTTACTTTGAAGGATTCAAAGGGTCATGGGTTATCGTCTGTTGCTTTGGTATCGAGGACCTTGCAGGAGTGCAGTTTCATTTTTGACAGTTTTTGAGTTATGACGTGTAATGTATGTAAGAAAATCTGCATGTGTGATTGCAAGGTGTGATTATATTGCGAATGCAGAATCTGCATTCATTGCTGTTCTGCGCAATACGAATGGTCCAGATTTGGAAAATTTATTAAATATAGAAATAAAAGCTTATCAACTGAGTAACTACTATACTTATTTTGTGAAAATATATATTTTTCAATTAGCGTTCTCTTTTTAATGTTTGTTAAAGTTAAAATAATAATTGAGGACCTTGTAGCAGGAGTGGTGCAGCTCCATCTTTACCAACTTCAAGTAAATTAGGGAAAACTGTTTATAAAATTATTGCTTTGACTTAAAATTAAAAAGAGAAAATATATATTTTCACAGAATAAGTAGTACCTATCTAGTTATTGAGTCGATAAGTTTTTATTTCTATTTTTGGCGAAAAAATATTCTACAATAAAAATATTAGTATTAATATTTCTATCTATATTTATTTGCAGTAAATATTATATTAAGTATTAATATTAATATCCTTATTTATTTGCAGTAAATATTATATTAGACATTAATATTAATATTTCCATTTTTGCAATAAATCACTCATTTGTTATTGGATTTGTATCAAACGTGCAGCAAACGATGTAAATTTTTTTACTTCTTTACTGTTTTCTAATTTACTTGAAGTTGCTAAAGATGGAGCCGCACCCTCTTGCTGCAAGGTCCTGAATTGTGGTAGTTGCCAATCGAAGAGTTAGTTAACTGATTTAGCTCTTCTGGATGGCTGATCTCTGGTGTAAATATTGATTTACATAGGAGCAATATGATTTCTATCTTTTGTAAACGTGACCACGCTGGAAGATTAGATATCGAGAGCCCTGAAGTCCCCACTAGTATTCTCCCCGAGCCTTGAAATTTCAGCCGCGCGAGAATCCCACTAGTATCTTGGAAAACTAATGATTACGGCGGTTTGTTCGCTGAAAGACGCAGAGGTCGTAACGCTAGGCCGCAAGGAGTCGTTGGTACCAAGCGCGAGAAGAGAGTCGTCTGCAGATCGAGGGCAAATATTTTGCTCGTGGCTCGAAGTCTCCGTAACCATACGTCTCATGTTTCTAAAGACATGTCTCCGCGACGATATCTTCGCCAGAAGAAGTGAGCCGCTCTACTTAGGAAGCGTCGGTGGCAGGCTTCGTCCGAAGTATATACGATCCTGAGCAGCGTTCATAGCAAAGGCTCAGCTATACCCCGTGCTCAACCTACTGCCAGCGAAACACTGAACCACGAAGACCTATAATTACCAAGCGCGAGAGCCAGTCGTTAACAAATCGAGGACAGAGATTTTGCTCGTGCCTGGAAGTTTTCGTGCGTCACTCGAGGTCCTTCCTACCAGGCACGAATACATCATCGTCGAGAGGCCAAGACGCGGCGTCGTCTTGTCTTCTTATACTGGCGAGATGCGCGCGCGTGGGACTGGCTCTGTGGGACAGGCCGAAGGTGGACAGCGAGACCCTAGGAAGGAGGAAAGGAGAGAGGATGTACGTGAGCGGGTCGGAGGCCCCCAGATGGTGAGATAAGGACGCCCCTGAATCCGATTCTGCCACCGAATCTCAGATGGGAATCGTCGCGAGGCGTACGGGCCAGAGATTACCGCGATTCGATCCGTCAGATAAGATACACCTGTTTAACCTGGGCCCTGGCCCGATCACCCTTAGATCATTGATGATTTTCCTCTACCTCCGAGGATCGCCCCCAGCCGTTCCGTCCGCGCAGCCTGGGAACGTGGTAGCCTTGGTCGATTAAATCTCATCGGGATAACACGCGGGAAACAGCCGACCGCGGGCATCAAAGACTAATATTCCTGGTCAACACGTGTTTTCGGTTGTGTCCGAGTGACACGAAAGCGTCGAGGTGTAGCGGAGATCAGTGTACCGGACCTGGACGTATTTCTAGCGGAAGCTAGGGTCGCGAGGGTGATTGGATTCTGAGAATACGAGGTGGAATGTTCGTTAAAAAATTTATTTGGTATCTTGGTGGCAGTTTCGTATTAATCATGTTCAGATACAGTTTGCTCCGAGCCGCTAATAGCCTAACTTAGAGGTTGATGCGACTTGAAATAACTAGATTAAAAAAAATAGTTTGCTTCAAGTTTCACTGAATTGGCGTTTTATTTGAATATCGTGCTGATTGTTGGTGAATGTTTTGGGGGGTGAGGGAGGGAAAGATTGTGGTCAATGGAATCGCAGGTACTTCGTGGGGTTTGGTTTTCTTTTTCGAGTGAATTATCCGGTATAGATTAATCCTCTTATAACGTTACACATTGGTGTTTTATTGGTGTGCAATGTACTTTGCTGATACACGCTGCAGAATGAATCGATTGTATCGAACGTAGACGCGTTGCCTTCGATATGCTCAGGAATGAGAAATAATGGAGATACCGCTCCTTGGATTATTGGCATCGAGACAGTAATTGGATCACGATTGTCGGACAATTGGATAATGTTAGCTTTACATTGTGCCCCATCTAATTGGCTGTAAAAAGTTGAACCTGCGAGATTTAATTCCTTCTTGGATAGATCGATTCCATTAATTGCATTGGTTCCAGATCAACGACCTTGGAGTTTGTGTAATTTGGGATTTCCTTGATCCTCTGTCTAATTTCTCTGTTCTTTACTGATTGGCGAAAATGGCGCTCGCCAGAGTAGTTTGTAGGAAGAATAAATTGGCCTGATTTGCTAGTGGTGCATGCTTTTGCAACGAAATGTAAGTAGGAAGCCACCACATTGTTATGAATTAAAAGTGATGGAAAAGTCGTAACACTCGACGCTTCTATTATCAGAAGCGTGAACCCATAATCAATTTTTTTAAGAACTGACATAAGCTGCGAGACTGTAACCACAAATTACGTTGAGGAAGTCGACGCGTCGACCTTAAGTCAACAGCTTTCCTCGAGTAACCGCTTACGAGCTACGATTCATCGCGTTCTCTAGATCTGAACATAAACTCTTGTACAAAGAGAAGGTACGAAAAGGAAGAAGAGATGTTAGTGGCAGTAACTAACGAGGAACATGCTTACCCAGCTTCTGTCTAAACTTAATGATCGGACTTCACTTAATTGGAACTGAGCTGAACTGAACTTGAGATTAAGATAGAATTGAACTCAGAGTTGGGGAAAAAGTAAGCTGGGTGTTTCTGAAGATTAGAGCAGAAGGGAATTGAAGATTCTAAAGATTAGAGCAGAGGTGAAGTCAGTGTTGAAGCAGAAAGAATTGGAGATTTCTGA
Source organism: Andrena dorsata (assembly GCA_929108735.1). Classification (NCBI taxonomy): domain Eukaryota; kingdom Metazoa; phylum Arthropoda; class Insecta; order Hymenoptera; family Andrenidae; genus Andrena; species Andrena dorsata. The sequence continues at coordinate 29,523,701 of OV815489.1, forward strand.
AGATTAGAGGAGAAGCAATTCAGAGTTGGAGCAGCAATAAGCTGGAGAGTTCTGAGTATTATAGCAGAAGGAACTTGAGGATTCTAAGAATTAGAGCAGAAGTAATTCAGAGTTGGAGCAGAAAGAATTGGAGATTTCAGAAGATTATAGCAGAAGCACGTCAGAGTTGGAGCAGCAGTGCATATTACCGAGTACATATTAAAGCAGAAGTGAATTGAAGATTTCTGAGGATTTGTGCAGAAGTAGGTTCATAGAGCAGAAGTGACCCACGAATTCCCGAGAATTACAGTTAACCTGAACCAAAAATTGGAGCAAAAGTGACCAGCGAATCGAAGCTGTGATAAATATAAAAAACTGCAATATTTTCAAAAGGTTTCCCCGTGGGGATAAGTATGGGGATAAGTATGATGACCTACAAGCAAGCCTAGGGAACTTTAGTGCCCGTGTCCATAAAACAGAAATTAACATAGAAACGATCATCTAAGGATGCGACTGGTGCATTACACAGTCAGCCTCCATCACCGACGATGACCGTAGGCTTCATGATCATGGAAGAACGGCGCGTGTGCACCTTGTGCACCTTGTATCCTGGCGCGATACTCGCCAGTAACACCCGAGAGACTGCCATAACGACATCGTGGATATAAACAAGACACGTTTCAGCTGGACGTACGAGGCGTTGCTGCACGCGTGTGTATCACTGTGTACGTGCGTACGGTTTGTTGTTTGCCGCGCCTAGATCATTTTGTTGCTCGCCTCTCTCACCTCGTACGCCTCGCCTCCTCCACCTACCCACCGGTTTCTCTCTCCCCCGTCGATCCTCCTCTCACCCCCTCAACCCTCCCTCTCTCTCTCTCTCTATCTGCTCCCTTCTGGCTCTGCTCCTCTCCTTCGCGAGCACAACCGGTTTACCTTTGATCATTCAATATAAAACACAAGATCAGATGCGCACACGCAGCGGCGCGCGCGTTGCACGTACACAGGTGTCCCTTGCATACAGCGAAAAACCCACGATTCCTCGGCAATTCCTCCCTCTGCCTCCCCCTCTCGACTCGCCCTCCCTCCCCCCCCCCCCCACACACACTCTGCGTCGCGCGGCGCGCACGGCCCTTCGGCCTGTCCCTCCGTGCGCGTCTCTTCGCCCCGGTTAAGTGCCCACGGTTTGTTTGCGCTGGCTCGTACGCACGTACTCCTCCCTTTGCCCGGAGGAAGTTTCCCCCGGTTGCAGAAAACCAGATGCTTTCGAAAGTGCCAGCCGGCTATCTCTCTGCCTCTAAAGACCGGCTGTGCACACCTCCGCGTGATACGCCCACGCCTGCCTAACTGCGTGGCCGTCGCCCCGTCTCCCTCGCTCCGCTCGCTCTAGAGACTTGCGACACCTCGCTATCACCGCGAACGGGAACGAGCCTTTGTCAGATACCACGGGATTTATTCGCGGCTAGCCCTCCATCCCCCCCCCCCCTGTCACTTGCGCTGGAGGTTCGGAAGATTTGCATTCATCTCCTTTTGGATCCAGATCCTGGAGGACCCAGAAAAAATTGCAGACTAGCGATTTAAGATTGGTTTCAGGATTGAGGTGTTTGGTGATTGAGAGGGACAGGGTTACGTCCGAGGGTTAAATCTACTCAGGATTTAATTTGGGGAGAGGAAAATATTTTTAATATAAATTCAATGAAATTCATTAAGTGATTATGAAAAATTATGTGCCAGTGTTCCCCTATGTTATTTCCAAATTTGTGAGTTGGTGGTTATTTATCCGGCACAGTGATTCCCAACCTGTGGGTTGCGACCCCCAAGTGGGTCATGAACTGCTTTTTAAATATTATTAATAACAATAACTTAAGAAACATCTATGTTTAATGTGTTTTGGGGGGTCGCAGGTTATTTGAATATTATAAAAGGGCGTCGCGATTCAAAAAAGCTTGGGAGACACTAATCTAGCAACTAAGAGCTATCGTCTTCTTCTCATCGATGTTTAAAAAATACCCGCATAAGGATCGCGCCATATTCTACGAAATTGTGTGCCAAGTAAGAGCCACCAGAAAAATATTGCATCCTCTCTACGTGATCTATCTGCAAGCGATGGATTTGTGGAAATAACAGTCTGAAAAAAAAGGTCTTCCTGTCACCGTCTTTACGAGAATCCGAGTGCCGCGTTGCCGGAGATTGCTCGGAGGAAATCCCTGGAAACAATGTTCGCCTGTAATAAAGTTAGCTTATCGCCAGTTGGCGAATTGCTGGCTCGGATGTTTGAGAGCGGGTCTCGTTGGTGGATAAATAAATGCTTCGTATTTAAGGATCCCCGTATTCCGTCGCGGATGGGTAACAGGCGGCTGCGGTTGGCGAAGATATTCAAGAGTGCCGTGCTCGGTTTCTCTCTTCTTCCGGTGATCTTTTCTCCGCGGCGAGATAGCAGATTTTATGCGCCGTTTGAGAGAAATGTCCACGATCGTCGTTTTATTGGACAATCAAGATATTGAGGGAAGGGAGTGGGGTGTGGAAGAGAGAGGGACTGCACGAGAGCCTCTAGAAAACTCTGCAAGGATGGGACGATCGCGACGATAGTACCAATGCTGAGCGTCTCAGCCGTACTTGTTGCAATGCTAATTCAGTGGTAATGGAGTCGCTATCGGGATGCTAATAAGGCAGTGACAAAGGTATTTGACTTGTCCGTGGAAAACGTACGTCCGTCGTATGTTGATTCTGGACGAGCAGATGTCTCTCTGCCATTTTCATGCTTCTTGCGACGCGGGAATAGGAAACCTGCTTTGCACATTCAGGAAGATTATTCCGTTATTTTTTTTTTTTTGGATACGATTTTCTCCAATTTTTGTTCGGTGAAAGTAATACAGTAATGGTTGCATCCATGGTATCATTCGAGTGTACCTAAAAAGAATTCAACCACTCTTGGTAAAGTATTTTCGGGTTACGTGGCTTCACACAGAAAGTGCTTCTATATATTATGTTAATGTGTGATTGGTTCTTCGTTGGTGGCGGCGATGATCAAGATGAGATTTATATAAGAGCAGAGACGAGCAAAATTTTTATTTAAATCAAATTTCGAATAAAGAATAAAAGTTAAAAAAAATTATTCGTTAATCATAAGAAAGTTAACCCGAGTTAACTTAAAGTTAACGTTACAGTTGAAAATCGGTGATCCATATTGGAAAGATTTTGCGAGCACGTTAATCGTCCCTGAAGCCTGATAATTTTGACCGATCAAAATGAACCGTGGGTCGAACAATGTTACCGGCTCCACGTCCTTGACTGTCAGAGTATTGCGAAAGCGATGGCGGCTGGTTTAGGATTGCCCCTTCGGTGAAATCATTTCATCCTTGAGTTCCTAACACGAAGGGGATACCCCGATGTATCGCTCCTTATTCTACTCCGAATTCGCGAACACTGAACTATATATACGTAGGATCTTCCAATTTATGATGGCTGATTGATTGCACATGGAAATCCTAGCAACACAAATTTTTATGTAAATTCAAATCACCGTTATATTAATTCTTTATCGCAATGAAACTTGAAACGTGTATTGCTCTGTGTTTCTCTTATAATTCCCAGATACTAGAAGTAGATAGCTTTCAATTTACTTCCCTATAACAATTATACACATTAGTAGTTTTGGATACAGTTCAATAATCCTTATCACATTAGAATTCAATGATCTATGTCCACTCGAATGACAGCTCAGCATAGAAAGAAATTCGCCCATCAACAAATTTCAAGTGAATTAAAATAACTTAAAGATTTCGAAGAGGGTTGTTGTCGTCCCCGCCTCCTTACAACTTGGAAACAAATAGTTCCCACAACATGCGACTTAAACCACTTAACCAAATAAAGAGTTCTCAAATTCTTTTTATCATAATGAAGTTAATAGAAATTAAAAAATAAATAAATAAATGTAAAAAACATTAATGTACTATACGTCACTAGAAAGCAATAATTCTACCTTATTATTTGCCACAAATTTCGTTTCGATATCTTAAAATAGGTACCCAAATGTCACTAGTAAATTCTTCAATCCGGCCCACTGTGCGGCGGACTCGCGAGTGTCGCGTCGCAATCGGATTCATCGCGGTGCATTCGTCTTCGTGGGTACTTGGCCGGGACGCGCTCCGCCGTTTCTGTAACGGCGCGCAAAGCGCAGCGGCAGGTGTCCGCTGCAATCACGGCAAATGCGCATTCCTGGCAGCCAATTTACTAGCTTTCTCGTACTGGCGCACGGCCGTAGTTTGATCGCGAGGGGGGCACGTCATTTGCATACACAGGCAGCGCTACTCGGGCCGCAGAGGCGAGGATCGCCAGTCACGGGTTACGCGCAATGAGACCGTTTGGATTGCTCGCACGTACCCGCGCGCTCTTTCGTTCGAATTTCGATGATATTGCGCGCGGCCCGCGCGCCCGCGCTGCATGCGAATCGATCCCAGTCGAACATCCTCTCTTCCCGTCGCGCCCGCCTTTTTTTTCCTTTTTCTTGGCTACTGCGCCGCGGTTTTTCCACCTTCTTCTTGGAACGGCAGAAGCGCGCCGCGGCTCTTTAGATTACGCTCCTTTCCGTTTCGCCGAGAAACGCGCGGAGTTGACTGGTCCGCGAGGCTCCCATGCGGAGGAAGGTAAATAATTTACCTTCCAACCACCGTTCTCGAGTTCTTCAGATATTTCGTGTCGCTCTGACGAGCAATTTCGAGTACATTAAATTAGTTGCAAGGCATCTTCAGCTGTTGGTGATTGGTGACTCGTTGGTGATACTCGCTCGATCTTTTTCAGCCGGGAAATAGGTGTCGAAGCTTTCTAACACGCAGGATGCTTATTCGATTAATAGTAGAACTACCAAAACAATCAAAATGACTGCGTAATAAATTTACCATTTTTAACCCTTCGTGGTCACACCTTCTTATAATCACAAATTGGTCACCCGGGGTTCACTGTACCCCAGCAACATTTTTTTAGTTACCATTTTCGTATTTTTGAATCTTTTAACTTTTCAGTGATAATTGTACATTCGTAATACTTATACAATCATGGCCTAGTAATCTTTTTCTAGAAATGTAAATTTTTATATGATAAAATTTGTAGTTGAAAATGAGCGATTTCCATGGTTGTGGGAAAAACCCGACTTTAAAATTTTTTTTTTTTATTTTCTTTTTTGCGATAAATCCCCTTTGAAAGACGTAAAGCTGCGAAATTTCAAATCGAAAATTGCTCTTGGGGTACAATACACCCCGTGTGACCACGAAGGGTTAAGTATGTAAAATAAGTAGTATAAATATGTATGATATTATATATATACTTTTTAACAATATAAAAATTAAAACAATATGAATAAAAGTTTACTTTCCTTGTATAAGGTATTTTATAAATAATCAGTCATTTTGACTGGTCTGATAGAAATATGGAACTAATAATATATTAAGGGGACTAGGCAATCATTTTTCGTGAAAGATACACTTTCATTTTAATGTATTTGTAAACAAATGAAAGCAAATCCAGATGTATCCTTTTACCCAATGTTTATTATTATCACAGAGATTAAAAAAAAGTTGGTATGAAATATACATGTGTTTTAAAAATGGCGATGCTGACTGTTAAACATTTTAACGTTCTGTTGTGGTTTTGTTGTAATATTGGTCTTAAAAAGTCACGTAAATCAATTTCAAGGTGTGATTCTTGTTTGTTTCATCCGTAGTTTCCCACACAACCAATTAAAACTAAAATTTAAACTGAATTGTTAAATTGGTGGCCGAAAATCGGCGATTATTTCACAAAAATTTCGATCTTTCTGAGTTACTAAAAATCCGCGACTTTTTAATTTTTTTTTACGAAAATCTCGAATTTTTACGGACCGTATAATAGGTTGCGCGGGGAATGGCACATGTTTTATACATCCTGTAATTTTTTCAAGTCGACCTGAACCTCCGTTCATTCGCAAATACAGTAAAACCAAGAGAAAAAAGATTCGAGAAAAACGCGTTTAAAGTTTCTGGTTAAAGGCGACGCTATAAGTTACCGCTTGACCTTTTTAGCTGCCAAATCAACAATTTTGCGAATTTTAATATAAACCAAAGGGTATTTTATTGAGAAAAGATAGTAATTTCGGAAAATGCAATAAAAAATCGATTTTTCGACTGCCTAGTCCCGTTAATTGTAGATAGTTCTTGTGTCAAGGAACAAGTAGACAATTCGTACGATCTACGTAAACTGTGTTAACGCGATTCTCGAAACTGTGACACGGGGGAAGGAACGATAAACCTCATTCCCAGATCCATCTTTTAACAAACAATCTGCGCCGTCACTTTCATCGCTCACCACCATCGACGAACAAATCACGAGCCTGGCAAGAACGATCATCGACCGCGAATGAGCGGCTCTCGTCCCAAAAAATCCACGATCACAGACCGTCGCGCCGCTAGCGCGCGGAGTATCACTGTCGCGCTCCGAATAATATTGTCAACATTAACGTCGACGCTATCAGCAAGTTGCACAGAACAGCTTGCGACACGGTATGCTAATGCATGTAAACCAGCTCTATTTTTGTCCCCGCTATAAACTGTTATGGAATATAATTATTACCGCATGAATATTAACGCGGCCACGATAATTATGATAAACAAGTGTCACAACTTCTTCAAGTTCCGATTACATTACGAAACTATCAGATCTGTCGCTTTTACGGTCGAACGTTGAAATTTCTGCTTTCCCCACCTGTCTCTCTCTCTCCCTCCCTCCCCCCTACCTCCCCCGACAACCGCCCACCGCGGGTCTCTCGTTACGCATGCCGCGTAAAGATAATTAAAGAATAATCGAGCGTCGATCGGTATGCCAGCGGACGGAACGATCAATTAATTAAACGTGCAACGGTACACCGGTGACTTAATTGCAGGACCAACGTGTTGGGAAACCATGGAGTGCCGCCTATATCGGCGAAGTGAACGGCTCGCCGCGTATCAGCCAGGCTGACACAGCCGTTGAGATTCTTAAATAGTTAATATTCCTGAAGGTTGGCTATTAATAATTCCAATCCGCCGAGTGGCAGGCCATTCTAACAAACATGAGCGCGAATGTGATGGTCGGCTCGCTGCATTCCGCTTATGGGATCAAAGAGGGTAATTGGGAAACGGCGGATTCAAATCTGCCCCGGCTTGCCCACGAAGTTTTCAGTTTGCACGGCGCGCGATAAGGTTTGCGCCTCGCATTGTCGCGTTTATCGCCTGCGAGGACAGATTCGAGCGTGTGAAGGTAGGGATTTTGAGTTGACTCTCGTTTTAAAAAGTTGGAGCGCTTGGAGAGTGCGGTATAGGAAGGGTTTGATTTTTTAGGAACGTGGTTGGAAAGTCGCGGAATATTCTGTGAAATGTGAGATCGCGGGAGTGACGCGTTGGTTAAAAATGATATCGGGACAATGCGCTCTCGAATATTCAATATTCGTGGAGCACTGGGGAGGTGATGAATGTCCTATTCAAATTTCCCGTCCCTCGCTTCGTTATCTTTCTTTGGCGACGCTTCAAGGGGCGTCGAAACCACTTGAGAATGGAGATCACTTGAACTGCTGAAAATCGCTCCGCGACTCCCTAAAAACACTTGTGCCCATGGGGAACTGACTTTCAATGTTTGAGTCGGGGCACGTGGGCAGACATTTTGCGCGTGTCGCGATTTAACACCTCAGAATGAGCCTGTACACGCGAAATGAGGCACCATACTTAATTCTTAAACTATAACTGTGTTAAGCAAAGGCTGGAGTAAACCAGACTGTCCGATTTTTGGGTCATCGTTCGAATAGATAATTAATGTCTCTCGTTATGCTTGCTTGCAGTGCACGAGATGAGACCGGAAGATATTGGGATCGTTGGATTCAGAGGTGATCCTGATAAGCAACCCTTCATGGTGGGTTACTTCAAGAGCTCGGGCATCAGGGAGTCGAAGGTACGGCAGAAGCGCGACGCCAGGAGAAGGAAAAAGAGCGAATCCTCAAGCTTGGATTTTCGAAATAATCCGTACACCGGTAAGTCCGGAAGGTAACGTCCGATGAATCAATAAACTAGAGATCAACTTCTATTCCATCATTCCGAGCTGATTTAGAGATAACTTTAAATGAAACTTTAGCAATCTTCTACTTCTCATCACATCTTTTAAGCAAAGTACCACCCGACAGAGTGTTTCAAAGATATTCCCAAAAATATATCAATTAATATATATATAAAATTAACTTCTGCATACCCTACATGCACAAACTTTCTAAACACTCTGTAAATGTAACAGAATTCACTAAACCCTCTGCAAAACTGAAAATCGTTATTACAAGTGCTTTACCCCAAAATGGTGAATCTATAATCCACGAAAGAACCGACCCGGCGACTTCGTAATTAACCATCGCCTCCTAGAAGCACCCCAGAAAGCGCGCCGAAAACAGAATCCTTCACCGAGATCGTTGTTTCAGATCCCGGTGTGCAGTACAACTCGAGGACCTGCAAGATCCAAACGCTGTACGTGAGCTTCAGGGACCTGAAGTGGCAGGTGAGTCGCGCAACAGGCGTGCCACGCGCCTCGATTCGTTAATCAACGTTAATAACGGCGAATATTCATGTTCCAGGACTGGATCATAGCACCGGACGGCTACGACGCATATTACTGCAGCGGCGAATGCAATTTCCCTTTGAACGCTCACATGAACGCGACTAACCACGCGATCGTCCAAACGCTGGTGCACCTGGTGAGCCCCGGTAAGGTGCCGAAGCCGTGTTGCGCGCCCACCAAGCTCTCGCCGATCTCCGTGCTGTATTTCCTCGACGAGAGCAACGTTATACTCAAGAAGTACAAAAACATGGTCGTCAAGAGCTGCGGTTGTCACTGATCGTAACCGGTGATCCAGAAGTAACCGTGTGCAGACACCGTGGTTCGAGACGTGGGGCCGGCTCGTGTGCCCGCGCTGCGCGAACCGGGCGCCGCTTGCCTCGCGCGCTGGATTCTCCGGTCGAATCGGCTAATAATCCTCGGTTCGGAAATCGATTCGATCGGCGAGGGGATCGCGTAACCTTTAACGACGGCCAACCGAGACTACTGTCTAACGTTTCAAACTACTTGATATTCATCACCTGATATTACTGGAATACAGATTCGTACTCGCGTGCGTCGCTGCCGGATCTATTATTAGACAGCGGGATTATTTATTGAACTCGTCGATCCGCGTCTCCGAGCGATTTCCAATTGCCCGATGCTTCTCGAGTCGCTCCTAGATTTCATAATTACGTTCGGCACTCATTTCGCCTGGGTTCGAGGAGGATGATCGTTTTTTCGGTCCCGTAGTTGTGTCTGCAGTCTTCGGGGAGGTTAAAGTTTCATCTTTTAAGACTTTATTTCGATTGGAATTTTCTGCGAGCTTCCGTTTTTGCATATTTCTTGTACCAAGCAGTAGAGTTTAACGAGGAGAGGATCGGTGGACGATCGAGGCGTTCTCGACTCCGCCCACTGTTCTGCTCGGGCATGCGCAGTGGAAGTAGCGCTACTGCTAGGCTTGCCCGCGAGCTTTTAATCGAGAAAAGCGGAGCATTCGATACGAAACTGTACGAACGAAGTTCATAATCGCTCGAAACGAAGAGAGCGTTATTAGCCGGGTCGGCTCGATTCAGCTCGGTCGAGTTTAATTCCAGTGTCTCTGCCTGTGCTCGGTGTAAACGACAAGCTGATTGATGGCGGATTCGAGGTACGCGGAAGAAACATCGGTCGTCTGGTGCCAAATTTCGACTAGTAGATAGCGTAATTCACGAAACACGTGCTTCCGTACTAACGATCGTAATAATTTCGTGCTGGTAAGGTGAGGTGGGAATTGATCGGCGAATCGGCGCGCGATTTGTCCGGTTTTCTTAGTGGATACGTTGTAATATATTATACGTAACAGCCGGGGTCATTTATCAGTATGTACTCCGTATCGTTTCTTCCCTTCTTCCCTATTCTCTTTCTTCTTTCTCTCTCTCTCTATCTCTCTTCTTTTAATCAACTCAAATATCCCATCTAACGTCCAAACGTTCAATCGGTTAATATATCGTTTAGTGATATTAATTTAATGACACGAACTACCGACGCTATAGTCCGCGAAGGAAGGAGGGAATATCGTTCTGAAGAACTCTTTCTCTCTTTCCACTTGTTTCGTTATCACCTCGGGAAACACTCGTGCTGGTGTGTCTGTGTTGTGTATGATTCCTGCTCGTCGAAGGTATCTATATAAGCCGTTGCAAAACGAAAAAAAAAGAAGAATATCTCTTTCTGTAATTAGTCTTATTTATGTTTGTAAGTAAAGCGTCTCCTCGAGCGAATTAAGAACATTATGTGTAATACTCGTAGCAGATTCTGTACAGGCTGTTTCGTGAGAGAAAACGAGTTCAGCGATTCCTCGAGCAAACGAGGGTTTGATCCACCAACGTCCCCGTCGGTTTCGTTGGCTTCGATCAAACAGAAGTTGGTCGACAGTGCCAGGGGCCAATTCGAAGTTCATTTAGAGATCGGTCGCGGTACCGGTTATTTTCTGAGACATTTTACAGGATGGTCCAGTAACTTTCGACAGTTTGATACCATTCAGAACGATGGTCGTCAGAGGAATATTTGTTAAATAAAAATTGCATGATATGAAAGGAATTATCAGGCGACGAAGATACTTTCTCGATGCAACCATTTCTTTTATGTTCTTTGCGAGCGTCATGAGCATTAAGAACGAGGTAGCACCAGTGTACTAATTTCAAGGAATTATAGAATCGCAAATTTTTGCATATAAAATTGTCTTGATGGCGGATTTTGGCCATTTCTCGCCGTTGTATTCAAGAATGTCTATCATCCTCGTAATCTTCACTTTTTTATTGCAATATGAAGAAAGAGGATCTCTAATGAATATCTGCAACCTAATTGCGCTCTGATATTCTTCCAACATTCGGAAGAATTTGCTGAATTTGGCTGGAATAAGCAAACAAATTTCAAGTAGCTCGAAGAAAGAAATCCGTAGCACCAGGGCCGTCTTAACAAATTTGAGCGCCCTGGGCTAAAAAATTTTGGCGCCCTAGCCCCCAAGGGTGAAATTTCTCCAGATAAAAATTTTTATCTCGAAAATTGAAGGGAAAAAGGCATTTCGACATATTTTATTCTTTAACGCCCTTGAACCATGAGCGCCCCTGGGCTATAGCCCAGTTAGCCCATTGGTAAAGGTGGCCCTGCGTAGCACCAAATAATGGTACATTTGCCAAACTTTGCCGAACGAATTTTTTTTACCAATGTCGTACTATCCGAGATATTAAACTGGGAGCAGTTCTGGACCACTCTATCCATACGCATATGTGCGAATCTACTTTCTACGTATACATGTGTAGAATGTAAATGTGTTTATATACGCGCGCGTGGAAAGTAGAAAGTTTGTTAGCACGGTTTTACAGTGTCGTCGTTGCCATACGAGAGAGGGGGGTAGGGGGGTGGGTGGGTGTGGGGACGGGGGATCGGGTTGTCGAATTGATATCGATGATGCTAGATCGCGACGAAGCCTGCGTGCCTTGAAATTTGTAATAAAAAAAAAAGGAAAAAACTTGACGTGCAATAGAACGAGAACTTATGTTAATTAATTAATACGTAGCCGTACAGTTATTCTTTTCTTCTTGTTTTTATTTTTCTCTCTTTCTTTCTTTTTTTGTATAGATTTATATATAGCGAGGGAGTACGAGAGTTTATAGTCACTTGATCGACACGTGAGATTAAAAGTTTTTAAATTATTACCGAAGCGTGACGCGAAACGTGCCGCTAGCAGGGTAGCGCGTCGGCGTTGTTTCAATGGCGAGTTGTTGTTTTTTAACGAGCGTTAACCGTGTGAATGGGAACGGAGCATATAGTTTATTTTAGCTGATGGCTGAGTGAATGCTGTATGAGGTCAAATAAATCGATGAATATATAGTCTGTGGTATCATTAACACAACTTTTGTAATGACAGTGTAAATATATCGTTGTAAATACGTTCTATAATACATACTATGTTATAATGTGTACAATTTAATTGTGCAATTTATTATACACTCTGCCACCGGTCAAGCTGTTCAACGATTTTCTTTGGGTGCAAACATAAGGGGATGATAAGATTCGTGAGGAGAAATGGAAACATATAATAGGCAGGGATGACTTCAGAAATGGCAAACATTTTGTACGATGATATTAATTGATTGCTTAAAGCAATCTGGAAAACAATCGATTTAATCAATAAATATACAAATTTGTATGGAGTTTTTAATTTTTCTGTGACTATCAAATAGACTCTATTTATACTTTTGTTATTGCAATAATTTTCCCTGGAAACTAGAGTGAAATACACGAAATAATTAAATTTTTATGCAAAAATTCGAAAATAATTTGAAATAATTAGTATTAAAGGAATTGAAAACTAATGTCTTTGAATTTCACAAAGATTCTTTAAGTATCCGTAATTATCTACAAATTACTGAATTTCTTGAAAAGTTAAAACATTGAAGAACAAAAAACTAGATGCAAGAAAAAAGGGTGTATAATTTTATGAGTGCAAACAGTATGCGTCTACTAATTAACAAACATCGACAGCATGTAGACAATAGAATTAATTTCGATTACATGTAAGTTCAAACATGGGCGCGGAATTTGAATTCAAATTCCTCTCCTCCGCACTTATCGTAGCCGTCGGGAGATGGCGCTATGTGCAACTCGCGAGACGATCTTACGTTTCACCTTAATGTGCAATAAAATTGTATATTGCACACGTAAGATCAATTATTACAACATGACTACTATACGAAAAACTGAACATCTCTACAAATATAATATAAATTGTAAAATATCTCCCGCACATAGACACATTATTCCTCAATATTACATCAGCCAAGCTTCGTGAAATTTCTCCAAAAATGTACATATAGCGGGCATACCTGTAACACATCTTAGAAGCATCTTCTCCACTTCCATCCCAAAAGCGTCGAAACGACGTAAAAAAATTTTGAAAACGCTCCGCAGAAGACCACTCATCGATAGAACGCTCCTCATTCGAAGATACAAGCATGCACGTCCCCTTGTAGCCACAGTCCAACCAATGAAATTCGTTCTCCCCGTGTCCTAACATATTTAAAGCCAGCACTACTTAATTCTTAACACCGACCGAAGAATCCATCAGCTATCGTTAGAATAATCCACAACGATCAACTTCCCTTACAAGCAAGCACACAATTCGCGTTCCTAAATCGCAGAGGCGAAAGACGAAACTTAGAACGTTACTCGGAAATTGACTGGACCGGGGCAGAGAAAGATGGCGGCCACTCTCGAAGGCGGTGTCGATATATCGGACCGCATGCGATACTCTCGCATCGAATCGATGATCGTTTTCACGATGGACGGCGAACGTGCCGTGGACTCGATGTTCGTGCGGAATGACGATGTTTCGTGCTGACAATGTGCCCAGTTTGAAAATCCGCGAACACTGATACGCTGGATCGTGATTATCGGGCGTTCCGCGCGGCAACTAACTACCAACGACCGCGCGAAACCGACGCGCGGTTTGGTGGGTGCTAGTGCTAAAGTCTGTGCTGTGTACGACCGTGGTCCTCTCGTGTGCTCTCGCGCCGCTGTCAACGAGGGTCCGAGTATCCCGACCCTGGGATAAATTCCGCGAAGCGGCCGCGCGGGTCCGTTGAGAGAGACGCGTTGGACCAGCGACCGGGGAAGGACAGGAGGGTTCATTATCTGTGGGAAACGGGAGAGTGTCGCGCGAGGTACGCCCCTTTTACAGGTGCCAGCAGGATTTTCGCAACGTCCATCAAGAGAATCGACCGCCGCACGCAACGAGCCACCTCGGGAAACGCCGAAATCACAGCTCGGGCCCGGAGAGGCTGCCTCATCCCGACCCACGCAATCTCCGACGTCGAGATTTGTCAGGCAGCAGTCGGTGTTCCCACTGTTTCGCGCAAAATCGATAGGGGAGCTCGCACATTGCCCGTGGAGCGTGGAACGCTCGCGCCAGCATAGTCGCCGACGAAAATAGTCCTCGGCGGGCATAGCCGCGGAGTGTCCTTAGTTCTCACCGCTCGTCCTTTGCGTCGCCTCGCCGTGGTGAACCGGCACCGTCTCCCCTGCGACATTTAGCAACGTCGCCGACGGCGCTGCTTGTCGGTGGAACGCTCCTCGCGGATTCAAAACATCGTGCGCCCAGCACGGAGCAGCCTGCGATCGTTCAAATCTCACCGAATTGCCGCCCTTTTTGCGGAACGACCCGGGGCGACGATCTACGCGCGTACGGGACCGCTGCGTGGACTCGGGGTCGGTGACGGGGTCGTTCGAAAATAAATAATCGTGCCGCACAGCGATCATCGTTCGTTCGCTCGCGTATTCTAACCTTACTTTTCCGCGATATCCGGCGGTGCTCCGCGGGCCTAACCTTCGGCGTTCCCGATAGGGACAGTCTCGTATGCGTGCTCGATGACACCTTGACAGAGGGACCACCCTCCCTGCGCGTGGCCCCTGCAGGAGCATAAGGACCGTGTTTTGGATACGCTCTCGCCGGCTATGACGAGGACAAGGACCCGTACGAACGGATCGTCGCTGCCACCGTCGCGGATGCTGTGACTTCGTTGAATGTGGAGTGCGATCTCGCGCCTCTTCGTCAAGGGCAAAGCAGAGGAACCCGCCCCGAGGACGGAGGATCGGACGTGCGACGGCCTGCCCGACACGGTCGTCCATGTTTTCGACGAGATGGATCGTAACGCGGGTGACGATCGACGTAAAGGTCCTGCCGGCGAGCAACAGCATGCTGGGCCCGAATCTGAACACTTCTCCGACGCCTACGATTCCCGTCAGGTATGGCCACACGGGCGCACTTCTTCTTCCATCTTGCCGAGCACATGTTCATTCAGGACGTGTCGATCGGTCGATCAGTGTCGAAAGCATTGGCAAAGTTGTTGGGTGGTTCGATCGCAGGGACTCAGGGTTGTATTAATGCGTTCCGAGTGCTCGGATTTGGTTACGAGTCTGGGTAGCTTTGAATTGCGCCTCTTCGGTTGTATACAGGGTATGTAGGATTGTTATTATGGGAGACGATGAGGCGAAAAGTGTTTGTAGAGGTAAATGGTACATAACTGGTTAGGGTAGTCAACGTCGATCAATTTGGAACATGCTAGGAACATTTGAAAGCATTTGGTAGCGATCGGTGTGGTAAACATATGTTTGTAGTCTTACAGAAGGCGGGACCTTTGAACATCTGCTGTGACTTATGTAATAACTACTGCAATAAGTAATACTAAACTGACACAGAAATTGCATCGTATAAACAATAGCGTAGAGTTCGTTTCTCAGCCAGCAACTCTTCCGAGCAGTTTGGAGATCGATAAGAACAGTTTTGCTAGAGGATCATTGACTTTTTATTTCTTTAACCCTTGTACATGGATTTAGACTGAGCGCAAAGCGCTTCGCAACATTGGTGTCCAACTTGCGTTACCTGTGTGGACCTCTTAATCTTTTTTAATTCATAAACTGGTGTTAATGTTTTCGACACAAACGTTTGATTATTTTTACATAGTATGTCAATAATTCTTTATACAATTGACTGGTACCTCGAGAATTCAGTGCATTAACTAAAATATACCTCTGGAATGAACATGGGCGGCTATGAATTCGTTTTGTTTACATTTTTAGTAGATGAAACAGAATTTATGCAGAATAATGAAAGTTAAAAGTACGAAATGATACACGTTGTTCAATATTTACTAGGTGTACTTACTTTCATACTGCATTGCGAACTTAGGCAAAAGAAAAACTAAATAAGCTTGAGAATTCAATGGAATTTCACTTCACATTGTTCTCATAATTAGTGTTATTATTTAAAATTCCTCTCTTATATTTGCAGATGTATAAATGCCAATAGAATAATAAGTATTCTATGTAACTAATAACAATCTAAAATCTCTTGCGTTCACTTATAAATCTGTAATGTATATTTAAAAGCATTTCAATTATTATGTAAAAGCCCCTTTATCAACAAATATACAACAGGATATAATAATTACTCTGATGTACAGACAGTAATTAGATTACTTAATATCTACATATGTTTATAATCTGTAATCACTGTTTATTCTATATACTACTCTACTTAAACGCATGCACTCAATCATTTCTTAATTTATTGAATCTGCAAGGAAGTCCTGTAGAATGATAAATCAGATATCGTAGTTGGATTCCCTACTCATTAAGATACATTTCTCTTTTCCAACATATTACCAATAAATGAATAAAAAGAAATTAAAAAGCAAATTAAAATTCTAGTCAGCTTCGTCAGGGAGTAAAAGTTTCCTCATGTTGCGGCTTACTGCAACATGCTTTTTCATCAACCACTCGTGTTATAAATCCTGTTCTTGAAACTGATAAGATAGACACGATCGTGAGGACGAGATTTAGCTGGTACGTACTTAGTTATCTTTCACATAGAAAGAACGCCACAGATCACGTTCCTCCGTAATTGGTGCCTTTAATTACCTAAACCCGTCTCAACGAAGTTCAAGCGATCTCCTCGGAGTCCGTTGCGAATCGACTGATCGAACATTCGGCAAAGAGCGCATCGTGCTCGATCAGTGAAAAGATACCCCTGCGCAACGCCCTCGTGTCCAGAGCTTATTACGAGCTAATCGTATCCGTGTATCCATATTCCAATTAGGACTTGTCGTTAATGAAGTTCGAATCTAGCGGCGTGCAAAGCAGGAGATACATTGTGGCCTGCGATGGCTGTGAGCCACTTTTTCACTGAATTCTTTTGCCTGGCTCTGTTCAGACTGCAAGCTATAATCTCAAACATTTATATTGATGGAATGTGTAGCTTCACTTTCGCGTGATTTAATGTAATGTAACTTCATTTTCTACGAGCGTAACGAAATCTTTTTGTTTTCTTTACTGAATTTACTTTACTGAGAGAAATAGGGGTTCTGTATGGGTAGATTCTAGATCTAATTTCGATTGAAATGCGTTTATCAATGTAGGTCTGGTTCTTGACTGTTATCAAGATTGACCCAATGCCTGAATCATAACAAACCTTAGTCATGGGGATGATTTACTAATGTACTGGGTGTAAAAGAGATAGTGGTCATGGGCTTCTTAGAACGAATCCACTTGGAAATTTGTTACAAAATTTATTTGCTCTGAAAAAGTGAGATCAAGTTTCTTTTGGCAATACTGGTAATTAATTTCAGTATTATAGGAAACATTACCTAATTATTCATCGAATACTTTACTATTTATTCCATGAAATTCCCCTTGCTCTTGCACGTAGACAAACATTTTTCACACAAACCAGACTTCCTACCAGCAGAATGGAATTCCACATTTTGACTCTATTTTTTTTTACCCAGAATCGTCAGTTTCCCTATCGCATCACCAGTCACAGGAATAAAACAGAACTGACGAATATTTCGTGAAACCAGTCCTCGTGGCCAGCTTTCCCCGAACCAATATATGCCTGGGGCTCGCGTTCGTTCCGCGAAAGAGGAATATCTGTATATGGTTGTTCGAAACGTGCACGTCGACGCACCGTCCACAGCATCGAAGCTGTTCCCGAGCCGCGACGCTATGACGAATACGGCGATCGTTTCCTGCATAGTATACGCAAGGTTATTTATCGCATGGCGAAACGTGCCGCGCTGTTCGCGCATTGCCTCTGGAAGGGGACTTTTTTCGGACACGACGTCCGAGATCCCCGCGAATCTCGATGACCGCTCCTAATTAGCCGCTTAATTGCCCTGCTTCGGTGACTTTGAACGTAGGTAGCCGAGAAATTCGTCCTTGGCGCAGCCGCGTGTTCCTGGAAGCTCGGTCATTGGGTGAACAATGCTAGATGCACGATGGGAATTCAAGCTTGATATGGAAACCAAGGCAATTTTGTGTAAGCGATTTTGATTGTAACTATTATGACTTTCAGAAGCTTCGAATTAAGTGGATTCATTGGAGTTGCGAGTTTAGGTTGGCGTAATCTGCCCCCGTTGGGATGGATGAATGCCTCCATTCAACTCATATTTGAGTCCTCCGAAATCTACAACATGGGAGCCCTGGCTTATCGTAGTTTCTGATTGTGAGTTATTGATTTTGATTCATAGACTGAGAAAACGTCTTAACTCTTCCTCTAAACTGACACTCGTATTTCTGCTGCCTCTGAAACGCTAGTGGGAATATTCTATTGAAGATTAGCTTCGGCGAGGTATTAGTTCGCTGCAAGTTTCAGTTTCGTTAATTTCGTCAAATTAGGTTCGTCATATTTTTATTTTGGTATATTTTCGGTTCAGCTCACAAGGGAAGATCTCCAACCCAGAAATTCCAAAATTGATGAAACTTTAGGGATAGAAAAAATGTTTTCAGACAGAAGTTACTTTTTTAAATTAGGACTATCATTTGGTAACTTACAGTTCTTACAGTACCACTTCTTCTTCTTTGTTATGCAGACTATATTACAGTTCGTATGTTCTTTATGCTGTTCACTACTTAAAATTATTATTCTTTATTTTACTCCCTGAATTGAGGGCGAGATGACTATTCCTTTCAAAATGCATCCAAAAAGAGGACAAGTTATCCCGCCGTAGAAGATTGCTAATTACAGAGTAATTGCAAATTTGCAATTTGCATTGAATGTTAGGTTTGTTCTATTAGCATCCGTTAATTCCCTTCACTCGACAATTTAGTCAGCCATTGTCCCGTAATTCGAAGTTTCATTTGCACCGTTAATCTTGGCACACGGCAACTTGCGCAAACCCGTGGCGATAAACAATCAATATGTAGGAATCATAGCGACCTCGTTATCGATGGCCGAGCCTTGGCACGCGACCAAACGAATCGGTATGTCTTTTCGGTTCCTTCGAAAAAGGTGTTGGATATCTGACCAACTGCCATAAGAAAGCGGCGGTCAACGTGTATCGCGATTGGGGAGAGGCTTTTGCCAAGCAATAATTCTTTATTCGGTTGCTGGGGCTGTGTGAGAAATCGCCTTTCAACGCCGATAATTCGATCTTAGTTGAGCGCACTGTTTGCAAGTGTTTTGGCACGAAAGGGGAGAGTAGGAAAAACGAAATGAGAGAAAAGTCTTTGTAACGGGATTTGAAAGGCGTCAGAGTGTGATTGATGAACGTTTTATCATTATGGGGCATCTTTTTTAAATTAATTTTTGAGGGATGATCTTTGAGTGATTTCTTTAATACACTTGAAAAACTAATGATCAAAATGTGCAAGTGGTCGTGTTATTCAATTTTGTAAATAAAATACAATATGAGTGGAAGCCTTTTCCTTTATAAGATTCCATAGGGACTTAACTGGTCTAACAAACTATGACAGCAGATATTAAAATACATAAATGCAGTCACATCGAAAAATTAAGTAATTCTATTTTTGAATCCTGAATCACATACCTTTTGAAGCCATTAAAAAAAACTGTGACAGTAGCATTTCAATAAAATACCAGGAAAGATTGAAAGCAGTCCACGAATATTCCCACATAAAGATTCTCATTTTCTGTAGCTAGATTCTCTGTAATCTCATTCATTCTCCAGTACAATTTTTAAATGCACGCTTTTGCCTCTGTTCACCATATTTTCCCCATTCACTCTCCATGCTTCGCACGCACGCGTTTCATGTTTACCACGATGGCCGTGTCCACACGGGTCGCCAGATCTAAATTGAAATTCGAATTATCGGATTGGCCCCGATTAATTGCGCGATATGATCAACGTTTAGGGGCATTGCAGCGCATGACGAGATGGATTCGAGAACGTGTTTGTCTCGGCAGCGGTTCGTTATTCATCGGTTAACAGCTGTAATTGTTCCCCCATGCACAGCTGTGAATGTCGAGAATTAGTTGTTGACGGAAATGCGAAAATGAGTGATTAACCTAGCATATGATCTGCACGGCGGAAAGAAGGTTGAGATGGAAAGGTTTTTATCTAGGTGAAGTGGGCTCTGACATATCTCAATTTTTATTTCTTATTATTGCACATTTGTTTTCACATGGCATTGAAACCAAAAATTTCACGTCACACTTTGTATTCTTGAAATTATCGCAAAACTGGCACGGAACCATAGAAAGAACATGCAAATGAGTAGATTAAGTGTTTAACTCTAAAGTTTTGACATATTTTAGCCATGATTGGAACGATTGAATGCGCGCTGAAAAAGTTTTGCAGATTGACGTTTACTTCCTTTGCAGCTTAAGTCGAAAATGTAAAAATGACGGTTCAGCCACAAATGTCATTAGTGAACAGGTCATTAGTCCCTATAATTTACGGTGTTACAAATTAAATACCGTTAGTAGTTGATTAGATACTTTGGTATTCCAAATTACCAACAGTATTCCAAATATGCTGCACTTTCTCTAGCAGCTGTCTTATGTTGTTCTCAATGTTAGAAGAGTTTCCAAAGAAGCGAGAAGTATTATAGAACACGTGAATTTTTCTTCTGCATACCTTTGCACACAGTGCTGCGTATAAAACTACATAACGTGGCAAGAACGATGCTACCGTGGCATCTTGAAGGATCCTTAGGCCTCGATCGTTTCCGCCGATTAATGTTGCGGAAACTAAGTACCTAATCTAAGGTGTGCCGCTTAACCCTCCGCTGCGTCGAGTAAAACATTGTAACGATGTTACGTGGAAGAGATTGTGCATGGTTTCAACGAAATGAAAACGTGAAATTTTTTTCATATGCACTCCGCATTTGGTGACATAAAATTGGATCGTTCTGTTATGTCGACTGATCCTTACGATACATTTATCTTTATCACTTGAGTCATCGCCAATATCAGTTAAACTAGTTGGTTATTAGTTAGAAATCGTTCTTTCGTGATCATAGAATATTGTTCACTCGTACCTATTCAAATATATATTGTTTTAAAAAGAAGAATATTTCACTTCAACGATGCACTTAATACCCTGCAGCATTTCTAATGACAGTGATGTTTCCAAATCTAAGGGTTTACTTATCACAAGTATTCTAATGAAAACTTATAAGTTGGAGGGACCACTTGCTTACCTTGAAGACCTTCACAGTAGTTAACATATTAATCATCAAATACCGCAACACATGATGGTATAATAGAAACAAAGAATTGACAAATCTTGATATGAAATATTCATTCATCTCTCTACCAACATGGCACCGTGTCAATAATAAAAATCTGCAACGTTTCATATTTGAATAAATTCTGTCTCCACGTACACCTCTACTTAAAGCCGTGAGTAAGTAATAATTAGATATTGTATCCATCTGTCCGTTCAAAGTTAACTTGAACGCTCCAAATCTTAAGAAATGGTGAGTCAAGGGGTTAAAAATTCTCGATAAAGATCGTGCTAGGACGTATTTCCGTTACTGTTATTGTAGTCACCATTGCAGTCCATCATCCTCGTTGTAGAAGGTTCGAATAGCCGTGATTTGTCGAGCTCTATTTGACTTGGGGAACAGCGGTGTTTGCGTTAAGTTGTCCAGGAACGACGTGCATCCATACTTGCAAATAGAGAGCAACGATGTGCGCGATACTGTGGCACGAGAGGGAAGTTAAACGAAAGCAACTCGCAAGTAAAACAGCCAGGAATTATGCTTCGCTCGAATAGGAAAATCTCCTGTGGGTAGTTGGGTTCCCGTCTGGTGTTCTAAGCTGCCATATCGCGCGGAGGAGATGCAGCCGTGTAATCTGGGTCATCAGATTCGTCGGGATCCGCTCAGCAGCTTTCGCGAAACTGGCAAAAATGTAGTTTCGTTTCAAAGTGAAAGCAGCGTCGACAGTTCGCGAAAAAGTCACGGCAGCCGTGTCTCTCGTAAAAATTTAATCGCGCTTTGTACGTGGTAATCCTATTTTGGTAAAAGCTGCTGGTTGGGTGTACTTTCTAACGCAGTAGTGTGTCGTGTAGTTCAGTTGTATCTTGAAAAAAGCGATGGAACTGCTTGCAATCATTTAAATGTGTATTCACTCGCGAAGTGTATGATAGCGATTTCGATGAAACTTTTCAGGTTTACAGAGCAGCCAAAAATAAATTACATGTAGCTTTTATAGCTGCTGTACTTCAAGTCCCTAGGGGGAACTATCCTCCAAAGTTCCAACCTGTGTTGTTATCTTGGAAACTATTGAAGGTAGAAAGATGTTTTTTAAAAAAGTATTCTGCAGTTTTTAATGAAAAATGATATGGTGTGTACAGCAATAAAATGAATGATAAAAGACAAAACATCACTGACAATTCAGTGCTATCTACACTATTTTATTTTCCACTAAAAATCATAGAATATTTATTTAATAAACTTCCTATTTCCAATAGTTTACAAGACACCATCACGAGGGCGAAACCTTGAAGGGTAGTTTGACCCCTTAAACTTGAATTAGCGTAGCTAAAAAAAAACACATCCCTTCCTTTTAGCTACTCTACAAACCTGCAAAGTTTCATCGAAATCAGAAACATGTCTCTCGATTTGTATTAAAACTACTCAATCAAACTATGTACGAAATATCCTTAATTTTGGCGATGCACATTCGAATGGACCTGAGCGAGCGGAGCACGTGGGGCAATCACGTGGCCAACGTTAATCTCCTCGTCGGTGTCAGTGGACTCCACGTCTAAATAAAGCTGGTGCTTGCTCCAATGATCTTGACAGATCGATCGCGTTTGGTCATGAGCGGAGAGCGGACTCTCTGGATCGTTTCGATCGAGGCTTTTCCTGGACGCCTTAGCGCTGGCTCTCCACGGTCGATCGGCCGAGGGAACTCTCGGTCCAAGGGGAAAATCGACGTCGCGGCGCACCTTGACGATGCCTTGTAGAGTAATCGAGACGTTCATGATTTATGCTTCGGATGCCTGTGCCGGACTTGGCTGCGCGGTGTCACATGTTGCGCGGTACTACGATTTAAATTGCAGAGAGACAGCCTTGTGAGTTTCACGTGAATCTGTATCTTGCATCAAACAGAGAGTTCATAGAAAAAATGCTGCGTTTTTTTTATAGCTAACAGTTTGATGTTATTTGGTGCTTGCGAGGGGTGAAGTTGTATCATCGGAGCATTTGTCTTCTACTTGCTAAAAAGTAGATGCGGCTGCGAAGAGTTTTAAAATTGGTTTGAATGTTTTGGAAATTTGAGAGATGATTGGTGGCCAGTTTAAGTTTGCAAGGGAATTTGTGGGGGATTGTATTGAGGCGGTCAAAAATAGCTAGGGAAGTTGGGGAAATATAGAGTTTTGGTTCTTTTTTACATCCTTAAAGCCTGAAGTTTGGAAAATATATGGATTTCGAAGTCTGTTGTGTTCTTTGGAGAGTGTATTGGCCTTTGCTGTTCTATATTTACTTTCTTGGAACATTTTTGGCTAATTATTAATTTAAAATAACGTAAAATGGAATAAAAAATATCCTCTATTTACCGAATCTATACCTACTCGCGGTATTCTCGAAGCTACATTTCTCAAATCAGTGACTAACATTAAAGATTCAGAAAACATCACTTGTTTATAATGTTCCAACTATTCATGCAACCACTATCCCCCACCTGTGCGGGGAACGCATATAGGCGCTCAGCAACTATGTTTAGCAAGTACAATTGGACTATTCCCGCACATGGCATACGTTGGCCGTGTAAATCTCAGGGTTTAAAGGCTCAGTGGTGCCTTTACTTGTGCAGGTTCGCAGGTTCTCTCCACGTATGTATGAATCAGGTGTTGCGCAAGCGTAAAAAAATAATTCAGAGAAGTGAAATTGCATAATTCGATGGGGGGGGGGGGGGCGCTCAGCTTTCTTTTCAGTTTCGAAATCGCCCGCACTGCAAGGAAAAAGGCAAAGGCGGCGTGGGTGGTGGCTGAGGCCAAACCGAGAATTCAGCGTCGCGGAGAACTTGTGAATAGCGGAGGCGTCGGGGGCATGGGATAGGTTGTTGTTGTTGCGTTACACGCTTGCATTTGCAGTTGAAACTTCCTCCGTCAGAGCATAGAACGCCTCGGGGGTTGCGGAAAGATAAATCGACGGGTTCGAACAAAGATCTGAAACAAATGGACCCGATTCGTCCGATTGCTTCCATTAAGGATCTATATTTATCTCTAACGCTCACTTTTTCTACCACTTACAGATATCGTGACGTGTTTGGAGCGGGGGATAATACATTCGTTAATTGTTATTTGAATTTAATTACTTTGTCTGTTGATTTAATAATTTATTAACTTCATCCTCTGTGCAGTAACTTTTTGTAACTTCTTTTTTGGTGGGGCTAGTAACTATTTAAATTATTAAAACAGTCACATTATTACTATTACTTTACTATTCTGACCTCCTTAGTTAAACTGTCCTATCTAGCATTTTTTCATTTTTTGAGATATGTTGAAATATTTGAAGTTCCACACATCTTTTACCTTTTAAATAAAGTTAGAAAACTCTACTTGCTTCGCAAAGATTTATAAACAGTCTAATGTATTTAACCTAACTTTTTTTCCAAGTGTTTAAAATAGCCTATCTAAAACAATTAAGTAGGTACGTTAATAATACATTACCTACCGGTATACCTATTACAAAAAATTATATTAGGCTATTACGAAATAATGACAACATGTTTTAATTAGAATGAAGGGAAATAAGGACGGTACAAAGTAAATGATAAAACATTAGTTTTCTCGGTTGTTTCAAAATGCTAGATAGGACATTTTAATTAAAGACGGCAGTATTGGTCGTATTATCAAATTAGTAGTGTCCCATTTCAATTGATTCACGAGTGCTGTAGGAACGACTAGCAGTGCAACAAAATCTAATTTATTAGTATTCAAACGGTATTTATCTAGACACATGAGAATGGGACGATCTGTGTAATAAATTAATGTAGCTATATAGTGTCTTCGAGTTTATCATTGAGTGGCGTAGAATGTCAGGTTGGAAAAAAGTTTTGAGGTGTGCCACCCTAGAGAGGTGTGCCACCAAGTTTAATCTGAAATTTCCTCGACCTTACTTTTACGAGAGTCTCTGTAGCCTGGAAAATTGCGTGTACGTATGCTCGTAAGAGATGAATGATAGTGTGCATTTTGAAAAAAGTACCGTTGGGAGTGAACCGTGGAAGAGCTCAAGGAAATTGATTTGCGAAATGCTATTATGTAAATCGCAAGACAAAGAAGCTTCACTTGGTTATCTATTTCCAAACTAATTGGCATATCTAACTACACTAATTACTCTTAAAATAGGTCGGCACATTCAAATATTTTCTACTGATTTAAAAGGCAAGATTTAAATTTTGTCGAATTTGAGACGTATAAATCTGAGATAATTGCTTTTACAATTTCCTTTGTTATTATGAAATATTCTTACTGGACTGTTAAGCGTTCTCTTAATTACAACAGCTGACCTCAGCCTCGAACTAATGGAGGATCGTCATCGCAAACATTCTCGCACAATGCAATTCTCGTAGCTATGAATGATCGTCCGCTAGAACTTCATAATCTCTTTAGTTATGCATTCAGTTATGCACATCGCGCAGTAATAATCATCCGTTATTTTTTAATGGTTTACCCATTTTCCAGACCGGCTAATATGATTTTCATTCTCATTTCCCCGCGATCGAATTACTCAACACGCTAGGCGTGTGCAAAAGGGAAATTTGAATAAAGCGCGATGGGTTGCGTCGATGTCTATCGCTTTCGTTAACTGATTTCGTGATCGCGTTTAATTATATGGTACGCGTCATGGATCGTTTGTTTTTAGGGGAAGAAATGCTTTGTTCTAGAATCTTTGGAATACAGATGATTAACTTTGAAACGTTAGAACCCAAGTTGCTTAACTAGGATTGCTCGGCGCTAGTTTTATTATATTGAAAAATGCGACGAGATTGATGTGTTACATTTCCAATGTTTATGATCGTGGGAAGGTTTGAGAGATTCTTCACGAAAATTCGTGTGTATTTTAATTATGTAGGATGGTTCTGAAGTGGTCGTGACACTTTAAGCTTTTCAACACCTTTGAATACATAATTGGCTTGGGTAAAGGTGAATTTATTTATTTACAAATTGGAAGTTATCATATTGTTGTTGATGAACACGTTTCGTGCATTCAGTGAATTGCATATTACGCAAGTAGATAAGCATCGGACGTGTCAAATTTTAATGACGCGATAAATGTGCGCGGTTTATCATTCCATTTGAAATGAAATCCCTGTCTGGCAAAGGATACGGTTGAAATGGAATTTTAAGGTGTAATTTCCAGTCATCATCATAAATTCCAAGGTTGTCGCACATTTGATTAAAAATTTTTCCCATCTTTTATTCCACATTTCTGTTTTGCTTGCAGGAAGCGTCCTTCTTTTTTCGGATGTATGTATAAGGACTTTCACAGAGTATTTGATTTGATAGAGAGATTGAAACCTTCGCTGTTCTTTGAAGGGTGGAGAATTTTTTAAATTTTAACAACTCTATTATTGTTTCAAAATACAATTGTATACGATTTCCCAAAATGGCGAATAGCATCTTCTGTCTATTAACAAACTTACACTCAAGCTAACATTAACAGTAGGTACTCAAAATTTCAGCAAAGTCAATGAACCACCCGTGTTCGTCAAACACAAAAATGTCTAACAATTTTCTCATACACACGGGTAAATCACCCAACATCCTAAGGGTTAAGGTCGGTCTTCTTATTACACTTATTACGCAACACAAAACGACCAAACAGTCTGCACGAAAGGAAGCTCGTTTCTCGTCCAGTCACGTCCCCTCACAATGCAAAGTGTGCAAAGCGAGAGGGATCAAAACTGAATTGATTTCTGAACTGATAAGATTGTTTATTCTCAAGAACTTTTGCATTAAAAAGTCCATACCTTCTATATTCTCGTATTCACAAATGTTACCTATCCTTGCAGGAACTTCCAGTATAAGAACTTTTTTTCAGAAAAATACCATAACAATTTTGACATAGATCACATAGAAGTCTGGGTCAGTTTTGCCCCATGTTAACTATCCTACTGCACCCGTTTTAAACGATGTTTTTGTTCTCAGAGCAATATAGAAGTAATTATTTCAATTTCTGAAGTTTTCCCTATTAGGTACAGTCACACTTGGGTCCAAAAAGTCCCAGCACCGAGGCCAGCTCACGTGAGTCACAATGACGCCCCTCCCCCACTTCTCGGTTGCTATAATATTCGTAAACACCTATCCCCGTAGGAATTTCCAATTAAATAACTTTTTCCCCAAAAGTACCACAGCAATTTCGACCCCAAAAATTTGGGAGTCCCCACCCAGCGGAGCCAGTCGCCAGTCGCCTTTGAGCCCCCTCACGCGAGTCTCAATGATTCGCGTCCCCCATCAGCCCCTCCTCTCTCGTTCCCTCTAGCGTCGACTTAACGATCCGAGTTCGTACAGCACGAGTGCACGATCGTAGCACCCAGCTGACTCACGCAGCCACCACGAGGCACGCCGACTGCCTCTCCACGCTCTCTCTCCCTCCACGAGAGAATGAAACCGCGTATAGCCTCTAGTCTCGTTCCAAACTCGGAACACTTCTGGCATTCGCGGTCAGTTCCGTTCTCTCGGTTGCCGTGCGGCGCACTGATTAACGCGCCCGACGGACTGATTTCCCCGCGGATCGTTTGGCGCGCGACTCTTCGGCAAACACAAGGGGATGGTGCCGGCCAGAACTGAATTGTGAAAAAATTCTGAACACCCAGGCGACAGATGGGTGCCTCGAGCAGTGATTCTTGATAGGGGGTGGTTAATAGGGGCGAATTGCAGGAAGCTGTAGCGAAGCTCGAGGATTCCAGTTCCTGGAATTTCAACCGCGTTTCGGCGTGAGGTGCAAACTGTGGTAGCGTTAATTCCACAAGTCAGCGCGAGGAATGTGGAACTCGTAAAAGTGGGCTGCGTTGTTGTGGAAACTAGTTGCTGCAGTGTTTAAGGCAGCGGAGGGGAAGACGAAATGGTCGGAAAGTGTGGTTAAGATGTGGAGTATTGAGTAGAGTGATCGTGAATGTGGAAACACTGAGTTTCGTTGTGTCCCGTGTTTGGTTTCGCCGTAATGCGGGAAGATGGGGAAAAGTGGTTTGGAAATGTGATCTTCTACGAGCCGTACAGTGTTCCTCGAATCGATGGGTTTATCGAATCAGCGTCGCAGCGGCGACTGCGTTGAAATCCATTTGCCGGCTCATCCCGTGAAATTCGATTCGCTCTGAGATTAAATACAGAAGGCAGGGCGGGCTCGCTGTCATGGAAATTATGATCTTGAACGGGACATTCCCTCTGACCAGTGTGATGACCTTAACAGTCATCAACCATCGCCTAAACAATCTTTTCTACCGAAACCCCTAAACCCAGTCACAGGATTCTACTCCACCTTCTGCGCCAATCCATCGAGTCAGAATCCATCATACTCCAAGGATCAGGGCAGAAAAATTCGCTGCTAAAAAATCGCCAAGACAAATACAAAATATTTTAGAAACAAGATAAGGTACTTTTAGTCAAGTGGATTTCAGGGGTGTGCAGTTTAAACTGTAAAGTGTTGAAGAGGTTGTTTAATGGGTTCTGGGAAGAATCGCTGGGTGTTGGTGGTTCCTGCGGATTGTGTGGCGTGCGTCGCGCGGTGATAAGGATTCTGCGTTCCTTCATCGAAGAGCAACGATTTCCTCGAATGGCGAGCGAAGTGATGCTGGCGCCCACCGCGGCGCCTGCGACGTCCAGACGTGAAATAGAGGACGTCAGAGATATGGTTAGAAACGCGACTGTCACGACCGTTTACGTAAGTTATGAGATTCACTAGATACGTTACAAGTTACAATGTTCAGCGTTATGTGGGGCAGCCGATGGGCGTTGGTAATTTCCACTTGTCGCTGTGGCGAAGTGTTTGCCAGTAAAAGATGAGCAGGTTGGGATATTTTTCTTTGAGCTACTGTGTTTTCTTTGTATGTGGTTGGATGTATAGGCTGATTCAGGGGGAAAGGTCAATAGTTTGGGACGTGATAAGACTTTCAGTGGCGCAAGGTTTTGAGAAGTACCCTTTCAAGTTGGTTAGGTCTTTTTGAGTGATCTCTTCTGCTGGGATAGGTTTGTTCAGTTTGTATGTAACGTATTTATCCAAAAAACTTTTTGTACAATATTTTATGAAAATAATAATTCTTCTATTTATTCGAATAATTCAGCTGTATTTATTTGAAGAATTTTTCCGAATAACGATTGTAAAATAATTAGAATATCAATACTAACAACTGATGGTTGTTTTCGTTTCACAATTTATAAATTTACCAAAGATTAAAAAGGTTTCAAATTTATCCGAGTATTTTTATAAAATTACATTGCGAAATTGCTTCCCTATTAGACTTGCCAATCCGTCGTGGAATATTTTACGCTTTCACAGTATTTTAAAAATTATGTTCATACGTTTGCAATCAAGATACGGTTCACGGGTGATAAGATTTGATCGTTTACATGGAAAATGCGTGCAAATTTTCTTTACGCCCAGTCATTGTGACAGCTAATAGTTTATTACCAGGTATTATCGAACGTTGATTGCTGTTTATGTTAACGAGGGAAGTAGGTCGAGCAGTGAAATTAGCAACACGTTTGATAATGTGATTTCGAGATGAAAAACTCGCGGTATCGTTGATTGCTCGCCGAGTAACGCTCCAGCATCGATTATTCGGTACAATCGAGTATACGTGACTCTAGCACATCGTCCACGTTTATCGCTGATCGATAAGAAATGTTGGACTACATAGTAGTAGTTTACGGTCCATTGCTGACCGACAAGCAGCCGTACAATTTCGTACGTCGAAATAAAGGAGCTCGCAACGAGTACTCGAAGCTCTTTTTGGGATTATCTAGGTCGACGCTCGAAAATAGATTTTCTGCTATTTCTTTTTAACTTCCTTCAGTTTTGATTTTAATATTTGGCATAACTGAATATCTTTGTAATACGTGGCGGCAAAGTAGTGATCCGTGAAGGGGATTTTGAATAAATAGAACAGAGGACAATTTCCGTTTCGAATTTCTGAGAATTTCCAGAGTTGAAATTGGTAAATAACAGATCAACTTTAAATAATAGAGTGGTGTTCGAAATTTTTGTCTTTTAGAAAACTGTAGTGGTAAGATGATTATATAATAATATTCAGCAGAAATTTTTTGAAAATGTGTCTAAGTGAATGTTTGGATGAGTTTTTATAGAATATGAGTTAACATTTCATCGAAACTGATTACAGGAATGTTGATTAGGAGGGAATTAAGTAATCATCGTAAAATTTCCAGAAATGGAAATTGTAAGTTTGCAAGATACATTCATTGATAACTCGTTTGGAATTGTTACGTACCGTGAGAACCGTTTCTCGAGATTTCTTTATTATTGAAGGCCTCATCATTCAGAATTCATTGTATGGCCTCGTGGGAGACCTACTAATTTGACATTGATAGGTTCGTGGACTCAGAAGTGAAATTGCTGCGGAATAGTGATATTCATTGTTCGTTTATGCACAACGAAAGTTGCATGCACGTGTTTCAAATTTCAATATAGTGCAGTAGTGCTTTCAAGTCGGGAGGATCCATGATGTCCAAGTTAGACATTCATTTTGAATAATGGACTTCCAATTTATAGTTTCAGTTACACCAATGTATAATTATTTTCTTAACTTCAGAAAAGTTTGTCCTTGATAATTCGATTTGCATATTCTACCATCACTAGGACAAATTATACCGACATTACTAATTTTTTGTCGTCCTGGAAAAATTCAATTAATACTCTTAATTCTATTCTATTTTGTCTTTATTTTATTCCTTTCTCTATTTAATTCCACTTAATCAAACTTCATTAGAATCATTCCAAATTTTCGACCATACATCATTCATACAAAAAGCCTCCACCTGCCTTAAAAATTCATTTTCTGCAGTCGATTAGTAACTATTTCCTTCATCTTACTTCTTCATTCTGATCTATTTAAAATAACACGCATTAGAAATAGAAGAAAAAGTCGAAGAAAAATTTTCATTTTCCTTCAACAGACCTCGCGAAACGGTTCCACAAAAAGTTTCTCCTAAAATCAGATCCTCGTCCCTAGCAAATCAAGCTCTCAACAATCCCAGAGAAAAGAACGTCAGAAATAAAAAGTATCTTTTGCATAAAAATTCCCATTAATTTTGCGCGTCAGCGTACCACATGCATGATTTGTCCTCCACAGAGACAATGCTTGAATGATTTACCGTGTAACGATGCATTGTACATACATAGAAGTCGAGATAAATTTGGCCCGGAGCGCGTTCGTGAATCAGTTTGGATCGATGTATCCGAGGTACACGCTACCTTGTTCAGATTTACGCGTTTCTGGGTTTCAATCGCGCGTTTACATCACCGCGCCGCGTTTCCAGCGGGCAGATACGACATCAACGCGGCTGCACGTCTCCATTGTTCAACTGTGCTGCCGCTGGTTCACTGGAACGTTGTCGTCCGTGTCCGCAGGGACGAAGGACAATAGTGTCAAGGACAAGATCTCACTCTCGAACCATGAAACGGTCACGGTGGCTGGGCAATGATGGTTGCGGGGAATGATACGATATGCACCTAATCTTCGGCAGTGCATTCGCTCACTGCTGTTGCATTAAGGCCACTATTCGCGTACTCTGTTTTTTTTTTTTTTGCTTGTGCCAAGTGGTCGCTGCCTTTTCCTATTTGTCATGAAACTATCGCTATTCCCGTCTACTTTCGTTAAATTAGCGATATTTCTTTTTATTTTTGTTAAATAGTCGTTACTTCCTATTTTTGTTAACTCACCGTTACTGATAAATCGGTGCGTATAGGTATTTGAAATGGCAGCAGTGGAATAAATAAATAAAAAAAGGTAGAGATGATAGTGCTGTTCTACTTTCATTAGCGTCTATTTTGACACATAATTCAGAATAAGCTTCTATATTAGATTTCGAGCTTCCTATAATCTAAAATTGTTATCTCTATCCAGAAGTAATTCAGAAACTAATTTAGGATGGGTCAAAATAGATCCGGTATCTACTATTCCCTTTGAACTTCTTTGAACGAATCAGGGTGATTGATGCAAATGATACGTCATCGCTGTTTTATTTGCAACCGAATAAGGATGTCGCCTTTAACACCGGTTCCCCATAAATCGCCGCATTGTAATCATCGTTGCGCCGTGGAAGACTTTCAATGTTTCCTGGGTGTTGCCGAGTCTCGTTGCACAACTAATTAATAGGGTGATCACGTATTCAATCGGCAAGCCGGTTCTGCAGCGCAGGAGGGGATATCTTAAACTTCCTTTCGATTTTGCGTGGACCGCTGGAAAACGCGTGGGATTGGAATGACGGACAGCTACCTACTTGTGCTGGGACCAGTGCGGATGGCCACGAGAGAACACGACACTTGGACGAACAAAAAACCCCTCTTGGGCGTAATGCCGTCTCGATCGACGCATTGTGAACGACAAATGTCTGTCTAACGATTGGTAACTTGACAATAGCCGCGTTAATGCGCGTGGGCGGTGATCGACGATCGTGGCAATTTCATGTTAACCCCTTGCACTCCGTATTCGGTGGATGTGGAATACGAAGCGAAGGATATAATATTTGATATTAGTTCTAATTCGAATGTAGCAATTATATACTGCAATGTTCGACGAATATAATATTGGAATATAGCCTCAATTCTAATGCAATATTCGTGGAATATAATATTGCAATACAGCCCTAAATCACCTTGTTCTTAATTAAACGCACGGGAAACTGTGTTCATTGTCATAAAACATTCAGATCACGGAAGAACTACGACCACTTTCATACTTTCTGATCTTCAGAGTTCCTCCGTTACCTATTGTTCATTCAACTTGTATTTTCACTCTTTATCCTCTGCGTGACGTTCTGGAAATTCGTCATGCCTACTGTTGGGGTAACAGGTAGAAATGATGTCATCCTATGAGTAACTAACTCACAATTCGAAATGTAAATGGAGCCATAAATTCGATGACGGTACTTACAGACCATTTTGTTCCTCCATGGAATAAAATTTATTTCATTACTGAGATCTTAATCTCTACTTTCCCTTTCTAATATTCTTCACTTAGAAATTGAAACTTTATATTTCCAATGTTCACCTGTTAAAATTACCATCGTTTCAATAAAATTGAGCACTCAATTCAAATTATTTATTAGATTATTGGTATTCTTAATTTTACATACAGATAAAAAGCGCAAATGAAAGTTACCTTCGTTTTGCTATGATACACATTGATACTAAGCAAAAATATATTTCCTCTATGGCAGGGTGTATTTTCAAAATTTGGAGCTGCTCCTTTTTTGCATCAAATTGTATAAAAATCCACTTACCTCGGGTAAATAAGTAAATAACCACCATTATTATGTCACGCAACAATGTATTAGTACATGGAAACACCAGGAAACATCAATCTTCCGAATTTTAGAAAAATTATCGTGAAATATACTTACTAAATCACAAAATAGTCTCAAAGTTCATCTACTTGTGCAAGTAGGTTGCACCAATCTATTATGAATTTTTGTTTTACATTCAATGCTACCTATAACTCAATGTCAGCGAATCATATGGCCGGCCGTTACTCGCAGCAAAATCTTTAATTTTTCCTCCCAGAATATCCTTGAGCGATCACTGAAGCGAGACACTGTCGAGTCATCTCCACTCGTGGTCTACATTGTCCTGTGAATCAGATTCTGATCTTGTTTTTACAAATCGAGCTTCAGTGAGAGCAGCTTGTCAAAGAGACGAGACGCTTTGAAAGGCTAGCTACGTACACTATTAAATGTATCTTTAGACGTGCAAGCGCACCTCGTGCTACGGATGAATAAAAAGCGCTGGAAAGCGTTGATCAGCGTTACCAAAGAAGGAAGCGGTTGGTTCTCACATTTCGATCCGCCTACAAGGATCACAAAGGTCTCACGGTGAGAGCGAGCGAGAATTCTCCGACGCCTAATTCCTCTAATCTCGTGAAACGATAACTTCGCCTTCGAAAAAGGAGAAGATGCCGGCGATATTAACTCCAGCACCTTCGGTTTACGATTTCTCCACGAACGGGCTGCAGATAGCAGGTTTATAGCAAATCGAAACATTCTGACACGTCTTACAGGGAAACATTATGGGGTAGGCATATAAAGTAAATATTGGTACTGTTCGAAACGTTAGATAATAACAAAATTATATACAGATCACTAGCTGCTAATGGATCATACAACGCGAGAAAATAGGGTACGAAGGTTACTTGAAACGGGATTCGTCAATGCTTGTGACACCTAAAGTGTTAAGAATATCACTTATGAATTTTATGGCGAGGTATATACGCGGGTTGTTCAAAAGAATAGGCAGAAAAGGGGAATAATCGAAGTAGATTCGCACAAAGTTAAATTACGTTTTCATTTAGTTTAAAAAAATCCGCGATGAGACTTTTCTATTACAAAAATCTCAGCACCAACTAAATTTAAATAATGGAAATAGTCGTGAGAGATGAGATTTTTGAAAATACATCATGAAACTACCGACAAAATAATTAAAAATTAATATAATAATGAAATAATTGTCTCATGAGATAAAAGTCTCATATGATACACGATATTTTTATCTTATCGCAGGTTTACATCTTAAGAATCTTTACTGTAAGTTTCTGATCACCGAATAATGTGTTTTAAAAAATTGCCCATTTTAAACAACCGTAGGAAGTGTACATGATTTTTCCTGTTTACAGGGTCACTATTCTTTTTTCAAAAAGGCATTAGAAATTTTCATAATAAAAAGAAAGAAAGCGTATGGACGGCTATGCGAAGTTACATATTCATTCACGTCAAATTTGCATAATATCAAAAAGTAGTTAAAGAAATCCTTTTACTTCAGAATTGTACTAACCAATTAAAAGGTTTATTCCCCGAATTCTGCGATTTCAGTCGAATTAAAGGGTTCCCATTCGTACACGAACTTTTTAACGAAGCAAACGCTCGACGAAAAGATGGAAGAGTAACAAAACGATCGTGTGGAACACTGGAAGTTCGAATTGGCTCTTCGGGCTCCTTTGAGCGTATAATGATTCTTTGACTGTACAGGAGCGGCTGCTTTAACGATCTTACTGAAATACTGAAGAGGCCACTTCGAAATTAATTCTGAAAGTCCTATCGCGGCTACGTCGGCCTGCTGAAGTGGTTTTTTTATTCTGGCACGGTGCTCTTTCTAGTAGCTCTGGGTGGAAACCTCTACTCGAATTCCTCGAGCTCCCTTCGAATCGTCGCCCCATCGTCACCTCGTACACACGCGCTCGACGTTTCGAGGATCGATAAAAGCAGCTGGGTGTATTTCTCAAACTCACTGTTTTCTCTTTCAGGATCTCGTAAAAGAGATCACTGTGCCATGCACTTGGAGTGTTCGTGAGAAAATTTGAGTTCGGGTGAATCTTCACGTGTCGCACTATTACATAAAATGTATTTTTGTTTCCTCCTCTGTCCTATATTTTCATCGACTTTTGAACACTCAAGACTTACAATACATTAGAATATTCTTCTAATTTTAATATCTCATTTCAAAATGAATAAATAATTTATTTAACTATGCACCCCAAAGAATGATCAAACTAAAAACGTAAATTCCAAAATATAATTTCAAGGAAATAAATCAGGTAACAAACCTACAATCTGTCTAATTAAATAGAATCTCCAAAATTGCACATACAAGATAAAATGGAACAAATTCATCGTCTTAATCTCAACTCTTTAATTTCTCTGTTGCCCTTCCCTTGACGTTAATCTTCATAAATTAATACAAAGTACTAGCCACCTTTGATCAGTTCCGTCATGGAAGCTACTACGATAGAAGATTGCCTTCAACTTTCGAAATTACCCGTATCTTGTGCAAATGGCTCGCGTGGGTGCGTGTGGGTGTCCGTACACCATATTATCTTTATTCTCGTGGCTCAGGTGTGTTTAAACGCAACCCCTCCATGCTCGCGCGTATTCAGCTTATTACACATTCGCAACAATGGCGTTACTTTTCAATTACGTGATTGTGTTTCCGGTGCATTTCGCCGGCAAATGTTCATTCGTTTAAAGCCTGGTCAGTTGCGAGTATTTTTTGCAAATTCAATGGGGCGATCTCGTAAAAGGAATCGAAATAATCCTTTAGCGTTGGCAGAGTTGGTCTTCAACAAGAAGGGGTTCAATTAGAATTTCTTCGATTCAGTCATTTGGATGAGAAGATTGAAAATTGTGGTTGGGGGATTCGGAGTGTTTTCCTAGATACTTTCAGTTTACAGTACTGATTTTGATGAAATTTTGTAGATTTGGAAAAGAGTTAAGGATGATGAAAATAGGTATTTTTGCTAGCTAAAGTGATTCAAGTTTCGGAGAGATAATTACACTTTCACATATACTATTTTGAAAACTGACTATGAAAATATAACGAAGTAAATATCTACTGTCGAACTGAAAAGCTGGTATAAATATTTAGACCTACGTATAAAAATTGATAAATAAATATATATATATAACGTATGAAATAGTCGGAACATAAAATTACTTAGCCTCAAAAGATAAGAATCTCCACCCAGAAGAATCCATTACGCAGACGAAGTTTCATTACCTCTACTCGAAAGCAGACAAATTAAATCAAATTGTAGTACGAATTACTACACCACGACGAATGATAAATGCAAAAGGAACGATCAGGTACTACGTTAGAAGCGCAAAATGTTTATTTATTCCACCTTGAACAATTACGCTGCTTTGCATTTTAAGGAGATACACGAGTATACATGTAGTAGTAGAGGCAGTAGTTATTCGCAGCGCATAATCCAATCTTATCTCCCTCAGCAAGCTTTATCAAAGGCGACATAAGACACGTTTTATAGGTGGTGGTGTAATATTTGCATGGAGTTATCGTTATCGTCCTGCGCAGAGTAAATACGCCAGCAAAAGTAGGAAGGATTAAGGTTCGCGTTTCGTTGAAAAATGGGCGTGGCTATCAATAATTCATACCAGTACCTATTATCCGTTTTCGAAATACACGAATTGTATCCCGTTGATTTCGAATATCAAATTAGCAGGAAATAATTAATTGTAACGATGAGTATCTGCTACTACACCCAATTGATTAATTACTGCTTCTATTTGGATCCTAATGAAAGGTCATTCAGCATGATGTTTTTATATCAAACGTTTTATCCATACACAAGATACTGCATGTTGCCGTTTAGTTGTATGATTTGTTTTTAATTCAATAACTATGGCGCACGGTATACTGGGTGACCTATTTCAAAGTATAAACGGATTTCAGTTGGTGAAGTGTAAGTGGATCATATGCTGGTCTAGTTCTGTTCGTGAATGGAAGTGTCAAGGACATCCATTGCAAGGTAACTTTTTGGGTTTTCTCAAATGAGACACATTGTTCTTAACGAAGAAATACGGGATATAGAGAATTTGAAGGGGAATTTGAAGAGAGAGGGTTGGACTGTAAGAGAAAAGTGGCAATATATTAAAATGTATTCTCTTTCCAAACTTCTGATTATTTATACTGATTACGGGACCCTTATATTATTATATGCTATTATAAACAATCGGGTATTCCGTCTAAAAATAATTGCACAGTCACTGCAAAAATTTAAA
Source organism: Andrena dorsata (assembly GCA_929108735.1). NCBI lineage: Eukaryota > Metazoa > Arthropoda > Insecta > Hymenoptera > Andrenidae > Andrena > Andrena dorsata. The sequence continues at coordinate 29,561,293 of OV815489.1, forward strand.
TCTATGTCTATTATTCATTATCCACTCTGCATCCGGGCTTCTAAAATACCTCTTGCATCTGTCTCCTTTTCATCATTCACCGCTAATTTACATTCGTTCACGACCTACAAAGACACACAACTTGGATGCATTTAGCATGCGCAGCAGCAGGGAGAACCATGCCAATTTACATGCCTGTTGCCATTGTTTCCATCGTGTTCGCCGCGAGCTGGGCGTTTCGCGGAGCTTTCCGAGAGCAACAAATCGTACCGAGAAAGCCCCGCTTTCCCACTGTTGTTCCGCTTTTCGCGAATTAAAGCGGTCTTTCGCCTTGTTTATTTCGCGCCAGGCTGAAACGCGCTCGCATAGGTTCAAGCTGCCGTGAGTCATCGTACAGAGGTTTCTGTGGGGTATATACGGTGTTGTGCCAGCTGACTTTCCAGACAGTACTCAATGTGGTTCGCTGGGGTCGAGGGGAGCAACTCTCGGTTTCTATTCGGGGAAGAACGAAGGCAAAACGGAGCCCTAAAGAGCTAAAAGCGAACGTGGCGCGGGGTACAGGTGCGGTGTGGTCCACGGATGGCCAGAAAACGTGACGCGAGCGTAACTACTGGGTCGCTCGAGCACGAACTACAGAGATGTTTTGAAAATAGTATTTCAGAAAATAATGTTATAGTAGAATACTATTTTAGAAAATAGTGTTGCAGTGCAATCGCATTTCAGTACGATAGTATCTTAGTGTATTACTATATCGGTACAATATTTTATATTAGTATTATAGTATATTAATATTTTAGTGCAATAGTATTTCAGTGCAATAGTATTCCAGTAAAATAGTATTCAGTTAATAGTATGCCACAGGGATTCGTTCTGGTGACCCTGTTGCCATTTGGAGACATCCTGTGAGGGAACTTTTTTAAGACGTTCACTTCCGCCCGATTGCTTGGTGGTTTTTGTTCATTCGCCATTATTCAAGTGTACATTATTCACGAAATTAATCCATAGGCAGCTTCATTAAGGGACCACAATCCTAGATCTACACTTCGACATAATTTCCCTATGGAAATCTGATCTCAAGACGAAGTTCTATAAATTAGCCAACGTTCTCTAATATTCGCGTTTAACATTAATACCCAATCTGCCGCTGTCACACACGCGTGATTTCAATCTTATTTTATATTCATCATCGCTAAAATTCTGTCATCCTAAGATGATAGCTACAGAAATATCAAAAAACTCATAGAATAATTCAGAAACTCGACAAAGACCAACATCGAATCGTTAAACCACGGTCCACTTTCATTTGAACCATAAAAACCGATGCTAAATGTAGCATCTTAAATCTCCCACAATGTCACCTTCCTCTTCCTCCCTTTCAATTCCAACATTGAATTAAAAAACACATTCTCCGTTGCAGCAAACATCACCTTCGTATCACAAGACCCCTTAATCCTTCTTATATTTCTCTCTAAAAAGAAAATCTACTCTACCCCCTCACCTCGAATCCAAATCCGCCATTATGCAGCAGCATTCGCGAGCCGAATCCAAACACATCCGAAATACGTGTCACGCTGAAACGCGTGCATCCACTTCGCCAGTCTTGTTCGTCAGCGGCAGCCCCCTCTTCGAGGGTACAAAATGTATAAATACACTTCGGAGCTTTTACCGCGAAGTGAATGGGAGCTGCTCCCCTTCCGGCTTCGATCCCCTCTCGTCCCCGTTGCAAGGTAACCGCGAGCTGGGGTTGTATCGTCTTTAGTGGCATCGCCGCGTATCTGGCGTCGGATCTTCACGGTAGATTCACCGTTTTCATTAATTATTGCGTCGCCGTGCCCCTCGCGGCCCCCGTCCCCTCTAATCGTCGCTCGTTTTACGCGTACCCCAGCGGCGGGCTCGCTAATTTATGCACACTAACAAAGGAAGTTACCCCCATCTCAGCGTGACCGATGTTCGCGCGTATGCACCGTGTGTATAAATACGCGATATGCATATATTATATATCGCGGTGCGTGTCGCGTGCGCTCGCATGTCCTCCCCTGCGGTAAATCGTAAGTGCAGTTGCACACGCGCAGCTGAATTTCGCCGTGATGCAATTCGGGTCGTTGACTGCGCGGATGGGAGTATATCGGGCAGAGACAATGCTCGGTTAAAGATGGGCATATTGGATAAAATCGAGCGCCGCAACGGGTGGTATCGATCGCTTGGGGCGCGAGGCGTGACGCGCGATTAATAAATCATTGTCGAGAGCGTTGCTCGGCCGCAGATTTCGCGGAGCGATGCGCCGGGGTTGCCCGTAAGATGCTGGCGGTACTTGGATGGAGTTAGATTGGAATTCTATTTTTGAAGAGCAGCTTGGGCAGAAGTGTGATTTCATGTGTGGAATTATTGACAGTGCGCAATCGTTCAAAAGCAGTTGATCACTTGTTATAGGCGCGCTTGATAGGAGAGAAAATAGACACGTTTTTCCACTTGTCTGTGGGGTAGCATGGACATTTGTTATCTTGTAAGAAGCGAGTCGGTCTATTTTGGTATCTTGAAAGTGGTTTGCGAACTGCAATTCCCCATTATTCTCCAATATCACTTCTGTTGGCTTCTTTGGATATACAGTACAGCTGATGTGTTACTATGTACTGAGAAGCCCAGAAGATATATTTCTTTACGACAGAGTATGAAGTCCTAGGTCGTTAACCCGTTGTAATTAACGAACTAGCCATGGTCAGACGGTCTTGACTTTAAACGATCATTGCATTCAACGGAGAAGGAGAACGAGAATCCCAAGATACGATCAGCTAGGATTTCCGGCCATTTGTTTGTGATCGCTCCCTTTCTTTTTCTTCCATTCCTCCAGTATCTAACTTCCTTCCACGCCCTTAGCCTCCAAATGTTTCGCATTAAACGGAAATAGAAGAAGATATAAATAATTTTTAAAAATAAGAAAAGTGAGAGATCGAACATAATTACAAATTCGTGCGAAAGATCTGTAAAACGTTTTACTTTTCATTCGCGAATCGATGTAGAATAATATTAGATTAGACACAAATATGGAATAAGACTGTGATTTCGAAGATGAAAGTGATAACGCGATGAATAAAGTGATTGGTTTCGTCGGTAGTCGATCTTTCGTAAAAATCCGTCGAAATGCGACGCTTGCAATTAAATCTCGCGGCAGGTTGGCATTGCTTGTGGTGACTTCTTGTCTCACGAAATGTCACGAGTGCACAAGACAGTAGCAGCGTGGAACCCGCTGCGTTACTCGGTCGATTCGACGAGAGGAAAGTAGAAAGTCGCCGACCAGATGCCACATTTTACAGGTTTTACACGTTAATCGGACGTGAAACGCATCGGCACACACGCGATTCTCTCGCGGCGAAGTGATACAGAACCGAACGGGTGACGTTAGGCGGGGTACGGGCGAGTGTAAAGGTGGGTCCACGCTTAACGACTGAGCGGGATCTAGCACAGGCGAATACGAATGCTTCCTAGTGGGCGTGGGGTCCATTTGGACCCATTCGAAACTATGCACGTTTCTTGTTAGAAAATAAAAATTTTACATTATAACGAAATGGGAAAATTAGACAAATCTGTCCAGAATTGTTAATGGCTAGATAGTAGAAGCACTGGAAGGTTTGAACAAATTTTGTTTAGTCTGGATATAATTTTCGAATTAAACTAGTTCGGGTTTGAATTAAATTACGTAGAGTAGCCACTTCATAAAATTTAGTTCTCAACAAAATTGCTTGTATTAATCACCTGCAACCTGGGTACAAACCTACACGTTTATAGTTATACATATATTTACGTTACTCATTTCTTTAAGAAAACAAACATTGTAGCCGATAAACACATGAAGACCTAATACAGAAGGTTATTTTGAAAATTATGTAAACGATATTATACCATGGGTCAAAATACCCCCGCATGCAGAATCCACTGCCAAGCTATTCTTCGTCCAAGGTTTAGCAGGCTCATTACCACGTGCTACACTTGGATTTCTCATGAGAGAGCAACTTCACATAAATAGGCGTATCGAAACTATCAATCCTGAAACACAGAAGCGTCTCGTCCGAAACGATCCTACCGCAACACAAATTCATGACCGTGTCAGGAACGCAACGAGTCTTTCCAAAGCGAAATGTAGTAGGCCTTTAACTCTGGTCAAAAATGCATCCATATTTCAGTATACAATTTCCTCGTTACCATGAATTATTTCATTCGGCCTGCTCGCTCAGTCGTCCATGCGAGGTATATTTGCATCGTACACATTCGTAAATCATGTACCACGCGTGCGAAATTATTGGAGTGGGGGTGGTCGGTTTCAGTTACCTTGACGGACTAATTCATTGAGTCTAGAGTATAGCAGGAGACCCAGAAACGTATTCTCTTCCTTCTCCCTTCAGCTTATCACTGCACTCTCCAAAAGCCCAAGCCACTGCGGGCTTATCTACCATTCTGTCGAGTGATACTTCCGTTTCCTTGATGATACACAGCTGTAAAGCATTATCTTACGAGTACAAGGGACTAGAGATTACCAGTGTCCACTGTTTTCGGTGCTTGCCTTGACGAGGCTGTACGGAGTTTGATAAGGCTTAAGCTTACGTGATAGAGTCAGTATCTTTTGGTAGGACCTTCTTTGTATGATTGGATTTACGGCCCGCACATGTTTGTCAGAGTGTCAGACACCGCGATATTACGTTTATGGGTCGAACTACTTTTCTTTATTTAGTGCATGTGCACTTTTCAGATTGGATACAAAATGGATGCTTGGAAGGGAACCAGAATTTTCATCCCACTATTACCATGAAATACGATTTGCTGAACTAGCTTGTGAAACGCACGCGCGGAAAGTGGAACATTTTAGTTGCTAATGCCATGCCATTTTGAAAATGAAATAAGAATGGCAAAAGTTAATTAATCCTGGGATAGTGTAACTTTCTAGGCGCGTGCGCCTCTGCTTAATTAGAGGAATATTGAGATTCATAGTTTCTACGGTATAATCGTGCATCATTAATTAGCTTAAAAGTTGTAGTATAAAACACAATTAAGAAATGTGTATTATATTTATGTGAGCGGGACGGTTGAAAAATTTCTTTACTACATTGTTATTTATATTTGTCTTCTTGACTGTTTAAATTATTTCCTTCGTGTTACGATGTGTACCTTTTACTTACATTAGAATCTAATTTTTTAGTGAAAGTTTGCGTAATGTTGCCCTCGAGCAGTGTGCAAAATGAATTTTAAATATCAAGAAATATAAATGCGTTAGAAATATAAATTATTGCGAAACCTAATAATTTCGTTTTCTCTAATATTTAATCACGTATGCAATTTTGTTCGGAACGAATTACGATTACGAATTGAAATACGTTCCAGTTAACATTTGAAATCTCACGTCACCAATTTTCAACGTCAATATTTGCATAAAGGTTTTAAAAATGTTTGTTCCATTTTTGTGGCCAATACAGCATCGTGGAGAAGTAGGTTAAAGCTATTTATTTCAGGAAATGGGGATGAAATAAATTTATCTACTTGGTAGTAAATACGAAAATGGATAGTCCATATTAATAAATTTGCTAAATGATAAATTATCTGTTCGTGTATGGATAGGATCAGCCTCACAAGTTGAACACTGGTCGTTAATTCATGATAATATGTAGGAGGTTATTAAACTGAAGCACTAGTTTGATCAAGGTTCCCTAGGGAAAGTGTGTATCCCTAATCTCGTTAGGAAGTTAAAACGACCTTGACCAAGCGGTGGATGTTCCTTTTACGAACGGAGCTGTTCAATTTTCATGCACAACGTTGCCATTGGTTCGCTTTAACTGGAATTGGAGGTACATTGCACCAGATTGATTTTGCATTTTCCGATTAGCGGATGTGATAAACTTTTATGACGACCCTGCATACAAGGTGGCATTTTATGATTGCAAGACATTATTTTTATTAATCCACATATTGGTTTTCCGTTTTATTTCCCAATGTCACTAATTTTACCGATTTTGCAAATTTTTTAAGTTTCATACATTCCCTCCATTTACAAATTTTCTTCATTTCTCTCACGAGATTCACAAACATAGCGTCGCGATTGCAGATACCAAGTATTAAAACTATTTCCATCCAACAACTAGTACTCCAAGTGAGCTCAAAGTATGTATCTCCTAGTTGCATCAAGCGATTCCTACAACTCCATTTATACCTTGCTTCAAGGAATTCCATACAATCTCCGCGAAACAGAAAGAGAAAGATGCACATACCGTGAAGAAAATTAAACACTCAGGAAAGCTCCCAGTCTGTTAATTAAATCAAGATACATAAATCCTCTACGCAACTTCTCGTCGTCCCCCGGTTCCCTCTGATCGTCTATTCTAATTAAACAGCCAATCCCTCGCCGTTTATATTAAAATACACACAGGAATAAACACATTAATTACGGTATACCGTCATTCTCGAAATCGTGGCAGTTTCGTCATCTCCCACTCGGTGGTCCAGTTTTAATGCGATTTTTGGGGACTCGTCGCGAGGAGCAAGCCGGTCCAGCTGGTCACGTCTTTTTGCTGCTCGATCCTCGTTGTGTAACGCGCTTAACGACTGGACGCCAAATAGTTAACGTGGCCATCGGTGCGTGGACGGCGATCCACATACGAAACAGTGCGAAGTTCTTTCTTTGGCTCGCCCGTGGAGCTAGCGAGGCCAGTCTTCCCTCGGTCTTTCCACCGGGCTACCCGTCCTCGCGGACGTTGCTCGAGACCGATCCAGGAAGTGGGTGCCCGTGGACGATGAGCGCGCGCTCGATTTACCGCGGGACCCTCCTCTCCCCGTGATGACCCCGCAGTCTCACCGAGAGAAGGAGAGATTTTTCCGCGCCATCAGCTTTCCGCCTGGATGATTTGGATACTTCGGCCCATTTTGGTAAGGTCGTTGAACCCCACTGGGAAAGTCTGCTCGCATCGTAGGGAAATCGCGTTACAGTTTCGGGAACGGTGTTGCGCAACCGTGAGCTCATCTTTTTCCTTCGCCACAGGCTAGCCGTTGCACGGATCCGGTTTGTTCTCCAGCGGATTTCGGTTTGTTACGGCGCAAGGCGGAGCTTTGCTGGTGATTATTTGGGGCTTGGCTCCTGTGGGATATCGAAGGAAGAGGTGGTTTCAGAGGTTTCTCGTTCGGTCACGTGGATCACTCGATCGTGGCGGGGGTGGTAACATTTGGGGATGGAGTTTTTGAGATGGATTGGGGGGTTTTAAGCTGTTGACTGACAAGGAAATCATATTGGAGCTTTTCTGCAAAAATTCATTCTGATGTTAAATGTGGCGACGATTCGCGGTGGCTAATCTAATCTGCTTACACTTCCGGAATTAAACAACTGTTTCTCTGTTTCAATAATTCTTATTACAACACTAAGTTAGTGCAGCGTCTTCACAAAATTCAATTCCCTCAAAAAATTGCCCAAACTAACCGACTTGGGTTTAAATACACGTTTGAGGCATTGAGGGCAAAAAAACGGGCTAAACCACATTTTTTTCGAAATTGAGTTAGCAGCAATGATGTATTCCAACAGGCTGTACTAGTTATATAAAATAGAAATTTTTTTAATGTGGGTTAGTCAGTTTCTGTTCTCAATGGCTCATTTATAGGTTCCATTATTCGCCATCATTTCTGTGTACTTAATTCCTCCCTGAAATTCTGTTCACACGTGGTGAGACACCCACTGTACCCCTTTAAATAATTACATACTTCGTCAGTCCATGAAATTCGAACAGATAATCCTCTAATTGGTTGAAGCACCGCGTTTATGACAGATTGCGATACACTCTCCACGCTGTTTCTTTGTGAATAGTGGCGATGGCAACCTGCCTCGCGTATAAAATTGTTTAATATTCAATGCACAGCGTAGCCTGCCCACGCCACTCTTCTTTCCCTCCCTGCTGGATAACGTTGTATGAGATACATAAAAGGAGCGGTGCGTGGCTACGCCAGGGACGACTCCGTGTCCTTTGGTTCCGTCGTTCACCTCTACCATCGATTTTGGCAACGCGACAGGTATGCAAATTGCAAAGTCGCGTTTATTTTACGCTTGCACGCGTTCGGTGAATTTCTTTCTCTCCATCTACCGCCGTTTCTCTCTTCTTTTTTTTAAGGGAGAGGAAACAGTTCGATAAAAAAGGGTGCATTGAAGCGAATTCACCATTAACGTTCGTCTCCGTTTTGCGATTGTTCACAGCAGTCGAATCGACGTTCCGTGGAAGGCACGATCGATATTATTCTTCGAGTTGCTTGGATCGATCGTGTATCCTTAATTTATTGTATTTCAGGTTCAATGAGGAAATTGGTTTTATTTTTGCGAGGTATTTTATTATACCGAATATTAATGTTATATGCCCCGAGGGTATAATAGTTTTCTTGTGATGAGGAATATAGTCATTAACATCGATGTAGGAAAGTGATAGTTACTGCCTATTATGGTGAACATGCAAATATTTTTATTTCACATATTGTGCCTATGCAAATATGGATAATTTTGAAAACATTTTATTTCCCAGAATTTGGATGATTCACAAGAAATTCTTATACATATATTCTACACTAAATCATCCAAAAGTGAATATAAAATTCACAAAGATAAATCAATTTTACTGAATATAAAATTGACTAATATTGTATATAAATTTTAATATCCTTTAAAAATGTCTTCCTGCCCCAATAATTACATTCGATACTTCCCCATCATTACAGACCGATTACCCCCGCCCAAAAAAAAAAATAAAATCGTCCTTTTATCGAGTTCAGTCTCCCACGGGGGTCCAATCAATCCTTCACCGTTCAATTGCATCTCATTAATCATCGACCTTTAATCGCTTCATTCAGTGGAACCACGCTGGTCCACCTCGGAAATTGTTTTCACCTCGGGACGTTTTATCATTATTATATCAGCCGAGCGAACAAGAAATCGACCGGGCAAATTAGCGTGCTGAATTCATCGAGCCGTAAACAGCGTATCGATATCGCGTCGCGACTAATTGTCCGATCGATCGACCACAGCGCTCACGAAACTGTGGATGCATGCAGCGCCAAAGCGGAGACGTAATTACTGTGGCTGAAAAAGGACTCGTTACCGTTAACCACGAGCCGATTACCATTTCGCAGCCTGAGCTCAGCGAATTCTTCTGGTTTTGCCGCGACTCCCGACAGCATTCCGCGGCCTCTCGATTTTCCCGCCAACTCTTCTGCGCCCTTTCCCCCTTTTTCTTTTGGATATTCACGGAGCGCATCGACGTCCCGCGAGATCCTTCCCGCGTGTCCACATCAATTAGCTCGTTGCAGATATTTCTACACCGCAGAACTGATCACCTGTTTACCCCGGAGAACTGGTTTAAATTCCTCTGCGCATTTAATTGAATTGTTATGCAAGAATGCATAAAATCTACGCATTCACCTCTGATCGTGTTCCACGCATCGCGCGAGTAACCATTCGCATTTTATTTCGACTCCTTTGGTGGCGTCGCGTTAAACATTGCTGCCGAAGGAAATTCTGTTAAATTAAATGTTGAAGAATATTATTAATGTTCTGTTTAATTTTTGTTTACATTGCATACTTTGTATATTTTGTCACCGAGTGATTAAGTTGGAGATGATCGTCTACTCTGAGTGGCAGCTGCACAGATCGATTCTTTACGTTAGGAAATTCGGTTTGAAATGGAAACGAGGATGGGAGGAAATCGGAGCACGAAACCGAGATCTGGAGGCTAGAAAATCCCCGAGAGTACGTTGACCGCGCGCGCGCACAACTTTCATGGCTCGGTGTATTGCCGTAGGTCAGTTACCTGTTTCATCGTTTAGCTAATGCACGCAGCCTCGTAATCTGAGGCTTCCCTCGCAACCGCTGGGGATTAAAATTTATGTACCCGCCGAAGGAGGATTTCTTACCGACGAACATTGTTCCTTGGGCGAGGCTGCCACGTTGCACTTGAAAATGCTTCCATGGATTCTTGCGGCCGAGGGAACGCTCGAAAATAGACGACAGCATTGCGTAACACCGCGGCCTATGGGATTAAATAGCGAATTCCACTGTGAACGTCTGAAAGCAGGAAGAAATTAAATAATTTGAACGCTTCGAACATTTCTCTTGCAGATTTCTTTCTTCCACGGAGATACTTCTTTCTTCTTTGACTGCGGTGGTTGCAATTTTCATATTATTAACCCTTCGTTGACACACCTCTTTTTTCAATCAACTTTGACACACCTGGGTGGCTCACACCCAGAGCAATTTTTGAACGAGTGCCATTTTCATCCAAATAATCCAATTATTATGAAAAAAATCATGAATCAATTTCAAGGTCTCTAAAATGTATTCCAATAATTTATTTATTGAAATTTCATCACAGTTTTTGTAAAATAATTCTAGATTACCACATGTCGAGAAGAAACGAAGAAAATCTTTAAAAAATTGTAACTTTTACAAATGTCAATAATAAAAGCTAAAAATCTAGAGAGTTGATGTTCGGATATAATATTTTGGGAGAAAAAGTAGTTTGTAAGTCGACTTTGAGAAAAAGTTATTTATTTTGCATATAAAAGGTTCAGAGAGTCAAAATCAGCTTATGGGTGGCGCACACCCAGAGAGTCAACGAAGGGTTAAACAGCGTTGTTAATATTCGTGTTACTTTAAATGTATGGGTAATATGTAATTAGAGTATATGATTTAGAATTTCTCGAAACTCCATGAACGTGACGTATATTCTTAGGCTTAGCACAGTGCAAACGTGCAATCTTTGCCACGGTGGTCATTTACCGAATGCAAAGTGTTGAAAGATTACATGGGACTCTTGGGAATCACTTCTCAAGCGTGCTATTCCTTTGTAGCTTCTCGTATAAGCTTCAATCATACCCAGTACGATGCCTATAACACGTGGATATAACTCAACACGAGCTTGGGATGTGTACTTAACGCGCACCGAGTGTTTACTTCATTATTTATTACCAATAAATACAATGCAGTATTTAACCTAGCACATATTTACCAGGTGCTTCGAGGGGAATAAACGGCTAGAGAGATTTTTCACGTGCAGTTTGCTGGCTTGCACGATGTTCCGTGGAACCTGTTGTACAGGAGATGAAAATATCACTTCGAAGCATATAGAAGAATGGGAGGAATTTATTGTAATCAGCAAATTTGAAAAATTGAACGTGTCTGAAATAATCAGGGTTTTATTATAGAGCCTGTAAGATTCCAATCAAACCTTAAATTTAGCACGACGACCTACGTGTTTCCTGCATTTTGAGCAACGTCCAATTTCATACCATTCGGTATTAATAGAATCGAATGCAGTAGAACCACTTTTGAGCAAATGCTGCGAATTTTTTGCAGGAATAGTGAAAGTATTTCTTTTATTTAAATTTAAATTTAAGTTAATTTTACATTTTATCCGAAATTTGATTAGTCTTCTTATCCAAATTTTAATTGAAATCTCAAAGTCACTGAAATCTTTTCTTCGCAAGATTTGCTATTTTCCTTGGCTTATAGATATTTCTTTGATGGTAGGAGCTGTTTAGGCGCGATTTCCTCGGCCATTGATGGTGCACAGATATTTACGGTAGGATAAAGTTTTCGTTCAGTCGCATTTCCTCGAGTACATTCGTGTTTCTCTGGTTTTTCTCGCGGCTCAGCCTTGGAAACCGTAGCAAAACTAGCGTTGGCGACACTTCCACCCACGCAATCTTGGCCACTGTTTGCCCACGCCACAGAAGTTTTGCAAAACAGCCAAGCGATCTTACATGAATATCTGCGAACCGTTATTACTTTTACACATTGTTCCGTCTGGAATTTCATTGATTGAGTGACTATTGTCGTGTGCCCACTTTGCCGCAATCTTTAAGGATGGATCTACACTGTAGATTCTACAGGGAACTAAGTAGTTAAAGTGCTACGTGCTGACAACGGAATTGAAAATTCTAGTATCTCTACATATTATAGAAAATTCTTAGAAAACTGTTTGGAAGAGTCTTACAAATTCATCAGAACAATCTCAGAATATTCTGTAGAATATTCTTCAAAAAAGTTATAAAAAATTAAGAGTTTCAATTCACAGCCCTCTACCAAGAAAAACATTTCAGTAATCCCCAATAATTTCATCTTACACCCCCACCATGACGCCGGATCGAATGGGGATGGCCATTTCTACTAGCATACCGAATTCTCCCTCTCAAACGAGTTCAATGACGGTCGCCCTTCTCCTAGGCAAGAATTCGTAACATCAACCAACTCACGTGACTTACCCCTGCTACATGCCTATCCTCGACTAAAACCAATGAATTATCCATACAGACTTCAGACACTCCTCAACTTTCATACACACCGCGTCAAACACTAAACCCGGTCAATGAAACTTTGATATGCTACACGCGCACTACAAGCTGTTACTGTTCTATCGTCGTTAGTGTTTAATGCACCAAGCTTCGTTGGAAAAGTGACGTGAACAACTCAATACACCAACAAGATAAATCCGATAGGAGCCGTTGAAGCTTCGTAAGATTAATTTAGCAGTATAGAGAACACCTGCGGCTGCTGTGACAGACACAGTGAGTCTAATTCTTGAGATTTCCAATCTGCCTATGACGTTCTATTAAAATTCTTGTGAAAAATCTGCAAAATTTAAGCTATTACGAGAAATTAGAAAAGTGGGTGAGGATTTGGGAAGTTGGGAGTAACTTTCATACGCACTACCTATTGAGGAGTTGGAAATTATTGTAGAACTACTGTGAATTTTTTGCAACAGAGATCGCTAATTAAAATTCCTTGCGTTGTATGAGTTAGGTGTAAAATTCCTAAGGTGGAGTTACTGGTTTTAAAATTGTTTTGAAATTTCCAGTGGTTTTCCCATTCGCAATTTTCCACTTACTTTTCCAGTTTCTTGTGATAGTTTAGACCGATAAAATAGGATATTTAGTTTCCGTTTTCAAAGATTTGAAATTTCAAAGCCACATATAAAACTATCACTTCTACTCCAAGTAAATGATAGTTCGCGAGCAAAATAATAGTAGAAAACAATTACTGCCATTTAGTTTGCACTTCAGATATTTTTCCCCGTACTTTAGGATTTTGTGGCTTACACTACCTCACATCATTTTGTAGAAAATCGAGCTGCACCGCTCAGCCGTTTCATCGAGAGTAAAACCCTTGCATGCTTTCTTGTAAACCCGTGCAGCAATAATTACTCAGCCAAGTCGCTCGTCACTAATTATCCTATCGAAGCGTTCTCGAAATTGCGTTCGCATGTTGACGATTCAATTGAACGTGTTCTAATCGAAATGCATTCTAATTGTATGCAAAGCAGGCAAGCGTGGTTCTCGTCAATTTACATTCTTTCAAGATTAATTGGACGTTGGAAAATCCACGAATAGCCGAGTTCATGATTTTTTTAATATCGCACCAGTAATTCATCTGCTCGCTGTATTTCCATTTATTTGCAAGGCAGCTTCATGGCCAGCAGCGATTTTCGTTGCGCGCAGAAAACGCCTCCAGCGAGAAGAAAGGGATCGAGATTTCTCGAAGCGGAAAATCGGTAGACAAGGTATTTTTATCTGGGAGGTTTTTCATCCTTTTTTGCGATATCTGAAAGCATCGCATCGCGTTTGAATTTCTGTCGTATGAATTTCTTCCACCCACTACGCGCGAATATTTCGTAGATGAAAGCGAATCGCACAGCTCCCCTCTTCGCATTCATTCCATGATATTATTCTCCCCTTCCTTCGTATAATTTGGAGCAAGGTACTTATCGATATTTATAATTGTTAAGACGATTTTGTGAAAGCTAGTATTTATTAGTTACTTACGTAGGTAATATGTGATTTAATTATAATCTTGCATATACTTGGACCATGCGATATAGATATAGTAATGCATTAGGGTAGATTTGTAGGTGATACGACAAATAGATAGTTCCAGTAGTGTGTTATAATACATGTGCACTGACTACATATGAAGGGTAAGTGGGAAAACCGAGGAAAGTCCATTTTTCGTGAATTTGCAATTTATACCATATTTTGTTGGTAGCAACTGGGACTACAGAACTGTCGAATCACAAAGGGCTGTAAAGTTCAAATGCCCCTGTAAGATAACGTATAAGTTTTAGTATACTGGTTAAAAACAGGTAATGTGCACTCTGCACTGGAACAAAACAGTTAATTTTCTTGATAAAGCTGTTTTGTGACATTCATTCCTTGTTTTCCCCTTATCCTTCATATTTGAAAAATTTGAGCGTGGGCATAAAGTTCAAGTGTAAAGGGTTCATTTTATGCGTTAAATTAGCTCCACGGCCTATGTACGTACAGTATCTTCTCTGAATGGTGCAGTAATGCATGCGTGCAGTGCGTGCAGTTGCGTGCAGTGGGCATTACTAAACGTTATCCGATGCAATCAGTGGCGTTACCACCATTGCCATTGCCAGTCGTTAAGGGCGCGACTAATGTATACGCCCCACACTCGATCTGATTATGTATTGCTCGTAATGTACATTCGATTTGTTGCCAGTCCAAGGGCCATTTCTGCCACGTGTTCGGGGTGTATAAAGATATGTGTATATTTCTGTAAGGAGCAGTTTGTCACAGCAATGGCCACTTTCGTCGGGGAGATGCTCTTTTGCTTTCTGCCTGAACAAATTATACTGGAGACCTCTATACAGATGGAACATATTACATGGTAAAATAAATTTAAGATTGTGACAGCTTCTGCTATGTGGAAGGAGTTTTGTGGTCTTTGAAATAATTTTGGCTACTATTGAGTTAGAGTACTAAAAATTTAAGATTGTTGGTGACTTTTTCTGAACGGAAATTTTTGTGGATTCAAAATAGGTATTTATATTCTTACTTATTTTGTTGCTATTGGGTTAGAATAATAGAAGTTTAAGAATGTTGATAACTTTTTATTGAAGCAAATTATTTGTGAGTTTTCAATATTCATTATTTGGTTACTATTTGGTTGTGTCGTTCATTCTATGATGAATTCAGTTGTAGACTTTGTAGGAGCATTGAGAATTCAATTGTATATTTAAACATTCACTAGAAATATTAGTATATAACAATAATAATAACAAGTGTCTTTATTACACCGTAAATACTGAAACCAGATACCTACTCAGTCTTATCTTCAACCTGACCTGTAAATAGCGACTCGTATCAAAATATGTTTGCTCAACAAAAAAAAAGATGTAATATATATACTCAGTTCACTCGACTAAATCGCGCAGAAATGTGATCTAATTGTTTCGAGAAGCGTATTTTTCTCTGCTCAAAGAAACGGTGCTACAGTTTCAAGAGGTATATTGTTCACGTGCCAGCAATCCGATCGGATGTTATGTTTTTATGCGAATATTTCTCCTTGCGTTGAACGTGCACGAAGTTTCGACGCAAAGAATAGAATTCTCGCGACGGCAGGAAGAAGCCAGACGTTCGTTTGACAGAACGACAGGATCTGAACAAAAAGCCCTGTCCGCCATCGCCCCTTCGTTCTTGCCTTTTTTTTCCCGTCCCTTTCCCCACTCCGCTTTATCTCCCTCGTGCTTTCGCCAAATTGACCGACGTGAAAGCTGTGCGCATGTAAACAACGTCGCGGAAATCCCCCTTCTATTTTATGCACTCGACTTCTTTGAAAACGCGCCATTCGCCGAAATGTGGTCCCCTTGAGTCTTGATTTTTGGACAGGGAAAGAAGGTTTTGAATGTAGTTGTTGGTTTGACTACAAAGCTTTTGGAATTGTTGATAGGTGAATGATATTAACCCTTCCAGTGCTGCAAGGTTTTAAAAAATGAGTCTTTTAGTCAGGCAGGCCTTTTCGAATAATTGTTTCGCTTAGAAACATTTTTTTATAGGCGAAATGCGAAATCTGAGCCTGCCTTGTTTTCAAAGTAAACATTCAAATACAGTTTTGCAACAGTTTCCGTGCTTTCTGAAAATATCGACGTGGAAACGCAGACATGAAAACTCGTCAACGTTAGGCTAGGTGTAAATGGGGAAATTACTGTATTTATCTTGTAAATTTCTGTTATTTAAGGCTACATAAAATAAAATATTTAGGAATTTGCAATTATATTTGACGTAGTATTTTTCAAAGGCGTCGTGAATATAAGCATACGGTGTTCCTCTCTCAAATTTGTGATTGCAATGCATTTTTTAGGTGTGTTATTTATTCCACACAACTTTTCATTAATCCTTTCTTTCCCATTCGAAGTAGATCGTTCATGACGCAATGCAGTTGCCCATGCAGAGAAGTCGCCATTAATTAGTTCACTTGCTAGTCGCCGAGCAAACTTCATGTATGATATAGCTACATTATGTTTGTTTGCCAACGAGCCTTGGCATATAAGAATTTATTCCATACCTCTACATTTCCCAGAAGAACAATTTTCCCTATCTTTCTTGATATTAGTCTCATTCAGTTCACCCATCTGTTTATCACAGTTCACAGAAGAATTACAGTTTCTTTATTTCTACATTACTATCCAGTGCAATCTTTCACTTCTGTTTGCCACTATGAGAAAATTCAAGTATTCAGCATTGCAGTGTCTTTGAAGAAAATGTTTTATTTCTCCCAGAGTTAAATTTTTTAATTAATCTCTGTAAAATAAGGTAGCCCCTTTAGACACACTGAGACGTGTATATTTATTTTGGTACGGTACCACGTGCGGTACAATTCATATTTTATTCTATTCGAAAATCTCGTGGTACAAAAATATTTTTTAACGTATTTGAAAAATCATCCCTGAAGATGTTAAATAATACATTTATCTGTTTCCAGTCAGATAAATACTATTGGAAAACTAAGTCCCATTGAAAGTAATACTATGCCAAATTGTTTCGAATAAAAGCATTCACCGTAACTCAGGTATCGACGAATTATTCTGTAATTGAGCGCGATGCAAGCTGCTTTGAGGGGCATTTTGTCACGAGTCTCATTATTTAACGTCGAGTTCTTGTAAAGAGTCTTTGCTGCACTCTGCAGGCAGGAAGTAAGTGACAAGCGAGGAAATTGGAAAAAGCTTAGTTGCATCTACGTGCGTAGCGTTGTTTTATTACGAGATGCAAAATTCCCTGCGGAACAATTTCCGAGAAACCATGTAACATTGTCGAAGCGTAACGTAAAAGTTATTTTTAAACTTGACACTATTCTTCGATGTGGATGTAGGTGATTGTTCATGGCCTTAAACGGGCGATCGTAGTTCACCTGTGCTGGAATTCTAATGGAATGGCGTAATTCGAAACGCGTTACTCGTAGAAAGGTGCGAAATGGAAATCATGAATATTTTTGTATAATATGGTTGGATAGGGTAAAAAATTCAGATTGAAAATATAATTAAGGTAAATGTCCCCATTAGCGACCGCTTAAGAGTGTGACTGGTTCGAAATAGTAATTTTTTTACTAATATACGACAATGTTTGAGTAAAGTATGGATCATTGTATTTTTTTAAGTATCTAGTTTCTGAATCAAATTAGGTTTACAGTGATATTTGACTATATACACAAAAATTATGGTGAAAATTATATTGGACCTAATGTCCCCTTTATTGACAAACTTGTACCATTTTCGATTTTCTGCTACAATAATGAAAGAAAATAAATATTTTCTTTTTATTTTATAATTCTGTATATATTTCTAGTTAATTTGAGTAAGTTACTGCATGGATCCATGTATTTTTATTGTAAAATTTGCGAGTTTAGTGATATCTGTAGTATAACCTCACGTTATTAGAATCTGTCAACTTTCGTGTCAATGACCAACTCCTAATTTACCTGTGAATTTACTTAAAAATGAAACAATAAAGTACATACCTTTAATTATAATTTCTGAACTTTCTGGTTGATTTTTCGCAATAAACAATAATAAATGAATAATTGGTCACTAATGGGGACGCGGTCGGTAATGGGGACATTTACCTTACTTTCTATGCCAGGTAATTTAAATAATACTGATTAAATTTATACGACATATTGAGGCATTAGTGTCAGTATTGCTAGAGTGACAAATGATTTCAGGAAATCTGTTCTTCGATAGATCTCTATGGGTACCAACATACAAGAAATTTGGATAGTCACGTGCCTGTAATAGTTCCCTACATTTAAATTAAATAAAATATAAAAATATAAATTTGTTCCCTTTTGATTCACAATAATTCTCAACATAATCTCCAAAATTATTGTCGCTATTACAGCAATAATACACACTGACGCATACAGAACCAATGCAATTACAAATTGCACGTCCACAAATCCTCTTTCTGCATTCTAAAAATGCTCAAAAAATTCGAACATGATCTTATGACTTACAATAAAAATTGACTCTGAATTGGAAAGTCAAGGACAATTTTACAGTACCATTTTCCATCCAGTGGTGGTAGAGTCACCTGCCTGAGTCATGACAATTTTTTTTACACCCTATGCATACCGATTTCGTCTGCCATTTACTCGGAGAAAACGATTGCCAAAGGAAGATACACCGTGGTCAAGTTCCGTGAGCACTGTCGCAGTGTTAACGGTGTTTTAAATCAACGCGTGCCTCAACTTATCGCGAGCCAGCCCGGGTTGCATTTTACTGCACCGGTTCTTGGGTGCAGTGAAACGCGACACGCTGGTAATCGCATCTTTACTATCCCCTTACGGATAAGGTTATATCGCGATTAGAGTTGTCTTATTGCCAGGCCTAACCGCGTCCAAGATCGTTCACGCGCTGCGAGTAGTGCGATAAATTTTGCGGTGCATACGCACGCCCGGGGAAGGTTGGAAAGAAAGGTCTCTCCGCAGGTGTGTACGGTCGGTTTGCAATGATTGTTGCACGTGCAACAAGAGCGAACTAGTTCCACGGTGGAGATTCCAATTGGCGTGAGTCACTGGAGATATGTGGGCAAATCAATGAAGCGGCAACCTTTATTTTTGTGAAATCTGCAATTAATAGAGAGTGTAGGGATATTTGAGAAAAGGTGTTTGTGATTTTAATGATCATTGTATGCTTACGGCTGTCTTGAGTTGGTTAACAAGTGAAATAAATAAGTCAAGTGGTGATCGTCATTTTTAAATAATTGGTTAAATTTTCTCTATCATTATTTTGCACCTTTTTCAATTTATTACCGTTTCAAATTATCCTGTCATCAAATTAGAATTATGAGAATTCGATTCTGTAATGCATTAGACCTTTCTGTTAAACTTCCTACTTTTCATATACTTTCATAATTTTGTGAATATTGCTGCTAGACTTTCGAAAATCCAGCAAATCCTGGCCTGTGTCGCGTACAAAGGAGAAATAAATGGAACTCGCTTTGTCTAGATGCGGATATCTTCTTTAACAATTTTGAAACGAGCGAAATCTGTCCTGAAATGCACAAGCTCTTCCATCCCAATCCGTGTCAAGATGCACTCTGTGCATTCAGAAGTGATGGTATAGCGAAAAGACGCACATTTGAGAGGACTGTGTCGAGAGTACTAACACCCATTTCTATAATTCCTGCAAAAAAAAAAGTAATTTTAAAGTGCAACTTAACCCACAAACTGTCCTGCAAATCATAAAATATGGTATTTCACTTTTCCATTAATTTTCTCCAATTATGAAGTCTTATTTACAAGAACATTATTGTATATTTTGAACTCGATCCATTACAAAACTATCGTGTATTTGAGATATATCTCGTGTTTTGATTTTAATGGAGACCAATTTAATGTTCTGATTGTCCCATTGACTATTCCATTTAAAATTTTCAAGATTTTTAAAATCTCATTTCAAGATCTCAAAATTTTATGAAGTCAAGTTCTCAAGAGCTCAAGATCTGAAGATCCCAAGATTTTACGATTTCAGAGTTTTGAACATTTTAAAGTTTCGAAGTTTTAAAATTTTAGAATTCCGAGATTTGAAGATCCCAAGATTTCAAATGTAGAAAATTTCATGATTTCAAGATTTTAGATGATTTAGAAATTTTAGATTTCCGAGATTCGAAAATCTAATGTTCTTCAAGTTCGATATCTCGAAATTGTATGTTTTCAAGGTTTCAAAATTTCGAAATCATAAAATTTCCAGTTCTCAAAGTTTCTAAATTTAAAAATTTCAATATCTGAAAAAACTGAAGTCTTCGAATCTCGTTTGTGCCACCCACTCAATGCAAAATTATTCCTATGACGTGCGCATTCTGTTAGCCCCTGACGAGAAATCGCGATGTGACATTTGACGTGTGGTCATGAACGACTTAACGGACCACCCTCCACGGACTTATTAAATCCCAGGCGGAACAGAGATCTCGAATCACTCTATTCAGCGATAAATCGTTCGAAGTATCTTCTGTACAAGGGACATCATTTAACGTCCGGAGTTGCGATCGGATCTACCGGGCACCAATCACGTAGAGTTGGTCGCGGCTCGTCGTCAGAGATCGTCGAACCGAAACTCGTGTCGCGATAGAATCGATCGTGCTTGACCCTCCCTCGCCCGTGTCTCTGTAACGCAATATTCCATGTCGTGTAACAACTAGTTGTTAGCGATGACATGGCTTCTTTTTATAGACGAACGTAAACGTCTCGCACACGCACCGCGTGTTAATGCTTTAGCGGTGTGCTTCTGTGTGCTCCTGTGTGCTGCACGTGCAGCCACGCTCATGCGTCCGCGAAAGGATACATTACTTCGCAGACGTTGCTTGCACTCGCCTTCCATGAAGTATCCAGAGAAAATATTTCCCATTTTTTCGAGGCATGCTCAGTGTTTACTGAGGGGAGTCGATTCTCAACCTGAGTAAATTGCTGATGGATTTTTATATGCAACAGCCGTTTGTGGATTCCTTTTCTTTATCTAGGACAGCTAATTAGCGCGCCTTTAACCTGAATTGCAGACGAAGTTGCGGAGTCTGTGGAATTTTGTTTTGGAATTTAAGTGGAATCTATTTTCAAAAGGGTATTTCAAATATCTGTGACACGACAGTGTTGGGGTTTAAGAATCTTTTACATTTAGGAGGGCTGATCGTGTGATATAATTTGAATTTTAGAGGAATGTAGTGGAAATTTGTGAAGATAGATGGTCCATCTATTAAAATTAATTTTATGCATTCAAAAATGTATTGGCTATATTTTTCTGCATACTTCTTTACTGGACTACATTTTTTTTTTAAACAAGGACAATTATATTTGATCGAAAATCTTTTATTTGCCTTTAATTCGAAATGAAAAATTGATAAAAATGAGTTAATATCTGTCTTAGATACATGTGCCAATCTTATTAAATTAAATTACAATTTATCTCTAATGGAACGGAAGCTTAATTCTTTCGCCAATGATTTCGTAATGGAGGAGTCACTTCACCACTGCACGAAGCCAAATTTCGTAAAATCCTTTCCATCGACCAGGCTTAACTGCCAAACTCAATTACATTGGGTTGCCAGGCCAATTAAGGAAATAGCATCTCATTGCCCTAAGATCACCTGAAAATGCAATTAGTAATTTAATTTGCAGGCGAAAAATGCGCTATACGTTTGTGTGGGATATGAAAGTTGTTGTCAGCTGGTGTATCGTTACAGGAACAGAGTAATTAGACGGCAGAAGAAATTCTAAGTAAAGAGGGCGATCGGAACGGAAAACAGGGCGAAAGTAGCTCTCGACGAAATTGAATACTTGACAAAGCGACTGTTGCTCGACGCTGAAATTAATCGTATGGATAAAATGCGAGGCGAAAACGGCTGGCTGAATAAATTAACGATTCTGAAAACAAAGGTGGCTCGCGATATTTCACGCTTATGTTTTGCATTTTAACTTATGCATTGCTGTCTACAGCCAGCAAGAAACGTGTTAGCGTGGATGGTAGATTCTTTGTGAGATAAACTATCGGTGCGATTCGAATCACCGGCTTTTATCGATTGCTTGCATTCTACAACTTGCCGGGAACTTGGATAAATTTCATTTTGAAGTTCTCCAAAGCATTATTTGACGCGGAATTTTTGCGATTGCACGCAGTTATTGAAATACTACAAAACGAAAGAGCTGGAAAATTTGCAGAAAATTGAATTTAGAGATTTAGGAATTGAGGAATTTTGAGGTCAAGGAAAATTTAGAATATGATTTCAGAGATAAGATAAGGAAATTGAATGAACAGACGATTTTGGGGAATAGGATAAGCAGAAAAATGTGGGGAATTGAATAGGCAGACAAATGTAGAAAATTGAGTTTAGAAAAAAATACAACTAAATAGTTGAGGCATAAAAACTTAGAAAATTTAGGGGAAAAAGTAATTTTCCAACCAGAGATTTGCCTACATTTCCTCAATCTTTTTATCATATTTCCTCCTTACAGCTTCGTAATCGAAATTTCCACATCTCCTGGAATATTTCGCGCAAACCTCCTCGCAATTTTCTGGCTGGTGACATGCACTTTCACGGTTTATTTACCAGCTTCGTCGTTCTGGATGAAGCTGATAATTTCCTGGAAATTCCTCGTATCTTACTGGATCGAGCCACACCTCTGCTGACTATGATCAACGCTCGCTAAAAATAGTGTTAGCTAGTAACTGATAGTTGTTATTTCGAGGCATTTATTAAATTTCATTGCATTCGTCGATCTAAATTTCATTTAACATTCCCATTCGCTAACTCTATACTCCAGTCGTAACAAAGTAGGAGACTTTTTCAATTGCGATTAAAACGACCGTGACTTATTTTTCTCGAGCATTCACAATTTTTTAACACATGCCCTCCTTTCTCTTTTACTCAACAGCGAAATTAATAATTGCTTACCTTTTTGCAACGTCGAAAAACAGTTTCGTGCTTGCGCTGCAACTGCATTTAATCAAGCATAGTGCAACCAGCCTCGACGAAAAATCTGAAATCATCTAATTGCCATACTTGAACTGATATTGTTTACCGGAAATGTATAAGTATTACATTTGTATGTATCAAGTTGCTAAAAAATCTGATTTATATCTTAATACTTTAATAGTGTCTCTTTTGAAGCAAGCTTATGCTTACTGTCGATCTCTCCCAAATTTCTCCACTATTCATTCATTTTTGAAAACCAGCAAACATCATATCGTAAATATTGGTGATAAATGTGAAATAAAATACATTTCTTATGCTTGGGTAAAGTTATAAAAAAACGTTAAAGTATTAAAAAAAAAGTGAGATCTTTATAAAAGGGTGATAAACTGACAGAAATATGAGGAAGGGTTGTAGTAAAGAAATAGAAAACTGTGAGCTTCGTTAATTTTTAATAAAAAAAGGGTCCACTTGTATTTTTAATATTTATTCGAAATGCTGCAGTATTTGTGTGCTGACCTAATATTTAAACATGTTCGTTCACGATGTCGTAGACAACGTTCCACATAGCTTACCTTTCAGCGTTTAGAATTGTCCCGAGGGATGAAGATGCATTGAATATTGAAGATCTTTGAGACCATCCAGGTCTTTTCAGTTTGCCAACGTTCTGCAGGAACGTTTATGTCCGCTATTCGATTATCTGACCCGTTTCCAGAATCTTTCATACATTCTCAAACGGCTGAAGTGTGTCTGTTCGTAAATGCAAATTTCCGTGCCTTTGTTATCAGAGTGGGGCGTATCATATGTGGAGATCAATCTTGCTCGAAAGCCAGTTGCTTTTGTGGAACATGTGCAGTTCTGTGGTATCGTGACGGTTGTAATTAATTAAAATTATTGATTATAATTCGAACTCATATCATGGGGTTAATAGGGTTCAGTCTGTTTTATATCTCACAGTAAAATAAATTAAATTTGATTTCGAGGCTCTTCAAATTTATAAACTATCTTATTTAATTTTATTTTATTTATAAATCACAAAGCGTAAAATGTAAATAGTACCTACACTACAAAATGGGAGGAGAATAAATGTATATCTACTGAATACAAATGAACACACATTTGTAGGCAAATGCAAATTAAATTAGAAGACATTAATTAATAGCAATTAGAAATTCAGGTAGTTCATTAAAATTATTTTTCCTTTGATACAGTATCGCTTATAAAGTTTTAAATTATTTCTTAAGTAAATAAATCATGATATTGTCTCTTCATATTTTTCTGGTGCAGAAAGGGACAGGTTTCCTTCATCTTGCAAGTTTTGTAGTGACCTCAAAAAGCCCTATATAAAGCGTCATTGAGGGTCGTCTATTCCGAAGGATGACGAGTATGCAACAATGGTTCTGCTGGTCGATAGCAATGATTGGGCTGGACTTCGTTGACCCCCTTAACTTGCTCCACGTTCCCAAGCCTCGCCCAAAGTTATAAATCGGCGTTCCTACTGACGAAAATACTCGCACGGCTACTTTCGTGACTGCCGTATGATGTAATCGTTGCTGTTATCGTAATTAAACCTGAAAAGCGTGACCACCTGTTTATTAATTCGACTAACGCTGGGCGGAAGAAGCTAATGAAATGCGGAGATACAAATTTTAGAATTTTTGAATTTTTGAAATATTGAATATAAGGCGGCGTGAAGTGCGGGTACAAAAATTTCAATTTTTTTTTCAATCTGAAGTCTGAGAACAAATTGGTGAAATTTTGGAAAGAAGGTACCGTAAAATAAAGGTAAAAAATTTCGAATCTTTCCATTCTGAAGCCTGAGAAAAAATTGGTGAAATTTGAAGCGAAATTAGCGTAAAATAAGGATATAAAATTGTGAACTTTACCATACATATTTCGTTGGCTATTTTACAGCTAAAATGGTACCTATAGTATGAAAATTGCTATTCGCGTTTCATGAAAACTCGTTCTCTGTTCGCGTGCTCGTGATATTAAACGCTTGTCATATAGGAAGCTCTGACAGCGATATAAATCGAGGAATTATGTGATATTTATTGCTCTCGCCTCCCTGAGTATTCATTAAGTGTCAGAGGCGGGGCTGAAACTAAAGGATCATTTGTTCGCTAGGGTAGTGACTGGTTGTTCGTGATTTTTAGGCAAGGGGCGGGGGGGGGGGGGTAGTACTCTTGAATATTTTACTAACAATAAGGCGCGGGGAAGCGTCTCGAGTGGCTGGCAGAGTGGGTTATCTTATTGTTTGACGAAAAGTGCGAGAGCACGAAGTATGGAGGTGCTGCATGATCAATGATTACTCGTCGATGATTTTAGAGACTAAAATTTAAATTAAAAATTAAACAAAAAGTAAATTAAGTATATTAAATTTAAATTGTATGGTTGAGGAGTCCCGAAAAGTTCATGACACTAAATTGTATCGATTATGATAGTTCAAATTAATAGTTTAGCTTTAAACGCTACAGAACTCTAATTTTAATATAAAAATGAAACTAGTACACTTTAAAAGACCAAGAGGGTTGAATGTTGCACGAGTTGAACGTGTTCCAAGACTCCATTTTCTTCAAATAGGTAATTCTAAGGCTGAATATACAATTTTGAATTTATAATTATTTTTTAATCCTATAAAGGGGATATTGAACGTTTGAAGAAGTTTTCTATGCCGAAATTTCTTGACACAATTTAACATTCCCAAATATTTCCATACTGAATTAAATAAAAACTTACAGAACATGTAATGATACCACGATTATATTTTGTAAAACATAAAGTATCGCAGTCTATGTAAAACAAATGGCCTGACAGTAAACAATATTTCTGAATCATCGGTATTATATATGGCAAGGAATATATTAAAACAAGATTTATTCAACATTAGCAAACATTGGAAAAATGTATCTTATTCCTATAACAAAAACCTTCCACAAGTATTTACAACATTATTTAGATGCCCTCTTTCGGTTTCCTCACTTTTCACCTAAAATGTTCATCAGAAGAGCAATTGTAACCATTACTAATTTTACATTTTTTGTCATTGTTACAGGCCAAACAACGTGCCTCCGTAAAATGGCTCCTGTCGAAGGCGTACAACAACCGAGTGCCAGAAAACCTTCGCGAGCCGTATTATGTCGATCATGAGGTAAGTGATCTCATTCTTCCACCGTATAACATTTTTTCCCAAACAAAATTTAGCGATTTTCATAAAGCAAAGATAATATTTACTTGAAACATAGATCTCGAGCATCGTCCCCCGATTTTGTCATCGATATTTAAAGTCCCACTAGTCCCTTTAAATTCCACCGAGGCAATCAACCTTTCTTTTTTAAAAAAATCAAGTGGAATAATGATGGTATACGAAAAACGTCTCACTGTTTTCCCGGTTAAGCTTCAACCTCTTCGATTAATTTCTAATTTCTGTAAAGGATGTTGCTTTTAACGAAGGGAAGCTACGCGGCGTACTTCTTTTCCGCGACGGCAGGGCCGGGACGCGGTAAGAACGCGCCGCGACTTCCTCAGCCTTTTAAGGTGTCCTGGAAAGTCTTTTGTGGCGCGCATCGTTATTTCACGACGGAGAAAACCGGCCAGCCTCCTCGTGAAAGGCTCGCGAAGAGATTGCTGGGCGTTTGCTCGAGAGTTGCTAATAAAGTTTCGTGAAAAGAATCCTCGGTGAACTCCGATAATGAGCGCGGAAATCTCGAGGAACTTCCTAGGAAATAACGGCACTGGATGCGCCGCCAACGTATATGCATACATAAATGCATGTAGGTATACGTGCAGGTTTTAGAATTTATGCAGAATATGCGCAGAATGCCCGGAACAGGATGTTACATGTGTGTTTAAAATTGAAATTTTCGGGCTCAGCTATTTCGCGTGCAGGTATTGTTAAGTATGTCTTTTATGGATATGCTGATACATGGCAACATGTATTGTATGTTTGTAATACAGGTGAGACGATGGGCTTCTGGGAAGATTTTTTATTCGAAAGTAGTGTATATGAATGTTTACAGTGTTTTAGATCTATTTTTTTTAGTTAAAAAGGGAACATTATTATATCTCCAGCTTGGTGTTTAAACACATAAACATATAGTTCTTCATATTACAGAAAATTATTTGTATAAATTGTATAAAGAATAATATGAACAGACAACTTGGAGCAGTGACGTGGCAGTGAGTAAAAAAGATGATATGAGCCATATTTATTTCTGACTTGTCGAATATGCTTGCAGATTTTCTGACACTATTTTCAGCTCACCCGTACCATGAAAAAGTACACAAATTTATCAAAATAACCCAATTCCCTCGCACACAAGAGCCCTTAAAAAACATACCACGAAAACAATTAATTGAAATAACAGTTACATACAAAAAATGCGAAATGTATGAAAAATAAAGGGGAATCGACGTTGGCAATTATGTCATCACAACCGCATGTTACGTTTCGCGTGCTAGCTGTGTGTGAAAGCCTCGGTTGTTGTGGTTGATCCAGTTAGGCCAATCGAATTACACAGTGATCGGCCGCATTCGACCTCTTTTGCCTAGCCAGTAGTGCATCATGGAGCTGGTGTGACGGATGCTCCTTTTTCTCTTTTGTGTTACCACGTCCCGGGGGATGTATTTAATCGAGGACCTTTGTTCCCATTTGTGTACGCCGCGAGATAAATCGCACAGTTGTCGATTTTGCGCTTCGAGCGACCCGAGTTGCACGGCCGAGGAGGGATTTTCCAAGGTGTGCCGATGGTACGAGGTGAGACTTTCGAACTTTGAAAAATTCATCGAGCTAGACTGTTCAAAATGCAGTGCATTTTGTGGTGGACGTTTTGTAACTAGAAGAAAAGTAATGGGCAATGAGTCGCGTCAGCAATTAACCTTTGGACGACGGATATCTTGGTTGCACGTAGCAAGCAGGGTCCGATTTGACTCATAATTTCATTTATACATATCTCAGAATAGGCTCTTATATTATATTCTGATACTAGTATGATCTAAAGACCCTGCACCTGCTAAACCAGAATAAAATATTTCGAGGAATTGCATGGTAAAATGGAAATGGTCCCGTTTCTAGACGGTGGTCATTGAATCGTAATCATTGATAATCTGTGCTTAGCAAGACACAATCTTTCGAGTATCTTCAAGCAGCAGAGAAACCTTTCATTCATTGTATCCTTCTCAAACTTGAACTTTCGTCGAGTGATCAATCTCCCAGTGTTGGCTTTCGCATTACAATCTGCAGAAAGATGCAATCTGACGATGACTACAACTCCCCTGGAAACAATAGGGGCTGTCTCATCTTCAAACAGTAGTTATCACACTGTGGCTTTCTTGAGCTGTGCGAACGAGAACCGAGCATCTGACGATTCGCGGTTTCGACTGTTCCCCTGCTTATTCTTCTTCCTTCTTTTCTCTTTCCCTGGCACCTTCATCACGGGATGCCATTGAAAGTGGTGAACGCGCGTAAAGTAGCTAGAACGAGGACTGAAAATAATTTGGACCCCGAAGGGCTCAGTTCGGGGTGACTAAAGGCCTAATGAGGCGGTTGATTAGTTCACTTTAATCAGAAACTTCGTCAAAGGATCTGTAGAGAATCGGAATGTTTTGTAGTCAGAGTCAGTGAGGGAAATAAATGGAAAATAGAAACCAAAGAGTGAATTTAACATTAATTTCAAACAGATTTATTACATTAGAAACATAACTTTTTGCACTTGGAGTTATAACCCCACACTCCAATCATTCCACATCTAATCGATCGTTTCTCTCAGTAGGTTCGAGGGATTTTGACGAAATTGAAATATAATGTAGTTTGGGTGAAATTAGGAGGAGTCTAAGTCATCAATCACTTTGCTGGTTTCGAATTTGTTTAAAAACTACAGGCCGTTAAATGTTGCAACTATTGCTTATTTTATGCGAGAACATAGAATGACCCACTTACATACAACTCTGCGGGTATTTAATCTGTCTGTTTGAAAAGGCTAGTTATCAGTGGTCATACGTTATCACTACCTCTATTATATTAAAACTCACTTTTCTATTTTCCCTCTCGCGTCATCCTTGTTCCGTTCTCTTTGTTTTTGCTCTTACTCGCGTGCTTCTGCTTCTTTTGCGGGGTATGTACCTTTTTACCTGGCCTGCTTCACCGAGTTCGTGTTTATTGACTCGCATATGAAGCTGCGGTTGCGGCGTGAGTCGCTCACGAAATTGAAATTGTTTTTTCCGAGTTTCCTTTGGCTGCGTGTCAGCTGCAGCACGATAATGCTAGAAAAAATTTCTGATGCCCTTGAATATTACTCATGAATAATCTATTAATGAACTTGCTCTTTGTTATTTACAACACCATTCACAACAGGGAATTTCCTTTTTCGAAACATTCACGAATCGAAAAGAAATTGCTCATTTCATGGTAGGCTGAATAATGAACTTAGACAAATGATTTAATTAATTGAACACTATACGTACAACAGGTAATGCGTAAAGTAGTATGTTATATGAAGTATTCCCTAATTAGTGATATAATTAAAACAGTGTTTCAAGATCAGAACGTAATTTTCATATACAGAATAACTTTTTTTCGTAGACATTCAAATACTGGTTTCGACGAAATTTAATTCCTGGAAACTTTTAACTTTCTACTTACTGAAAATTGTGTAATATTTTTACACACTTTTCATTGGGATAGAAATTTTCTTTCGTGCTAAAAGTTTTTGCTTGATCATTCTAAACGTTGCTTGTAATTCATTATGAAACATGCTCCTATTATATTCTAACGAATGAACGGTAAAAAATTCATGATTATCAGTAGCACAGTTTGAACGGAGTGAAATCATTCTTTACATAATATACAAAGATCCAACGAGATTACGTAATTAATAATAATAATTAGCGGTAATGTTACTCGCGCGTAATACTTTCTAGTTACTTAAGATCAATGGTTTCCTTGTTCGTTTTCAACGGAGTTTTAACTATGGGCGGTTTTCGAGCGAGTTTTTTTTATGAATCAAGCGCTGACTTAATTGGCCATATTATATACGGCCAGCAGCCTATTTAAATGACCATATAAAGGGTTAACGTACCATAAAACCTAATGATGGCAATTATTTTTCCGTTAGTCGCATCTACGTGGATGCAGATTTTTTTTACAGGAAATTTTAAAAATAGATATTTGCTATCGACTTATACTTGAACACGAATATCACTACTTACTGTTTAACAATATCCCTGCCATTTCAGATATTAACAATATTTTGCGACGGAAATTGTAATTAATATTCAAATAATAATTAGAAAAGTGTATTAAAAAAGTCAGTAGAATAATAACAAATCATTTATTTGGTTACTGTGTTTTTACTGAATTTTTTATCTACTCATATTCTTTGACAAATTACTTTGATTGCAACTGAATTTAGGAAAATATTTTAGTTTATATTATTAGTCATAAATATAAAAGTATTACTAGTGTCAAATTTGCTCTTGAAATATACTAAAAAATGGGAGAAAATTGATGCATATAGGGTAGGGGGCCCATATTTCGTCCCCCATTTGTATTTGACCCTGTAGAGGGTGTATAAAATGTTAGAATGAACTGGCACTTGGCATGAATTTTCTTTGAACATTTCTCTATGTATCCACGAATCGCAAAATGAGATTATGTCATGTCAATACGAGATAATAAATAAAATGTGAAAACGTGCAAAATGTGAGATCTGAAAAAAGTGTTCCTAATTTCGTCCCCCCAGAAAATGTTTGTAAAACAGGAAATAAATTGAAAAATTAATTGTTTCATTGTTTACAGTTTATGTGTGCAAACAATCACGCCAAATGAACGTCTTCTTTTTCCATGGACTCTTTATTCCACTGTTTTTGTTTCGGCATCTACAAAACATTAAAAATTTCTACTAAAATTGCTTGAAACCCGATAAAAGATAATTCACTCCTTTAACTGTTAAAGTTTCAGCCCTTTTTATTTCAAATAACAAATTTCTAGAAAATTGGTCTCAATTTCCTTTAGACTTCCGGGGACGAAATTAGGACACCTCCGGAGGACGAAATTTAGAACGATATGCCCGACAAAGTGCTACAACTTCGAATTCGAAATAATATTCACTTCTACGAGTAACATGCTATCATACTGAAGTCTGTAAAAATTCACCGTGCTCGAAAATCTTTTTCTCCTTCGCAAACGTACAAACACCTAACCTAACACAAGTCTCTCAGAATACTGGCGTATACTGATGCAACATTTTCCACCAGATGACACTACAAATGCAAACATAGGAATCGAGAAATGCAGGGGGACGAAATTAGGCGCGGGGATGAAATATGGGCCCCCTACCCTATTATTACTAGATATTATCAAAATATCTTTATTACGCAGACTTCAAAAACAAGATTGAGAAATTACTGAATGTGGTGATCTGCTTAGTGATTTGTTTAAAATTGGAACAGAATGTTGGGCCGCAAATATTCGCAATAATAAATAGAAGTACCTGTAGTAAGAGAAACAGAGTTATAGTACTAATAATACTTAAAATACCTGGTTACCAATCACAAAAGTATCTCCTTTGAAAAGGCTCCTGCAACATCTGAACTTGTGTCGAGAATCCTGGCGGCACGAAACCTTTTAATTCGATCTCTTCCAACAATTCTTGTACACCGCAGCCACAGTCATACTTTTGTATCACATCCTGTACATTCGTATTCTCTCGTGTACCCGTATTTGCCCGTATTTTCTACTCACTTTTTCGATATTTCACGGACGTGTCGTGTATGTCGCATCTTCCAACGACTATAACCACGATCAGTGTCCCCCGTGTATTTCCGTTACCACGATGCATCGTCTCGAGTTCTTTGCATTTCCGTGCACCGCGCCGGAAATTACGGAATACTAATATTTGCCCGTCGCCGTACGCCGGATATTCTTATGCGGTTGCGGCTGGCCTATGCACCAGCTGAGTATTGTGTTTCAAACTGGCGCTACGGATTAATGTCCTTTTACAGGACCTGATTTCCCTGTGGAAAGAGGCCTTCTTCTTGCTTTACAACGCCCATTTTACGAGTCTTTCTGGTTCAGTTTGACACTTTAAGTGCCGCCAGCTTTGACGAAATGCTGTTTGAGATTAGTCAGAACTTTCTGGGTGGTCGTTCCGGAACAGTTTTGTCAAGCCACTAATGGCAATGAAATTTGTAGTTTTTTTTTTTTAATATTAAATCTTTCAGATCAACGGATACTTGATATTTTCCTAACGAAAGTGAGGACAAATATGATATCACTTGGTCTGTTTTTAATTATACGTAATTCGAATTATTTTCGTATTTTTCAATTTTATTGTACATTAAGTATGATTGATAATGGTGCGAGTGAGGTCGTGTTTGGACTCATTTTCATCGAGAAGTCTTCACCAATCGATTGGCAATATTTTGATAAGAATTTCGTAGAAAGTGTAGAAATATAAATTATCATCATCCGAGGATCGGCTACTGGGAGAGGGAAAGGACAGTGGCGTTGTACAATGCAAGCTGCTAGCTCGATTTACTGTCAAAGTTAATATTCAGGCACTTTCGGATAGTGCTTTTAACGGTTTCGAAAAAAATTTCACGTGAAAATACGCCAGAGGCGGCCACAAAGCGGAAATACCTGGGTGAAAATACGCCATCGCCGTTCAGTGCTAGCAACCGTTGCATACATCCGTGACTAACAATTTGGAATCACTCATTGCAATCATCGTGGAAAATATTATTTAATGGAAATAAACTTTCACCCCAAAATAATAAATCTCCAGCGAATCTGTATTTTGCTGTTAAAGGATCAAGAACACCTGAAGCCGCAGATCGTCCACACACTTTCCAATGCAGAGCTGTACTGTTTGGCGCTGGCAAACATTTATTCGGATCCAAATTATCACAACCAGAATCACTGCGGCATTCTGCAAGCGCTTGCCAGAAAGGGTGTCTACCTCGCGGAGCCAAACAATACTCAACTCACCGAAACGATCCTCATTCAAAATTCACCACTCAAAATGGTAAGATCACGTTACAATACAAGAAGGGGATTAGAAAATCCACCAAATTATAAGCAATTACAAATATCAAATTAGTGGATTTAATGGGGGTTCAATCAGTAAGTCCCAGGGATAATTTAGGTTCATGTAATGGAGATGTTACTAATACAAGACACGACAGTAAAGATAGTGCAACCTGGCATAGACTGATCCCTTGTGGAAAAAAATAAAAAAGATTATAGACTAACTTTCTTCCAACCTTACCTTCATTTTTAAAGAAAATCACGT
Source organism: Andrena dorsata (assembly GCA_929108735.1). Taxonomy (NCBI): domain Eukaryota; kingdom Metazoa; phylum Arthropoda; class Insecta; order Hymenoptera; family Andrenidae; genus Andrena; species Andrena dorsata. The sequence continues at coordinate 29,594,319 of OV815489.1, forward strand.
AGTACGCGTGGACGTGACCCTATATGACACCTATACTACATTATACAAAGATACCAAGTCAATTTTTAACCAACTGTACTCATACTGAATCAATTTTCAAATTACATTTCCTCTAAAACGAAAGCTCTTTTGAAACAACAAAGTTTACCTACAGGTTCAATTTATTTCTTCACGAAGACTCTCTATTATTAAATTACATTGTTGTGGTCATTGTACCCTGCGTTTGACGCCATTTGACGCCGTTCGTTGACACTCACAAACGTCACGTTGCAGTCCGCGCATATGGCTGTGATAGAGGGCCTGATGGTCCTGTACGCGAAGGAGGTGGTGACAGGGGATCGAGTCGTCTCGGCGATCCGACGGTTCGAGCCCCAGGCGGAGGTGGACGTTCCGACGGACCACGAGAAGGGGCTCCTCTTCTGGATAAGCCACGCGTCGCACGCGCTGATCGCCAAGATCCAAACGGAGGAGGGCGCCGGCGATAAAACGCGACTGCCGGAGCTGCCAGCTGCCAAGGACTTCCAATCACTGTGCGACGGTGTCGGCCTGGCTGCGGTTGTCGCATTTTATTGCCCCGGCGAATTGAACTGGATGGACATCCGAGTATCGAAGAGACCGTCGGTCGCGGACGCGCTGCACAATCTCTCGCTGGTCCACGCGTTTTGTAACAGATGCTTACCCTATTCCATTTTTCACATGCAACCTGAGGACGTGACGTATATGAGGGGGTAAGAGACGAACCAGATATCGTGTGCCTGGCAGAGATATGATGATTAGAGACACACTATAGTGATTTGCAAGACGATATTTTTGAAATTAGAAATGGGAAAATGTACTTTTGCTGACTCGCTGTAGGCAGAGTTGGGCATTAACAAAACTAAACATTATTTAAATAACAAATCGAATAAAAGCTATTTTAACTTTAGATTATTCCACGATTAAAGTTATTCTTTTATTCGACACATGACGAATGATTTTTTAAAATTTTTATTAGTCATTCGAAATTTTTTTTAAATAAAAATTTTACCCATCTCTGGTTGTAGTGTTGAATTTATTGAGTCACATTCCTTGGGGAATAGCTGAACACGAATTAATTCGTTTTAATGAAAGTTCTTCCTTTGCAGTAGTGTGATTATTCAGTTTTCGCGAGTAATTCTGTCATTTAGTTTAAAGTGAAGGCATTTTATTGTGACGAGTTAACCCGGCTTCTTCGATTAACAGATTAAAGTGACATATCACTGTGACGATATCACTGTATCTCTGTCAGGCACGATACAAATCTTTAGAAATATTCTCTGCATGAGTTAGTAATCAGTTAGACTGGAGCTTTTGTCGTATGATTTTTAACATTCAACTGGTGGGATGATGTACGCATTTAATTGGGGTAGTTTGATACAAAACAGAAGGATACCCTCCTATCGTTTAGAGTATTACACATAAACATTTTCAAGTTCGTCAGGTGTCTATTGTAACCTCTACAAAATTACTGAGTTATTCTAAGCTGATCAGTTGAAAGTCAACTTAATGTCTTTTCAATACAATTTAAAAAAAGTGTCTATATCACTCCTAGCTATTAATGCTCAGAATTTTAATTCACCCGTTGTATAAAAACGAATTCATAAATCTCTCGTTTTAGTAATCATTTCACAGCTATTTTGCATGTTGCATAAGAAATCAATATAAATTCGTGGTCTTTCTGTTCCAGCAAATTTCTTAACATATACCATAAAGTAGAATTCAAAATTGAAAATAATTTGGCTTTACTACAACAAGTAGTAACTGCTGCTGTAAATGAAAACGACAGACGGTACTGCACCCATGCCATAGTTTAAATTCTCTCCCTCTCTCTCTCTCTCTCTCTGACCAGGTCCATGAAGCAAAATTTAGTCGTTTTCCTGGCGGACATGTACAACGTGCTGGAAATCCACCCTGCAAAGTGCGTACGTTATCCTGGCGAGGAGAGGGCGATGCAGTTCTTAGATGGTACGTAGAGCATATGAAACACACCTGAATGACATTCTCGATTAATAGCATTTGGAAAGATTTGTTCGACACTATGAACGCACCCTTTGATCGGGAAGGGTTCATGAACCTTGGTATCGGATTAATGTGATTGGTGAAGGCTGCGTACATTCTGTATTGGACTTACCCGTTCTATCATTTATTTTATTATACTTTTTTTCCATGGAATTCCGTTTCTGTTGCGGGCAATGTTTCTCCGTTGTTTGTTTGCTTGCTACTGAGTGTTAACAGGTACGGATCATCAACGGATAATTACTCGACGACTACACTGTACTCAGTGGTTTCTGAACCACGCGTAAATAATTCTGTGTGTATCGCGTGGAAAAAATATGGTGAGCTTCCTGAGGTACTTCCAAAGTGGTAGATTATTGCTCAGAAGTATTCTATAATTTATATTCTTCTCCAAGCAGAATTGAAAGGGGCTGTGACCCCTTTCCAACCCCCTTCAGTTTTACTCTCGTGAACTACGCCCCCGAAGCTTCCAGAACCTCACTACATTTCTTTCATCAAGTACACATATATCTGCCTACACGTTAGGCGTTCCCAATGACTTCGTTCTACCACGAATGGTCTACCGAAAAAAAAGGAAGGTGGACGTTGCCCGCAGTTGGAACGGTGATCACGCTTTTTATCAGTGTCAGTACACACACTCGTTCCCAGTCTCGAGATCCAGGTTCCCTAGCAGCGACTAATAAACGCATCTTGTATTGTTATCCTCCCCGTTCAATTGAGTCGACCTTAAGTCGCGTAACGGATAGAGTTATGTATGAAAAGGGGAAACAATGAAACAACCGACGATCCTTCCACGTATGGTATTCACTTTAATGTAAAACTGTAATATTTCCATATATTTCTATGGCGTAACCTTCTTGATGCTTGACAACAACGCTATCCTCGCCTTCTTCTTTCGTCAACCTCCGGTTGCCAATGAACGAATACACGGGTGTGCGGTGACGGGTGGCAGACTGCCCGCGCAATAGTCATGGCGTAGCTCATAAAAGAAGTCTACCACAGTCTATAGCTCCGATACCTGATCTGAGAAGCAACCTCTCCGTATCCGCGCCAGGCTTCACAGGTACCCACACGTTACCAAACAACCAAAAAAAAAAAAAAAAAAAAAGAGATCATGACAAACAGCTAGGTGGTATTCCCTTGAATTTCGCAGGCTGACAGTGTCGATTTGTTAAAAACTAAACAAAGTTCAGGTTTTCCGAGGGATCGAGAACCTCTCAAGTTTGTCGTTCGTTCCTCGACTGTTTTTTTCTCTCTGTCTCTCTATCTCTCTCTTCCTTGGTTTCTTTCTGTTCCATTTTACTTTCTTCTTCGTAGATCACTGCATTTTAAATGCGACCGCATTCACGCGTTCCCTTCGGTCTACCATTTTGGTACCGCGTATACATGGACGATGAGAACTATATTTAAATAATTGACGGTGCATCATATTTATTAGTCAATTTCTTTGCCGATGGATCATTATAACGTGGATCTAGCGGCGTGCAGGATTTTATGTAAAGTGGTTGTTGATGTAATAGTCCTGCTTGAAGCGATGCTGAGAGGTTCAGTTTTGGATAAATTTGTTTAATGGGAATTGAGAGATTCGGGAATTTCTGCTGGATAATATTGATTGTTAACACATTGTGGTTCATATTATTGGGAAGGTTGTTTTGTCAGATTTTATTTACCCCTCTGTTACTACTTTATACACTTTGGTGTCATCCTTAAATTACGTAAGGCTTTTTGGGGTGGAGGGGTCACGAATTTCTTAATTTTTCTTATAAATGTAAGAGGGTTGAGAGAGGAATTTTTAACCTAATTTTCTGAAGAAGCGTTATAGGAAAGAATTTTAATAGCTGAAAAATTGCAATGTAAGGAATATTAGATAAGGAAGGGGGGAGGGGTTGGAATATATAATTTTAAGAATTCTTGTACTGGAGCAGGAAGGGGGTAAGAAATTGCCAAAATTATTCTTACATAATTTAAGGACGGCCCCTTTGCTAAAAATGACTAATTCATACCATTTTGCTGATGTTTGAGGGTGTGATATCTCTGCAAGCAGCCTTTCTCAAATGCTATATTATATTTTAAAATTGAAATATAACGAGTCACAGTAATATTTGATAAATAAAGAGTGAATTAAATATTTAAGTTCAAATTGGAATTCTGTGAGTGAAATTTCCAATTGAATTTCACCGTCCATACATGTATATACGGTACAATTAATTTTCGATTAACAATTCATTGAGTTTAAGATCATTTTCAAGTGACAAAATGATGTTTTCAATTTTTATTTGTTATTTTCTACAAAGATCATGTACGGGGTGTCTCAAGTGCGCTTCGCTAAAAATTTTCAAAGTTTCCTTTCTCCTCCACAGAGGAATACCTGAAACAAAAGGTAAACTAATTTTCGGAGCGTCTACTTTTCCATCAAATCTAATTAAACAAACAGAACTATTAAACCAGCAGAAAACAGCCCACCACAAGTTTCACATCCCTCAAATTTCGCACCCTGAAAATTAGTGCAACAGTCTCTCGTGGATGCAAAGAGGAAACCTTGAAAATTGTTGGCGACACTTACGCGATACCATTCTTCACATCATTTTCTGTTTCCCGTATTTTATTGTCACCGTTGTGCGCAACATGTTCACGTATTTGCTTATTAAACGCAACATGCTACTGAGCGAATTGAAAACAACGTTTGCACACGGGGAAAATGAAACGAGTCAGTGGAGAAAGGAGTCTGTTCGCTTTATCAGTCGGAAGAAATGCGTTCTGCATTTAAAACGTGGCCCGATGGTGTTTAGATTAACTGTGCAGCAAGACGCAGATATCACGTAGGCGCACTGCTTCTTACTAACGGCGTTTATTTGCATAATGCTTGGTGCCATGAAGCATAGCGAGGTCCATTTTGGACAAGATTGCATGTCAGTCTGCTTTGTGCATATATGTTCTTTCATTTTCTATCGTTTCTTATTATAAACATTCGGTTGATCGGTTGCTGCTTGCGTTGCCGCGCCAGCTGCCAGTTCGATTTTTGTGTTCCTGCATGATGTCTCTTGGTCTTGTATCATTGAGTGATGCAGGGTGAAGTCTGGACGATTCATTGATATATATACATATATATCCACCCCATATTCAGTTGGTATACTTGTTTTGCAAACGTACATTTGTCTACGTTATTGCGTGTGTTTCGTATTTTATGTCTGTTCCGTAATCCTTTCTTTTGTACTTTGTTTTTATTCCTAGTGGGTGACTTGTGACACCTTACCAGAGTGATTAGAAACGCTAGAAACTTAGTTTGTAGCATTGAGCTCTCAGTGACGACATTGACAGTTTCATACGTGTCGCGAACTCTCGATTGCTTACATAAATAATTATTGGTAGATAATTGTGAGTAGGGTAGATGTCCCAATTACTGCTAGTATCCCTATTACTACCATTTTATTTATTTTATTATAAAAACGTAACGTATAAAGAATAGTGTAAAATAATAATAATAAGAAGAAGAATAGTCCCAATTTAATAAAACATTTTTTGTGCACTATTCTCTGTCCTTTACGTTTTTATTAAGTAAAATAAATAAAGTCGTAGTAATAGGGACACTGATAGTAATTGGAGCACCTACCCTAAATGCTTCTTGGAAGATTCGTTGAATTGTGAAGTATTATACGTAAGCGAGATGAGGGTGGAAGGAGATCGAGGGTTATGTGAATCCTACGAGGAAAAACTTTTCAAGATCATTTAGGTATTTCCTTCCTCTTTAAAACAATACCTACATTTTTTAACACAAATAGAAAAGACACAATAAATATTCGATAACATCATAAGATGTGGATCTTCGTTTTATATCTTCTTTGATCTCCATACATTTAATCCCTTGTATGCAAAGATCCAAACGTTTAGCGTATCCTGTGTGCGGAAATATTTCACTCGTATATACTCACTATACTTAAGGAACGCCAGTGGGCGTTCTCCGCACACGCATAGTGATTATTGAACACTTAATATTTTCCATTCAACGTATCGCAGGACATACGTTCACTTACTGCTTGAATTGTTAAATCTTCCAAGTAATTATCGTAGACTACCACCATCTGTTGAATTAGTTGTAGAAATATTAACCCTTTGCACTCCAAGTATACCTGTTAGTAAGTTGGAGAGCAGGGGGTTTAGATGCATATCACGTACCACATACTTGTACTACATGTTCACTGCGAATTTTTCTTAATTTCGCGAATCTTCATCACTGAGGGCTCGATAGAACTTTGTACCCATCAGGCGAGTGTACATTTCTCCTGTGTATGTTAACACGAGCTTTTGTCCCCTCATAGATCTTGGTTCCGGAAACTATGCGTGTATTGAAATTTCCATGCCCCGATTCTGACGAGCCGTGTTTATACCGCCCATTTGCAACGCGATTAATCGCCACTTTACACATATATTTTCGGCCCGCGCACAGAAATTTCGCACGCAAACGTTTCGCTCGGTGTGCAATTTGGAGCAATTATAAATATTGCACACCGATCGGAGAATCCTTCCGAACCATCCATTCTGTCACACGTCAGAAGAGATCACTGATTTAGATGTGTCGGTATTATTCTCTAGATGCGTGCGTAAACAATCGATTCAGCATTGAATTATTTTCTAGTTGCGAAAGCACCGCCCTCCTCCTCCGTCAAGAAGTCGCAATCGCTGCAACAGACTGCCGAGAATTATTCTCACGACGACAGGTACGTTCTCGCATTGCATTTTCGTCTGTTCTTTTTCGATTGGTAACAGAAGGCATTCAGCATATCGTGAATTGCGTCTAAACGAGCCTCCTTTAGACTTGTTACGCGCGCTGGTTGCGACATAAAGTATAATCTGTAGGCTCCTTCTTACGATATCTCCTCATTTGGAATAATTAAGTAAGACAGGTAGTAATACGGTGGAGCCTCGATTATGTGAACACTGTGTATCCAGTGTTATTAAGTAAAGGAATTGTCTCAGGAGCTATCTGAAGAGTAGAAACGAAACGTGAAGTAGTAATTGAAGTAAGAATTTATGAAAGATCACCATTCAAGAGAACAAAGGCAAATACGGCTGATGTGAAAAGTCAGGACGGGGGAATTAAGATTCCTACACGTTTTAAAGAGTTGTGAATAGAAACTGATTGATTACCTCGAGTAACCGAGGTTTTACTGTGGCCACTAACTCGAATGAAGACTTTTATATTAGATCATAGAGTAAGGGTCTTAAAAAATACAAAACTGTTACATATTTTCCTCCGAAGTACAGGAGAAAGGAAGTCGTCAGAATAAATTCGCTTTATTTAACTTGAGAAGGTTTTAGAAACTCTGAAAGGGAGGACATTTATTACCAGGATGTTAATCTGGATTACACCAGCTCCAATTTCCAGAAAATAGTTAAAATATACAAATACAGATATGGCTGAATATAAGAATATTTTTGAATACTGTAGATCGCGGAATAGATTTTAATTAGATAGAGGAATAATTTTTTTAAATAATTTTGTTTAATATTCGAGAGATGCAATAAATTTTTCGAATACTGTACAGACATAATAAATTAGTTCGAACAGTTGAACGTCTTATCAGCTGCAAATCTGTGTGCAACTACGTTTCGTTCTTTTCTCCTATCATTTCTGATTTCCTCTTCTCCCACAGACGAGCGGGGAGTGAAGAAAGCTTCGTCGTCCATCGTGGCAAAGGCATTCCTACGTTAAGCTCCGTGGCTGACGAGAAATCGGTGGCCAGAGCAGAGGCCGCTGGTCGGCCGAGCAACTGGGAAGATCAGAGGAGGAGTTCTTACGCTGGCCGACGATCTAGGCGCAACAGTGTTTCGGATGACTCTCAGCTGACCATAGAAAACTTTGGCGGATCTCAGGTACACAAATTGCAGCGATCGTTCATGCTCTGTCTATCAGAGAACAGTCTCTACTTAGTCTGTAGAGGGATTTTTTACTGCTCTTCAAGCGCACGCGCTGTTTCAATATTTGTTCAAGTACGGTACCAAAGTTATTTCTCTTAGACACGAGTTTTCCACCACTTCTTTCACCAGAAGATATCGAAATGGCGGAAATTTGGATTTTTATAATAAAATTCGAACTCTTAAGAACCTCTCAAAGGTGATTATATCGCGATCCAGATGCTCTCTGGACCAAAATCTCTCTATTGATAAATTTCTCTATGTATTTAATTAATAATTGAATATTTGAATGTTTATATTTTGAAAAAATATTTATATTATATTCGTTTCTAAGTATTAAAGGAAGGATGGTTAAGGAACAGCGTTTTATTTGCAGGATAATCTGCACAACTTCGGTAGAAATCCAGACAAGGAGGTTGGAGCGCATATAGGGAAACTGAGCGCGACAGAGCCGACGTTGCCCGCGAGGTCGAGCGTCCAGGACGTGTACGGTAGTGGTGTGCAGCACATTCTCGCGGATAATGGATATGGCAACGACGAGCCCCCTCGATTGCGAAGGCAAGCCTCGAACTCCAGCTTGGACAACGTTGCTCTCAAGCAGATTTTACATTCCAGTGAGAACGATAACTCTGAAGGGGACACGGCCAAGTTAGCGAGCTTCGCGAACTTGAACAGGCAAAGCTCGGAGAAAGCGATCAATCTGACGTACACGGAGCAGGAGCGCGAGGATAACACGAGCAAATCGAACCTGTCCAACAAAAAGCACGGCCAGACCAATGGGAACGGGAACGGCGAGAAGAAGACCACGTTCGCCACGTTACCAAACACCACCACGTGGCAGCAGCAGAGCAACCAGCAGTCCCAACAGGTGGAACAGCATTCTGTCGGTACGTATGGATTATTTAACCCTTTGGGTGCTGACCGTTCGAACGTTCAGCGTACGCGGCGTGCGGGACTCCTCTAGCCCCGTCTCTTCACCACAGTCGCTGAACGCCCGTCAGCGTTCTCCGCACACGCTGCATGCTCTCAGCCAGCGCGCATACACGCGCGCGCATAGCACCCAAAGGGTTAAAGTAGTTCTGTCTCGCGTGAAAGCAACTCTGGATACTGACCTGGCGAATGTAACGTTCCTGCGAGCAGATGAGAATGGCGGAAACACGATTATGGCCTCGCAACTGAATAATATTAGATTGAAGCTGGAGGAGAAACGCCGTCACATAGAGAACGAAAAGAGGCGAATGGAAGTTGTTATGTCGAAACAGCGGCAGAAAGTGGGAAAGGCCGCGTTCTTGCAAGCCGTCACGAAGGTAAAATGCGTGATTCCAATTTTAAATTCACAATCTCCCATATCGAACAACATTAACGACTTTCAGCCTGACCATGGCCGCTTTGATGGTTTGTTTCCTTCACGAAGAGATAGGGCGTTGAATGAGTAGAGCGTAAAGCCAACGTCTCTTGAACCTAATGAAATGACAACACTGGATCTCGGTTTCTCTTTTTGTTTTATCGCAAGTAGAAAGGAAAGGTACATCGAAGTTGTTGAAACGAAACAGAGCATTGAATACAGCCATGGGGCACTTGAAATATGTAGCCACGGGTGTTTAGTATAGAGCAATGCATAATTGTAACGTGGAACACTAAACAGTTTCTTTTTCTTCTACGATAACAGTTCGTTTAGATTTACCAAAGTGTCCAGTATTTATTCTAGACTTCTGTGTGTTTTCATTCCGTACCTGGCTGTATTACTGTGATTATTTTCAAGTAGTGTGCAAGCAGGCTTGCTATAATAACCTTTTATTTCAGGTAAACGCAGCATACTTTATCCCCCCCCCCCCCCCAGTATTTATTCGTTTTTGTAACATCTATTCCTATATATATATTATTAGTTTTTAGAGTAATGAATTTGCGTGCGTAGTTGCAAGTGCGATATAATATCGACGCCCATCGTCGTTAACGCAGATAATTTTGATTGCCAGCAATATTGTTGTAACACGTCTTTCTTTTCTCATCTTTCAGCTGTACTCGGTGGTAAGTGCATGCTGGCGAGATAAAACTATATTAACAACAGATTTAGGAACTGATACGTAGGCTGTACAGTTTGTATAATAAAATAGGTTATTAATTATTTGAATGCCATTCTCGTTTTTCTGCTTTATACGTTTCTCATATAGACAGTCTCTAAATGAATATAAGTGTGAATGTATATTTAAAAAAAGGAGTGAAATTTATATTAATCTGGTGACGGCATGCATGCTTGACGTTAGTTTATAGCAGGGTTGGGCATTAAGTAAATAAACAATTATTTAAATAACGTATGTAATAAAAGTTACTTTAACTTCAGATTATTCTACGAATAAAGTTAATTTTATTATTTCTCGAGGGTTTCAACTTCAGCGTCGAATAAAGTTTTTAACTTCAACTTTATTCGACACATGACGAATAATTTTTATTTAAATAAAAATTTTGCCCATCTCTGGTTTATAGCAATTTTTTACTGAGAAAATTACATTCAAACTTACTTATTTTCACTATTCACTAGTAACAATAATTAGAAACAATTAAACACTATTTAAACTTAGATAAAAACTATATTAGTTTTTATTCATAACAGTGCAAGTATTTTAGTCTGCTGAGACTAGAGACGTCGCACAGGTTTACTTTATCCAAAGTTCTCGTGCACCACCAGATTTCTTATTTCACATATTTGAACGGAGATATAAGATCGTGCAATAGAGCAAGAAGCCTTTAGCAATGAAGTATCCGCAAGTTGAATTGGCTTTGGCATTTAGCGCTTGAATGTAACGTGTATAACTTGGCTGTGGAGACACAATCCGACCATGGTGTGGTGGTTGGTGACATATTGGCCCCGGCATATGCGGACTCCAAGTACTTAACAAGGCACGGTGCTTGGGCTGGTTGCAGGGTAAGGTTAAATCTCCCTCTTCATCAACGTCCGGGGGGGACAGTCCGGCCGAAATTGGTCCCCCCACTCCTGTTACCTCCGGATCTTCGGGGGAGACCCCGACAAGCGTTTCCGAGACGACCCCCGTACCCCAACAACCCTCGCAAGAAAAACCACAGAGACCCTTCTCGCTCAAGGTACGATATATCATAAAACAGCGCTCCCATATTCGACCGATTTGAGGAAGACCCGCTGAACTTAATTCGCTGACTTGTCTCTAGCCGGTTTACATGCTTACGTTTGGCTTCCAGACATTTTAATTTCTTTTCGTACCTCTCTTATTCATAGCATAATTAAAAGAGCAGGTCTTAAACACTTATTTTAAACGATTAATACACGAGATTACTACCGAAGCAATGACAATATACGCCTATAATATGCTGCAAGCAACATAGAAGATGCGCTTTGTATAATTTCTTATTAGTGGACAGTCCCGATCGAGTTTCTAACAGCGAATGACTATCCCGCTTCTTATCGCTTACACTTAGCCATAGAGGAAAACGAAACGGCCCCGATGCGTTCTGTGGTCTCCGAGAGACATTCTACTCCCGTTCGGATGCAAATCTGTAAAAATTATCCTCCTCGGAATGCATGGTACGGTACTAAACACTCCCTGGGCAAGACTAGAGATGTGTATTAAATTTTCTTTACGACTGTTTGCGGTGGTGGCTCTTTACACTTGTGTTTCTAAACACGCTCTGGCACAAAACATTAACAACCAGTGTTAATCCTGTTTTTCAATACGCATATACTGTATGTGTGAATAATTTGAGATGAACCGATTCAATGGTTGTACATATGTACATTTTTACGTGTGTAGTTAACTGTAGCCATTGGTCTGTGTTGATTGTAATCTTGCCTGTTACTTTAATTGAAACGCACTCGAAATGGCAATATTGATATTAAATGAATCTATGAATACAATATCTATGGATTATCGCCATGGTTACATTACCTAGCATAGAGGATCTTAAAGTCGAATGAAATCTTATTCTATTTTTCACGGACATTAAACTTCTTTTTGTATGTAGTCGTACATCTGCAGTTCAGATACGTACTTTTTCTATAAATATTTGCATACTCGCAAAATACATAATAATATATGAAATTAGGAGTGTCTTCCACTATTAATTATTAACACCTTGAAGATGGCGTATCGTGAGAGGCCCAGTGGGAGTCACGTTCGTTCCTTCTCGTAAAAAGTAAAGAGCAATACTTTTAAACACTTTTAAAGAGCAAAAAGTAATTTAGCGTGCCCACTAGAAACATTATCTTTGTGGTTCTTCCTATATGAATATTAATAACTTGCAATGGATGCCTGAATAGTGAGAAAGGCGCCATCGTGAATGTGTTAATAGCTGCGATGGATGTCGTATAAAAACATGAACAATTACAGCTACCTGTGGATGTACATTACACGAATGACATTAGAAAATGTTCTATGTACAGTTTGTAAATAATTCTTCCATGCTTATACTGATGACTGTAGGAAATTAGCGAGGACGTTCGGGACGTTGAGCATAAATGGTTGGAGCATGACGGTAATGCACCGTTTATCGAAACAAGGCGTACACCAGACATTGAGAACATGGACCTCGAGCAGTATCATCAGTCTATATCACAGTCAGTATTCACGTTCATCACACGAACGGCTTTATGGTCATCCGACATCTAGACTCTGTTGAACGGACACATCTTTTCACAGAATGAATTCCAGCCTTAGTGAAATACAAGCCGACATACAACGCTTGGCGAACCAGCAGAATCAGATACAGCAGCAGCATTTAATGACGCACCACCAACAACAAATGCAGCAGCAATTGCACCAGTTGCAGAGCCTCAGCCAGCAACATTTGCAAGTACGTGCGTTTCTCTTTGGCCACCACGCGTTTTTGTATTCATTTCACTGCCCTGCGATAACTAGTGTATTGTTTATGTTGTTTAGAACTATGGGATCGCGCCTATAAATCCGTTACCATCGAAGCTACAGGATTCCCAGCAGTCGCAGTTTTATTTACACGACCAACCACAATTGCAGAGGCGAATGTGGGGTCAACCGCCCCCTACGCAAAGTTTAGCAAATGAAATGGCTGCGGTTGGCTACCAACAGGCAATTGATCCAAGATATGGTTCTCAGTCAGCAGGTACGTGCAGGTTCCTTTGTCAATTGTAGCTTAATCCACGTAGTGTCTGGTGTTTTGATACAAATATTCCAAGTTCCGGGAAGTATATCCGCGAATTGCTTGATCTGTAGTTTATCAGCAAGATTTGCGCTTGTACCAAGACACACGGAATTGGGTAACGCATCCACCGCAACAGAAAGGATTCGTTTTGCACGACACTACTCAGGAACCGAGGTACCTCAATGGCGGGGATCATAGTCTTTGTAATAATCAAATGAGTCACCCTGGTTCTACATATCCAGCATCTTCATCTATCTTTAATCAAACGCCACCATCTTCTGCTAGTCCTCAACATCGTAATGCTGTAAGTACCTTCCTGTCTTCGATACTTTACAATCGTACACTTAAGATTAGGAATTAATAAGTTTCATTATTGTATTTCACGGAGATAACGTTAAACTTTATTTACATATCTCACTATTATTATTCGTTATCCCATAAAATTTTTGAAATTCCAATTTGTCAAGCTTCTATTTCTATCGACGCATTTGAAGCGTATTGGTAAAAAATGTAAAAAGAGTAAATATATCGTTACATCCTCAATTTTATTTCGGTTGACGTCGACATCATGTTCATTCGCAATGATTGCATGTCATTTAGTTTTTTGGTCGCATAGGCGCTAAAAGAATTACTTCATGTATATAAGCAGCAGTCATGGAACGAGTTAGTGATGTAATGTACATTTATAGATGCTCTTAAGACTTAGTATGGCAGACACTGCGCCAACCGAAGTTTCAACGTCCGCGCGATTGCACTTCTTACGGAATTATCCATTCTTTTTTAAAACCTAGTCAACGATATTAACAATATGCATCTTTTTTATTCGTCCACTATCAGTAATTCGTATAATTATTCATACGAGGTTTGTTTTTTTGTGTTTAAGTTGACAGCGAGTTGACGGTCGATTGTGTTACACATATCGTGTTTACAAGTGTCACGTTGTGCTCATTAAAAATACAATTGAATATTATTAAATGAAAAGAATACTCGTTTGATTGGCAAAAGATCTTCTCGCGTTATTATTTTCATTGAAGTTAAAATTTCTAAACGCAGGTTCATCGAATAAGTCAGTTAATGAGTGAAAGCCCCGAACCAAAAAGGCCAACTGTACATCACATACCAATGAAATGTGAAAGCCCGACGGAGAAGAGACAAGTGACTGCGTTGCATGCTCCTGTTCCCGCCCCACCAGTCGACGATATGAAGCCTCAGAATATATCGTTCATTGGTAAATACATTCTTCCCTTCTCCGTTCAAGAGCGTTTCTTTTTTTCTGCAGCGATCATTGCTTCTATGGTTTTGCCGTCATTTTCTGTTCGTTTACTCGGCGATATGTTTTAAAGGGAATGACGATGAGCTTTCGCACGGTATAAGAGGTTTACACATCACGTCCGGCAGCCGTACATATAGAATTCCATCACCAACTAGACCTACGATATCGCGTAATTCATTTCAACCTCATCCATCATTAAGAGAAGCCACGCCATCTCCATCAGGTACTCCGGAGGTTACACCGCTCGACCCCACCGACGCTGGTGAAAAAGGGTTCTACATTTGCTTCGACAATGACGCACCGAAGAAACCAAAGCCGACTCTTAGAGTGAAAAGGACATCCCCCAAGAAGGTAAATGGAAGCCGCAGATCCCCGTCGTTCGTACTTTACGATTAATACAACTGATTGTCTCGTGCTTTATCTCAGGAGAGGACTGCGGCGTCGTACGTCGAAAACGAAGATTTCAGCGTGCGCCCCGAGTCTCCATCCGTCATCGTTGTCGAGAGGCAGAAACAGTTGGAGTCTCAACGGGAATTCGATCGGGAGAAGCAACGTCAAGCGGACGAGAGGGAATTCCATCGGCAAGAAATGAGGGACAAAGAGCTGCAAAGGGAAATTGATAGAGAGAAGCAACGGGAGCGGCATGAAGCCAGTGCGGACAGTCGGCAATCTGGAGTCGGTTTAATAATTGGGAATCAGCTTGCGAATCCTGACCCAGTGAGTTTGGCACAGGCGAGTAATGTAATGCGTCCGTTCTGTTTTACATTATAATTTTATATTTCTAGAATTCCCTGGATGAAATGGAGCGGAAGAAAGAGCGCATAATGCTGCTGTCGCTGCAAAGAAGGCAGCAGCAAGAGGAAATGAAAGAGAGGAAAGAGGCGGAGGCACAGACGCGTCGGGAGCAGGAGAAATTAAAAGCAGAGGAAAGAGCCCGTAAAAAGGACGAGGAGAGGCAACGAAGAGCAGCTATTTTGGAACAGCATAAAGTAAAGAAGGCGATAGAAGAGGCAGAAAGAGAGGTGTGTGCTCTGTCTAAATCTGTCGTGAATATTTCCTCGTATCAACTAGGCTATAAAATGTCGTTGCGAATTTAGGGCAAAGTTATCGATAAAGAGCTTCTCAATGCAATAAAGCCGACAAAATTGCGTAACAAGACTGCAACCACCCGACCGCGGCCCAAGACGATTCACGTGGACGCCGGGGCCGAATTGGACTCCGGGGCGCTGACGCCTAGTCGCGGGAAGAAGGGCTCCTCTTCCAATCTAAGCACAGGTATGACAACGAACGGTTCAGCAGTAATGATTTGTTGCAATGATCACTGTTTCTTGGAGATTAATCGCACACACGTAAGAGAGATTCAAATAGGACTCGCGTGGCTTATTCACGTTTACGTACAATTAATATTAGACATCTCTGTCTGAGAATATTTCCACGATGCTACGTACAGTCATCTCCAAGATAACAAATACCACTGCTATCGTAACAAGTGTGTCCCTTTGGTTATAATACTCTAATAGCTACAGTTTCTAAATGTTGTCATGTAATTTTTGCATTTCATTCTGTGCATGGCGAAAGATTCAAAGTCAGAGAAGTTTGACCCTGTTTTATTTTATTTTTTACTTAGTAACGCCGTCTTTTTCCATACTGATTCTTTTTCCGTTTTGGTTGTAATTGTTTTTTTTTACGAGTTATCTCACCCAGTCACAATTCCACAAGCTCCAGATTTTCTCAGCTATGCTAGTTTCTCAGGCGACTGTTTAAAATAGAGGCATTGAATGATAACGCAGGCTGATCGATCTGTCATACATACCCAAGACCCATTTCCAATGAACTAGAATAGTGAAGAAAATTCGAGCTGATCGTTTTGCACTAACACACTTACTGTAGCGTCGCTGACCTCCCCGACGATGAGGCGAGACTACTACAGAGGCTCGCAGGACAGTCTCACTGCTGCCCATTTCGATGAACGACGTTCCGGCCCTCTTTATCGGGGCGGCAGTCTCAGGGGTATGCACACCACACACTCTCTGACCTCGCATTTGTATCCGAGACATCACATATATCTATACTTGTTAGCTTCTGCGTAAACAAGTATGCATACGAAAGTGCTAAACGAGCAAAATAAAATTAGGACATTCGATTTGTTTCTTCTATGGTTATTAACACGCCGATTGAAAGTTTTTCTTTTCGCTTGTACTTGCTGCTTGACGTGTAACGATGAAGTTTTAAACGATATCGTCACTATACTGTGATAACGTGTCTTGCACATAACCGAAGAAAGTGGAATATACTTCGAGGATACAGGTTGCGAGATAATGGACAGTAGAAAATAAAATGGTTGATCCTACGGGAGAAAATAAGACGAAAGTCAAGAGTAACGAGATTGCGACGAGGGCTTCGTTGTTTAGTTAATAACCAGCTTTACTACGCGGCTTCGCTCGAAATTTAGATTCTGATTTTATAACAAAAAAATTGTTTTAGTTTCTTTTTTGTGAAAATAGTCACATTCATCTGGATTAGTTATACATATTGAGCTGAAACGACAGATAAACACACGAACATATAGAAGCTTTTTGCTTTATATATTAAGATAATCAGCGGCTGTACAGTTGCAGCGTTACTGACCTACACAACACGTGCCGCTGATCGCCAAGTTGCCGTGCTTCGGACGTTCCTGTCCCGAATTTGGAAGAATTAATAACTAATCTCGCTACTCTTGAGTTTCGTCTTACTTTCTCACCTAGAATTACCTATTTCATTTCCCACTATCTGTTGCCGAACACCCTGTATATTATTACGTAAGATTGAAAGATATCGAGCCACATATCGTGCCTGATACTACGTTCAAAATTGTAATTCGTACAGAATTAGAGATGTTTCGTCATAGCACTTTTCCTTCGTACGATTCTGCATGCCTGAATTTCTTTTATAATATCTGTCAACTATGTAGTGTAATGTGCGTAGCGACACATATTCGAATTATTAGTAATTAGTATCGTTCTGGAGATGAACTAACTGATTGTAATAGAGGTGTACCCTATTTTAGTATCTTCCGTAGATTCGCCTGACGACGGCAGAGGCTCGTCGCCTTGTCGAAGTATGAATCAACTTGGTCGCCGTGGCTCCTACAAGACATCCAGAGGTGGGTTGATCATAATACGTAGAAAGAATGCCGTATCATGTTCCTTAAACGTTTGGCTTGACGAAAGTAGACTCGTTGCAGGATGTATCACTGGTATGGGCAGCTACGTATGAATCTTACGATGTTGAATATTTCATTAGCCTTTGATATTATTCTCCGATATACCCGAGTAAAAGGTTACTTGAGGGTATGACCTTTGTTTTATTTTAAGTAGCGCCTTATAGTAGATATCTTTCAGTTGGAACGCAACGTTGTTCTGCACCAACCTGCACCGGCTACCTTGAGTTTTTGATGTTCCTAGCGGACATGGCTCGTAGTTAGACTCTGCCCTCCCTCGATGCAATGACGTACGATTGAAGCATCCCCTACTATTAAATCTTTGATCGTACTTAGCGTTTTGGAATGTAACAAGGTAAACATTGCATTATTGCAGATGTGCAGGAGCCTCAGCAACAGGTTAGAGGCAGGCCTAAATACCCGAGTTACCAAAACTTTAAGGGGAGAAAGTCTAATTCCTTGATGAATTTGTGTGGTAAGAAGCACCAGTGACTTGGAATACGTTTATCCCCCTTCTATCGTACAATCAATATTACGTGTCCCGTACACCGTTCCAATTTTTCGTAGGCTATAGCGTACACACGTAGTCGCATGGTGGCAGAACGGAGCACAGGTGGCAGTGATATACTTACACGCAAACACCAAACAGCACATTATTTATACAGCTTCAAAATTCTATCTGCTATTGCGTTTGCGTTTTATACGGCCGTTACTTGGAGAATCGATTGGTTGCACGAGTTTGTGCTACTCTCAGGGGCGGATTTAGCGTCCATAGGCTAATAAGCGTCTCGTTGCCACGAAATATCATAAAATATTTTAATTTGAAAGAGATAATTATTGCTAATTTGCTACGTGAAAAGAAAGCGAATTGTTTTCAAAGGTGTCTCAAGCTTTTGCGTTTATTTTAAACATTTTTCAATCTCTTCCGCCCCAAGATTTATGCAAATCCGCCTCTGGCTACACTGTCATGTTTGAATGCCAACGCTTCGCGTACAACTGTATTCCTTTAGACGGTGCTTGGCAACAGCAGATGGAGTTTTCGATTCTCATTCACAGGATAACTCATTTGCTGCATTAGATACGATTAAGTTGATGCTTGTTGGGCTTATTGTTGTACAGCACTGGTTCTGGGTACCGATATATTCAGTGTTTTTCAGATTATTGTTGGTGGTTCCAGTTTCCATTTAATAACCTTTCACTCTGACTCACATTTAGGTCCTGTATCATACGGTTATCCTATCACTTACTTTGTATATGTATTTGTTCTGTCATTCCTCTCTGTTTTTATTTCCAGGTATTATGGTGACGCGGCACAGTAAATTCATCTGCGCCGAATGTACGGATTCGTCGAATAAATTAAATGATTACACCATTAAATGGATGTGCACAGTTGCAAGATGAATTTGCTGTGCCTCATTTGTCCGTCTAAGACCGCAAAACTTATCGCTAGCAGTCGTGTATCTCATAAAAAAATTGAATTCATTTATCGTTCCTGGCCGCGTATCGCAAAGTCTTAGAAACAATAGAACCCGGTACAGATTGTTGAAGTCGTCCTCGTTTATCAAGACTCCTGTTGAAATAGCTCCTTAGCTGAACTTAGAATCATAAGAAGCTTTCTACGCTCCATAAACGAAAATAGGCAGCAGATAGAATCAGAAAATCTTTGGCCCTTCATGCCCGTGCGATACTTTTACATGCGAACATTTTGAATTTTATGTATTGGACGCAAGCTAATGAAGATGGATATTCTTGAAGGTCTCTCGTAAGTCTAACAAGTGACTAATATCTCTCGGTCTTATCAGGAACTAACAGTTAATAATTAATATAAGTTAACT
Organism: Andrena dorsata; assembly: GCA_929108735.1. Lineage (NCBI taxonomy): Eukaryota > Metazoa > Arthropoda > Insecta > Hymenoptera > Andrenidae > Andrena > Andrena dorsata. The sequence continues at coordinate 29,613,721 of OV815489.1, forward strand.
CGTCCGGATATACTCTTGCTTGGATGGGTAAACGTTACAAGATTGGTCGTCCGAGAGTCGCACTCTTGTCCCTTGTCGTGGACGGACACGTATGTTCGAACACTCCTTTTTTTTTTTATTTCTATCTTCATATACTAAGCTTGCGTTCGCAGGTTCGAGTAGTGATCAAGACGGTATGATGTGTCGATACACAGATACGGACAGCGGCCTGGGCAGAGCAACACCACCGAGGAGAGCGCCGAGTCCTGGCATGGGCAGCATGAGGCATCTTCCGTCGCCGTCGGGTCCTGGCTCCTTACCTCCTGGCTTCATGACGAAGAGGAGAGTGTTCGACGATGGCAGCAGCGACATCAGCAGCACGCCAAGCTCAATGATGGATTATAATGGTGGGCGAATACGATTGTAGGATACTTGTTGGATAATAGTCTGAGTATTAGGAGTATAGTAGCTAGAAAAGGTATAGCGAGGCCGTAACTTAAACTTCGAGACATATTTCTGTTTAACTTGAACACTACATCCTGTTCCAGCTCCTATACCCAACTTTCAATGCTTCTTTAGCTTTCAGTAATTAATACAACTTATAATCAGATACTAGTACATCGTAGTTCTGTATTTGTAAAGACGTGTCCTAGCATATTGTTGTTACACACAGGTCCAAGATTGTATAAACAGCCTACGACCAAGTCGAATCGTGGCATTATGTTAAACGCCGTGGAATATTGTGTATTCCCCGGCACGGTGAACAGAGAAGCGAAGAGAAGAGTTTTAGACGAAATCGCGAGATCGGAGAGCAAACACTTCCTGATTTTATTTCGGGATGCTGGCTGCCAATTCCGCGCTCTCTATTCATACTGCCCTGATAGAGAAGAAGTATCGAAGCTGTATGGTACTGGACCGAAGCAAGTTATCGATAAAATGTTCGACAAATTTTTCAAGTGAGTATATCATTTTGTTCTTACCATCGGTACTTGGACGTGTGAGAAATATATGAATCAAGTTTCATACGCGCTGGTGGCCAATAGAAAGTTATTATTTACTTCTTACATGATTTTTAAGAAGATTGTACATAATATGCCTTTTCTTGGGCATTTAATTTTTCAATTAATGTACACATAATCATACATTCGGTGAAAAATAGTGTCGAGTGATGTACAATCTCAGTTCGAGTTTAATTCACCACGTATTTATCTTTCCTCAGATACAATTCGGGAGGAAAATGCTTTTCGCAAGTTCATACGAAGCATCTGACTGTAACCATAGATGCCTTTACAATACACAATAGTCTGTGGCAAGGGAAAAAAGTGAATTTGCCGAACAAGAAAGACATGCCTCTCGTCATATAGTTTTACACAAGTGTCACACTTAACATTATGCTACTATGCCCTCTGTTGTTCATAGTTACTATTTTAATACAGGCCCATATTAAATTAATGCAAACGTTGCGTTCTTAGTCAATTTTATAAGGACAAATGATTGATGCTGACACACCGATGGCAGCGTGCGATCCGGTACCGAACGTTTTTTCACGATCGCACGCCACGTTGAACGGAGCATTTGTTACCATACGTTTCCTTTTAATTTGTTCACCCACCCCCACCCCCTCCCCTTGCATTTCTGTTCGTTTCTTTAGTTGGCGTTGGCATCAATCACTGTGTCGTAAGATTACCAATATCTACCATAGGAATGGTTTGCTGTCAGTATCTAATACCTTTGCGGACTAACTCTCGACGTGTAACCGCCTTGTAATCATGTAAGCTGCTGTGTTGTAAATGACAGATGTGACTGAGATATATATATATACATATATATATATATATATATATATAAAAAAGAGTTATTCATTTTCTTATATTCTTTTCATTTTTCGCTAAGAGAGGCAGAGCTTTCATGAACCTCACGAATGTCACGAATTTCGTCTTTACATTGCATAAAATAATTCGCACAGGTTTTTCTCGTTACGCGAAAATTTAAAAACAAAAAAACAAAAAAGAACTCTTAATTATTATTATACTGTAGTACCATTGTCTTTTACGGATTACTAAACGGCAAAACGGGGGATCATTAATTTGATCGTGCTTCTGACCGAGTCGACAGAGATTCGAATTGTCAACGTGATCTTTGTACGTATTTATTTAATTGCATGTGAATGAAAGAGGAAAAAGAGCGTGGAACGCGCTTGCCTTGCGTCAATACTTCATCCTTACCGTTAGAAGTTCGAGATTTTTATTAGATGATTGAGAAAAATCTACGTTGTGTCGTCCGTTATTCATTTAAACGTCGTACCATTGTAAAATCGTGTTCGCCGATCGAATTATTGATTCCCCGTTACGCATGAGATTCGCCACTGTTGACAGTCGCGGCCGACGTACATAGTTGTAATTCGTTTCTCGAAAAAGTGTATGAGCCAGCTCACGGACAAAAGTGGATTTGTAAATAAATAATATGTTGTTTCTGATTAGTAAAAATGGAAGAAAATACCAAATCAGCCTTAAGATCAATCCGGTTGTCATCGATGTTCGCGCGAGGATGTTTCCTTTTCTCTGTGCGGCGTGAGCACGCGCGAGAATTTATAAACGCCTGCATTGGTTTGAATTTCGAAGCGAGTTTTGCGAGGTGTGCGTCGATGTAACGATAGACTTAACGAGGATTCGAAGAGGTAGAGCGGGACCGTACCAAACAGTACCAAGCGTAACATTCGTTCGTCGAGAAAGTGGGTCACCGAAATTGGTAACCGATAGGTGTTGTCAGATTGTGAGAACAGCTGCGAACCAACGTGAGATTCTCGATAGAACTTCTCTTTCTCTCGCGCGCATTCAACACTTTGCCTCCCTTCTTTCACGATAATACAAAACAGTTTAAAATCCTGTACCCGCTTAAAGCGTTGTAAGGGGAAAGCAGAGGATGGTTGTTACAGAATTACCGAGCGCGACGGAGTTTCGTTTGCGCACGAATATTTTTCTTTAAAACCGATATTTATTCGAATACCCTAGGCCTAAATGTGTTTTTAATCCATTGTCTGCGTTCCTCCCGATTCAGAGGTCTTCTGAACTGTCTGCTAGTGATTTATTTATAACGTTCTTAATGTATTGGAAAATTTTACCGAAGTGGACTAAAGTCTAAACCCGTTTATTAAGTTGCGTAGCCTCCTTTCAAACGAGCGTCGTCGACAGTAGTATATGGATCTTTTTGAAACGGTGATCGTTCTTTTCTTCTTTCATTTTTTTAGAATGGTTCTCTTATTTCCTAGTGGAACGTGTCAGTCCAATTTCAAGCGAATGAGGTACGCGGTCCTTATTGTACATGATGAATAATTAGCATAATAATATAACAGAAGAACTATTTATTGTGCCATAAATTTAATATGTCCGCCTTTCGTGTGGGACTGGCACTGACCTTCCACCTTGGCGATTCGTTCTCTTTTTTGTTTTTGTTTTTTAACGGGTATGCAATTCATTTGTCGTAATACGCCGATATGACGAGTGGATAAAGATAGATAGAGGTAAAAAGAATACATTTTGTACAGAAATATGGAGGGTCTATCCAGTAGTTTCGGTTTCGTTCGTTTGCCGCTTAAGTTACATTAGCGTATTTTGTATGTGTACTTTAGCTTGACGGGCACGTGCATGGAATTTTGAAGGGACGTTTAAAGATAATAGAGGGATACGGAATAAGGAGCGGAGTTCGGCTTTAACAATAGACCCCCTGTATTCTGCAATGGCATGACACGTACATACACATACACATAACACGACCGTATTGATTATTATTAAGTAATTACGCAACATATCGAATCTCATGTTCTTCACGATTTAATCGCGGAAAATATATTTTTAATTCGCAACGACAAACTTGGTTCAATCGTCCCGATTATTTTAAGGGGCCTCGCCGAGGCGGACTCTCGCGTACGCGAGACTCGAGGGAGGATAAGGGAAGGGAAGGAATTAAGGAATCCGTCGATTGTAGTATCCAAAGAAATTCGTTATTCTATTCTCGTCTATTGTAAATGAATAGAGAAATTTTTTCAAAGCTTCAGACTCTGAAACAGTCCGACCTGACAATATTGAAACGCGAGATAAACGCCATGAGACGACGACGATGATGGTGAATTGTACGAGAGGCGAGTGTCACGGTCGTTCTACCGTGACGATCGCGAACGAACAGCGAACGAAGAAATTATAATAACGATGTAGTCACTAATCTTTAAGTATATGAAGAGGAGCGTGTCGGTTTTCGGGAGAAAAGAGGTGGACGGCACGGAGCAACAGGAACGGTTAGGAAAATATTGAGGAAAACGGGGGAGGGGGATGATGTAACTCGTAGCTGGTGATGATTGCTTGTGCTTGATATTTATATTTTTCGAAGCAGAGAGAATATTATTAGTGAGCTGTTGGTAACCGGCGTGATACATAACGAAACGAACAAAAAAAAAAGAAACTAAGCAAACAAATAATAACAGAGAGATACGAATGAGATATAATCGCGCTTACTAATAATAAACGATTTACCTTTTATGTAATAATCCTTCATTTTTATTAATTGTCACATGGAAGAAGAGGAAATGGAATACCGAAACGTTTGTCAGATCAGAACCCGTTCAATTTCTCCGCGTCTCTGTAAATATTATGTTTTTATATACGCATAAATGGAAACGCTCACTCGACGGTATATATTTATTGAGTACGTCAAGTGAATTCTCGGTCATATTTTAACTGTTTAGCATCCCTGCAGCGAATGTCACGAATAAAATTTAATAACCTACTTTGCAATAGACTTTCATTCTTCTGCGAACGATAATATTATATAATTATATATTTATAATATGTGGAACTAAGTGTGTCGTCTTCGTCTAATTTGATTGGCTGTAATGATAAATGTATATAACTTTTGGAGTACAGAAAGAGGGTAAATTAGATGACCATACTTTCTCATTGTTATATATTTTATACACAATAGCGGAGGCGTCATTGTTAATTTTTCCTGCGTATGTATAATATATTACAATTCCAACGAATAAGAAAAATACTAGACATAAATATTAAAATATCCTTGTCAAGAACATTTCTCCCTACAACTTAACTCGTTAAGGACACTTTACAGAGCGCTAGATAAATGACTTTCTCGTTCTTAAATACTAGGCTCGATACCTCACTACCGCTACAAAAGTACAAAATAATTTCAATTTCGTTTGTCCCTTCTCATCCTCTCTTCTCTTCTGTTCTCGTCTTTACACGCGGCTCCGATCGAAGTCGCTGTTGCGCTTACATTAACGATAATAAATAGCTTTAAATACTGATGTACAATGTTCCGTAACTTACAAGTGAGTTTATAATTAAACTATATGGCAGTGACCTTGCTACTTACATTGTATGTCGTGGCATTTGCTTTTCATATCGGGTTCACGATATAGAAATCGACGGCGAATTTCTGCGATAATTTCTTGAACATTTAACGACCGTCTCTCAAACTATATTTTGCAAAGATTACTAGGATACATTCGCCCGTGGAAATTACTCTAACGATGAACAACCCCTCGCGCCTTTACTACGCGTCGCGTTAGATTTTAACGATATGTATCGACTTCGTTAAATTCGTTTGGGCATTCCTCTCGTTTCTTTTCTTTTTATAATCGCACTTCAACTCCTCACGATCCTTTGTTTCAAATTTGTACTGTGTCGTAAGTCGTAGTATTTATAAGACTGCTGAGATATATGTCTTCGAAGTATCTTCATAAATATTATTATTATTAAAGTACCTATTGGAATGGCAGTATGAAGAGCACTGAATTGCTTTCTACCTTACGTTATTGCTTCGCATGATGTTTAATAAATTCCCACACTCCCCGATACGACGAATCGCTGTGATGATGAAGGAAGTCGAGTCATTGCAAGTCAATTCGCGATAGTAAAACAATATACATAAATATACTAGCAATCGCTTGTTCTTGTGTTCGAAACGAATGTTTAAATTCATTCATTACCTTCACAGTGTACTAACGTTCCAAAGGATTATCGAAATTTATATAGAAGCTTGTACACATCTCCATGTACTTGTTACAATTGTTTTCATAGTTGAATAAGAATCTATCTTGAGAGATTTCGGATAAAGAGAATTAAAAGCGTATGGGTTTTTGTATGTACAAATTAGTCGTATCATGCGTCCGTAGCGTTTCCTTTTTACAAAACTGTCACTAGCGATGAAAGTATATAAATATCGTTATGAAACACGTTGGAGGAAACTATATAGAATTGAAAGTGAATCGCTCGCAAAGATTGCAAGGGTACGTTGTTACGAGAACGACTTGGCACCATAAAGAAGCAGATTTGAGAAACATAGACGTAAGCTTCACACGTTCGCATGTTAGCATCTTTTGGCTTGGTTTAGTCTTATGTCTTAACGATTACAGATTTCCCGTCACGATATGGCACTTGATCCCAGCGTGCGATTGCATTGAATACAGTCCGTCGAAACGTTTCAAGCATTGTGCATCATTTGAACAGTCTTTGGAACTAAATTGAACGACTCGGAGGAGTTCACGTGTTGTAATGATCATTGTACTGGGCAGGAGCTTAAGTGGATATTATGCAACTCGTCCATGTCCGTCCAATCGCGCCTTTCACCACCTATCATCACGTTCCTTATGCACCCGTTGAAGTGATCCCTAGTTATTAGCGTTCCTTTTGGAGCAGAGGCTGCAAGATAATAATAAATTCATATGTATAAAAGCAGAATTGAATAAGAAAAAAGAAGAATCTCTTCTGTATTTTCTATCTGACTGCTTTTAAATCTTGTAAGTCGGTGAAGAAAATTGTACTATCATAGTTCTTACTATTCGTGTGTAATGATGATATAGAAAATGTTTGACAACAGGTAGTGGTCATTCTGTGATTTTTTCCACTCACTATTGTCGAACACTCTGTACACTTTTTAGCCAAAGGTGTGAAGATAGACAGTGGCGGATTTAACAGGGCGGCGATGAGCAGTTGCCGCCTGCCCCAATTTAAAAAGAATTATGATTAGGTACAGGTATCCAAACATTACATTTTTTTTTTTCGTATTACTACTTGGCCCGTTTTTAGTAAACTACCCCTTCATTCTCCCGAAGAAATGGGCCCCTCAGAACTTTTTTCTTAAATCCGCCACTGAAGATAGATAAACGATGCTAAGTGCTTTCTTTTTACCTGGCAGGCCACCAATGTACAGAGGTCCAGAGACTGTAGAATCCATTATGTGGTAATTGGCAGTGATTGGAAGCCCGTATTTTTGGTCCATCTCGTCAACTTTCAGTGCCAACTCCTCCTCGTTGTACACCGCTTGGATTCTGTGCCATCGGTTGTCGCAAATCGTGTATGGACTAGTGAAACGTTGCTCCACGTACAGGGGATTGTTGTCTCCCAGGTCCCCTGACATGATCACCTTGCCATTATTCAGCTCCAGCGATAACGAGGGTGAATTGCCAGGTGCTGTTATCGAAAGTAACACGCCTGACAATTCTGACGTTCTAAATTCTAGCTGGAGCTCCAGTACGGCGCCTAACTCGAAGTTTCTTTCTGGGGAAAGAAAAAATTTCTTACTTCTGTTAAAATGATATTTAAGATAGATTCTGAGTCCTCCCTCTCCCAAATTATTCCCTTTGGAAGTTCAAGTAAAATGACTAGTTGACAGAGTTGTGGCGTCTGACGAGATAATATAAAGTAGGGGTGGTTCGAAGATAATTTTAAAATTTGCAAGTTGTAAGTTGTAAAATTCGAATGTTTTTGTAAGGCCTGAAACCTTCGAAACTTGAAATGCTGATTCTGTTTCGTAACTGGAATATCTGGTTTTAGAACTGAGATCAACATAATTTTTGCATAAGTCTCTATTAACCACAGTTAATTAAAATACCAACAGAAATATAACAATACACAAATTCTCGAAGCACGCTGCGAACGATTTCTTCTTCATTAATTATTTTGTACTTTTCCGTACTTGAAGTCCAGATTTTCGAATTCTCGAAGTTGCGAGGAGTATCAACGCATCGAGAAACTCACCCCTAATATAAAGTTTCCGACTTACTGTATATGGCGTACGCTTCATCTTGGAAATAAGCTCCGCTTTCGACGTTCGGGAAGCATTGGCCCACTTGGTAAGCCCGGCTCGTGGAACCCACCATATCGTACACGTTCCCATTCACCCTCAACCCCCTGATGCACCCCTTCAAAGTCTCCAATTTAACCACAACTTGTTCTGGTATAGGTGTGCCGCTCTCAGGAAGGCCCCCGATATACATCATGGAGGCCAGCCCAATTTTCCGGGGCACTTTAATCGTGCGTGGCGTTTGGGTGTCCACCAGCAGTGTCAACTTCCTTTCGTCGTGGCTGATCACGACATGGTGCCAGTTGCCGTCGTTAAATGGCGTCTTGAACAGGATCTCTTTCTTTTGCTTGCTCTTCACCAGAAGAAGAAGCTGTCCATCCCGTATGACCACCATGAGGTAGTTCTTCGGTCTGAGGCCCTGCAACACGGAACAAAACAATGCAGATTTGTGCTGCAAATATTTCAATCCTCACACGATTGAAGAGTCCTTGTGGAAAGTACTGTAAGTGGCAAAATTGAAAAAAGAATTGATTTTTAGCACTGGCAGTATTTTCTACAGACTCTTCAATTTCTATGCCAATTTTCAAATTCCAGAAACTATTCGTTTGCATCGTATGCACGTACCGGAGTAATAAACAGCAGCCCGTTTGGATAATACGTCCTGAAGTCAAATTCTATCGCGTATTTCTTCTCCCAAAATTTTTTAAAATTCAGATAAAGCTGCGTGTGGCTGTTCGGCTTGTCGCCGAACTTCAAAGCGCCCGGTTCCAAGGAGTAGTACGGTACTTTCTGACATCCTTCCGGTTGGGTGGACATCCCCCTTGACAACGACGCTGACGGTGTATAAGTCGGAGGATCTTTTCCCATGCTTGGCCCGGGACGACCAATCAGCGCGTGATCGAAACTGACAACATCGTCGAATCGGATGATCCTAAACAGAGGAGAGCCTCTTGGTAATGAATATCCATTCGTGCAAGGCAGAAATGTTAACAAAGGTACTAAAGATATTATTTCCTGAGCTTACTCGTCGTTAAATATCGCGTCTTTGATCGCCCCGTATAACGGAGTGGACGTAGCAACCATTTTCGTATTGTTAATCAGCACTGGCAAGCTTCCGAAGAACAATCCCCCGCTTGCTTCGGGAGCTCTGATAGCCGCGCTGGTTGGCAATCTTCCCGTGCTCTGATAAGCGTCGTCTATCCGCAACTCGACGTCCTTTCTTCTTTTAATAATTGTTACCGAGTGGTACCTCCCGTCGTTGAAGGTGTCGTTCGATTGTAAAACAAGCTCCCCTCTTCCGGCATTTAAGCGCGCTTGCACTTGCCCATTAATTATGCACACTGAGTAATAATTGTTTCTCTGAAAACAGGAAGAGAATGAAGTTGCAAGCTGGAAATATGAATTTTAGGTTCCACTTGACTTTGTGTATTTTATTTCTTATGATTGTTAAAACAATCACAATCTGGCAATGTCTCACGTACATTTGATTCTTCGTTCCCGTGACGTATGTTATTCATCCGCTCCTCTTGCCCCTCGAATGTTGAAAGAAGAAGCATAGCTGTCTCCTGCATTGTTCTGAAGGAGAAGCTCACCACGGAGTTTATTTTTCGCAGGGTGTACCCTGTGTGCTCCAGGTACCCGTCGCCGTAGAATCCTACTATCCTTAATGGCTGTTTTGGGGAAGATTCATACGTATCAGTTTCTGTCTTTGCATCAAGTTGGAAATAAGTTGTAGGCTAATACAGGAAATTTTATTGGAGGGTTTGATTGTTGTCGAGTTACTAGATATCATGACCCGAAATGTTTATAATTATAATCAACTTTTTGACAAGGGAAATGAGTATCCAGAATGACCATTATAGCAAGGTGATAATGAACAAAGAATAATATGTTAGTAGCATGAAACATATTTCTTTTCGGCTATTCTCGTACAGTGGTTCTGTACTAGTTAAGACGGGCGAGTAGTAATGCACAGTATATGGTCAGGCGTGCATCAATAGCCACGCTGTAGGCGCGTGTGTTATGAACATACCAGCTTTACTACTCGGCTTCACCCGAAATTTAGATTCTGATTTTCTAAAAAAAATGGTTTTTATTTATCTACTTTTATTTCGAAAATAGTCATATTCATCTGGATTAGCTAGGCAAAATGAGCTGGGACACATTACGTGACCCCAGAGTTTACCAATTGAAAGTTTTTAGGCGACAAAAACACAAACACCTTCGGCTTTATATATTAAGATGTGGGTACCAGTATTTAGTAAATAGAAAATTCTAATATTGAACATAATATTGAAAGATTATTATTTCGAAAATAGAAATTAAGCACGTCTCAATTTTTTAATCTCTATTTTCTTATTATGAATTTAGTACGACTGTGGATGGGTGCCTTATTCGCGAGATCGATGCTGTCGCACTTGTAAAAAAGAAAATAAATTTATAGTGACTAATATTCCTACACTTACAAAAATAATGTAATCGTTCTCCAAAATTTATATTTGATTCTACTGTCTACCATTCCTTGCTACTACCTTTATGGTACTACCCACAATTAAAATATATGTTAGATACTCGTAATTTACTTACTTTACTTCCGCAACTGGGCTCAACGCCATAATACTGTTCTGCCATTGGATCGTAGCCCTCCTGGATGACAATATTGGACATGCAGCCGAGGAAAGAGACCTGCGAGGGCAACATTAACTCCTCCGCGCGGAAACTCGGTGGTACGCCCCCTATATAATATTTAGCTTGCGCGAAATCAGGAATGTCTTCTTTTTTCGGCTGAGGCGTAGGTGCTCCGATCCTTTTGTCCGCCTCCCCTCCGACGCTCAAGCTGCACTTCTCGATGTTCTTGCGTAGCAGGTACTGTCTAAACGCGTCCACTTTGGTCCAGTTCCCTGTGTTGTACTTGTGCTTCGAGGACATCTCCATGCTGACGTTGCCGCCGTAACCAACATGCAGGATCACTTTTCCTTCCCGCAGGAATATTACGATATGCTGGTTCTATTATAAACGACAAATAAAAATTCCTAAGTGATCCCGAATGTCCTATTAATTTGTTACAACTTAGTTTTTAAATTTTAAAAGAAATAATACTTCTGACTCCATGGGTTCATTTTTTGAGAAAATACTTCAAATAATTGAGAAGCAACGAGAGAAAAATGTTTCTATTAAGATTGATATCTACTGCAAATCTTTATCCAGAATTGAAACGTTAGAATATTATTAGAGAATGAAATCCTAAAATGTGGTTAAGGGTTGGGACCATTCATACTAAATAAGACAGTCGGAAATAAATGATGAATAAAATATTCATACGTTCTTTGGGTTAATAGCTAGGAACAGCAAAGCATTCTCGTCGTAAGTCCTGAAGTTAATCGACACTCCGAATGTATATTTGTTGTACGGCCCTGAAGAAACTCTCTTCCTGACCGCATAGCCTTCTCCATTGAAGCTGTAAGCGACGTCGTCCCTGACATCTTCCACCCTGCAATGTTAAAAAAGAACATACTATGAAATCAATTTGTCTTAAACAGTGCCTTTCTGGGTTCATTCAAAATTGAAGTGAATAAGGAATAGGTACAAGGGAACCGAAGAGAGGAGCAAAAGACTCTGAATCAAGAAACTTATCTAAGGACTATGTACATAAATTCAAAAAGATAGTTTTACTGGCTTTTGCATTAAGTTTAGAATCTTTGTAGAATTTAAAGAAGAAATATATTTTCTCGAAGAACTACGTTTGAAGTTTGAATGTTAAATATCGCGATAGTTTTGCAAAGACAGTAGGCCATGATAGTAGTGTGTTCACGGATCACTATTTTGTCTTCATAAATTCTAAGCAAAATTTATAAAGTTCTTATAATTACCCTTCGACGCACGCCCTGCAAGCCATGTCCGGCGCAGTGGTGATGAAATTCCAAAGCCCTATAGGTTTTCCATCCAGAATAACTTGGTGCACGCAACCAGGAAGCCCGTTAGTCGCGTTCAGCTCCGTTCTTCTACGCAGGGACCTAGGTATGCCTCCAATCCAGACACGATCCGACGTCGTGATGTCGAAACGTCCATATTCCGAGTCTGTTGAGTTCACAACAGGTGGGTATCCACCGGACATCGACGCCTGTTTTCGCACGTACAGTTTACCTACGTGGCGGACTCTGCAATGAGATCATCAACGTTCTGCTTTATACAATCTAATTTTATCAATCCTGTTTTAGTCTACGACGCAGGACTTCGTACAACATTGGACGTAAAATGTTTCTGATTAAATATATCGGGTGATTACGAAAGCTGTACCTTTCAGCTTCAACGCGGTACCAGGATCTATCGTCTTGAAGATCACCGCTCTCGATCACTTGGGGGTGAATAAGGATCCCTGTGCCACCGCCAACGTTCCACACGAATCGCACTCTCTTGTCGATGATCTCCAAAGCAAGGAAGTCATCCTGTGTGAAAGAAATGAAGTATGTATCCTCGACCTATATGTATTCTTTATTCTACAACGTTAAATTGAGCTTGTCTCACTGTGACTTCGACAGCGCAGGGCATTTTTTAGAATTTTTAGATAGGCAACTACGGCTTTTACGAATAATTCGAATACTCAAAATTATTCGAATATTTAAATTATTCAAATATTATTCGAATACTTAGAATTATTCAAATATCATTCGAATATTGGAATTATTGGAATAAATTATTCGTATTCTAAATTGTTCGAATTATGCGAACACTTCTTCTATTCAAATATGTAAAGCTCTATAATAAGTCCACCCATCTGAGTGCTGATTTAATGATGCTGATGGGTTGACAATCGACGAATCTTCCATGGCAAAGTCACTCAATGCTACAATTGTAAAAAACAATTCACCTTGCACACTTACGTTTATACTACTGGGTAGATAAAACAAGGCACCTTCTTTGCGCCCCTTCGGTAGCGAAAACGTCATGACGATCGTGTTCGTGGACGTTGGTTGTAACGTGGACGGTCTATAAGATCGGATGCAGTGCTTCCCTTCGGCTGACTTCAAAGAAACGCGGATCTGAGGAACACACCACAAAGCCAACTTTACTTCAGACTCCGTTTAACATTGCCAAACTTCTTTTCATAACGTTTTTAGATTTAACTCTCTCAGTTTTGAGATTCAAACGGTCAGCGCACTCCGTGTGCGGGAATGCTCCAATCCTATTTATCAAGCATACTCGCTGAACGCCCGTGGGCGTTCTCCGCACAACTGTCTGCACTGACCAAACGCGTATGTGGCTCCATAGCGTTGAAAGAGTTAAGAAAGCTGGAAGGTTGCGAGAAAACATTGCCATTACCCCGTCTGCGGCGTTTCTAGCCTCAGCGATCTTGTCTTTGAGATTCTGCAACTTTGAAGCCAAAGTGTCGTTCCATTTGTCAAAAGCGTTCTTCCTTTTCACAGCAGCGGTCGACAAGCTTATCAGCTTCGCGTCCGCTTTCTTTATATTACTCAGTGCATCCGTCACTGAAATCATTTCATTTTGTAATAAATAAAATTGATTGTTGAAAGATCTGAGGATATTAAAGTACTTACACTTCTCGCTGGCCAGGCTGACTTTCGAGTCACCTTCCCGTTTTAGTTCGTTCAATTTCGGTTTCAATTGGTTCTCGATTCCTTCTTTGTAATCGTCGATCAGCCTTTGATTGTCCTTCATGGCATCCAATACCAGTTCGTTGTCCTCCAACAGGTCCTGAACACTTTCGCGTACTGAGTACAAAACGATAAGATTATATTTAGTGGATTGATCATTTGAATCTTAATTGCACTGTCTATGACTATTCTATCACTAAACACAAAAATGATCACTAAAATTCTTTACTTACACTTCTTGCTATCATCCTGCAAGTTCTGTAACTTCACGTTAACTTCGTTGTCTCTGATTCCAGTGGCATTCAAAGTGTTCTTCAGAACTTTCACGGCCTGCTTCTGAAGGCTCAGCTCGGCGTTTGCCTTCTGAACCACTTGCCCATGCTGCTTGGAGCTGTCCCATTGCTTGGAGGATGCCAAGGAGGTGCCTTCCGCGTTGTCCAAGAGCGATTTAGACTTTGGACCGTCAGGAAATATCTAACGAATCGATTTTAATGGTAAACTAATTTCCAAGTTGTCGATGATGGAGAATATTAATGCCGTTAATATAAAGAATAAAGAGTATTTCACACGTTAAGGACGCTAATCGAATGATTGGACAATTTGTCTTTCTTTGAGGACGAAATTTTAAACGACCGACAGCGAAGGTGGTCATTTGTTAAGGTGGTCATGATAAATGGGACACTCTACGGAGTAAAGCGTGTTTACTCGTGCCTTTCTGCATTTAAATGCCTCGACCGACGTCTACCTACCTTGTGGTACGTGTCTTCGGTAATATCTTTAGCTGCCAGTGCTGTGATGTTCGCCATTGTGATGCTGTCGACGATATTCTTGTACGCTTGACTGGCCTTCAATGGGCTGGCTGCGATGTTTCTCGTCTCGGCAAACAGGCTGCGCGGCAGAAACGTCGAGTTGCAGTTTATCGAGCCATTGATCGTCAACAATACAAAGACTACGGCGTTAACATTAAATAAAGGGTGGCTGCTCCCTTTATTTCGCGTGGTGCCATTTCCTGATTGCAGTTCGACGTGCATTTCAGAATTCAGAATGCTAGTCTTGAGCGTAATGTAAACTATTCAAGTGAATGTTAACGGTTTCAATTTGTTTGCTTTAAGGGGGGTGGCCTACCTAGAACGGTCAAAACATGACTTGTCACGACTTTGAAAACATGATTTTGAGGAAAACGCGTTTATAGTTTTGGGTCTGAGCGCTACACCGAGGAACATCTACCTACTTATACACGTATAACATTGTTAATTTTGGTCGGATTAACTTGACACCTTCAGGGAATATTTTCAAAATGTACTTCAGAAAAATACAAAAATTGAAAAATTGATTTTTAGGGGGTAGGCCTCCCCCCTTAAATAACTTTTTATTGTAAATAAATTAAATAAATTTTTCTCCCTTTCCTACAGAATTTATAAAGTACTTTCTTTTTGCAAAATTAACAATTTACTTTTCCAAAATTAACAATCTCCTTACCTGACATACTGGTCAGCGTAGTTCGACAGATTCCTGGCGTGTCCAATGGCTGGTACCACGTACGTGTCATTATACTCATAATTCAATCTGTACAGTAACTCTTCCTTCATACTTAATTTGTCAAACCAGTACGTTAATTTGCGTTGTAGTTCGGGAAGATCCTGTAATTCAATACACTCCTCTATCACAAGAATATTCTTCGACGAACGTATAATATTAATTCCTTATAAATTGTAAATTAAAGGAAGAAAGGCTAAATTTTAAACAGTCGAAAAGAAGAAGGGGAATTTTATCTGTACTTAATTGTATGCTAAAGTACTTCAAGCCTAATACCAAGATTTTAAAATAATTAAGACATTAGGCATAAATATTACTATTAAAAGGTATTTATACTTCAAACAATATTTTGTTGTTTCTCTGAGAAAGTTTAAATTAGATTTGTTACTCCCGAAATAAAATGTTTGAATTACGTACTTGGATATTATTTTGCATGTCAATGACGAAGCCGCGCGTTTCTTCATTCAATTTCTCGCCCTCGCTGACGGACGCGTTGACCTCACTCCTTAGCTCGTTAATCTTGTTGCAATGACCTCTAGCTTGCGCTAGGGTTTGATTTATACTGTTATATAAACCGTCATAAGTGAAAAGTGTTTCCATTGTGTCTTCTATGACGTTTCTCATGTCGTTCAGCTTTACGGAGTAGTCTTCGGCGTCGTCTTGAGCCAACGCCAGTGGTTCCGTCGCGTCGTATAAAGAATTTAGCCAGTCAGTATATTCAGCGACATCCCTGTATATTTTTTTTTAAATTTTATAAAGGTTTCTGAATAAAATATGCGTTCGCAAAAATGTAGCTTTAGGAATTGCAGTGAATTATCACTCAGATTTTGTAAATCTTTCTAATTAAAATATAGAATTTTAAAAATACTAGTAATTAAATAAAACTATATCATGAATAGTCAAGTAATTACTAATTAGTATCTCTACACATTAGACGGGGAAATTAATAAAAACACTAACTCAAGGAAATTTTCAATCTCCATGGTCTTCCTCGTCAAATTTACAGATTTCAGACCGTTCAAAATCATCTTCGCCATTTTCAAAGCTTTCTTGATCTCCACCCTTTTGTTGTCATTACTATATTGAGTCAGTTGGAGGACCGTGTCTGAAAATATGCAACATCGTATCCATAAAACATTCCTTCAAATCCTTCAAAATTTTTACAGACTCTGTTCACAAACAAATACCTTCGATATACTTTCTCAAATTGTCGATTTCGATCTTCCCGCTGAATATGTTATTTTTCAAATCGTTGCTTTTCGTTTTCAATGCATTTCCATGCTTCGCGTGCTGGTTTGCCTAGGAGGGTGCAATACGAATTTAATTTTTTTCAAATCAAATTCTCAAATATGCAAATGTCGGAATTATTTCTCATAACTTCGCAGAGACACTCACAGTTCTGAGCAACGATTCCGCCTGTTTCAGGAGTTTCCTGTGCTCGTGCCACGGGACACTTTTCATTCTCTGTTTCAGTTTATTCTGAAGCTCTATCTCCTCGATGAATGCGGTAGCGTTCGTGTCGATATAGGACAAATCCTCCCATGGTGGAGGAATGTAACCATTGGCAATGTGACTGGTGCCTTCCGCCAGTTCGTGGGACAGAATATCCACGGTGTTGAGCAACACCCCCGTGCAATTGTCATTGCAAGCTAAAGAAACGTAACGCAAGATTCGATATATGTCTAAAACACTGTACTATCTCGATTTTATTGTTTAGGTTTATCGAACTTTTAATCGAAATTAAATTGAAGAAATTGAAATTAAAATATGGGATATATGTATGATTATCTTTGTCAAACAAGTGACTTCTCTAACAGACTACTGAGTAAAGAAATGTATTAGATAGCACACAGTGTTGATTTACACAAATGCAAAAGGTCTAGTATTTTACTCGAGAAGTATAGTGGTTGTGTTGAATTCTCAATAGTCTCATTTTCCCCTAAAAAATATGTAAATTCGAAGGGAAGCGAATAAGTAAGGCTTCCTGCTATTTATATTTTAAGGTTTCCTGCTATTAATACTGTAATATCATCAGGCTAAATTGAATTGCTTCCTCAACTGATATGAGCACACATCTAGTCAATTTTCCAACATTATTGGCTTCTCTGTTGAGGTACACCATAATTATATAATTACCTAATAATACAATTATATTTGTATCATATAATTCTGGCCCAATATTTTTACAATTGCATGATAATAAACTAAGGAATTTCTTTATAACTTCTAGGATTCTCCACATATCGTAGAATATATTAATAGTGAGCCCAACCAATTCAAAGCAACATGGAATATGCCTTTCTATATTCGTTACTTACACGTGCACACGTTATTTATATAGACATGCCGATAGGCGGTGCATTGGGAGCAGTCTCTTCCCGTGGATCCAGGTTTGCACCTGCATTGCCCTGTTTCCGTGTCGCATTCGTCGCTGATGCTTCCAGCAGGATTACAATCGCAGGGTATACACTTGCCATCAGGGAGATGGGGAAGTCCATAGTACCCATGAGAGCATCCTTCGCATGTTTTGCCACTATAGCCTGTGGAGACATCATCTTTAACCATTGGAAACCGAATAGAGAGACTGCACATTGAATTCAGGGTCCATTTTAACCAATTCCATTGGCACGCACCTCAGGATAAGTTCTTACATTAAACACTGGGTTTAATTGATTATAATTCTTACCCCCAACAAGAAGTAATAGTAATAAAAAGTAATACTTCTAAGTTAATTTGTCAAATTAAATCGAATTTAAATTAATATAAACCTTGATTCATATACTTTTGTTTTGGGTGCATTCAGTTGAAAATTTTCTCAGTGTTTATTGAAAAAAGTATTGTTATCCGTGGAAGTAGCAAAGATCGTGGAAAAAATATTCGCGCAAATTCAATCTTTAATTTCTTATACAAACGTAAGTACAAATAGTTTAAATTCTTTAATCTATTATGCATAGGTTTAACTAATTTTCTGTGAAATTGGGGCTTATATTCTTCATTCTTCTAACAAATTTCTTTCAGTATTTCTAAACTATATTAATCAAGGTTTATACTAATGTAAATTATGATGGAAAATTCTGAATTTAAGTTGCTTAAATAAGTAAAATTTGTTATGTGTATGGGGTGGGCGGGTAGTTTAAAAGGTATTTTATTAGGTGAGTAAATGTAGTTTAGAAGTTAGGGTGGGTCAAAATGGACCCGTCATTCACATACCGAGGGTTAATCGAGAATCTCGTGTGATATTAATATCAACACAACAAATTAGACATGTGTTTTTTTTAGGAAAATAGTCTATTAGAAGTGTATTTAGTAGATTACTTTTTAGAATACTATTTAGCTTTTGATCATTGTATTTTTTGAATTTCGAATGTTTTCTTCTATGGATTCAAGGATTCGTGGTTGCTGATTCATTCATAGGGAAATAATTTGTAATATGTTGAAAGTACAGACCAGGTTTACAAACGCATATGGGCTCAGTATCAGTACGGACCATACAGGTGCTCGAAAATCTCTTATCTGCTTGGGGGCAAGGACATGGCTTGCAGCCACTGAATTCTGGATGGCCATAAAAGCTTTCTGCGCAGACGTCGCACCTCGGACCCGCGGTATTTCCGCGACAACTCTGCAAGGATCATTTCAAATTTCACTATAGCCGGTTTTCTTTTTAAAATATACGGTAAACTGTATTTCACTTTCACTGCGATGTAGTCATATCGTAAATTTCATTGTAATTGTTATACGAGATGAACTAAAATGAAACGCGATGAAGATTACAGGATAACAGGAAATAATAAAGTAGGTAAGAAAGAGAAAGAGAAGATTAAGAATAAAATACTACTTGGAAATTCAATTGGAAATTATACAGATCATAACATTCAAATTTCGACTACCATAACAGTAAAAGAGCACCCAAATTTTGCTAAAATCAGAGATCTATGAACAATTTAAAAAATCAAATACCTCCACCTTTGCGCCCTTTGTAATACAAATTCTTAAACCTCTACAAATTGATCTCGATTTGTCTCGATATAAATCCATATTACCTCCCGCGAAATACATCGCAAAAGGAACTTTTTATACAATCTACCTAGTGATGTAGCTATCTCGTGTCAATTTTGAATAAAATTACAGGATAGTGAAGGAAAAAAATGACAAGTACAATACTTAAGGTGCTCACCAGACAATATCCCGTTTCCCTGTCGCAGATGTCCGATCTTCCGTTGCACTGACACTGTCTTGCTTGTCCAACAAGATCGATAACGATCGTCGAGGTGACCGTTGTGTTCTTGTACCACCTGTAGTACCCGATACTCGGGTCCTGGCAGGATGTGCTGTTGTATTCCGGTGGGCATTCGCAGATCTCAACTCCAGTTGCAAAAGACGGGGTATGTGTGGGCGTTAGAACCGCCGCGTCCATTGATGCTTCAACTAAACTGGAATTTCATGTAATTAGAAGCCATTCAGACACAGTGCCAAATAAAAAGAATTATTTAAAAAAATGTTAGGCCCGGATTAGACCAGATGAGGTGTTACGCGCCGAAAAAAAATGGAGCATGCAAAATTTCACGTACACTGTCTTTGTAAATTCAGCATTATCAGAAGCTTTCACGAGAATGTGTTGCAGGTTTTGCAACGCAACCATGAGCACTTCCCTAGTGACCTTGTAATCAGGCCTATTTTGCAACTGCCACAAGGACTCGTGAAACCTAAAAGGAAAAAAAGGAGTAAGGAAATGAAGTCACACTTCCTCGTAACTAAACGTGCAAAGTAACATTATTTTTATATGTTACTTTGCACGTTCAACTGAAAGTATTTGCTGAAGTAGTACCTGATTTCATAATGATTGTTATTCACAGGCAAAGGCAAATAATATTCCAAGATAATCTTATTGTTCCCTTGCAACTGGACGACTGGGTATTGGAGAGTCGATCTCAGAGGTATTCCACCTTCTGTCAAAGTTGTAAATCTTAAAAATCCTCCGTAGGAAACGACCTTGAATTATAAGTTACGCGATGTCATTCTTTATGTACGCGTAGACGCTTGTGTGTGTGTGTGTGTTTTTCGTTGGTTTTAGGCGTCGTAAAATTTTATCTTTGGTAAAGCACACGTACGAAAACGTTTCTGTTCGTTTCTTTTTTAATTACCTTGTCGCCAAGGAATGGCTCGGGTAGCATCCAGTAAAGTGGATAATTGTAATACAAGTTCGACGGTATCATGACGTCGCCCAGGACGTCGGGGATTGTGGAAAGCCCATTGGTCACGTTTAAGCCATCGTTAACGGGGGTTAAAAATATTTGGGACCTAAATTTGGAGACCTGTGAAGGAAAAGAACACTGTCTCTATTACATCGTCCATTTTGTGGTTGAAATAAAAATGGGAATTAATAGCATTGCTGCTGTTGCACTGGTTATTCCTAGATAAAGTAATTGTTGAATGATGGCTGATTAGAGGAAATTTAAAAAGCCTTCCTTTTGTCATTTTTTATACAGAAAGAAACATTTGTTTATTCATTTTTTGAAAGTGATCTTAGGATTACCTTCTATATTTTCCAAAGTGAACTGCCACATATTAGTTTGAGAATTATGAATTATATATGTAAAGTATACTAAGAAAATGAAAACATTAATAAACTTCTCTGTGACACTTAAACAATCTACAATTGCAGAGTAGCAGGAGTCAATGATGTAGACCAGAACTAAGACGTCTCGTTATTCTGTATTTTATTTGCAGAATACACTATCTCGTAGCGGTATTAATTGTTAATCATCTTAACTTAATTTTGGTACTTACCACTATATCGTTGCTCGTGTCATTAAAGTAAAGGGTTCTGGACCCCGTTAGTCTACGCTGTCCCCAACTGAGACCAGCCTGTCGACAGGACGTCGCTCTTCCAAAACAGAAGCACTCGGTGCAACCTTTTGGATTGTCCACAGCGAGACCAAAAGTACCTTCTTTGCATTGGTTACATTGCTTCCCAGTCGCGTGTTCCTAAATCGAGAATCCACGATTGGTATTATTGATATTCTAGATGTATAATATTCTGCTTGAAACAATACCGGTTTAAGGAAAGAAACATAGAAAAAGAACGATATGCAGATATGCTTGAAATACCAGTCATGTATCACGCGAAGAGGCTCTTGAAAGACACCTTATCTGAGTGTGAATCAACGACTGACTTTCAGGATTCATTTAAAATTATTAAAAATCTTATCAAGCATCCATTCCACTTCAAAATAATTGGATTCAATGTCCTACAACCCTTTATCATTTTTTGTGATGCAGTTACTCAAATTGGTCCCATTACAAATCTGTACAATAATTTTGTAAATTTTATAAATTGAATGAACCTTTGTATCCTTCAATTATCATTAATATTACAATTAGCTTCAGCACTGCCCACCAAACTTCCTGCTCCTGTTTCAAGCTTCTTCTCTCATTTCTCGTATTGCACCCACAAGGTGTAATCTTATCAATGAAATAATAACTCTTCACTACCTTGCAAGGACACTGTCCCTCGTCATCGCACTCGCAGATCCCCTCGTCGCAGTTCAAGGTACCCGCGGAGCTGCAGCTGCAGGGACGACACCTCGGGTAACCGTAGTAACCACTCGCACACTTCTCGCATCGAAGTCCATCGTAGCCTATTCTGCAAGGGCACTGGCCCTGAAGATCGCAGTGGGGCCTCATGGAGCCGAGGGTGCAAGCGCAAGGCCTGCAACCAACGCCTCGTACCAGATCCCAGGAGCCTGGCCTGCATCTGTCGCAGTGTTCACCGAAAGTCAAGGTTGGACACACGCAGCGACCTGTGTCCGCGTCGCAAATGTGACCTGGTCGCACGCATTCGTCGCAAACTGTAAGAATAAGAGGATTTGCGCTACGGTAATTCGTTTGCCGCTTGCGGTAGATTAACCCTTAATCACCTGGCCTGGTGGAATCTGACCGACCCCAATTTTCATTTCCGTTTATGAACACGGAAAAATTTATAGTTTTCACACACAGATTATTTAACTTAAACACGTTGATAACAAGGCAATGAGTAATTCTAACATGAACATGGATAAATGAAATATATTAATAATAGTATAATCACAAGACATTTGAATATTGTACCTTGGCATCCGTTTGCAGAGTATCCATAATGTCCAGGCAAACAGGTATCGCAGCGCGTACCGCCGATTCCTGTTTTACAGTAACATTGCCCTGTATTTTCGTGGCAAGAAGAATTGTGAGACCCTATGGGATCACATCCGCAAGGAGTACATCCTGTTCCTGCTACCAAACCCCAGAAGCCACTCTAACAGAACAAAAAGAAATAAATGAGGAAGAAATAATTACCATAGAAGTTACTAGTATACAAATTGAATATAATATTTGGTATTACAATAGTAACACTGGTTGTTCAGACTGCACACACTGCTTCACGTTTATATAGTAAAATTTTCTTTCAGATAAAGAAATTTTTACCTATTTTAAATTAGGTCAATATAATTAAATCCTTTCAATAAAGTTAATATGGAAATATAATTTACTTTTAATTCAGTTTACTCACCGTGCATTGGTCGCACTGTCTGCCAGTCACATGGGGCTTACATTGACACTGCCCTGTCACGATATCGCAGGCTGTGGTTATCGAGCCAATAAGGTTGCACCGACATCCTGAAAACATTTGAGAAACAACATTGTCTTATGATTTTCAGAATTTCAGGAATGTTAAGGTGGCATAACTATTTCATCCTCTTGCGCCTACCAAAGGCGTTACCTAGATTTTATATTTTCGTTCAAAAATGACGCAATGCACAACTAGCTGGAGCGGTTTATTTAATCTTAATATTTTTTATGATATTTTTAAGCTACGAGGTCATGGTGGAATATTTCTGATTTGGTTAGCGCCATGAATTGCGTTACGAGAGTTTCTAGAGAATAATGCACGGATGTACACGTGTAGTGGTGATATCTGTTAGATCTAGATCCAAGTCATGCACCACTAGGCGTTTATTGATTCACGATCGATCGCATTTCGCAATTAGCAATGCCGTCCAGACGGAATATCGTATTGTATTCAAACGATGTAAACCTTCGTTGGCACTTTCACGGCTGTTGCCTCCGGACGGAGAGAAAAGGATTATTCAATGAGGGATTTTTAAGAATCAGCCATACCTCTGGAGCAACTACTGCGTGCTTAAAATCAATCTAAAGTCACGCGTCGAGCAAATAAATGGTAGTTGCATTTCTTACATCGAAACATAAGATAACTACTGACATTAAGACATATTCTAATTCGCTAGTTTGTATTTCCATTGATCACTTTAGCCTTAAATTGATTAAAAGATCATAGTTTCCGTAAAGATTAGTTACTCACTTATATATTTCAATACCTTTCATGATAATAATTCATTCCACGCTAATGGAATAAAATAAGCTGTACAGAATCTCGTAACTGATATTCGAGGTGGTTTACATAATTTTAAAGAATTGATTTCTCATAGCTAATGTAAAACTAATTTTCAAGTACTGTCACCGTACAGAAAGTTATATTCGATAGAAAATACATATACTTCGACTTATTATATCTGAAATGACATAAACAGTATGTAGATTATAGGCTAAAGAATATTCGTGCAAAATTTTATTCCAATCGGACCAGTAATCTCTGAGATATTTTTCATACCGCAAATGCTGTAACTATGAAGAGGCCTTGGAAGAATGGCTTGCTACAGCACCATTTCTTAAGACATAAAATGTAAGGGAATGCAGCTTAATTTACACACAACAAGGTGTATATCTTGATTTTTCAATATGACGTTTCTTTATATGAAAAAAAAATCATAAAAAATGACCCTACTTCCCGACCTGTCAAGGGTACGTAACCCCTTAAATTAGACGTCAGAGCACATAGAATACACCATCACATAAAATACAACACAGTAGCGTTTTCGCCACTGATACCTTTCATCCCTTAATTGCCCGAAGCGAGGTGACTTCGGCAGTGATTCCAACGCCTGCGTAGAAGAGTTATTTCCATCGTTAAACATGGCGGTGGTGTTGCCGTGGCTGGGGCATGATGAATACCCCAGATGAAAATATCGTTAAGTCAGATGCACGAGCGGCCAGCGGGCGATAAATTATCGTCATATCGCTAATAATCGTTAACAAAATAGAAAAGCCGGAATATCGCCGCGGTGCGTGAAGTCCGATAGAAAAAACATGGCGACAGTTTCGCAATTACAACGCAACTTGTCCCGCCACGTCGACCGGTTAAATTTATTAGTTTAACAAGCAGCAATGTCGTTATACGCGGCAACAGCTAACATCGTCTTCCTTGTACCCGCTCCCGATACGAATAACTTATGACGCAACGTGTTCCCAGTAAACTTTATGCCAGTTAATAATATGCTAAACGTTATTAATGGAAACTTTGTGAAAATTAGCTACCCGACTAATTATTCCCTCTATGTGTAAACATAAATTAAGATACAGCGCCTCGTAAATACGACGATTCCCGTGTTGTCGGCCGCGTTTCCAGCGGCCATCCAATGGGTGGAATTGTAAATTAACATACTGATCATTAAGGGGAAGTAAATACGGGGATTTCTGTTTCTCTCATTTTTAACATGTCGACTCGACTGTCATTGGAATATTTGTGTAAAAGTTTGTCGTTTATACTAATATATAACGACGGTTTTCTTGAAACGTTTCTGGAATTTTTATTAATATTGTAACGTGTGGGAAGAAATTTGCAAATATTTTTAATTGACGTAGATAGCTAAGGGTGCGAAGAGAAAAAATAATTATCGGAAATATGTTAACCTATGATCCTAGCTCTTACATATTAAAATTTGTTATTCTGCATCGTTTTTCATCATAGATTATTGAAATTCGATAGAAAAATATTCCATATTTAAGATCCACGTATTACACGAAGTACATCATTAATTAGTACTGCAATCTAACAAACATTAAGTTTCAACTCTAAAGTGTACACAAATATACTAAAAAGTTAAAACGAAACTGCATTGGATTCAAAGGTGAGGCTGTAGAATCGTTACGACTGATTTATCGTTGGCAGTAGAACGTACCTGCTATTAATCAGACAGAACAGACGCGCAAAGTATCCACACATACCATACACATAATTGCATGTATTTTTCAATTACACCCCCTTACATTACGATACTACAATACTCCTCCCATTCCTGAAAAAGCAAACCCCTGAACCTAGCAAAACCACTTACCACCCCCAAACCTTGACCTGCATAATTTAACCATTGTCCCTCAATTCAGCAATCAATCCTATCCCCTATAAATCGCAAATTCTTTTAAATAACTAGAATTCTAATGAAATAACTAATTCTTCAAATAACTAGATCCTGAAACAAGCAGTACACTCATCCAGCAGAGAGATTCTTGACCACTGCGGCATTTATCGCCCGCGAGCGAAAAAACTGGGACCGTCAGCAAAATAAAGGTGGAAAGCACCGGCGCATTTCATTTCGTATCACGGTTGCAATAACGTTTCGCAACACGCCTGTCAGACGGCATGAAGTCGGGGATACAGTTACAGGAAAGTCTTAATCACGTGCGTGGAGGGAAGAGGGGCGGGGGTGAGACGGAGGGGGAGAAAGTTAAGGGCTCGTTACTGCGGGTACAGCGTGCAAGTGACACGTGATTAATTCAGGCAGCCGTGACGGGCCAGCTTGGCTCGTGCTTACCCGTGGCTAAAGCATAAATAATGATCCAACGTCTCTAATCCTGCACGGCATTCAGCCACGCGGTTGCAGATAAATAAATAATCACTCTCGTTACAATGCGCCAGGGATCAGCTGGAAGCTGGCTGTGACGCCGCTTAATCGTGACTAATATCCGTCATCCTTTAAACCGATAAATCCATGCCCGGTCCTTTATTAACTTCGCGGTTCAATTACAGCACGCTTCTGTCGAGTCACTAACGAAGCCTGTTGATAATGGAGATAAGAGCGGCTTGGTGTGGGCGGGGGAGAAAGTGAATCGACTGTTCGATTGAAAATAGTAATTATTGGGGGGGGGGGGGATGGGGGAGGATAAATGGATCGTGTGGTTTGATGCAGTCGCCAGCTTGCAGCACAGGGTGGCGCAGTGGTCGCGGTACTGAAGAAGGTGATTATTTATGAATAATTATATCTATGTTGAAATTTGTAGTATAAAGTTTCTGCATATGAAGCAACATTGTTTAGGAAAATGGTGAAAGGTGCAAATGTAGGGGGAATTTGAAGAATTTCTGTATGAATAAAATGTATATTCTCCCTTTTCTAAAGAACCACCCTAATCGAATACAAAACTGTAGTCTATAGAGAGATCCGTTGGCTCAAGATTTACGATTAATTAAATTTATGCAAATGAATGTTCAAAGCCCTTTTCTTGAAAACGAGGTCTAAACAAAAACTTCGTACAACCATTTCTATTTACATATTATTTCACGAAGAACCACTTTTCTTCTAGTTATACCACGATTACCGTACCCACCCTGAAAAATAAAAGGTTTAGCAAAAACCCTAAACAACTGACCACACTTTATATTTTTCACTCCTTTCAAATGTTTTATTATTTCTCCCCTGGCCTTAGGCTTCCCCTCCAAACTCGAGATCCTGCAACCCCTTCGATCAATATAATATTAAAATCGAATTCTCCATATACGACGCAAGACATCCTTAAACAGAAACAAGGTTCCTCTTCAAATAGGCGACGTTGCGTGCCACGAGACAGGTAACTGAAATCACCTGGCTAAATTGCACTTGGCCAGCCGAAGGATAGGTAAAGCAGAAGCGTACGATCCACCCCGAGCGTTTGCATTATGATGTAACAGAAAGAGTTAGATCCTCGATCGCAAATAATCAGCAGTTTCGATAGCAGCAACGACCAGCCACTGACGCCTGAACAGTCCCCGATTTATTAGCCAATAAATTGCTGGTTGTTATGGCACTGATCTGGGGAACGTCATTAAATGGATGGAAGTGTCGACTCGCGATGGAGCCTCGGGCCTGCTGCGCTGTTTTCAGTTCGAAATCCCTCGTTACCTTCCAGCAGTCTACTCGCTAATAGGCCGGAAGCAGCCAGTATTATACTTTGTAATAAAGATAAGCGGCGTGTCGAGCCATAAACGAGAATTTACATCTGTCGGGGATGCCGTCGATCTCGCCACTTTTCCCGTCATTACAGGTAACTGCGTAATCGATGGATCGGAAACCAAACTGTCGTATGGCTAGGTTTCTGTTTGCCTTCTGGTAGTTAACACCTTGTGTGGCGTGCTTTCACGTCGAGTGGTTTAAAAAATTTCTATATTTTCTGTTAGACCTTGGCAAGAGTATTAATAAAATAGGAATTTCATATAAATTCGAATTTTATTATTATTATTTATTTCCTGGCAGAAGTAATTGCTCAAAAGGCATTTAAAGTGTTAAAAGCTTTATTTGACGATTCCCTATGGAATAGTAAATTTAAAATAGGAGCCGCAATTTTTTTAAACGAAGTTTCGTGTTTCACAACAGTCGATAGTAACATATCTTCAATCTGGCAATCATTTTTAATAAAATATGCCATATTTTAACACTACCACCTAATAGTATTTGAGAATACCCAGGCATCGAAGTTCACTCAGTTCTGTATTCTTCCAAGGTTTTTCAGAATTCCTTATTGATGTGTAACAAGAACATTCAAGTTCGAATGGCGCCTCGATCGAGTCGCTTACCTAATGTTTCGTAACGCTGGATATTAAACGCTCGGTGTCTGTAAGGATATCTCGATGAGGGTACTATTTTCGTTTCAGGTGCGTCCATAAATGCTGACTGCCGTCGTATCAAAACCATTTGGAGCGCACCAGAGTGCGTGTAATCAATGCCACGTTGATGAAATCGCGGCGAAACCGGCTGCTGGAACAGCCGATGAAACGGCGCTAAAACTGCACAGTGCGCTCTGTGTTTCGAAACGTGGCAGCGACCAGCGATTCTGCAGGATGGCGGCCACTGAACACGATCTGTTTCTCACAGACAAAGATGTTCGGTGTTTCTTTTTATGTTACTCACACGCGAGGCACTGCACTTTTATTGTTTGCTCTGTGTGTAACGTAGGGTGGTTCGAAATCAAATATTTTGCAAATAAGGTGGAATTTTGGAAATTGCAGGAGGACGAGAATATTTTTGAAAGGGAGAGCTGAGATTGCTTATTTCTTTTAAATGTGTATCGTATTCAGTGATTGATAATTTCAAAATGAGATTAATGGCAATCTTAGTGTGTAATATAATATTTAATATGACTATTGATATCATTTATATTCAAATGGGATTAAGAAAAGTATTTTTATGTTTTTAAGGAATGCAGTTTAGATTTCTGTAAGTTGTACAGTGTAATTGACGTTGAATTAAACTGAAGCAGGCCTCGCTGGTTGAGCTTCTTAAAATAATCTGGAACGCGATTAAATATGTTTATTTATCACTGTTCCAACATCGCGCGTGCTTTGCCTGACCAAAGTCTCCAGCACAAGTTCTCTCTGGTACTCCCTTCAAAGCTAAAGCCTGCTTTTCTCTCAAATCCTCGCTCTTTCATAAATAAATAGTACTTCTACCTCAATCTTTTGATTATTTTTTTCTTTCAACCCATGTAAATTTAGAACGAATCGTTGAAATTCTTTGAAGAAACATTTAGTGGGTCGGGAATGATAAGAAGAGAAGAGGAAAAGAGAAGAGACGAGAAGATGAAATATCACAAGAGAAACTTCCTTACCAACTCGAGTACAAAGGGTTGGAAGAATGCCTCTCGGGCAATAGTCTTTTTGCATCACGGAACAGAGTTGGTAGCTTGCGGAATTACGCAATGCCCGGAAGTAGGCGTACACGATGTTCTGAAACGTGAGAAGCACGCGCGGTAACGAGTATTGGGTCTCCCCGGGAGTACCAGCTCGTAAAACGTGGTCGCCGTTAAGCTAGGAGATAATTCGATGGTAATTTTAACGCGTACTCCCTTTCTTCTCCGCCTACCCACCCACTAATCGATCGGTTTTACCGACAACGATCTTATCTTCATCGCTTTCTCCATGTTACCATAGAAATCGACGTGAAACGTGCGTAACTTCTTGTTGACACCAATACGCGAATACGAAGATTAACTTCAATTCTACATTCTCTTCTTTGCATATAATAAACGCTGCTCGATTTCGTGGAGAAAACGGTTTGCCAACAATTCAAAATTAAATTAGCAGCGGATCATTTAATATACCATAACGAAACGAGAAGAGGATCAATGTCTCCCAGAAATCTAACAGACCAGTTCCATGAAATAAAAAGTACAAAAGATTGAGACATTAAGCACTAATCATTCGCTTCTCTACTAAAATTAAGAAACTTTCAGAGTGTGTTGATCGATTGGATCCAGAGATGTTCATATATTATTACGCCACCGTGTTTTATGGTGCCACCAGCAATTCCACCATTGCTTCTTTAATATCCTTCCATCAAACGATATATGTCTTATTCATACCGGTGGTTTTTCGATCGGTTACGATTGAATGGGTACAAGTACCGCACGATCGCCTCATCAATCATTATTATCACCTGTTAGCGATCATTACCCACCGGTTTGCCCGCGGTGGAACTTACGAAAAAGATGAAACGTTCTATCCTGCTTTCGAGTTGCCTCGGTAATGCCCCTGGATTGACAAGGCCGCGCGGCTGAAATTTATCACGGTTATTAATTACCCATTAAGGTGTCAGAATGTTGTCCGTTTCGTTCAGCAAATACACACGAAGACTGTTCGTTTCTTTCTCTCTGGTCATTCTTCTTCTTATCTTCGTCGAGCGTAAGATTGTTGTCTTATTGTCATCTCGACTGTCATGAGATCAGCTTAAGTAATTTTTAATACATGGGCGATAATTTACTTCACAGTAAAATTATATCAGAACAGCGGGGCACACCTTATACAATTGAAGATCTACTAATTCACTATAATGATGATATGTATAATTAATTCATTTAATGAAATTTATTAATTAAAATGAATTGCACTTTCAGGGAAAAGAGTTTAAGAATTAATTTAAATTTATGGGTTTTTATTGGTCAGATTCTTTATTGTGTTGTTTAGACAAGAATGACTATGTTTCTTTGAAGCATTCAAATTAGCTTGAATCGCTTTTCTGTTACCTTTTGTAAGCCTGATACGAGGTAGAGCTTCAGTTACCATATACTTGATAGTCAAACAGTGGAATCTTCTATTTGAAGTCGACCACCAGACGCCAGGCGCACGAGTGCTCTTGTGATACTTGAAAATTTGTTTTCAATACACGTCGTTTCGATGATAAATTTTTGCCAGCCTGCGCGAAAGTGACGCAGCAGTGTCAAGTACTTCTTTAATGGATTCTTTGAAACGGAAGATTCGCCAGAGGAGGAAACATAACGTTTCGTGGAATATTAATAAAATCATCCATGGGAAATTGCAAGCTTCAGAATTAGTTACGTAGAACCTGGAACTCGTTTACATTAACTTCTATATTCATTTACTTTGGCATTAAATAGTAGAATAAGTAGCAGGAGAACTTCTACATTAGCTTACTATTTTTATTACTATATATAAATTAATAATTGTGGTGACGATTACTAACGAAACCATATTTTTTAATTCAGTATTCATATATTTCGTATGAAATTATTTTTTTACGAAATACTGAACTCTTTCCTGATAAATTCTACGGGATGTTTAAACATTACAGGGGGCTTTAGATGAAGTATTTGTTCGAAAGTCCTTGAAATAATATTCTTAAATAATCCCAGCGTAGCGGTAACGTTTAAGATAGGCGTCAGATTACGAACCAAGCGAATCATTCTGTCAATTTATGCGGAATTTCAATCCTTCCGGTTCTACTTGTGCCGGCACGGGTGCGCTGGTCAGACAGTGAAATCTTCTATTTCCAGTCAGACACCAGACGCCAGAGCTCCCTCGAGAGTTAAAAATTTGTTTTTAGTAATCATCTCGTTCGGACGATTCATCTTCAAGAAGTTAAGACAGGCTGAAACGAACGCTTTGAGTAAAATGAAAACAGGTCCGCTGACAGAACCAACCACTACTGATCAAATAAACGAAAATTGTATAAACAATCGCGGTGGTACCCAAATGGTTGAGTTGCGGTTTTAAAACAAGAAAGATATTTCTTGCATTAACTGCAACTTCTTATCCAGAGGAGTAGATTGTTTATTAAAACTTTCAGAGATATGTGTCGACGGAAGATTGTTTGAATATTGAAAGGCAGAAACGACGAAGTTATTCTAGTTTATATTATTTTTTATATGGGATTTAGGATATTTTAGGTGACGTAGAAAGTTAGTGAAGTTTCAATAGCTTTAAATCTTGCACGAAGGTGTTTAAAAAAAGAATTGTACGCAGATAATTTAATATTTGTAGATAGAATCTATAAAAAGAGCAGTATAATATTTTTATCTAAACAACGCAGGATTCTATGGCAGTAATTCCGAAGTAAAGATTATAGTAATGCAGGAATAGAAATCGAACGATCCCTTATCGATCTTAAACCAGTAACTCGTATTAAAAAAGAGTCGATCGACATGCGCAACATTTTGCATGAGAACTTTCCATGTCCACAGAAGGCAGTCGTGTTCCGATCGTCTACTACCCGTGCAAAGATTTTCTTATCGAGTCGATCGCCGCGTAGGAGGATCGACATGATCTACGAGCCACCGTAGCGACAGCATTAACGTGATCTATGGAACCTGGCGGTTCAGCGACGGCTTGAATGTATTATTGTACGTTTTGCTCGATCAATGGGCGCGAAACGGAAGGTGTGTTGCGCCGAATCGAATCCATAGATCCTCAGAACGCTTTCAGCTCGACTACGACCCCTTTATTTCTCTTAAAAACAGACCGCACAGTCGAAACAGAGATTGCTCGCGTCAGCTGCATAAATCGAAAGTAAAAACGCGTGGTTAGAATTTAATGTTCTACTACTGAAATACTGGTGTAGCTGTTTTGTATTATTAATAGTATTCATGAGTTCTTCTCGACCGATTTTATGGTCGCCATGTGTTTTATCGTGCGAGTATAAACTTTATAATTCTTATACATCTATTATATTTTTATTTTAAATAAGAAACACGTGTGTTATTAATATTCCTCGCAATAATAAGTGAAATCAAATTCCCCTCTGTACTTCAAAACAAGTATCCTCATAGCAAGAGGATAGCTTCCTAATTTGACACAAAATTCCTTATTACTAATTTACTTACACAAGTTGGACCCCTTTTGTGCAGAAAACAAGATATAATCATCAAATATAAATTTTTTAAAACTTAGTACAGCATAGTATAGCTTAGCTTTCAAGTGGATTCCCGGCTTAAAGCTATACTTAGTTCAACGAAAAACGAATAAACGAGGCAAAGTAATCTCCCGGTCAGAGAACTGAAAAGATGGAGCACATCTTGGGAAGGAATCATCGCAATCGCCCAAGAACATTTGCAGAATTACACGTTCTAGGGATGCAAACAGAAGTGGTTCGCTTTTTTTTATGCAAATGTTAAGGTATGCAAATGCCACTGTTTCTAAAGAAAACCGAGCGTCAAGGATCCCCGCAGAGGAAGTCTTCCTTTTGCACGCCTATATGAGGTGCCCACGCGCATGCGCGCGGGATCGTTAAAAGTTGCGCCAACCTTTCGAATTCGCCCCAAAAAATGTGAAACTACTTTCGATCGGTGGGACGTGTGGGATCCAGGGCTTGGGCGAAGAAAAACATCGCAATTCCTAACGACGAGGGGTGTCTGTTTCGCCCACGCGTGTCGAGCGTGGTGACGCACACCGCGGGATCCTAATCGGAATGCGATAACTATGCTCTGATAACCTGTGCCGGGTACATTCGAGGATAAGAAGTCGAAACTCCTGGCAACAGGCAAGAATATTAATTAGTCTGACTTAACGTGGCCAGCCTGTTTCGCTGGGATAACCGGAGGCGATCGATCTTGGTTAAGGAATTTTTCTAGGCAGTGTTGGCGAAATAACGGAGACACGTATTTGCTTTGGAGATAATTGTAGTAGTGTAGGAATTTGTTTTAAAAAATTGGTTTAGAGATGGTGAAGATGAAAGAGAGTTAGCGAAATATGGAGGATTTGTGGTTTCAAAGGAAGTGGCAGGATTAAATGTTGTTTCTACAGTTTCTTTAAAGTTTTGTGGGGGCTAACGAATCGATCGAATGGTTTCCCTGCTGGAACTGCCAGTTAGAATCGTATTAAAAATTTAGAAATCCGGATTGATGCGGTTTTTTCCCCGTAAATTGCAGATTAAACCAGATGAAATATTTTCTATAAATTTCAAACCGAATATGCCGGTAAAAATCTTGATGGTATTTATCTGTATTTCCTGACACAATTTGTCATCGGTTCTGCTCGGATTTACACGAAGTAACTCGCATATTATTATAGTAAACTTCTTGAGTAACTTTATTCATTTTTTAAGCTGATTCTATCTGGAAATCCAGATCCAAACCAAAATGTAATCTATTGGTCTTTTCAAATTATTTTGCTACCAGTTCTTACACAAAATTGCATATCGTAAATAAATGTTCAAACACACATACTTTTGGATCAAATCGACTCAAATTGTTTCTAACTATAATCGAGAAGTGTAGATCAAAATTCACATGATACTCATCAGTTTTTCCAAGCCATTTTAGTACCAGGTTTTATTTGTATTTACGACACATTTATGGTCCCTCGACCGAGTTACTCAGGTTATGAAGGAGATGTCGAATAAGTAATAACCGTTACCGCTTATACCGTAAGCTGAAGTTTGATATAATTTTATTCTTAAACCTACTATATCAAAAGCTTCCTCCGTATTAATCTTCCGTCGAAGTCTTGATCACGGAGCAAGCACCATCGTTAATTCGCGGCACCGATCTTATGGACGGTATTCTCAGTCGTTGCTTATTCTTAAGTTCGTCTTAAGCATGCTGCATCCTCTACTAGTCTACGAGGTGAGTCTACTATTCTATCACACATCCCACACATCCTAACGCAATTTCAACATGGTTGCAACATGGTGCAATGGGACAAATGATGGAAAGCTGTTAATCTCAACAATGAACATAAGAAGACATTCAGAACAACATGCTGCATCCTCTACTAGTCTAGTTAGTATACTATTCAATCACAGTTCTCACACATCCTAACGCAATTTCAACATGGTTGCTACCACAATTCCACACCGTTTCTCAACATTATTTCTACCCTATTCCCACAAATTATTCCTATCATCGACAAAGTGGTCTATGTTTCTACATCTTTTCCACGCACAAAGTTGATTTCACAATCTTTGCACGTAAACTTTTTTAATTTTATTCGATTCTAAATATATGAAGTAAAGGTTAAATTAGAAAGATAATTTTATTCTTTATTCGTTTTACATGAAATTATGTTGCAACACCTATCGTATTTTCTATAATACACAAGTCAGGTTATTAAAAATATTTTTCTCTATGTTACAGATAAAACTTGGGAATATTTCTCCGCAGACAGGAAGTTGCAGTGGGACAAATGATGGAAAGCTGTTAACCGCAACAATGAATATAAGAAGACATTCAGAACAAAATGCTGCATCCTATACTAGCCTACGAAGGTAGTCTACTATTCTATCACAGTTCCCACACATCCTAACGCAATTTCAACATGGTTGCAACATGGTGCAATGGGACAAATGATGGAAAGCTGTTAATCTCAACAATGAACATAAGAAGACATTCAGAACAACATGCTGCATCCTCTACTAGTCTAGTTAGTATACTATTCAATCACAGTTCTCACACATCCTAACGCAATTTCAACATGGTTGCTACCACAATTCCACACCGTTTCTCAACATTATTTCTACCCTATTCCCACAAATTATTCCTATCATCGACAAAGTGGTGTATGTTTCTACATCTTTTCCACGCACAAAGTTGATTTCACAATCTTTGCACGTAAACTTTTTTAATTTTATTCGATTCTAAATATATGAAGTAAAGGTTAAATTAGAAAGATAATTTTATTCTTTATTCGTTTTACATGAAATTATGTTGCAACACCTATCGTATTTTCTATAATACACAAGTCAGGTTATTAAAAATATTTTTCTCTATGTTACAGATAAAACTTGGGAATATTTCTCCGCAGACAGGAAGTTGCAGTGGGACAAATGATGGAAAGCTGTTAACCGCAACAATGAATATAAGAAGACATTCAGAACAAAATGCTGCATCCTATACTAGCCTACGAAGGTAGTCTACTATTCTATCACAGTTCCCACACATCCTAACGCAATTTCAACATGGTTGCAACATGGTGCAATGGGACAAATGATGGAAAGCTGTTAATCTCAACAATGAACATAAGAAGACATTCAGAACAACATGCTGCATCCTCTACTAGTCTAGTTAGTATACTATTCAATCACAGTTCTCACACATCCTAACGCAATTTCAACATGGTTGCTACCACAATTCCACACCGTTTCTCAACATTATTTCTACCCTATTCCCACAAATTATTCCTATCATCGACAAAGTGGTGTATGTTTCTACATCTTTTCCACGCACAAAGTTGATTTCACAATCTTTGCACGTAAACTTTTTTAATTTTATTCGATTCTAAATATATGAAGTAAAGGTTAAATTAGAAAGATAATTTTATTCTTTATTCGTTTTACATGAAATTATGTTGCAACACCTATCGTATTTTCTATAATACACAAGTCAGGTTATTAAAAATATTTTTCTCTATGTTACAGATAAAACTTGGGAATATTTCTCCGCAGACAGGAAGTTGCAGTGGGACAAATGATGGAAAGCTGTTAACCGCAACAATGAATATAAGAAGACATTCAGAACAAAATGCTGCATCCTATACTAGCCTACGAAGGTAGTCTACTATTCTATCACAGTTCCCACACATCCTAACGCAATTTCAACATGGTTGCAACATGGTGCAATGGGACAAATGATGGAAAGCTGTTAATCTCAACAATGAACATAAGAAGACATTCAGAACAACATGCTGCATCCTCTACTAGTCTAGTTAGTATACTATTCAATCACAGTTCTCACACATCCTAACGCAATTTCAACATGGTTGCTACCACAATTCTACACCGTTTCTCAACATTATTTCTACCCTATTCCCACAAATTATTCCTATCATCGACAAAGTGGTCTATGTTTCTACATCTTTTCCACGCACAAAGTTGATTTCACAATCTTTGCACGTAAACTTTTTTAATTTTGTTCGATTCTAAATATATGAAGTAAATTAAATTAGAAGGTTAAATTAGAATGATAATTTTATTCTTTATTCGTTTTACATGAAATTATGTTGCAACACCTATCGCATTTTCTACAATACACAACCCGACGGTTATTAAAAATATTTTTCTCTATGTTATAGATAAAACTTGGGAATATTTCTCCGTGGACAGGAACTTGCCGTGGGACAAATGATGGAAAGCTGCTATTCTCAACACTGAACATAAGAAGACAGTGATTTTATATTTACAATGCAGTGATTATATAGACTAAGAGTGAAAATATATTTATTATTTATATATATACATAAATAATCATTTGTACAGGATTGTATCACTTTTCTGTAATATTTGAACATGCTTTAAAGGAAATAAAGACAAAAATACTATACAAAACAGTGTTATCATTGAAAAACCCCTCTACCCGTGAAAAATGCACAAAGTTGCAAAACTTGATTTCAAATGAGAACGCACAAAGTAGCAAACCGAAATTTGGCTTCTCGCGAAAAACGCACAAAGTTGCAAAGGTCAAAATTTTTGCAACATTGTTGCAAATGAAATTGGGGTGTTCGTGAAATAAAATCCGGGTTTGCAACTTTGTTACATTTTCGCGGGGCGTCCAAATCCGGTGAAATCGGAATAGGCTGAAGATGATATTGGAAGATTTTGGCGTTCAACAAAGTTGCTAACCGGATTCTGACTCCCCACGAAATCTCAACAAAGTTGCAAACCGAGTTTTTTTCTTGCGAACAGGCCAATTTCGATTCCAACATTGTTGCAAAAATTTTGACCCTTGCAACTTTGTTACATTTTCGCGGGGCGTCCAAATCCGGTGAAATCGGAATAGGCTGAAGATGATATAGGAAGATTTTGGCGTTCAACAAAGTTGCTAACCGGATTCTGACTCCCCACGAAATCTCAACAAAGTTGCAAACCGAGTTTTTTTCTTGCGAACAGGCCAATTTCGATTCCAACATTGTTGCAAAAATTTTGACCCTTGCAACTTTGTTACATTTTCGCGGGGCGTCCAAATCCGGTGAAATCGGAATAGGCTGAAGATGATATAGGAAGATTTTGGCGTTCTACAAAGTTGCTAACCGGATTCTGACTCCCCACGAAATCTCAACAAAGTTGCAAACCGAGTTTTTTTCTTGCGAACAGGCCAATTTCGATTCCAACATTGTTGCAAAAATTTTGACCCTTGCAACTTTGTTACATTTTCGCGGGGCGTCCAAATCCGGTGAAATCGGAATAGGCTGAAGATGATATTGGAAGATTTTGGCGTTCAACAAAGTTGCTAACCGGATTCTGACTCCCCACGAAATCTCAACAAAGTTGCAAACCGAGTTTTTTTCTTGCGAACAGGCCAATTTCGATTCCAACATTGTTGCAAAAATTTTGACCCTTGCAACTTTGTTACATTTTCGCGGGGCGTCCAAATCCGGTGAAATCGGAATAGGCTGAAGATGATATAGGAAGATTTTGGCGTTCAACAAAGTTGCTAACCGGATTCTGACTCCCCACGAAATCTCAACAAAGTTGCAAACCGAGTTTTTTTCTTGCGAACAGGCCAATTTCGATTCCAACATTGTTGCAAAAATTTTGACCCTTGCAACTTTGTTACATTTTCGCGGGGCGTCCAAATCCGGTGAAATCGGAATAGGCTGAAGATGATATTGGAAGATTTTGGCGTTCAACAAAGTTGCTAACCGGATTCTGACTCCCCACGAAATCTCAACAAAGTTGCAAACCGAGTTTTTTTCTTGCGAACAGGCCAATTTCGATTCCAACATTGTTGCAAAAATTTTGACCCTTGCAACTTTGTTACATTTTCGCGGGGCGTCCAAATCCGGTGAAATCGGAATAGGCTGAAGATGATATAGGAAGATTTTGGCGTTCAACAAAGTTGCTAACCGGATTCTGACTCCCCACGAAATCTCAACAAAGTTGCAAACCGAGTTTTTTTCTTGCGAACAGGCCAATTTCGATTCCAACATTGTTGCAAAAATTTTGACCCTTGCAACTTTGTTACATTTTCGCGGGGCGTCCAAATCCGGTGAAATCGGAATAGGCTGAAGATGATATAGGAAGATTTTGGCGTTCAACAAAGTTGCTAACCGGATTCTGACTCCCCACGAAATCTCAACAAAGTTGCAAACCGAGTTTTTTTCTTGCGAACAGGCCAATTTCGATTCCAACATTGTTGCAAAAATTTTGACCCTTGCAACTTTGTTACATTTTCGCGGGTCGTCCAAATAGCTTACCTAAATACTTACCATATTTTGCGTGATCATAAGGCGATTGGTTCTTAAGATTTCAGCAATGGAGAAGTAGTGTGACGTGATGTGTTGAAGTCAATATAGTTTGAAAGTAGGGAATGGCATGTTTAAAACAGGGCGTTAATGTAAAAAATTTTAAAAACTGCTCAGTGTGGAAGGTTCATTTTAGGTGTTCTTTTTATCATGTTTTTTATATATGACTTGGAATCGGAAGGAACAAGTAGTGGAAGGAAGGCTCGTTAAATAATAATAGTTTTTTATCACTTAACTGTATTTTATTCAAATAAGTGAAATGCGATACAATCAAATCTTACAAATGCGTGCGTAATATAGTAGATGCATGTGGTATGTACTTCATAATTCAGGTAGATCCGAAATGTAGCAAGTGGTCCCTTTTAACGCCTTTTATTCCCCCAAACCCATGTTTCGGGCCATATTCATAGTGTCGGTATACAGCGCGCGGCATTACTCGTGTTTACCCCTGTAACATTTTTTTGACATCGATTTTACGCATTAAAGTAAAGAAGAATTTAAACTATTGTAAATAAAAAAGGGAGGGAAGTTGTACCGTAGAATTGAAACTCCTCGCTTGTTTCGCAAATTTCATCATTTTCCACAACGTTTTTCATCCGTGTAGCTCCTTGCATTCTGTGCTGCTGATCCCGAAGCAAAAAGTATCAAGCGTTCACAATCAAAGTTGGTGGCCCAATAATTGAACGAACTCCTCTTCTTTCTGTGTTTCTGTTAACTCCAACATGTTTCCTGATCCGAACAATCACGGCGTTTTAGTTTACAGTTGAGAATACCGCCCTATGTCTCGCGGCGCACATCGTTGCCGTGAGAGGAGTTACCAGTCTCGCGGCCACCTAGCGGTGTTCGAAAAAAATCAATTATTTCGAAGTTTGAGTTTCGTTAAACCGGAAGGAATCACATTAATTTTCTATCCGCCAATCCATTGGAAACCGGGTAAAATTTTTTTCTTCGAACCCCATATGCATCCGGTTAATTATTTTCTCTGCCCCTCCGGATCGCGACAGACTCGAAAGAGCTTGTGGCATTTCCAGATTGAATCCGTAAGATTTTTAATCCGTAATTTCAGATACGAACCGTCCGGGTTTATACAAATGGCAATTCCTGATAGAAACTGATAAATT
Organism: Andrena dorsata; assembly: GCA_929108735.1. NCBI lineage: Eukaryota > Metazoa > Arthropoda > Insecta > Hymenoptera > Andrenidae > Andrena > Andrena dorsata. Next base: position 29,653,671 of record OV815489.1, read on the forward strand.
TTGGACTTGAAAACTCCTGTTTCATCCATCGATGGATATCCAGATTGAATCGGATTCATTTTTGAACTGCCAAAAATCACTGCTTGAAAATCCAGGTAGTACCGCATTGAACCAGATAGATCCAGTTCAAAATTCAAGGCGGTTCTAACTGGCAGTTCCAGCAGGGTTGCTAGATTAGAATTTCCGCGTAGCTCTTTTAATTGGGGTTTGTATGTAAACTCTACTAGGATACATTTGTAGATCCTTATATTTTCAGAAAAGAGCAGGTGACTCTGGAGATCGATCTTCGTTTGAATTTTTAACCCTCGGTTGTCACACCTACTTTTTCGAACGTCGTTGTCACGCTGGGTCAATTTTCAATCAGTTGTTATTTAAAAACTATTTGATAAATTAAGTCTAAAAAATGATGAGATAATTTTTTAACATTGTAGAATATATGCCCATCGTTGAAAGTTGACATTTAAAGTGTCATCATGCATAAACAAATTTGAAGCAATAAGAGTTTCGACAAAGGTTCTTCCTTTGAATGTTTCTAAATGGAGTCTGAAGTTCCCTGTCTCTAATTGACTACACTAAAAAATACCAAAGGAACTATAGAAGCTCATAATAATAAGCCCCATAAACATGGAAGAAATCACATTCGTCCCACCAGCCTCATTAGACTTTAACTAAGATCAGTGAAACGAGTGAAATAAATACTATTGAAGCTCAGATGCGCCTAGGTCAGGGGTCGCAAAATGTCGCAACAGCCACCTTCGTTACAAGTGTCTTTCGTTAGCCTGTTCCCACGAGCCACGGATTTTTAAGAAATCACAATCCCAGCTGGTTATACTACTCGCTCCAAGAGGCATTCTTAAACATCGCCTTCCTGGTCGGAACGCACACGCAAAGGCCACGTGGAGATACGACCCTCTCTGAAAACGTAAATCTGCTTGGTCCCGAGGCGCTCTCGCGGTTTCCTTTCCCCGTTTGACTGATTCGTCGGCGATGGGGCGCTTTAAATCTCAGGTGCAACGTCCCAGAACCCCGTGCAGTAAAGCTCGTCCACCGACAGACGCTGAAAAGCGCGTGGTTTCGTGATGGCAACACGTGTAACGTACATAGGAACGCGCATTCGTTTGCTCCGTGCTTCACAAAGGAATTCTGCTCTTATCAACGCTGAGAGTAGCGTCGGCGTGCTTTCGCTTTATATTTTCAAGGAAACATCGAAAGTATTGGGTCGATTAGAAAAGTCGAACGTATTAAGTGAGGAACCTAATGTAATGGATAGAAATCAAGGTTCTCTTTGAGAATTTTTCGTAAGGAAACTATACATGTAATCTGTTTGAAACTTTCAGGCTATATTATTATGTATTTCAAGAAGTGAAGACACATTTTTGATACAAAAATAACGCGGCACTTCCAAATATCGCAAGTGTTTCGAAGCGAACAGCAGAGTCGAAAGTATATTAAGTGGAATAGTTGAGTAGAAAATGCTCTACGTGTGGAATCGTGAGTTAAATGCATTGTGGACCTTGCAACGATAGACTTAGCCAGAAATTGGCCACGATAATAAATCAATATTAAACAAAACTGATAGTTATTTCTTTCCCTGTGGAAGTATTCATTGCTATGTAGTTTCAATCATACACGTGCCCCCGTATTCCTTTTCAATTAATTTCCAATACAAAATTATTAAATAACAATAAAAAGAAATCCATTGCTTTGAAGCTGCAGCATTATCAACTCGACACTCTTCGGTTTCACTGGAACCACCTCGTCAAGCGATCAACCAAACGGATCATCGCAGAGCACATATTCTTAGCTGCTGAAGCTTCCACGCAAAAAGTAACAAATTTTTAATCGGCGTCGACTAAAAGCGCGATTTCTGCATCCCGTGCAGGCCTGCCCGCGCGTATAAATAGATGCGTGCGTGTTTAAGGTGCGCCGTATTCCGAGGTGGTATCAAAGCGACTGTTTGTGGGTTCTGCGAATTTATCTCTGCTGACAGCTCATTAACCGATAACGATAGACAGCCCTCGAGAGGAGCAATTATGAAATTGAAGCGGATGGCGAGGAATTCCTTTCCGCCTCTTCTGCTCTTCTTATTGTCCACATTAAGTTCCCTCTCGGATCGCCGCCGCGTTTCTCTGAATATAATTACTCATGAATTATTACAGTGCCGCTCGTCAATGATCCCCCCTATCGAAACTTGCCCTACAAACGTCCGCAAATACTATCTCCATCCTCTCAGTCGTTACCATTTTATTGGGTGTTCAACAGCCTATGCACAGATATGGTATCTCTGAGAAAGTCATGGACAAATATGGCGTCCTTGTTCTAAGTACCTTCCTACTGTCATCATTCTATTCCTCTGGAAATTCGTTCATTGTCGCTCGTTACCCAGTGCAATAATAGTAATAATAATTCATACGGCTCCAAAATGGGCCAGGCGTCAACTTTCGTGTGATCAGCCGATTCGAACCGTCCGTCTGCCGAAAGTTAAACGCGCTGGTTATTACTTTATTCTACTTCACTTTCCTCAACTTCTCTTAGTCCTAGATTCTCCTGTGTACCCTATAATTTTGTGTGTTAAGGTTGAATTTTATAACAACAAGGAACCTGAACCTCACTCATTTATCACTTAATTTTGTAATTTGCGATGTGTTAAAGTCGTTATAATTATTATATGACTTCGTTCAGCCTTTTCCAAGGTTTCCACTAGTTCCCGTCCTAAGGACTTGCTCCTGGAGTTTGAAACACCTATCGGAGACAATTTCCAGACCCTGGGTGACGTTGGAGTAGCAGTGGTAACATACGTTTTAATTGTTAAGCGTGAGAGGTTAGATAAAAATTGAATTCAAACCTGGATGTACCTTTGATTGAAATCTATTGAATTCAGAGAAAAATTCTAGGATAAGTACTGTATTTCCAGTTCGAAAGTATATTACACAGTTTATTTGAACTCTTTCATAGTGTACTAGGGGACAGACTCATGAAAGAAATCATTTCCTTATCCTTATCATTTTATTACACTGTGAAAAGGCTAATATTTACCTAATTGAAACGGGTGGAAAAGAATAAATAGAAGCCTAATTGATACAAGCAAAAATAATTGAATGACTAGCAATTTGAATGTATTAGCTCGTTCGACTAACCAGCTAATTCCAAGCACAACAACGATCCCCTACTTATCGTTAGATGTTTCCTTACTCGGTGAAGAGCAAGTAATGTTATATTCCTCTCTCATGTTGCAGGGAGTACAACAAAATCCTGCTCGCGTAACAGATATCCGTGTATGTGTGCGGACGCATATTTTGTCGAACGTGAAAAATGGAGGAGTTATGCTATCGGGAGATGAGAGATTATGATTGGTGACCAGATACGGAGAATTTGTATCGATTAAGATGGAACGATTAGAGTGATCATCAGCCATTGATCCGCATCGTAAGGACAGTGTGACTAGGTGGCCTCGCTGTGTTTCGATTAAGTCACGATCCATCGATCGATCGATCTTCCCTGTCCCCAGCCCCGTGCACGCCAAACCCGTTTCGCCGGAAGCAATTATATTGTAATCAATTTTTCGCCAATGCTGTAATATTATTATCGGGGATTACGCGTATTCCGTTAATTAAAAAAGGATAAAAGTCACCGGCGACAGGATTAAACGATCGGGTTCTTACAAATCCCTATTTACTGGCAATAATAATTCTCCGCCATTGCATTAACCACAACTCTTCTTTCGAACCCCCCTGTTCCCTTCCGCTTTGATTTTTCTAATTACAAATTTCTTCATTTACGAAAATTTATATATCTTTCTCTCATTTCATATCTTTTACATAAATCTGTCAAGTTAAAGGTGTTAAAACATATCGATCAATGTCGATTATAATTAGCAACAATTTCAAACAAAGCATAGAAAAATTAACAATCAATCGTCACTTACACAGCAGAAAACTTCAACATCAGAAGACCGACATCGTCTTTCCACCAACCCGATACCTCCATCATTTTCAGTCCCGTTTTACTCGCTTCGCAGTCAACCGAGCCGAGAAATAAATTCGCTATGATGAAAATGAATTCCAAACGAGTTTGTATAGAGAAAGAAAGGAGCTACCGAGTGTCGTGGCGTGACACATTGGTAGAAACATGAAACCAATTTGTCGCGCGCACTCGCGCGGGCGTGCAGCTACCCCGAGCTTGACGACGCGGAGATCGTTGGACAACAAAATAGCACGTTGTTTTGGCGCAACTTTCTTCGAACGGCGACGCGCGCGTGACAGCTGGCCGATTCAGACACTTAATCTGTCCCCGTGCGGCGTGATAAGAAAATATTTTGAACCTGTTTAATCGGGAATGAAATATCTGGGGGAGGGGGCGTTGCTCTTAGCCTTAAGTAATCGAAACTTATTACGGGGGAAATAATCTTTCTGGCGCGCAGCGTGCTGAGCGCATTAGCCACTTGTCATCCTGACATATCAATTAAAATTGCACGCGGATAAGGAAACTTATTAATATTATCGCACCTAGCCGACACCTTCCAGACCACGTCACGAGTACATGATGTATTATCTGAAATTTGAATCTTTACTAAACGAGCATGTTCAGCCCAGTTAAGGGTGGCCATCTTCATGAGCTAGCCACCGTCCGCAGCGGCGATAACGCGGAACACTTATGTTCTAAGTAGTAAATAAGAAAAGAAATTGAATTCTGAGAGATCGAAGTTGCAAGGAAGTGTTATTGACACTTTAGTGGCGCAGGGTTGGTAAAATACAGGTTTATCTCAGTTAACCCTTTGCAGTTGGAACTTACTCGGCGTGAAATCATCCCCGCGCCAGTCAATGTGTAGTGTTTAAATTGCTTCCTCACTGTTACTGCTTTGTTATTCAATGCAGTCGGGTAAACAATACTAAAATTAATCGTCCTACAGGCTCTTCCAAAAGCATTAACTCTAATTGTAAGTGAGACTCTAAGAAAATATGTAGAAGACGAGTATACTCGTCGTTGCTCATCTTGTGTGGCATAGACAAGAGTAGAATGGGTGGTTGGATCTCGATCTTGATCAAGAAATCGCTCGTTTAAACGGCTAATCTGCGAACCCGCGTGCGCGCGAGCGTTTTGAATTTCAAATGAAACCACCGTTGACTCACTGTCAGGGAAAGCAACTAGCCTATCACTCCCAAGCGAATTGACACGCCATTAATCAACGTTCCCTTGCATTCGCTGACTTGCCAGAAAGCAGAACACGCCCCGCCGCGCGATATTTTTCATACCTTTGATTATTTAATCTATAACGAGGCCCGCGATTCGGTCTCCGCTTTGGATCTAATGCCCTGGTGACGAGAAGCGACTCCTTGTTGCGCCTTTTCCTTTCCGCTCGATGAAACTTAACGAGCTTACCCGCTGCTATGAAATATCGCCCCTGTCCGACTCCCAGCTGCTCAATGAAGTCGATAATCACCCTTTTGCTAAATGAATCGATAAGTGTCAAATATTATTAGGCTGCGCGAGCTCTCGCCTCCCTTTTGCAATATGTTGTGACGCTTTGATAGTACACTTCAATATAGATAGATACGTAGTTAAACATGTGGATCAATTAGCATATCTAAAATACATGTACATATTAGTTACAATTCAAGAAGAATGGAACGTTTGTGTCATTTAAAGTGCTAAACCCCTCTAAAACAACTCACCCTGGATTTTATCTCAAGGAACATGGACTTCGAAATACTCAAAGACCTCGTAATTTAGTGTCACGTGGCCTATGATATTTTTTCGAAGTGAAGATTTCATTCGAAGGAAGAAGGTATTTCTCATTTCACTGTGGAAATAAAAATATAACAAGAAAAATTGAAATTATGAAATATATAAAGCATCTACTATTTTCTGTGCCTAATCAAATATCGCTATTCAGTTTTCTCATCACTTTCCACTTTTTATAACCCCACCAGGAATTTGAATTGCTACCGTGGCACGGAACGCGTCAATGGGGGTCGCGAAGAGAATCGTGGGCGCTCTAAATTTCACGATCGTGATACGGTTATGGTTTAGGCTCGCCATCGACTGGTCCAGCATCCCTTCGTGTTACACCTTGCGGTCACGCGGGTTCTTTCCGTCCAATTCCTGGTTATTTGATACCTGGAAACGATTTCACGTGTCGTATTACGCGTTTACAAGACTGGGCATTCCCTTGTCGCTTGTCAGCCAGCTACTGCACGTATGCAGCCGGGGGGGGGGGGGGTGGTGTACGTGTACCGAGCACCGTGTAGTGTAATAAAGGTGACCACCTGTCGTGCGCCCGATCGTACATTACACGGACACTTTTCTGCGGTTCGCCTCCTTTTACTATCGCGCTGCTACTTGTCGTTAAAGTGGAAAGCGACGACGACAGTCCTCGAAGCAGATTGTCGGCCAGACTCTGACGATCGTGCTTGGGTTGCAAGTGGAACAATTGCTACATGATATCGGGGGCATCGGTAATTATTCAGGCAGTTTGAATCGGCACTGCTGCTCCATTGCTGCGTGTATCTGTCGCAGGACCATTGTAACATCAGACTTGTCACAAAATTTTTGCACCAATTACGCTGAATCACTGCCTATTTATAACGCGGATGTGGCAGCTCTAGACATGATGTCATGGAAACAATTTACAACACAAACCTTTAAAGTATCAGATATTATAGATTATGTTTATAAAAGAAACCATTGAAAAAGTGCAATAAAGTAAAAAATTTACGCCACGTACATGAAAAATCAAATAACTCACAAAAAATAGAAGATAATAATGATATACTTCTGAAAGGGACCGGTCGCCGATCGCGATGAGGTTTGGGGGGAGGGGTGGGGAGGGGGTGGGAACCCTAAATCTAAAATTGTAGCTTCGGGTATTTATTAGTTTCCGAAATATTAATAAAAAAGTGTTAATATATTTTGAAAAGCGAATTTATTTTCGATGAGCTTCACATATGTTGTCAAGGTCGTTATTCTGAACAACATTTCCCTTTAAACTTTTCGGCGGTCGCCCTTAGTTTCAGAGATATTGAGGAAAAACTGTTGCTACTACATCATTGAATTTTGCAAATATATGTACGCTACCGTGGCAGCGTGCGCGCCAGTGCGGGACCGCCGCTTATCTACTGTCATTTCCAACGTAATTTTCCAGGGAAAAGAAATTTTTTCAATCACATTTCCACGTGCCAGCCACCTCGGGGCGCTCCGCTAATTGAATTCGGTGAGGAAACACCTGTTCTGCATAATTACCCCGATTTTTAAACCTGGTTTTTAAAAACCGACAAACCCTACTGTGTACCGCACGGAGCACATACTGAACTCTCTTACTTCGTTCCTGCCGTTTCTGGTGTTGCAATAAACGTATAGTAGCTTTTGAATATTGTGCTGTTATTGGATCATGGGGGAGGGGGGGGTGGTAATAGATAAAATTCTGACCTTGTACACAGATCCAGCACGATGTACATTTCAAGCGGTGGGTCAAAATTGACTCAGGCACAGTATACGGAGGGTTAATTGAGATTTGAAAACGTTTAAATTTTGGTATGCAATAATAATCATTTTGTTCAAAGTTATAATAGTAGCAGTGAGAGGGTTTAAAAAAGTTTGTTGCTAGTAAAGCAGCTGTCGTAGTCATCGAAAACAAAAACTGCAAATTTTTCTTAATCTATACGAGTGTGGATATTGTATGAACTAGAATGAAGTAATTATTTGCAAAAATCCAAGTTTGCAACACAAAAGGCTAGCAAATGCTTTTCTCAAAAATTAATGTTTGCATTTGAAATATAACCATTTTTTGAGCTTTTCAACATTTTTCATTCAACACGAACTAACGTTAATACGATAACCACACACATATTGATTAAGAAATTTTTGAATATTTTGTTTCAGATGATTACGACAGCCAAATTCATGTTCGCCAGCAACAAACTTTTTCCTCAAACCCCTCGTGCTACTACCATTATAACTTTGAACCAAATTACTATTATTCCATACATAAATTTGAACACATTTTTCAAATTTCAATTGAAAAAAAGTACAATGTTTGGAATTATAATACTCAATACTTTTCTTTTAAAAATCCCCCAAAATGTGGAATTTTTATTACTCCAGCCGCTCCCCACTCCGTTGGAGGGCTCGCTTGTCCTTGAACGAGCTCGGGGCTCGAGCTCGAATGTGTGCTCACAGCCGGAATTGGAGGCCCTACGCATGCCTGGCGTAAGGGCTTGTCTCCCGATTTGTTAAAACGATTTATGGTTCGATTTCGAAAACCTTGACCTTTAGGATTCCCTCCTGTGCTACGAGGTTTTCCTTGGCTGTAACCACCGTCGAGAGTATAAAAGACCCAACACGGCAGCGACAAGCTCATGTCTACACGCTGTCTTCAATGATGGCTACTCGCGCTGATACTCGTTCATTCGTTGAAGTGTGCGTCTTTCTGACCCTCCTCGTGGTCGTCTACGCGGCCCCACAAGGTGAGAAATGGATCGCTCAGTCAGCAAGGCAAGGTGGTTGATGCAGGAACCGCTAAGTTCAACATTTTTCGCAAGTGTGTGCCACATGGGGCACATACTGGCCTCTTATAGTTCGTTCTTCTAATTTCTGGTGTTGCAACAAACGTATAGTAGCTTTTCGACATTATGTTGTTATTGATGTTAATTAAATAGGGGGTGGTAGTAGTTCGTGGTGCAACTGAAAGGGGTTGAGTCAGAAGTGGAGAAAGTAAATGTAGAGTAATGTTTTTTTGTGTGAAATGAAATGTGAGATTAGCTCCTTAAGTAGAATTACAAACCTGCAATATTAAAAGAAAATCTATCTATAAGAAACAAAATTAATTGATCGCCTATAGACATTTTTAAATATACCTACCATTTTAAATGTATTGAAGGCGTAATTCTTCAAACATCTTCCTCATAATTCTTCTGTCAGATACTACACACTAAGTAACATCGTTCAGTCAAATCATACTAATACATTTCGTAGCGTTGGGCATGTTTTCACGCCAAAGGATTTTCACCTGTTCTCGTGTCGATGCTCTTTCGAAAGCATCAAATGTCCTACTTGTGTTTATTTCGAAAACAACAGAGGCGGTCGCCAGAAAATGCTCGGTCGATTTAAAAGCGCATTTTCCAAATACTTGCCTCACTCAAACAGTCTAGATGTGCACAAAGTAAACTCCACAATCAACTAATCCCAAAGTACTCGGTACAACCCTTTGAACTACTTCACTGTGACGGTAATCGGTATCGTCACAAAAAAGAATAAAATATTTGTACGATTGAACGTTCACATTCGTCCCTGCGAATACTTACTCCCGCGCGCAAATCGATCTGACATTCGGTTCTGAGTCGTAACTGTGAAGAATCGAAGATGATGGGTGAAATAACGTGCTGCTCATTAAAAGTTCTGGTAAAGGATTGTCCCATTATTAAAATGTGGTTGTAGTAGTGCAGTTTCCCATGCAGCTGCCTTAAGATGCTGGTGGGGCACCGTGCCGTGTGCAAATAGATTCTGGGACTCAGTTTAGTTTGGTGTTTTTATAATATATGCCAGCAGATGAATGCGTTACACCGCACACAAGAGCAATAAAGATTGTCGCACGACGGTCAAAGGATCAAATAAGCTTCGCTTCGTTTCGCGCGAGCAAAGACGTTCCATTGATTTGCTCTCATCTCTTTCCCAGAGGTCTGCGACAAAACAAAGTGCCTTGGACCTTTGCACTTTTACGAGGAGTTTGGCTGCACACCAGTGTACAAGAATCCTGGCGATTGTTGCGCCGATCGCTACAAATGCAGTCACATGAAGGAGCTGTCGAGGGACAAATGCTATGCTAATGGCCACGAGTACAAAGTTGGCGGGACCTTAAAGCAGGAAGACAGAAATTCATGTGAGCCGCCCTGCGTGTGTGTGGAGGACTTTGACAGTGGTTTGTATGTATGTTTGTTTACGTAGGCCACCGATAAACATTCGCAACGTTTTCGGGTTTCCCCACATTTTTAGGAAGTAGATTGAGACACTACGATTTTTATGCTGCGACGGTAACGATCGTTATGCTATTTATCGTGGATCTTTCCTTGCTCTTTTTGTAGTCGTGACTTATAATTTTTTCCTAGTTTCCGATTCTGTAATTTGTTGGGTACGAGTTGATTGATGAAAACTTTTAGGTATTAAAATGTACGTTCCCGTGTTTACTGACTTTTACTTGCAACGTGTTTCAAAGTTCTGTATGGATTGTTTTTAAATCTATTTGTTCAGTTGAGTTGCTGATGGAATTTAAACCTGTAATGTTTCGTTCTATTTTTAACCGACTTCAAAAAGGAGCAGGTTATAGATTCGATCCGCATGAATATTTTTTTATGTTTGTCCGCGCATAACTCCTCAGCATATGGACCGATTTTGATGATCTTTTTTATTCGAAAGAGGGCGAAAGAGGGTGGTCCCATCTTGCACTGCATCAATTGGCTTAATACGTTGCCAATACTGGTAGATTCAAACTTTGCATCATTGGATAATTTGTATTTCATGTAATCTCGCATGTTACATTATTTCTGCGCGTTGAGTTGTGGACGTCATATAACGAATTTGTGACATCCTTATTCTCACTTTTTCTAGTCGCTTGTTTTTGGAATCTTCCGTTACTAGCAAACGGTTCTTTTTTTACGAGCAGCTCTATGTTTAGGCATGCCCATTTTTCTTTAAACAAATATAGTTATATAACATAAATAGCTAAAGAAAATGTAAAAAAAATTAAACTGCCTCAAAAAATTAGAAATGCACTAAAAGTAAAAAATAATTATTTCCCTTACTTAATCTACGATTCTCCATTTTTTAAAGTCGACGCCAAATATAAAAAAATTGTGAGTCGTAGATTGAATAAAGACAAAAATTATTTTTTACTTTTTAATGCATTTTTATTTTTTTAAAGCCGGTTTCAATTTTTATTTTAATTTTTGTGAACAGGTCTGTCTTCAGATGTGATTGGGATTTATTTCTGGGGCCACCTACCCCACCGAATTGCTATTACAAAAAAACACATGATCAATGTCTTCCAGGGCTACAGGTCTGTTGTAAGTAAATCTCGTGCAATAAATTGTGAATAAGGTGAAGCTCATCGAGAAACATAATCCACATTAAAGACTCATTCTTGACAACATAACGATAACATTATAGCCTTTTCAACAAGTTATTGGCCCATTAAAAAACATTCTCTTATATTATATTACATTATATAACATGCTCACGAGAACAATAGATTAAAGTGAATTCGATTTTTCACTTCAGTGAAGGAAGGCGAAGAGAGGCCAACTTGTGAAGTAGATGGCATACTTTATGCAGACGGAGAAATCTTCCATCCAAATTCTCATCCAGAAATGCAATGTCTTTGCATGCCAGGATACAAAGGTACAAAATTTATATTTCCAACAAACTGATCATTCACAATTGAATTTATATTGTACGAGAGAAATAGTACGTTTTGAAAAGATAGTAAAATTTAAAATTCTACAATATTGATACTCAAGGACATTAAAGTGTATCTCAACTCAAGAATCATAACATACACATGTTACCCCGCTGTATTTAACTCAGGTGAAAACGTTGAACCGTTCTGCAAGAAGCCAAACCGCAAAAATTGCGATCATATATACGGCGGACCTCGCTACATTCACGAAAATTGTGCGCCTGTTTTTCGTAGTGACGAAGATCCACAAACGAAATGCACTTCCAACTTCAGATGTCGTAAGTTTGCAATAAGCCCTGCTTATGAATTTCACACAGTTAAAAAACAGTTTCTCTGAAATAGTACAGCTTATAGAACTGACCTCATTTTTACAGAAAACGACTACGACACTGTCATTCACAAACACGACAGTACTAAATCTCCCCTTAAAACAGGTACGTTCAATCATCAAACATACATATGTAGGAAGTTTCAGTTGGCTAAAATATCTGAAACCTTCTATTATTCGTGGTCTATTCCTAGATCTTGTAGTATCTTTATAACGTATTAATTAGAGCTTCAATATCGCCTTACCTATTTTCTCTTTCAAATGGTAATATTACTCAGTTTCATTTCTCCTAAAATCTCTACGCTTGTGCATCAAAGGCTAAACAATCGTGTTTACGTAGTTGGGATTCTATTTTCGAACTTTCTGCTAGTAGCATTAATTTCACCAGAATTTTCACCACAAAAACACATTAACAATCTATTCAATCATCAATTGAAATTAACAACGAATGAAGCATGGAGGAGGATTACCACCTTTAGTGGCGTTAGCGTGTTTTCACGTCGAGGAGCTTGTACTTGATAAAGTCATCAGATGTTCAGCAATTCAGTGCATATTTACAAAGGTCCAGTAGCTGTTAATCGTTATTTCGTCCAACTTGCAGATGAAGATGGCATGTGTCGATTCGGTAACCTGACGATGCACACAGGCGACGAACTGAATCCAACATTTGGCACTTTAGACTTTTGCGTAAATTGCGTATGCGAAGTCCCACCATTGGTAACGTGCCGTCAGACCTCGTTCGATGTATGCCACCTGTATAGCTTTTCACACATGAAATTTGAGGATGGAGACTCTGAAGAGGCTGAGGTGTGAAGACCAACCATTCACAGATTAGTGTATACTGACAATCTGATACATTTTTGGTAATCAAATCAGTATGTGATGTTGCTATCTCGACTCTAACTTAGTGTTCTTAACTTGATTTTAATGTACAGAGTATAGAGTCTTACGTACACTTGGATTAAAAGTAAACTCGCGTGATCCATCTCCTTTATTTAAAATTAAGAAATATTACAAAATAGAACAATTTTGTAATGGAACAATATTTCGTTCCCTTCCTGATTAATTATCACTAAATTCCCATTTGAATTTAATTATATGTATCGTTTCAATATGAAGGTAGAATAAATTATATAAAAATTGTTACCATGGTCTCGTGCAATTCACACTCCACTTCCTGGTTCCAGTTTGATCGCAAGTAAACCGATTCGCGCGTCGAAAGTGGTTCGCCATCGCACAATTTTATCCCGCCTTTGATCTTAATTAATTTCAGTTTCCTATTAAGTAGTCGACTCGAGTTGTGACCTCGGTGGGCGATCTTACGTCAGTGTTGCGGGTAACGGAGGATGATGAATCAGCAATTTGACCGTCTCGCTAATGAAAGATTAGCGGCTCCATTTCGTCGTTGCAAGAAAATACAGAGAATAATTGTAACGAAACAAACATAATGACTTGCATGATGCAAACTGATTGCCATACAGCAGTTTCATTAGACGTAACGGGGATTTAATTAAGGCGAATGACTGTTATTTGTCTTGCTGGTGTTAAAACCATTTTGTGATTAATTTATAGCTCGGTTGTTGAAGTCCTTAAATGCTTCCATTCGTTCTTTCCTTAATTTTTTGGGACTTTCTTCTTTTGTTTTGTGTGTGTTATAATAATCTGTGTGGAGGAGCATTGTTGTAAATAAATGTATAAATTAAAACCCATATAATTGGGATTTTACCATTTTTTTGTTGGAGTATGAAAGTGATATTTTGAAAGTCTCTTTTTTAAAGGGGAACTGAAAAAGAAGCAAGCCTTATTTAGCATTGTTTTTAAGAGGAACGTAATTTCATTACTTTCAGGGATCGTCCTTAAATTTAGCAGAATTTCTTGTGTTTAAACATCGATGCTCTTCTTTCTCAAGTAGTCTCTTGATAGTCATCTACTATCTTCACACACAAATACACGCGTATATTAAACATACAATCTTTAGTTGCACACCTATTTCACTCAAATTTACTTAAAGAAATTAAATTTGTGAATTCTACAAAAAAGTCAACGCTGTCACAATTACGTCTTCCTTCAAAACTATAACAAAAATGCACACCTATCACCTTTTCTCCAATTTTTACACTATATATACGGATTATTCACATTACAAGCAAATGAACACCTTTTCGACCGTAATTTGTCAGTCCACTTGAGCAAGGGCAAAATATGGATCCGACACCTAGGTAAGTACACTCGTATCGATGATCGTTCGAAAATACCTAACTGATTCGCGCCAAATGTAACTGATAGCGTTAGTTGACCCAATTGCCCGATTCGATGAAGAAGATCCCCCCAATTGACCCCGTGATTCATGCAATTTCGCTGTGTGCGAATCATTCGGCGCCTCCTTGCTTACGATAATAATTTCGACGATATATTAATTAATACGCGGCAGAATGGCGTCACGCCTCTGTGGAAAGCCGTGTTTCTTTTTACGATAAGCGACAGCTGATGTCAGCATAAATTAAATATGTTTGAAATATACGATACGAGATAGTCGGATAAGAGAATGGTTTCTTTATGGTCTGTCCATGAGGTTCGTATGAAACGGCGCAGCTCTTGACTAATTCCTTAACCTCCATTTCTTCTAATTTATTTTGTTACAATGTCCCAATTATTATCTTAATTTTTCTATTTTTCTCAGGAACTTTGAAATTAAAAATTCAAGCCAAAATAAAAGAATAATCCTTTTTATCTTATCATTTTTAACACACGAAGTAACGAACTCAAATTTTGAATGGGAGTAATTATCATTGCTTACATCATATTATAAGTAATATACATTCATACAATCTGTAAGATATTAAGTTCCATAAAGCATTAATCAATCGTTCAGCAATAATAAAATCCAGAGAATACCAAGCTTCATATACAATTTACATGCCTCGTAAACATCTGTAAAGTTTGGAATTACGCACTAACTATAATATGTATAAAAGCATGAATCAACAAATTCACAAGTACCATGAATCTGCCATTGTGAATGGGAGTAACTATCTTCCCTCGCACCATAAATATCTCTAAATAATAAAATGAGGAGTAGGTACACTAATCTCCATGCTCGCGACGATTCATACGTAATTTACAAGCCTCTTAAACGACATACAGAAAATTCAGCGTTCACGTGGCCGTTCATAGCGCTCGAATATAATGATACCAGTAAATTGCTGGATCGATTGATAACGACTGGTTCAATTGAGATAGTCGCGAATAGTTTACTGCCCCGGGTAATAGATAACTTAATTCCTTCCTCTGTACCGTATCAATTTGCGGGACAATGTAATTTAAGTTGTTACGCGTAACACCGCCTCTATCTAAATAACCCGAGTGCACCTCGTTAAATCTACGCTCTATTCAATAAACGTTTAGGGCGATCCATCGTTACGCTTTTCAGCGCTAACGATTATTGGCGTTCGGCTGGCGTTTAGATTTTCAGCTTGATCCCATGTGTGAATGCAAATTCTGCGATGTCAACGAATGGCAGCGGTTGCATAATTCGTATTATATTACTGCTAGTTCAGCGTCTGATAGAGATTCTAATTTTGGGGTAATGATAAGTGCTTGTCCTTGGTATACGATATTTTGGTTTATCGCGTAATTCTAATGCAAATGTATCTAATTCAAATTTTTTTATTTGTGGGCGATCCGAAATGCACACACCCGATCACTAAATAAGTATGAATCCCATGGAATATATGTATAAGGTTTGGGGTAAAATTTTTTTGAAAATAATTTTTGCAGAAGACTTGAAATCTAAAATATTGGTATAAGTGGAATATATAATAGTGTATTGAGAAACTGGTTGATGTAATGGACACACGAATATCCTAAGTCTTTAAAGTGAAAACCGAATCAAAGTTATAACGATACCATCTAATCTTATATCATTTAGTGTATTTTTATATGCGAGTTATAAAGATATATATATATAACTATCTTAGTAAAAACCTTTTAAAACTGATTTTCGATAGGGTAATTCCGGGAGACGCGGCCGTGCTGGAGAGTTGGTCGAGTTGCTATATTCAGACTCTACATCTGTGTATATGTAAAAATGTGTTAAGGTTCAGAACAATTAATTCTTTAGAAATCAACTGTTTCGACCAACTCTCCAGCACGGCCGCGTCTCCCGGAATTACCCTATGTAATAAGAAACTTATTTTTAAATAACCTTACTCGAAAGCTGCATATTTATTTCTTTTAAAGTTAAAATTACACAATGTTAAAAAGATTCTATAAAAATGCATGAAGCCCTTTTTGACTAAATATTCATTTAACAACGTTTTCTCTTTTCAGTACCTACCAAAGATTCGAAGAGCTAACGAGCGGTCAAAACGCATTTGTACAGGAGATAGCTTGCATCTTCGTGGCCTGCGCATTATGCATGCACGTAATGCATGCGTGCATCCTAACGAGGCTACCCGTAATTTTGGATTATGGCAAGTGGTGAACGTGGAAGGTGAATCGTGGCTAACCACGGATGAGAAGAAGGAAGGAAGAAACGCGAGACGATTTTGATTAAAAATTGCTAAGGCATGTGAAAAGTTCGCCGCCTTCAGATTAGAGTACCTAATATTGAATGAGCTGTTGCCGCTGAATTCAGCGAGAACTGGGATATCAAATAAAATAATAAGTGCAATGCTTACAGAAAAAGGACACGCAGTATTACAGCCTGTATAAATTTTTTGAAGTTACAGAAACATTGATTAACTCGTATCTAATTCCATTTCACAAAGCATTTTTTTTAAATATCTTCAATTTTTTTAAGATATCAATTTTGTATAATATGGAGGATTGTTGATATTATTATACTTTCAATGTGGGGGTTGTAAGAAAATAGTTTTCAAATAAAGATCAAAATTTTGAATTTTTTATAATATAATATTAACTACTGAACAATTAGAGTGTTAAATAGTTTTAATTATTTTATTGCAAGGTCTGTATAAGATTCTTAAGTTTTATTTTGAACAACTTAAATTCCTTTCAAGAAGTCCAATTTTTTCTTCTTGCAATCGCGATGCCTTTACTGCAGAAGCTTTCAGATAGCCTCGATTTCATATCAGCAGCATTTTTAAGAACCTTAATCTTATCATTGCATTTTACCTAGCAATGTCATAATCTTTCTATTGCACGGAAGCTGCAGTATTCCAACTATAGAATATTTTCAGGAAATCCCGTTTCTCTTTTACAATGACTTTTAAAATTTTTAAACAACATCGCTAAATTTTTAAAACATCTTATCTACATTCTAAGAAACTTTAATTGTATTCTCTTAATAAACACTTGTTTGCAAAAGAATTTTCCCAGTGACATAAATTTCTTATCCACAGAACCACTCATTGATTCTAATTCTAAACTCAATTCCTTTATCCTTGCTGAATGTTTTAAACGAAAATTCTGAACGCAGATAAACGCAGGAGGAAACGTGACTGCTTCTGTTTCCTGTTACACGACGGATCCGCCATATCTGATCAATGCTCCGACAACATACAACTGTCATTGGCCGAGATGATTGTGAAACTTAAGCAATTACACGTGGGAAGTTCCTGGTTTCGCGTTATCGCGCAACGCGTTCTCTGTTATCGGTGGTTTCGGTGCAAAGAGAGGCTCGTAGGTGGTAACACTCCCAGTCACTGAAGAAACAGAACCTCCTATCGATTCAGCGAGAACGGCAATAAAATATGTGCTCACCGATCGTCGTTATTACCTCAGGAACGATCGTACAGTAGAATAAATCGAAATTGATGGCCACTTGAGATTAACACACAAGAGATTTCTGGTTGGAGGAAACATAAGCATTGTAATAAGAACGCGCTCGATTAAGCTGATTATTAATCCTTGTATTTAGATGGAACCTAAAATAAGTAAACTGTTTATTTATACTGAATACTACTTCCGAATTTTTTGTATATAATATTATTTACTGTTTGTATTAATTTGGGAGCAACGAAAGAAAAATTCGGATATAATATTCAGTGCATACCTAAATAAGTATTTGTTATAATAGATCTGTGAAGCGATCACTTTATACTAAAAAATATTTGACTTTCAAATTCCTGTGAGATTAATTAAATTAATTTCTCCTCAGCACCACGAATATCAGTTGCCCTAGTGATCCAATAATACAGTAACTAGTGAATACCTGTTTGTGTAAAGTATTCAGTTCCTTTGTGCAACTACATCACAAAGCCTAAAGAATCGAAAGCCTGAGAACATAGCGTGTCAGAATTTTTATTAAATTCCTGTTTCATTCTCACAAATAAGGAAGTGTGACGATAAATAAAACCGACTCAAGGCCTCCCACATAATTGCAGATAAAATTCGTCGTCGATGGAATAACTTTCCATTAAGAAGAAATTATTACGTTATTAAACGAGTTACCGAGAGAGGATTAAACTAATATCAAGCCTGTTCATTGCTCTTGTACGCGCAAAATGCGTAGACGCTCGAGCGCTGGTGTTTCCAGTTAGGGATAGCGAGAGATATAATTATCTCATAATTCAGAAAACAAGCTGATAAGGAAATTACATCGCGCGAGGAAGAGTTACATCGTTTATCAACGGAGGGCCTGCGGTTTGCCTCTGCTTCCCATCGTGGATCCAGTGTTTCCTTTTACTTTCGCAAAGGGACTTCCTTGTTGACTTTTGCATTGTCAAGGGTCAAGGTTCGCTCCTCTGCTCGATAGATCTCGAGGATTAAATACCGCAACACAATCGCGAGTTCAGCTTATACACGGCGAAGTTATGCACCGGGTGGCGTGCAAACAAATGGAATCTCGAGGTACATACTTCGTTTACAAAATGGCAGGGAGGAAAAATTGTAAGGGAATGAAATTCAATGCGAAATGTCTGATGATTTTGACTTTTTGTTGGTTATGGCCGCAAACTTTATGGAAGAATGACTGTATTTTGAATGTTTTTCTAAATAACAGATGACGTGTAAATGTACCTATAATAATTTGGAGGATGGAAATATTATGTCGAAAGAGAAAATTAATATGTGACAATTTCCACTTCACAGAAACTGAAATAGAAGATTCTAATATTATGTTAGATTTTTATGGAAATTAAAGTTTGATCGTTTATTTTGTGGAAGATGGTTAATAGGGAGTTGATATGAAAGTGAGATGTTGATGTTACAGAGTTCTTTCCCTGAAAAGCAGTAGTTTCACTTATGTAACATTTGAAATACAATGCTGAATACTTTCACTGCTCCCTACAATCCCTACATTATCAGAAATCCTACAACTTCCTCAGGAAATGTTCTTGTCTAACGTTTCCATCCATGAAATATAACATTTTTACTTACATACGCGAAGGGCAGCTCTATCCACCATTGACTTACCTGAAACATAAAAACAATATTGTCAGAATACTGTATTACGCATAAAATAATATTAACATATAAGAAACTTACAAAATAGCAGGGTCACCTCTAAAGGATTAATCTTAATCTTGCAATCTTTATTTCAATAAACTTTAATACCTCACGAATCCTTAAAAAACAATATTCAACTTTTATCATTTAACCGGCAGTGCACGTAGTATAATAAATCCTTCTCCACTGGTTTCAGTCAAGAACTACTCCGTCATTTTTAATATTACAGAAAACTATTCCTATTACACTCGTTGAAGAATCAATGAATCCCACATCAAACTTACACGATCAAATCCTCGACAGTATCTCCGTCGAGCAGATTCGTGTAAGCAGCAAACACGATTGAGTGCTCTAATAAACGGCAGGTGCTTACATAGGAGATGGCATAGGAGATCCACGATCGGAGAAGATGTCTTGCCTGTAAATCGCCTATAAATTGTAGTATTCGTCGTTCAGCGGGGAATCGTTGATGACGTAATTAATCGCCCGTCGGCATTCACCGGTTATCCGTGATTATTTAGAAACGTATAGGTGGAAAAAGTTGAGGGAAAGATATTTTAATGCGTCGTGGTGCGCGAGGCGCGTTGCACGGCGCGGTGTTTAATTGCTCGCACTTAATTACGCTGGGAAATATTGCGATCTTCGACGCTGCGACAGACGCAAGCGCGGGATTATTTATACGACACTTATCCGGTTAATACGTACTTTTGTTGTCCAACCTTTTTGTCGTAATCGAAGGGATAGAGAGATTGAAATTAATTTCGAGTTTATGAGTAAGGGAAAGAGGGTGGGCTCTAACAATCGTTGGGGAGAAAAATTTGTTAAAATGCATGGTTAAAATTTAGTAAGAAATTCTGTAATTCCTTCACTGTGTTCCAAGCGTTTAGATTGGGCAGAGACAATGGTGTTGAGATGAAGCAGTGGTCATTAATGTCTTATATCGATTTACCATCATTATATTTGGGCTAGATTGAATTAAAGCAAATCATTGATAAAGCTTGCTTATTACATCACTTATGCAGGTGTTACATTTCATTTGTATCACTTGCGATCGCTCTAACTTATATTCTAACTAGTCCTCTAGAGCATCGGATTTGAATAGTACTGTACAGTTTGCATACACACTCCACAAGAGTGCCATAAGCCGCAATTTTCTCCATACTTTGTGACCACATTTCCTGTTCCATATCATTTCCTTTCTTTCCCTTTCCTCTCTTTGTACTTATTTACCTCCGTGCACCTTCCTGCTCGACGTCTCTGGCTCCCATCGCCTTATACTTGTCCCCGCGTTTATTTGCCTTTCTGTCTGTCTCCCTATCATTCCTTCCTTTTATCTCCCTGCGTTTATACCGCTCTGCCACCCTCTTTCTCTGCATTCTCCAGTCTGCCTCTATTTCTATTCACTACCCCTTTTTACCTGTCCTCTCTTCTTTCCCTACTTCTTACCCAACTTTCGTCAGAAATTCATAACTATGTTTGGGTCTTTGGAGACCCACGCGTAAAGTCGTCCAGTACCCTACTAGTAAATAGTAATATAAAAAACTTTAGCAATCGAAAAATGGAATTGTACAGTAGCACAATAATTGCTATGGATCGAAACGGACCCAGACACTGACTCCTCTGTGGTTGACGCAAGAATTAATATATCGATATACGCTGTCGTTCATAAGTACTAGGACAGTTGGGATATTTGGTACGGATTGAGTACTTTTAAAATAAAATACTAAATAAAGTAAAATTCGTTACAGTTCCTCAATAAATTTGCAACGATTTCCAAAATTATCCTGCACAGAGTAAGTACCCCGATATTTATGAACCGCAGTGTAGATAGTGTCCACTAACTACATTAAAATTTTGTGGCTGCAACCGCCGCGCAGCATCCTCCCGAGACTCCGCGTTTGTGTCATGCTGTATGTGCACACACGTGCGCGCGCCATAAAACGAACTACATACCAAGCTCTGGTACGCTCACGTATGCAGATAATACCCAGCCGTGGTATCCGGTGGTACATCTACGTTTTGTTTGCCTCGCACGCACCTGGATTAGAGGCCCATAGTGCTGGACGGCGTTACACCTGTTATTGAATAATAACACGTGCAGTCGATCTGATCCAACGTGGTCTTGCTCGAGCCTGAGGATCGTAGCCTGCGAACGCGAAATCTCCAAGCTCGTGAAAAGAAGGGAAGGCTCTTCTCCACCGGCCTAGCCGTGTTGGATCCTGAGTTACTGACTGGGAAACGACACTGTGTGGTTTTCTCTGATCTTTGCTCTTTCCGGGATGCAGATCGCCAGGAAAGGTTCAGGCCACTCGCTGCAATGACTCGGTCTGATGGTAGCCGGATTGCATACAGCGTTGCTGTGAAATGCCGTTGGGTTCTTGGATTGATCGACTGTTTTGGGCGTTCTTGATCGTGGTGCTTGGAGCTGGGCGCTTCTTTTGTTTTGGGAACAGGTGCTGGGGCCTTTTCATTTGAGGTACTCTTATGGGGTAAATATGGGTTCTTAAAGTATAGTTTCTAAGCGTTATAATACTCCTGTAAATTCTTCAAATTAA
Organism: Andrena dorsata; assembly: GCA_929108735.1. NCBI lineage: Eukaryota > Metazoa > Arthropoda > Insecta > Hymenoptera > Andrenidae > Andrena > Andrena dorsata. Next base: position 29,675,410 of record OV815489.1, read on the forward strand.
CTACCTCTTCCTTCCATTTATATTCCTTAATAATTTCTTGTTTACCTCCTGTAAGACTCATATTGCGAACGAAAAATAAATTATCAAATGTGGAAACTTGGGAATTTACAAGTCTTGGAATTTAGGAATTTTCAAATCTTGGAATGTAGGAATTTTCAAGTCTTGGAATTTAGGAATTTCCAAATCCTGGAATTTAGGGATACTAAAATCTTGAAAATTCCTAATTTGCAAGTCTTAAGAAACAGATCACTACGGAAATGAAACCCACATCAACCCAAGGACATTAAAATTAATAAGAGGAGAAAAAAGAAAGCTGACCCAACGTAGCCCTAAATTTGGGCCCCAGTCCCAATACACGAAACAAACAACCAACCAGAAAGCGTTGCAGCGCGACGATAAGGTATCAGCCCTTCGCGATGGCAGAAAGAAGAGAAATAGATTTGCCGGTATGCAGGTACCGTTAGGCGAGTACTAGGCTTCCCTCTCTGTCCTGGATCACGACCATTGTGTTACGTGGGGCACGGGCCCATTGTGCATCAGCTGCGACGGCAGGATAAACATGGCGATTAAGATACGTGTATTAAGACGTGTCCAGTTTCAGCGGGGAATTTAAAGTAACGCTATTAGCGGGCGAAATTTACCGCGCGATCGCGGCCCCAGATACGAAATAACACGCGTGCCTCCATTCATTCTTTCAGGAACGAAAAGGGGAACGGAACGGCGAAAGAGGTAAAACGAGAAACGCGACGCGGGGGGAACACGGCTTCTCCCGTTTAATCGATCCTGATTTACATAATTATAAATGTCAGTGGTGTGAGTACGATTCCGAGAATATCTCGGGTTATTACGAAGCAGAAGCTGTTGTATAACAGGAGGAAGAGGACCGCTGCCGACGCTGATCCTTCTTGAGGATGTCCTTGCCCCTTGTTGCGTAGAATCTGTTTCTTCCTCAGTGGTGTATTAGTGGAGAATTGAGGACAGACTGGCAGTGATCGTAAATTTAGATGGATTTGTTGGAAGAAGAAACATGTGAACGAATTATGCAACTTCAAATTAGCATTCTATGCCATGGAATAAAATAGCTTAAAACGAAACTCAAGTAAATTACTGATAGTGGGAGTAGTATTGAAAATGAATTAATAATAGCATATGGCACGCGGCAAAAGACACGCGACTCGTCACTCGAATTCGCAAATCGAAATTCAAAGTCAATCTTCTCAAAAACGAAGCGGGTTACAACGAAATTTTATTCCATATTCTAGACTCATTTTTTACCCACAGAATCGCCACCCTTTTGCCCGTACCGCCACATACGAAACACCCTGTATACCTGCACGCTGCCCTGATCGAGCAGTTCAAAGCTGCCGCGACGGAGTTGCGTTGCATCGCCGCGGGCGCGTTGCATCGTTGCAACGCCTTGCGCGGTGCATTGTATGTGTGTACACTGCCATCCACAAGTATTAGGGCACTTGCTGTATTTCCATAAAATGTGATATTTGTCAGTGATTGAATATGTTTCACTGTATTTAATTTAAAATACCAAATAAAGCAAAATTTCTTAGAGTTCTTCAATAAATTTGCAACCATTTTCGCAATTACTCCGCGCAGAGTGGACGCCCTAGTATTTATGAGCGGCAGTGTATGTATCCCGTTCGCCAGGAGAACGTGCACGCCGTCCAGGGAACTCCGTAGCATCTCGCAGTTCCTTACCACCCGTCTCGCGCACGCTGTCTGCGTCCTCCCTGACGCTCTTCCTTCCCGCCGACGTCGTCCGCGCATCGCTTTTTACATTGATGTAATTCTTGTGTAAATAGCTCGGGCCGACCACGCTATTTTCGCGTCACACGCCTGTCCATCTACCGCAACTCGCTTGGGCACCTCTTTCGAGCAGTCGGCGGTGAATTGATGCGTTGGCTGGATTTTTTATCTGGGGTCCAGTTTGACACGCCTCAGTATAAGCTTTTGTATGAGCTTCCTTTGTATCTGGAGAAACTATTAGAGGCATTCAGAGCAAAAACGGACTAACCCGCATTGAAACAAAATTAATGTTTCCTATTTTACATGTATGATTAGTACACCCCATTGGAATACATTATTGCTACTAACTCAATTCCGCAAAAAATCTTGGTTGGTCCGTTTTTGCTCCCAATGCCTCGTTTCACAGAGGAGCAAATAACACCTGTCACTGCTCGAAATGGGACACGTGCTGGCAATATCGATTCAATCGATCGCTAATGCGTCGAGCAATTTCAATTCGACGTTCCAGTGGAAGCATGACAAATTGTATTTTCCTCAGGTTAATCGGGTGTTAGCGTAACACCTAATCATACATCGTATGAAAACATCTGTTTCTATTACCAACACTTCGATCATGTACCATTCAAATGTATAAACTACAATAATTCACGATGAAGAAAATGCAACCCTGGAATAGTGCTTGCATCACACGAACACATTGTCCATATATTATTATTTAGTTGGGTGTAAAAGTTCGGTCGCTTTATTGGACCAAAATTTAATAAAAGTATTTTCCTTGGCCTTCGGCCATTTTTCTGGTAAATGTACAAGTAGGTGTATTAAGGGGTAACACCACTCTAGAGGCAAAAAAGAGACCCAAATTTGACAATTTATTTTGGGAGTATGACAAACGGAATAGCATTTCTGTTCAGAGGGCTTATTTCACACATATTGAAGTATGAGAAACAATTTTTTTATTGCCATTTTCGTACAAAATGGCGGCGACAGAGCCCGTCGTCGAAAACAGCTTTTTTGAAAACACCGCCACGGGAGGACGGATTTCTCGGCATGTTTGAGTCCTGGACCAAAAACTAAAACAAAATTATAATCTATATGCAATCGGCTTTGGGAATCACTTTTTAAGGAATGAATCGATTTTTTGCCCTAAAAATGAGCATTAAACTGTTTATAAAAAAAAGAGTTTACATTCAATCAAAAAACGGCTACATACTTCCAAAGAGAATATTGTTGTGAAGCTACTGTAAAAATTTCAAATCGATCCATGCAATAGTCTTCGAGAAATCCGTCCTCCCAGTTTGAAAAAACTGGTTCTGAGAAAAACGCGTTTAAAGTTTTATGAACATTCAGCGCGCGCTCTGAGGCGCTGCGGCAAAATCGATAATTGAGCCTTTTAATATTTGTTTGCCACTATAAATCAAATGGCATATTGTTTTTATGACCCTAAAGTATCGTTTAAGCCAAAAAAAATACATCGATTTTTTGAAAATCCTAGAGTGGTGTTACCCCTTAAAAGAAACACTTCTTTATACCTAACATCACCTGTATAACATTGAGCGAAAGAGCTTTTCACTGGCCTAATACACTATCTACCTCAAATGAACAAATAGCCATAAAAATAAGTTGAACGATATAAAGGACATGCCACATCCCTTGTTGCTAATGACCTCAAGGTCTAATTGACACGAAGCTTTTGACAAGAAGAAAAGAGCATTGATAGAGATAGAGAATTTTGGCTAACCAGGGTCCCGATTATCGCGGAAGCGGGTTTCTCGGCGAGTTTTGTAGACTGTTTCCGAGGCTCCTGACAAATCTGCGTGTCCCAGCGCGAGGAGAAAGCACGACGGTGCCGCAGACGTCGTGGCCGCCGCTCGACTGGTTAATCAAGCCGTAAATCACATTTTCACAAGAGTCCCGTTGTACCTGTTGCGCGGGGCGGGTCCGGCCTCGCTGAAAAGGTTACAGGAGGAGAGGAGCCGATGAAATACCGCGAGCGGGGATCACCTTGCGCGAGAAACGCGGCTGGGAAGGAACTAAGGAGAGGAGAGGCCCTGTGAACCGAGCCTGTATGGGTGCTTGTGAGGTTTGAGCAGACCAACCGTGAGTTACGGGCGTGAAATAAGAGTAAATAAAGGTGGGACAGTCGGGGGGGGGGGGGGTAAAGGGCTCAAGGAGGGCCGTGATATCGTTGTAAATTACTTTTATCGTACGGTGTCATCGGGTTTGACGACCCGTGATGGAAGCTTCGCCGCGGCGAATGTGTTCTGGGGAGGGATGGAAACAAGGGAGGTATAGAAGGTGGGAATTTTGAAAATTTGAGAGCTGATTCAATGTCTACTGAATTTCTTAGTATCTATGAATATACAAAAATACGTCGAAATTGCGGAATAACGCAGGCTTACTTTTTCAAAACTGATTTTCCCAAAAACGAAGCTGTCATGGGATAAATATCATTCCACACTGCCAACTTATTTTTTTATATAGAATCACCACTTATTATGAGACACCTTATACACACACCTTGCAAAAGTAGCAATATCAATAAGAATTACCTCCTTGAATATTTCCGGAACCGTGGAAATTAGGGAAAACTGTTTTGAATAAAAGTTTGGTACGAAAGGAGCCACCGTATGCCACAGCGATTTTTTTGCAGGTAGAGTAGCTTACGCGCGATTTTTCTCTTACTTCCATGATTTCGGAGATATCCAATATTAGGTGGTGCCTAATTCTTATTAATCCATCCTGTGCATACACATCTGCTACCATCCTACATACCAACTAGGTACCTTACATTTTTCGTTTATCGTTCTTTGCTATCCATTTGCATTTGAAGTATGCGGATAAAGGGTTAAAATGCATCAGGAATTGGAGTACCGTTGGGAACGCGGGAACCCGTTCCGCGACAGCGTTCAGGGATTCGCCCCTCATCGCCATCGATAACCAAGCGGCGGAAAATCCTAGGCCACGGTTGATTATGAGTGCATCCTCGTATCGACAGGCTACATCGTCGCCGATCGGAATGTTAATAAAGGTGTGCGCGCACTGCGCTAATAAAGAGCGCGTTATGAGGCCTTCCTCGAAGTGCACGTGGACGGCCACCCTTGGCGCGGCCTGGCCACGCACGAGATTACGGATCTTCACGCGCAATTCACACGGCCTCGTAGCTCGTCTTCTTGCCCCTGTGATCCAACCTAGGACGACACCGCACGATCCGCAATTATCGATTGCTGAGCATAGTTCCGCGCGTAATGACCGATTCCTCCGGTAATCACTGTGCCTCGAAGTCAGGCTTTCGATGAACGCAAGGTTAAATGGCTCTGCTTATGGTTATCAACGGGGAAGAAGCTGATGGTAACATCTACTTGTTTGAATAATAATGTCATGTTCTGCAAGATCTTTTGTGCCTCGGAGTCGTTGTGTAGCTTTGAAGGGTCTTGCATTGTTAAAAGTTGAAATAGTAAGTTAGAGGTTTATCTATGTAATAGAAGGGGGTCAAGAAAGCAGAGTGGGAGGTTATAAAATTGAATTTCCTAGTATCTATATTTTTCTCATTTTGAGAATGGGTAATTATCTTGAGTTACTATACATATAGCAAAGATGGGCAAAATTTTTATTTAAATAAAGTTTCGAGTACCGAATAAAGGTTAAATAAATTATTCGTCATGTGTCAAATAAAGTTCACTCGGATTAACGAACGATTGACGAATAATTTTTGTAACTTTTATTCGGTATTCGATATTTTATTTAAATAAAAATATTGCCCATCTCTGCTATATAGGTAATTCATATTTGAGATTTCAGGGGCCGTTATACGTAGCTCAACGAATGAACGCTTCTGCTGTTATATAGAAGAAGAATTTTCAACCAGTTTTCCTAACTGAAGTAGACGAAATATTTGTCTTATCAAGTCCTCTATATACCTTCTTAATAAACTCTAGAAATTCATGTAAATAACTATTCAGCCTCCATGACAGCACCGCGAAATTCAAACGTCCACAAACGAAGAACACAGGCTCAATATGTATATCACAAGACACCATGAAAACGATCAGACCTGTACCACAATGTATTATTTAAAAATCCTGCTTTTCAGGACATTGCATGAATAATTGGATTGCCTTTAACGTCCCCTAACTTTGAATACGAAGAAGGCTGTCCGGTTCTGGTTGAACATGCACAGAATTATGCGCGACCGATCGATGGAGAAATTTCGATGGCAATCGATGGTATCGTCGCGGCGATCCAAATGGAAGGCTTAATGGATATTGGCCGATAGAGATGGCGTCAATTAAAAGACGGAGCAAGATCCACATCGGGGCCACCCTGGACGAGCATTTCCACGCACGATCACGCTGGATCGCGTACGACCCGATTATGTTATACGTTCTTGTGATTGATACCGGTCATTAACCGCATTCGTGACGTAATTAATGGGAATTCTTCGGTGGTGTTCGTGCAACGCGACCAGAAAAACTGCGCCCGGGTAATGATGCAGCGTAAAAACATTTTTAATAATAACGACGACGATGGTTGCTCAGCAACTATAACGAAACGGTCGCGCAGGAGTCAAAGGCAATCTTGATGATATTACGAAGAGGCCAAGTGGCATTTAGACAAACAATCTATATGTTTGTTTAGATTACTGGAAGTCAAAGTTACTAAAAAGAATTGTCAGCAAACATTCTCTTCCTAGATGTTACTTTTTAGCTTCAAATATTGCTAATAATGTTTATTGAAATCTGATAAATTCTGAAAAGAATGGAAATGTTATATAAGCTTTATCATACTGTTACTTTATCTGGTAACGTAATACAGATTTTTATATTTGTGTGCTCTGAAATATTCTTATGTCAATGGCAACGCCTTACTTCAACGCCAGAAGCATCGGCAAACAAAGATTACGTAAATCAATCGTTATGCCATAGACGCTTCCTCTGTTTCCGATTACGCTGCATCAATGCAAACGTCAACTTGTATGTATTCGCAACGTTCAGAATCACACAATTGTTTCAAGGATTGCACAAGCACACTCCAGGAATATTGATTCATCGTTTGTACATAGCGATAGCGTTAAGTTCAACACCACATAGCAAACTAAGTACATTATACTTCAAAAGTTTGTTCTTTTTACTTCGGACGAAGGAACTCTAACTTAAATTATGCCAAAGAATACATATTTGTCAATAATTTCTGTTAAAATTTTACTTGAAAACATAATAATTTCCTAGAAGACAAATTTCAAAGTTCCTGGCTGTCTTTACGCAATGTGAAATGAAAATCTAAGAATTTTCAAAATAAGTTATGCAGAATTTGAATGCATTAATTAAGATTCAACTGCCCTCGAGTAATTAGTGCGGAATGACAAAGTGTATTTTCATCAGGATGGGATACTGCTCGCGACACTCTTAAACCCGTCGCTACGCGAGAGCGCATCACGCACTTTCGCTCGGGCATCATGCACTTTTCTACGTACGAATGCACGCGTACATCTGCCGGCACGTTGATATGCCGATATTTTTAGTTTCTCTGTCGTTTTTCAATGGATCGGTGTGCGTGCCTACGCAAATGCCTTGCACGGAAACTTTCTTCCAACCTTGGCTTAGGCCTTCCCTCTCGCCGTTTATTCGAGTTGCATTAACCCTTAGGGCATTCCCACATCACACTGTTGTGGCTGGCAACTACTATTTTTGACACATTCACACGTTTCACATTACATAAATTAACCTCTGCCAAGTGGTTAAAGTTTCATCACTCAAGGCTCACAAAGATACAAACGGGCAATGACGTAGAATGATATGAACACCTCTACTTTGCTCCTTGCTTTCGTACTTGCAATACTTTTTATAAATTTCAAAATGATTGTCCGGAAAAACTGGAATTTATTTAAGATACACACTTCCCATTTAAATACCTGAATTTAACCCTCGGTTGTCACACTGGGTCAAATTAACCCTGCGTTTTTTAAGCAAAAAACCTTTTTATCGAAACTCTTATTGCTTCAAATTTTTTTTTTATGCATGGTGACACTTTAAATGTCAACTTTCAACGACGGGCATATATTCTACAATGTTCAAACATTATCTCAGAATTTTTGAGACTTAATTCAACAAATAGTTTTTAAATAACAACTGATTGAAAATTGACAGGGTCAAATTGACCCAGTGTGACAACGGCGTTCGAAAAAATAGGTGTGACAACCGAGGGTTAAACTTCAACAAATATTATCCATCACAGATTTAATTTTATGAAACACTGATAAAGAAAAATTGTCACCATTCTTCACATGAAATCTGACAAAGTAAAAATAATATTTTCGTCGTTTCCTCTTTAAGTCATTTTCAAGAACAACTTTGAATTTTCTGCGAATGGAGTACAAGGCCTATTCACTTGAGATAAAATGAGGTTGGATAAAACTTGAATAAAATTCAAATCACGAGTGACAGAAAATAATCAGCCGACAGATTTCTCAGTAACAAGGAAATCTTCATCAATAGCGCTATCTCGGGAGAAAAGATTCTATTCATTCAGAAGAACAAATTACCGAGACTCGAGGTTATCAGGCTATAAGCAGTGCTGTTACGGTCGAGCCAGATTTCTAGAATATATCAAACGGTCCGACTTTTTCCCTATGCTTTCTGCGATAGACGAGAAAACGGAAGTTAGAACCAGCACGTTGTCGTGTTAGGTCGATCAGAGATTCGACCTTCGACCCGCGCAGAGAAGTTGAGGAGCTTCGGATGCGGCTCATTAACCGGTCGATGTTTCGTCGACGTGCTTTTTCTAGGAACGAACAGCGCGGCAATAAATTGCAATCAGCGTCGAGGGATGCTCCAGCGACGTTTTATGCATCCAGCGAAATTCGCGAGCCCCCCCTAGCAGGTTGGAAAAAGCGTAATTAAAGTCTAGTCGGCGAGTACCTCGAGGGACGTGGTACACGAGCTTTTCAGCGCAAACTCTCAATTATTTTCTTCTTTCATTTTAATTTACTAAGTGGATGGTTTTATAAGAACCCTCATATAAATCTCGCAAGCACCCCCTCAAGAAACTTAGTCCTACCAGAACTTCAAATAGAGAACCTAATTCTAATTCAACACAAAGCCTCTTCGAAGTCATCACGACATATCCCCTAAATTCCACAATAATATTCCAAAATATCCCGTAAACGACGAAACAAATTCACAAGACTCTTCCTACGAGAACTCCACCTCAGAACCCACCATTCAATTCTCCATCACTCACCATATTTCAGTCCATGCCATCTCGAAGCAGGCTCCTGGTACTTGTAAGTGGGGAGAACGATCCTGGGCGGCGGTCTCGGCTGCGAAGGACACGGCTTGTAGACAACCATGCACCGTACGCATTTCCGGTTCGTGGGTGGAGGCGCTGGTGCCGGATACGCTGGTTGTATATGCACAAAAGCCATGGGGGTGGCGGACTGCGGCGAATAGTAATTCATGTACCTCTTTCGACGAACATCTATTCGATTTTCGCGCTGCGAGCCAGTGACATCGAACAACGCCGCCGATTTCTCATCACTCGGGCCTGTTTCCACTTCCTCGCTATCTGCTGTATCACGCGAATGAAATCCTCGATGCACAGACCTCTCTGTATTTTTCGAGCCTCGCGTTGCAGTCGAGAAGCCACGAGCCCTCACCTTCGACTTGCTTCCTTCAATCGGCGTCCGATTTCTGGGAAGAAACAACGGCGGGGCGTAATCTGTTTTACGAACGTTCGAATTATCTCGATCGCCTGCACGATCCGTTACTTCGTATCCGTCGAACATCTTCCCGTCACTTTTGCCCCGTTGCGCGCCCGCCGCACGAAAATCCACAGAAAGATCGCTGGCCCCGGGCAACCAATCACCAGATCTCGTTTCGCGTCTTCCTCTTTCAAGGATCTTCCCGCGATCCCGTTCGCCCGGCCGATCTTCGCGGCTTCTGAACGCTTCCAGCGCCTTCGCGGAAGATCGAGGTGGTCCGTCATCCCTTTTAAAAAAAGGACTCCTCTTCTGCATTCTAAGCCGCTCCGTGGTGGCTGCTAGCATCGAAGATGGTTCCACGGATTTTAATAACGATTCCCCTGGTCTACTCTCTGTCTCTGCTCTCTTGGGAACGAGCGACTGACCGGGTTTCAATATTCCCAATTTCGAACTGCTTTTCAATTCTTCGAGATCGGAAGTAGAAGAGGGTGTATGTAATAAATAATATGTTTCCACCGATTCACTGTGTCCACGCAACGAACCACCCTCCACCTTCCCACTACCTTCTACACCCCTATAGTCCCCTGCACCGTTTCCCAGGGAATAAAAATATCGTTCGCGAGGAACCACTGTGACATCATCCTCAGCCAATACCTTCCCCTCGATATCATTCCCACCGTCCACCTCCTCGACCCCCAAATCGTCGCCAGAGTATCCTCGCCTGAGATTCATCTCGACTTCATTCATCGATTCTCCATTCACTTGCCGCGAGAAATTCTCTTTTACGTCGCTCCTTTCACCGACTCCTGACCCATTCACCACACCGCGAGTGCCTTCCTTCCAAAACTGCTCTTCATCCTCCCGCCTCCCACCTGCTTCGCTCCCAACCGCTGTCTCGTCTTCTTCCACGAACGTCGAATCCTCCTCCTTTACTCTCTGTCCTCCCCTGGACCCACGATAATCCTCTAAACGTCCATGGCCCCGTGGAATCGACATAGGAAGCGACCTTTCCGCCGAGTAACTCGTCCCGCCGTCCACGTCAGGCTTGACATTCCGATCAGTGGGCCGCGTTTCTTCATCGCCCGCTGAATAATCCTCGGGCGAGCGTGGATTCTGCTGCGGCCACCCCGTTACCGGTTCGCCGCCCGGTGGACCCCCGTTTTTCTCGTCCCTGCCTCGGGGAGATGACGCGACAGCCACGGTGAAATAGTTCCTGTCCGTGGTGCTCGGACCGATCCGCCGCTCGCCGATCCGCGCCGACGCTGAGGCAGACGACGCGTCGCCGGTCAAGCCGATCCTCCATCCCAGCAGAAGCAGGGCCCCTACTCCGAGGGCCAGGACGCCCCGGGTCCAGATTGACCTGCCTAGGTGCATTTCTACCCCATGCTCAGAGGATGGACTGGCTCGTTCCTCCGCGCTATCATCCACGCTACCATTTCCTGGGGGATCCTCAACGAGCTACTTTGGGTCCACGTTGCCCGCTGGTGGAGATCGGCTGGATTCTGCTGCTGGCGGTCAAGCTTATCTCCTGGAAGTGGGTTGTAAAAGTCTTGGTCTTGGTGCTCCTTCCAGGGTTTTATGTAGGTTTGATGCAGTCCCTGTAGCAGCCTGGAGAACTTCGAAGTCACTTCACAGAACTGGTTCCTGGGTTTAGTTTAGTCCCATTCAGACCACGAACACTGTTTTTCACACTAGCATGACACAGGAGAAGTTGTTCGCGACGGGGAAAGAGTCGAGAAAGCAGCTTCGGTGCTGGCCGAAACCAGCGATCACCGATGACCACGGGTCAATCCTTCGCGGTCCCCGCCTCTGATGCAAGTCGTGGATCTTGGTAATTCTTAACTCAGCACTTTAGAAAGACAGTTAAGAATCCCTGATATATAGCGTTCCCTCGCCCCTGCACGATTTCTAACGATACCGAATATCTGTCAGATGCCTCGCTGCTCTGATATCACCAACCAGACGTGACGGTCATTCATGTGCCACTAGAGATTATCCTCGAGAATCCGCGCGATGGGTACCAATGAGGAATGAAGAAGCCGAGGGGATCGCGCGATGGCGAAGGGACGGTGCATGGCGGAAGAGAAAAAGAGCTGCCCGACCGAGAACTCGTCCGAGCGATCGACGAACCTCCGATTCATCGAGGTTACGGCATCGAGGCGGCTGTGGGGGGGCCGAAATCGCGAAAAGGAGCGGTGGAAAAAGCGAGCACACGTGGTACCACCGGGAGGCGAGGTGAACATGTACCGGCTTCGACGGCGGCCCGAGAGACACTGGCTTGCTACCATTACCATTAGCCGCCTTTGCCCTCTCCTCTCTTCCTCTTCTTCTTCGGCCGTGTGCCTCGCTTCCTCCTCCTTCCTGCGGGAAACCCGAATCTCCGCGGCGGAGCTGACTACGTCGACGCACGTGGGTGTACCGTGGACGCGACTGGCTCTGGATTAAAGAGATATCAAGGGAGGTGCTCCCGATTTCGATCCCCTTCCTCCTCGGGGATAGCAGGATAGTGACGTTCCGCGTAAACAATGTCGCGTTGTTTGATTGGAGCAATAGTTTGGTGGATTTGAAGACGTTTTTGAGGAAGCAGGCTCGAGTAAGAGGGTTTCCCAATGGAAATTTCTGGGGGTCGAGTTGGGGTTGGCGAGGGTTAGTTCGGTAGCCACGTGCTGATTTTGGTGAAATTGGGGGAAGAGAAGAGTTTATAGTTGTTTATGGTTTTAGATGGATTTGTGATAATGTGAGAGTAAGGAACGAATTATTTTTGTTCTGTATTGACGCAGGAATACAAAGTGACTTACTTCAGTGACTTAAAAATGCGTTATTTTTAAAGGGTGGTGTTATAAAATTAGATAATTAAATCCAGACAAGAATAAGAAGTAATTTTAAATGGCGCTGTTTTTAAGCTCAGCGTTAAAAGACCTTTTTAGGCCTGTGTATTTTTTATTGCACGTTTCTAGTATGCCAGATATCAGTGAAAACAGAATGCAATATTTCTTATCGCACCCGTTTTAAGTTATCTTATACTGTAACTTCCTACGGGAGCAATTATTTATTACAATTAGACTTTGCTGGGTGTTATCTTAGTTATGGAAACATAAACAAACAAAATTGTTTATGAAGTTTACAAATTTTTATATTCCGCGGGTACTTCCAACTTCTTTTTGAAATTGTTCAATGTTTGAAATTCTATTAAATGGGGATATTTCAATCCACGAGTGAATTGTTATTTTCATATTTAAATCAGCTGAAAAGTTAGTCACGAACGATTTATTCTTAGCCATGTGACACATGTGTGGCATATGCACAGCGAAGTTTTCACTTGACACGTTCAGTGTTGATAATGCTAAAGTAGGTCGAAGCCAGTTCTGCACTGTGTCGCTATCGATTGTTTGGTCGTTAGATAAGAAGACGGTATGTGTGCTAACTATTGCAAGGACAAACGTGCTCGCGAATACTGCAGATGCACAATACGCTAGAAATGGATGCTGATTTCAAACTGAACCAGCCACAATGATTGCAGTTACTACAAAGGAAAATTCCACTTTCAAGATTGCAATCGAAACGCAAAAATAGAAACTTCGCTCCATTCCTTTTTCCTTCCACAATATAGAGTAGTGGTCAAAAGAAAGTTTGAAAACTGTGGCTAGCTACCAACACAAATGAAATAGTTCCACAAGAAAGGATTATATCTTATAATTTCTATCCCATAAAATGAGAGGTTGCCAAAATAGGTCTCGGTTACAAGACATAACACCTGATATTAAATTATATAATTTCCTCTGATCACTACTCCAAATGTATACACAGTGGAAGTGAAAAGAAACTTTAGACTATCAACACTTGCACAAAATACCATAAATTAACCAGCAAAAGGATACTACTGTCTACACCACACAGAGTAAATTGATTCATTAAAACAGGTCAGTGATGCCAAGGTCCACAATACATAAATCCTGCTACTAAATTATTTAAACACATATTCAGCGTTCAGTAACCCAACCATATCTAAACTCAGAGATAGCCCAATTTTTCTTTAAATAAATTTCAAACGACGAATAAAAGTTAAAAAAATTAACTTTATTCGTCAAATAATCTAAAGCAGGCCTTCCCAAGTAGGGGAAATCTGCTCCTGGCACACATGTTTCGGTTCTCCATCCAACACTCCCTCTCTCAGAGGAGACAGTGACGCCGCTACGAAGCAGAGAGAGAGGACAGTAGGAATCGTCCCACCTTAGCTGAAGGCGCAGCGTTGGAGGCAAAACCGAAACATGTGTTCCAGAAGCAGATTTCCTCTACTTGGGAAGGCCTGATCTAAAGTCAAAGTAACTTTTATATAATCCGTTATTTAAATAATTTTTATCTAACTCTGCATAAACTCCACCAGCGAATCTCATCGTTGCTTTGTACACCCATGCATCCACTATACTTTCAAAGCATATTAATACCCAGCCGCGTAGCACCTGAAGGGATCTAGTTTCGTGGGACGTTCGTTCCTGTTGAGTCTACGGCGAAGAGGAGAAGAAGTCGCTTAGAGGTCGCGAGATATCGACCGTCAGCCGATATTCTCTCTGCCAGGCGAGGAATTCCCGTTAATTGCACGAGGAGCGAGGGTATCCCGCTCGTATTTCGCTTCCGGCATCTTCAGACAGGGAAGAATTTCAGCTGAGGAACTGGGTGGAACGCGACGCGGCTCCGAGCAGAATCTGCTGCTTAGACGCGGGGAAAAAACGCGCGTGCCTCGCGTTTATTACGACGGTCCTGTCTCCGTGCCACGATAAACGTTTATCGGGACTTAATTGCGGATCATACGCGCGATTCCTCCTCCTCTCATTAGCGGATCCCACGGGGAACTTCTATGCGATTCGACGTGCGCGATAACGCTAAAGGGTGCCCCAAGAATTTTGTTCTATTTTATATTTAAAAAAGTGAAAGATATTTATTTTCATTCTTCTAAAGATCTCTTAGTACAGAACTCTTACTACTTTTAGATATTTGTATTGCCAGCTTGGTATAATTGTGTAAAAGTAAGCAGCGAAGTTATTTGTTGCAATCCTCTTCCAAGCTTTTTGGAATAAAATTGGTAAGGAGTTAAAATACTTTGGGAAGTTTCAGTTCATACTATAATAAGTTAATTGCGGAAGTTTAACTTGGGAAAGTTTGCACTATGGGTGAATGCAATTTTATAAAGAATTTAGTTACATTTAGTACAGATCAGAATTCCCTTCGCACTTAATATCCTATATGTAGAAATGAAAAAGAAGCAAACTGCACAAATCAATAATTGCTTAAAGTATGCTTCTTATTTTCTCAACAAGATTAATTACGTCACCGTTCATACAAATTAAGTGTTAAAAGAACGCAGATACATTAGTCAAACTTTTCGTTCTCTCAACACCTCTGCACTCTCATTCTGAATCAATTTCATGAATGAATTCAATCGTACTCGTACTGTCTCTGACTTACAATTGAAATTAGCATGGCCGGCCATTATTTACCATCATCCGTCCAGGGGAAAGACGCACGCGTACCGTTATGCTGGTCGCATTTTTGGCAAAACTAACAATAAATTACACAGGTCTGCGCAATGATTAACGCACGTTATGATAATGGGATATAAAATACGTCGACGATATGAAGAATGGTTTAATTCAGTGTGATTTATAGCCTGCCGCTATCGCATTCGAATCACTCGGTTTGTTTCACTTGAATCGGCTGGCTGACAATGGATTTACCTTCGTTGAATTCACGTTCACGCAGACCACGATTATTATGCGAATTTTCATTGTGAGGGAACTCCTTCCGATACGATTGTTTGGTAACGTGGCAGCGTCTTAAAAATGCACGCCTGCATTTCTGTTGCGTACAATTTTGCGTTGCAATTTCTTTATGCATTTTGCAATTTTTATTTGTTGAGGTGCCTTTGTGGAATACGTTCATTGTTTTAGGAGAAAAATCTGGCACAGTGGAGCACGAGGATTGAAATCCGGAGCTTTTGTCAAAGAGTACATAGTGCTTCACTCAGAGTAAGATTGCAATTTCGTTCGCACGTGCAATGCTTTAATTGTAATGTACAGAGGAAAGCAAGTATTATCATTTATCTACTATACCTATTATTTTGTCTATCTACTCTATTAGTTTATTCTTTACAGCTGCAATGCTAATGAACTCTCAGAATATTCTTCCACAAAGCTTCTAATAATACCGCCCCAAACTATTTACATAACTTAAATTGTATCATACACCATAAATGAAAGAGTCACGAAAAAACATGCTCGAATCCAAATCAGAATGCAGAAGAAACGCACCCCATCTACAAAAACTGGCGTGAAGCATTAGCACTACTGCGTCACTCAGGTCTGTTCTGACCCAGTCGTGTTTTCATTCCTTCGGGGCCTCCACTAAATTAAATATAAGGAAGTTGTTAATAAAATCAGAGTTTCTCTTTTCCTGACCTTATAGTGCTGGACACTATTTTTTGTCGATCGGTCACGTGAAAAGTTTAACGAAATTCCTGTAAAGTAAATAGTGTATCATCTGATACATAAATGGCATTGTTTTAAATGATCAATTATTAGTTAGAAGAAGATGGCGTATTGTTTCAAATTTAAGAACCAGTGAGCAAGTGACTATTCAAAGTGACAAACTTTATCGGCAAAAAAATATGTCGCAATAAATTAGCCCCCGTTATAAGTTTTCTAAAAATATATATAAATTTTGTGTATTAAAATTGCTTTCTCCATCTCATCAACTTCTTACATGTTTTCTATGAAGAGTGTATATGCCTTTTCTTTGGCATTTATGTTTCAATTAGTGTATACAGAATCATATATTCGGCAAGAAATAGTGTCGAGCACTATATATCAAATACACCACCATTGCCGGGTGAAAGAATCAAGTTCTAATACCATTCTCGCCATCGCTCTGCATCCTTCCACTACTCAATTTCATTCTACTTCCTCCAAACTAATCCTGCGTGAACTAAATTAACCCAGTTACTTAAAAAGAATTTCATCCTACGCGTAGCTATCCTTTGCACGTAATACCTACATCCACCTGTTGCACACACGTGCCGCAGCAGCTGTCATTTCTCTTTGACCGTGGGTGACAGAAACCAGCCGTTCTTCTCGTTAACCGAATGTAGTAATCCTCGTGCAAGCACGGTGGGTGTTTCATTGTGAGGGGGCTTTATGAACTTATCGCAGGTGGTCCGTACCACGGGAGAGCGAGCGAGGTGTGCTGGCGGAACACCGCGATACTTCGAGCCTCTGGCCCGCCTCGAAGAAAACGGGAAGAGGATCCCCCTGATTGGATAATTAATGAACTGTATTCGTCGCTGGTCGGAGGGCGTTTATTGGTTCGTTACATGTGCACCGTTGACAAGGATAATGGGCACCTTAGCTCGGAGAACCCGGCTGCCGTACCCTGCTATTAACGGGGTACAAAGTAGAGGGATTTTATGAAAACGGAGTAGACGACACTGGCGACGGGGGGGGGGGGGGAGAATGATGGCACAGCGGGGGAAAAATTTGTAATTGCTTGGGGGATAATGTCATCGCGTCGTAATCCGAGTATGGAGGATAGTTTATGGGGTGCTTCGGAATGCAGTGGCGATTTTGAATCAGCTGTATTGATATGGATATTGAGTTCTACGAAAATTTAAACTAATACAAAGCTTATTTTAGTATTTAAATCCGGCAATTAGTGTGGAGGTGTCAAATTTTCTGGGGAACTTTGTGTTGCTTTAGGTAATGCAATCAGAAATAGAGAGTTAGAAGGAAAAAGGGCCCAAATCTCAAACAAAAAACAATTACTAAATTGTATCTAAAAATTTCCCCGTTTATCTCAATTCTTCCTGACAGAGAGGCCTCATCTCCGGAACAATAATTCAAACAGGCGTGCCAACTTTACAAGCGTAACAGAATTGCTTAATCCGGTAAACGACACGCGATTGAAACGTACAATGCGCCGTCTTTATGAGTCGGCGCATATACGGCCACGTTTACAGCCCGTTAGAACCGTTTGGTTACCTTAAGTCGAACTTAACGAACCGACAGAATTCGTTCCGGGGTCGCGGAAGGCGTTCATAAAACGAAAATGATCTAGCGAACGCCTGCCTAAAGTAACATTCGTCAAACTCTCTGCTTCGCGGGCAAGAATGCCCACCAGTGAACCTCAGAGGCGTTTTTATCAGGCAGACTTTCGTGTGCCGAGACTTTTTATTCCCGATGTCACCGAGGCTACTTTGCTCACGACAAACATCGTTTTCCCCGCACGTTACTTGTCCACGACGCTAACTAGCGTCATGTTGCGACACAATTAAATACGTGTGCACGACCGGAGGCTTGTTTTCGTGAGGCAATCTCTCGTCTTACTCTTCCCAAGTAGTATCAGGCATTGCAAAGTATTTCTTAATATTTGGAAACTATCACGTGACTAAGAAATTAATTCCTGTGGTCGCGACGATCGTACACATTAATGCAGATCCTATTTATTATAAGTATCAAGGATGATTGATTCACGCACTACCACTGAATCACTGATGATACTTTGAATAAGTAACAAGAAAAGTAAAACTTAGGTACTAAGTAAGAATAGCGATGTAATCGGGATAACATTTTATCCGCCTTTCAGGTCGTTACAATATTATTGCATGGTTACTCAGTGAAGTAATTCATGTACCAACCTCTTCATCAATCATCCAGCTATAAAAATTTATGCATACTATGTGTATTTGTGGAGAATGGAATATTTCTAGTAGTATATCTTGCTTGCCACAGAAAGGCTACGCAAGCTTAGTCTCCAAGAAGGAATGGAACAGGACTTCTTTGGCCCACAGTCACCTGCCAATGATGCTCGAAAGGTTTGTCGGTTATGTTACGGGACACCCTGTACGTCTAGCGGTATCAACGAACGCTGCGTTCTCTTTTGAAAGGCTTGCAAACAACTGCACAATAACCAGCGCAATTTTACGACGGCGGATTAAATACGGAGCCGGGTTGGAAAAATGGGTGCGTGTCGAAACATCGCGCCGAACCGACGACAAAGACGGTCCGTAGGCGAAAAATGTCTCTGGAAACCTGCTGGTACAGGCAGCAGCCGGTGAATCCGATCGTTAATCATCGACCGACGTTCCTCATTATATTTTACGAGCCGGATTTATATTTATATCAAAGATTCTCATGCGAGCGTCAAAGATGTGGCAGCGACGCACGCCAGCCCACGGAACGCGATATCGCGGAACGTGTTTCTTTTATCCGATATTATCGAAAGACTCGGCAGCCTTTCGAGCGGGGAGGTTGTAGGGGGAGAAGCCGAGGAATACGGGAATGGAACTTATTCACCTGGTTCTGCTAGTGGAATCGGGCTTGAATTGATTCAACAAAGTTTGCATTGGTTTTGAATCGGATATCTGTTTGATGCGCGTGCAGAAATGTTGTGGAGATTGGGGGAAGGTGGGAGTGTAATGTAAAGAGGAAATGATATTTTGAAAATTGGGACGAAGTTTGAAATAGAATATAAAGAGAAGATATTTTGAAAATTGGGAGGAAGTTTGAAGGGTAATTCAAAGGGGAGATATTGTGAAAATTGGGACGAAATTTGAAATATAATATGAAGGGGAGATATTGTGAATATTGGCAAGAAGTTGGAAGTGTAATGCAAAAGGGAAATAGTGTGAAAATTAGGAAGAAGTTGGAAGTGTAATGCAAAAGGGAAATAGTGTGAAAATTAGGAAGAAGTTGGAAGTGTAATGCAAAAGGGAAATAGTGTGAACATTAGGAAGAAGTTAGAAATATAATGTGAAGAAGATATATTGTAAAAATTAGAATGGAACTAAAAGTGTAATATCTGAATAGCTTTGATTTGAAGATTAAAATTCTATGCTGTAATAAATCTAGCACTTGATAAGTCTATTCATGGTCTTCAATTTCTACCGCATACCTAACTATTACATATTAACTCTGTCACGATAAAAATATAAGAATTTCCTATTAGATCCAGTACAAATTCTAATAAAATTCTCCTATGGTGTCATTTTACAAATAAATGTTAGCAACCTTATTTGACACTTGCCCTTTCTACATACTAATACTCACAACCTGACTTTCCTAAAAAAAAATATTCCCTTCCCACACTTTGAGCCACTTTCCGCAGAACACTTTCCCGACAAAACAAATGCAACAGACTTCTCAGTATCACAATTATTCAGCTAACAAAAGCAATCGCTGTTGTTTTATGAATTTTACAACAGGAACTCCGCAATCGCCTAAGAAAACGTAAATGGCAGAACAATTTCAGCGTAATGTCATGTAAGACGAGTACAACATGCGCGTTTATCTAACGTTTACGTACTCGAGGCTGGAGCACCATGACCTAAACACTCCCACCGCGCGATTCCTAAAAAAAACGCAGCTAACAGCTAGCCAATGGCTTTCCCCTGTCATCATGAGACAGTGAATGAATCACGGAGTCATTAGATCGAGCCTTCCACATAGGTGCGCGCCACAATGCAAGCGTCGATTTCTTTCCCCTCTTTTAGTCACGATTATAACAAGTGTTTGCTCACGCAAAGCGAGGGCTTTAACCTGAGAGCAGACGAAGACGTAGGCAGTCGGGAGATGCAACGCCCGATACGAACGGTCCTCGCCTAGGTGACGATTCATGGATCCCTGGGGTAAATCGTTCGCATGGGAGTAGCACGTGGGCACGTGCAAACCACTCCAAATTGTTCAACACATCACGGCGAGTGACATTCTGTTCAGGGCCATATTTACAACATTTACGGATGGCTTCTATCCAGAAATCGAAATTACTGACACCTAATCGATTATATGTTTTGGAGCAAATCTATGCTGACAGCAGATCCGTTTCAAATTTTCGAACTGTTGATTGATTTTGGTAAACATTTGCAGTTTGTACATGGAATAGAGATCAGTGGTACAGTTTTACGGGCGATGAATGTGAAATGAGATGGAATTTTTGGGAAGTTAAGTGAATGAAATAAAGTGAACTATAGACAAATGAAACGTTTCTTCATGGAGTTTCGCGAAGCTGAAATGTGAAGTGTACTTGTGATATATTTTAGCATGTGCCAAATGAATAGCAAGGATGCGATAGCTTTTAAAATTTCTACAAAGCTTTCGAACAGTATGCTTTGATTAATTTACTCGTGCCAGTGGTGGTTGAAGAAATTTAAATTGGATGCACTCCTCAGTAGGTATAATCTTATCCTAAGCATTCACATTTAAAACCGAACTACAAAAAATTAAACAGATCAACCATTGCATTCTAATTTCCCTCGCGTGTCAATAAATAACGAAATAGTTGCGTTTCAAACAATTATACGTCTACTAGTCAGACCGTTTACCTTGGTCATAGAATATTAAGCCCATTAACGATGATCCATTCGAGGGAATTGTAATTGGGCAGTTCTCTGTCACGAGTCGTTAGACGCGCATTCTAGTGACAAACGAACGAGCAGGGCGTGGTAGGCGGTGCCCCGTAACTTTCTCTATCGTTTCACGAAATCATCATCGTCGAGAACAGAGAGATACGTTATCCGGACGGGCGTGTAAATCGCGACGGTGGAACGTAATGAGGGCCCTGAAGAAGATTCACGATCGAATTCATTGGCTTCGACCTCTCTAACGGGCCCTTCCGCTCGTAACGGTCTCTTCTCTACTCCTACTGGTCCCCGCGAACTTGCAACTGCACGTGATACACAGATGCAATGATTCATGGACCATTGGAGGGCATCATTGCGTGATCGATTGGGGACGTACCAAGAGTTTGTAGAAGTTTCGATTTGGTCCATAAATCCTTGCCGGATTGTCTTCTTTGCTATAAATCCTGAAACCCTTTCACTCGTGACATTTTTGTCACTCACAATTGATATTTCAAGTTTGAATTCACGTGTTAGGGATACTTATAGATTATTTAACTAAGATAGAAGGCTAAAAGTGTGCGAATTTCTTTGAAATATCTGTTATAAGTTACAACAGTGTTTCGCGTTAAAAAGGCCTTAACTCGTTTGAGTAAACAAATGATTTTTATCAGAAATTTTAAATGGGACATATAATATTAGGAGTTTTAATTTTTTGTTTTTTTTTTTTGTAAAAGTATTGGAAAGCATTTTTCACTGAATTCCTATTTCTGAAAGGATCTTGAAGAAAATGTGTATCTGCTTGTTATATGACCAAGGAAGTTTAGTAATTTCTGAATGAAACTCTCTACGCAAACTCGCGGCGAACACCACTGCACGCGTCTAGCGGTAGTTTCGCTTTTACGCAAAAGCAGAGATTCAAGTTCTTTTCCTAATGAGGCCAAAGGTGACTCGCGGCGTTAATTAGCTCTTGAGTGAAAGCCGACACGTTCACTTTGAATTACAGGCGTCCATTCAAACGTGTACCTATACGATAATTCCTAAGCCGAGGCGAGTAATTCCTCGCTTAACGAAGGAGGATTTCGTCACGTAATTCCAATCTATCAAACAGACCAGGCCAATTTCAGCCTCAACTTTGCATGATCATTCTCGTCGACGAGTACAAAACCTTGGGGCCAAATTTAAAACGAAATACTTACAGCGAATTTCCAAGCAATACCATTTTCAAGGAAACTTTTCAGACTTACAGAATATTCTCCAGAGGATCTTGAAGACATAAAAGAAGAAATGTACAAAAGGAAGTTAAGAAAAGAGGAAAACCAAGAAAAAGATCAATTTTAAATTTTCTTACAGAAAAATACAACACACTTTCTGCAGGAAACCTAAGGTAGTGTAAGTGCATCACGAGATGGAAAACACGGAAAAATGTAATTACAAGATGTATTCATTCAAAGAGCAGTCGCGGGCACACAAAATTCAAAATTCAACCGGCGCGCCACGGAGATTGCCCGGCGTGAAATTCGAAATTGAGTTTGCATCACAACCGCGTATTAATTTTTCAATGTCCATAATTCGCACGGAGGAGAACGCGTATACATTCTCTGTTCCCGTGATTCATCGTTCGTGCCTCATGATCGAAAGCGTCCCCTTTTGTTTCGCGCACGGCCATAGAATCAGAAATGGCGGACGCCGACCGACACTCCCAGAGCGGCGCGTTCGAAAGAAAACCCGACGATTTTATGGGATATTCATGGTGGCACAGGTGGCCTGGCTACGTGACGATGAGTATCTGGCGGCGGGCAGATAATGGATACGCCGCGTGGGCACAGTTAAGTTTTATAGAGCCCACACGTCCGAAATACAAAATCCGCGAGCTGTAGGTACTTCCGCGATGAGATCACCTGCGTGCCTGGCGCTCGCGTGTTTGGTAAATCGTTTGTAAAGGTACACGGGCCCCAGGCGTGAGTTACGAGCGACAACTTTGATGGCTAGATGCTAAGAACCCGCTAAGAACCCATTCAGGTCGCTGGGGAAAATGGGACGACATTGAAGATGACAACTGTACTTACAGGGTGTCTCTGCAATAATCGTGGTTCAACTGGTGGTTCAAGTTTTAGCATACGAGGCTTCGTGTTTGTAGAAAAGCCACTGCGGGTAAATCTCAACTAATTGGGATAAATCCATTAGACTGTAATTAGCATAATGTGATTTTCTAGGTACTAGATATTTTCTACAGTAATCCTTAAACCCTCAAGTATTTAGTAATGTCCAGTGGGGGGCCAAAAGAGCCTGACATCCCCCAGAGGGAGATTTGTAAAAAGAAAAGAAAACTGGATGTTCTTCTTTAAATAAATTTGTATAATCACCTAATGAATTTTAATGAATTTGCATTAAAATTATTTCTATCCCCTCAACTACTTAACTAGGTTCCCCCCAAGATTAAGACCAACTACGTACCACGTAGATTTACTTTACCAGGGTTTGGAAGATTTACTCATCAATTACAGGAATTCGTAAAATTAACAGAATACACACTTCTATGTACCAGAGTACTGATCGCGAGAAGAAATCTTTTTACTCAATTTAAAAAGTTCTACCAGCCTCTAAACTTTCACTCACAATTACATGTAGGGTAATATTTCTTCTCAATAATTGAAATCTCGAAAATGTGAACACTCGATAACGAAGAAACTGAAACACAGTTACCTAGAAATCATTTTAGACTAACAATTTGTAATCTAAACTTCATCGATGCAGCGGTCCTATAACCTAATAGTTCAACACCTATATCCATCTACAAACGCATGAAAATTGTAGAAACAGTCAATGCAGCCTATCCTCGTCGCTTTTAACAATGACAGAGCGAAAGAATCTGTATGGCGACGTATCGCACACGTGCTACAGGATCTTGATTCCTTTGAACGACGATATCGACTCGACGATCGCGTTCCCCAGACACGAATGTACGTTACGAAGAAAAGATCGAGATAAAAATGAAGAAAAAATAGGAGTAGCCAGTGAGCTGCAGGTGCATCAATATCAGTCCAAGAAGACAGAAGCTTAAACTGCTACTCGCCAGGCTAACAAGATAGAATTAATTTTTATATTGCGTAAATACTGGTCGTACCAAAGCTGGGCTTGGCCGATCCTACGATTCCATTAATAAGGAGGCGGGGTCGGTAGATATAGTTTCCATGATTTGTCTCGCAGCATCCTTGCAAAGTACGTTACAATATTATAAATTGAGCTTCGCGACGGGTGTTCCTCAAGGACACCTTCTTTTATTGAATTCGTGAACAAGATTTTGAATATTCTCTTAAATTATCGCCCTTCGTGCGTTCGTCCTTTTTGCGAAAACTGATATTAAAGTTCTTTTAAAACGTATATTATTTGAGTCCTCGAGAGGGAAAGGAATGTAAATGTAGAAGTATGGTCTTCAAATGTAGTCTTTCAGTTTGCATTTTTTAGTATGGTTTGCAGTTTCATGTTAGAATTGGAGGTAACAATTTTGTGATATTTTTAGCATTAACTTTTTGGTGAATAATTCTTCAAAACGCATTCACTGTTTCCCAAAAATTTGAAATCACTTTCCCAATTAAAGAGAATAGAAAGTCCTACACTAAAGAAAGCAATTTAAATACCTTTCCCATAATATAATATTAAAATGCATTTAAATAAACAGCATTGCAATCGTCACGAGAAGTGTTAACTCCAAATCAGAAGAAAAGAGATTAAACATTGCCAAGTGATTCCAAACTCTCAACCATCAAGCTATATTTGAAAATAAAATATGATTCATTCTTGATTCGCAGTATTTAGCCAACACTGTCAGCGTACCCGCTATCTTCAGTAAAAACCCTTGCCTTTGGTCTCTCAAGAGGAGAGATGCCTCTCGCAGAATGCACCTCTTTACAGCAGTGCATGAAACCGACGTACAGCGTGCATCTCAAAAAAAGCATGTAAAAAAATGCGTCAAAGCGAGGCACACGCTTCTCGAAGCACGTCGCCGCAGATACGATCAAAGAACCTCTTGTTTTCCCTTCGTCAGTCGGACGCAGTATTCGCGGACGTGTATCACTCTTTCAAGATCACTGGGCTAAGGTTTGCCCTATAAACTGTGCCCACATTCTTGGATTTTTACAGCGAATTCCATATTTCTGAAGCGTTCAACCCTTTACGGGCCAAGTGTGCCTCGCAGGGACATTGAAGTTACAATTTAATTAAGAATTAAAGAAAATCGTGCGATTAATTGCTGTAAGTGCGAGAAATTTGTACAAAACAATTTTCAATGAAATCTATGATCTGGATAGATTTGATTGCAATTTTGCAAGTTCAATTATATATTATTTGCAGATGTCTAAATTTTAATTTACGCAGTTTGTTTGAGTTGCTCACCGAATCGCTGATAAATACGCGTGCATTTGCAAAAGTCGTTTTGTGTATTAGCATGTGCACCACTCACCTGAAACAGAACAAAATAGCTGTGTTAGTAAAATATGACAACGAAAGTAGTATAATTGGGAGTTGGGAAATACAGGCGAGGGTATAAACCCCCTTTGACCGCTACCCCTAACATTATGGATAGCATTGACCATAACCCAATAACGGGTATCAATTTTATTTTTAAAAGTTTACGAATTGAGTTATAACTAGCAGGTACGTAATAAAACTTGTTCTCTGAATAAGGACTTCTAATAAAGCCTGCCAGGTCCATCATAGAATCTTATTTATTATTCCATTTTGTATTGCACCCGAACCTCGATTATTGGACATGATGAAGGGGCGGAGCACTTACAATTCCAAAAGGGGATTGTCAGGTAAGGTAATAATTCCCAACAATGTGCTCTGGTACAAGTGACAGATAATAAATATTTTTCGAAACCATTTCGAAGCAAAATTTATACTATGTATTTTCTTAACTAATTTCTTCATAGAGTTATTATTAATTTCATTAATGGATTTCACGAACCTAATGAACTCTACTTCAATAGTAGCAAAGTTCTTACTACTAAAAAGTTTCTTCAAAGAACTAAATAGTTCTCTAAAACCAATTACTATATAACGTGCAAAAAATTTTAAAATTCTTCTATCAAAGTACATAGTACCCTAAAACCAAAGCAGCCGAGTTTCGATTGACTTTGAGCGGCAATCACAGCTCACAATAAATCAGTAATGACCGTATCGGAGTCGGGGGTAGCGTTTCGCAAAATTAGACTGTGGAGGAGCCCCCGTTCGGGCGCAGCTCGTGGCGATGAAGCGATTGAGGATCGATAGTGATTCTAAGGTCCGGTTTCTATAAGAACGCCTGTTACGCCACGTCGATCTTCCCTTTCGTTAACGAGCCGTCGATGATCCATCGAATACAGCTATTCGCCACGTGGACTCGCATTACGTGTACCCTGCTTTTTCATTATGCCCCCTCTAAAACCACGAATTTTGCTCCATTACGAAAACGTTTGATACTCCCGTGCCCCCGAGTGCCTCGGCGTGAACCACACCATGGGTACCTAATTGCGGGATGTCCACAATATAATCTTGCACCCGATCCTTTACAATTTTGTAATTTCATAATTTTCTAATGATACAATAAACTGCGATTGAAATACACTATCCGATCATTCTACCTCAAATCGATCATATTTTGCGTTGCACATCCCCGATTCTCACGAAATTGAAATATGACGTAGTTCGCGTGAAATTATTGGGGGTTTAAGTTATCACTGTGCTGGATTCGACTTTGTTTAAAAAACATAGGAGGTCAGAGATTACAATTTTCGCTTAAATACGAGGTTCTGTTTTTTTTTTTTTAAACAAACTCGAAACCAGGAATATGATGACTTGAACCCCTTCTAACTTCTCGCGTACTACATTACATGAGAATTTTACTTTCCTTTTTTTATGATAACGATAATTACACCGAAGCAAATATTTTCATTCGAGCAAGGGTGGCTTTATACAATATCCAACTGTTCTTCCACGTTCCATATATGGCATTGTGACGGATGAAGTAGTTCGTTATGATCGTTCATACCGTGTTTGCACAGTTGACAGTGGTTAAGTAGCAGCCTGTGAAGCGATGACAAATCGATTTCCCTTGCGGTGGAATCCAACGGAATGACATCCACCTTCCGGGGACTTATTGACGAAGCGCGCCACCGCCACGATCGGACTTGACCGTGCGGGAAAATGACTTAATACGAACATACGAGGGAGTTACACGCGGGACGGCCCGTGGCGATCCGTCGGGACCACCCAGGAGGTGATTGCCGTGGAGTGGATCCATCTACAAGCTGTATTGCCTTCTACGTGCTTAATAGTGCTGGTCTCTGCACGCTGCATTCCTAGATCATCCAGCAGCAGACGAAAAACTCTCGCTGGATCGCGCCCTCAGGGCCTCAAACTCGTCTGTCGCTCATCACACCAACAGACCCGATCGCATTTCAAATATTATTCCCACAAATCGCGACAACCTGCTCCGCGGTTACCTCGTTTATCAAATACGATTACGACGGACCGTTTTGGGAAATAATTTTGAAAAAAATGACCGTAGTGGGTTTGAGAGATTGAAATAATTGGGTGACCGGTGAATAGTACAACGGAGATATTTCATGGTTTTGGCTTTTCTGGAAAAAAACTGAGCTCAAAGTTCGCTTTGCAAAAAGCTTTATAGAAAAATGGCATTGTTCAAAACATTGAGCCAGTCAAAGTGTTAATGATTGAATTGGTTTCAATTTTATTATTTCTGTATATTAGTACTTGAAGCATCCCGAAGCTCGCAGTTATTTCAGGTTTAAAATATTCAATATGTCTAGATAAAACGTCACATGTTTCCAATGACATAATTCTCAATTTGGAGCAGCCATAAGGATTACGATCTCCATCAGGCGAGGGCTGGGAAACTCATCTCCGTTTAATTACTAAAGAAAATAGAATCAGCGCGGGACCAAAATCGCTGCCTCATCGCGCAGATAAGGATCGTCGAAAGGGAAGCTTTCGCATAAATAATCAACCCAGGTGTATCGCTTTCGCTCGCTATTCCCGCGATTTACTATAGTATATCTGCGCGGAGGATCTACTGTTGGCGTTTCCTTCGTACCTCGGCGACCGTATCGGCCGAGTATCGATGACGATATTTGTTTCCGAGGGCATTACATTGTAATTAGATCGAGGCGTCAGATAAACGCGTGTCGATCGTGCAAACCGACTTTAGCGCGCGAACGAAATATAAATCCCGTGGTGGAAAGCGGCCGGGGCGGATGAAATGTAAATTTTCGATTCGATATAGACGAGAAATCCGATACCAAGGTCGTTCCTCGCCTTCTCATCAGCTGACACCGATCTCGGCCGACCTGCCCGCAGGACTGCGGTCGTTTTTCGTAACGCTTCGTCGGGCATCCTCGCGATCTTTTCACTGGATTAATTTCTCCTGTCGCCGTTCTTCTGCCTCAAACGAAACCACACTAGGATACCGTAAGGCTGGGTTATGGAACGTCTAACGCTGGAAACGCTGGTGGTCTGTGCGCCTTTGAACGACATCCTGGAAACTTATAGCGTGCAATGTTCCCATTTCTATTAAACGAAATGTTCAGTTTGAAATTGATGGTTTCAAACTTCTTGTGTGTCCAGAGCCCTCAACGATTCCTATGCTGTCATAGATCAGCACAGTTTCACAGTTGCACAGGAACGCTAAATTACCGTATCCCTCTACCATCGAATCTACACTAACAATAAGTACAGCCACAGAATATGAAATCACTCGGGGAATTTGGAATTATTTTAATTGCAAGAAGGATGATTTAGATTTCATTGAAAATATATTTCAATTTAATTATTGCACGTAACTTAAACTTGAAATTATTTTAATTGTAAGAAAGGTTAATTTAGATTTCGTTGAAAATATATTTAAATTGGCATAAAGCATAGCATAACCTTAAGGTCCTGCAAAGAGTCGAAATTTCATGGCAATCTGGTGGAGCCCCAATTTTAGTGTCGCCCTTGTGGTCCACGCACACATGTCAGTTTCGTGACGGTTCACTGCTGTCAGTGTCAATGGTCTCTTCGTTTTAGTGTCAGTAATTGCCACGGACAAGTGTGAACTACCAGAATGAAGAAACAATATTTTTTTACCATTGGCACTGACGGCACTGAACCATTACAAAACTGATATGTGCACGTAGACAGCTATGTACATAGTTCCGTAAACAACTTCGTAATTTTGCACAAACTACCTATGAAACGTGCCACAAAGAATATACATGCCACGCGAGTGCATCTCCATCCTTTCTCTCGATTTCTATCAAGCTACGTGAAAACCAACGAGCCGATCGATTGATTTAGGGTGTCGTTAAGGCACCGTAACTGTCCAAGCCCGCGGATCGAGAGGTGCCCAAGGAATGTACCTGTGATCGGCGAAAAAAGTATACGATCTCTAAAACGTGCGTACAGCACGACTTTACGGCGCGCTGTTAGAAAACCGTCGCGGGAATTTCCCAGCGGGCAATGGCGTGTGCGTCGTGTAACGTCCTGCTTCGCAATAGCGATTTGTTCGAGAAAAACCCCGGAATTAACAAGGAAACGGTCTCAACACGAAAATTCTGAGTTTGACGAAACCTCGTGTGAATGTAGAACATATTGGAGTATGCAAGAAACGAAGTGAATCGAGGAGATTAGTAATAAATAATTGATTGTCGCTGCCCTTCAGTCATCGATTGTTCATAAACTTTTCTCTTCGTATCTAAAGGGGTGAAATCAGATCCCAAAGTTTTTGCGTTCTTTTGTTTATTTATTGTAACCTTATTTTCTTTCTTTTCGTAGTGTGATAGGGCAAAACATAACAATGTTGTTCTATTTCGCACCGCTACAAAGTTATATTAAAAACGAAAACACATGACAACTGTAAGGTCTGATTTCACCCCCTCAGTGTGAATTTCCGCAGAAACAAAAATTGTTTCTGAATGTACTTTACATTCGCACGAAGTTTCATTAAAATTTAAATTTTCGGTTTGGAAACGTTTCCTTGTGAGTATTAGGTACTCTGATAGAATTCAGTCATAGGAGGATGCTACTCGCCAAGACGAGTCCTTTGTTGATGTCAGCGTTACGGTAATGACAGGCATTGCATTTGTAACTGCGACAGAGGATATGCTGCCATTGGTGGATGCCCACGTCGATTTAACGACCTGTTCCTTTGCTTATCGTTAGTCGTGGGGTCAATTAACAGGCGCAGCAGAGAATTCTTTTTTGCGTTGGACGCCAGCAGCGAGTCACGAGGCCACACATGTGATTTCGAAGGGATCGCATTCTCGTGACACGCGTCGAATACCTACGCTTACGATTGCGAGAGGCGAAAGGAGAAAATCTGAAGGGGTTTCCTTAGGTTCGTAGACGAGGGATAAACGAGTGGTAACGTGATACGGAAGCCTGATGGTAATTGAGGCAAATGAAGTTTTATACCAATCTTTTCAAGGTAAGTAACAAATGCATGACCACTCCTAGGAAATTAGAAATCTCAAATCACAGGTTTGTAAATACTGTAACAGATTGCTGTGACCTTTGAGTATTTGGATTTTAGAATAAGAAAGTGAAATCCTTTGTATCTTTTAATTTTTCACTTGCGATTTTGATTCTTCTAGTCGCTGAACTTGAGAGGAACAATGAGAAAGGAACTTTATTTATATTACAAAAAATGCCCTGAAAACGTTTGGAAACTTGGAAAAAACTAAAATAATTCATTCATCTACAAAAATATTTTCCTTTTCAAACATAATAATTTTCATTCCTATCACACTTTCACGAAAATTTAAACTCGAGGAAGGTATTCAAATCTTTTATAAAATTACACAAGACACTTTCACATAATCAAGTCGAATACATTCACAATAAACAATTCGCCATGTTCCTCTAGATACAATTTCCAACACCATACCATTCTTAGACAACCTCAACAAGATGGTAAACTGTTTCCATAAGTGGCCATGGAAGCATTAAAAAATCCTATAAGAGATGGGCAATCGAACCGATCATTACCGATCGTTCCTCATGGCCGAGAGTAGTTACTGTGGCCGATAACGGGAAGCTAGAGCCGGCATTAATGATCCTCGCGAGCAATTAATCGGGACTTTACGAGGTGCCAGGTCGAATCTCGCGTGCTCGCGGGACGTTTAAAGGCAACGATCTACCAAAGAGAACGCTTGAGCCGTTTCACGGGCGCTAGAAAATTAGCGCACATGGCAATGAATTAATAGAGCGATGGTGTATCGAGATATTGCTCTTTAATTGCAGCTAATCCATCAAAGGTGCAATTTCCATCGGGGTAACTCGCTCTTAGCCGCCCTTCAAGCCGGCATGCCACGACACTCGATCGCTCGCGCGACCCCTTTTTTCTTCGTGTTCGAGAAGCATCGCTGTATAGATCGATCGCGAGAGACGCTCGAATGGTAATTAACGGATGTACGCATCGCTCGAATTATGATAATTTAACAGATGTCTTTGAAACGCTTGGCTAAGTTCCATCGTTGGAGTCCCGTAACACGAGATTAATGAAAGGTCTGCTTTTGTTTTTTGGGCGAATTATTTGACGCTTTGAGTAATTTGATGTGCTTTAATTAGATGCTTTAAACGTATGTATCAGAGGAGATGAAAGTAATACCTAGTAATTTATGATATTATTAACTATGATGGAATAAATGAATCAGTTTTATGCACTAAGATTATATATTTAAAAGAAGAATTATTTAGTTAATAACATGGAAATGTGTTTTCAGTAAATAAGGAACATAGTGATGATTAAAGTTAGAATATTGAAAGAAGAGCAAAATTTGCACGTGCAACTTTGGCCTACGTAGTTCGAGCACAGAGCCCGTAAAAGGGGGTTAACAACGCTTGGAGGGATTATTATTTCGCGGAACGGCGAAAAGTGACCTGATTGGAGGGCAATATACCGCATCCCCTCGCCCGCTAGCCTGCCAAGGGGTGGGGAGAGGGCGAACCAGTCGGGGAATATCTACCTGATTTTGCCATTTGTTAATTGGTCTGTGAACCTTTCATAGTCCCAACATTCCCTTAAAAGCGGCCCGCTCCGTTTCCCCCGCATCATTCCACGCTGTTTGCGCGCAAACGGAACTGTCCCCACGTGTCTCACTTCCAACCACTTCGACACATCCACCTCTCGACTCAATTGAAGAAGGGCACACTTACACGATGTACGCGCCATGCACCTGCTGCACGGAGGTAAATATTACTAAACATCCAATTATTCACCATCAATTATTGTACAGTGCCTTAAGAATTTTTCTAACATCGAACTTCTATGATTCTTCTTAAAACACCGAAACGTAAGAATTTCCTAGTATTACGTAGTGAGTCCAAAGTTTTCAATGTGAATTAATATAAAACTTGTTTGAAAAATAGTGATCATTTAACAGTGCTTTTCTGAGCGAGTCTACTCGATCCAAAGTGACTTTCATTTGCATAATGACATTTCAAAAGTCTAAAACTAGAAATCAACATCCAAAGATGGTGTGCTATCTTATTTACAGTGTTTTCAATTTTCTTTGCAGAATTCTTCCGCCTGCTCAAGCAACTGTTCGGTAGACGAGCTGAGCTCGCGCTTCGCGGTGCGCTTCTTAATGAAGAAGTCGAAGAGGTTCGATTTTCTGAAGCAGGATATGCAGCTCACGGTGAAGAAGAAGCCAACGCCAGAGTGTCTAGTGTACTTGGGTCTTGCCCCCAGCGGGATGAAACCACGCGATCGGGACGAGCGTGAGGAGGAGAATCGGCTTCCAGATTTCGAGTTCCGAAAGCCACAGGTCTACGAGTGCTGCTACTGTAAGAAGATCTTCTTCCACAAGGCCCTCTACAGGAGGC
The DNA here is from genome assembly GCA_929108735.1 of Andrena dorsata. Lineage (NCBI taxonomy): Eukaryota > Metazoa > Arthropoda > Insecta > Hymenoptera > Andrenidae > Andrena > Andrena dorsata. The sequence goes on from OV815489.1 coordinate 29,708,109, forward strand.
ACATGATGCGCCATATGAGGAAGATCCACAGGTGCAGCAAGTGCCGCCGACTGTTCTCGTTGAAAGCCCTGAGGAAGAAGCACGAGCTGATCTGCCGATACTGAATTATTCAAGAATGTCCCTTGAATAACAATCTGAGGAGTTTTCTACACCTTGGGTCCCGGGAAATCTCCCTTCGTCGAGGAATGTGTGTTACGGATGTCTATTTTCGATTTACTCGACCAATGTTAAAAGTACTTTCCTTGACTGTTTGCAGTTTTGTAAGAACTTCATATATTGATAGATTTGAAATGTGTGTCCTACTTTTTTTAGCTCACAGTATTACAGTTTAGTTTTCGAGAAAAATGTTTTATACCAGCGCCTGAGTACAAAATGTACAATAGAGTTATTAAATATCTGTGTACATGAAAACACGTGTTCGTTAATGGTAGCGTTGTACTTTATTTTTAGTAAATTGTTTATGATGACATTTAACTACGAAATAGTTATATACAATAAAGACTCGCGTTTTTTGATGCTAGAATTTAATATTCACTTGTGTACGCAATAATACATTTATTATGTAGAAATAACGTGTTTTTAATATAGTATCTTACGATAGTCATAATATTGGTATTCTATTTTATGTATACAACAAATGTTTTATAAGAACATTAGAATACAAAATACATTTAATGTACATGTTAAGACTCGTTTTGTTTAATACCTCCCACCCAAAATATAATAGATTCTCGAATTTATTTAAACATTCTTGACTTTCAATCACATCATGCTGTCTTTGTCGTTTTATCTCCGTTCTCTTTGGAAGAATGGTCGTGTTTCAGATTTTATCAGTTATCGTTAGTCGTTTGCTTTTCGTCTCAAATGACTCAACGTGATTCACGCGTGCCTTGCATGGCTCTCCTGAATCTCAGTTGCAGCTTGGAATTTTTCTTTCATTTCTGGGTTAAATTGCACTGACAACGATACAGAGAAGGTGTAAAATGAACGGTTTGTTTATTCAATTTTATTATAAACTTCGAAATAACACGGGTAAATAAGATTTAACCGCACAAGATACAAAAGAACTTTTACATATATTTAAAAATAGATTAGGCTTTGGGCGCTTAAATATATAAATACCTAACTCGATTTAAAAATATGTAAATGACATTCGCTATATATTACTCCGAAACGTATACATAGGTAGTAGGGGAGAATGAGGCAATCGCGGTCAGTTGGCAATGGCGGTCAGTATTGTTATTATAAAACGGTATGTCCGAAATGTACAATTTCTTTGCCTTGCGTTCCACGACATCATTCGCTATATTGTCGAACGATTTCGCCTTCGTCGTTGCTAAACAACCAAGGAAAACTAGCCTTTTTGTGTTTTCAACATCGTCGATGTAATATTTCGTGTACACACCATAAGCGGTAAGTACTAATTCTGAAGCTTATTTTACATTTCAAGATTACGTAAATATAGATATTCTATCAAGGAAAAGGATTACATATTGAAATTAAATATATTTACATTAAATTTCATTCTAATCTTCAATCTTATCAATGAACACGTATACGGGCAATGATGGTCACTTGACTGTTAGTGCCCGTAACGTGATTATCATTATTCACTAGTGTAAAAAAAAAATAAAATAAAAATTTCTAAAAAAATTAAGCTGGAGAAGGAAAAGCTCAAAAGACCTCATTCATGTGAAAACGACGAAAATAAGTGCATTATTTGCTTTCAATTTGGCCATGACAATGAAATGTGGTTCCGATGTATCTCTTGTGGCCTCTGGACCCATTCTGAATGCTCTGGATGGGACTCGGCGGATTGATACATTTGCGAAAAATGTAGCAGCCCCTAGACCGCAATTGCCCGCAGCGTGACTGCTATTACCCGTAGGTCTAGGGTAGATGTACCGTTTGTGGCCACTGTACCGTTTTTGGCCATGTGCATAATTATCGTGTTTTTTAGCTCGAAATTGCTTGCAGAGACATAATTATGTGTAGAATTTCAAACCGTAAATATTTTGTTTAGTATACCACCAGTAATATAAGGTTACGTTTATTGTTTACGCGAAAAGTGGCAAGTGGCCACAAACGGTGAAAAATGGATTTCTTATATTTTTTAATTTTCTTAATTCTTTAACGATTTCTCTAGTTAATGGTAACTTAGATATTAATAGTAAAGATAGTGCAAAATTTAGTAAAGCTTTTAGTTTCCTGATTTGAAGTACAATTTTAAAGATAATTACGATGAAAGTCACTGAAATCCTTAAAGTGGCCACAAATGGTGCATCTACCCTAGACGATGGCGGAAAATCACATATTTTTTGTTTTTTGTAATTTCATTGAATAAATCAATATAAAATTAATTTATTTTCGTATCCTGCGTATAGGTTTATAGGTTAAGTTTACAAAAAAATCATTTTCAAGAAATATTGCACCTTCTCTCCTAATAATTGCAGTACGAGCTTCATAGCTTCCATTCAACAATCCACTATTATCTTTTATACCCCAACAATACCTATATCACACTTGTGACCAGTGGCGGACTGGCCAGGGTGTCAATTTACCCGATGGCAAGTGGGCCCTGTGAGTAAAATTTCACAAAAATCTTAATTGTACTTTTTTGCCACTTATGTGTTCTTTGAAAATGTTATTAATTTCTTCTAAAAATTAAATGATACCCTTATAGTTGTGGGTGGGCCCCTTTGTCTCCCGATAACCAATATTTTTAACACATAAAATTTACAACTTTCAGTCTCACTCTCATTTACAATTTTACATCCCCGTGTGATCGAAATGACTTCAATCCATCAGCCATTTTCACCGGACTTGACGCCATCATTACCAATCTTAATGCCATAATTAAGAGTCAATCCTTCAGTGCCATACGTCTAGGCACGAAAGTCGTCGCGTTTAGAAAGGAACCAATTTGACTTCGATATGTTCCCTTTTGCCAAGGGGGCTCTGCTGCGAGTCAATCACGTGAAGAAAGTACGCCTCACTGAGTTTCACTTAATATCTGATGCCTTCGTGCACCCACGTGGAAGTATTCAAAGTGTCTACGAACTGCACTGATGCTGTGTGATCTCGCTTTGCAGTAAGGACAGCTGAGCTGCTTTTTCGCGTGGTAGACCTGATGCTTGCGACTTGCAGATCGGCTGTAGAATCGTTTCAAGCAATAGATGCACGAGTAAGCCTTTGGTACGGCGAACACGTCGTTTTTCTCTGCCTGATCGATTCTGGCGTAGACCTGACGATCGTCCGCGTTCTTCGTCTCTCGTCGCTGGTCGTTGATAGTCGATGATCGACACTCCTCGACGGCTGTGAAGTCGAAGATCGACGGATCCAGGCTCACGTCCTCCAAGTGGGACAATGCAGAGACGTCGTCGAATACAGCTAGCAGCTGGAAAATTTTGTGTTCAAGCTTCAGCTGACTTGTCGTTTAGAGGATTACCGAGTTTGGTTCTTTTGGATAATTGTTTTCTTTTCTACGACGGTGAGCGAAGACTCGTGAGGGGTACTTTAATAACATGTTTCAGTGCTATTGATAGTTTCAGTTTAACGGTTGAGAATTGAGAATTTTTCTTAATTTTCATTCGTACTAGTTATTGTAGTAATATGAACTTCAATTTTGATAGATTTTTGTGAGTTAATAATGTAAGTTTATGAATAAGGAGTACCTACTAAATGTTTACTTTGAATTGGGCTGCAGGCATCTAACCTAAGATTATACAGTGGCGAGTTAATCAACTTTAAATGAAAAATAATATGCCTTACACGATTTATGGTAGACGCACACTTGCACACTTTTGCTCCATAACAATTTCAATAATTAGAAAAAAAAATATTAGTACATACCTCGTAATCAATGCTGTACGCGTTTTCCTTCATAATTACTACGTTAGACGATAATGATTACAGAAAACTGAATTACCAGAACAGAACCTCGTGACAGAGGAAACTTCGACCGTAGTCCGTCTCTGTACTTTGTTCCTCGCAGATAATCGGAAAATGACAAGTCTTTATAAAAGGCCCCGGTTTACGTCTCAGGCTTCAACCACCCCTGTTTTTGTGGCCTTGGTGGGGGCTATCGCATTATGCCTGACAATCTTGTAGAAAAGAATATCTTCGGATTGGCTACTTCATATTTGGAGGGGAAGCACGGGTCACCGAGGATTCAGGCTATTGGTGAATGAAAATTCAAATTCTACCTGTCCCTCGTGCTAATCCTACCGATTCATTGCGTTCCTTGTACCTGACTCCTCACACCATTTGCATACTATTGCACAGAACTTCCAGCAACTACAATATTCTACCAGCTCTTAATCATAATATAAGAACATAAATATTTCGGTATTTTATTAATATTGCACTTAAACTATCTACCTACGCGGCACACCCCCAAACTACGCGAATAATCTAATACACATGCTGCTACTGATACATAGCCACGTTAAGTTGCCGTATCAACTGATAATTAAGAATACGTTTAGATCGACTACGTATTGTCCTGCGTACTGCGAGCTCAAAATGCTACATGTGTACTCAGATCGGAAATAGTTCGTACTAGCACTTGGCAAGTGGGTGGCACCAAAGTAATCTCGTTCTCATACATAAAACATACAGAACCGCATTACGCTGCCCAGCCTTCTTCTAACTTATCGTCGAATGCCACTCGCAGTTAGCGTTTTGCAGAATTTGCGGGGACGGCCTGCTTTATCGTCGAGGAATTCGACGTGCCTCGCTCGTGATTCTCTATAAATCACATGGTGTATGAAACAGCGGATAATATTCGAATAATCTATCGCATGGGATAATTTAAAACAGCATTGCCGCGAAGATGATTTAGGAGAAATAGTTCACTCGCATTCCTAAACGATCTAAACCTACTTTAATTTATATTTAGCGCAATTGAAAGGCACGAGTAATTAAAAAATACTAACAAAGTAGTTACTGAATTCCAGTTTTCCCTTTCAGATGCAGGCCCTATAGAAAATTTGTGTGAAGCAAATATTCCATCCGATTCGTGTTGCAAAGCACACAGAGGATCGAGCAAAAAGATGGGAGGAGACCCGACGGCGACGATCATTTCTTCCTGACACGGGCATCTGCATATTATGCCCATATATCTGGCGATATTTTAAATGGCGGCGCGCATCCTATTACGGTGTTGACAGATTTGCACCCAGCAGCCGCCGCGATCTTAGCAAAATGGGGGTCGATCGTGGCGAGAAACAAGAAGTAAAAGGCACGTGGAAACACCAGCAATCAACCCATCCTCTCGCCCGTGCTTTATCAACGTTCTAACGTGAGATCGCGATAGGCTTGATTAACGAGCAGATTCTCGAAAATCGACGTGCCAGAATTCCTCACGGTGCACCCGCGGAACTCTACCATTATTCCGCTCACGAAAATCCATTGCAGAAGGCTAAACCTCCTCCCCCTTAGCTGTCGGGAATTACCGTATCATAACCGAGGATACTCCAGATCGTATCCGGCGAGGAACGTTCTATTCTCGAGCACGCCTTAACGGTGACGATTTTTCAATCGGCCAGAAGGAGCCGATAAATTCCGCCGTCACTCGGTATCTCTAATTCGAGCTGAACGGAGCTGAATTAATTACAAGGGCAGGGGCGAGCAGGCCGGAGCAAAACGAGAGTTGCACGCGTGCAAGCGATAAATAAAATAGTCGTGAGAGGAGCGGCGAAGTCGAAACCGGTCATTTGAGAGCCACTGAGATGCGGTCGGGGATAAGGTGCACCGATCAACGGTCCATTTGTAAGCGGAACGTTATTACGACCGAAACGGTATACAGGTATTAAAGCAGTGATATACAATTATTGCTGCGTATCGATAATTATTGATTTGATGGAAACCAGCTACCCACGTAGCCGGTGATACCGATACGATGGAAATACGGCCGATCCGGCATCCCCGTGGACACCGCGCGGACAAGCCGCGTGGGTGGATCGAACGAGTGGACGAAGATATTGCGAGCATTGCCGGCAAGCTAATCGGGAATGTGTACCGTCGTCCGTGGATGAGCAACCGTTGTGAGATGGATCAATCATCAAACAGTGCCACTTCCTCCTTTTAGGTGCTTGACGGCTTTTCTGGGACGCTGTGTGCCAACAACTATCCTGACGGAGGTAGCTCTAAGCAAAGTTTAGATTTTAACGGAAATTCGAAAACTTATTTATCTTTATTTTCCATTCCAAGGATTCGAAGAATTTGAATGATTCGAAAGATTTGAAATATTCGAAAATTCGGAAGTTTCGAAAGATTCGTAGATTCGAAAAATCGGAAGTTTCGAGAGATTCGAAGAATTCAAAAGATTCGCAGATTCGAAAAACCGGAAGTTTCGAAAGATTCGAAGAATTTAAAAGTTTCGCAGATTCGAAGAATTTAAAAGTTTCGCAGATTCGAAAAAATCGAAGATTTGAAATATTTGACGATTCGAATGATTCGAAAGTTTCAAAAGATCGACCGAAACATGATTCTCTTTATTCCCCGAAGGAATAGCACTTCTTTAATTTTCAGTTTCTACTAAAAATGTTCGTCTACATGTTTTGTCCATCTCAGCTTGTAATGCTGTGAAAAATATTATTCTACAGTCTTAACTTATACTTTCCACGGGGAATAACTTCGTTTTTGCGACATTCTGTCCGTTCCCCATCAGTTGCGTCTTATATTGTCACCGTTATAACACCTTTGTGCGACGCATACCTGCTTATTGCGGGTCAGAGTTAATGGCGGTGTTTTCCTTTCGCTCAACCTTACCATTTTAATTATTTCTTGTATATATCTCCTCTTGTTTCTTTTGTTTTGTATGCACGTAGCAAGGACATGCTACTATTGTCGAATAATGGCACACAGAACCTACACATTAATCGGTACAAGGTTGGTTAAATATTCCGTGTGGAGGACGCTTAAGATGGTTGCGGTAGAGGTAACTGATCCCTACCGTACGAATATAATTTGCATATCAGATTATCGATCGGAGTAAATCATTGCAGGTCGGCAACCCGGTAGACCTGCCGGAAGGGAAGCCGACATCCCTCCATAATATTGATTCGTGATTGTTCTCTCTTTAATTACGTCATTTGTTTCATGTCGCTTGCAAGAATTAAGCAAAAAATCTGGTTCCACCGATGTCGAGGCGACGTTCCGTTTCACTGCGTGCAGAATTGATCGATCAGTCCAAGATCTTGCAGCAGAACATGAAAAATTTTACCGCGAGATCACAAAGTTTTCATAAGTGTAAGATGCTACATTTACTCCAATAAGGAAAACCTCAAGTAAGAAATCGAATGTAATATTTTTATTGGACGTTTCAGTTTGAATGAGAACCCCTTTAGGGAGAACACAACTATAAATATATGCAAAATAAGAATCACTTTCTGTGGGAATTTCTGAAGAGATACACAATCCAAAAAGCAAAGCAATAACGAGACTACCTAAAAAGAAACAGTATACAGAAAATTGCAGTTGCTCAACTATATTACAAAAATATTACAGTACCTATTGCATGACTGTCGACGAAAATGCTAAGACAGAAAAGGAATTGGAAAACAGTGAATACCGAAATGTTGGAACTTCTCTCAATCACTAAACCGTGAATCCAAAATTTGCTACCAGTGAAATACAACTGAAACCCTCCTATTTAACCCTGTACACTCGCACGAACTGTTCTCCAACAACGCTTTACCCAAAACTCCACTTCAACTTCCCACCCCTTCGCCCTCCTACACCTCGCGAACCTTTCTCCGAGAACGCCAAAGTGCCACGAAGCACCAAGCTTCCATTCTATTTCAGTAGCCGAGGAATCGGTTTTCGGCAAACACAACCAAACACTCCCCCCTCGTAAATCACTTGCCCGACTAGCAGCGTTTAACGGCGCCATTATCGTTCGACAGTTTACAAGGTAGGTATTGGCCCGTTTGGCCCTCGCGGACGCACATGTAAATCTTGCTGGCCTCTGGAACCGGAAAACTCGTCCAGCTTTCAACAAAGCGAACGGTAACAACCGCGTGGTTGGCGGAGGAAATTCTGTTACAGCGATGTGACTCATCGTTCGCCTTTAGAATTTCCAGGGTTTATCGGAACGACCGAGTTTTATGAGGCCGAAGTGCCTTCACCGTGGCGCGGATGACGCGGTTGTTACGGTGGCGTCATAAAATAATGGGGCGAGGCAGGTCCGCAGCAGGTAGGGGGCACGCGTGTTGGAATATTAATTCACCGGTCGCCTTTTGTCACCCTATTCATTATTCTAGGTACAAGGGGCTCCTGGCCATCGGCTACCTGACCTTTAATTACCCTGCTCACGCGGGCCCCCGGAATGCATAGGTAATAATTAGAAGGACTACCCCTTCGATAATCCTCACTTGGAGCGGGGTACCGTGGTATTGAAGGGGCTCTGCCAATAATCGCTGGGTTTATTGGTCTGATGTTGGGAAATCGATATGTACTTCGAGCACACAGAGCATTGGAAATATTTATTGCATCACTCTCAAGTTTACGTAGCGCGCAGAATTTTCATAGGAATATGACTGATAAACTGATTCGTATCCACCTTATTTCAGTAAAAATAGTGGGCTACACATTTCTGTAATAATATTCTCCTAGCACTAATAATAAGAGAGGTGTAAGTGATAACGTCTTTATTTGAGTACAGTAAATATTTTCAGTACTTTACGTTGACGGGGAATAAAGTAGGAGACCCAGTACCTAAACACCTGTTACCAGAACGTTCTACAATCTGAATGTTCTCTCGTTCGAACGTTGTATTATCCGAACAGTATATTTCCTTTCGCTGATTCGACGTGTAGTATGTACTTATGCCCTTTACTATCAAAACAGATACGAATGAGGCACTTACCTACATGCAATAATATTCGGACTACTTTAGAAGGAATTTAATATTGCAAGCGTTAATAACTGTAAAAGGTACGGTATTAATTTATTGTTACAACGAAACAGGAGATACTTCGGAAGTTAGAAAATAGTGACAGTGGAAAAATTATCAAGAATACACAAGGTTAAGTTCATATTACTTTGCATTGTTGGTATCGTCACTTTAATAGTTCTTTCTGAAATATAGATTAATTACCATGGAGAAAGTGAGCGTACTATGCGAAAATGTTGACAAGGTATGATCTCGAACCCGAAAATTAAAAAATTCTGAAACTTTGTAAATATGTAGGGGATTTACTCCTGATTACAACGCAATTTTTGTTTGCTACCCAAATTCATTCGAAGGGGGTGAAATTAACCACCGAAAATTCGGCTATTTTCCGATTTCGTGTTATAACTCGTGAACTGTAAGAGTTAAAAAAAAGTTTCAAGGCAAAAGTTATTTCTTTTAATTAGATATATCATTTCGTAAAAAATGATTTTACAGTTCACGAGTTATAACATAAAATCGAAAAATAACCGGATTTTCAGGGGTGAATTACACGCCCTCAGAGTGAATTTGAGTAGCAAACAAAAATTGCGTTGTAATCAGAAGGAAATTCCCTACATATTCACAAAGTTTCAGAATTTTTGGGAATTTCGGGTTCGGGATCTTCCCTCATGAGTGGGCCACTTGTCTTATTTCTTAGCTCATTCACGTCATACCCAGTGCCCCAACATCCTAGACAAATTACACTTTCAAACACACGGCACAAGAGATCGAAAACTCGTTTCACCTTAATCGATCAAAGCTTCCGTATTCGATATCCAATAGGGGCCATTGAAATGCCACCAAAGAGGCCAGCCAGCATTAACCCAGAGGCGGACTGATTAATAATCGACACACGTCGTCGTCGTTTAGTGGGCATTAATGAATTTCGACGGTAATTAATCTTTATTAAACCTTCACGGGTCGATCGGGGAGCAATTAACCAACGTTCGAAGCGAACGTTCCTCGGGCGTCATCGGGCGCGTGCACCGAAACGCGAGACGGTCCGATAAATTTTAATCAATGGTCCGCGGCAAAGCAGCCCCGTATTTGCATCGTAAATGGTTTATCGCTGGCGCAAATAAAATTTTCGAGACCCGCACCCGTGTAGCATTAAATCATTTCGCATGGATGTTCCGCGTTGGATTTATCATCGATCTGATAGCAGGCAGCGCGGGGCCCGCCGCTCCGGCGTACCCTGCTCGTTCACCCCGCTCTGTCTCGCTACTGGGGGGCAGTAGCGAGGAACGGCCTGCCTCCACCGTTCCAGTCGGCCAAAAGAAAAGAGGAAAGAGTGGAAATCACGACATTCCCCGGCTACTTGATATACGCCTTTAGCCCCAAGCTGGAGTCGCGTTACTCCTATTAATCCTAACGCCCTTCGGGTCAACTTCAATGGAGATGTGCGGGGTGTAAAAAGAAGGCTTCGTGTTTCTTTATTAGCACTGCATCACCCGCCCTCAAAGTTATATTAATACTACGCGTGGCTCCGGCCATGGAATGACCGAGTTTGAACTCGCAAAAAGAATTCTAAGGAACTTCCAGCGCTGTTAAAATAAAAGTGTATAGGTTGATTGACGGTCGATTTCATGGAAACTCTGCTGCAGGCAAAACGATATGTTTCTTGATATAATCTAAAGTCTATGTTACAAGCTAATACATTACACCGGACACGGAAGACCAGGGTGGGGAAAATTGATGGCAGGTGAGAAAAACGAGTACTTATCACTTTCTGTCCGAGGCGACAGAGCAATTTCGAAGAAATTCGATCCGATTGAAAAGTTACCCGCCGCGCTGCCACTGGCACCCGAAGTGAAAAGTTAAAAGTCGGCCACTAAAAACCAGATTCCATGCCGCTGCGCCACCCTCTCGCATTCTTGATCTCCTCAGCTTCCAAGTATCCGAGAGTCGCGCTCCAATGGCGCCCGCCGCCGATGCGTGGGCGGAATTATTTTCTAGTAACGCGTGCTACGTTACCACCCCGTAAATTAACTATCGGCCAGTCGCGTGGGTTTCGCCAATCGCATTATTATATCCCGCGTCGGTAAATCGAGCCCAACGGTGCAGCGTAGCGTAGCCGTTTCCATCGACCCCCTGTGTCCCTACTCTTGCTTTTCATCGCTGGGCCCTGTTTTACGCAGAGTTTAGCACAGGTACTGTATAGTCAATAGTGTATTCGCTGTGTTGGGTCACGATCTCGCGAAATGTGAGAATTTTTGGGAACATCAGGGGATCTGAACTAGGTACTGCACACTTGTATGAGGTAGATAGAGAAGTTTCTCTGATAATAATAAAAGCAAAATTTTTCTTCGTGTATAATGAATACCGAATGTACTTAAAATATTACTTTTGCAAGGAAATATCGTTAATTTAAAATGTCGTTTTAAAATATTCCTTAATTATCGTAATATCGTGCAATACGAATTTACATAATTTCTACATAATTTCCATTTAAACTATTGTAAACAGAAGACTCTTCCATGAGATAGACACGAAACACAATACGGTTTGATCTTTCTTAACACGAATTTAGCATGAAAGTTCAATTTAGTCTCACGTTTCATTAATTTCGGAATACCTACATCTCTGAATTCTTATACAAGAATACTATGCTGCCTATTTTTGAAACACGAAAGATGCCAAGCTCATCTTCAACAACTTCAGCTTTCCTGATAGAATTAAAAAACCCCCCCTACTTCACCCCCGAATATTTTCAAACGAGAATCCCTTACTGACACCGGTTCTACGCCTTTCAACTTTCAACCCAATCATTTCATCCACAAAGCGACGGTTCTCCACCGTTACCATGCTCCTCCCAAAGTCGCCGAGTACCTACCCATAATTCAAACGCGAGTCTCCAATGGAACTCCACCGCGAGGTATCCCTTCCATTATCGAGCGTTTTAGAACAATGTGGCCGGGATATCTCGCGGCAAATTGCACCACCATCGAGAGCTCAATCTAAGCGAGTACGTCGAAGGGCAGAGGGAAACCATGCTGGGCATAAATCGTGCCGCATAGGCCAGGGTATAAATCGCGCGGTTCGGACGCGAAAGCACTAGGAGGCTGAGATATGGAAGGCTGCTCTCCACGGTTCTATGGGTTCTTTTGAAATTCCCGCGGCTCGCTCAAACAATGTAATGAGATTCTTGTAAAACGGGGGAAATCGTGGACGGGGCTCCACCGGACAATGGGGGTCGATCGATAAGCATTTGCGATTGTGTAAGTAACGCACGTAGTATGTATTTGTGCCCCTCGTTTTGACTTTCTAATATAACAGAGCGATTAAGACTAAATTTCATTCGATAATACTATTGGGAGACTGCGAGTGTCATTCAAAGCATTTTGAGAAATGTATTTATGTACGAAGCATATTTTGTAACAGAGAGGGATAATTGTATTTGCTGTTTGACAAATCGATAGATAAAATACTTTGATATTTGAATTATTAAACGGGTCGATTGATGCTTACATTTTTCTTGGCGGTACTTTTAATGACGAAATATTAATTACTGGTACAGACAGGGAACTTTTCTGCTAACGAATAGTACAGAATCATTATTTCAAATAATTCCACTTTTTATCGCTGAATTATTGTAGTGTTTTATAAGGATCGTGAGATAGGTACTGCGTGACTGCTGCAGCGACTTCAATACTTGCATAGCAATGCCTCCTTGGAGTTCGTTCAGAATTGTAGGGGTTAGGGAAAAAATTACAAGAGTAATTCGGGAAATATGCCATTCAACACAATGCACCTATTATAATAATACCATAGTTTCTGACCAAGTTGGTGGCAAAGAATGCCGCACACACTTATGCTTGCAATTCATATAAATAGGAATATTTCTCAATTAAAACCTTGCTTTGCATCAAACACACAAAGAAAAAAAAAACTGAAAAGAAACCTTCGCTTCATTTATACCTACATAAAAAAGGAAATCTAATTTGTCTATCAAACATTCCCCAAGCACCACTCTTTACACGCAAAATGTTCCATTCAGGTTAAAACCAATTCCCTCAAAAAGTACATACGCAAATTCGCGTTTATTATTCCCTTCTGACTGCACACTCCCAACAGTTTACACCAGCATTTAACACTGAGACCGCAGCAGAGATTTAAATTCCCCTCGAGAGAGGAGTCGATAAGTCATCCGAAAGGGAGGAAACGCTATCGAAAACCTAAAAATCCCCCAGGCTACTTGGTAAATACTCGGCAAGAAGACGGTGAATTACTCGTCGGCATTATTTCCTTTCATAATCAACCGGCGAGACTTACAGCCCCGCGAGGAGCCGGCGTGTCATGCGGGATTTCGCGAGGTGGAACTCGCGAAATGGCGCGCGGGGGGATGCGAGGGTGTCGGTTTACGTGGCGGGGAAAAAGTCGCGTTTACGATCTGCCTGCCGACAATCCGACCTCTCGACTCTTGGCGCGAATACCAGCCGCGCTCGGAGCGAAAATTTATAAACCTGCAACTCGAGTCACGCTCCTACTGCACTTCGCAGTCGAGCGTGCTCTGCTGTAAGTACGTGCATCGACTCGGGGAATATATGAACCGTTCTGGTGGCGCTGACGGCCCACGGAACGGATTCAGCGGTCGCCTGGTCGTGCGAAACGCAACCGTATCTGTCACAGTGCCGTCGTCGACGGTGATTTCCGAGGTGAGACGCGGCGCCGCGCCTGACGGAGCAGGCTGCACCGCAGTTCGCGAGGAATCAAGTCGGAGGAGTGGCTGCGGGTGACATTTTATGTATATGTCGCGGCTCTGTTTTCTATCGATCGCGGATCAACGTTTTCGGGGTACTTTAGTATCTCCTTCGCGTGTACGTTACGACTTCTGACAAGAAGATAGCAGATCGGGGCTGGTGACTGGATATGTTCAGTCTCAAGGAATGGATGGAATATTTGCGGATGAGGAGTTTAACATGTTTAGGATGACGCGGCGGCGTATTTTCCCAAACGCCTCTAAATGCCGAAGTTTGTAATGTAGATTACAAAATCGTATTGTTAAAGGAGTATACAGCGTACTTTCATTTGACATAATAAAATCATAGAATGCCCTTTTTATATTATATCAGTTTGGTTTGCCAGTATACATTTTGCTTCCCGCCGTCCTGAACGTGTTAATGGATATAATCACACGTTTTCATTCGGGGAATTTGATCAATTCACTGATAATCCTTTCATGAAGATTTAGGAAAGAACATAGAAGAATTCTCATTAGTGGAAGTACAAAGCAAGCTGCGAGCTTGGTTTTCCCTCAAAGAAAATATTCAAGGACTTTTAGACAATATTCTCGATGCTATCCAGAAAATATCAATGTGATAACACGTTAAAAGAGTACATAGGGCCGAGAGAACAGAATTTAAAGGACGTGTAGAGTAGGGGAAATAAAGCAATCAGCGTAACGAAGGAAGCAGTAAAAGAAAAGCTAGGCTGGAGAAGAAAAGTTTAATGAAAGAAGAAATAAAGAGGGAAATACTTAGGGAAGTTTACACACACTATATAGTACCTCGACAGAAGCAATTGATGCAGAAAACAAGTGAAGAATTTCTACAGCAGCCTGACATTACTAAACTCCGCATCATTGCGTTTGAAACGCGTTTGCAAATAAGATATCCGAGCTAAAACAAGGCGCGTATTTTACTTTGATAAACTGAAATCAATATAACCCGATATGATACAAGATGAATCTACTGCTTGCGAAGCGTAAAGCAACAAATGCAAAGCTACTTTGATATTCAAACCACTGCTGGTAACTGTAAATACTGGACAATTCCGCGTCTCATTCCAGCGAGAGCATAATTAGTCCCCGACACGGCTCGGTAGTCTCGGAACCGATTTAAATCCACTCCCCACGGGGCTAAATGTTAATACGCATCGTCGGACTATTACTTTGTTCGCCGTGCATGAGCCTTGATTAAATACAAGGTATTCGTTCAGCTATGTCATTCATTACAGGGCTCAGTGTTACTGCGGCCGGCGCAGCGCGTCGATAACAAATCGAATTAGCCTCTAAATCGATATCTTCCGCGAGCCGTGGCTGCACGACGATCTGTTACTCCGATTGCTCGCTTTATCGTGCTATCTGTGCGCTGCTGCGGTTAATGAGAGATAACTTTGATAGCGTGAGTAATTGGCGACCAGCTTTCGTTCGAGTTAATAATTCAACCGTCGCATCGTCGATGGCTTTTCCCCGTAAACTATGAATTGACGGTTTAATTAGTGGCGTCTGGGAAAAACTCTGCCCCCGTTCCGGCAGTGGAGGGATCGTTAAAATTGCACATCGTTTAATTTTATTGTGACTGCTCGGGCTCTTTTTATTTAGTATAGAAATGCAGTTTAATAAATAGAAAAAACCTTTATTTCTCTTAGAATTCATCCTCCAGGTATTGCACAATGATATTTTTTGAGATATGCAATCCAATAACACACAATAACATATACCGAATAAATAAATAAATGCATCATTGAGTTACGGGGTATCCTTATTTTCGACAATACCCATTTGAATCCGTGTAAATGAATAGAAAGCCTGACAGTACAAAGGGCCACCTCCACAAACCCTCCAACACAATCATCCTCAAACAACTCCCTCGAGGAACCAGCCACGTCTAGCCTCGAGCATCGTCCAACAAATCGTAGGCCTAACCCAGGAATGTTTCACCTCGGATTAATACGCTCCAAATGAACCGATCGCGAGTAGGTACGCCGTGCGTGTACCTACGCGCGAGATAACGCGGTGCGGATATTTACTGCGCCAAGAGGGGCCCATGGGTGTCTTCTGTCTGTCCTTATCTGCATATACAAAGTGCCTAAGCGGCGCGGCTCGCGAGGAAAGTGCCGTCCCTGGGTCGCGTATACAACGGCCCTCGCGTAATGCAAGCAAGACGATGGTGGGAGGGGACGCGCAGCTTCGCCTTTAACCGAGATCAACGGCCAGTTTATGGAAATTGCCGGTACCACGTACGGATATTGATTGGCTACAAGTTCGCGGTATGCGGGGGACCACCCGCAGGTGCCAGAATGGCTTTTAACCGTGGTTACACGCATGAAGGCTCGCGCGGCTGGTATAAATACGCGTGCTCGGGAGATTCACGGGCGGCTACTTGAAAGAGCGGTGGGCAATCAATGAGCGTAATAAGGCAAATATTTAAGGAAGGTCGGCTCGGCGATGGGGAAAACTTCTGATTCTGTCCAGTCGCGCGTTGGTTGGGTGAATGCATTCGACGTGATTGCGCGATACGGTACTGGCCGGTTAAGTGCTCGCCTAGTTGGCGCTGGAATGGAGCCTTTAACCGGGGTAAGGTGGCGAATCTGACAACACTTGACTGGAGTTTATGGGCGAGCCATTCGAAGGAACCGAGAGCAGCAGGGATCAGCTTGGCGCTGGGAGTGTCATGCACTATGGAAAGTTTTAAGCTTTCTGTTTTATATTGTATCTGCATGAAAGGGGTTCAATGGATTGCTGAGATTTTTCTGATTAAGATGGAGCGACTTTGGGGTTGAAGGGCTTGTATGTGGAATGAAGGGAGCGAAGGAGAATTTAATTAACCCTTCGTTGCATAACTTCTTCGATTATGAAAAAAAAATTTTGGAGTCGTAAAATTGATAATAATAAGAGAAAAATAATAAAAAAAATTGGTGTTCTTTTTATTTTTCCACTTTTTCCGCCATTACGATTATAATTACTTAAGAATCGCGGAATTACAACGTTCAGCAGGATGTTTGTAAATGTTTAGAAACCTGGATATGTATCTTTCATGATAAAGTAGTTACATCACACTACAGGCTAGTTAAAACAAACAAAAATTAAAAAGAAAATATATGTTGCATATTTGCGACAGTATGCAACGAAGAAATGATTGTCAGATTTATACGACTTCTCATAGGGGTAGATCCAGTTGAGTGTTCAAATATGATGCCTTAGAAATATTTTTCAATATTAATATAAAGACTATCAGGTTCAATAAATAAATGTTTGGAAAGCATTATGTGGAATGCTACTGAAGTGCCGCGGCTGCATTGGGTGACTTCAATGCCTGCATAGCGATCACTTCGATGGTGCTGATATGATTTATATAATTTACAAACTTAGAAAATGATAACTTTGGAAAATATACTCTATACGACAACACAATAATACAATATTGTATTGAAAAATTTTTACTCAATTTCTTTTAATAAAACTTGGTAGTTATTAATTAATAACAAAGCGTGGGAGTAATGGAATTATTTCACAGCCAGAGAAATATTTCATGCTTTCGTTACAAAATTTAAACGAAGCCTCCTCCTACTCTTAACAAAACCAGAACAAATAAAATAAAACGATTAAAGGTTATCGTAACTGCAGAGTACCTATTCTCCTGAAGCATTCGCCTGACTCCTAACCTTCTACTACAACATCACGATTAATTAAACAACACATATATAACAACCATATAAATACACTATAAACCTACATTTGCAATATTTATTCCGTGCTTCACTGAAAGGCAGTGCCAGCTTTCGTAACCTTATCTTACGAAAGACTTAAACATCCAAAGAGTGCGCAACTAAGACGGCGTTACAAATTGCAAGGCGCGGAATTTAAACGGCTGTATCGGGAACGCGTTGGACTCGAAGAAAACGATGGTGAATTAAAGAGATGCCTGGCAGATAAACCACTAATGGAGTTTTAATCCACCTTCACCTAATTGCTAATGGGCAGAAGAAAACGCAGGAACATTTTCGCCAACAAATTAAACGGAAGGTGTCGCGGGGTCCAACGTCGCGCTCAACGTTTCCGTGTAATCGAAAGGCTAATGGACGCGCGTAATTATCGCGGGATCTTATCGTCGCGTGATTTCTTCCACGACGAACGACGAAGCTTTTCATTTAATTATTATTGCTTAGCGCAGCAAACTGGAAACTTGAGAAGGGCGCATGCACGAGCATTAGGAGAAGCTAATAGACTTGGAACTTCACGAGAACAAGATAAACTAATAGTCTGCTAGGCCAGCACTTATGAGATAGAGCAACAGATACATATCCTGGAATTTTGTAACTTGCAGGGGAATTCTTCGTAAGTTTAAATAAACCTCCAAGTAAATTACTGCTGAACAGAATTCTTGGTCAAGTAATTATACGGGTGGAGAGTTCTTAGTTAAAAGATGTGCTCTTCTTCTGTAGCTACTTAAACTTCTGTTTGTAGAAGGTGCAGGTATTAATTAAAATTGGAGATCTTTATTAACTCCTCCATTGAACTCCTCCGATTTCCCTTTTGTCTTAGATTAACAATGGAATTTATCTCGTTTGGTGTTAAATTTGGCGTTAAGAAGATAGAATGGTGGAAACAAGAGAAATTAAAATTCATACTTTTATCTATGCATATGAAAAACATACTCGAAGGAAATAATACCGTTTAAAGTAGTAACAAAATTGTAAATTGTTGTTTTCCTCAATGTATATCAATAAAGTAGTGTGCAGCAATGATTAGGAATGAATTAGACACACCAAATCGTTAACCAAGTACCTTCCAATGTCTAAAGAATCAGGAACGAAAAGGTATTAAATAAAAATACGCAAGGACGCAACCCTCATTTAACGAAATACTTGTGGCAACAGAATTCAATTAACACGACGAACCAACGGGGTAGGCGAGCTATCGTAAACGAAAAGTTCAAAGTAATTTCACGCGTAATTTCCTAGCAGGAATACATTAGAGCATTGCTCTTTAAGAAACTCTCACTTGCATTAGTATCAAAAATATCGCGCGGTTACTGCTATAATTTGTTACCTTCTCGCGATTTTACACACCCATAAATAAGTCACGGCTGGAATAAATAGCGGCGCGTATAATTAGTCTGATTGCAGAACTCCGAGCCGTTTACAAATTAATCGCTGCTACGTCGCCGCACCGCGATTTTCAAGAATGAAAATCCCTCCGTCCGTCTCTCTCCCGTTTTCTAGCTCCGGCTCCGTCGCTCGTCGTTGCTAAACATTTACACGGGCTTCCAGGAGATTTCATGAATGAAATCTCGCAATCGTCTGACACGGGGCGATACATTAACATTATTTGCCAGTGGTCGGCTCTCTACCAGGAATCCTAAACGTGTTGCAGCCAGGTGTTGAGCTACAACTGCCTCTACCGGGTGTTTCGAAGCACAGAATAATTACGTAATCCTAGCATAATGGCTACGTGAGTTATTGGGATTATATCTCAGAACTATGAGTATTCATCCCGACTTTCTTTGGCAAGTAATTTCTTTGCGAAATGGCTATTCAGGCAATCTAGTGGTAGGTAGAGGTAGTAGGTGAGTCTTTCTCCTATTTCTATTTCAATGTTGGATCACGTGCAGCCCCTGTCCCTTACGAATTACTTTGGGTTCCATTTAAAGTGTTAATCATTTGCTGGTAGGTCAGAATACATACTGCATGCCTGGTGAAATTATTCACGACAGGACATAAAGACCAAATTCATGTATGATGGATTTTTCACGGATGTAGAATTCTGGTCAGGAAATCTGAAAAGAGCTGGGAACTTCTCTCTTTTTCCTCGGCTCCGTAGCTTTCCGTGTTATCGACTTCTTAATTATACGATCGTTTACTGTACTTCGATCAATTCTACGCCCACACATACAGAATACCTTACAAAAATGGGAATCCCCGTTTATTGCTTCACTTTGAAACTTAGTTACCGTGTTATAACGAGGGTCTATCATATTTCACGCGTATGTAGCACTCCAGAATGTTCCCAAGAGAATTTTAAGCCGAACCATATTAATCTTTCGATCATACAACACACAACAGCTGTTTTCAACGATTATTCCTTTGCAGTTCGACTGACCCACGCGTCGATCAATCAAAGATTGCTCAATTCTGCACCGCTTAAATACACAAGTTTGGAAGAGAAAGAGCCACAGCATAGCGATTAAAATCAATAATCTATTTACGTCTACGAATTATGAACTCTTCCATTGTAAGTCTGAGCGCCATAGCTGGTGCACAAAGGATTAACGCTGCCCTTTTGCAGTGCCAAACGTCCACCCGTTACACGCCCGGCCCACGCGTTCCAGACGGCCAGGATAGTGGAGGTTCAGGCACAGTCAGGTGGGTATACGCTCCGGAGCTAAGGTGCAAGCAGCGAGGAAACAGGCAGCAAGAGGAGGAAGGCAGCCGGTCGAGGTATCTGATGGGCCCCGATTGCATCATTAGCGAGTGTATACGTGCTCGCTAGAGAGCCTCGCCGCGACGAACAGAGCCGGGTTTATCTCGGGGATGGCGTTGAAGGCGAAATAAAAGCGGAAAAACGGATCGAGAAACACCAATTAAATCTGATAGCGACGGCTTTCCGATATTCAGTGCAAATGACGCACGAAATCGACGCGCTCGGCTCGGGATAAACGATCGGGAATCGATCGAGGAAGCTTTCAATCTTCGATCTCGATAATAATCGCGACTATTTTCCGCCTCGCGGGACGATCATTCTCGTCGATAAGGCGCGGATTAAAGAGCTGCACGGGCAGGGAAGCAACGCGCGCTGATAACACGCGATAAGCGCGATGGAGGACGTCGCGGCGCCGAGACGAAAGAAATTGTCACAACCTTTGCAACATTTTTGTTTAATCTTTTGTTTACGTACATAGTGCCTGTTTTCTTTACGCAATTTATCCAACTGGTGTTACTTGTCAAATGATAGTGAGACTTAATAAATGTGTCGGGGATCAAAAATTGCTTCCTTGCGATATTCCAATTTGCTCTACATTTACGCGAGCTTTCATTAAAATCAGATAATTTTTATCCTTGTGAGTAGTTTTTTTGTAGTTTCCTTCTCTGCACAAATGAAAATTGCTCTTTGAGAAATACCTGTCCTGTTCTGGAACTTAAATAGCATTAGCTGTTTCATACAAGGACGACAAATATTATTATTATTACGACTTTATTACTCATTAATATGATACGTATAGAGATACTCGAGGCGAGGCAGCAGTATGAACTGTTAATAAGTATAATCATAAGAACATAAAACTAAGAATTAACTAAAATTACTATAAATAAAATGAAACGAAAAGAGCAACAGTAGCTAACACACAATATAGCTTTAAGCAACCAGATAAGTGAGTAAACGCACCAATAAATGAACACTTAAAGCTAACGAATGAACACTATTATAAAATTATGTTTTCAGCGCGATTGATTCCACGTGCTGCAAAAATTGTTTGAATACGAAGCAAGAAATTAAAACAAGTTTCTAATTAATTAGTTGCTTCTTTTAATAACATATTTTACTCACTTAAATAAAAATTCCGGTTCTGTTTCGAATTTCTATGTTCCAGAAGAAAGTGGGCTGATGAGTCAGTTATTTTGGTCAGACTTGATACAAAGCCCCTATCAAGGGTACGTCTATACGTATAGTGACTAACAGACTAACAGAAAGCTGGTCACCCAAGAAAACTAAAAAATCATAGCAACCATTATACAAACCATCCCCTATATCGTCAAGAAATCATCAACCTACTTCGAATATCTCATGAATCTAATACATCACCCATAGGTACTCGTTAATCATTTTAAGCTGCACGGGCGTTTGCCCGCCCGTCCTCGCTGCTCGTCAGAAATGACAAGAGCGCGAGGGGTTAATGACGCTACCGAGAACGATTCCCCGCGTTCGCCAACGGCGATGACGTCGAAAATCTATACACCAGGGGATACCTCCAGGCGGCATTCCGCGGTTTCGTCGAGTTTTTGCGGTGGCCAGCGAGAGTGAAAGACCGCTGGGGTCTAAACATCGGCCACGAGGCGAAGGGGAAAGCGCGCGTGGAAGAAGAGGCGGCCACGAAATGTCGCCTACGTGTCACTGTCCCCGACTCGCCCTTATACAGCCTCTTATCGGGCCCGCGGATCGCCGCCACTTCGTATTGTGTATCGGCGGCGATTTAAAAAGGGAATCACGTTTTATCGGGCGGTGCGATCGATAAGGCGTTCGAGAACGGGGGCCTGTCTTTTCTTCCGAGAGCACGCTGCGCCGTGCAAGAAATGACTTACCGGCGATTTTAAGAGCTGCCGCGGTAGAGGAAACGCCACACGGTGACGTTCAGCGATGCTTTAAAAGGTTAGCTCTCGCTGCAGCGTCTCGTGTTAATAGTTGCTAGAGTCTTTCCCCTAGTAGACTATGGAGTTGTTAAACACGGTAGCTGTTTTTATAAATTAATAGTTTGTTGCCAAGGAGGAGATTGTTAAAAGATGTGTAAGTTTCAGCTTGTACACAGTTTCATGTCAGATCTTTATGTAATAAATAATGTTAATTTGAAATATAGTAATTGAGTATGTTTCAACTGAACAAAAATCATAAATTGGCACTACAATTGCCAAATAGCTGGGTGCAGGTGACTGCCCTCATTGGTTCGTTTGATTCCATCTCGACCATGGAATAAGACATTATGTGTCATTGTCTTTAACAGTAAACTGGTTCAAATACCCCTTTTTACACTTTCTGGCAGATCTTACGTTATCGCATCGCTATTTGACTTTACGACTTCTAGTATAATTTACATCCAATGCATTTTTCAATATTTATTTCTTTCTCCTTTTTTCTTTACCGAAAAATCTGCGCAACTTGACCTACCTATCGCAACTGGTATTTAACCCGTGGAATGATTTTTTCACAAAAATCTGTTTCAAATGCAAAAAATATGTGTGTGGCAAATGTGCCATCCAGGACAAAATAATTTGCAAAATATGCGTTGAACATGAATAAGGTTTGCATATTATTTATTTCTAAATTCAAAAATAAATGGAAATTTTGTTCTCTTATTCTTATGCATTTTTTAATTGACTAAATAAATCAATTTCAATCGTTATTTGGACGAAATTGTTTCATTCACACGCTTAATTGTACTAAATGGTATATTTTTTTGCTATAAATACATCGTAAAATAGGTATATGCATTTTTCGAAGAATGGTCATTTGACCCGCTGTGGTGAAAATAGGTACCTATACATGAAGCATCGGTGCGTTTAGTGTTAAAGACGTTTGTAGGAAATTTTACCTAGATTATTTCTTAATTAACATCGAACAACGCATAGGCAGGGTCTAAAAACTCGTAGTGGTAGGTAACAATGGAGAGTGTGAATACTACGGTGCAGAGTGTGATAGAGAACCGAATCCGAAACTTAGCTAGCCGAGTCATTCTGTATTCCAAATATGTACTTTCTCGATAACTTTCGTCTACGTCAGCTTATCTCCATATGTATCACTTTAAAACGTCTCTCGAACTTTGTACCTTTACTCGTCAACCCCTCCACCCTTAGTTCGATACGAATAAAATTGATGCCCCACCCTAACAAAAACTTTTATCAGAAACGAAGGAGAATAATCCACAAAAGATATTAATTCACTAAAACCGAATAGACATCTCTGTCGAAGCCACCCAACTTTCCCTACCGCCGTGCTGGTCGTATCCTCGCACGAAGAAAAAGAACAGCGATTTATTCGACTCAGAGGACCGTAGATTCGAAGCGATTCGCGCGATCTGGTTCTCATCACCGAGCGTGGGCATCTATCGACCATTCGTTCGGAGCATTACCGCTCATTGCCCCCAGAAATATCTTATCGCGCTCGTGGCAGCAGAAAGATCCAACTGCCGGGAAAAATAGCGGCGAACACGAGGCTGGCCATCGACGGACGGCCGCCACCTATCGAACAAGGAAGAGAAACGCCAACTTTCAAGAGGGTGCCCTTGGTGAATAAATTTCGAGCGATAAGTGACCATCTAGCGGGAGGAGGGCATCGTTCCCTATCGCTCCGTATCGTCTGCTTATCAACGCGCTCAGGCGAATCTCCAGGACCTCTTGGCAGAATCCGTGAAGCGCAAATTCGAATGAAAAAAAAACCAAATGCACCGTTCGAACTATTCTACGTGAAACCGATCATTTCTTGCATATGGTGCACGGGATTATGATGCAATTGGAGTGTAATGTAGTCCGCGTGAAATTAGGGGGGGTTTAAGTCATCATTTTTCTGCTTTCGAAATTGTTAAAAAAAATAAAGGGCCACAAAGTTTACTATTTTTGCGTGAATACGTACAAAATTACAATTTTCGACGTGCTGTATCTTTTAAGCAATCTCGAAATCAGAAAACTTATGACTTAATCCCCACTCCCCCTAATTTCATGTGGACTACATTATATCTCGATTGGATGAAAATCCCTGAAGAGGTTCAACTGGCGTTGAACTACGACGAAATCGCTCGTGTCGAACACACAGCGCAATCCCTCAATTTCCTTGGGCACGATTGTAAAACCGTGTTCCTTATTTTCGCTGCTGTTATCCGGCGACGCGCGTCTACATCTGCTTATGCAGATTCGCGGTCGCGATAGCACGACGCACGTGGGCGGACTGCAACTCGCCCGCCACGAGATCTCGACTTATCCTCGCTGAATGGAAACTCGAGAACAGCCAGCCACTTTCAGGGATAGTGGGCCAGGGAAAAGCCCAATGAGCTACCAAAATGACTCCTAACATTAACCAGCAGCCTCACTCGCAGCTACTGTTGTACAGTTACGTACCGAGAAATGAGGTTGATTGAGCTAGCGATGCACTTAGAATTATGTAGTTAGATTCTGTTGCCTATCTTCGAATCCTATCGAAAAGTCCTTCACCTCTGCTGGGATACTGATACATGTATGTTTAGTTTTTCAGTTACTGTAAATGTCGCAGTACGGAAATCACCATTAATTTTAAAATAACTTTCTCTGTGGAAATATTCTAGTACCCACATGTAAAAGCTTACAGTGCTCTTGCATTCTATGCGAGTTCCAACTTTGCTCTCCGCATATCCGGAAACTTGAAACCTCGCAGAGCGGTGATACTTTCGAGAGAAGTAAGCCACAAACATGGACAAACGACACTGACGCTTTTAGGCGCCGGGCATGAGCATAAAATAAGCTGAGATCTTAAGTCTTGAATTTCTACGTAGAGGGCAAAACTCTCTAGAATCTAGAAGCACTAAATACAGAAAATATCTTCCATGCACGATCATCGCAGAATGCCAAATCATTACGAGCAAACTTTCCTAAGAAACCCAAAGTCCAATAATTAAACCACGTCAAATAATTGACACAGTATAAATCTTTACCTAAAATAAAATCCTTATGAAAGACAAAAATCTCGTACTACTATGAAAATCTCTCAATGTAATTCCTTCCGCTTTTATAAAACAATGGAACTAAAAAACCCTAATTAAAACTGCCGTTTCTACCATTTATCCACTCGTAACACCAACCACCGTTAAAAATTGTCACCGACAATCGCTCTGCCCCCCCCCCCCCCCCCCCGCATCGTGTCGTCTCGCGGTTCCGTCAAATGCCTTTCCGTTCCCCGCGGAATGCCACCGGCGAACAATCGTGAAAGTTGCACGAAAGCGTCGATAAGGTTCGCCCAGCTCTTCCGACATTGCGTGTATCGCGACGTGATAAGTGAACTCCGTTCCACGGGAACTCCACTTATAAAGTTCACCGGAGTCCGGCAGATCATAGCTTGCCGTTCGAACGCGCCCTAGGCCTGGATAGTGGTCCGTGGAAACGATTCCCTGTTATCTTCGCGACCACCATTCGCGTGCACGTCGCCCCGCGGTAGGATCGGTCGAATCTATGCTTCGGGCGGGGTATAAACTCGTGCGCCACAGCGCACAATGCAACGAGAAATTTTGATCGTTTCCGGGAGTTGAAGGCGAATGAGGGCAAGAAATATATCCCTGTCACGTTGACCCCATTGTACGGGGATACTTAGGACGCTGCTCTGCCTCCTGGGCAACTCACTTCCATGTGGTTCAGGTACCGATGTACGTGGTGTAACGAAAAATACGCGGACCACCGCTGTAACATTTTGTTTATAAAATATTATTCTATATTGAAACGATCGCCTTCAAAGTAAATAGGCAGTACTCTGTGGTAGGCTCCCCTTGTTTGCACTTTTGGGAATCAACGAGATTGTTGAAGATTTTAAGATTGAGCATTTGTATAGAAACCCTTAGCTAACTTAGCAACCCTTAGCAAACCCTGCAGCTAATCCCATGTTAGTCAGTAAAAGTTAAACGTAATATCACTTCTAATTCTGATTGCAAAAGGCGTAGGTAAGTATCTTACCTAATAACCACTTCTTCCAAGCCTGACTCGAGAATCTGTGGATCGAGGAAACTTCTCCGGAGTTACCTTGCCCTCATCAGGGATGAAAAATGGTAACAGAGTCGATGACCACGCGCGGAGGCACGCGTGGACCCCGATTTTCCTCTCGCGACTCCAGCAACGAGAGAAAAAGATGCGCGAGTTCATTCGTTCTGGATAGCGTCCCGATTAAGACGGCGACGTGCTAATTGCATCTGGTTCGCGGGCCGCGTGGCCAGCGTCTATTTTGATGAACGCTGTTACGAGCGTCTCGATATAACGCGTATCTACGTCCTCTGGCGTGGTGAACGTTGGCCGCGAGTCGTGCACAGGATAATTTACATACGGGGCGACGTATGGAAAATACGGCCTTATTAAGCCACTCGATTATCGTATCGCGTGTACGTATACACTACGGCCGCCTAAGCGTCCCCTCAACGCGTTAATTGCTGGCTGAGCATGGCTCGGGAAGCTTTAAGGGAGCTTTGAGAATGTGGATTGATTTACGGTGGGAGACACGCTTGGGTAGCTGATCTTCGACTTTGCTAATTGTTCGTTTTTATTTGTTGATTCTGGGGTGATTGATCTTGGGGGAGCTTTGAAATGAGTAAGTTATCTGCACACTTCGTGGCAATTTACAGATTTATACACACACGATCCTAAGGTAAGGGAATACTTTTGTGGCTAGCAACGGATATCTTTCACATTTCGTATATATTTTTTAAACCAGCTGTGTCTGGTGAGCAAATATATTTGTCGAAGTATCTGAGGTGCAAAGGGTCTGATTCACTCTGGTCCGTCTAGCGATTAGCACAATGCTGTGTTGTCCGAATGAGACGAATCGCGATGAATTTTCGTTAAGGAAGAATTATTCGAGTGAATGATGGCCCACGAGGTGTTCGCCGGAGAAGGCTGTAATTCGATTGTCCACCTACACTTCGTGTTTCAAAGAGCCGGCGCTTAATGCGCGTGTATATTCCGCGTTATTGATGCTGATGGAAGCCGAGAAATGAACGACCAAGGAGCACTTAGCAGAGATTAATTGCTAAGTTAAGAAGGGATAAATTATAATCTCCAGCTACGTAAGTGATTACATATGTGGCCTTGAACAATAGCGCAATCATAACTATTAAATAGGAGCAGTGACTGGTATCTTAAGTGTGAAGCAAATACCTTTTTTAACTGTAATAAATATTCCTAGAATAACTAACTAGTTAATGATATACACAAATATGATAAATATTCCTTGAAAAATATAGAATTCTTATATTTTAAAAATCTTCATTCCTTTTCTATCTAGCACCAAATAGAATAAAACATTCACATCAAATCTCTATCTTCAGTAGATTCAAGGATTACTCAGAATAATTCGCAATTCTTTCATTCAAATTACCTACATTACTATTTCATCAATTCTCATGCCCTAACACCTCAATATTCCTTATTATTTTCTAAACACAGTTTAAAAATATTACTACGTTAAACAATGTTTCCCTCGCCCCAGATTTCTAATTCATTCTCCATAAATTATTCAGAAGTCAGAGGTGTCATCAGGAGATAACACCTTCGCCTCCACGCCCCGGCGTGTTAATTTTTACACCCTCCACCTCAACTTATCATACGCTCCTATAACTTATTTCAACAGGTTCGAAACGCTCACGTGCACGCGCGACTCGCAGCCAAGAATTTATGAAAATTACGCGGCCGGGATCGAGGGGGATGCCGTGCAAACGGTCCGGCGCTAAATTGAAATCGGCTAATCATTTAACGCGCGGCGCGAGCCCGCGAAATAATTCGACTCTTCTGCATCGAGCAGCGTCCGGGGAGCAACGCGGGGAGCATCTATAAGTTAAATCGAGCGGCCCAGATTAAACGAAGCGTGTCGTTGGATGGCGAGAAAGAAGGAAGCTGGGTATCGCCGTGGACGCAGGAAGTTAATTAACATCTCAGACAAGTCGCGGGGCCCGGACTGGAATGAGCTAAAGCGAGCTAGAACCGCGCGCACCGCCCGCCATATCTTATGATATCTGTCCCCGTATCGGCGAGCAGCCGTGAAATACGGTATCGCGGCCGCTGTTTCGACCAATCGTAAATAAGGATTCGATTTCGCAGTTTCGCGCGCGGTGGGATAAATTCTGAGGTGGTATGGAATAATAAATTACTTTTCTACCGCGTGGGATTTGCTGCTGGATGGTAAAAACTGAGAAAAGTGGAGGAGAGAGGATGTTGCACTCTAGAGGTTTCTATGAGGACGATGCAACCCTTAAAATTGCATTTTAAGTTGCTGATTAATCTCAGTCAACTGGAAAATCACTTCATTCCCTAATTTTGCAATCGTATAATTATGGCACTGAAATTGAAGTACGATTATAGTTTGCTCGAAGGGTGATCTGTTGATAAGAAAAATGTCAGGTAAGGAGTGACTTTGTTCAGCCGATGTTTGCAACAGGTGAATCAACTGATTTTTCAAATAAAACTTGGGGCAATCATTAATAGTTAAAGCAACGATAATGGCGAGGAAAGAGAAGCTGGAGCGCATTGAGCGGATTTGCACGAGCATTCGGCCTCATGCTGAATGATTACGATTTATGGTATTCTTTGTGGTAGATGATCTACGAGGCTGATCTCCAACGTCCTGCTGCAATGATCTTAAGGCTGTTTCCACAACGAGCCTTATCCTTCTTCGGTCTAAATTTCACGGGGTAATTTTGTAATCTCGTGGATTGTTTTACTTTCAGAAAATCCTGGTTGCAAAAATCTGCGACACGTTTAATGACTTTTTTCTATTTTGCGAACTGTGAATGCTTTTAAAAGAATAGACGCGATTTTTAGCTCGAAAGCGAATTACTACTCGCGTTTAATTAAGTCCTGTGAATTACTTCTGTAATACTTTCTGTTTTTCTCACATGGACAATTGTAAATATGGATAGTATCACACGAAGCTGAATTGTCAAGATTTAACCAGTTCACTAACACGAATTTTGGTGTCATTGACAGGCTCCTAAAATGAATATCCTCGAAAGCAAAGTCTCAAACGAAAGCACTTTACTTTACACTTGATTTAATTGTGCACGAAAAGTCGCCCTTTTCCAGATCGTCTTAGCAGGGGAAGCACAAAATTCGTCACCAGTCGATGTTATCGTGCATTTGAAGGATGTTAGTGCAGAAGTCACTTCAATAAAAGAAACTTATATTCACTGTATTTCTAGATCACAAATTATTCAACCCTAATTGCTTGTATCTCTAAAACAATGAGACAACCATGTCTAAAATTTTACAAATGGCAACCCAGATCTGACAACAAAATCCTTGAATGATAATTGGGGGTGCTTCGCCATAAGGGCACGCACACGTCCATAAATAATTCCCATATTTATCAAAGTACCCAGAAAATCTTGTTTCGCCTCACAAGAAGTACATCTATCTGCTCATCGAAAGAGGACAACTAGAGAACTTCTAACCCTAACCGCACAGGCCTTTGTAACGCGCGGGCATTACGAGCGGAACGGTACCGCACGCGGAAACGCCGATCGTAAATTAAAACTAAGCTAAACAGATTATACGTCAGAAGTGTTCCACGGGCAAAGGGTGGTTCGACTCATCTAAATCTCAAGTAACATCCTGAACTCACGACTCCTGTCCAGCCGGATAAGTGCCCCGTACTTAAAAAAGCCGGGAGATAAACATCCGCGGCTTAGTTAGAACAAGACGAAGCGTTATGCATTACTCTTCCTCGCGTTCCTCGCAATGCTCGTCAGCGAAACGCGGCTTTCCTACCACCGGAAACCTGCACTTCGCTTTCCAACCGTCGAAACCATGGTAAATGCTAGCTACGGGGACCGAGCATTGTGCTTCGCAGAGATACAGTAATACAAACGTAGCAGGGGGTAAAATTGACAAGATCGCCCGAGTGGTTTGCATTCCTAAATTTTGTTGCCAAGCCGAGAACAGCTACGATGCAATCGGGATATTTTTTAAATAGTATTAAAAGTGCGAATTTTACGAAATTTTCTAAAAACTGAGCAGCGGGTTGGATTCGTCTTTAATAGTTCTCGAGATATTCTAGAAAACGTGGTTTCGACCCTAACTTTAGTGGTTGTTTTCACCACTTCAACATCGACGATTGCCGATAAGATAAAATACGCACCGAATATTTTTCTACTATTCTGCAAATCCACAAAGTTTCATGAAAATCGACGCGTGCGTGTTCAATATGTTCCCTTGTAGGTGGAAACTGTTTCCTTCGCAAGGATAGCATCGAATGGGACTCCGTGCGCCCCGTGTTTGTTCTTCAGGGAACAGAGCTGGCTGGGTCTCCGATTCGACCCCTCGAACTCGTGCGAGGGAATCCCCACGGACTGCACGATAAGGTGAGATCGGTGAAAAATTCTGAAACGGTACTCACCTTTGCAGCCTCCCACGGACAAGCCGTAATGGTCAGCGTCGCAACGATCGCACCGGAAGCCAAGGACGCCGTCCGCGCACCTGCATTCACCGGTTACGGGATCGCAGACCTCGTCGAGGGCACCCACGTCGCAGTTGCATTCCCTGCAACCTGCAGTCACGTTCCCGTAACCTTCGATGCAGGAGGAGCAGTCACGACCCTCGAACAAAGGCTCGCAGGGACACTGACCGCTCTTCTCCTCGCATTCGGTGGAACTGCTGCCGAGGGGGTCGCAGCTGCACGCTGCAACAATGCAATTTTCGTTAGCTTCTTATATTTATAATTCGCGACGGTTGGTCAATGTCTGGATAACCCGCGAGCTAACAGATTTAACTGGTAATGTCTTTCATCTTTGGATTCTTTTTTCTTGGATATGATATTGGAACAGTGATGGTTGATTTAAAATGGCGGCTTTAAGTGACTCGACAATCAATCGTGCTTAATGATACATGATTGATTATTATTCATACAATTAGTGGCATACCCAAAGGGGAGGCAAAGGGTTCTGGCACCTCCAAAGCAAAAGGGAAAAGCAGATTGATGTAACCACGACAGAAAAAATGGATTTTATTCTGTAAATAAATTTGTATAATTAACTAATAAATTTTATTGAATTTGTATTGAAAATATTTTTATCCGTTCAACCCCTAAGATTAAATCCTGAGTGCCGCTACTACATACAACTCAAGTGCAAAGAGAACAAGTGCTTAAAGATCTAGGGTACCCTCAACCGCAACCGTGCTGATAGTTATGCAGTACAATATTTTTTAAATTATGTATTAACGAATGAAGAAAATTCGTTGATTACAGAAAGTCGGGAATGGAATTTGCATGAAAAGCATCTCAAATTTTTCTCTGAAAATTTTCTAAAAATGAGTATATCCTCGTCTAGTATATCCTTGACAAAACTGTCATTACGTATACGTAAATAAAGTTCATAGAATAATTCACAAAATGGATAGAGGATGTACTTATAGAATATGTAGTTTGCAATTCATAAGAATAGTACCGATTATTAATACTGTTAATCAACTGATAATTAGTAACACATCAGCTGATTAAGTAACTTCTTGAAAAGATGTCCGAACGTTCAGCGTTCCAAATACTCGCGAAGTTGTGCACGATTTCCGTGCACGAGGTACCTATCGCGTGTTATCTGCGACGAAATAGCAAAGTAAACTTAAGATACAATACTCACGCAAGCAGTTCTGTTCCAAAGGATTTCCGTAATGGGCATGCTTGCATTTATCGCATTTCCAGCCTTCGGTGTTACCACGGCATTCTAAGCAGCGCCCTGTTTCCTGATCGCAAGGACCACCGCCACAGAGACACGACTCGCAAGTGCCGCCGGGTATCAAGGGATTCCCGAAGAATCCTACATCGCAGCTATCGAATCGGAACAATAAACATGACTATAGATACTGAGCTACAATGTTAAGCCATTCGTTTTGCAAAACTGTGACTTTAGAGACAGTAAATCTGATTTATTTCGAATCTGGATTTATTTCGAATATCGTTTTAAATCTTATTCTCCCATAAATCAATTCAACAACGAAGAATGTTAAGTCTTGCGTTATTTATCTATTTGCAGATAAAGCTCCATTTTGGGAGATAAATCAACTAACACCAACTGTTAGCTTGAACGTCACGATGAAACTGCAGTTCTGGCGGGATTTTCAATATACTAAACGACCGACATGAAGTTGCCGCTTATTCAGCCGATAAAACATTCTTCCAGATTCGCTCATGTGGAAGCTTTCACCAGCCTCGTAATTGTCATTTCCTACTTGATCTGACAAAATTTGTTTCCTCTTTACTTTTATTCCTTTCTATCGTTTTTTGTTTTTGTATTGGGAAAAATGCTGGACCAGCCGATTAAGCGGCAACTTGGATATGCGGCATACATGGAAACCAGCCCAAGGCAAGATTGATTGCAAACTCTTTTAAAAATGCTAATTTTAATAATTTCGGTAGTTAACTAATTACGATTTTCAAAGCAATTCTTCCCGGTTTTTAGATTAAAATCTGCATCACTTGGTTCGTCTGAGCAAAAGATTTTCAGAAATATAAACCAGCCTTAACACATTGACGAGGTCGAATATACCGCAAAACTTAACATTAACTTTCAGCAATTCGCAGAAATGTGCAACCAAAAGCCTTTCCTACGTTGAGGTTTGTATTTAACAAATTTTACTCCGTTGCATATTTTTATTTATCTGTTTATATTTACCTCTCGCAGTGGTCGCCGGTGTACCCGTTCGGGCACTGAGTGCAGATGTATCCACTGTCGATGTCAGTGGGATCGTCGAGCTGACAGTTCGGGCTGAAGTTATTCGAATCGATCAGAAGTGGGCAGGCGC
This sequence comes from Andrena dorsata, assembly GCA_929108735.1. Classification (NCBI taxonomy): domain Eukaryota; kingdom Metazoa; phylum Arthropoda; class Insecta; order Hymenoptera; family Andrenidae; genus Andrena; species Andrena dorsata. The sequence goes on from OV815489.1 coordinate 29,740,990, forward strand.
ACCGTTTGCAATCTTCGGACGTGCTTTTCAGGGCGATACCGTAAAAACCAGCCGCGCAACGGTCGCACTTTGGACCCACTGTATTATGCTCGCAAGTCTATCGAACAAAATGGGATAGCACTCTTGAATCACCATCTTCACGAAGGCAATTTTTGCGAAAGAACTCGTGGGGTAAGCCTTTACTAAGTTACCTCGCAGTATCTACGATATCACTAAATGGTTAAGTTACTAGAGGTAAGGAAGGAACCTACGGTAGCTGATTTAGGTTCATGTCTGAACTATGGATCATCTACGCACAGTAACTCGATCGATTTGCATTCGTTTCTCCAATATACGATTCCCACTTATTTATTCCTTTCACCTTTTTTCGAAATATCGTTCTAATTTTAAAACTTTAAATCTCAGTTTACTTCTTTCTTTCCCTATCATTCATGTTACGATTAACAACAATCAACGTCAACAACCAGATATTTAGATATTATATTATAAATTAATGATATTAAAATATTATATTACGAATAATAATGCACGAACTATGAAAATTGCAATAAAAGGGATCTAAAGTAAAAAGAATAAGCGAAATGGTACTCACGGTGCACTCCCCCAAGAGAAGATCACAGGTGCTAGCATGCCCATTGCAATCACACTTGACGCAGACGTGATGATTTCGATGATCCGTCCCGTTCTTTATCACTTTCACGTAACCCCATGCGCAGTGCTCGCACGAGAGCCCTGTGTATCCTTCTGGGCACTCGCACGATTCGACCAACGTACTGTTATCGCCACTGATAGCGAGCTCACCGATCGAAACTACCGCGGACTGAAGACTGAAACAGAGAAACAAGGGAGACCCTAGAATCCTTGACGATTGTTGCGCGAATAGCTAGAATTTCTATTCTGATGACCAGTAATTACATATTATCACCACGCATTTCTCACGCTAATAAACAAATCACTTAACCGAGAAAGTCACCACAGTAAATATTTTTGTTCTAAGAAAAACAAAAAGAAAACTAAACGACTAAATAAAAATTCAAAAAGCTTCTTCCTAATTCTAGAAACTATAACACAATTTGAATTTCTCTGTATAATTAATATGATCAGGAAGGAAACACGAGAGTAAAGCTATTTGTTAGTTAAATTGTCTCCTTATTTCTACATACCTTCCCTCGATCTGCTCGGAATGATACTGCGCCCTTATCATGAGGTGCTTGAGATCCGCGAGGACCTGCATCATTTGTATCCTGGTAACAGGATCTCCGCGAAATTCGGTCCTCCTTAATCGCGTAGGAATATCTTGGATCTCGCTGCGTACGTGGTACCAGCCGTTTTCACGTAGAGGAACGGCGATCTCCGCTTCCTGGCCATTATATTGTTCCTCGCCGTAAGCTATCCGCATGCCATTATTACCCTGAGAACAAATACGACGAGGAGATTAATTGCGCAAAAATGGTAATCATTGTAATCTGCCTTTCGGGGCGAACTGAGCACCGAAAAATAAAATCAACGAAAGAGATGCGCAGGGTGGTCCAGCAACTGCTCGTTACCTGTAGGATCTTAACGCGCTGCAACTAAAATGACCAGTCCGTTCAGACGAGTTAAATTAATCTTCATATCTCAAAAATCCACTACCAGAGTGTCCAATAAAATTGTTATCGTTATAGTGCGGCTCGTTTCTGTATTGTAACTGTATAGCTTTTGTTTCAAATTGTTTTTGTATCGTAGATTTAAAAATGTTTAGGTAGCAATTAAGTAGTAGGAGTTACTAGACAACTCTGTCGCAGTAAGGGACGGATTTGTGGATAGGCTAAGTTGGCTGCAGCCTAGGGTGGCTATTTTGGGGAGCGGCAAATTTGAGGGGCGGCAAATTTAAAGAGCGACAAATTTTGAGCGAAAGAAATTGAGAAAGGTTTAAACACAGGGGCCTAAAACAAATTTTAAAAAAATTACTTCTTCTTTCATATGTGAGTTGCCATATTGAATTAATTTTGAATTGTCTCGACTCTTTTAAAAAAAAATATTTCATGACATTTTGCGGAAAGTGCGGCAGACACTTGTCCAAATCCGCCTCTGGTCGCAGTAAGCATTCTTTCACAATATTAGAATATTAATTACTTAGTAATACATTAAAAGAATTCTGTTCAATCATAAGTATATTAAACCTTTTGGAAAAATTACTAATTCGTTAGATAGGTAGCATTGCTTGCTTCCAAACGTAAGAGTAGTAACGATATCCATGTAATTCATTCTTTGCGAATTTAATTTCGATAGTAATTTACAAATACTGATAAAAAAATTCATTTACTATTTTGAAAAAGTGTAATTAACGTAAGACAGTGTTCAGGACTATTTTCCAGTGTTGGCAGCTACAAGCGAATTACTGTAAAGGCAGCCAGGAAAACAATCTGGTGAAATTGTGAGTGATGAAATTCCCGAGGGAATTAATCCAGGTAACAGGAAGGCTCGATGAGTTACAGTATGAAATTCTACCACACTGAACTTTCCCTTAACATGTCCGCACTGGCCTGTGCCATTAGTCACGATTAGTGCTGATTGAATACTTACAACAAGAATGACATTGGGTCCCGTAGTAGGTTTTCCACTGGTGTCACCGCGCATAACGACCCAGGTGACAGAATAAGTGACATTGCTGCCGTAAGACGAGAGACGATTACCGCAATAAATCGGCGGAGCCAACCAGAATGGACTATCGTATTCGACATCAAAGACTGCCACCGTTAGCCAGCCACTATCTGTGTCTAAAATAGGGATGACAGCGCGGGACGCGTTCATGTCGGTCACTAGCCAATTCTCCAGAGACGATATCTGAAATTAATTAATTAATAAACGTGGATAACGCGTCGCATGCGATTCAACGATCACAATACAGGGAGAATAATTCAAGGAACTTATACTCCATTGAGTTGGTCCAGCTGGGTCTATTTTGACCCGTAACGTATAATTATAATACATGTATGTATTTTGTAATTTCGTTCATACACATTCCAGGATAAGATTTTTAGGTTCTGATCTTTTTGTGATTTAAGATTCTTGTTTTGTTAGAGAAGTGGTACTAGTGAGTACTTAGCCATATAAATAGCTTGAGATGGGTCAAAATGGACCCTGTATCCGTCAATCGATGGTTAAAGGTTACAAAGTATTACAATCTAATAATAAGTGAAATAAATACTCTAATATAAATCAATTCATAACTGTCGGTAAGATTATAATTCTTTGTGATAAGATTATTCAATAACTTACGTCAACAGTAGCAACGATACATAGAAGGAACTTGGACCACAATACAACTGTATTATTTGCATTCTTAATTCACCTGGGAACCTTCCAACGAAACTTACCGAAGAATAAAACAGTCTCGCAGTACTGCAGCGATCACTGACACCGAAACAGTAACACGGAAGGCAGCCATCGAGGTTCTCTTTGGTCATCGCGAAGTGTCCCGGCTTGCACTTGTCGCAGAGTTCACCAGCGACGTTTGCCTTGCACAAACAGTCTCCTTCGCAGTCGTGGGATGGGAGAATCCCACGGGAATCACATGGACAGGGCATACAGTCGGGGAATTGGCGATATCCAGCGGCGCATTGGTCACATTTGTAGCCTGAATAGCCAGGTTTGCAATCGCAAGCACCTGCTACCTGGAACATAATTGGTGTTCAACTTGATCAAGGTCGATTTGACAGCTGATAGTAACGAGATTTTTTAAGCTTCACTGACAAAAGAGTTAAAAATGCTAGCTGCTGGCACGAGGACAATGTTAAGTCTCTACGAAAATTACTGACTCACAAGCGTGCCTCGAGGCCTTCACTCCAGGACCATTCTTTTGACTTTTATATCTTTCAGGCCAACACGGCCCGGGAATAAAGGTCATTTCATAAAGCACATTTGGAGCTCCAATCTGCATTCTGCTAGCAGCTAGAATATCACTTAAGTGCACTCCTACGGCGCATGGCTCCGCAAGCCACATTTACACTCCTCAGTTTTTCCTCAACTGCCGACTCAAGGATGGTACTACCAGTTTCTTTTGTTCAAAACCGCAAACCTTGGAGAACAGTTTTCGAGATGACGCTTGACGAGATCTTTCAAATGGTGTAATGAAATCGCAAGCTCGTAGATTAATAATCATCTTGCAGGCTTAACATTGTCCTTTGTGATACAGTTATGGATACCTCGCTGCGTTATGATGGAAGACTTTGCTGTTAATAATCGAGAACCAATTGTGGCTTCTAAATGAAACTTGAACGATGAATGAAGTTTATTGAGAGAGTGAAAGTGTTTCTACCTTTCCCATGTGCGTGTACGAGTCATCAGGGGTGCAGTAGCCCGTACTACCATGCACGTTGCAGTTGCAGGGTGAACAAGGCTCAGGTGCGTCGAGAGAAATACCGTTCGGCCTATAGTATCCATCCTGACACCTTTCGCAGTTAATACCAGCCGTGTGCTCCTGCAACAAATCATTTTTAGCGATTAGTGGGAGTACCTACTCTTGTCTAAGATCACTTGTTGGCAAAAGTACTAAGCACTATGAACGTGTATCAGACTTCAAGTAACTTCCTCCTGCAAGTTTTGACATTTATAAATTTTTATCAGAATTTCTTCAATTTTTATGCACGGATGAATTAATGTTTTTAAAATTTTAGTAAACCGATGCGTCCATAATATTTTTGGTGGACCATGTAAGTAATGAAAAAAATGCAGCTTGGAAGTTGTGGTTTTTGGACTAGATTGATAATATTATTTTCTGTTAGATTTAGTTAGTCTCAAAATATTGAGACTTCCAAGCTTGAAACGCGAAATTCTCTGTCAAGGGCCAAACAACTGATTCCTCTTTGAGAAATTCGGGCTTACTGTGCAATTAATGCAGACGCCACCGCCACGAAATTTCCCACGAATGTCCATGGACATTCTTCTGTCAGCCACTTCCTGATCATATCTGCACGAGGTTGCATGTCCATTGCAGTTGCATTTCTCACAGTGAAAGCCCTTCGCAGCTGTACCCGGTTTCCATGGAATCTGATTGTACATGGGACAGCATTTTTCGCATCTTTCGCCGCACGTGTGGCGCTCGCATTCGCATTCTTGATGCTGAGAAACAATACGAATAAGTGTTCACGAATTAATCACTCCATTTTGAAACAGCAAATAGAGGACGCTATTTTTTGCAATATGTTGCTACACTTAAATTTGGTGCTGTGTTACCGAAGAAATTTATTTTTAAGTTTGTAGTACTGATGTTTTTTAATACACTAGTTGAATCATTCTCTAGATCTCACAACCGAAAACTACGCGCTGGTTATGCACACTTGTTAAATATATCAATAATGGAGTAACTATTCAAAGTAAAATAATTACTTGCTAGAAAAGATCTCGCAGATTTCAGAAAATATGAAAATATAATTACAGGTGGGGCAATTCTTAAAGTATTTGAAGCAAAAGAAACAGAAGAGCCTTAGTAAATAAATTATTAATTAACACTGCACCATAGCCTACTAAAAAGCTGCCAAGTCCAACAAAATTTCTACCAATATATTGGATATTGCAAATTTATTTCGCCATACCACACCATAGAGGCTCAACTAATAGGGAAAAAGTCTGAAGCCAAATTGAAATCAAAAGATGCAAACGACACCGCACTTCCGGTTTCTCTTTTTCTCCGAGGCTGTTGAATCGATTAACACAGAGGTGCAGCAGGAACTGCGTAAGCTTGCTTTATACATCGCAACCGCTGCCGCAACGGAGATGCTTCTTTATGTTTCGCGATACAGATATCTGGCTGCACTCTGCGCGCAAATGCATTGGGCCCGGTCAGAAGACAGAATGGCCAGGCCGTCGCCCTCTCGCGACATTTTGAAATTTATAGGAACGTTAAGATAGCCGGTGTGCGTTATCGTGAACATTAATCCGCGTGCGGCTCGATTGGCCTGTGAATTTTATCCGAGTACTGTGTAATGGATCAGTGATGGATTCGTACGGGCGTGAATGGCTCAAGTTTGTAAGCTGCTCAGTGAAATTGTTAGTTAACTTGCAGTGAAGCGAAGAGGGTTAATTTGAATCAAAAAGCTTTCCACTCTCTCTGTTCTGTTACCAATATATTAATAATATTGAGTCTGGAACACAAGCTCAAATAAAAATATTATCTTGTGAAGCAATTTTATATACTTTTTGTAATCGAATATCACATTGTCATAAAGATTCTCAAATTCCTATCGTATTATAGAGTTTTGAAGGAGCCGCAAAACTTTATGTTCTGAACGTTATTGTTTGCTGGGATTTGAATCACAATTTCAATTCGTTGAAATTGTACCGAAGGGAGATTATCGAAAGCCAGGTCCGGTTGTTTGTTACGACGAGCGCAACTGGGATAACCATTATCGCGGTAATAAATAATATCGGGGACTTTGGTGCAGGGACTGATTCACTAAACGATGTTCAGTTCCCTCTGTATAGGATGGAACCAAGCATATTGCATTAACTGTGTATAAATTCACTGTAGATACTGGTCTGTATTTACATATAAAAAATAAAAAGAAAAAAATTAGATACTTTAGATGTGCAAAAAGTAGGCGACATAAAGTTCCATTTCTTTTTACTGTATTTTACTTTGTTTGTATTGAGTTTGCAATTCAATTAGTATTTTCTTTAATCTCCAAAACGAATTTTTGGGGGATTTATCGTATACTTCTTTCAGATAAACGTGAAAATTGTATTATATGATTTACCTGCACTAGGAGTTACAATATCTTGCTTTAGAAATGATTGGAATTATATATCTATTTAGTTATGTGGATTGTAAATAAACAGATTTGAATTGAAATTTAAATCTGAGTACTTTTAACATTTACCTAGATTTTCATTTTACTATTTAAAAACGTGAAAATTTTTTGTTGATAGGATAATTCCGGGAGACGCGGCCGGGCTGGAGAGTTGGTCGAGTTGCTATATTCAGACTCTACATCTGTGTATATGTAAAAATGTGTTAAGGTTCAGAACAATTAATTCTCTAGAAATCTACTGTTTCGACCAACTCTCCAGCCCGGCCGCGTCTCCCGGAATTACCCTATTTGCAATATATATATTGGGGAAATTATAGATGACAGAATATTGGAGGAAGATAAATATCAAGTCTTTCCTGAGAAAAACTAGAAATTTAATATATAACCACATCTAAATACGTATATAGGGGAAAGGTGGGATAGTTGATCATCGGGGATACATGATCACATCCGTTTTTTAATTAAAATATTGACAATTTGTGCCTGCTGTCACGTTATCGTGGTAATGTTAGCATTATCGCAACACTTCATGCTGCAGTTTTCTTTCGGGAGCATAGAATAATGTAGTTAGAAGCTTCGATCTTATTTGCAGCCAAAAAGTAAATATTTTGGTCACCTTGTTCTTCCTCCTTTTCGACTGAATGTTGCACTTTCAACAATTTAAAATATATTAAGTAAAAACAGCAGTTTCTGGCTTATTAATGCTATTTATTAATTCATCTAAATATTTAGGGTAAGTTTAGTTTTTCACCTTTTTCAAATCGAGTGCATTGAGGGATACTTGATCAGTATGTGAGGTGTTTCACGTTATTGACTAAGATAATAAATATTTTTTGGAAAATTAATGTGTTATTTACTCTCAAAATTCACTGATCAAGTCTCCCTAACCTTTTGATCAAGTCTCCCCTTTAGTGAGGGATACTTGTGCATAATGTCACTGTCGGAAAATGTTTAAATTCAGTCATTAAAATTAGTTTTCAACTCTCAAATTTGTATAAGTATATTGAGAATACTCTAAGAATCACAACTTAAGTAATTAAATAGAAACGAAGCAAGCCATTATTATTATTTTAATAAAATAGCAAAACTGTGATCAACTATCCCACCTTTCCCCTATTAATCTCGTCAAAAGAATATGCAATCTGAAAATGAATACAGTACATAATTTCAGTGAAATATTGAAGAATTCCTGTAGTAATCGTGCTGCACGACTGGAATTACAAATCCATACACGATAAGACTTACGAGTAGTGTTTCTATTGTAACTCGGCGATACCGTTGACTCACAGATGAGACCAATCAGCCGTAACTTACAATTTTTACGATATATTACAAGCCTCATTGTGTTTTCATGAATGGCACCGGCCATTCAGGAGAATAGTCGTGCCACGAGAACAGTTAATGAGTGCTTCAATGAAACGTTATCGAATGATTTACTGAGATCGATGCACCAACGAGTTAATTAACGTCAGCCTAGCTGCATGTAATAATCAACAACTGTGTTTGAGATATTATTTTACGAAAGACCCACGTTCAATTCCACGTTCCATGAAATAAGATAAAAGAGGAATGAGTGCAGAACAAGGAATATTCTTTTCTGTCGTTTCCTCGCTACTTGACATTTAATCATTGGTATTATTTGCGGTGGGCTGCATCTGTAATTGATAGAAACAGAGCAAGCTAATAATACCGATGCTCTACGATTGAAAATGATATTTTAATTGATACGCAACTGGAAATATTCGAAATTCTCTGTCAGTTCAACTCTGCATTCAGCAATGCAGTGCACCGGACTAGCTTTTAAGTTCCACGTCAAAGAAGAAAAACGGTAAATCTTGCATTGAAACAAGAAAATGGAGAACCAGAGGATACCGACGTTATATGATCAAAGATGACACTTTGATTGAGACGTAACTCAGAATATTTGTGGCATGCTCGCCGAATTCAGCTTCGTATTCAGCAATGTGATCGCAATTCAGTCTACGTGCCAATCAATCAGATGCATCCCTGCATCGGACCCGCCCAAAAACTAATTCAATTTACCCCCGGCGGGCATCGCCAAAAGCTGATTTTAATCGGCCTATTATAAAGTCAACGGTGTCACGGTAAAAAGCCTCGATCGCGGGGCCAGCGAATTTTTTCCACAGCTCCAGGTCCTCGTTGTTCGCTGCTCGAAATCAGAGGCGGCACTCGTTGCCTATTAACGATGCTGTGTAAAAGCATCGCGACAAGTGGTGAATGCATTTAAGGTAATCTGAAGACGAATACCTCGTCGACCGAGCGTGGAAAGTGACATTTTAGAAAGTGCTTGCTCAAAGCCAGCGTCGGCTACGAGATTTTTTTAACCCTTTCACAATTTTAAGACTTTCATCGAATTACTAGATTTAATCTTTCACATTTCCCATTAATAATTGTGACAACATACAATTTTTTCGATAACATTGGGAGCCCTCATTAACTGAATCAGACTTTGGATATTTATATTTACAAACAAATCTATTGTACTCGACAAAACCACAATTAGGTACTCCAAAATTCGTCACTCGCGTCATTCGTAACACATCTTCTTCCTTCCAAATGTACAATAACACCTGTAAGTAACACCTGTTGCTACGTTGCACCATCCTTGAACTAAAATTCAGTCGTGTACGATGATAATGCCTCGAGATTATCGGGCATTCATCACCGCGGCGCACAGGTGAACAGAGGCAGAGGAGCAACCACACGCGAGTGACTCCTTTGACGGGAATACCGACCAGCGATCTTTCTGACTTCGTTGCGTCTCGGAGGCGAAATGGCGCGACAATCGCGGGGCTGATTAAATGCACGCGACGAAGGAAGATTTCGCAACGATTAACAAGAGTCCCGGTTCTCCCCATCCAGGGCACTGAGAGATCACGATTGTTCGTCCGCGCTAAACCTCGACTCCGCCAATGCCCATTCATGGACGCTGATAGGATGCAGGATTCGTATATCTGCGATTGCATGATTTTCCCATTGCGGGCAAACGCGGCACTGAAGGATGGTGATTAATCTTTAGGCCCGCCATTGTTTCGCCGTGTAAGTATCGTCGCCGAGGAATCACGAGGCTCACTATTGCCAGCAGGACCTTTGTTGCGGGAACAGCATTTCTATGGAATGCTTGAATATCTAAGCGGTGTTATCGAGTGACGGAATCGCATTCGGAACTGTCTTGGGACTACACGAGGCTTGGAATGACGAATCGATTGGGAGTTGATGGAGGTTTTGGAATATACAGAAGAATTCATGAAGTGCAATGGAAATGACAATCCTGTGGTGGAAAAGATTTCTGAGGATATTATTATGTAGTTGACAGTGTTGTCAGTTGCAGAATGAGTTTTAAGCTAGTAGGAACCATGGAATGGATTCTCCAAGGAAAAAAGATTTTGCAATTTTTGAATTGAATATGAGAATTTGATAATTCTAAAGGATTAGGTGTATAGAATGCCTACATATATTATTAATGAATTTCGATTTCTAGTTAGAAAGATAAACAGTCTAAAGACACTAAAAAATTTAGACTGTTCCCAACATGGTAGCAAAGGGAACTTGAGTGCACGAAACCGCTGCAAATTCGAAGCAAAGGCGATCCTGCCATTAGCAACGTTGGCAGATAGAGGTCTGACAAGTTTATGGCACTTCCGACAGATTTATTTCCTGGACCTCAGAGGAAACTGTCCCTTCGAATCTGAGGTATTCGAGAAATCTAACTTTAGAGAGGACAGTCCGAAGGAAATGAGACCCAGCGATGATTTACTGTCAGTGCTTTCGTTTTTCTTGCTCGCTCTCTGTTCAATTATTAGTTTCGTCCATCTCAATTTCATATTTTATTAACTATCTTCCCCGAATTTCAGCAGTTTAATAATTTTTTTATCTTTATGGTAGTTTTTGAATCATCGAGTTAATGGTTTCTTTTGGAATCCGTGAATATTCACAATCAAATTTCCAGTAAAAATGAATTGTAAGCGAAGTATGTGTTGTGTTTTGATGATACGATATTGCTAGACAGATGTATCCATCTATTTATTTACTTATGTACGTGATAATATCTAATACTTGATACATGTTAGAGTAGCAAGTATTGTAGTAAATACTAGAAATGGTTGTCTTTATGGCTGGCAATTCCTAAGTGGAAATCTATTGGGTAGAATCAAAAAGTTCTGCTCTTCCTACATCTACAGTCGCTGTAGTTTTCTAGAATATAGTGTTATTTAACCACGAGTGTAAATATGATGTTTCCAAGCACCCGGTACAAGGAAATAAGCAAATGGAATGCAAAAATTGGGGTGCAAATGCGAAGCATGGTAGTAGCAATGCGCTAGTCAATCTATTAGCGTAGATGCTATGGGACATTTGGATTCTATTAAAACTATCATGCAATACTTATCTAATTATTATACTTAATAATTATAATACTATCATTACAAGCACTTATCTAATTATTTTGATAAAGCAGTTAGTTCCTGAAGGGTTTATCTTTGAAGAAGATTTGACAAATCTATTTGTACAGTGTGGTCAAAGATTGATTTTCCACACTGTACTCGACAAACTTCATACACAGAAAAAAGTCGTCAGAGAATGCCAAATAAAACAATAAAGATTCGAGATCTTAAAGGCAAGACAATTTAGCGACCGACGCAATAAAACTAATTTACAATCCTTAAAACATTTTCCTTCAAGAAAAATCAAATTGCCCTTCTGCGTTATCATAATATGCTAGTAATTAAAAATTGTACTATAATACACACGGTGGAACATATGAAATTCGTTGGACCGTCAATGTGTTAAATATTATATGAATAAAACAATATTACTCGGTGATCTGACGATGCTTCATTTATCGAAACAATAGTAGAGTTCCTTAATATTAATTAAGAAATTATTCTGAACTCTCTAACTCACCCCGTGTTGAACGCTGTAGCGACACCTCGCCGCGTGCCCAGAGCACAGGCATCTTCCCCCGATGTTTATCTCTTTGATCGAATAAAAGCCGCGTCTTTTGTCCGCGATCGCCTCCCCACTACGTCGGAGACCCTGAAAACGAAGCCGTACGTATCTAGCCTGAGTGAATTCCTGAAGGGTCGTGCTGTGATTCAGGGCACCAGGCCTGCCGTTCACCAGATGAGTATGGATCTGCAAAAGGAAAGTCGCTGCTTTAGACCTGCCATCCTAAACATTATTAAATAGTATCCTGAAAGTAAAAAGTGAACTCTTTGAAGTGTGCCTGTAAACTAAACAAGAAAACTTGGAAGAATCAAAAAATGTTGCAGCTATTTGTGTGAATGGGTAACGATTAGATATTCATTCTGAGTCTGCACGTTTATCGACGTAAATTACGTACACAAGTGACGCTGGTAATTAATAGTGAGAAATTCAAACGTTCGCGTGTGGCATTAAATTCTAAGTGAACTCTGGGACCAATGGAGTAAATCATTCGCGAATGGCGTCGCGTGTTAAGAGAACCAGTCCTATAAATGGCGTTAAGCGGCTCCTAATATGGGACAATTACATGGGTTTCGGAATAGACACACCTACGCTTTCCGACATTTAAGTCCTTTGACGAACTTTTTCACCTTATTACGGCTGGCACACTACCCTTCGCGAGGCCAGCAACAATCACTGTTAGTACAGTGACTTGGACTATTTTTAAAGTACCTATGTATGTATACCGCAGATAGAATGTGAAACATTCCATTCAAACAGGAGAGTAGAACAAACTTGGAATATCCAATGACTTCCAATTATAAAGTAACTAAAATCATCGAAATTAAATCGTTAATGGAAGAAGTAGAAATACACTGAACATCTTTACAAAATTGTACTATCAATGCCTAGATTCGGATGCAATCTAATCTTCTTAAACATTAACTCCTCTCACTACTAAAAAATCTATTTGCATTTGAAACTCTTCCCTACGCACTGGACGAATTTAACACGTGAACTTAACTTTTCTCGTAATAATATAATCAATATTAGTACGTGATAACGAAAAATGCTCTACAAAGGAAACATCTTTGAACGCAAGTGAGAAATTATTGATCGAAGAAAGGATTAGGTACAGTGAACTCTAAAAACAGGTAGATGTTCCTAAAATACATATTCAATTGGTCCTCGATGTTCGAATAGTGGTTCACGTGAAATCGCGACGTTCCCCCCGCGAGGTACCGCGCTCGTCGATTCCCCGTTTCGCGATTTCCGATTTTTTCCCTCCTCGAGTTCTACCAGGGCGTACAGAAGCGTAAAGCTGAAATCCCCCCTAGGAGGTGCGTACGTGATAGCCCCATATAAGGCCAGCCTACACCATACATGGCCGGAATGTAGGGATCGCCGTTTTTGTATCATCGATTCCTTCTCCCTTTCCCTCTCTTTCCACGGCCGATCTTTCTGCCCTCCTCCTCGTCGCCATCCACCTTCCAGTTTGTACAAAACCGATCCCGTGTGCGCGTGCTCCTGCACTGCTATAAGCTCTAATTATCCGCTGGTCTTTCCGAGAAATCCGTTAATTCCCTCCTACCACCCGTTTGGCTAGCATTTGCTGGGCCCCTTAACGTATTGTAATAATGAGACAGGAACGAATATTGTAGTATATACTAGTGTTATGCTAACAGCTAATACATAGAATCGAAGAGATTATTACTTCGACTGGCAGTCCAAGAAGAAACTGGATAAGATTTCTATATAGTTACTATATAGTTGTAGGTTCCTTTTTTAAATTAAAATAATTCAATTTAATTCTGTAAATTAAGGATCTGGAAGAACAGGGAGAGTAAGAAATGTGATGGAAATTACTCTTCTACAGGCAGAGTTACACCCTTCAAACGCTGAATTTAAAAACTCACGACACTGATCACCATACAATAATCACAATTAGCAGTAGCGACAGTCACGCGAACCCAAAGGCAAAGGGACTATAAAACAAAAGTAGATAACAAGCTGAAATTGCTTCGCGTTCAAGAGATGATTGAAGATATACAAACAAAACGCCCGAGGTTCGCAGGAAATACCTTGGAAAAGTAGCTTCCCGTGGCTCTACGCGTTAGACCATCGTCCAGCTAATCATCCAATCACGTAATTATACGAGCGGTGGAACAGAATGAACGATAATTAATGATCCAGCTACGAGCTGGCCCCGCGAGGTAGCGACAACGTGGAGTAACTGCCGATTTCGCGCTTCGCGTTATTCGCATCGAACACGAATAATAACACGTAACCGTTTCTTAACGGGAGTGAATAATGATTGACAGTTGTAAAAGTCCACGTGCAACGAGTCTCTACGCGCCCTTCTGATTTCTTTTCTTTTTAGCCGAGGTCCCCTTCAATCTTGCCCGTCGAACAGGCATCGCTAATCGTTACGACAAGCAATTTCAGTCAGTTTTCACTTAAACGCCGCATCAGGAACAATTTTCCACGGTCACGAGGATCTTCATTGAATAAACAGATGGAAGCTGAATAAGGCAAAGGGCTGTGATCTTGGATAATTGGTGCGCGCTTGTGACGAGGGACTACTGGCAATTACAGGATAAAACTCCTTCTCTTACAAAGTGTACAGCGTGTACTGAGAAGTAATAACTTCTCCAATATGTTCGTCAGGTGAATCGGAATCAAAAAGATTGTAGATGTTGTAGGATTTTTTTGAGTTGTGTAGAGAATAACTTTCTGAAGGCTTTGGGTGACAAAGGTGGTGATTGTTGATGTTTGCAAATTGAATAAATAGGGTTCTCCTGTATAAATATAAATAAAGAAACAGTGGAAATCGCTTCCACCGTCAAAATTTACTTTGGATAATTTAATAATTCATGTGTTAAATAGCCAGGGAATACATCAGTTGAACTAAATTCGTCTCCGTCCTTTTTGTGTCTCTAAAGGAACTATTAACCCTTATGTGATCAACCAAAAGTTTCACGGTTGTTGCGCAACCGGGGCACCCAGGTACCCTATGTTCCGATACATCTCAAATACAGCGATAATTTTACTTTCGTACTTCTTCGAAACACTTAGTTTTCAATTCCTATAATATACCAAGTGCCGTTTCAAACTATTTGAGTGGATAAATTACTCGAAACTACAACATAATTGAAACTTTATTATTTAAAATCTTTTTTTAAACTTTTTTTTCAAAAACGTATATCGGGGCAAAAGACGTTAAAGAATGGGGATCCGGAGCGGTTTCGCGATATTTTCACCAGAACATAAAAAATTACTCAAGGAAACATAGAAATGTGTACCCGGGTACCCGGTTGATCACATAAGGGTTAAAACGCACTGAAATTACCTCTCCGTTTTCCATAGGCGTCTGTCTGGAATAGAGGCTGGTGCATATGACCTCGTCATCTCCGATGTAGACGGGCTTTCCAGAAATTGGGGGCAGGGAAAATCGTGTCCAGCATTCTTCATCGCTAGGCGCGTAATACTGCCACGGTTGGAAATCCTCACTACTATCGATGGATCTTTCCAAAATCCAGGCGGCTGGTCGCGGTGAATTCGCTGCCTTCACTATCACGTACTCCACTTGGTACACCTGAAAACAGATTGTTCCAAACACGTCAGATAGTCATATCCTTACAACGATGATAAATTTATTTGGAATTATAGTCAACCTATAGTCACTATAGCCAAGCTATAGTCACGTTCTATAGTCAAATAATAGCAGAAACCTGCTGGGATGGGGATATACCTATACGGAATAATCCTAATATGACTGTAAAACAATAAAAGAAAGTTTTGACGATGCACCGTTGCCCATTTTTTTTTCGAGTAGATAATTTGTCCGTGATAACGGTAACTCACGGGGGAGAGACTACCGAGGACGTCGTGTCAGCCAGGAGACACGCGTCACGGTGTTTCGTCGGACCAACATGACGGGAGTCCCCCGTTCACTCGTCGGGCCCGTCTTTGTCGTTGTCCTCGTTGTGTCGTCGTTACAGCGGCATTGTGAGGCCCGACCGACGCCCACTTTCTGGACCATAAAGACAGATCGCGTGTCCGCGATACCGACGGGGTCCGTTTCCTTCTAAGGACTTCGGTACGGGACGCTCGATTCGAATCCGAAGGAAGCGGGATTCAATTATCCGATCCTTTTGCTCGCTCCGCGGCATGTAGATGCGCCGCTCGACTCTTCTAACGAGTCGGATCATGGAAATCGACCGCTTGTTTTAATATTAATTCTGGGGGTTTCGGCTCGACTGAGCGGCGGGGAGCCATTGGAAGTTTGGAGCAGTTCGAGGGCTCTCGAGAAACTCGGAGCCAGGGTTTTTAAACGTTTCTATTACTATCATTGTTATTGGTATATGGAATTCTAATATACGAACGAAAATAACGAAATCGGGGGAATAGAAGAGTGTGGAAATTTTGTGCTTGGTTAGGAATTGCCTAGTTGTGATACTAAGTTGAGAGATTACTTTAAACGAGTTATTTATAAATGGGGATGCAGTTACACAGGAAATAAGTTATACGAATAGATAGCCTCGATACGACCAGGGTCTAATCAATTTACCAGCAAATTTACTATTCCATTCTAGGGTCAACTAGAAGCGAATAAAAAAGCTCTAACTCTTTAGAATTTCTTTTCCCTTCAGATACCGAGTAACATTATTCTCTCTCATCTCTACGCAGCATCCCAAGCTTCACCTCAACACCCAGAAAGGCCACAAAACTAAATCTGTCTTCGTGGAAGAAACTCCAAACCCAAGCCTATATTCAAATTACATTGAAATCAAAGACAGCTGCCTTGATACCAGCTTTAGCAGCAAAGACCCATCACACTTTGCTGAAACGACGAGGCCTATCAATCCAGACACGAATCAGACAGCCACCGCGAAACAGTTTCTTTCATCTTTTCACACGAGAGTAATCCAAACGCGTCGTCGACGTTTCGAGCGCACAGCGCGGAGGTCGAAAGCTCCCAGGAGCCTTTACAAGAAGAAGCAGAACGGAGAGGGGAAGCAGAATCACGGCGCGCAAACGTTCCGAAGGCTAAATATTTATACTGGCTGCACGTGTTCATCTGCTTCGACTCGCTATCAGCATCGCGTGCCTCGTCATGGGGTAGGTCGTGTAGAAGCCAAGAGCGTATTCGGAGTTCAAGGTTGACGCTTTCTGTCTGCGTAGTAACGAGGGTATTCGATTTTCTTGGCCGCTGTTGTGCTTCCAGGAAAAACGAAGAACAAATGGACTTTCCTACCGGTGTTCCTGTGTAGGGTGTGAAAATATTATGTGATGGTTCGCACAGGTGATTCTACGTCTCTTGATCGGTGGAGATCTGTTAAAATAAATATACCTACCGGTAAAATAACCTTGACCTTGAAATTCGGGGTCAAATTTTCTTTATTGTATTGTGCGTGACTCACTGAAGCGAGAAACAGTGTTAAAGAAACTATGCTCGAAAGAAGGTTTCAAACAGTGAACGGCAGAAATCGTACTTTTCACACGTTTTATCCTCCAAAGTAGAACTCATTAAAAAAAAAAAAAATGGATTTAACAGATCCAAATGTGTAGAATCACTATATATGTTTTTTACACCTTGTATAATTAAAACACGGTTTGCCAGGTAGCATACAACACTGACAAATTTATCTCTGCGCGCACCCTAATAATTAGAACAACATTATTTTTATTATATGTACATCTAATGCACCAAATCTTTACCCAAATAATTTTTGTAAAATAAGGAGAAATATTATTATTCACTTCTCCGTTCTTTCATTTTCCTACTAGCGTCTGTAAAATACAGAAAATTTCTTGATATCTCCCTCGATTGGACCGAAGATGAAATGGGTATGATAGGCGAAGTGTGATGGAAGACTTCATGAAGTCATCGCGTAACCGCGTCAATTTTCAAGGGATCGTGTGAAAGAAGTGCTTCGAACCGGTCCCCTCAGTTCAAGGGGCACCGCGTTTATCTTCGATAGGGTTGTCTCGTGTAAATAGTAGGCTCGATTGGATGACCCTGCAAGAAAACCCGTCAAGGGCCATACTCGACGCACCCTAGCACGATCTTCTTGTAGTGCAACAGCGTGGAGCCTCTAGTCATGATGCACTTGCAGCCTGATAGAGACTGCACGTTCTGATCGCACCGAGATAGGTCTGACAGCGCGAAGCATTTTCGTGATTCTTGCTTTTCTGCTTCCTTGCATCTTTCCTTGGCACTACAGTTAATATTCTTATGGCCTCGAATCCGTACGTTTGCAACGGGAGTGGCAACTCGCGTTAGACGTTTCCGAGTTTCACATTTATGTAATTCTGAACTTGAAAGTGCAATTCATTTTTATTAAAAATATTCGTTTATAGGTTTAATTAATTTTAACAAATTTTTCTCCATTTTCTAGTTGCAAACAACAGAAAAGGGATAGCAGTTTCGTTCGCGACAAATTAAAAAGAAAGACAGGCTCGGGGAAATATGAAAAGTGGTCTCGCTTGGGGCATCCAAGGAGCACGATTTTTTTGCGATCTGTGGATCAGAGTGGCGGAATTCTCACAGCTGATGCAGGCACGTGGAGTGCAGCTCGCCCAGGAGAAGGCTCCCACGATCTAGCCGGCGACTAGTCGCCTTCTTCCGAGCTCGAACGTATCCACAGCCTTGTAAGGATGCGGCCGGCATTAGCATCGAATGACAGAAATGGCTTTATAGTGGAAGCTCGAGAGATGAAGAAAGTCAATAATGGCTGGATCGACGTCTGGCCACGACTTGGCGATGAACTTTGCTTTGTCAGAGGTACACGCGAATCGAGGTCGATGGTGCTGTAACACTACGATTAGACTTGGTCATACCGATGTCCTGGTATTTCCAAAAAAAGGACGTTACTTCGACCGTTTCGTAACCTGTTTGTAACCACTAGCTCTCACTTCTTCATTCCTCGTTTCTGATCTCTGGTATTTTCTTAGCGATAGATAGAAATTATTTATAAAATTATAATTTTATAAGTAATTGTGATTGGCAGTTTTGGATTTGTAAAATGGAAATTAATATGGTGAACGATGAGTATAATAACTTTATTATTCCCCTAAGGGTTATAATCTTCCCATACATTTTCCCTTATATCTACCTTATCCTACTCCCTCTCTTCCTCTTATTTCTACCTTATCCTATCCTTAATTCTACCTTATAACTATCTTATCCTATCTCTCGCTCGCTCGCACGCTCGCTCGTCTCCTCTCCCCCTCCTGGACCCCCGCTTCCACTCGCCGCCCTTTCACTCCCATTTCCTCATTCACCTCTCCATTCACCCTTCTTTTCCTCCACACGCCTCCCTTCTTTCCTCTAAACTTTTTAGCCACTCCTCTCCCTCCCCCTCCTCCCCCAATACCTCTCCCACCATCTCCTGCCATCCCCTCTCCACTCCCCATCCCATACATACCTCCCACACATGTTCCCAAGACTCCTCACCCCATCCGCACAACCTACACCTCCTTTTTTCCTCCTCCTCCCAGTATCTCCCCCCTCTCATTCCATTTCCTAACCTAAACTTTGCCACCCTTTTCCATCTACTCTCCCCCCAGCCCTTCTTCAAATACCCCGGAACCCCCGAGCCCTTTACCCTCCCATACCACTTGTGGTACCTTGATCCTTCTATCTTCCTCCACCTCTCCTCCTCCTGCCTCTTCCTTTCCCTGTCCACTATCTCTTCCCCTCTTACCTCCCCCCTTTCTCTTCCCCTTTCTACCTCCTCTACTGTCCACCCCCTTTCCTCAAAGAACTGTTCCCTTTCCTTTTCCCACCCCTCCAGCACCTTTCCCCTCTTAAACCTCCCCTTCATCTCCTCCCAACACAACCTCGCTAGTTCCCCTCCTTCTCCCTCTTCCAATTTTCTTTCAAACCCCCATGCCCTCATCCCTGCCCTACCCCTCAGCAGCCCCCTTTGTAACTCCTCCCTGACCATATATCCTGGCGTTTCCCTCTCTACCCCCAACACCCACCTCAGGAACCTGTCCTGCAGCGCTTCTACCTTCCCCCTCTCCCTCCACCCCCATATCTCCACCCCATATCCCACCACCGCCCACACCAACCTATCGAACAACCATATTCTTCTGCCCCAGTCTTTCCCGAACAATCGCTTCCCTAGCCCCCACACCTTCCCCATCACCGCTGCCCCTTTCCTCACTCTATCCGCAACATGCTCCTCCTGCCCCCCACCCCCCATTATCGTGTACCCTAAATATTTAAAACTCCTCACCTCCTCCAGCTCTTTACCCTTCCATCTCCATTTCATATTTTTCCACCTCCCACCCCCCCCTCCTACACCTCATTATCTTAGTCTTCTCCACATTTACCTGCAGTCCCTTCTCATCCATATATTTCTCCAACTTTCCTATCATTCCCCTCATCCCCTCCTCATCCTCCGCTAGCATAGCCACGTCGTCAGCATATGCTAGCGTGTATATTTTTCTCCCCCCTACTTTTACTCCCCCCCATCCTCCCCTCTCTAGCTCCTCGTCCATGTCTGCTATAAGCAGCGTGAACAGGCTTGGGCTTAGAGGACACCCTTGCCTCACCCCCCTTGCTGTCCAGAACATGTCCCCTACCTCCTCCCCTATCCGTACCCTACACATTGTCTCCTGCAGCACTTCCCCACACCTCTCCACCAACCCTTCCCTCACCCCCCTCTTCCGCATCGCCTTTATCAGCACCCCCCTGTCCACCGAGTCAAACGCAGCCTTCAGGTCCACAAACAGGATCAGCATCTTCCTTTCCTTTCGCACCACCTGTCTGTTCACCAGGTAGTTCAACACGTAGATGTTATCTATACATCCCACCCCCCTCCTGAAGCCCGTTTGACTCGGTGGCAGCAAACCCTTCTCCTCCACATCGATCCTCAGTCTCTCCGCCAACACAGAGGCGTACACCTTGTACGCCGTCTGTGTTAGCGTAATTCCCCTATAATCTTGTACTTTTTCCCCCGCCCCTTTTTTCAGCACCGGGACCACTACCCCTTCTTTCCACCCCTCTGGCCAACCCTCCCCCCTCCATACCCTATTGCACAGTACCCACAACCACTCCATCACCTCCTCTCCTCCATACCTCCATACCTCGTTTTGTATCTCATCTCCCCCCCCTGCCTTCCCATCCTTTAAGTTCTTCACCACCCTTTCTACTTCCTCCCGTCCCAACTCCTCCTCTTCATCCGCTTCTCTACCTCTCCCTCCTCCCTTTCTCACCCTCCATTCCACTCCTCCTAGTAACCCCCTAAAATATTCGTCCCATTCCCTTATTTCTATCCTTTCATTTATCCTCCTTTTCTTCTTCCTCCCCATGTTCACTACCTTCCAAACCTGCCCCTCCGTTCTTGCACCCTCTACTTCCTTTTCCCACCTCTCTATCGCCTTTTTCTTCTTCTCCTCACACAATTTTCCGTATTCTCTCTTCCTTGTCCTATATACACTCCCATCCCCTCCTTCCCTTCTCCACCTCCTCAGCTCCCTCCTCACTTTACCCTTCTCCTCTCTGCACTCCTCATCCCACCAACCTCCCTTCTTTTCCCCCTTCCCCATCTTGCTCACTGCCTCCGTTATTCTTCTATTCAGCTCCACCCACTCCTCCTCAACCCCCCAGTCCTTTACCTCCCTTTTCCCAAAGCTCCTCATAAATTCCAATCTACCATTCTCTGTCCAATTACCCCTCCCCCCATTCCGCCCCGCGCCTTTTTTCCCAATCACTCCCTCCTCTCTTCCCCCTCCTTTTATCCAGATCACCACCGGGTGGTGGTCTGAATCAACTCTCTCTTCTACTTCCAGCCTCTCCACCATCTCCCTAGTGTCTTCATTCCCTATCACATAGTCAATTACCGATACCCCCCTCCCACCGGTAAATGTCCATTCCCCCTCCTCGTCTCCTTCTACGCTTCCATTCAGTATCCCCCACCCCCTTTCCCCCAGGTATTCACATAGCTTCCTACCTTCCCCGTTCATCACCTTATCCTTTGATCTCCTGCTGCTCACACTCTCTCCCTCCTCCTCTCCCCCCTCCCCAACCTCCCCTCCTTCCTCTCCTGTCCTTGCATTAAAGTCCCCCCCTATTACCTTTCGTACGCCCCCCTCCCTCTCCTCCGTCCATTCCCCTATCTCTATGAGCTTCCTATCCAAATCCTTGCTCACATATACACCTACTACCCTCCACCATTCTCTCCCCAACCTTACTTCCTTCGTCAGCATTCCCTCTATTTCACCCCTTCCCTCCTCTCTCGTTTCCAGCCCCTTTCTCACCCCCATCAACATCCCACCCATTGCTCTCCCCTTCTTTTTCTCCCTCTTGGCCCATTGTCTTTCCCATACATACCCCCTGGGTAGATTCCCCTCCACCCACTCCCACTCCCCCTCTTCCACCCACGTTTCGCTTAACACGAACACGTCCCACTCTTCCAACCCTTTCCAAAAGTCCCCATCCTTTTTCCCTAGCCCTGCCACGTTCCAAAACGCTACTTTATATCTCCCCCCTTTAGTCCGTCCTTCCTCCCTATTGCTTCTTTCCCCTTCCCCCCCTGCCCACTTCCCCCGTTTCCCTGCTCCTCACCCCATTTTTCTCCCAACTCATCCCACACCCTCATCTTCCCATCCACCCACATCTTCATATACCCCACTTGTACTTTCTTCCCTCTTTCCCTCTCAACTTCTGCCTCCCTCTCTATCTTCCATCTTGTTTTTCTCTCCTCCTCCGTGAGGTCATCCTCTATTCTTTCCCTCCTACCCCTCAGCTTTTTCTTCGCCTCCATCACCTTCCTTTTTTCCTCCCTCCCTCCCAATTTGACCAACACCATTCCCGTCCCATCTCTCCCTGTTTTACCTATCCTCACAGCCTCTTTTATCCCCTCCTCCCCCACCCCCATTCTTTCCCATAACTTCCTTACTTCCTCCTTCGCCTCCTTCCCCTCTATTTCTATCCCCCTTACCACCACATTGTTTCTCCTTCCCTCTCTCTCCTTTTTATCCTGCTTTATCTCCATTCTTCTCACTCTTATTTTCCAATCTTCCCCTACCTCTTTCACCAACCCTTCCTTTACCCCTCCGCTCCTTCTTTCCTTCTCCCATCCCTCTACCTTCCCAAACACCTCCCCCATCCTCCTGTCCCTTTCTTCCATCCTTTTCTCCATATCTGCTCTCTTTTCCTTTTCTTCTCTCATCTCCTCCTCCCACCTTCTTCTTTCCTTTCTCCATATTTCCACTTCCCTCCTTCTCTCATCCCTCTCCCTCCTCATTTCCTCCTCCACCCTTCTTCTCTCCTCTCTATCTGCCCTCATCTCCTCCCTCATTTCCCTCATCTCTCGCATCATTTCCCTCATCATTCCTTCCAACCCTCCCATCCCTTCCTCTTTCTCCGCCCTTCCCCCTTTACTCCCTCCCACCGGTGATCTCACCGTTTTATCACTCCTTTTGAATTCATTTAATTGTTTACCCCCCCCTCCATCTTCCTCCTCCCTATCCTTCCTCTTTTTACCCCACATGCTTTCCAAACTCCCCACACTCCCTACACTACTTTCACTATCCTTCCTTCCTCTTTCTACTTTTTGCACCCTTTCCTCACCTTCCCTAACTTTTCCTTCCTCCTTCCCTCCTTCCCCCCTCCCCTTTTCCTTTCCTCCACCCATCTACCCTCCTACCCCTTGTCTTCCCTTTATTCTCTTTCACCTCTTCTCAATCCTCCTGTCGCCCTTTTCTTCCCGCACTCTTTTCACTTCTCTACTGTTTAAATTTCCCTCCTTTCCGCCACCTGTCCTACCTCCTCCTATCCTCCTCAGAGCGCGCCACCTGCCTGCGACCTCTCTTCCCGCCTCAGACCACGCTTGTCGCACTGCCCTAACCTCCCAATCTGACTTTCTCACCTTCTCACCTCTACTCCCCACACCGCTCACTCTTTCCCTTCACCCTCTTCCCTTCACGGCTAACCTTTTCCCTTCTCCACTACTCACTGCCCTTTACCCACTCTTTCACCACACTTCCTCTCACTCAAACACTCCGCACCTTTCGCTCCTCAATCTCCCACGCGACCGGAAACGGAAGTTGAAAAAAAATGGATTTAACAGATCCAAATGTGTAGAATCACTATATATGTTTTTTACACCTTGTATAATTAAAACACGGTTTGCCAGGTAGCATACAACACTGACAAATTTATCTCTGCGCGCACCCTAATAATTAGAACAACATTATTTTTATTATATGTACATCTAATGCACCAAATCTTTACCCAAATAATTTTTGTAAAATAAGGAGAAATATTATTATTCACTTCTCCGTTCTTTCATTTTCCTACTAGCGTCTGTAAAATACAGAAAATTTCTTGATATCTCCCTCGATTGGACCGAAGATGAAATGGGTATGATAGGCGAAGTGTGATGGAAGACTTCATGAAGTCATCGCGTAACCGCGTCAATTTTCAAGGGATCGTGTGAAAGAAGTGCTTCGAACCGGTCCCCTCAGTTCAAGGGGCACCGCGTTTATCTTCGATAGGGTTGTCTCGTGTAAATAGTAGGCTCGATTGGATGACCCTGCAAGAAAACCCGTCAAGGGCCATACTCGACGCACCCTAGCACGATCTTCTTGTAGTGCAACAGCGTGGAGCCTCTAGTCATGATGCACTTGCAGCCTGATAGAGACTGCACGTTCTGATCGCACCGAGATAGGTCTGACAGCGCGAAGCATTTTCGTGATTCTTGCTTTTCTGCTTCCTTGCATCTTTCCTTGGCACTACAGTTAATATTCTTATGGCCTCGAATCCGTACGTTTGCAACGGGAGTGGCAACTCGCGTTAGACGTTTCCGAGTTTCACATTTATGTAATTCTGAACTTGAAAGTGCAATTCATTTTTATTAAAAATATTCGTTTATAGGTTTAATTAATTTTAACAAATTTTTCTCCATTTTCTAGTTGCAAACAACAGAAAAGGGATAGCAGTTTCGTTCGCGACAAATTAAAAAGAAAGACAGGCTCGGGGAAATATGAAAAGTGGTCTCGCTTGGGGCATCCAAGGAGCACGATTTTTTTGCGATCTGTGGATCAGAGTGGCGGAATTCTCACAGCTGATGCAGGCACGTGGAGTGCAGCTCGCCCAGGAGAAGGCTCCCACGATCTAGCCGGCGACTAGTCGCCTTCTTCCGAGCTCGAACGTATCCACAGCCTTGTAAGGATGCGGCCGGCATTAGCATCGAATGACAGAAATGGCTTTATAGTGGAAGCTCGAGAGATGAAGAAAGTCAATAATGGCTGGATCGACGTCTGGCCACGACTTGGCGATGAACTTTGCTTTGTCAGAGGTACACGCGAATCGAGGTCGATGGTGCTGTAACACTACGATTAGACTTGGTCATACCGATGTCCTGGTATTTCCAAAAAAAGGACGTTACTTCGACCGTTTCGTAACCTGTTTGTAACCACTAGCTCTCACTTCTTCATTCCTCGTTTCTGATCTCTGGTATTTTCTTAGCGATAGATAGAAATTATTTATAAAATTATAATTTTATAAGTAATTGTGATTGGCAGTTTTGGATTTGTAAAATGGAAATTAATATGGTGAACGATGAGTAGGATATGTTTATTTTGGGAATGAGTATGAATTATAAAAGAAGGAGGTAGTAAAAATGAAGAAATATAATTTTTCTTCAAGGAAGTTTTTTCTAACAAGAGTGATATCGACGAGTGATATTTTTGAAATTTCTTTGAACTCAAAATTTTTTGCACTGCTCCGTCTGTTATTCCTGGATTTATATTCGCGTGGAAAATTAACTGCAGCCCAATTACGATCTGAAGTGATACACAAATTGCATTTTGACTCCGAAGCCGTACCTTCTCGGAACAATTTGCGTCGCGAAGATTACCCTTCGAGTTAGTGAAACAGTCGTCAGAGGGTCGCCATGTGGTAGCTAATTAGAGTCGTACAAGTGCTTACAATTAACCACGTCTTGGCGATTAATTGGTGTAAATCTGGAAGCACACTTTTCACTTTTTCATACCCTCCTATTTCGGATTTCATTTTCTAATAATGCATTATCGCTGCTCCATTGAATTCTCAGTACGATTTGTCACGTTGCAAATAATTTTCGTATTTTCGTCCTACTTATAAATAGAAACGTAATAGAAATGTCTGTTCTACTCTACAGAATCTCCAAACATCAAAGAGACTGGGGATAATTTTTTTTTCGAAAAAAGAATATAGTCACAGAAAATTCTAACCAAATAATATAGAAAAAACTTGCAATATTTGAATTCTCCACAGTATTAACAAAATCGATGGATTGATGTCAGAAAGTGTTCTTCATAAAATTCACAAGATTGCACATTTTCTAAGTGCTCCTGAAATTCATTCCTGCTGCATGGAGACGACGAATGCGTGTACCTCCTGTAATTTCATCGGTAACTCACAAAGGAACACGAACCGCCGCATCATTCCGACCATTCATTCGTTTTCTACGCTGCTGTACTTTTGTTTTCGCGTGGGGATGATATAACGCCAAAGTAAATTGCACACTCTATTCTCGGTGTAGGCCAGATATTCTGAATACACAAGCAACCGCTATTTTCCGCGCAAGCTCGACCGTGCAAAGTGTAAACCAGAACGAGCAACAAATCCAACTGCGATAGTGCAGCGATGATATTCAGTTGATTCCGCCGACAGCAGCTCGTATATAATATAATTTTAGAATGAAATTAATTTTCTAGCTTCTCGGTCATCCACTTATAAATTCTTTCATTTGGAAGGATTGCTTTTCTAAACTGTACGACATGAAATAAATTTATTATCGAAGGAATCCTCATTCCAGAAAAATCCAAAACACAAGCTTCATTCACTAAGCAAAGAAAGTTTTCAGAAGAACTACAATTAATTATAATACTAAATAGTATTTCCTTTTTTCATTACAGGTCTAAATAGAAAATGCAGCAACATTAATTCATATTTTCAAATTTGCCAATAGAAGAAGTTTCCTTCAACACGATATAATATTCGACACACTATTTAACAGCGAATTCTAAGATCTTTGATCCACCACGGTCTCCAAATACTTTTCAGAATCTCATTTATTTATTTCCAAGAATATGAAGCTACCACGACCCATTCGAATCTGCCGCCATGTTTTGAGCCTCGTTTCTTCCACCTGCAGGATTTCAATTTCAAATCCCGTCCGCGCCAAGATTCTAGGTGGCTTTTTTCCATCGAAAGTGGAAGCGACCGATTCTTCAGAAGCCGCCAGGTCCGAGAATTCTAATAAAGACAAGTGTCGCCCTTTCTTCGGTGGAACTCTTCCGACCCCGTGGAACGAGTCTCGACGACGGCGCAAAGAGAGGCACTCGAGGCCTTACCGGCTCCAGGAACCGTCTGTCCGGTAAACTTTCTTGCTGGTGCACCTCCGTGCACCCCATTTACGGTCCTCGCGAGATAGCGCACAATGCCAATTTATTAGTGGTGCCCCTTAGCCACGGTTAAACGGGGACTTACGGTCTCCCGGCGCGGCCATAAAGGGGATGTCGGACACCCTGGCTCGTGAGAAGCACAGCAACCACAGGACGGCCTCTTCCCACTTGCTCTCGACCCTCCAAACTACAGATTGTCATGGCCATTGTTTGCTACTAAGCAGTGCTTTTATTTGCACGTTCTTTTGTATTCGAAATAGATACATGTATTAGGAATTTTAATTCCGGTTTTATAAAAAAAAATTTGTGGAAACAGTCACATTCATCGGTAATGGTCAGGCATAATGAGCTGAGGTATATTTCGTGATCCAAGAGTTTACCACTGGAAAGTTTTTAGGCGACAGACAAACACAAACGTATAAATTTTCTGCTTTATATATTAAGATTTAGTGGCTGATAATTGTGGGCGTTTGTCGACTTTCAAAGGGCTGGAGGAACATGGACATTAATTTTTGTAAATGTGGGGTAAATTTCATAGGAGTCTGTATTTATATTTAATTTTATAACGAACTGTTGTAAATGCTTCAATTCAGTTTCTTTTATTGAATTGTGGTTTTGATAGAGGTAGACTTGATTTCTGCTTGCATGAAAGCCAAAAATTAGAATGTGATATA
Source organism: Andrena dorsata (assembly GCA_929108735.1). Classification (NCBI taxonomy): domain Eukaryota; kingdom Metazoa; phylum Arthropoda; class Insecta; order Hymenoptera; family Andrenidae; genus Andrena; species Andrena dorsata. The sequence goes on from OV815489.1 coordinate 29,768,807, forward strand.
ATTCCTTATTAAAAGAATGTATACAAACATAAATAAATGATTGTGCCTCGAGTGAGTCTAAATATTCAATCTCAATTCAAATCAATCGCTATCAAACCTGCATACATAAATAAGGTACCTAAATCCCACAATCTTCAATTCGAAAATCAGTCAAGTAAAATTCTGCTGAAAAAGTTTTCAAATAGATCATTTCCCGAAATTATACCCACGATCTGCGAAAAACCGACAAAGAATAGAATCCTCTAGCATTCGAAGCGGGTTTCTCAAGAAGCGAGCCCCGTTTCCAAGTCGCAGCCTTTAACGAGAAGGATTACAATCTCACGCGACCCTTTGGACGGCCCGGCCCGGCCGCCTCGTTACAAAGACGATACAAATGGTAGCGGTGGTAAACGATTGTACCACGCTTATTGTTGCCGACACGCGTGAAACGGCGAAACCTCCACGCGAAACCGAGCAGACACACGCGTGTACCGGGATTCCGTGCTGTGTACGTGCCTTACGAGCGGAGGTGTCGCTCCTCGAGATCCTGTCGCGGATAACGACGCGACGTGAGATCCGTTCGCGATACACAGGCTCCCTAGGTCCTTCTGTCGCCCTTTGCTTCTTCCATTCTTCACTGTACGCGCGCTACGGGAACAGAATCCGAGGAACGTTTATCGCGTGTAGCGTTCGAAGTCGCGTTGGAGAAGGATGGCTGCACTGGTAGTGTCATCAATTCAATTACTTCAATTCTGAAGTATGTGGTGCTCGTAGTGGTGCTTTGTTGCAAGTGATGTTGAAGAGGGATCTGAGGATTGGTACTGATTGTGAGTGTGTACCACGTTTCCTGGGCCCACGTTCAGTTTACAGTTGAGACTGGATTAGTGGGATTTTTCTTATGATTAGTTAAAGATTTTAGTGGGGGCTGTGGGCAGTTGGAAATAATGCAGAGGGCAGTGATAGTCAGTGGTGCACCCAAAAAAAAGGGAAAGGGAGCTCAATGGATTTTATTCTTTAAATAAATTTTTATAATCGCATAAAGAATTTTATTCTAATGCAGTAAAAGTATTTTGATCCGTTCAACTTGGGTACCCTAAAAGTGGGTTGGTTATTTCTAAGAACGGGAAGGAGGATGAATCAGGTTTTGGTTTTGTAAATAAACTTTATTTTTTAGTCGACTGATGGGAACATATGTTTAGTCTATTTTTCAATAAAATCAACCTGTTTATTTAGACGGCATGCGAATGAGAGAAAATAGGAAATCGTTATCATGTATGTAATCCTTTTAAGAGTGATATTCAAAGTGACGCTATACAGTGGAGGTTTCTGCGATCCTCTGAATGTTACTGTACAAACAAAAATTGAGATTACGATAGCAAAGAGGAAAGAAGCACCGACAACGATGTAGCAGACCACAGGATCTCGTAACCTTATATTCCACCAGAAATCCTGGTCGTCGTCGTCGAATCTGACGTCTAGCCGACATGAGCCTCATAATCGGATTATGTCGTCTCGCGTTACCTTAAATCCATCTGCAATTAATACGTCCACCTTCTATTTGGTAACACGACACCGTCCTAAGTCCGGTTGTTTCACGCGCGCGTGTACACACACGCGTCCAGTGAATCGAAACGTGGTAGCCCGCGATATGACACACCATCAAAATAAGGCATATGACAAGTAAACCGTACATAAAGGGTGGCCCAACAATCATCCTTGCCTTCGATTAATTAACAACCACTGAACTTCGATCAAATATTTTCAGTAATCACGATGCTTGAGTTGCTAATTGGTAATTTAGTAAATCGACAAGATATAGGAGTCTGCATCCAATTTCAAATTTAATTTCTTCCAATGGAAAAAATGGAGGGGATAGAATGAAACGATAAGTATTCTATTTACTTTTAAAAATAAAGGACAGGTAAGAGGACGATAAGAATGTAATTTTAAATGATTATAGAAGTTTGAAGTCCGTTCAGAAAAGTATGTATACCCACGTGAGAAATTATTAAATTTGTTACAAGAAAGAGTTGTGTTTGAGCTGTTCAATGTATTTGGCGTTACACGTGATTTCACATTTTATAAACTGTCTGTCTTGTAAATTAAGCGAAACGAAGTTTCAATCAGAGGGGGAATAAAATCAGATTCCGTGCTGATGCACTGAACGGAAAAGTGATTTTGTGAGGAGGAACGTAGTTTCATTAAGTGAATAAACGAACTTCTTCGAGGGGAGACTAAATTGATTTTCATACTAGCCGAGTAATTTAATATGAGCGATCAAATATCGATTTATTCAAATAGAAAAATCTGAGTAATAAATTTAAATACTTTTCAGTGGAAATTCAATACAGATTCTTATAGAGATATTTCAAAATGGTCTTACGTAATTTCGAAACTGAGTTATAACAGTGTTGCATTGTTAAGTTAATTATCTGATATATTTATATTCTATGTGCACTTTTCAGTTAATTGGTTCTCTAATTTAGTCTTCTCCGTCTATTTCCTTTTTAAACACTTTGGACTACTAAATTCTGGGAATATCCAAATTTAATCCTTTGCACTCGAGTCGCTCTTCTGAAGCACTGTGACGGCTGTCCCTCTACTTAATTTCTGTTTCCGAGAAACTCGGAAAATCGTACATGTGGCAAAATAATCATGAAAAGCGCAGTACGCCTACATTTCCCAAGCTGGCTTACTGTTTGTGCTAGTTGATAAAATCATACATGTTTCGCGTTGTATAATGTCACCGATTTAGGAAACTTAGTAGTGAATTTTAAAATATAACTCCTTCAATCGCTTTCACGAATAATTTCACTTTTCGTGGAAGCAACAGCTTCACAATTCCTAACTAATTTTTGATAAAACAATCCAACTTGTTTCCTTCCTTTCACGTTTCCGTGAAAATTTTATATATATTTAATACTCATTTATGACACCCGGTATATAATACCTATATAGAAATCGAGCATAGGTACGTACAGGTTTCCAGGAAATTATGCGTAAAACCGCGTTGTGTTGCGCTCAGTATGTACCTTCACTTAATACACAGACATTTGCATTTAATTATCAATAAGTACAAAAATTGATACGCAATCTCTTCAATTAGTAAATCCCATTTCTTTCCCCTCTTTCATTTTGCATAATTCACAAATCAATGACAATGGGATAGAATTATTTTCAAACAGCCATTACACTTTGTTCAATCTTCACATTCTGTTTTCCCATTTACCATATGCAAAAAACGTGCTAATTTTCGGAGATCAAATGAATTGACTAAATTCGACTTCATATATTTCCCAGATTATTTGCAATCGTATACTTTCGCGTGTCGTTGCAGTGACTATTTGTTCAGTTCCAAACGCTTTTCTATTCGCACCGTTAAAAGCAGCTTTAAAGATGAGTCGGAGCACAGCTTTTGAATACTAACTCTGTGGATCCTAAATACAATTTAGCCTCTATGAACTAAAATTTCCCTGCTCAAATATTCTACTATCCACAATGTTGCAGGAATGACAGTAACGATAAAGGGAATCACAGTAGCGATTCTCAGTCCCACTATATTTTTCCAGGATACAGTTTGTTCCCTGTGGAAGCACGTTACCATCACAGACATAAACATAACGCGAAATACAAGCTTTTATATAATCTCGTTATCAAGACCTAAGAGTCCACACTTCCTAGGGCTCTTATGACGTTTTGGCGCGTTGTTTCACTGTCTGAAACTCGCCTGTGGAAAACGAACGAGCAGCCACCGCGCGGTCTGCCGCAGGGATTCCACGTCCTGGTCTCTTGCCAATCTGGTCTTGGCTTGGGCCTGCATTCGTATTCCACTGCCAAAAGTAATTCGCGTGTGTACGCGGACCGTGGCCCCCTGTCGCGCGAGTGTGCACGGACGCCTGAACGTTAACTAGAAAACCTGACGGGTGTGGTGGTGAAATTAGTCTGGAAGCGAGGAGACGAGGAAGTGCGCGACGCTCCTAAATCCGATATAAACTTCCGTCGAAGAAGGGGCCAAATGGTGGCTGCTACTTAGTACCATTAATCATTTACGGTGCGCATCTCGCGTATAATATCGGGCCCCTTTGAACATGCTCGCGGAATAAAACGCGTGAAGCGTTGCAAGGGGATTCTTTTGCAAGTGTGAATTTCATGGTTTTCCTCATTGGTCGTGGGATCGTTGTATTTTCGAGGGAGAAACGTTTTCTTCAGCTGTTGAAGAATTTGAGGAACGAGTGTCGGGCAGTATTAGTGGATTGTGGCCCGTGACAGTTAAAAATAAGGTAATTATGGAAATATTCCGTGATCAGTGGATGTTTATCGAAATTAATATGGAGTACTCTGTGACTCGTGGATATAGGTAACATTCAATAGAATTAGAAATGATTTAAAGAAAGGTAGTCGATAAAGAAAGCTGATTCTTGCAACTATTAATCTAGGTCTCAATTTCTCTGAGTTTTAGCCCTACCATTTTCAACGTCATTTGTAATGTGTAAATACACTTCAGTAGGAGCCCTTCTAATTATTTCGAAAATCGTAATAAAGGGATTCATATCTGTAAACAAGAGCATGTACCTTGCAAATATAATATACGTGCTATCGACGGTTCCATTTTAGCCGAAAATCTTTGAACAGTTGTTCGCTCCTTGCCAATTATCAAACATGACGTTGTCTAATTTATTATACGTATTGTACACGGCGTAAGGGAGACGCCCCCCGTAACGGCGGAGACGTTTCAAGCCGTTTCGGGGCACGGTTGCTCGTTACGAGCGGAATCGCCTTCATCACCCGAGAAAGTCCGAGGAAACGTATTATCGCGCAGCTTCGGGTGGTCCACGACCGTCGATTTTACGACTCGATTTGCTTTCTCGAGGATCCTCCTGCGGACCGTGAAAAGGGCCCGCCCGTCAGGCATTACGAAGCCCTCCGTATCAATGAAAATACCGATATTGTTGTTACTGTTTTCGATTCCTAATTGGCTTCCCTTTCGGAGATATTCATTGGGATTGTAAGTGGTCCAGAGTTGGGCGTTATTCGATTAAAATATCGAATACATGTTTTCGTATAAATTTTGCGAAAAACATTTATTCGAATAAATCTGGCTCGAATAACGCTGCAAATTAATTCGCTAATCAGGAATAATTTTTCGTTGAATAAAATCGTTATTCCTTATTCACAAATAAATCTTGGTGATTTATTCCTGCTGAGATATTACGATAAACTCCACGTCCCACACTTTATGTAACCCCTCGCTGAATTCAATTCTAAAATCTGCTAAAAGTCCCTAATAACAGACACCCCAAATTAATCCAATCTAGAAAATCAGTAATATTAAAATTTCAACCTAAATATATCTATAACAGAAAGTACAGCGTATTTGAATTCGCTTTTATCGCGAGATCATAAGAGTAAATCACAAAATCTCGATTCATTCCTAGGAAAAACACCAGTGGACCTGGGCTCATCTTCATCGAACGATCTCCAGGTGATCTCGATCGACTATGTACTGTGAAATCCGATGACTTTAGATTGGAACTTACCGAGAAACTCAATCGATTCTTGCAGTCGAAGGGAGGCTTCTCGGGGTCCATGGGGGCTCTCCCATGGATCGGAGACTGTTCACTTTTTTTTCTCGTGGCGTTTCTTTGCTCAAGGAACCACGCCGTGAATACTTGTATATACGTAGGATCTTCTCGGTACCAGAGGAGCCGAAAGTATGCAGCCACCATGTACAACCTGCGCAGGTAAATACCTGCTCCAGTATACATGGGGCGCGACATAAGGCCACCTCCATAAACGGCCCCAGTAGGTACGTACTGCGCTTATTCTTTCTCAGCTCTCTGCAGTTCGTTGCATGCCCACTGCTAACTTTCGCACCTGATATTCTTCGTACTATATATAATCGTTCTTCGGAGTCTATCAGCTACCATTCTACCAGACGTCAAACCTTTCACACGTGATATCTAAATTCGAAGCATCCTTTTCCTATTTTTCCGCCTGTTACCATTACTCTCTTTCACCGTCGCGAGCCAGACTCCTGTAGGTCATAAACGAGCCACTCGATTATAGAGATCGTCCTTAAATTTCGTTAGTCTTCTTGGAGTGGGTGGGGGTTGCGAATTTCTTACGTTTTCTTACAAGGGGGAGATGAAGTCAAATAGCGTCTTATATACTTAGTTTCTGTTTATCAGTGAATGTAACCACTGATTTTAAATACAATTTTGTAACGCAAGTGTGATGCATTTTCCACAGAACAAATTACTATTACCACAACCATACAGTTTCTACATTGTACTGTAGCCTACCCTTTTATTTCGCTATTTTTCATGTATTACTGTTCTTTATATGTTCCAAGTAATAAAGACGAATAATAATAATAATAATATTCCAAAAACATAATAAATCCCTACAAAATCCTACACGTATCTCCAAAAGCAGAACATCACTCCTTTACCGTAGAAATCAGCCGACGAAGCTCGCTTCCGTTCCCCGATTAGAAGCATATAATTCTGTAACGCAACTTCACTACATTCTCTTCGGCACCAATTACTATCACCACAACCATACAACCATCCACCTTCCACTATTGCCCTCCAATCCGCACTCCAGGAGCATAATAAATCCGTACCAAATCCAACACGTATCTCCAAAAGCAGAACATTACTCCTCGACCGAGGAAATCAGCCAATGAAGCTCGCTTTCGTTCCAGGATAAGAAGCGGCCGTAATAAATACTCGAGGGGGGCCGGTACATCTGACAATGTTCAGCACCTGGCGCGGAGGGACCGAGAAATCCAATACGTGCACGCGCGAATTACGAGGAACACGGTTGGAAAACTGCAATAACACGTCTCGCGGAGCACGAAAGTGCCCCCTCGGCTCCGCTCGCCAGCGAGCGATTAAAGGGCGAGAGGCCCCCAGGAACGGGTCGAACGTCAGGTGAAATAATCGCCCTCGTGACGTCGCGCCTTCTCCTCCTCTCGGTGCAATTATTTAATGCAACGGAACGGTTACTTCTCCCTCCCCCCCCCCCTGGACGTGTGCACGTGCACCGTTCGTCCACCCTTGCAGGGCCGTTGGGCGAGCGCGGCGTAAAAATAACCAGAAGCCGCGCAGTGCGGTGCGGGCTTAATTGCCGTGAAGTCGCCGCGGCCTGTGTGCACATGCGCGACGTAGCAGGAAGAGATCACGGTAAATACGGGGAGCGCGGTGAAAATTGCTGGTCAATTTCAGGGTGAGAGGTCCTTTAGACTATGCAGAGTATACTTCTCGTTTCATGAGTAGATATGCGAGCAAATAGAATGGATGCGCGGTGATTCACGTGACTGTTTATAAAGGTTTGGAGAAATGACTGGCGTTGAAAGTGTACCACATTGTTTTTGTTTGTTTACTGTGATGTTTCCCGGCTTCTTAAATTCTAGTACCGAAAATAATAATGTATGCACAGGGTGTAAAATAAGTAGTCAAGCTTCATCGAATATTTCACTCAATTCATTATTCAATAAATTTACATAAAATTGATCTGGTAATCTCTCGCGAAGAAGAATCACCTTTAACACCCCCTTCGTTATTAAGAATTACTGGAATATAAAAATGGCTATGACTCCAGAAAATGTTCAAATAAGGCACACATTTATATAATCTTTTTTCAATGTTCTTATCTCCCCAGTCCACCACTCAAGTCGGGTTCCACATGTTAAGGTTAGACTGCGGATGTTTATGCATGTATAATATGTCGTAATATGCAATATATGTATATGCAAGATATATGCAACATTTATGCAACATATATGCAACATATATGCAAAATAAAAAGTGAAATATTTCTGCGAAATTGCTAATTGTAGCTAATAATGTTTCACACAGAAGTATCTATAGGACATTCAACATTTTATTATTTTATTTAGGTATTATAGTTCAAATTGCAGTATAGTACAATAGTTTTCTCGATGTTATTTAGAGTAACTAACTGACTAGAAGTTCCCTGTGACTCCGCCATCAACGTTTGTCAATTTTTTTGTGCCTATATTCAGCACGTAATGCAAAGTCAGCCGCGTATTCACAAAACATATGAGAAATATGCAAGAAATATGCAAATAATATAGAAAGAATATGCAATATGCACCAAATATGGATTATGCAAAACATATGCAATATGCATTATATGCAAAATAAAAAGTATAATTTTGGATTTCTCTAATGACAAAACAAATTTCTGTCTAGGTCCCATTACTTTATTTTTTGCCTATAAAAATATGCATTTGCATAAAGGTTAAGGTACACCCTGTATAATCTCAGTAAATGATCTATGTACCTAACTGAATCTGTTAGTCCAGTAGACAGTATCGATTTGGAAAAGGCAGGGAAAGATGGAGACCCTGTGAACACGTTCCAATGACGACTCAAAAGTCTGGCGAATCTCAAGATTCTGCCAACGTTGCCGAGTAAACGTCTGGTTCCGAAATTATTAGCGAGCATCGTTTTCCTCAATCGATCACTCGGGTCAGGCTTAAAGGCAGCTATTAAACCTGAGCCTCGCCTTCTTACATTTGCGTTTGTACAATTTCCCGTTTCCTTTTCAAGTGTAATAATAATCACCGCCTCGGAGCGGAGCTCCGCTTGATGCATCGTCGCCGTACCGTTCTCGCCCTCGATTTCCACCGCGGGTTCGACGCGTGGAAGCAAGTCACGACCCCGCATGCTTCCCCCAGATCCCTTCTTTAGCAGCGTATCTGCACGAACGATTCTAATATCCGTTATAAATCAGCCCAGCCTCGAATTATATTTAGAATCCCACCGGTTCCAGCGGTGTATTTCACTCGAAAAGTTCCCTTTATTGCCGCCACGGTGCCAGCCCGAACGGGGCGAGCTTTCGGTACGAAGCAGGAGGATCCATTGATTTATCATCGGCCGGCTCCCCGGCTCGCCGTTTTCTCACATTTTGAGCGTCCACGACTGGTCACGACCCTGCACCGTGTCCTGGTACCAGCCTCGTAAGTTTCCTTCGGGCTCGTGGCTCCCCATCGCGGCTTAAAAGTCCCCGAAGTGGGTGGTGTGCCATTTCCTGTGAAACGCGCTCCTCGCGCAGGTTGTTAGGAAAAGGAAAGCCGGTCATCAGACAGCTGGAATTTATAGCGCCATCAGAGACGCTAATTGGACCGCCATTGTGGTGGCCAGTCACCTCGCAGGACGGTTTGAAAGCTGTGGATGTTGGAATTGACAAATTTTTGTGGGGCCCAGATGACGTCAGCTGTGTTTCATTGAGCTCGTGGAAGTTTAATGACACCTTCATTGATGGGATCTTACTCTGGGAATTGTTTCTTTTATATTTCAGTAGACAAATGTTGGTGAAGGTTTTAGGGTAGTTGAGTAAGGTGTTCCCCAATCTCAGTTGTATTTTTACTGCATACATGAATTTTACATTTGAACTTTCGAAAAAATGATAGGAATTAAAGTTTCCAAATGCGGAAATAATATTCTATAGTCTGTAGGAACGTCGTATTCCAAGAATATTCTAAGCGCCACGATTCCATTAAACTGTAGAAAAGTTACGAAAGGGGTAGGAAAAATGATACTCGTGTACTTGGATGGAATTTCATATGAATTGCAGGAAGAACATCGAAAGCCCAACGATGGACGCTCTCCCCTTTCCCTCTGTACTCTTCGACGATCGTGCTGCGTGCAAATGGCAAGTCGTTTCCTTTTCTTGTCGGTGAAACCAAGAGGGCCGGGGATAATATCACTGGGCTCCGAAATATCTTAATAACGAGGTCTGCCCCGGTTCGACTGCTCCTTGGGATAATAATTCACGCTGCTCTCCTGCGCGGCGCGCGCAGAGTTGGGGTGGCGAGGCAGGAAGAGAGGAAGAGCGCGCGATTGGAGCAATGACAGAGTGGAACAACGACTGAGAGAACGTGGGGAGAGAAAGAGAGGAACAAGGGGTGGAGAAATGGAATGAAAAGTCGTGAAGCTTAAAGAAAAAGCACGGGGGAGAAATTGAAGGAGGAAATATAACAGTAAATATAAAGGATACAACGAGATACAATAAGAAAATAATCAAAACACGTACTGAACAAAACAGAAATTTAAGACCAACGAAATATATAATAGAAGAATGCAGAAAGGAGAATTATAATAAATTGGAGAAAGCAGTACGACCAGAAAATAAAGAAAATTGAAAAAGTAAAAAGATGAGATACTAAGAAAAGGCGCAGGTACACTAGGAAGAATAAAAACCCTAAGCCTAAGTTTAAACAGAGTGGAAATAGAAAAGAGAGGAAGGGAACAGAGTACCTACAAATAAAGAAGAAGGTGTGAAAGAGAAAGGGGACGAGGTTGAAAGTCAGGAGAGAGAAAGTGAGTGCAAAAAGAGACACAGGCGTAGGGGGGCAAAGAAGAAGAAAGAGAAGAAGAAGAAAGGTGTAACGGTAAGAAAGCAAGGAGAAAAGGAGTAAGCGCGACAATCACCTGTGCGCTGCACCGAAAAAGCAAAAAGATGGCGGTGCGCGAGGAGCAAGCACCGTGGCCTGTAATTATCGCCAGTGGCCGTGGGAATTGAATTACGAGGTAAATTCGTGACGTGCCACGGTGCCCGCGCACCGTCGAAAATCAAAGAACCGCCGCGCACGGCCCCATAAAAAGTTTCGTGCTGTAAAAAGTCCCTACAGACCGACGATCCGACACACTTTGCTCGCTTGAACTTTCTGCTGGGGAAGCAGCACTTTCCTGCTGATGCAATGGGCATTAATTGCTCATCCGGCTCGAGAAATAAAAAATGCGCTGCCGCTACTTTTCAATTCTTGTAAGTTTGCAATGCTTACAACGTGTGTTTACCTTCGGCGTGAAAAATTAATTCGTCGCGTGCGAGATCGCGGCTCTCCAGGCTTTTCGTTTTTCATTTCGCGTGGATCGTAAGTGTGTCAGCATGAGAGAACTTTCGAATTATGCTAGAACTGGAATTTTTGTAGGGTTTATTTAACATATAGGTACACAAATGCGAGTCATTGAGCTAGCAAAATACTGTACACAATAAACTAAAAAAGAATAGAAACATAGTCATGGTTAATTCCACTTCTATCCCGACGATTATACAAATCTATTAAAAGCATTTAAAAGAAGAAAAGGAAATTGAAAGTAGGTACAGATATTTCATTTTTACACAACATTAATAGCTGTTAACCCATCGTGTTCAAGCTGTACGTAAACTTTAAGTCGTTAGAAAATTGTTAGAAAAACTCACCAGGTCTATCATTCCGCGTTAAAATCCTTAAAGATTGATAGAAGCAAGTACTTCCTAAGTTCCTTACAACAACAGATTAATAAATGTCCATATGGAGAGAAACTTATGCATGTTGCAGCTGCTTTCAATGATTTCACATAACTTTATATTTGCATTTATCGAAAATTAAGAAATATTGACTTGGCCAGTTTCACCAAGTCATCTAAGTTTCCAGATAGGCCAGTCGCCTATATCACTCCCAGAGAGTGATGGGAATAATTCGCGAACGTTCACGGACTGCTCTTGCCTACAGAGGAGTCCTACCGTACGTATCCTCTCATTGAACCGTTTCTGCAAACGTTTCCACGGGGCCCAGGATACTTTGCCCTCGACAAAGGGGGCCTCTCTGGGCCACATTACAGGCCGCATCATCGTGTGCCGTAATGCCCCGGTGTCGACTGAAAAAAAAAAGAGCAGACCTGACCCACCCGGCTGAGAAGCGATCCTCCACCCCACGGGGTATTATTTACGCGACTTCGTCTACCTCCATTCTTCTCCCCGGCCGAAGGAGATGATTCATTCAGCGGCTCGAAGACGACGAGGTGGAGGCAGGTTCGAGGACCTCGAACAACCGACGCAGGGACCGCGGCTCCACTCGTTAATCCGTGAACAATGAAAGATTTCGTTCGGCGTACTGTACGAGCCGAGTCGAGTGCCACTCGTTGCCTCTTTTCGCTTTCGGGACAGCTCCACGACCCCACCGAAAGGGGTTACGAGTACTTCATTCCGTCCGGTGATCTCTGGGCACCGTGAAATCGATTCTCCTGCTTGGCCCTTTTGGCGTCCCACTTTTTCTTCGAGGCGTCAGTGATATTCCGGCGCGTCCGTTCTTGCTCAAACTACTTGACGCCGCGCTGGACCCACGGGGGAAATGGCGGGCGAGCGTCGTAAACGAGTTTTCCCTGGGTTTCTGGTGGGCTTTATGGTTCAGCGATGGGTAAGGGGATAGTCTGGTTTTGATAGAGTTACGACCACCGGTCGTGTCACTTCAATGGTGCAAGAATGTTTAAACGATAGTTAGGTGGGCTAGTGATGTTGGGTATCTGTTTGCCTTCGGGATTCAACGATGTGTAATGGGGTATTGGTGAAATGTTTTACCGAGGCACATGTTTAACACGCGTATTTAGGCGTAGGCGTAGGATTTTATGTGTTTTACTGTTATATTTTATATATTTTATGTTTGTTTGTGCATTGTTTCTTTTTTATGTGGGAATAGCAAGCCTTCAGTGGTTATGTGATGTTTAGTGGCATATCAAGTTCGATATCCTATGGAAAAATGACTTCTAGCACAATGAAGTATGCAGTTAAAGGGCCGCCAATTGACAGAGATGTTAATAAATGACCAATGAGAGATTGATACAGTATACTCAACAATAAAAAACGACACCCTCAAAATTCCTTTAACCACTCACAAAACTGTAATTTGGATTCCTGCCATCCAAAGCCTTTATTCCCGTTAAATAAATAAATGAATAAGATAACGTGCCCACTACTTTCCCCAGCATTCGCCACAAAATCAAATATATATTTCCAATTCTAACAAAAATATGAATATATCACAATTTCTCCAGTTTTCTTCACGCAAATATCCATTAACCATAGCCTACACCTCGCGAACTTGTTGCCCTCGATAAATTTCAGTCACCCTGTACAAGCAAAGCTAGTGAAAAAAGAGTGATGCGTTCGAATATGAAAGACGTCACACGCGTTTCTCCATCGTCGAAATTAACGACGGCCGTTCCTTTTTCAGAGCTTTTGTTAATCACTCGTATCCGTCTAATGATTGTGTAACATGTCCTACGCTCCCATGGGCCAAGCGGGGCAGGATAAAGGTGGTCCATCACCGTGCCCATTTTAGGTAGGAACAAATTAATTTATTTCGCTGGTCGTGGTCGCGTGGGCGGCCTACTACGATCTCGGTGCCTCGCCATGCCAATCAGTAGCGCAAACAGGAGTTAAATTTAAAATGAGCCAGCGACTCGCGGGAAATGCGAGGAATGCTCGTTGCCTTGCCACTCTGCGAATATATTAAGCCTTTTGTCGCTACTTTTACGAAGGAAAAGGATGTCACGGCGGCGGCGTCGAGTCTTAAAAGGGGCGCTAATCGCGGGAAGATTCACAAATGTATGAAATCAGCGTGACAAATAAGTAACGAGCTGAGGAGGATATTCGACAGACTGCGGAATAAAAATTAGCGTGGAAATTTCAAAATTTGTGTTTCTATTGTTGGCCCAAATTGGAAGAGTTTTATTCTTGCAAACCTCTGTGGTAGTATTCTTGATATTTTAATACTGAATAATTAAATTAGTGTCACGTTTAGTTTCAATTTTCCCCTTCAGTAAATCTTCTATAAAATTCTATCTTGGATTTGTGCTGTATTTAATTCTCTAATGACGGTTCTTTTGAATTATTTATCGATATATTTGATACATTTACTATGCTTGTAACGTTGAGGAAACACAACAATGATACCATATATTGATTCGATGTTGCCCCGTATGGAGAAAGAAACAATCACGAACGAACGAAGACCGCCTGTAAAATTAATAAGCGCAATGAACGTTAACGAAGACCATAAATATGGCCCCGCGGCTCGCTTATCCGTCGATTAGCATAATCACCCCCGATGCCCGTAGACCGTCATTTAAAAATATCTCGATGAATCGCTGCGCACGCACGGTATATGCATGAAGGGTCCGGCTGGATCCACGGTGCCCGAAAATTCTACGGTTCGATGAAACACGAGAACTTTCCCTCTCGATTGCAGTTTATTTTTAATATTAATAAGATAAATGTCCGCATTAACGACCATGTTCCATTTAGCAACCAGCTGGTTCTTATTGGAGGGAGCAAATGAATATGTATGCAGCAAACAGAAAAGGTTGAATGTTTTTTTTATATGATGATATTGCAAAAATCGTGTTACATTTGAATTGAAAGTTTAATGTGAAAAGTGAGGAAGATAAATGAATTGAATAATTCATATTACAATTATGTAGTCGCGTGTAATGGCGATATTGATCTTACTTGTGTTTTTAGACTACGAAAAAATAATGTGAACGAAATTCGTTCATAAATCAACCACAGTCCCCTCTTGAATTCTATTAAAACCATCCTGATCATTATACACTTACACTTATACACAATTGAATTGAAAGTTTAATGTGAAAAGTGGGCCGGACTTGTTGTATGATTTTCCCCATAATTTTTGTCATAGAAAATATTGAAGCCTCGTCTAACCAAGAAACGAGGAAAAATTAATCAATCATGGCTATACGTTTCTCGACAAACTCTACATATACAACTATGTATTAATCCTGCGAACAGATTATTAAGAGCATACCCTAACAAGGCATTTTAATTATTTATTGCCAAGAAATTAATTTGCACAGGCGATGCTGTATGTATACGATTATTCGCCAACGATATCTCTGTAGGAGTAGGATTTGCCATGCAACCAGTATCCAATTAGAGAGCAAGTCTTCGAGCCATCCTCGTCTCCCCTAATTACACGCTAAGACTTCAACTATCTTAACTATTATTCGACCCCGCCGGCGTTGAATTTTATTCCCTTATCGAAGTAATAATTACTTTTTAGATAGTGTCACGATCGTTTCGCGCTAATATTATACTTGCTGAGTCAACGAGAAGCTTCTAAAGAGATTTCTTGGGCCTTTGACTTATTATAATTAAATTCATCTCTTCCGACGTAATTATATTTTAATTATGCGATTATTAGTGTTTAATAAGAATAAGATAAATACTGATTATTTCTCAAGTATACCACCTATGTATGTCTCAGCAGGAAAATGATTATTTCTTCGAATAAATAATTGTGTGATAACGTAACATTTAAGATGATTAAATCCTAAATTATCTACGCGCACCAAATCTTAAGCTGCAGGCACCACTGTTTACACTAATTCAAATAGAATCTCAAGGAGGCAATTTATAAAAAGTTAATAATGTTGCAGTTAAAACTTCATGTACCTTACTCTCTAGTAGAACAATTTGCATCTTCCTCTTTTATGCAATATCTCAATTCCTAGCACATTTCACTAAACGAAATCAACGTTTAAAATCAAATCCGAGCCAGCATAAAACCCTGCACTCGAACGAAAGCGAAATCTCCGAGCACTTTTAATCCAAAAATCAACATCATCCAACGGTCCACCACACGCTGCAGTAGCCGCCTGATCGCCGTGATTAACACTGCGTTCAAACAACGACCGATTACGACGGTCTCGATGAGATTTCGCCTTTAACGAGCCCTGACACGATGCTCGACACTCCGCAAGAACAAATTGCGCAACGTGTACCGTTGCGCCGCCTAATTGAATCGGGAAAACGAGATACAAGCGCCGCCCTGTCAACGAGCCGGCGACCGAGCTTACATTAAAACTACAAGGGCACAATTAACGGGAAAAGCTGCTGAAGAATGCAGTCCTCGGTGGAGCACGGTCTCGAACGTCGCGTCCTTATTACCGACCCTCCAGAAAAAGGGCCGCGCGGCTCGTTAAAGCGGTTTTTCGCGAACGCGCTGCCTCGCAATTTGCTGGAGACCCACTTCAGCTATACCTGTTCGTTGCACGCGAAATTCCCAGAAAGGGGCCCCACTGTCCCCGTTCATCCCCCCGCGCCCCATTCTCAATCCCCGTTTCCCCGTGTTTCACGTAATCAGGATGCCCGCTTAGTTCCCTTTTCGTTCCCTTTATATCCCTCCTTTTTCCCGCTGTTCCCGTTCTTCCCTGACCCCCTTTCTCGGTCCCCCTTTTCACCGCGGCGGCCCACCGGCACATAAATCGAAAGCGGGGCGGCCACAATGCGTGAAACGAGCCTAACGAGCGGGGAAAAGAGCGACTTTACGATTTTTCGGAAGGGACAACGGCCACCGCCGACTACTCCTCCGCTCTCCGTGGTACACGGGCCCTTTAATGGCGACATAATGTAAGGCCGCTTCAGTTTCGCTCTCGAAAGGTTGCCGAGGGACGCACGGCGTGGATAAATCACTCGGGGTACCGGATTCCTGGGTCGGGGAACGATACTTTTCTCGGAGAATCAATTTGCAGGAGATGCTCCTTGAAGCTTGCACTTACGAAAGACTGCATATTCGATTTGCTGAAAGTATCGCGTCGCTGTTAAATTTTTGGTAGATTTTTTTTAACACTAAGAATTCAGATCTTTGGAGGACTATGAAACGTGTATTCAGATACGGAAAAATAGAAGTTGTGTAATATTCTCCATGATTTCAGCTCTTTTTTATTCTATTTTGATTACGGCACTGAAGTGAGAAATACTTTTTTTCTTTGAATGAAATTTTCACTTCCAACAAGTGTAGGCCATCTGTGGCAAAAGAGCTGAAATTCTCGGGGATATTACTTAACTTTTATTTTTCTATAACTCAATATCGTAGTTTAGTTTCCTCAGCACTTTTTATAGTTCTGCCAGAAAACTGAGCTTCCACCGTCGCATGGAACTTTCATCTAATCTTACTATAACACTATATTTCACAGAAATAATTAAATCCTGAACTGTCCAATTAACATCCCCCAAGCACTACAGAGTAACACTAAATTCCTCCACCCTCTTTTCAGATCACGTTGCTCCAGTTTGAACCTTACGCTTAAAGAAAAGAAACAAGTCAACTCACCTGTTTGAGGTCCAAAACTATGGTGACGTACTCGTAGTGATCTCCTCTGGCCAGGGTAGGACTTTGCCACCACCTTCCAGGATTCGAGTCGAGAACGTTGCTGATGTTGTGCCTCTTGCCAGGATCTGGGCTCCTGGCGTCGCAGACCGCGCACCTCGATGACTCGGAGGGCTTGCAAAAAGTCTCTGGCCCCTCTTCACCGCAAGTTGCGTTCACAAAAACGTCAGCCTTCGCCGCCACGTTAAATGTCGATGGGAAGAGGCCGCTGTTCTTTAAACTTTTGCTCATGCCATATAGCCCAGACTGACCTGAAATCGGAACGAATTACCGTTGTAGAAACAAAATTACGCACAGCTTGCTGATAATTCACATTTTTCATTTATGACGTTCTGCACAGTTACACCAATCTGGAATATTCCACATTATACTGGCTGACAGTGTTTCAAATCTGAACCCATTTGGAATATTCTAAACTTTCACACGTTTGGAACAATTGTCACAAACCCTTACAAAAATATTAATGTTACATACCCTCGTAGGTACTTTCCTGCACCATTCACTCAAAAATATCCTCAGCATAAACGAGTAACTAATTAAAATCCACTATCTAACAGATTAGTGATTCCCAATCTGTGGGGTACGTATTTTTTTGGGGACCGCCACGGGTTTTTAAATATTATTAAGTTAAAATTATATTCTGAAATACTTATTTTTAAAGTGATTTCTTTACCTTACTAAATCTACCTTACCTTACCTTATATTAAGGGGGGAAGGTTACAGGTTATTTGAATATTATAAAAGGGGATGGCGACTCGAAAAAGGTTGCCACTCTCTTATTTGACATCCCCCAGGATAACTATCGAGAAGGACTCGAGCAAACACTTTCTCACCATCAAAATTTATTTAAAAATATCTGACACGTATCTGTTTTTATTGGAACGAGCTAGGATGAAAATACTCAACAGACGCCTCGAGTGGCAGGCATACGTAAAATTTCACGAGTGGGGAGGTTCGCGGGCGGGGTCAGAGGAGCGTTATCACAATGAAGGAGATTTATCTCGTAATTTCCTTGGGGTACATACATCGACAGGTTTTGACAGAGAGCTCAGCACGAAACCAGTCGTACACGAGCAAACAGGTTGCCGCGGAGATGCAGCCTCGCAGCCTGGCGACTGTATAGCAGTATGCACGAACAGGTTCACCGGTATCCCGGCCTGCTACGGACACCTGAACAGGTTAAATGCGCGTAATCGACACGTGAGTCTGCACCGCATCAAAGAAACGTGACGAGCTATCGGCAACTGCCGCCTCGAACAACCACTCGACGAGATAAAAGGCATTCTATCGCCGCGTCCCTGATAATTAATCCCTTCGATCGTACCGCGAAAATTACAGAGGACCGAGCTGCTTCCACGTCCCACCTTTCGCAGAACCGGATCTATGCAGAGGGGAGCAGAGTGACGGGATTAGTCTTTTGCTAGTGACAGCTGAGTGATTTGGCGTGCGTGGTTGTCGCGAGTAAGACTGAGGAGGTGAGAAAGGAGGGAAGGTATGTTAAATTAAGGGCTTGGGAAGGAAGGGAGAGATTTTTGACTATAGGGATTGGAAATGGATGATAAGTGGCAGTGTCTTTATTAAGGGAGCTGCTCAAGTGGAGGGACTGGAAAATGTGGGAAATAAGGAAATATTCCTCATTATAGGAATTGGAAAAGAAGGAATACTCCTCAACCCTAAGGATTGGAAGCAAAGGGAATATTCCCCCACTGTACGAATTGGAAACGAAGTGAATATTCCTCAACCGTAGGGATCGGAGAAGAAGGGACCTATCCCAGGGGTTTGCAAAAACAGGGAGGCTTTCTCAAGTGACGGTACTGAAAAAAAGGGGAAAGAAGTGAAAGTTCCTCATCTGAAGGGACCTGGAAAAGGAGAAAATAAGGAGCAAGTTCCTCAACTGAAGGGCCTAAAAAAAATTACAGTTTCTCCAGCGGAGGGGTGAAAAAAATAGGAAATGTTCTCCACGTGAAAGGGCTAAAAACGGTGACAAAGTTTCTCAACTGAAGGTGCTCGAAACTTTCCCTTCAGTTTCACTTACAAGAGTTGACCCTTTCGTGGCTCAGCATCCGAGTGTTCTACATATAACATCGGATGCGCGAGGCTAGGTATTTTTGCGGTCGCTGTTCGCCGGTTAATGACGCTGCTGGGTGTAAATTATGCAGCCGGCTCAGCGTGCAGCGTAACGCACGGCATATCGGTGCAATCGGGCGGCGGGAATGCATCGAAGACTGAAACGCCAGTTCCTTTGGCATGCAAATGCGTGGCTTCAGAATCTGTCTGGTAGGAAACTCGTGTGAATCGCGTGTGCAGGTTTAATGCCTTTTTGGAATGTTTT
The DNA here is from genome assembly GCA_929108735.1 of Andrena dorsata. Taxonomy (NCBI): domain Eukaryota; kingdom Metazoa; phylum Arthropoda; class Insecta; order Hymenoptera; family Andrenidae; genus Andrena; species Andrena dorsata. Next base: position 29,788,099 of record OV815489.1, read on the forward strand.
ATGGGTTATGGAATGCGGGAGGTGTGATACCAAGATTACCAAGGGCGCTAGAGGCTAACGTTTCTGAAGGTTTGAAACGCAGAGAGGTGTCTTTCAATGGGTAGATATAAAGAGAGGCCTTCGTTTCTTGTATAACCGTTGCTTGTAACTTGGGTAATACAGGAAGACGAATTTATTCCTCTTGCAGAGAATAAATTTCATCTTGATAAATGGCATGCTGTAAATAAAATTCTATGTTTCGTATAAACTAATATTTTTTATTTCCTATTGGTAACCTCTTTCCTTCACATTCATCTTCGAACTATCAACTCAGGGCTACTCACCTGGAACAACTCGGAATCCTACAATTTCCTATCACAGTATCGCTAAAAGCTAAGAATGGTCTTTATCATTATATGTATATAAGTAATCTTAACAAGACCATTTCTAAACGTCTCGTCTAAAAAGTCCACGACGCATATCGCTTTCCTATAGAAACAATTTCTTCCCCCGAATAATACCCCTTTGAAAGCGAACGTAAAAAAATACCCCTGCAATTCCTGGTGCCCCTTTTCACTTGTCAACGAAGTAGTCACGCCCAGGTTGGAAGCTTCCCTCTTGCGTTTCGATGTTATCGAGCAAGTCGGGGCGTAAAGCGCTTCCCTCTGGGATTCTTTGCAGCGTCGTTACCGCGCAGAGGTTGCGCCCGTATCGGCAGAAAATCGTTGCAGAAGAACGCAACAGCGATTCACGATAATCGATGAATGCCTCCGAGACAACGGCGATCATACTCTCGCTACCATCTTCGATCGCGGGGACTACCCCACCCTCGATCCTACCGCCAGTTAAGCATCGGCTGTTTCGACCTGTTATCGACATCGGGATTTCGCTTCCTACGGTTCATTTATCGAACGTCTCGCGCTGATAACAGTTATTGAGCATTCATGCCTCGCGATTGAACACCCCGCTTTCGGGTATTCAGGTACTGCGGCTTGGAAGTCCTTTGCGAGGGAGGGGCATTCAATTACTTTTACGTTATGATCTTGAGGATTGGGGTGAATAATGTGCCGTGAAACCCTTGGTTACTGTTTCGGAGCAGTGCAGGCGGGTTTAATGTGTGTGCTGACGAATTTTTGATATTCCATGATACTGATTTTAACGATTGGGTGATAGTTTGTTATTTGGGGAGGGGGTGGATTTGGAAACTCACTTTTTAGGGATTTTGGGAAATAGTATACGGCAGATCTCTGTATAATGCAGTCTTGTATCGCACGGATTCGTACGCGACGGAATAATTGCAGCAGTTTTGGTGTAACGTGTCAAATTAATTTAAAGTTTCAACTAATACTTATGTCATTGACACTTTGACTGCCGCAGGGTTTTAAAAAAAACGGTGTCTTTGGGATAACTCCAACAGGGAATAAATATTAACAATACTCGAAAATGAAGAAACTTCTCTAATTTGAATTTTTGTTTCTGTTTTGTTTTCAAATGTAATAAAAGATATTCTAATGTTACAACATTTTATATTTTGTAAAATATGCATTTGTATCTTCTACAAATATGTACTTTTACTTTAACCCAAACTGTTAAATAACATTGTAGATTTTTAGTGGTGGAACTTTTCGAATAATACAAGTAACAATATTTTTCTAAGTACAGAAATAGGATTGCAATTTAGGCGGTTTATTCAAAATAGTTTTACGTTGTATGTTGTTGCATCTCTTATTAAAGATAACACTTTCTACTTAGCAACGCCCCACAGGACGTACATTTTCTTAAGAAAAAATAATATAATTCAATTTCAACTTCTTTGTGCGTTCCACTATAGTTTAAACCTGCATTGCATTACGCTCTGGTTTCTCATATAGTATCTACCCTACACCTCTCCAATCACGTAGATACACATTACACAAATTATAAACTTACACACATTCTCGTACTCTTCCCTAACACAAATGACAATAACAGTAAACCAAAACCACTCCAAAAAATCCAGAAACCAGACTACAGCACCCAATCAATCAACTCTCGCATCCCAACCATTAACAAATCCCCCACAATCCTCAAAGAACTCCCACAAACCTAAGCCAAAAATAAAAAATCCATTCAGACCACGATGACGCGCTAATGGTGACGAGGCCGAGCCACAAGTATCGATCTCACAAAAATAACCGAAACCGAAATGACTCAACCCAGTACAGTTCCGTCGACCTGATGTCACAAGACCCGACCGTTCCTCCCGAAAATCCTCAACGCGGCAAACTCGGAGCGCGCGAGCCAACGGCAAAGTCACCCTTACGCGCCCAATGACTAATCCAGCCCTTCCAATGTAGCAGCTTCGCGTTTCGAAAATAACGGGAGCCACCGCCGAGCCGTGCTGTTCTTGGTGCAAACTCGGCGCAGGGTGACTTATTGCGCGTGCATAAAAGCTCCGGAAAAGGGGCACAGCCGGTGGTGTGGTGGCATTGTGTTGTGTCTCGAGCCGCCCTGTTTCTCTCCCTTTCGCCCGTGTGTCGGTGACTTAAGCCCACCGCGAGTGACTGATGACGACAGAAATAGCCCCGTTCCATCTTTCCAGCGACCGGCTGGCCGACGCACGTGTCCACGTCCGTGGGTAAACCTACGCAAAGCGGCCGTGGAGCAGGGCGGACCAGAAGGAGACGACCGCGCATCGGCCGCGTGATTTGCATGAGAGGTGACCACGACGGGATGCACGCAGGGTACAGCATCTTGCGGAGGTATATGTGGTGGCCAACTCGGGGTCCGTTCAAGTGGCGTGTAAAGCGATATTATCGAGGGTAAACGCTGGCAAATTTGTTTTTGCTTTCTCATTTTAATGGTTCGATGGGGTCGGGGTGGAAACGCGCCGAGGCACTTTCACCCTGTGCGCAGCTTTGGGTGCATTTTCGCGTCAGACGGGACCGGCATCCCTCGTAGCATTTATTGCTGGCATTTTGATGGCCAACTAATTCCCAACTGGGGGATACTGTGGGCCAACCAGAAATGCTACTAGGGATGTCTCGTTTCCAGAAGGGAGTCAGAAATAGTCTTTTTCGCAAATCTTTCTAATTGCGAAAATAACTGTTTTGCAATTAGAATTCAAGGTATTGAAGTATTTTTACACAGGAAAAGAAGATAACTTCATGTAAGTTTTTAGTTTACCGGATCGTCCGCTCTAAAGACGTCCTATGATTTTAGGTCGCGTGATTTTAGCAGGTTTTCTTTAAATGACTGTATCTTTGTTAAAAACGATGAGGTTTGGCTCATCTTAAAAACAAAGGATCACACTTTCCGATAGAACACGTAGAAACTGCAACAAATATTGTTTGCACTCCGTAGCACTCGACAAACATTAAGAAATTTTTACACTTTGGCACACTTCTCTTTAAGGGCGGATTTTACCCCCTCGATATCCATTTCGATAAAAGTGGTTCAAAGCGTCGAAAAGTAGAATGTTCAAACTTTAAAATGGTCTTTGTTTCATCCAAGTTGGATTAATTTTAAGGAAGTTACATTAGAAAATATTTATTTCTAGTTTTTGTGTTTAGAGGGTTAACGAAATATGGGATTAGAGGTTTTGTGGTCTTGGGGTTAGTAGATTAGAGAGTTTGACGTTATAAGTTTGTGCAAATAAGATATGTTGCGTTTATATGGCATTTTACGGGTTTACAACAGTTTTTTGCAATTTACTGAAAACATAGACGTAATGGGCCAAAACGGGCAAGGGATTCGACTTCAGCGACCCAAAATACATATAGGACACGTGGTTTAGCTTGTGTCAATTAAAAAAAAAGTTTCGTGGTCCTGTGTTATTTTTGATAATTTTTTTGTAAATCAATGCAAGAATATCTATGAAATGATGGATATTATTAATAGTATCTACAATGTTTTGTTGGCACAGTTGCTGCTCAAATACAAGGTTCCCATAGGCAAACTACAGGTCGTAATTAAACCTGATCAATTGAAGACGAAAAGACGAACGTGCAAGTTTCATACGACTAATTTAGCAGCCGAAAGCAGTGACAACAAGCTGTAATTGAATCCCCTGCAGCTGTAGTGTCTAGCACAATGTGCAGCGCATTAGATTTTCTCTGATTGATTAAGCAATTATGCATACGAACTTTGTAATCCGATTTGTTCGACGAGAACGTAATTCATAATAGAAATTGCAGTCGGTGCAGTGTGAGAACGAGTCTTGAGGTGAGCTTCGAGCCCCTTGAAACATTTTAAACGATACACGGTGTCCGTGAAATATCTGATTTGATTGTTTTCTATATTTTAAGAGAGGAATAGATAAGAACGCATACCTATCAATTACTTTTGCAAATCTCTCTTCTTGTCTTTCCCATAGATAAATTCAATTGCAATAGTTTAGAGGTTCCAGATTCCAAAGGATGCAAACCAGTATTTCCTTTTTTTTTTTTTTTTGAGTCATGATCCTCTTTTATAATATTCTAATAACCTGCGACCCCCCCCCCCCCCCCCCTTAATATAAGGTAAGGTAAATATTTTCTCCCTTTGATTTATAAGAAATCAGTGTTACATTATTAATAAAACATGACAAAATCGTCAACTAAAAATAATTGTGGAGACTCCACAAAAAACACTTCGCGATCCACAGGTTGGGAATCACTACAAGCAATTTAAGTTTCTTTGAATAGTATAAAATCTGCATCATACAACTCTTACCCTTACTAAATCCCTCTGAACTTATTACTCATGCTAAATTTTCTAGTGCACGTATTTCGATTTCATTATAATCTCTAAAAGACCACCGGTTGTACAAATATGTACTCTGCACATGCTGGAAATATTTTAATTAAATAAATGGAGACATGGAATTCATGCATAACACTTGTAATGTTGTAGCTTGCTACGATGACCAGATTAAAGTCCGATTAAACTTGTTTAACAAGTTGTTAAACCTTTTAGTTACTATGCTGCATTTCCTGCTAGTTGAATAAATATGGAAATTTTCAAGTGTCTGATCGAATACGTTTCATAATCGGGTTACACGTCACGCGATGTATTTTCAAACGCGTCGACAGGCTTGCAAAGGCTTGCTTCTTCCTACCAGATCATTCCAACCGTGACATTTGCATGGACCGCTGCGTAGTCGGCATAAAAATCACTGTAGCAGAGGAGTTTTCAGCTGATTAGCATTTCGATTCTCCCTTTCTTCCCAGCAGCGAACCGTTTGAGCGGCAGAACATGTCTACCTACCCTAGTAGCATTTCTGGTTGGCCAACGGTAGCCAACAGTTGGGAATTAGTTGGGATATAGTTAGAGTTTTGCCTACAAATTCCCAACATAGGGCCTACGGCAAAAAACTTACGGCAGTTTACCAACGAATATTCAATGTTGGGCCTACAATTACCATGGTTGGTTAATTAACAAAAAATTTACAACGATGATTAAATGTTGTCTTACAAACGTCAGAAAATTTGCAACATCCAAAAACCTGTTTTTATACTCCAAATTGTGATTTTTCTTTTCTTATTTATAAATACGTAATGCGGACGTCTGTATTGAGACGAATGTCACCCTAGTAGCATTTCTGGTTGGCCAACGGTAGCCAACAGTTGGAAATTAGTTGGGATATAGTTAGAGTTTTGCCTACAAATTCCCAACATAGGGCCTACGGCAAAAAACTTGCAGCAGTTCGCCAACGAATATTCAATGTTGGGCCTACAATTATTATGGTTGGTTAATTAACAAAAAGTTACGACAGTTTGCCAACTAATATTCAATGTTGGGCCTATAATTATTATGGTTGGTTAATTAACAAAAAATTATGACAGTTTGCCTACGACTATTCAATGTTGGGCCTACAATTATTATGGTTGGTTAATTAACAAAAAGTTACGACAGTTTGCCAACTAATATTCAATGTTGGGCCTACAATTACTATGGTTGGTTAATTAACAAAAAATTTACAACGATGATTAAATGTCGTCTTACAAACATCAGAAAATTTGCAACATCCAAAAACCTGTTATTATATTGCAAATTGTGATTTTTCTTTCTTATTTATAAATAAGTAATGCGGACGTCTGTCTTGAGACGAATGTGAAATTTTAAGGAATGAGTCTAAAAGTCGAATGATGATATTTTGTACAATATTTCGCGTCACTGTGCAGTTTTTATAAACAATTAATACTAGTTATGTAACTAGAAATTAGAAATGTTTACAAGGAAATGTGTTGGGTAAGTGCGAACAGCGGTTGCTTCGTAAGCGGAAAGTTTGGGTTCGATTCTCCTCACTGCGATTATTTTTTTTCATAAACCAGACCTGAAAAAGACGTATTTACGACATCTATTGAAGTTCTTTAAGACGCCTTCTGGACGTCTTTAACTTTAAGACGTCTTTTGGAAAGGATATAAATAATTGGGCAATAGTAGGAAAACCTACCTTGGCCCTCTGTTGTTGGCCCAACCTGAAAAAAAAGTGCCAAATCTAACTGTTGGCCAACTAATATTTCGTTCGTGGCCCAACTGTATGCCAACCAAAAATGCTACTAGGGCAAATTTTAAGGAATGAGTCTAAAGGTGGAATGATGATATTTTGTAGAATATTTCGCGTCACTGTGCAGTTTTTATAAACAATTAATACTCGTTATGTACTGAGAAATTAGAAGTATTTACAAGGATACGTATTGGGGAAGTGCGAATAACGATAGCTTCGTAAGTGGGAAGTTTGAGTTCGGTTCTCCTCACCGCAAATTTTTTTTTTCTTAAATCAGACCTGAAAAAGACGTGTTTACAACGTCTTTTGAAGTTTTCAAGACGCCTTCTGGACGTTTTTAAGACGTCTTTTGGAAAGAAACTGTGGGGCTTATGGAAAGAAACCTTCAGTTGGGCCTATTGACAGAAACCTTCAGTTGGGCCTGCGTTGGTTACAATCGTTGGCCCATTTAAAAATAGCGCGACACTTCAACAGTTGGCCAACGGATAACACGTCATTGGCCCAACAAACTCCCATCAAATAAATGCTACTAGGGTACAGAGTGTTTCAGAACTAGAGGTATGGGCTTAATGAATATGCACTGATAATTAGTTGAATGTACACAATTATTTAGTGGGGAAACTCACTACAACCTAAGGACTAGGCAAAATTTATTTGTAATTAGACGTATTCGTTTAGGAAGGCTAGTAGTGGTCGATGCATAGAACTCTTGACAAACAGTTATTTTATGGTTTCTACAAACATATGACAAATTATTGGCTCACAAACTGAAAACCTGAGTCTTTTACGAATAATTAGTTTGAAGTTGCATTTATACGTGTAGTTCCGAAATATTATGCATAATTTGTAATGAAGGCGATGAGTATAGTATTTAGGAGACGCTATTACTTTCAATTTCAAGTGAAAGTATCTTTCACTATAAAAACTTAATTATGAAAAGTCGTGCCCACTGTGTTCAGTTTGCTCATTAATTTTGAAATTTCCTTTTCAAGTTTAACTTGTGAATTGGTAACTTATTGTCACCTCTTAACCTACTCTTTCCAATCTGATCACCTTATATACGACATCTGCAACATTGTGGGCAGCCACGATGAGTGAATTAAAGCGTGATTGAAGTGGCCCAGCAAGTTATTAAGCCTCCGCAACAACCCGGATGAAGGATTAATATTTATTCTAGTAAACGGTCGCGAAGAGTGATCAGTCTGCTCAATCATAAACTACCTTTCCAGATCACATTGTAGTTTTGAGAATTCTCCCCGCTAAGAATCATCATTATTTATACATATACACACATATTTCACCAGATTAAACATCACAGATCTAACTTTTCTCCCCAGAAACTATACACCATTGTAAAACAAAGAAAAGAATCAACTACAATTAAATATATTATATAGGTAGTATTTAGAGCAGCAATAAAAAAACACAAAAATCAAACGAGGTAGCTCATTTAAAGAAAAAAATAGTAGCAGTAAAGAAGAGGAGCTAAGAAATTTATATCCAACACGAAAGCAAGTTGGTTTCATCGAAAACGCCCTCGCGCGACGATTTCAAGCTGCCTCTGATCTCAGTCTCCATGAATTACCGCAGGAGGCGGTGGACTGAATCATCAAAAATACTAATGACACTGAAATATACCAGTCCGTAGAAGCGTAGGATACAGGACCGAGCGTGCTATGACTCACGTTTACGGTTCGTTTAACTGGTTACGCGTTTATTGTCCTACAAGAAATTGCTCCGTCCAAATCGAATCGATCATGAGCGGGCAGAGGAAAGCGCACCAAGTGCCGTGCAAAGAGATAGTAATGTCGTAAAAGCAGCGAGGGGCAGTGTTAGCAGCGCCCTTGAGTGTTTTGCATACAAGAGTCCGGGAACGTCTTCGGTATAATTTCTAGATATTAGCACATTAAGTGGCGCAAGGTTTTCAGAAATATCCCCTAGATTCGTCCACGTCTTTCGAAATCACCGCTTCTATCGAGCAAATTTTGCGTAACTAACTCTGATCACTTGGAGATCACTCGGGCGATGCTTTCAATGCTTTCCAAAAAATATCGATGTGGAAACTGATAACAAGTGACCAAGAACATATTTGGATATTTGTATCCTCAAGAATGTTACTTTACGCATGAGCGGATTTAGAGAGTTGGTGCCCCTAGGCTAACAAGTGTCTGCCACCGTTTCCATGAAGCATCATAAAATATTTTAATTTAAAAGAGTTGAGAAAATTTCGAAATTAATTCAATATGACAACTCAGATACGAATTATTGCTAATTTGCTACATGAAAAGAAAGTGAATTGTTTTCTTGGTGTTTAAAATATAATTTCACTAGCCCAAAATTTGCTGCTCCCGAGAATTAGGTACTGCACCTCAACAATGCACAACATATTTTCCCTCGAACAGTTTGTGTACGAAAATGGGGAAGCTGGAGGGAGGCTTCTGTGGAGTGGTGAAGGGCTGCCTACTCCAGCAGCCACTTCTTCGTGTTCACGATAGCGTGTTTACAAAATATCTCGCGGAGGCCTGGCCCACATGCCGATGGCTCACGAACTGGCTCCCGTGGTGGTCCCTATGACTAATAGTCCCGCTACCCATGGGATGTTCCCGTTCGCATTCTACCGTTCGACCCTCTCGAGGCAGAAGAAGAGGAGCACAGAAGGAAAACAAGATCCCGGAGCCATTGACCGACGCCCAGAATTCGGGGATCGTTCACTGACGTAATTGCACACGTGAAGGAAGTAGCGGTGGGCCGGGAAGCTTCGTGTTTGACCATTGAGTTATCGGGGCTGCGGCTAGGGACACGGTGTTATCACGTCACGCGGGCTCGAGCTGTGTCACGATGTAGCGGAGAGCTACTAGGGATGAACACGTAGCTGTTATCGTGCTGTCGTACTCTTACTTTTTCCTCTCAGCGACGTACCGTTACCTTCTTGTTACGTTTGGCCCACTGACGTGTACTTGGCCTTTGCAGTGCTGGATTGTGTGCTCAGGGTGATAGGTGTATTGTTTTCGAGGTATGGAAGACAAACAGAGGGAAGTTATTGGTACTGAGCAGACGGATGAGAGGCGAAATGGGTGACGAACGTATTTACTTGAAAGAAATACCATTGGATAAAGATTAATCTTTTTCTGAAACGTTGAAAAAGAAAGTGCACTTAGGAAGACCTATTAGGTTGGTGCAAATGAAATTACCGATCCTGAATAGCGTCAAAGTTCCTTTATTTATAATGAAGATTAGGGTTTGTACAAAAACTGACTTGTGAAAAAAACGGTTATCGATTTCCGCTATTCCGAAAAACCAGTTAAACCGGTTTTCGAATTTTCACAAAAAATAGCATTAAAATGGTAAATAAGCATTCGTGCTTATTTCAAAATTTTTCAGTTTTTTTAATATTTACGGAATTACAAAAGCATAACAAAATAAAATATACTCTATTTATACAAAACTAAGTAAATAGAACAATTTAAAATAACTGAAATCAGTACAAATCCGTATAATTTTTTGATTCATTTAATATTTATGGATCTAAAAAAATATAACGCAATAAAATACACTGCATACAAAACCAAATGAAAAAAAGAATAACTACAATCTGTACTTACAAAATATAAATAATAAATCTTTATTTCATTTAGTATTTGTCTTCCGAAAATATGAACTCATGAATATTGTTACAAAAAGTTAAGAGTGTGCGACGGTCACGGCACTCCGTGGAATCCTAAAGAGAAGCTACAAGCTACATCGTTTTCGCGACATCAAACCTTTGGTTCAGTCGCGACTGTTTCGTCACCCGATGAGGGACTTGGGAAATGCGAAAAACTGGCGTCGAGAGGTTGTTGCAATCGTAATCAGTCATAAGTAAGGCGATAAATCACGGGTAAACAGCACTGTCGGCCCATGGAATAATATGCTGGCGCATAAGGGTACGCCATGGGCCGAGGCAGCGTGATACTTTATTGTTTCGTTATGCTACACGTCATCTCCAGCTACCGTAAAACCCACTCGCCTTTAACTATCGGCGCTCCCATGCATTCATATGAATGAAAGTCATGAAAGCCCTGACGGGGATGTGCGTAAGTCAAACACCGTGAACCCGTTTCGTCGGCTCGCAATGATCAATGCATGTATCATTAACCGCGGCGATCAGCGAAAGAAGGGACAATGAATAGAACGATAAATCTATTTCTGGTGCCTGCGATACTGGGTTTATTTTTAAGTATATTATGTACCCTGTAGGATGACTCGCAATTGCAAGTCAATGCTCTAGAGGACAAATTTAGAGCAGAAACGAGGAGGGAAGAAGTGTAATATGAATGCAAGATTCTGAGGCTTCACATGGAGAATTATGACGAGTTGGAGGAAACTGTGGGTTATATATGCAGCGATGTGAGTTAATTCTACATAATAGTTACTAAAATTATGATTCTTCTTTTAATATGTAAATATCTACGTAGGTTCACTATTGAACGCTCTGTGGCGAAATATAAGCCGACTACTTGCATCTGAAGTGAGGATACCTGAAAATAATTGAGTAGATACCTACGTGTAATTAGAAGAGATGATTTCGGCGCACTGGTTCGGTCTATTGAATGATTATGACCATTATCAAGGAAAGTTACACAAAAAGGAAAAATACTGCGTATGCCTTTAAACAAATCTAACGTTCAATGCTGGGAACGTGCGACGCCCGAGTCGGTTGACTGGTGACTGAGGTAAACAGTAGATGAGTACACACAATGCAAGAACATCTAGATGGTAAACCAAAGTGTGGCCTACGTGTAACTATACGAAAATAACAGAGGGGCAATAGATTTAGTAGAATTCTTATTTCTTTGAATTGTTAAATCCAAGTCTCATTGTAAAGTGCAATTGGAGAATTGAGATGCCAATCAGTGTAAGTTCTTTAGCATTAAATTAAAATCGAGATTTACACTGTTTGTCCTTTAAATAATTTTGTCTAGTAATTCCATGGTCGATATAACTACAACTATTTATTACTTACGTATGAAAGTATGTAGTGGCTTAATTGATTTATCAACTGAAAGTTTTAACAATAAAGAGGTTTTTCAACTACGTAACTCATTTCAGGGAAAATTGGACTTGCAGTGATTGGCTTCTGAGCCCTCCAATTATCAACGATGACCAGTTGACTTACTCTCTTGATCAAGACCAGAATCTACATACCACCCTTCAATAGTCTATCAAAATACACAATCATCTTTACGTTCCAACTTGTTAGACTGTATTCAACACGCGTTACGAAACCTTTCACTGAGCAGTAAAACGTGCTGCCTGGGATGCGAATTGTCAATGGGAAACGCAATATCGTAAACGTACATCGACTGTAGGAGTGTCGCGTGACGAATAAATTTCAAAGGACGAATGTTACTTGCGTTCTTCTAATTTAAGTCAAAGATTCCTCGACTTAAATTTGAGCACTTAAATTTTAAGGTGGCAATTTTTTTTAAATCTCTTCGTAATTGTATTTCAACATAAGTAGATTCTTTTATAAAAATCTGTGTCTTCTGTTATATGAATTCGAGAATATTATATGATTCTATGAGGGAGGAGTATGAGCTGCTCCCGGATTTTAGAAATGATTTTAGAATTCTACGGTTCACGCAGCATTGAGATTCGCGGATGTAAATTGCCGTATGCCTACTCACTACCGTCTGCTATGTTAATTAGCAGACAATGGCGCCGCCAGGAAGAACGGCTATCGGGGACGTTTCCCCGCAGACTTGTCTCTAACGGAGGCGTCAGTCTATCTATCCACGATAGATCTTGACGATTAGAGAACTGTTGCGTGAGTATCTTACGCCTCACTCTATGATATGTTCAGAAATTGTTGGCAAAGATTTATGGAAAAGGAATTGGGAAACTTATTCTTGTACATCGTCGGCTCCATGGTTGAAATTTGGAAAAGCGACTAAAAATTCTTGACACCCTTCTTCTGTTTCAGATGTATATTTCCTATACCTACTGATTTTCTATTCAAATACATATTTAGGTATTTATCTACTAAGTCCATAGCAAAATTAATGTTTCATCTGCTCGTAGCTGACAGAAGAATCTGTAAAATTAGTACAGGCCATAAAAGTGTTTAAAGCATTCAACTCTAAGCAAAATACCAGAGAAAATAAACCGCGTGGTTCCAATCAGAGTTCGCCATAAGGAATAACTTCATCTTTTGTCATTTGACTATTTAGCTTAGGCCCTCCTGTTTCACTCTTTTAGACGTCGACTGTGAGACAGCTCAGCCACGGCTGGCTGGTTTTTACAGACAGCCTATTGACAGTGAAAAGAAGCGGTGGCGACCACTCGAGACTGACAAAGTCAATTTCCTTCGTTCAAAGTGCCCGGGGCTGTACACTGTCATCGAGCAAGCTGAACCGCTTTTGTACGCGATGCCACGTTAATGTGTCCCCGTGTTTATTAAAGGTAATTTGTCGGCGTAAGTGCGTACATGTGTCACGCATACCGCTCCCGAGTTTCGGCTTGATGGCCGTGCTGGTACGTTATTGTGATACGCGGTGATTTAAGATAATTCTCAAGGCACAATTTGTAACGGGCTCGGGGCACTGGTGATTCTCTCCGAAGGAAGAGGAAAAGGATGAAAGGATGAAAGGAAACTTACGAGGAAACAAATTTGCACGAATCGCGAAGTCATTCCCTTTTTTTCTTGAACACCTTGGTAACACGTCTAAAAACCAATCATGAAATTACCTATAATACAATCAGTACGAACTGCAACGCCACTGCAAGCACTCACGTTTCCTCGCTGGACCGGTGGAATTTCCTGGTAATTAAATCATCAAAGTCGCTCGCGACACGGTAGGTTTTTACGTGGCGCTGAGGACGATCATTGCCATCAATATTATCGTGAAACGTAACGGGCGTGATCCGAGTTATTTATACAGGACGCCGCGGCGCGGTTGATTTACCGCGGTGCGCCCGCGGTACAGGTGCCGCGAGAAATCGATTATCGTCCGGAGGGGTCGTGTAAGTGGCGTCCCGCGGCGAATATCGGGCCGAAAATGAAAAGCTGTCGGTGAGGGATAATTAATGCCGGCCAGTCGGCGGACCGTTCGTTCGATTAATCAGCCGCGCTCGCCGCAAGATTAACGAGGCGCAATATTAATGGTCACGCCATTCGAGGATCCGCGAAAGGAACGAGGGCAACGAAAGAGTCAACAGGGAAACGGAACTTCCAGAGACGGTTCTCTATCTCGCGAGAGGCGGTTTCAAGATTCGGCAAATAAACCATTAAGGATCGGGGGCTCTTCGGCTCGATTCAGCTGGGGGTCCAGGCTGGCTGGAACAACGCCGGGATGTAAAGGTATTTAATTATCGCAGCAGTCGCCGAATAGCAAGTGGAAGATTGATCGTTTGCTGGTTGGAGCGGTTTCAAAGCTGAACGATGACGAATGGTACGGTTGGTTGCGGGCTTTGCAGCGGAATTAGGAAGAGACGACAAGTAATTTATGTGTTGGTTGAGATTCTTGTCCAGGTGGAAAAATGTGGTGAACTTTGATCGTGAGTATCGCGCACGGGGCGCAGGGAAAATTTGTTCCACGGTCAGAAATTAGTAGAGGGCAGTCGAGATACCTTTTTGAGATGTTTGGTATATTTGTTTTTAAGAGATATTGTACGTAAGGGGAAGCATAAATATTTTTGTTAAAATTGAATATGGGCCATACCACGTGAGCGATTTCGATGAAATTAGAATGTGATATTGTCCACGTGAAATTATAGGGGGGTTTAAGTCATCATTTTGCTGCTTTCTAATTTGTTTAAAAAATACTCACCAAAGTTCATAATTTTTGCCGTGTACCATTGAAAAATTTCTATTCTATTTGCACGATATAATTGTAAGAATTGTCAAGAATCAATTGACAGTTCCAAAATTTAGAAAACAAGATCACTCCAAAACGTACAACAGATAAACTGTTAGGTAAATATCGTTCACAGGAACAGAGTGTAGAGGAATGGTGTAATTTGGAAACAAGGAAAAATCGCGAAACAAAAGCGAATTCACGGTAATTACATTCCTTGGATAATCGAGTACGTGCACCGTGTGACAAACCGCCTGTATCGCCTTTTTTCACTTTCATCAGCGTGCGAGCACCATGATACTTAATAATCAGTCACGTTACGAGAACCAGGCTTCCGCTTTCTCATGCATGTGCTTGTAACGCTGATAAATCAACCCTCCCTACGATTTTTCTATGAGAAAATTACTCTTATGCTGATAAGAATAGAGACGTTCTTGAGAGACCATTAACATTTCAACGAGAACGTGATGTTCACACTTCTGGTTATCTGAAAGCCTGAAGTAGCTCTCCCACGATACTTTTTAATGGTTTCTTAGCCCTAAGCTTTGCTCATTACACATCTGAAATTTCTAATCTCTATAAACTTCTAACAGAATTGAAGCTCTGTTTGCATCAGTAGCATATTTTAAATTCTCTACTAATAAGATGAGAGAGATGCCTTTTTTTAATAAAAATATACATATAATAAATATATTCCTTTTTTTTTTATTAAAGTTTGACAATCTTCATCCTTCCCATCACGATTACTCAAATAACCCAAATTCAATCGCGATTACAATGGTATCGACGACGAGCACTGATAATTACCAAATTGTTTACAACATAATTACACTCGACAGGTCGGATTTTCCTCGACCGTGCACCAGCACGGTCAACGTGTAATAACACTTGGTACAAGTGCTCGCAACACGATCGCTCGTGCTCTGGCCGATTATTAATCATCCCGTCGCTTTGTTCGACAACTGTTTTAATTCAATTCATACCTTCGTGACACGTTAATATCGCTCCCCGGAGCGGACAGATTGATCAGCAGATACGAATCTCGATTCGGTATATCATTTCACCGCGATTGCGCAACGCTTCGATACAACTGGATCCCCATGCGTCGAGCACTGCCACGTTGAACTCTTTAATATTTCTGCATCGACCCGTGCGCCAATGGGAACGCGCACTTTTACGGTGCGAGGCTCCACGTGCTGAATTTCTCCGGATGTTAATTTATCGATGATTAATGACGAGTTTTTGGGCGGGGGGGGGGGGGGGGGAACAACCGCAATCGGTACTTCCGTGTGCGGCTGTAAATGCTAAACGATGCTGGATTATCGGGCTTGCAGTATTTCTGGATTTTGTGAATTAAGAAAAAGAAAAGTTGCACATAACAGTGGAATGTTTGAAGTGCGAAATTGTATCTGACGTTTGATTCTATTTAAAAAATAGATGACTTAGAAAAGTAGACCTAGAAAACCTGATCTGGGAAACCATTGTTGACTTAAAACACCCCCCAAGTTCCTTTCATCAAGTTGCTCTCATAAAACAAAATGCAAATCAAAAGCTACCCAATATTTTATTATAAAATCCATAAGCATACATCTAAAATTACTACTGAAATTTCCCAAAGAGCACAATTATCTACATCTATCACATTAGTTTAAACAACCAGAAAATACAACACCAACCAAATAATGCACCCTCTCGGCCTGAATCCAGTCAATTGATATTTTATCCTGCTGTCTGGATCGTTGAAAGGAAGCAGTTTCCTACCAGTTTTCCTTTTTCACTTCGAATTGCACCCTCTTTAAGTGACATCCCAACGTGACGCGATGAAGCGAGCCAGAATGCTCGTTTCGCTGAACCAGAACTTTAATTGCAGATACAACAAAGCACCCAGTTCCTTTGGCATGAGTCGTGCATTCTTTTCACGCGTCACGGACCTATCAGAATGCTGACGCCTTTGCTGCAAAATGTATTCCACACGACGAAGAGGCACGCTGGTCAATCGCCAGCTGAAATCTCGCCGACCTGCATCGAGCTGCAGTTTTGCAGCCAGTTTCCGGGTTGACTGCAGCCACGTGCTTACAATGCATCGTAATTGGCCGTCAGCGTGGATAAATATTTTCAACTGTAGCATCCTTTCGAGAGGATGCTCGTGCACGAGAGAAGAAAATCGGGTTATCTTTTTTGATACCTGGGCTGCTCGTTAACCAACCGCTCGAACACTCGGAATACATTCGAGCAGGTGGGAAATCAGGGTAAGTGGCACTCGGTAACTGGATTGATTAAATTCGTGTAACTGCTGTAGCTCGTGATTAAAATTACAATGTCTCTATTACACTATGTGAAAAGAAGATTAAAAATCCCTGTAAATAATTACAGAGAATAGAGAAAGTACTGTTACGTGTTCATCAGCTTAATAGAGGAAAGACAGACACTTCGCTCCTCGTCGACTTTCCGACGTCAATTAATGCTCTTAATTGCATGCTTAGCAGAAGTCAATTCACTTTTAATTACCCCGTCTACGTTAGACGCGCGTCTCTTATACGATTTTCCCTCGATCGAATCGAAGGGTCACTTCGACAGAAGATATTTATGTGGAACGCGGGCGATAATTTGCAGCGGGTGTTATTATTTTTACCGAGGCGCGATTCATCGTCCCGGCGGGTAATTAAATATGCGGCAGGTGCGTTTAATACGTCACGTGTCGATTGCTTTAATTTGTGCGCCTCCTGCACGCAAACCCCTGTCGGGGGATACAAGAATCGAAAAGCGATCGGGGAATTTATGTGCCCCGGCACTGTGATTAATTATTTCGCGGTTAATTGTTAATTAAACGATTCTACACAGTATGAAAAAAAAATACTTGACCGTGGATGTGCAGATATAGTGGAGGTAAAGTTAGTTTTAACTTTGATTTAAAATTAATGTGTAATGTTTAAGGATATCGTAACGTCGAATACTGAACGACAGAATGCTTATCATGTTTATGGACCATTTGTATGCTTGATAGTGTATTAAATTTCTTCTAAGTGGAAATTTATCTTAACACAGCTACTATTTTAAAAAAATCGTATAACGAGCAATAATTTCCTGCGAATGAAAAACGAGGTATGTCTCATTTTTCAATAAATTATCCTCCTTTAGAATTTTATTCAACAACAGATACTTCACTCCCAATCTCAGAAGATTTTTTCACGAAACGATTCGTTTCCTCGCTGCATGGGCATTGATGTTATCGTGAAAACGTAACGAAGCAGCGGAGGCAAGATCGATGCAGTTCCGTTGCGAGATCGTTCGATCCGAAACCAATCCAATCCCACCTCGTTGAACCATTATCGAATCGTTTCCTGAAAATTACGATGATCATCAATATCACGAAGCCCTCTCACTGACGCAGCAATTTCGAAGTTCGTCGGTCATGTAATCGATTCGCGAGAGGAAGCGATTTGTGGCGCGACGAATCGATTAAATCAAATATCGGTAAATTAACTGCCATTACCAGAAGTCCGAGTTTATTTGCTGCTTGGAAATAGCTTCACACTGATTCGTTTGGAAATAAATATTACGCTTGCAAAGAATCGAACATATTATAAGAATAATAATTTGTAACATATTTTGCATTGAATTGTGCAATGCATGAAGTAATTTCAAATTGCTTTCTTGTAATATGACTTTCTTCTATTTCCTCTAGCTGAATGGAAAAAAATACATCGTTATTCAACTGGTTTTATGTTTACCTGCCCACAATATCTTACCCCCTCCCCGGACTCGAGCAAATTGAACGCGAATTACAAGCACTTACAATGCTTAATGCCACACTCAACGCATGTCGATCTCCTCGTGCTTGCAGCTCGAGCAAGGCGAGCACAGTTGCGGCCTGTACAGCGATCTTATCTTAGCAATCACTGCGATCTTATTTACATTCGCTGACATCGCGGTCTCTATTAATTACCCCTGCTACGAGGAAGTTGCCCGTAATTATTTTCGTAACGGAATACCACTATATTTACGAGCATGTTCTTTTTAAATACTGGTTAAAGCTAGTGTACAATTTCATCGTTGAGAAATTCTCGAGGCGGAGGTTGGCAAGTGTTATTGGTTCACATATTTATCTGGCCATTGTCTTTTTAATGTAACTTGAATGTTGCGCTGGTTTCAAGAGAATAATAAATTAGCTTGAATTGTTCAGGTGATATCGACGAAAATTAACAGAGAAAATCAATGGATGAACTAATACAAATGTGAAGTACACATTTGGAATTTTAGTGAGTACAGCTCTTGCTGATTTTTGAATAGGTATATTTAAACACTGCATCGAGTCTAAAGGCACTGTGTCAATAACAAAGTTGCGTAGTTTTTGTTGCAAAAGAGATTCAAACTGAACAGCTTCTAAATATCCATGAACTCACAAAGAATCATTTTTAAAAAATAATACCTCCACACAGAGTTGGGCATTAACTAAAAAAAAAATTTATTCAAATAACAGATCAAATAAAAGTTACTTTATCTTTAGATTATTTGACGAATAAGGTTAATGTTCTTATTCGCCGAGAATTTATTCAACGAATAAAGTGAACTCGGGTCAACTTTATTCGACGCATGGTGAATAATTTTTTTAACAATTATTCGTCATTCGAATTTTTAAATACGAATACTCTGCCCTCACATCCTCCATTTCCCCAACTACAACGTTGTAAACAAGCCCACACTGTGGCACCAAGAGACTCACACTCACGATCACTTACCAAACCCGCGAGTTACATTGAAAATCTTCGACTGTCCAACACGCGAGAAGACATCGGGCCACAACAAGAGACACTAAACGAGAGACGCGCGTTCATCAATCCTTCCCGACAATTTCATTAAACGCGCCATAAAACGTTGAAAAATTACGCGGCTATAAATTAGTATCCAGTTGGCGGACGAGCGGCAGGAAGGGGAGAGATCCGAGGAGCCGGTGTTAATTAATAATTGCCCGTCGTCCCGAGAAACGGCAAGAGGGAAAAGCATCGCGCGCTTTTTGCCCCCGCGAACGATCCGCCGTCGTAACAGGGGAGTATCGCCAGTTCTCTGACCGTAGTTGGCATGCGGACTCGCGGCCGAAGAAGAGGAACGCGTCCCTGCGCGGCAGCACTGCCTTAAACAGCCTTGGCCTTAGCCTCGGCTTCAGCTATCGCTTTAACGCTCGGCCCCCGTCGCTGCCTCGGATCAAAAGGGCCCGGGCAAAAACTGGGCATGTTTTATTCGGCCGGCGAGGGGCGAGCAGCCGGGAGGAGTGCGCGTGCTGGCGCTAATAAGCGCGCGCTATTAATTGCGCGCCGGGTAAGAAAGGAGCGTCCACGAAATTGCGATGGAAGAGGCTAATAGGAGATAAAAGAGGAGGCTAGCCCTGAACAGGCGAACGCTGGTCGGAAGTGGAGTTACAATATCGTGTAGTGACCGCGGCAATTGCTCGGTTGATTGACGCGGGAACTGAAAACATCGCGCGGGAATGAGTTGCGTGTCTTTGAAGCGAATGCTTCGGGAAGGGAACGAGGAAGAGGTGGCTGCATTCTTGCGCTTGGGGTTGGGGTTAGAACGAGGAGAAACTGAATTTGCGCTCCGTTAAGTGCCACTGCGTGTTATCGCGTTGGGATTTTTTCAGCTCGCTGTTTGAGGCCTTTCGTCGCCATTTATCTTATCCTGCGATAGGAGGCGCGTCTCAAGTTACACGTATCCTGCTTTTTCAAGTATGTCCACTATATCTCCGAGCCCTGCTATCTTTTGCTGGGGGAGGAAAATGGAATATTTTCCTTGTGCAGCGCTTCTGGTATACCACCTTTTCGGACTGAAAAATGACATGCTGTATGTTCGTCTTATTTACTATCAGTAGGTACAAATGATCCAATGGGTCATTTTTCTAGGGATCCCTCGTAGGAATCATTTTATACACGTAGGCGTGCAAAATGATCCTTTAGTATGCCTTCACAAAAATGTGAATAAAACATGTAATTGATCAGGTAACTATTTGATCTAAGCGAATAATAAGGTAGATAAACTAACTCCCCTATGATTATTTTTAGGGAATAATTTTGCTGAAGGAAAAACTGTGTTGGTGGGATGGCTACATATATAGTTTCGAGGAACGACCACTTTCGGATTACGACCACTTTCAGAAACCATGTTCCTTCACAGAATTACACAAAACAACTAAAGAGCAGCGCCATCAATTTAAAAAACCAAAGTGCTGAAAGAAGGCTTTTTTCCACAAAGCAGCGGTTTCCTTTTCACGGTTACGCGTCATTTATGGGCCGGCGAGGGGAATCGTCGCGCACGAACGGATCTAATAGCGGCGCTCAGGACGAGAAGCAACAGATTGCACACTTTCTACGTGTGCCGTAAAATTAGGAGCAGTTATCTTTCGCCGGCGTTTCCGGTTCTCCCCCGTGAGTGGCGCCTGGAGGGACCACGGAACAGAAGAAACAAGGGGGGAAAAAGGCGAGAAAGGAGAGCGAGTAGGCGCCCGATCTCTCAAGGTGCAATTTCGGGCGAGTGGGCGGCTGTGAAGGCGAGGAAAAAGAATAGAAGCGAAGCTGGTTGAACGACCTGACAGCACGCCGAGCGATCGAACCGTCCGAACGGACATTTTTATTCAGCTCGTCGCGTACGATCATCGCGATGCCTTCGAGTCACGCGAGAAGGTGTTACATTCCGGATTGACAGTCCTCACTTTCGAATCCTCCTGTCATGATACGCCCCGGCTACGTGACTTCCAGTCAATCGTAAAACTTTTTTTACGATGCGCTGCAACTTCTGTCGGGAGTCGCGAGATTGACAGTGAAGCATTTCTTCATTGAAAATGCGTTTCGTGTACGATAGGGTTTTAGGTATTCGAACGACCCTACGTGTCGATCATGGTGGGGAAAATTGTCTGTTGTCACTGTGAAATATATTTATTC
The DNA here is from genome assembly GCA_929108735.1 of Andrena dorsata. Lineage (NCBI taxonomy): Eukaryota > Metazoa > Arthropoda > Insecta > Hymenoptera > Andrenidae > Andrena > Andrena dorsata. The sequence goes on from OV815489.1 coordinate 29,809,314, forward strand.
TAGTGCTGTACATATAGGTACCTCGAGTGCGCGAAGGTTGCTTAAATCGGAATTAAATTCTGCGAAAAGCGTTTAACACGCTCCACGCCACGCGGATCACCGATACCGCGATGACACTCGGTGTTCAGCACGAAGAAAGCTTTGGTCGAAGGAAGGTTTCTAGATCCACGAATTTCCATAATTCCTTGGGGAAAAAAGGGCACCGTGGAGTGTAAAAATTTGTCGAAGAGGACTTATCTAATATTCCGCGTTCCACAAAATTTGGTCGTTGATTTGCTGACTATAATAACAGACCAGTGATACAGAAGATGAGGTATGCGCTATCGTTAGGCGATTTTATCGCTTACAAATGGCGTCCAGCTTTGTCGGAAGGTACAAATTGTGCCAGGGACGCGTAAGGGGCATTCCGATGAAGTCCGATAAGGATCGGCAACACGCAGGTAACAGGGCCAGGTAATCTTTCCGAAGGATCGCGCAAACGATATCCCTAAAAAGGATACACGCGCGAGGATGCACGCATCTCGCATAAATTTAGGTGGAGAATTGTCCGCAATTGAGGCATTCCTCGCTTCGTATCAGATTTTCTGTCATACGTGGACAAGCATCTTGGGAATAGGGTAATAGTTTATATCCATCGTTTTTCAATGAAAACTTCAATGGGAATATAAAACCTCGGCTGAGAATATAGGGTAGTTACTACAACCGAAGCTCGATACGTGTAAGTGGAAACCTCCATACTTGTACACGTGCCTTGTTCATTGAATTTTGGTGAAAAGTGAGGACAATCGTTAGAAAGAAATAACTGAACTAAAAAAGGGCAGTGAAAAGATTTTATGCTGCATTAGTTGCATTATTTTCTACCTCATTTGTAATTAAATTAAACAAATAAAAAATCTTGTGCTTGATAGTTGCATGAACCTCGATAGTTGAATGCCTCGTTTTTCTGCAACCATTAAATATTAAAGTATTAAAGTCTACTCCATCACTCTACGCTTCTCTGCATTGTGATTTTTAAATGCAGAAGTGGAACAATTATTCCGTCTCTTATTTATTATCCTATTTCATATTACAATAGAAGATTCAAGTTCTAAACGGGTGACGAGTATAATTGGAGCTAAATTGTATGAATGCCATTTAATCGAATGTTTGACAATGCGTGAATTTACAGCTTGTAAATTCAGTTATAGAGCAGGCGGATAAAAATCCAAGACGCCCATTAAAATTCGATAGGGTATTTTTCAGAGCTGCGAACACGTCTGCTGGCCCAACAAACGCGATTATAATGGGATCGTTGCGAGAAAGACCATCAGCATCTGGCAAGACTTCCTGTCGCACGAGGACGCCTATTTACGAAGCGCGCCTCTACGAGTTTTACGCGCAAAGAACCCCTCCCTCGTTGCTCGCCCACCTTCCACTTCCGGTAGGTTCGAATAAAAAGCTCTGCGTGATTTCCTACCGAACGGACGGCCACCCTGTCCCGTTCACGAGCCATTTTAAGCAGCCGAGAGAAAAATTCTTCAGGAACTCAAACGATCTATTTGAATTTAAATATAATTTATTTGAATCGTTAATCCACCCAGGAAATTATTTTATCGTGAATTTATTAAATTAACGAACTTCAGAAGTTATTTATATAAAAATAGTCATGTCGAATGTCCCTATCCACATTTTGGTCAGCGGAATAAAAAGAAAGTCTTCTAAAACGTCAACTAACTTTGTCGAATATAAGTTCGCGTGGATATTTTTGCCCTATAGGAGAGTTCACTCTCTTTGCTTGGTTGTAATTTGCTAGAATTGCCGATGAATTGTAGCAGTAAATTGCGGTCCAACAATTTCGTTTAATTGCAGGCTGTTGAAAAGTGGAGCGTCGGAAAAACAACCACGCTCAACACCTTGGATGTCGGAGCAAGCAACTCCGATACAACCACTAGTCGACGCTGGGACACACGTTCAAGGCATATCTCGTGTTAATTGCACTGCACCCTCGCGGTACACCTTGATGACACTCACAGGTAGTTGTCAGAAACGTGTTTCACTTCCGGGTTCTAACCTAGTCTTTCTTGTGCTGCTTTACAACCAACTACCGTCTCCGATTGCAGCGTCATAAAGGATGTTCGATCCGAGGAATCTGTGGTACCGTAATCAGCGCAGGCTGCTGAGTGTGGAGCAGATTATAATCATCTACGTGTTCACAGATTTTATGGCAGAAAATATGGTGAAAACGATGGACCAGAAGAATCTACAATAGATTATTAAGCAGAGAGTTCATAATGATCGTTTCATGTGTTTAAAAAAAATTATTTTATAAATAACACGATACAGTGTCATAGATGATCATCTCCTTAACTGAAAATTTAATTCAAATATTTCTCTCACATTTAGTACTGTCCACGCATCAGAATATTTATACAGTGTCATTAAATATATCGCACAAATTAATTGGGAAATCACTTTCCCAAATCAGGCAACCAATTTGAATTCCAATTATGCTGTACAAATATACTGTGATCAAGCTAAAATAAACCACGATCCTTTTACCAAAGTCAATGGAACTTCACCAGCACGATATTCAAAGCGGAGACGCATTTTTCATCGAATTCGAAGCGGATGCAGCAGCACTTTGCCTCAATGAAAACTGATGGCCAAGTGGATTGAACGTGACACAGCGGACGGAATGATAAAACCGTAATTTTCCACTGTACTAGATAAATTTATTATTCACTCCTTTTCACAAAGTACTCACTACATAAATCTCTATGCCAATATAATCACCTGTCCTTACGTCCGATTGATTGAAACCTCTAAAGACGCAGAACATGTAACCATTGTATAATCCCCTTATCATTTTTAACACCTCGAGCTCTTAACTCGTAGCCTGACGTAAGTGTTCGCCACTCGAGCCGTCCGATTCGCCGTAGTGTTGCTAGACTACTCATGGCGATGCAGCCTCGCGCACGAGCTGTCCCGAAGGAATACGAAGGAACGAAGCGCGGATAAGACACCGTGGATAGGAAATAAGTAATAAGTGAGGGCTATGTGCTCATCGTGGATCGGTATAAATAGCTTCTACTTATGGTCCCGGATTTTGCCGGCTTAAATGCGACATCGTGATCGGTGACAGTAGCCGGACGAAGCTGTCGACTTCAAGCACTATGAATCACGCCTATTACTATTCCGACTTTGAACCATAAATAATAACAAGCGGACAGTTCCTCCGTTTCGAGATGTCTCGATTAGGGGCACCCTCCCGGGAAACTAACTGCCTCCAATTTTCCACGAACGCGGCCTAGTAGATACTGTCATGTGTTGTTGATTTAGAGCAGAAGTGCGGAGACTAAATTGAGATTATAATTGACTTTCACGAAAGTGGAAGGTAGATGTAAATGTTTTTTGTTAAGTAAAAATGAGAAAGTATATGGATGTTCCAGATGGGATTTTGGGAATTGGGTCCTTCAGGGTTACTGAAAGTGGATACAAAATTTTAGAAATTTTTTCAGAACTGTTAAGGATAGAGCTGAAATGTTGGGTATTTGTTCTTTAAAGATTGTCAGAAGCAGAGGTCAAACTCGCTTTCTATACTTATTGCTCTTAAATCGACCCTTAGGAAAACATTGTTTCCTCATTGTCCTCTGTCTAGGATTTGCTTCAAGTACTCTAAAAATATTTCACATAATTAAGGATTTATGCTGGAAAGTGTTTGAATATGTGAATATAAAAAATATAGAGCTAGTGACATTTAAAATATCAAGAAAAATATTTCACAAGTAGGGGAGGCCGGGACAGATTGTAACAAAAAAAGTTTGCACAGTTTTTTCTCGAAAGTGTTTTCCTCAATCAGGACATAATTTGCGTGATTTACTACTTGCATATGTGGTCAACTGATTGCGTGAAAGTACGTCACAAAATATTGGACAGTTAGACATCTGGCTTCATCTTAAACAAATCTGAACCTTTGTTACATTATTATAAATCAATATGTACTGATTCGTTTGCGACAAAGAAGCAAAAATTCAAACGGTTTCTAATACCGGTTAATTGAAGTAAAAGTGCTGAGACAACATTTACTTACGTAACCTAAATACTAAAATTCTGGGCTATAACCACAAAATGAATACATAACGCTCGTTTGTGTCACTAAAACCGACGGTGCTAATATCGTCAAGCAGCTCTTGCATGCTGTAGGTTACCAAATTTGTCGTTCAAAAGATTTTACTTATGCTACAATTTACCCCGTGTTACAACCTGCCCCGGTCTCCCCCACCTTTATTCTACACACAAGTTTCAATTATAGTAAAGTCATTCAACAATCAATGAAACGTAAGTCTGCTCCAAAACGTGGTACACACAAATCAATAAAACCACAAAATGAAATGTCCCAACGCCTTCATCCTTCACCCTTCATCCCTTTCCTACCACCCAGTACATAAACGAGAACAATCACTGCTGTGTCGTAAAAATCTAATTGACAGAACACAACCGTCGTGTTGTAAAGGTCTCTACCACAGGTCAAAGAGAGATTAATCTCAATTTCAGGGATCCGAGCCGCTCTAACTCGATCTAAGGCAAATCCGACGGTAATAAACGGCGCTTTAATAATATCTTGGCCGGCGATCGGGGAAGCAAGGTGTAGAACGGATGTCGTTCAGGGGATAAATCTCCGTGGCGGGACAATGGAGGCTATCCGCGAGTCGCGGGTCAATTTAGAATGGTAATTGCACAGCGTGGCGGAGTTATTACATCCGACGTAACGAAAATATCCATATTGTTCGAAGGACCGAACGATTAATGGGCACGTGAAACCCGACGCGACAACCTCTGGATACATTAAAACGCGCGGGTCCACAGTCGGACGTGGAACACACGCGTAGGTATTACGATTCAGCACGAGAGACGGGACAAAAATACCCAGTCTCGTGGCGCTCGCTATACAAAAGTGGAGGTGTGACGGATAGAGGCGTTCGAAAAAAGAAATCGAGGAGGAACTGATGGGCGCTGCCACGATTCTTCATCCCCTGTGCTAACGACGCTACCGTGAAACGGAAGTATCAACTCTTCGCGGTCTGCAATTGTTTCGGAAGTGTATTCCAGCAAGTTTGAATTGCAGTGGGTCGAGAAATTATTAGCACACAATTTAAAACAGAATATTTATTTTAAAAATAGTCCTATGACTTGAATTTCTTTAAAAGCTAGGATTAGTTTACTGGGTGACGTGTCTCGGCGTTTCAAAAAATAATGTAATTAGTCAGAATAGCGAAGAAAATAAGTGATCATCGCGAGAATCTTCATTGAGCACTGAATTATTCAAAAAGACTGCATGAAAAGTATCTTTATGGAGAGCATGGAACGATTAAATAAGTAATGATCAAAAATGATAAGACAAAACTGAATATATTACTAAATTATCACAGTGTCACTTCACAGTAATTAAAAGTGTGAAAAATTTCCACGGTAAATGGATTTATTAGTACACTATCTTCATGTCATACGTATATTTTAATGTTGCACGTGCACACATGACAAATTTCAAAAGTTACACTAGTTACTGAAGCTTGCATTTTAATTTTTAAAAGATGGCATACCATGCTCCTCCAAAGAAGTTATTATAGAGGGGTTAGGTATGTAGATACGAAATTACACGCACGTTTAAAGCCCTCTTTGCTTTGCAACGAACAATGAAACTGCGAGATGAAACCCATTAGTCGACTGCACTGTGCATCGAGAAAAATGAAGATGTTACGACCACCAACTTAAAGAAGGATTACGGTACCACGAACCCTGCCACTGATGACGAATCTCATGAATCATTTAGGCACGAAATAAAATAGCACCAGAATTTATTTTACACTGCTTCGGCGGAGATAAATATCCAAAGAAATCGCAAACGTTAAGATCAAGTAATTATAATAAAAATTTATTCGATGTACTTGAAAGAACACTTTGTTAGAAACAATGAAGGAATTAAGTTTCTAAGTAAGTGACAACTAGGATTCCAGCAGTTTGGATGCAAAAAGTAGCTGCTGTGTATGTATTTAGTAAATGTAATATTTTTTAGCGATATTGGATTTTTGAAAATATTAAACCCCCTGTAATTATGGAGCAGGATTCACAAACACTTATTTATAGCAGATGTAAGGCCTAATTCTATGGAATTAATAACAGATGTCAATGATACCCACGACAGGTCCTCTCTCTATTATTCTCTTATCGCGTAGTAAGATATTTTTCCAAGTTATGAGCTTCGTGCAATTGTTGGTCGTGTCTAAACATATCTTATCTCGTTTAACGTATCATACAGTATTGTTATGTAACGCCACTTTCTCTTTTTATCGGATTGCCACCATCGTGCATTGTACTTCCAATCTCATAACAATTTTTTATAGTTACAGCACCTCTGAAACATATTGAGCCTGATATTCTTCGAATGGTACTTTACACGCCTGATTTCTGCAAATTAGGAATATTAATAGTTCCTAAAAAGACATCAAACAAGAAGAAGAAAGAGGAAGTTTCTTATTTGCAAAATGAGTGAGTCTTTTTAAATATACTTGCAATTGTCAATGCTACTTATTTAAAAAAAACGTAAAAACTGGTACAAATAGTGAAAATCCAGAAATGTAGGAATTAAATATTAGCCTTCAAGCACGATACTTTGCAATTTTTAAATATCACTAACGATGATTCATTGGCACGACTTGTGCGTCTTAATATCGCAGCAATTTGAATAAGTAATTAAGCAACCGATAACTTTCAGATTAAAAAAATAATTCTCCCTATAATTCTCAACACTGTGGCTCATCTCGCGTTATTTAGTGTACGTTGAAATATGATGTCTTTTATCATCGTACGATTCACACTCTGCCTTTTAACAAGTCGTCAATAGCTCATAAACAACTCCCACGTGAATGAGATTAATGGAAAAAGATTAAGACCGAGCGTAGGGAAGGAAACATATTCCGCGCGAGTGGAAATGTTCGTAGAATCGTCGTGAAATCACAAATGAAATGAAAAAAAGGACCATTTCGTCTACTTGGACCAGGTAACAAGTATTTACAAGTTCCATGCGATGCAAACACAAGAGGCGCGAGTAACAGACATCGAGGGCCTCAACTGCACGTCGCCTTTCTCGACGCTGTAATAAAATCTCAGCGAGAACAAAAGGGACGAAAGGAATCGAGACGATCACTGTCACCGACCCTTCTCCATTTTCACGGTTTACTATCAAGGTCAGTCACCTGGTGCAGGATATTTGAACGTTTGTCACCGAACTACAATTTTTATTCCAATTTGCACGCGAAAATTTTAATTTCTCTTTCGGAAGTTTTCTTTTCAGTAAATACATTAATACAAGCGATAAGATTTGAATTTTATTTGTAAAGATAATTAAACTGCAATTAGTTGTTTTGTATCTTCGCGTTCACCAGTTAAATGTTCATTAAATGAATGAATGATTAAGATGAAGTTTTGTTAATTGTTATTGCGAAAAATTATTATTAATTGAGGAAGATTTGGCGAATATAGTTTCGTGAAATTCTACTGAAGTTATGGGAGCTTATATCGGAGATAGATCGAGTAGTGAGTCGAAGATTCGCGAATATTTAAATGGGCAAAAAGGAAACGTTCGAACAGGAAACTACATGGTCTCGACCAGCCATTTATTTCATCATAAGCGTGGGCACGCCCTTGCTGCGCTCATAATGAACGTGATTCCGTGGTCGATAGTATCGAAAAGCAATTTCGTCAAGCCCTGTCTCTGGAACTTGTTCTTCTCGTGAAACGTTGATATTAATGGTACGAACAGACACGCTTCGTTTTGGACTATGTGTTTCTGTTGATTCTAACGTTCTTGTTGTGAGTGGTACTTCGTCCTAAATATCTGAGATTCGTGAATCTCGTAATCTACTCTAATCGCACATTTTGCAATATTTAAGCGACCAAAACGAAACAAGACTTTAATATTTTCCGTGTACCATGTAATACAAATTCTTTCAGATGGATAATAAAACTTTTAAGTGGTACTTATAGTCTTTGAGGCTGTAATTTTTAGTGACTAGTATTTAAGGTCCTTCGAGCTTAGGAAATGTGTGTTGCATTATTATTGTAGCAACTACTTGAAGCGTGATTTTGATAGGTTCTGGCGAAATGTATGATATAGCATGGAAACTTGAATTTTACAAATTTAAAAGTCTTAATTTTTAGCATCATCTTAAATGGAGCAGTTAATCACAGTTCTATTTGTATCGTCGACGTTGTCTACGAGTCTCCCTTGAAAAGGAAGTTTAATATTTGTCTTCTTATGAAGGAATCCGTTGGTGTTTATGTGTATACAGTGCGTGTGTCGTATATTTAGAGGACAGTGGTGTGTTCTGTAAGTTTACAGTTCGAAACCCTTATGTATTTAACGTCACTCTGTTTACAACTTCCGTACGTGCGTTGCAAACACTTGAAATCCGACGTCTGCCTAAATGTATAGTAAGTTAACATTTTAATCCCTCGAATTCTAAATTCTAAATTATTAAATTAGTCTACATGTAGGAATCTAACGTTTTAAATGCTACGCTCGCTTGTAGTTAAATAAAAGAACGTAAAAAGTAATAGGCTTCTAATTCCCCCCAAATATTAACAAAAATTAAAATTAACATACTAATTTAAATTTAACACCTATGTGTAGAAATAACTTGAGTCCTAAGTACTAAATTCTTTAACTATGCCATCTAAATTATAAAGATACGGATTCTTCTCCTTAGAAATGGCATTCTTGTTCCTATCCAGATTACCAATTTTCCTTTAACCATAGCTGCAAATAATGAAACACAATGGCACGAACAGCTGGGACAAGTTTAAGAATTTCTTCGACAATCCAAGCGAAAAGAATTTCCCTGTGTAAAACCAAGGGTACCCAACATTGTTCTCGGAAATATTTCAATTGTTTCTCAGCAAAGCAAGTAACACGGCAGCTATAACGTTCCGCCTGCTCGTGCAAATAATGATCAAAGAACAGTTGCGTGTACACGATGCGATGGCAGAATCGCCACTGTATAAACACTACTGCTAGACGTGACGGCAGTTTGCGCAAATACTAAGTCCGCAACCACAAACCTTTTTCCTACTTTCTTATAACCTGAACCTACAACGTCTTTAGTGAACGAGTTACACTAAAATTTCTAGTAAGGAGCTCTAGTATCACTCATTCTGAGTAAAATTAATTTTCAGCCTACCAATCTACTCGTTCTTCCTATCGTCAACAACTTAACCTTAAGTTAAGCAAAGCTGGGACGAGTTGGGGGTTATTGGAATACAAATGTATTCTATTTAGAAATTAAAATTCTAAGGATCCTTACAATTCTTGGAAATCTTAGAAATTATTCTAATTATTTAAAAAAAAAAATCTTCGAGTAAAATGAAATTATTCGAGAATAACGAATAACTTTTTATTCGAATAATGCCCAACTCTGCTTCACGGAGATAGGACCTTACTTACGACTATCACTACTTTAAAAAAATTACAAATTTTAGCTCACAAAGAGCTCAAACACTAATTCTACAAAAGCTTATTCTAAGAAGTGTATGACCGAGGTTATATGTCAAAATGGACCTAAAAAAAATACCCTACATTTCACTCAATACCTTTTCCTTTTGTTACATAGTTAATAATGGCGACAATGAAGAGACATCGTTTCGGCAAACACCACATCTTCTATCTTTCGTGCAAGAAGCGTACTGGATTTGATCGGGACGTTCGAGGGTCCAGGGGTCGGGGTTCAAGGCGATCGCCCTTGTCACGGTCAAGACTCGCATTCCCTTAAGTACCCCAGGAAGGGCCTGGTGGAGCCTCCCTCGAGCCACGAGTACTCCGAGCACGCACGTACACGCCGACAGTGTTACTTTGCATGGCCCGCGCGAGCGGCATTCGAGCACGAGCAAAACAGCAGGCACGCAGAACAAGAATGAAATTATTTCGAGCGGCTAGCGGTGATTTGCTTGCCCGCGGCTCGGTAAAAATATTAGCTACACGAGAGTCGGTGCTTTATGCGGGGAATATTTTAATCGTTGTTAGATACGCCGCGAGTAATTCTTTATATCATACCGCGAGTAAAAGCAATCGATTGTTACCGCGACCAGGGACTGCTGATCTTCTCGAGTACACGTTGAAGCCGTTTGCTTGTTGGGTAAGGGCGAACTTGGGAGTATTTAAATGTAGGCGGCATTTCGCAGGTTGTGAGAGGAGGGAAACTTACTGGAATGGTTCCTGTTGTAAGAAGATATCTTTTGGGAGAGGATATTTTTGGGTCACTGTATATGTGACGAGATGGAATTGAATATTTTTTGTTAGGAAAATTTAGTCTTCGAAGTCTAAAGATTACGGGCATGTTTTGAAAAAGTTGTTTGAAGCTATATCTTTCTGCCACTAGTGTAATCAGATAAAATTGAATCTGTGTTTAGGAAAATCTCAGCTTCGAAGATTTTCTAATTACATATTGGCATATTCGGGGAAAATTGTTAAAAGGTGCACGTCTCTTAACATTGTATATTCTATAAAACTGAGTCTGAAAACCATTAAGCACACGTGCACCTAGTTAAAAATTTTCAAAATACAGCAGTAAATATTGTAAAATTACAGTAACCTACCATAACTCCTGCATAAAACTGATTCGAAATTAGACATTAACTTTGGTGCCAAAAAGCTCCATTTTCAACGATCTCAATCTCACAAACAAATTCTACACTTTCTCCACTAAATGCACATGAAATCGACGATTTTTCCACGTCACTTTTCCCAGAACTTACCTAACTCTGAAATAAAAAATATTAATCCAGATTCTTCACTTACATTTTCATGAACAACTACTCCTCCCTCACCCCCTTCGCAGTGCCACGAATAATAAATCACCCAGTATGTGCTCTGATTGGAGAGAGCGCTACCAACGAGTGGTGATTGTGAAGAAGACCGAGATTCTCGCGAAGGCCAATATCAGGAAACGTTAATATATTACAGCACGAGCCGAGATAATAGGGGCGTTTGTACGGGCATAATTAAGATAAAAAGTCGCGCTCCTACTGTGCATCGGTGAGCAATCAAGACGCGAAGGGCTACTGGCCGTTATCTAAACGTCCAGGCGGTTCTCGCAGAGGGATCATTAATTTAATTAGTTTCGGCGAAAGGGCGAATTTAATCGTTCGACGTGAATGCTCCTTGTTCGCCTGCGCTACTTTTCAGCCGCGAAGAGATCTGCAGGCTGCAGTAAAGCTGTTACCCTCGAAGAGCATTCGCGGAGGAATCAGTGCATTTAAAATTCGTTCCAATCATTCTTAAACTCGTGACGATCGTTAAGAAGCATTTAGTTGCGTCGTTAATTCTGTACAAGTCGTGTAAAGTACACGTCTACAAATTAAATGAATTGATACGATGCTTGGGAATGCTAGTAATTAAAGGTTAAGACGAACCCATTTGCCCGGGAATGCAGAATGTTCTGAGAATTAATAATCGGTAATAATTACTTATATAAGTAAATACGTGACTACTTAGATCGATCTTTTTAAGAAATTAATTCTAAATTACTCGGTGCAGCTTTTCTATTGTTAGTGGGCGAAGAATTGCGGAGGAGATTATGAAGGTAATTAAAATGAATTTGTAAGATATGGATTTTGATATAAAGCGTGCGATTTATGTGCTTCCAAGTTGGAATGCTTGTGCAACGCGTCGAACGTTTCAATCGCAGTTTTACGGTGTTCAAATAATCCGCCGCGAGTAATTAGACCGGTAATTACGAATAAGAGATTTATAGGCTTAGTTACGATCGTCGTAATGGCAGCGTTACACAATGCGATCGCAATAAGGCGACGAAAACCGCGATGATACACAACACTATGTCGCACAATTAACCCACTTCCATTCGTTAATGCGTTATAATGATCGCGTTAGCGCGTAATTATGCACTTCGTTCCGAAACTTCTTCTAAGCGAAACGTTCGTCACTGGAAAAAAAACGAATTTGCGCGTGCTTGTAACTTCGATGTGAAGGAGAACAGCATTTGCACGATGCAGTGACGATTAACTAAATGAAATAGAAACAATGATAGAATCTACCTTTCTTGGCTGACCTAGTTAGATGTTGATAGAATAAAATCTAGCGATGAAATATACTTTAAACAATATGCAGAAGAAATCCATTACCTCTAGTGATTCTTAATGCGGAATTGTCATAGGGAATGGTTTTGGACAATCACTTAATGTTCAAGAAATTTAGTAGATAGAGACTGAGAATAATTCTACAGAAATAATTTTAGAGCCTATAAAATAATTCTATTTCATATTCGGAGCTGATAAGGGAGGCAAAGTAATGAAAGAAGTAAATGACTGTGGCATCATCAACAAATTTTTTAAAAATATTTTTCAACTAATTTGAAAGGAACTTAGAACGAGAATGCATTGTTCAATAAAAAGATGGATATTCTTAAAACGGGGGAAGTAATAGTCACTATCTACTCAGTTAAAAACATATTATCAACTTTTACTTAAACGACAGATTATTATTATTATCCTACACTATCCTAAATTCACGATAACCTGCCAAATTCTCCAAGTACGATTTTTGAAAAAAATCTCAATATTACAACACACACAAAAGTCCTTTATTTACCTATGGAATCTTAAATATTTCAACTTCTTTGAAGATAACGAAACTATTACGTACACAAAGACAGATACTAATCTCCTGCTTAAAAAACATATTACATTAGAACTTTCCCATAAGAAACACTTCTGTGCCCTCTCACAAACACTACTCAAATTCAAACACTCCCCATCTTCCTCCATCCGCCACCAACCACCTCTACCTCTGACAACTATTTAAATTACACGCATGAGCCACAAAAGTGTCTCCTATACAAAGCCCCTTGCAGGACGTTGCCCCAAAGCTCCACCACAATAAAGTCCCTAAAAAACTTTTAATATATTCGCGTCATTTAATCGATCCATATCTTCCTCATTTCCCAACCGCGGCACATAAACGAGAAAATGCTAAATTTGGCGCGAGCTCCATTACTCATCAGTGCTTCACAGGAAAATTAATAATATCCATCTTACTTTATAGTAATCACCCTATCTCCTCCTCTCGTAATCCCATTTCGCGTGGAAGAATGTCGTTTCCCGGATACTCGGCACCTCGCCGACCGTCCAGCGCGTGGATAGTAAAAGCAGCAACAATAATAATAATACCCACTTGAAAGGGGATGCAGTCGCAGGCTTGCACCAGTCGTTTCTCAGGCATTAATATCAGGCGTAAAGAGAAACGATCGGCCCGATTAGAGGAACAGGAAGCGGTACATGGGCGGGCCGGCGAGTGCCGCCTCGATCTCGGTATCTCGAAGATCCGATCGGCGCGCGGGGCTCGCGAGATCGATCGCGTTCCAGCGACCCCCGGTGAACGTTAATTATCGCGCGTTATTCTTATTGATCGTTTTGCGAGGCGCTCGCGCGGCTGGCCGTCCGCGCACGCGGGATTAAAAGTGACACTTTCGAACACGTTTTTCGGAGGGACGGGAAGAAAAGGGAAACGGTCGCGACAGAAACGATTTTCCGCCGGTTGACGCAGTTTATATTGATCGTCGATTCGCCGCCAAGATAAAATTGCACTTGATAAATGCGTCGATTAAAGTTCCACTGTGGGCATAGGTGAAGAGGCTGATAGGGGCTGATGAAGTGAGGAGATTGGTTCAGTTCAAGAGTTCTATTTTGTGTGGATTTCTATGTGATGTGAGCAGTGGTGGTGAAAAGAAAGTTTAATTTAAATTGTGAACGGTGGGATAAGTTAGATGGTTCTATTTGAAAGAATTATATGTTGCAATTTATATCCTGAGTGGGACTGCTAAGATAGACCACTGGTATCGATAGGCATAGGTACATAATAGTTGTTAATGTATCCTGCAAATTCTAAATAAACGTAGCTTTACTATTTTATCTTCATATTCATCAGTATACAACCCAAACATTTCCTTCTAACTTTATTTCCCTCGTTACCAAGTTAATTCTTCCCCAATTTCAGGATGTATCGGACGTATAATATTAGACAAAAGTATATGAAATTTGATAGTAAATAGTAAATCTAGATGTAAGGAACTCGAACGACAGTTGCAGTCTTATTTTTACTCCGAGAAAGGTACTTTTCACTTTACAAATGCTTTTTCTGCTAAACTTTTGCCAGTGAACATGCTCTGAATTCACAATTTTCTCAAGTTATAATTTATTTCTTTAGAACGGTGTAGTGAAAACAATTGAAACTCGGCAGATATTTTCATCTATCGATATACTACACATATACAAAAAAATTGAAAACGTACTATTCCTTCAACATTTTTTCAGCTATTTTATCTGTCAAAATCGTCTATTTCCATAACAGTATGTGTAATATCAGTGAAAATTAAAATCGTTATAACTCAGTGGCAAGATTAGTGAATTCGTTTAAATTTTTTGGAGAACATCAGAAAGATTAAAAAGAACAATCTCACAAATGTTCATCAGCTTAATTCCATTTTGAAGATAGGTCCGATACATCCTTAACCGGCAACGTACAGCAAAAACCTCCAGGGTCAATTTTACCCAACTAGTCAAAAATACTAAACAATTTTCAGCCCCAGAACAAAACGTCAAACTTCCCTAATCCCTCACAAAAAAAAACGCACAACCAGTCGCGTTCAAGTTCAAGAACACCGTGTCACCAATGCCTCACACATTTCTCGCCTCTACGACCGCGTGACCATTATTACTGGCATGGAAAAGAATCGATAGGCATCGAGAATGCTTTTGATCGCGTTGGGGCCGCGCGAAAAGGGCGCGTTCGTGTTGTACCCCGCGCTGATTCGATGCGGTTGCCGCTAAATATAAAGCAAAGAGCTGGGAGGTGCGGAATGTCCTGACACTTAATATTCTTGGAGCAGGCGTGCATTTTACGAGGCCGCTGGGATACGTCGGAATTTTCAACAATATTTTAAAAGACCACACAGCCAGCGCATCCGTCGGCGAAAACGGAGCGAGGACGTGTCTGTCCCCTCCTCCTTGATGCCAGTCTGCTTAAAAGGATACGATTTGTCATGATAAGACGGAGAAGACAGTTCTATCGACTTGTACGATGATTTCGTGATACACAAAACTCCTTCGGAGTAAAACGATCTTTTCCACAGGTGTGTTTGATGATCGATTTATTACTATCTAAATTGTGAGAAATAGTGATGGAATAAGGAAGTATTTAAAGAAAATAACTAAGTAGTTTACGGTTATTTTCCCGGTATTATTTTACCTTCGGAGTCAATACTGGAAATCCTGTTAAATGACTTGAACCACGATAACGGTATATTCATCTTATATTCGAAGAAAGCAGTAATATTGGTAATGGAGGTGGAATCGTCTCTAATTAAAGGACCTACAGACGCTGAGATTTGTCGTACGTCTTGTACGATAATTTGCAGGAGGCATCTATCCTTCTATAGTTCAATGAATATAAATAATCAACAAGAAGAAATATCTGCTAAGCAGTATACCTATACGTTTCTGTGCTAGTAATGTCGAAGATAAGATAGAGAATTTTTGCAATGCTATTATTCACAGAAGATTCCTCCGAATCATTCAGAAAAAAAGATAAAATGGCACAAGAATCGAGTTCCAAAGAGAAAACATATATTTCCATATGAGACTAATACATGACCTGTGTGCCTTCAAACCCTATTTCAAATACATAAAGAAATATTCGACACATTAACGGAACGAGTGACAATAGTAATAAAACTGAAATCGTGTGAACCGAGGCTAAAGTGCTCTCCAATTAGTCGCCGAACACTCGCCCACATTGCAGTCTATCATCCGCGAAGCAAATCAGTCGTATGAAAGCTAGCAGTGCGAAAAATCGTAACGCTTGCGAGCCAATAATACCGTCGCGGGAAACGAGGGTCCACCTTCAAATCTGGCTCTTAGAAAAGGACCGCTGAGATCAGAGGGCGATGGGGGAGTCTCGATCAAACGGGGCAGATGTTGATGGAGCGGACGCGAGACGTTCAAGGCTTCAATCGAATAAAAAGGAAGGCTGAAGGGCACGGAAGTTATTAGGGACATTATACATACACAGGAACGACCCTGTGGATGCTTAGGAGACCATCATGGTTGGGGACGTTATTATATTGTTTAACGCGCTACGCGGAATACCATAGGATGACGTGGGCGAGAGGAAGCTCGATTAATTAGAATAGTTACGATTTATTTATCTGAGGATTTAGCAGTGCCTCATATTTCTTTGCATTAACTACCTTTCATTACTACCACTCTATTTTGTGGATTTATATCCATGTTTTGTATATTTAGTTATAATTTCAATAGTCAATTTAAACGATCTAAATCATTCCAATATTTCAAACACGTCGAACTTCTTTCAGCCCCTCTTTTAAGTACATTTAAATTACTTGT
Source organism: Andrena dorsata (assembly GCA_929108735.1). Taxonomy (NCBI): domain Eukaryota; kingdom Metazoa; phylum Arthropoda; class Insecta; order Hymenoptera; family Andrenidae; genus Andrena; species Andrena dorsata. The sequence continues at coordinate 29,825,763 of OV815489.1, forward strand.
GGTATTATTAAAATAGTTTAATTTTCTTCAACTTGAATTCCAATTACGTGGCAACTGTACTTACTCCCATTTTTTCATCTTTCCCAAAACTATTACGGTAACCCATCACTGTTCACGTTCTACCAAATTGCAGTGGATTACGACAAAGTAGCGAGAAGCTTAAAATAAATGAAAATGAAAAAATTGGCCAAGAGGTTCTCAAAAATGATGCGCTTGAGTGCCGAAACAAGTATCGCGGCGTAACTCGAAGGAACGGGCGTGGATGCGCTGCGAAGGACGGATTTCGCGCAGTGGTAATAAAAACCTCCTATCTCGATCTTTTCGAGAGCCATTGCGCCCGGGGAATTTGCATAACGTCCACGAGGCAACAAATAAACAACGATTCGCTCATGTGCATTATGCTCCGCGTGTTATGCAAATCTCCGCGCCATAACTCTGAAGCGGCACTCGTCTAAATCGTAATCTGCCAGAAACGTAATAAGAAGGCAACGTGAATTGCAAGGTGAAGCAAAAGCGAGGAGGGTGGCGTATCGACGAAAAGAGGCCCCTGATACCCTAAATAGCTAATTCGCATGGATAAATAAAGCAGCCATTGTGGGGGAATGAGAACAATGTCAACGTTATCGCAAAGAACGCGTTGAATAAACGATAGGGCTTCGAATGTTTGTTCTTCGATGAACGTTTGTGTAATGAAACGTTTGGAAAATAATTGTACTTGGTAAATGCTTAGATTCTACAGGGTGATTCAAAAGAGGAGTTGGACATTTTTAGAACCCAGTGGTTGTGTAAAGAGATGGAAAATCTTTAATGAATGTAGGTCCAGAATGTGCAGATGGGATCTCTAGATACTAATCCTCCTGGTTGTGACTGCCTGGTCAGCTAATGATTTCGGTATATTTATTACCGACTGACAATGTACATGATGTATTCACTACGATACTTTCGAAAGACTACGCATATCTTTTCGATAAGTAGGTGGAATTTGCATTGACATAGAAGGGAATCACTGTAGGGTAACACAGAGAACCTTTCATATCTCAATAAGAATCAGTATTAAGACATATGATAATTACGACTGTTTTACTTGCTTAGATGAGTATCGCGAGACCTGGGGCCATTTTTACATTACACTGTCCGGAATGGTACTGATCACAAGTTTCTTATTTCTTTCAATCGTGCATAAAGCAACTTTGCATTTAAAGACAGTAGCTCTCAAGTTTGTTTATGTAAATTCAGAAGAATAACCAATTTTAACATTCGGAATTTAGAAATCAGAATTACAGCAATTGATCCAGGATTTTAATAGGAAAGCTACGACCAAACTTAGGTGAACAAATGTGTGAGTGACTATATCTAAAACACTAACAATAAGTGTCTCCTGTGAAAAGACACTAAAACTAATCAAATGAAATAAACCTAGATTCGCTATCGAATAGTTACGAAACATATTATATGAATTAATTGTATAAACCACAGTGTACTATTTGCATATTTTTGATTTCCAATGAAGACTAACCAATAACAACCTAAATATCCTCGTCGTTCATTAACTTAAAGAAAATCTATTCAAACAAACATCGATTCATACAAAACATTAATAATCGTTACTCGTATATGTATGTATAATCTATTTTAATTACGAACTCAAAAATTCATTCAATTGTATACTCAACCACTATTCACAATAAACCTTCGAGTAATGCCCAACTCTAGTCATCACCCAGCTAGAATACACGATAAAAAATCAGAAGCCGTAGAACTCACCGTGCTTGACGTTCTGCCTAAATCCGCGTGCAGCGTGCGCGTCGTTCGGATACCAGAGTGCCAGCAAGAGCACGAGGAGCATTCGTCGGGGCATCGTCGACATCGTCGGCTGGAGCACTTGGCCGGCCATGATTCACGAGAATATCCGCGATTCGCGATATCGTTGGAACAAAGGCAACCATTCACGCACACGCGAACCATAAATCAGCGGGAAATCGAATTTCGCGACTGTGCAGTCCCCCCGGATCGGCGCGGGGCGATCGTTCGCGCGACGTTTCACGACCTGCACCCAATTCGCCTGTAGGATCGCCGCGGATCGCTGGCTCGCACTATTATCCCCGTATCTTCTCTTCCCATCGACGTCGATGTCATTTCTCGTCACGCCGCCACCACCACTCGCGGTCCACTCGTTCGAACACCGTGCGGATTCATTTTCGCGCCGTTCACCGCGCTGGAACGTTCGTCGGGGACGCGCGACCGTGCAGCTTCACTCGTGCGCGCGCAGCCGAGCCAAGCGACCGCCCAGAAGGACCACTGGGGCGACCGTGGCACCGTTTAAAAATCAAACGAAATCGACGAGCGCGTTTAACGATCCGAACTATTCACTTGACCCTGTCGAAAAGCACCGCGGTGTACGTTCACCCTTCGCCCGACATAATTCGCGGCTACGCTCCGCGATTACAGAGATTTGAATACCCCGCACGATTATTCCGCCCGTCGCTCTCCACTTGTTTCTGCGCGCGACAAAGGGGTTTAGAGGCCTTCGTGCCGGTTTTAGAAACCTGTCCTTTTCTCGCAAGCGCGGATCGTCACGGCGCAGATTCTTTTCCTGCTTCTGGTGCGCGCGTCTGCAGCCCGTGTCGGACGCCACCCACCGAAAACTGGTCCCCACGCGAGCCACGAAACCGTACCGAAAGAGGAGCCGGGACGCGTAAAATGGAATACGAACGGTATGAGCGCCGCGAGCCAACTGATTCCGTGACCAGCCACCACCTAGTAGCGCTCTTTGTCAACCCCCCACCGCTTACCCCATGCGGTCGCCCCTCTCTCTCTCTCTTTCTCTCGCGCTACCCTAAGCTTGTGACAGGTAGGAAGGGCTACCTGACGTATATACGTGACCGATCGGCCGATCTTAATTTCCACGAAATTTCTCTCGGCTGATTATCCCCTCGGCCCAGGTAGCCGGGGCGAGCATGCCCGCTACTACGGATTTTACGACTGACCGAGATTAGCCTCCCCTCCACTCTCCCTCGCTGTATTTGCATTTTTAACGCCTCGGTGTCCTGTTAATCTTCATTTTGGCGGCTTTATGGAGATTGATCCTGTTTTGTTGACAGGGATATGAAAGCATAGTGGAGGATATTCGCGTTGGGATGAAGGCGAGTGACTTACATTTGGAGATTTATGTCGGGTATGAGGAGGGTCGTTTTATTTAAGGATGTTTAGTCTTTGGGAACGGGCGTGTTTGTAATTTGGATCGTTTCTGGATAGATTTGCAGAAATTTTATTCTGATTTTGCTCTTTTGGTGATTCCAGGGCCGAAGTGGACTTTTGCGGGGCCGGCTTCCAGATTTGTGTGGGGACGGAAATGAAACGCAGTTATATTGTTCAGTGCTGTGTGTAGCTTATGATAGATCTTGATGTAAATAGCTCACGTAGCTCTTAAGGGGTCTCCCTACCTTGACGGCCTGAAAAGGAGCGCGATATTTGGGATTTTTATAAAGAGGAACCCTGAAACTATATTAATTGAAAACTATATGCCTACCTATATTTGTACACATTTGGCAACATTTAAAAAAAAATGTAACTTAAAAAAACCGTACCTAAAACTTTAAACGCGTTTTGCTGAAAACGATGTTTTTCGAATTGTTTAGCATGAAATTTCAAAAATCAATCACCCGATTTACTCCAAACTTGGCATAGATCTTCAGTAAAAGTCCCATTCTCGCTGGTACTAAAACTAAGTCGGTTTTTTGCAAAATTAGACTTTTGCGACTATGCCACGAGTGTGCAGATCCTTCGAAGAAAATAAATCTTCTCGCTATATTTCAAGATATTTCACAAAACCACAGAAAAAGTGAAAACAATTAACGTAGGAACATCTCCCCGTCTTTACAGATCGCCGACCAGCCAAATATAAATTATGTAGATTATATAACTGTTACCTGCATTCGAATTAACTCGAATTTATAATCTTGTCCCCTAGCCAAGCGATAAGGAGGTATTTTACATTCACACCACATGAAATATTAAATCGACAAATGTAAAAACCATCAGGATTTACCCTGTTTCCTACATTTAAAAGACGAGGGAACGAAATGCACAACCAGACGTAGATTTTGAATGTCTCCAGTTCGCTCTTGTGATCGCCCCCGGCTACTTGGTCGCGTGATCGATCTGACACGTAGTACTACTATCGTTATACAATAATCACTATTACTATCGATTCGACCCGACGAAAATTCCGACCGTGATCACGCGCACCAAGGAGCCGTGTATTGCTTCACATTTAAAGTCAAACGCACGGATACGTCCACCCTATGTTCCCGTGCCTCCTTATCAGAACGCTGTCACGCCGAAATTCACAATTCAACCGGGCGAGCTCTCGCGGCCCCTCGCCAAGCGCATAGTCGCGGAGGGGATTCCCCTTTCCCTCGATCGGCACTCGAGATTGCGTACCTGATGGAAGCAGCACGAAAACGCGAGAGTCCCACCACTTCGTCGCGGCTAGGTGGTCTACCTTTAACTTCTGTGACACGCGACACACGCGAGCCCCGAAGAAACGCGCAACGTTCTTTGCGGCACAGCGTCTGCTCCTCCTCGACTCGCGGCTGAAACATAGGCGGTGCCGCTTCGGTAGTGATGTCACCCCCATCACGATGGCAACCAGAATAGACGATACGGCTTTTAATTAACAAACTGTCGCGTTTCCGTTTCGCGCGTTCTCGGCGCTGTCGCGCTGACATCCCAATTTTATTATTCGGTTTCGCCTTTTGTCTCTGTGCCCGAAAGTTCACGGCGTCCACGGCATTACCTCTAGTTTGTACGAACGCGATACATTCGACGAAATAGCGTTTTGATATGTAAGCGGAGCTCGGAAAGATATATAAATCGATTTGAATCAACGATCGAAGGTTTCTAGTAGACGATAAAAATCTGTGTGTACTCCTTAGCCCTTTAACCCCTTGGACGCGCGATGGCGTAACTAAAGCGTTTGCTGTGTGCATTTTGGCGTTCCCCGCACAGGTCGCATGCAACGAAAAAACGCATGTATGCATCTGTAGCACTCAAAGGGTTAAGGCCCATGTGTACCGAGTTACGCCATCGTGGACACGTTATGCTATTTAGTTGAGTTTCCAAACGCGCCGCACTTCGGCATGACGCCTACCAACTGAACGCCACAGGAGGAGAATTGAAGTCTAGCCAATGTGAATTTATACTGAAAGCAGTTTTATGAAATGCAGAATGGCCACCTTTGGCTTTATCGAAGAACGCGACACGAATTTCTTTTGCGCCATGATTCTGGGAATCTCATGGAACCGTTTTGAATTTTCAATTTTAATCGATATTCGATATGCGTGTCTGTCGAATGTTCCTCCAAGAGGTATGAAATCTGGAGAACAAGAAACGAGACTGAATGATTTTAACACTGCAGCTACTTAATTAAGTCCCATTTTTGTGATGAAGAATGACACACTTACAGCAGTGTATAATCTTCAAATTTTCAGTCAAAAGTACCACCACGACTGAAATGAAGGCCACAGAACCCAATATCATGAAAAATAGCTACAAATTTCATATGAATTATCCAGCAGAATAAACGCGAGCGAGGAATCATATTAAAAGAATTTAGAACAAAACTTGTGTACGAAGAAACTGTGCACATGATTTGGTGGCCAAGATTCTCAGCCAGGAAGACAAAATAAAAATGCTTGAAATTTGAATAAAATTTGAATCTATTTCCTAGAGTATCTGATAGGCTATCTGATTCGAAAACCATTGCATCTCGTTTCTTTTTTACCGATCTTTAAGTATCTTTTGCTCACGTCGCTCCGAGCCTCCATTCCATGCCCGATTTTTTTATTTCCGGTTGGCCTACGGCAAGGTCACGAAAGGAAATCTGCCTGGAGTCTGTTCATCGCCGTTTCTATCATAACTGGGAAATAATATGCCTCGTTCACTCTCTCTGCGCTCATCGCTCGCAACGCCCTGTACACAATGATCAACGTTTATCTCTCCTTCGATTCGAAATCCCACGAAGTGGCGCGAAATACGCATACGGGCACGCACACAGGCACACGTACACACATATGCACAGAGACGAAAATTAGCTACCCCTCGCGCGTAATGGTACAATTGTAAACGGAGCGAATCCTCTGCAACGGCTGTACAGGGTGTCGCATTTAAACCGATTCAAATGAACGTGTTTGAAATGTTTTGTGACATCGAAGAATATTTTAAATGAACGTTGAATAGTTTCAAAGCGGGCTATGATCTGGCATCAATAGAACATTCCAACGTTGTCACTCTATTTTGCTATCCGTTCATTCGCCCCTCAACTTTTCGAGCTACAAGAAATCCGCTGTAAAACCATCACGCGCCCGCTCAGCCTCAAGTATGGAACAAGCAGTTATGAGTACAAATATTGTTGATGCTCTTTTGCGATGACGATATGACGATGTATACGACCAGGTATGAACATCAACGAATGATAACGCCTCCGAAGCGCAGAGTCCCTCAGCTTTGGTCAGAGTCGAACACTCGGGTGTCGTAGAGCCTCTGAATAAAACTAGAAGTCTGGTCGCGCGAATCAACTTTATAGGAGGGGGAGAGAAAAACTTTCGAAGACGAGAATTTCGGTTACGTTTCAACGGTGGAAGTGTAAGAGAACATATCTGCTTTTCAGGTGTAAGTTAATTAGATTCGCCAGATAAGTCACTCGAGCATGACGTATTCGTTTCGCTGAAGGATGAATTTGGTTGAGGATGAGGAGAAAGACGATTGATTGGGATAACGACGTTTTCGATGAGAGTATGCCCGTGATCTCGATCCTATCAGAGTAATGGCGATGCTTCGTAACGATAGATGGTGATAGTTTCTGATAATGCTTCCCTTGTTGCGCAAGAAAGGTCGTTCACAAACATTGACTATTATTGTCCGTTTCTATTTTCCCCTTAAAGAAATAAATGTTAAATGTTACCCCAACTCGGTTAGTTATTCCCTTAGCTCCACCATCCCGCTGGTTCGTTTAATCAGGCGCGCGATCCGCCAGTGACCCGACAAACGATCCTCGTGGAGTAAATGACGATAGAGCCGTCCGTTTCATACGACAGCCGTACCCTTCTACTGTAAACCCACAGAAAGAAACACGAACTATCATTGCACACAGACGAGCAACTAATTGCGAGAGCTACCATCGGCCCGCGAATCGCAGGATAATCTCCTTTTATCGATACCAATAATATACGTTCACACCCGAGTCGATGCTTTCGTTTCGGCTCGACATGCTCCGTGAAATTACATTTATTTAAAATCTTACAAACACCCTCGCGCGTACACCTAGGGGGGCTTCAAATGATCTAGAAAATATCTTTGTAACCCACAACTCGAACGCTTCCTTCGTACGGTCCTCTCTAATTTCTATTACGAGCTTCGACACGAGGACTTCGATACGCGTGACGATACCCTAAGCGTTAATTAATTCCAACATTGTTTAAGTGATAGCCGAGTGCAGCACCTCGACAGCGTTCCAATTTGCCGCCTTCGTTCCTTTCAGGAGCGGCAAGCGACGGTCGATAATCGATACCATGCGCGTCTCGTCGAAATCAATACTAACGAAATCTATGGTGTGCAAGCCCGATTTCTATGTAAGTTTCTGTCTAACCGCCGATCGATACACACATTCCCGACTATATCCACGGTTCAAAAGCTTACAGAAGTCTTCTTTAACAACTGCAGCTTCGGTCCCTTTACATTATATTATGTTATTTTATTAACATTCTTCCCCGCGAGAGCGTGGACCTGAAATTATGAAACCATGAACCACATTATGTTAGTAATAGTGTAGTGTGTTTCAGAGTACATATTATGTAAAATAAATCATGTAACCCCATCAAAGAAATGCATCAAATAAATATATCATGTAAACCCATCGAAGAAGTACACGAAATAGAACAACTCATGCAAAAATCCACGAAGGAATGTGTGAAATAGGACAGATGATGAAAAACAATCGAAGAAATCATTTAAAAAGGAAGAGAAATTGGTTTTGGTCTTGGCAGAATAATAACATTTTGAATGGCTTTTTACGAACCCGAAAATTTCATCGGCACCAACCGAATAAGCTAACCTAGGTCAGGGGGCCGAAGGACCAGGACTTGGAACCCTGACAAGGTCCCCAAGAAGTCCAGTGGGTCCAGGTCCTAGCAACTATAACGTTACCATTCAGAGGTACACCTACGTGTTTAGGATTTCAAACTTGTAATTACTTAAATAATTTGTCAGAAACTTTGAAAATAAGCTTCGGACCGAGACACATTCCACGGTCTCCTGATCCTTTATTTGTTAATAACGCAAATTTAAAGCAAACTATGAAGTTACCATCTAGATTCTAGAGAGACCTACGTATTTAGGAGTTTGCGATTTGTATGGGAAATATGACACCAAGATTGCTAGTGGAGTATTTTTTTTAATATTATTAGAGAAATAAAATGTAATTGTAGGAGAAATATTTAGAATCCAATCTGGACGAATGGAATAAAGATTAACGAAGATAAATGATCGCAGCCAATCGGCTCGTATTACTTGTCACTCAATCTGAAAATAAATACATACAACAATTGACGAAGTTTCCAATGACAAACACTCGATTCAAGGTTGGCAGGTGGTGGTAGGAGAAGGAGGATGGTGCAGTCACTTAGGGCTGCTAGAAAAAATGATCAGTAGCCAAAAGGGCAGCTGATCATTGTCCATTCATTAGTGCAAGAAAACCGTGAGTGGACCGTTTCTTTCTTTCGCAACGCTAACTTATTACAGACTAAAATCAACTCCCGAGCATAGTCACTAGGACTTTGGACTACTCGCAGCACTAATTTCTCAAACAACTTCAAAATTCCCGGATGGTGCTTCATTACTGAAAATTCTACTATACTCGATACAAATCCCGAATAGCAAATGAAAAAACTCCCAAAGAGCTACACTACTCTAACAAATATAAAAAGCTACAGAGAACCACTAATTGGGTGGTTTCATTTTTCGCACCACTAATAAAAATTCAGTGCACCAGTGTCTCGCAATGCGCAACTCTAACTTTAATTCGTTGCAGCCTTCCTGAAGGCTGTGTGGAGTCCTATGTGCAGCAAAGCCAGCTGCTCGGGACTCCTTTTCCCCAGGAACATGTCTCTCGACATGTCCCAGGGAGTTTCGGGGCATTGGGGTCTCGCAACTCTAAATACAAACGCGACCAGACATCATCGCAACACTAACTCAAAAAAATATTAAGTATCAAACTAGGACGAGTAATAAAAAAAACGCGATCAGTCGCATCGCAACTCTAATAAAAAGCGTACCACGAATCAAAAGTAATAAAATGAACCAAACTTTAGTAACTCCAATTCAAAATACAAAAACAATCGCGACTCTTTTTGCGGAACACTCGACATTCATTCGCAACGCTATATGTATGCTGGAACCAAACGCGGGGAATACTCGATTCGCAACGCTAATTCAAACCGTAATCAACATTTAGTCGCAACACTAACTGGCCCCGTAATCTTCTTCGCAACTCTAATTGAAAACGCGGTGTGCTCAATTTCAGGGGGGGGGGGGGGGTGTCGATGGGTCAACCTATGGCCAACCAAACTACTACTACTACAACTACCGGCGAGCATAATGGCAAATATATACCTTAGAAGAATGACCCTGCACCCGAGAATGCAGGACCATTCTTCGTAGCCCACATGATGTGGCCTTTTTTCTGGCCGGGCTATATTCGGCTCCTTGGTCACTTCTTGCGTCGGGGGTCCGTCCTTCTGAAAGTTCTGACCGCGACCAGCGACAATGTGCAATGTCTCACTGGCGTCAAAAAGTCGACATAGCGAGTCTAGAAGCGAGGGCATACCCCACTCGCGCTAGTTTGGTCGTCGACTTTTCTCACAAATTTCCTGAAAGCAGGTCATCGCGTGGGGGAAAATGCGATACGACGCAGAGAATACGACGATCTGCCCCGGACCTACCTACTTATATTTAAGTCACACATTCGTACCAGAAGGTAAGTTACCTACCCTACACAACACCTATATTTAAAAAATGGCAAAACAGTCTCTCAAACACAATCATCAGTCAACCCACTCCACGATACTCAAGCATTTCCGCCCGGGTGCAAAAGCCTACACTAGAGAGACCGTCCCGGGACGACTCCGTCACCCGAGCTTGGCCACAATCACACTCTAATAAGTACGTACCAGTTTTCACTGAAATCGGCTGGCAAACGCAGTGACCATTGCGTGTAAGTATGATTTACATAGAAATTAATTATTTTCGATTTCAAACAATGGATTACTCGATAATGCGTATTGTACGTATTAGGTACATACGTCAATCGTTATTACTTTCTCGTTTAATTGTACGAGATTGATTAAGTTTCATATTCCAAGATTATTTACTAGAATGATCATCGGGTGCAACAAGGAATATGATACATTGGTATCGTTATTACCATGAATAATAATATAATGTTATAGTTTCGTTAACATGATCTTTGATAAGAATCTTTCACCGCCGCAACTTCCACCGCCTAACCACACAAACACACACAGGTGGAAGATGCGACGTGCACGATACACTAACGCAATGCCAGCCGCCAAAATTTAATTATTTAGTAACGAAAGTCATCGTGCCCCATTGCCTTCACCCACCGAAGTAGCGCCTGGGCACGTGGATGAGTTAAAAGGCAATAGGTACGGAAAGATATCCTGAAAATCCTCAACTAGAAAATATGATTAGTCTGTATAGTGTCTAGCACGCTAGTATTCTTTCATTTTACATTATTAAGCAAAGTGACTCGACTTTCAACTTGTGAATAGTATAAAGTTTGATAAATAAAAAAGGACTCTACTTTAGATTGCACCAGTAAGAAAAATCACTCTACTCGACATTTAATTAGCAAGAAAAAAGACTCTAAAATTGAATTATTAAAGAAAATTACTCTAAATCATCAAGAATTTACTTTAAGAATTTAAAACGAGCGATTCCATCGTCAAAGTAAATTTCATATAAATCAAGAAAGTATGTTCTCATACTAATTACTTTGAATCTGAAATTTGCTCACCCTCAATTATCTTCTTGCACATGGAAATTAATTATTCTATTGTGTATGCAAACGAGTGACCTTTATAAGAAAGGAATTACACTTTTATGTCTATTATCATCATTTAGAAATCAAGTTACTTTTGAACATGTAGAATCAGAAAAATAAAAGAAATTCAAGTCATTATAATCGTCGCAATGACGAAATCAGAGGGCATCCGATTTTTCCTCTACATATTAAATAAAAATGATCGTAGCTGTGGAGTCTGAGAGTATCAAACTTCTTCGCTACATGAAAATTAGCATTCCGCCGTATTGATATTCATACCAATACCTTCTGAGCTGCTATGCACCTTTATGTGCATTATTTAATAAATATCTACATCAATGTATGATCAATGATAAACATTCGCGTTAGGAACCGTTTATCCTGGAAATTATGATTATAATTTGATTCTATTGAAAAGACGCGGTGTACAAGAAGACCCTAGCCCTCGTCTAATAAGTACATACACAGCCAAAATGTTACAATTCACGGGCATGGTTACCATACCCGCGGTCATTATGCTCGCCATAGCACGTATACAACCGGTCACTCGTGTCGATTCGGACCAAACGTCCTACGACATGATTGAGTGACCAGAGGAACCATAAAGCATGCGCACTCACATTTCGCTGTGCCCCGGAGACGGAGACGCCAACACCCCTGCTACTGATCAGGGGAAGTCATCGAGCTCCTCAGAAGTCATCAAGCTGCTGAGAAGAAGTCGTCAGGCTGCTCAGCTGCGCCCAAACTGGAACGAAGGAACAGAACACGATTACAATTTGTTTCCAAAGTTACGATTGTTTGAACTCTGATGAAGAATCGCGAAGCAATTCTAAAACTAACGAAATTTTTTATAATTTAGACATTTTAAGAACAAATTAACAAAATTTTTTCTTAAAATGTCTAAATGATAAGATGTTTCGTTAGTTTTGAATTGCTTGGTGAGTCTATTCTAAAAATTAATTTTTTAAATTTTTTCTTTTTAAAATATTGAAGAATGAACTCTACTTAAAAGGAATTCAATGAAATGCCCAGATACTTACATCTTTCCATTAATATTCAGCGCACAAATCTCCTCTTCAGCTGACGGACTGACTCTAATTTCCGACAACGACTTTCGCTTTCAAAAGTAAAAAAAAAAAAGAAATAGTAGACTACCAACGCGCCCGAAAGATTCTAGTCTCGCGATTCGAAGATGAGAGCAGCGACGCTCGTGAAAGAATACAAATTGCGTAAAAACACTGACTCTACTCTCGCGTATCCCGAAATTGTTAACGACGCTCCACTATGAGCAACTGTGCTCTTCAAAACGAAAAACTTCGTACGTCATAAACACTGACTCTATTTGGTCGCATTGCACGCGGCCACAATCTCTGAAAAATAAGTAGGGTGGATAGGAGCGTGGGGTGGGTGTGGTTTCGCCGAGTATTTGTCACGAGGAAATATTATTTTTCTTGGAACCGGCCAAGGGACTTTCACTCCTTGTTATTTAGAATACAAGGTGTGATGCGAAAATACAGAATGCTCGCTCGATACGAGCAGCTTTTCATTTCACACGATATTATCCCAAATATACTACTTCAGAAATAATTATTACATTTAAATGAATCATAGTAGTGGCTTTCGTCATTAAAGTTGTAAGCACGTTCGTGTTATTCGAATAATACTTCAAAATATATCACGATCTTTATAAATATCCAAAATTCATGGCAAGAATCAAAAATCGTTAATTATTCATGCTTGAATAGGATGTCCTTGATCAACTATGCAGTTTCTGTAGATAAAGAACAAAACTTGCATCCAAAACCGAACGTAAATGCAATTACAACAGCTTCATAGAAATAGATTTTTAAAAATCATTGAAATAACATTGAATTCTGCGTAAACGCGACCGAAATGCAATAGAATTCAATCATTCCAATATTTCGCAAACATCTACTGACGCCATTTTAAAACTTTTAAACAAATCTGATAGAAATTATTCAATTTAACATAATTCAATCTTTTCCCATTCGATCCCAATATTAACCGACTGCAAAAGTACCCATCACCCTCACGCCAACAATGTTTCAATAAAATAACGAGAAAAATATGCATACCACACGTATTGTAATCTCCTTTTCCAAGGAATGACCAGACGCCATCCCAGCACAGTTCAAATTAACCGTCAAAAGTGTCATGGCGTCGGCTGCCCTTTGGTTTCAATTCCAGCCTCAACGTCTGTAACCGAACGATGCAAAAAGTTTGAAACAAAAGCATTAAAACATTCGTGAGGCAATTAAACATCAAATAAACTTGAAATATGCCCGACAAGGGATGTAATTGAATACCGAGACACGATATGTGTGCACTAAATGTGCAGAAATATCGGTAAGGCAACGAAGGGAATACGCGACGAACATCTAACGGTTTTCTCGCGATATTTAATCAATTTCGAGACGAAACTGATTACTGGTAGCAGCAAGTGACTATAAAGAGTAAAGAAGAAGACTAATAATGATTCGAAGTACTAATTATGACGATATATAATGTATGCGTACCATTTACATACGCAGCTATCGAAGCGTCTTAACTCAACGACGTCCACGGAACGAATGACCCCCGCGCCGCGTCGCTGTACCTCGCGAATATTAGCTGGGGGGGGGGGGGGGCAGAGCAGGCAGGCAGCAGGCCTCGCGACGTAATACACGCGTACGTATTTTCGAAGTGTTGGGATATCGTGGCCGAGCCGTCTAAACAGAGGTGACTTTCAAAGCTAGCATCGTTCAGTCATAACAAAAGTCGTTTCTACGCACACGTTCTACTAACGGTAAAATAGAAATATTACGCGTGATATATTTCCTTCATTTATAAAATATCTAGCATCTACATACAGGAGTGTACATTAATTAAACTACCACCTTTAGTGGCGTTATCGTGTTTTCACGTCGAGGAGCTTGTACTTTGTAAAGTCGTCACATGTTCAGCAATTCAGTGCACATTTAAAAAGGCCGAGTAGCTGTTAATCGTTATTTCGTCCAACTTGCAGATGAAGATGCCATGTATCGATTTGGTGACCTGAAGATGCACAGAGGCGACGAACTGAACCAAGGATTTGGCTTTTCTTACACTTCAGTAAAATGCGTATGCGAGGTCCCACCATTGGTAACGTGCCGCCAGATCTCGTTCGATGGTGGCAATGACTATTTAGAGGTGGAAATGGAGGGTGGAGACTCTGAAGATGCTGAGGTGTGAAGACGAACCTTTCACAGATTAGTGAATACTCACAGTCTAATACATTTTTTTAAACCAAATCAGTCTGTGATGTTGCTACCTCGACTCTAACTTAGCGTTTTTAGCTTGATTTTAATGTAGAGAGTATAGAGTCTTATGTACACTTGGATTCAAGGCAAACTCGTGTGATCCATCTCCTTTATATTCCTTCTCCTTTATATTTCTTCTCCTTTATATAAAATTAAGAAATCTTACAAAATAGAACAATTTGATAATGGAACAATATTCCGTTCCCTTCCTGATTAATTATCACTAAATTCCCATTTGAATTTAATTATGTGTATCGTTTCAATTTAAAGGTAAAATAAATGATATAAAAGCTGTTACCATGGCTCGTGCAATTCACACTCCGTTTCCTGGTTCCATTTTTTTAATTTTCAATATTTCTCATTTAATACAGATTACACAAATTTTTAAATTTTCTATTTTAGACAACTACAATGGCTGATTTTAAACTTACAATGCGCATATGATTTTTGTAAGGCGCTCTGTTTGAAGCACAATAACTCCAGATATAACTTTTATTTTTGCATACATTTTTTTTTCATTTTCTCTAACGATTGACAAATGAAGCCATAAAAGTGGAAGTAAATATATATAATGGTTTTGTTTTAAAAAATTCGCAAAGTTCGCATCATTTTTCGTCCGTCAAGGTAGGAAGACACCTTAATATGTTAAACGAAACAGGGATATTAATTTGTGTTACTACTATTACCATTTTAGTCTAAAGGTATTAAAGTATCGAGTTTTGATCGTAATTCTTTGATATCAAGCTTGTTAGGTAATATAAAGTTGGCGTGTGATTTTTCTACGTTTTAAAAGTTATAATTAATTTAGTCTCCTGCGTGTACACCATGCATCTATTTCAAATAATTTTTATTTACTATTTCCGGGATATAAGCAACATTGAACTTATCTTTTAGCGAGTTAAACAATTTTATTTAAAGAACTATGGAATGAGTATGCAGACCCTTCGGAGAAAATAAATGTACTCGCTATGGTTCAAGATATTTCACAAAACCACAGAAAAAATGAAAACAATTAACGTAGGAACATCTCCCCGTCTTTACAGCTCACCGACCAGCCAAATATAAATTATATAGAATATATAACTCTTACCTGAATTCGAATTAATTCGAATTTATAATCTTGTCGCGTAGCCAAGCATAAGGAGCTATTTTACATTCACACCACATGAAATATTAAATTGACAAATGTAAAAACCACCAGGATTTACTCTGTTTCCTACATTTAAAAGACGAGGGAACGAAATGAACAACCAGACGTAGATTTTTAAGCATTTTTTTACTAAAGAAACATATTTCAATAACGAACACACACGGACAAATCAGTGGTCGAACTAAACCATACAAGATTAGGTACTTCTCTATTTCATCTTTGCCTCTAGAAGGTTACAATGCTTTGGTTATCTTTTTTTTTTTTGGTTTTAGGTATATAGGATATTTATGGGTATAATTAGTGTTCTTTCTTGGTTTCGTTTTCGTTTCCATTTCGCATTGAAGTTACCAAGCGGCTCAATGTCTCCAGTTCGCTCTTGTGATCGCCCCCAGCTACTTGGTCGCGTGATCGATCTGATACGTAGTACTACTATCGTTATACAATAATTACTATTACTATCAACTCGCCCCGACGAAAATTCCGACCGTGATCACGCGCACCAAGGAGCCGTCTATTGCTTCGCATTTAAAGTCAACCGCACGGACACGTCCACCCTATGTTCCCGTGCCTCCTTATCAGAACGGTGTCACGCCGAAATTCACAATTCAACCGGGCGAGCTCTCGCGGCCCCTCGCCAAGCACATAGTCGCGGAGAGGATTCCCCTTTCCCTCGATCGGCACTCGAGATTGCGTACCTGACGGAAGCAGCACGAAAACGCGAGAGTCCCACCACTTCGTCGCGGCTAGGTGGTCTTCCTCTAACTTCTGTGACACGCGACACACGCGAGCCCCGAAGAAACGCGCAACGTTCTTCGCGGCACAGCGTCTGCTCCTCCTCGACTCGCGGCTGAAACATAGGCGGTTCCGCTTCGGCAGTGATGCCACCCCCATTACGACGGCAACCAGAATACTCGATACGGCTTTTAATTAACAAACTGTTTCCGTCGCGTTTCCGTTTCCCGCGCTCTCCGCGCTGTCGCGCTGACATCTCAATTTTATTATTCGGTTTCGCCATTTGTCTCTGTGCCCGAAGGTTCACGGCGTCCACGGCATTACCTCTAGTTTGTACGAACGCGATACATTCGACGAAATATCGTTTTGATATGTAAGCGGAGCTCGGAAAGATATGTAAATCGATTTGAATCAACGATCGAAGGTTTCTAGAAGACGATAAAAATCTGTGTGTACCCCTTACCCCTTTAACCCCTTTAACCCCTTGGACGCGCGATGGCGTAACTGAAGGGTTTGCTGAGCGCTCTTGATTGAGTTGGAAGGTTCCTCGAACCTCAGAAAAGAGGATTAAGTGAGCACATGCTTCTGATCCCGGTAAAACCTTTGAATGCTGAGAATTTGAACGCTCGGTGTACGCCGCGTGCGGGACTTCTCTGATCGTATCTGTAACCATAATCCCTGAACGCCTATTGGCGTTCCCCGCACAGGTCGCATGCAACGAAGAAACGCATGTATGCTTCTGTAGCACCCAAAGGGTTAAGGCCCATGTATACCGAGTTACACCATCGTGGACACGCTATGCTATTTAGTTGAGTTTCCAAACGCGCCGCACTTCGGCATGACGCCTACCAACTGAACGCCACAGGAGGAGAATTGAAGTCTAGCCTATGTGAATTTACACTGAAAGCAGTTTTACGCGATGCAGAATGGCCACCTTTGGCTTTATCGAAGAACGCGACACGAATTTCTTTTGCGCCATGATTCTGGGAATCTCATGGAACCGTTTTGCACAGGAGCGACTTCTGATCCTCGTGAGCAGGACAAGTAATGGAGACGGCATAGAATTTTCAATTTTAATCGATATTCGATATGCGTGTTTGTCGAATGTTGCTCCAAGATCTATGCAATCTGGAGAACAAGAAACGAGACTGAATGATTTGTATACTGTACTTAATTCAGCCCCATTTTTGTGACGAAGAATGTCACATTTACAGCAGTGTATAATCTTCAAATTTTCAGTCAAAAGTACCCCACGACTGAAGTGAAGGCCACAGAACCCAATATCATGAAAAACAGCTCCAAATTTCATATGAATTATCCAGCAGAATAAACGCGAACGAGGAATCATATTAAAAGAATTTAGCACAAAACTTGTGTACGAAGAAACTGTGCACATGATTTGGTGGCCAAGATTCTCAGCCAAGAAGACAAAATAAAAATGATTGAAATTTGAATTAAAATTTGAATCTATTTCCTAGAGTATCTGATAGGCTATCTGATTCGAAAATCATTCAATCTCGTTTCTTTTTTACCGATCTTTAAGTATCTTTTGCTCACGTCGCTCAGAGCCTCCATTCCATGCCCGATTTTTTTATTTCCGGTTGGCCTACGGCAAGGTCACGAAAGGAAATCTGCCTGGAGTCTGTTCATCGCCGTTTCTCTCATAACCGGGAAATAATATGCCTCGTCCACTCTCTCTGCGCTCATCGCTCGCAACGCCCTGTACACAATGATCAGCGTTTATCTCTCCTTCGATTCGAAATCCCACGAAGTGGCGCGTAATACGCATACGGGCACGCACACAGGCACACGTACATACATATGCACAGAGACGAAAATTAGCTACCCCTCGCGCGTAGTGGTACAATTGTAAACGGAGCGAATCCTCTGCAACGGCTGTACAGGGTGTCGCATTTAAACCGATTCAAGTGAACGTGTTTGAAATATTTTGTGACATCGAAGAATATTTTAGATGAACGTTGAATAGTTTCAAAGCGGGCTATGATCTGGCGTCAATAGAATTTAGCAGTGGGCATTTTTCGTAGAGGAGATAAGGTGATCTTCGATTTTATAAGGCGGAGAGACATATTTCTCAATGCAATATTTATATAGCTTCGTATTTAACATATTTATGTTGAAAACCCATGAGATCGGGAGATATTTTAAATTTCAATTTTAACATTGCGAAACTAAATATCTCGTAAACATGGGGCTTCTCGACGCAAACATTCGAATACTTTTATGCAGAATAAAAATCTGCACTGATTTCTATATTTCCCGCACACCTCTATCTATAGAAACACTATTGGCAACACATTATGGTCCCCTTCAAATTCATTTAACTCTCGTCTCAAATATTCTCAACATCATGAAGAATATCAAAGATAAGCGCTTGGATCGATTTAAACGAGACACACTTTAGATACAAACTGTTTAATACGTTAAAGCGTAACGTGTACAATACGCGTGTAGTCTCAGACGTCTCCCAATATACAGTAGACGATAAGAATAACATTACACAGTCGCACGTAATCATAGTAGTAAAAAGTAAAAACAGTATGAAAAATTATTGTATTGTTTCCCGTTACTTATTATTAGGTCGTGCTCCACACAGTTCGACGTCGCGGACGCGACGAGCACATAGCGAATAGTCATGAAATTCCTCCTGGTTTCCAACGTTGTCACTCTATTTTGCTATCCGTTCAATCGCGCCTCAACTTTTCGAGCTACAAGAAAATACGCTGTAGACCCATCACGCGCCCGCTCAGCCTCGAGTATGGAGCAACCAGTTATAAGTACAAATGTTCAGAATATCGCGATATACGCATAGAAATGACGCCTGTGATGGTCAATGCTCCTTTACGATGACGATATGACGATGTATACGACCAGGTACGAACGATCAACGAATGATAGCGCCTCCGAAGCGCAGAGTCCCTCAGCTTTGGTCAGAGTCGAACACTCGGGTGTCGTAGAGCCTCTGAATAAAACTAGAAGTCTGGTCGCGCGAATCAGCTTTATAGGAGGGGGAGGGAAAAACGTTCGAAGACGAGATTTTCGGTTACGTTTCAACGGTGGAAGTGTTGGATAAACTGTCCGAGCGAAACATGTCAGAGAACGTATCTGTTTTTCGGGTGTAAGTTAATCAAGTCCGCCGGATAAGTCACTCGAGCTTGACGTATTCGCTTCGCTGAAGGATGCATTTGGTTGAGGATGAGGAGAAAGACGATTAATGGGTATGACGACGTTTTCGATGGGAGTATGCCCGTGATCTCGATCCTATCAGAGTAATGGCGATGCTTCGTAACGATAGATGGTGATAGTTTCTGATAATGCTTCCCTTGTTGCGCAAGAAAGGTCGTTCACAAACATGGATTATTATTGTCCGCTTATTTTTCCCCTTAAAGAAATAAATGTTAAACGTTACCCCGACTCGGCTAGTTACACCGTTTGCTCCACCATCCGGCTGGTTCGTTTAATCAGGCGCGCGATCCGCCAGTGACCCGACAAACGATCCTCGCGGAACAAATGACGATAGAGTCGTCCGTTTCGTACGACAGCCGTATCCTTCTTCTGTAAACCCACAGAAGGAAACACGAACTATCATTGCACACAGACGAGCAACTAATTGCGAGAGCTACCATCGGCCCGCGAAACGCAGGATAATCTCCTTTTATCGATACCAATAATATACGTTCACACCCGAGTCGATGCTTTCGTTTCGGCTCGACATGCTCCGTGAAATTACATTTATTTAAAATCTTCCAAACACCCTCGCGCGTACAGCTACGGGGGCTTCACATGATCTAGAAAATATCTTTGTAACCCACAACTCGAACGCTTCCTTCGTACGGTCCTCTCTAATTTCTATTACGAGCTTCGATACGAGGACTTCGATACGCGTGACGATACCCTAAACGTTAATTAATTCCAACATTGTTTAAGTGATAGCCGAGTGCAGCACCTCGACAGCGTTCAAATTCGCCACCTCCGCTCCTTTGAGGAGCGGCAGGCGACGATCGATAATCGATACCGTGCGCGTCTCGTCGAAATCAATACTAACGAAATCTATCGTGCGCAAGCCCAGTTTCTATGCAAATTTCTGTCTAACCGTTGATCGATACACACATTCCCGACTATATCCACGGTTCGAAAGCTTACAGAAATCTTCTTTAACAACTGCAGTTTCGGACACAACCCATTTGAATCACGACTCTCATTTCATTGCGTTAAGAAATCAAATTTTGTACAAACGAGCACTCGCCACGTACGATTCATTTACACACTGAAATCGATGGGAAATATCGAGGATGCCAATTTAATGCGATACGACATTTGGTCCTGTCAATAAATTGTCATTTGACTCTGACTTCTTGCGTGCGGCGCACTTCCTGTCGCGCGTATTTTAAATGCGATGTAATCGTCGATGAAGCTTAGCTTCGAATTCTCTATTTTCTATTCAAAGACATTTTGCAGATGGTTTTACGTCGAAGAGGAAGTGAGCCACAAGCTTGAAATTTCATCGTTTACGACCATATACTTTTCTACGTCACATGGAAACGATTGCATTCCTCTGCACTTCTGTTGGAAAACAATTAATAAACGATCTACTAGGAGCCATCGACAGAGTTTGAATGTCGACATCGCTCCAATTTATGGTACCTCTCGAATAGCCTAGGACACGTTAGATTATTACACGATAACAAGTTACCTAAATTCGCAGAAAACAATTTATCCTAAAGACTTTTAACGGTTCCTTCCCTCTGATAGTTTAGAAATTTCACTAGTATTAGATATTCGTTATACACGCCTCGCACAGTCTTTTCTACGCATTCATCTGGATGTCGTTCTTAGACGAATGCAAACGTATCACTGAATGAATGTTTGTAAATTTATTTCACATTGGGATGAACGTTATTTTTAAAGGAAGGGCAGTATGTTGCAGAATGTATTGTTTCTAACTGCCCAAATAAGGAAATTTGTATTCTTGAAGAGTGTTTGGACTTTTCTAATTTTGTATCTTTCACTTGAGTATACTTATTCCAATTTAGGATTATTTATTTATTTAGCATTATGAAATATCTGGTAAAATTCATTGTTATAGTTCTTCATAGATACCCGTATGCAAAAAAATTTTGACTTTTAAAACGAAGTTAAAAGATAGTGTTATTAACTTTCCATTACTTTTAGAAAAAAGAATGGTCATTATACAAAATTGAATTTCTTAATTGGTTATTTAAAGACTTAGTTATGTCTATGGTGAAAATATTTAAATACGATTGTCATTACGTTTCCATTTGTCTAATTCGACCCCAAATGAACAACCAGAATCGAAGCTATCACATAACGAGCAAAAGCAAGCGCAGAGTATGCGAGAAAATGGTTCTACTCTAATTTGAAGATACATTCGGACGAGCATCACAAGGTTCTCAAAGTTGAATTCACAATAAAGTCGAATTGTTAATATTTCCTGAATATCAGAGTTTCCCTTCATAAATGGTATATAGATAATAAAATAAAATTACTTTTAGCGCACAATTCATCCGACGATAATTCGCCAGGCTTTTCAGACTTGAAGAGAAATCTTAAAATACAAATCATTTCTACGTTAATGCAGAATCTATCTTCATTAGTCACGTTCCACCGTAAAATATTGAAATTTTCTTTGCTGAGAATTCGCATAATTGAGACCTCTACGACACTTACAAAATGAACATCCGAATATTCGAAGCTCAATTAAAGATTTCAAGATAAGGTTCTTCAATTTGGAAAAACTATCTCATACTTTGAGCCCGCGACAAAATTTTCCACCTATTAAGTTTCGATAAAACGATATAGAAAGGGGAGGTCAAGAAATGATGTCAAATGTCACCCCTTGTTCAAAGCACGGACTGAAAAGTTACCCCTTTACATCATGCACCTATACCACTGCCTTAATGAATCCCTTTACAGTTTGCTATTACATAAAATCATCTATTATGAGACTTTAAAGTCATAATTAGAATAAACGAAACGGTGCCCCTATTTCATAAATAGAAACACAGAAAACCTTATTATTTACCTTGCTTTAAATAGTTATTCCCACTCTATTAAATAAATCTTCATTACTCACATTCATTGCATTACAAGCAAATATATTCTGAGCTCTTTAATTCTCTTATAGTTCTCTAAAACGATCCAAAGAGGTCAGAATCGAATCAGGACTCGTTACACAGCAATTCACTTCTAACAATATTAAAATTCTAAATAATCATATACTGGTCACGTCAGACTATTAATTATTACAATAAATTCACCACAACGGTGCAAATTCAACGGCTTAAGAGATCCATTAAGGAAGTGGCTAACTTTCGACTAATGTCACACACGTCCATTTCTCTACGTCGTCCCCACCATGGCAGTTTAGCTAGCTTCCATGTGTCCAAATAATCGGAATTTCTTACCTAATCCGTTCGCCTAATCTCGGCCACAATGGGCTGCAGATTCACCCATTCGCGTCATTCTGCTCGACAGTCGACACACATTCTTCCCTTACTCTGTCCTCCACACTCTCCTCTTCACTCCACACTTGCTCTCTCCTCGACTGTCGCCCCATTTCTCTCTCACGATCTCACACACCTCCCTGGCCAACTCTCCTTCTCTCCTTCCAACGAACGACGCCTCGTTAAGCACACATTGAAAAAGTAGCTAAGTTTCGGGCCCATCTGGCAACTAGAAAGAGAGACTACTCTTCTCTGTGCTTTCTGTTCATAAACATGGTCTGTCAGGATTATGCCGCGTGTTGAACCGATCGAGCCTTGGCTGGTTCTCTAGGAACTCAACAATTCGGGGCAAGTCGAGCGGATCGCAATGAAGGGGAACATGTATTCGATAACACTTTGACCGGCGCCGACGTGTTTTCTAGCAGTCAGGCATGATCAACTGCGATGGTCATTTTTCAAAACCTTGCGCCGCTCAAGGTGTTAAATCGAGTTCCGTTGTTCGTCGAACCCTTTCGTACTGTATCGAATCCCTCTGATTAGTATCGAGCTGGGATATCTTCGCGATCAGTGGCACAGATGTGCTGTGATGGTGAAAGGAAAGTTTAAAGTCTGAACAGTAACAGAAATACAATTTAACCGGAAGCTATCGCTGTCTCAGCGATATCAAGGCGATGTAAGATCTACTGTTACGTTTATTTATGTATATAAAAATATAAATGTCAAACTTCCTTTTGCCCACTACTGCAAGTGTCAAGAAATTACATTGCAATGAAAATACAATCTGGGGGTTGAAAGAAAGATTGTTCAAATGAAGTGGATACTTAAGTATCGGCACGACTTTCACACTGGCATAATCCTGTCCCATTTATTGTTCAAAATTCTCAGTCTTTCAGACGGGACTGACGAACGTCTCGTTTCCACTAAATAATTCAATCGATTCCCTGTCGATCAACGTTATCGATCGCTAGCAAACACAAACAGGTAATCACATTGATCGGTGATTTCTTTATTTCTTGTGATATGGATCGCGTGCTAAAGTCGTTAGTTAAAAACTTTCTGTTACTCCTTATGCACTCACAGCACACACGCATACTACACGCACTGGCACTCCCTGCATTTTAACCTTTTTCACCATCTTTCTCTTGTAGCTACAATTTCTATAACTATATATATATATATATATATATATTTATTTATATATATATGCTTTTTATCGTATTTGTAATCTATGGAGACGGCACAAAGCTGAACGGCTAGTAGTAAATACAAATATGTTACATGTACAGTACGATTTTCGATGCTTGCGTTTCACTCCACTGCGTTCTGTGAAAAAAATAGACAAAACTAGAAGAGGAGAAAATGTGTGATGGAAAGGACACGCTGCGCCCCTTGCCTTTCGAATTCTGACGTGTCCTTACGATGAATATTATTTATTGTCCCCGTAGAAGGCAGTGTAAGGATTTCACTGTGACTCGTACAGCTTAAAAATGTTTTAAAAAATACGATACAGTTACGTTTTGTATCCGACGAGAGATTGGCATTGCTAGTGGAACTCCTAGAACGTTCACTGAATTTTTCAAGGATACGCCTTCTTCCCCAATTATTGAGGATTATATAAAACCTTGTGCGATTAATTTACACTTGTGCAATAACTTAAAGTGGCAGTAATTATTCAACGTGGAATACTAAATTGTTCGAAATTGAATGCCGAGTTGTTCGTGTATAAAAGAAGGTGTCAGTCGATGTCGTGCCTTTTATAAACATTTAGTAATTAATTTTACGATTGTACGTAATTACGTAATTATTGTATACTTGCCATCTTCGATTTTATATTCACGACAGTACTTTTGCTAAATACGTTTGCTGTGGCGATTGTCATTTTGAACATTCACGCGAAAGAAGCTTCCCCCGTTCGATCTAGAGTGCGTAATTTTGCGTAGCAAGAGTATCTACGTTAAATTAACTTCTCTTCGAACATCAAATGATTTTTGGATACATGCAATATTAACTTTCTGGCAAGGTGAACCACTTGCGTGGTGGTATAAATAATTATGATAATTGTCATGTGGGTAGAGATGACCAATCAGTACATTTCAGAGTCGGTGAACGTGAGACTCGAACGTTCTCTACCTTTTGCTTGGGCATGCGCAGTAGAGGCCTCACTATTGCTCGGTATACATAATCACAACATTTTAAGTGCAACAGACAATCTTCCTCATTTTGTGCCATAAATTTACTCCTTTAAAATTGATATGCAACTAACAAACCACCTTCTGACTGCCTTTAGATTTAATGTCCCTTTGATTTCCATCGAACTTCATTAAATTGATACTCTCAAACTTTATCCAAATTCTAATTGAACATTCTTATGCTGAAACGATAGATATGTATCGAATGCACGTCTTTGCTACCAGTTCCTCTAATTCCTCCTAATTAAAAAGCAAACCTTGAGCATCCAACATTTACACACCATATTTTTCTTATCTTATGCTTCAGACTTACCCCTCGAAGTGCCAATACGCAAATAAGAACGTGTACTGAATGACAAGCACACTGTGTACTTATCATTAAACAAAATGTGTGACAATACCCATCGATATTTCCGAAATACTCGTCCTACGGCTTTCGCCTCTTCACCATCCACCATTTACCACGATACACAGGAAGTGCTAACAGTCTTGTTGCGAATATTTCACGACACTCGTGTCATCGATATATTTATCTACGGGCGAGATAAAATATTGTAGGAACTGGGCAAACATCGTTAGATCCAACGATATCCGCGGGACCAATAAAGCGGTCGCGGTGGAATCACCGGCGACGATAATGATGATGACCGTTGTGATATGTAGATCGCGTTTTGGATACTAGTGAACAATGAACCTTATGATCGTTTTTCAGTCGTCGGCTGTTTTTGCTTCTTTTTGTTGCGTCGCTGGAGTGAAACGCCAGCGTACAGGATTTTATCAATTTCTCTTTCTCTCTCTCACTCTCACTCTCTCTCTCTTTCTCTCTGCTCGCGTCCGCAGCCCGCTATAATAATTCGAACGTCGGCCTCCGCTTGCGATTCCTCGTTCTACGACAGCCACGCGTCAACGCAATTTGCTCACACACACCTTCGCGCCAGACCACGTATACACGTACTGCACCCGCATCCACACGCGTGTCACGCGGTAACGATTTTCTGTGAAACGCTTCACCCTTTCCTCGATCAATATTACCGATGTAATTCGCCAGTTTTCCGTGTGCACGCGGTGAACTTCGATTTCGAAGTCGCGCCTCGTGTCACTCGGGGGGAACACGCGACGCCCGCATTAGGGCGCTCCTCAGAGCGATGTGGTAGTTTAATGATTAAGCTCCAGGTGTGGGTGCGGCGTGCTCGTTTGGAAACGCGCAGGAACGGGTGGATGGAAAATATAATAAGGAAACAGGAAGCTGGCTTTCCTTTCATAGCGGTGTGTGATCTTTACAGATTTAGAGAAAAGTGGGGATTTCTGAAGTAAACCACACTTGCGGTTTGATTTGGCCTTGACGGAGTTTTGGATATTCCTCAGAATATAATTCGGGTTGAAAGGATGAGAATTTGATATAATTTGCATATTTTGAGCGACTTCGGCAAGGGAAGCTTAAAACGTGTAACATCTCAGGGATGCTATTTTGTAAAATATTAAGACACTTTAACCGTGAAAGTCTAATTAAACAACGGATTGACCAGCAGCTTTACTCCAAGAAGCATACCAATAGTCTTCAAACTACGAATCTCTGCATCAAGATACCAAAAGCATACTTGAATTATATAAAAAATTTCAAAGACCCAGCTTAATCTTCCAGACTCTCTCAAGTCATGAAGCGAACCGAGGAATCGATTACCCACCATCGTTTCAATTACAACAGCCCCGTCATCCCCATCCCAGAGCTGCGTGGCCAGAAAATCGTTATCATCGTTTCACAGAATCCGCACCGAGGAACCACCACCGGGTTCACGTAACTCGATTACGCAACAGGAGGGAAAAAATCATTACGCACACGTGCAAGCATGAAATGGAATCTCTGCTCGTTCCCCGCGCTGCGCGTCCACCGATGACTCCTTCCCCCGTTCAAGCAGTCAGCACTCTCTACCATCCACTCGGCACACTCACACACGAATATATATTCTCGGTGCAACGAAATTTTGTCCAATTACCCGTCGGATCACGTGTCCACGCCTCGCATCACGTCAACGCCACCCGCACCCCGGCCCATCCACCGTCTGCCCGCGCCCGTTCCATCCCCCGGAGCGAGCCTCGAATCGAATTTTCGGGGCGCGGGACACTCGAAGATTAGGGGAAGCCCGAGCGGGCGAACCCAGCTGGACAAAGTCTCTGGGAAATGTTTCACGACCCACGGAGGGAGGAAGAAATATCATACGAGGTATATACAGCGCGGAGATACACTAACGGACATAGGGCCCACTCCGTTGGTGAGCGAGAAGGGACACCATTCGAGTGTACGAGTCCCCAAGTGTGCTCCTCCGTCGCTCACCACAGTGCTGTGGATACTTGACTACTCGAAACGGCCGATTATCTCGGTGTCCCCGGGCTGTTACCGCGCTGGGGCCCAAATGGCGTTCATGGGCCCTCGAATCTCGACCTAGCACGCTACCGATATCATCCCCCACTGTTTCTACCACCTCGCCGCGTTTCTTCCAACCCCTCTACGCGACAGACACGCCGTTCGATGATCGTCGATGAGGCCCGATGGCTGATGGTTCCGTCTCGGGACTGGTGCGTCCACCTTCTCACGTCGATCCGTTGCCGGTCTCGCGCAGATTCTCCCCTGGCTCTCCTAGCTGGTCGGTCCGTTCCGTGGAGGTGAGAAGGGTGGCTGGGGGATTGCGTCTCGCGCGCTGCGTACGCGCGCAAAGATGTTCGCCGGGTAACACGCGACCGATGTCAATAGGAACGAAGCGACGCATGGCGTCGTCACGTCCCCTGTGGGGAGAGGGGGGGGGGGGCGGTGAGGGCACCACCGCTCCGATTCACCCTGCGGGCTCTGGTCCAGGTCTGCCTCTGTCAAACGCAATAACGAACACGGTCAATTGCGGCCTGCCCTCGCTTTGCTGCCGACGTGTGCTGCCTTCAAGGGGATCTACTTTCCGCTGTCAATGGGCCGCGCGTCTTTCACGGGATTTAATCAACTTGCAGGCGTTTCGAAGCATGGGTTTTTGCGATCGACGTGCAGACGCGTGCAGGGGAAAAGGAAGCTGTGGGAAACTGGTTCGGGAAACAGCTTATTGGAGACGAAGTGGTGGTGAGGGTTTGAGGTGGGGGCTTTCTTTTGTCATTTTGTGGTTTGGATTTTTAGCAGGTGTGTGAGTGGTGGAGTGTTGAGCCTCTTCACGCGAGACACTTCTGTGGCTTGTGGATGAAGGTGTCTTTGCGTAGACCAGGGTTGACTAACTGGCGATTCACGAGTCACCGGGGGCTCCTCCGCCTTGCTATAACGCTAAACGGCCCCCTCCATACCGACCAGACTCTGACGATCGCAGTCGATTCCTCCTTCTTTCCTTCTCTTTTCGACTGCGATCGTCAGAGTCTGATAGGTATGGAGGGGGCCGTTCAGCGTGGCAGCAAGGCGACGGGGCCCCCAGCAGCTCGTGAGTCGCCAGTTAGTCAACCCTGGCGTAGACTTTGAACTGATTTAGACATTTTCGATTTTTTTTTTTAAGTGCTGCTGCTTTTGACTGTGGAATGTATTGTAGGTACTAGTGGCGCACAGAAGTATCTTGTGTGAATTGGTGCTAATAGTTCAGGTGTATTGATTTAGTACACTGTCACTAGTTAATTCGGCGTTGGTAAGGTGGGGAAATGTAACAAGAGAAGTAAGGTGGGGTCCCACTGGCCTCGCAAATAATTTAGTGTATTATAGAAATCCGTAACTTTAATTAATATGAGATTACGCAGTGGCGTGTGTTTTTACAGAATAAAAACGCAGATACGTCAAATTAAATTTGTATCATCCAAAAATACTTAATTTATTAAACATGTCCCACGCGTTGTTACAGAGTTGTACTGAATTTAAAATCTTTGGGGTCTGTGAGACCCCACCTTACCAACGCCGAGTTAATAAGTTTTTATGAAATGTCAATGGCGTGCAACAGAAGCCTTTCGTGTGAATAGAGTCTTGAAAATGATAATGATGTGAATTTTAGAGAAATAGGTGTTAAGTGATTGTGGAGTTGATTGTAAATATTTGCAGAAAAAGATGTAATTGCAGGTGTCATGTTTGTGGTATTGCTTGTGTATTTTCTTTCGTGTTATCTGCGTGATTGGTCTGACATATATGTATTTAGTGGTCAGGCGAATAGAAAATTGGAATGGCAGCATACATTGCATTGTGTGTGTGTATTTTTTACATTGCTAACAACGGGAGTTCAATCAAAAATGTTTCCATGTTTGCTTTCATTGACTTACCTACACAAACCATTCATCCTTTTGGCTGGAGGAGATGTCGCTACGAACAGAGTTTTTGATTGCGTTATTTTTACCAAAATTCAATACGGATATGTTAGTAGTTAGTAGAACGAAAATGGAGAATAATGAAATGATAGGAGGTCTTTCTTTTTTGCGCAAAAAACGAGTTTATATTTTTAGAATTCATACGACAAACTAAATATTTCCACAATTAATCAATTTAACTATGAAATTTATTTGGAAAACGGAAACGTTTCAAGATATACTTTCGAAGCACTGCTGCTGCCAGGATGTATTAATTATAAAACTGCAGACGGCTGCGCACATTTGAGTTTTAATTAAATATTACTCGCGCAAGAAAGATTTAATTAGACAATTTAAATAATTTTTGTAACGGTTTCCCGTTTACAAATAATTAAATTCATCTCTAACGATTTTAGATTTCATTTAAATTTCTATATTTGAATTTTGAAATAGATTTCCACTGTTCTCCATTACCTTCACTTCTTGTTTCACTTTATTTTCTACCCTTTTAATTAAGGCTTTTAGAAGACAATAGTTTGCACCAGGGTTGACTAACTGGCGACTCACGAGCTGCCGGGGGCCCCGTCGCTTTGCTGCCACGCTGAACGGCCCCCGCCATACCTATCAGACTCTGACGATCGCAGTCGAAAATAGAAGGAGAGAAGTAGGAATCGACTGCGATCGTCAGAGTCTGGTCGGTATGGAGGGGGCCGTTTAGCGTTGTAGCAAGGCGGAAGGTCCCCGGTGACTCGTGAGTCACCAGTTAGTCAACCCTGGTTTGCACTCTAGGTGTTATGTCCCGAACTATCTCAATTTTATGGATGAAATTTTTATATTATAAAACCGAGAGAAATATATCTGCGTCTCTATTTGTATATAATAATTTCTTTCAATCATCAGAGAGCAAACAATACGCCCCTCAAATCAACGTACAATAGACACCCCTAAAATGAACAGACCCCATTTAAAGAAAACCTGAACGTCTCACCATATTTTCTATTTCACCTTAGAAGAAAAGAGTTCACCATCGAAATTAGGAGCAGACGAAATTAAGCATAAGAATTTATCCTCTAGCTTACGGGATTCCTAGATTAGAAGAAGGAATTTAGCTCTGAGATTACGAGCGGACTAAATTAGAAGGAAAGAATTTAACTTTGAAATTAAATGAAGGCACCCAAATGAAGTTTGTAGCTTCCTAGGTTACTGGGGGCTACAAACTCAAAAAGGGCAGAAAATACTGACATTGATTAGGACCACCTCTTTTTCAATAATTGTGTACTTTAATTAGAACTTCGTGATTGGAGTCTGTTTTGTGAACTTCTCTACAATATTTGAGTTGTGTGAGATCCCACAACGTGGCTGGGCCCTAGAGCATATTCACAAACTATTGTATGTAAAACTATTCATCAGACAACTGCCAATCATTGGAAGTGGGCGACTCGTCACACTATATAATTAATAGACAATACAGAAAGCTCTGAGAAGTTCAGAAACACCTGGTCAACTCAATATATCATTTCTTCAATCACAAATTTCACTAGGACGATACTCTATCTATGTAAACCACAATACTTCTTCTCAAACATGGCAGCCCCCACATCCTTACAGGCCTAGGATCCGTTTGTCTTTCAATTCAATAGTAGTATAATATTATGTAATTTCTAATTTGACGTCGGCTAAGTACTCATGTACCTTAAATCATTGAGGAACATTTATAGCTATCATTCTACTTGTAGTTGAGTTCAGGAATTCGACATAAAAGTGAGCCAAATATTTGTCTTTCAATAAATTCAATTTAATTGACATTCTCATAAAGGCAACAGCCCTACGCCGTATCCAGTATAACGGAGATCAGTGGAGAAAGGTTAGTTTAGAGATAGTGTTAAAGAGATAGTTACCTATCGGAACCGTGGCTCCTCACTTTGCCTGGCAGTAGAGGCGGACCCGGGCCGCGCTGTGCCCGTGCCTGAGGCCCGCAGGGCGCAGCCAGTTTCCCGGCCGCGGGAGGGTCGTGGCTCCCGTTACCCCCGGCCCGAGGCCCGAGCCGTAGTTCCCCAGGGGTCCCAAGGTGCCCATCGAGCCCTTCAGCGTGGTCATGCCCACCGGCAGGCCTGCGCTCGCTCCGTTCGATCCGTACATCTGTTGCACTGAAATCCCGTAAAACACATCAGTCCCGCCATAGCACCTGCATCTCTTCCGTTTCCGCTTCGACATTCAATGATACACCGTCATTCACTTGCCCCATCTTCCCCCTTCTCATGGAGAAGGCTGCCTTTTCAAATCTACTCAACAACTTCCCCAACAAGTAATTAAACTAATCGACTCGATGATCCATTTGACATATCTAAACATATCTTCAAATCCAAGAAGTACTGAGTTTTCACAGTTAATCCATTATAAACAGATGTAAATGCCTTTTGAGACTTGTCTAACTGGTAACAGATATCTTACATAAATTTATATATTTCCCACCACTTTCCACCTATTCTAAACTGGCACTATTTTGTGTTAAGCGGTCATTCTCGCTAAAATTTAAAAAAAAATCGATTTTTTTTACTATTGTATAGTTTCTGAGGAATATTCAGTAAGAATTATAAGACCAAA
Organism: Andrena dorsata; assembly: GCA_929108735.1. Classification (NCBI taxonomy): domain Eukaryota; kingdom Metazoa; phylum Arthropoda; class Insecta; order Hymenoptera; family Andrenidae; genus Andrena; species Andrena dorsata. The sequence goes on from OV815489.1 coordinate 29,857,625, forward strand.
TTCGTAACGGTATATAAGTAACGAATAAATAAAGGCCATAAAGTTTTTTTATTGCAAATTGCAAAAATCCTAAAGATCACCTATTTTTTTAGGGATTTGACGAGAATGTCACCTTAAGTGAAACACCAGTCGTAAGTCATAGAAGTGTCTCGTGTGAAAGCACATTAACAGTTCGTTAAAATTGTCTGCTAATTCCAATAGATTCGTTTTTAATACACTGACGATGAGAGGGTAGTACCAAGAAGCTCTTGACAGTTTTCTACTAAGAATGCATTTAACGTGCCCCAACTTTGGGCGCGAGGAAACGCCCTCTGCACGGATATATGCGCGGAACGTGACATGGAAAATGACTGAGGAACTTCTGGAAGTCTATGCAAGTTTCAGGAGTGTATTGGCCATGTCGGGCTGTTCATTGCTTTTGTCTAGTCGAGGCTACGTGCGCCTACCATTTTTAAAGTGGGCATTACACAGCTTGTTTCGTGCAATGTATTATTTAAAACGATAGCTGCGACGTACCTGTAAATAGTCTACAATGAATTGGATCTGTGGATTATAATTTTCTATCAGATTAAATTCATGACACTAATGAAGTTTAGTTAGCAATATGCAACTGGGATCATTAACCTCTGTTCGAACGAGTTATAATTAGGTTCTCTTCCTACATTCAAACTAGAGGTCCTTATTTCACGTGTATTTACATACACGTGTACACGTGTAGTAAACGTATCCGAACTTGAATCCGTGTAATTTTTAATACACGGATACCCGTGTAGTTCTGTTCACGGATATCCGTGTATATAGTTCTGTTCACGGGCAAAGTGAACGTTGCCATGCCGACGTGACAACAAAGTATGTATTTCTATTTAGTTGTATTTTACGAGGCGGTATTTGGCGACCATACATCCGTGTACTTATAATCCATGTACACGTGTATTAAGAACACGGATTTTTAATTCCTTAATACACGTTACACGTGTCCCGTGTACACGTGTATTTAGACACACGTGAAAAGCCACGACCTCTAATTCAAACGCTTCTAACTTTCCTTCCAAAAATAAAGGCGCCGATTGAATCGATGGGCGCATTATAAAAGCTATTTTGGATCTACCTCTGATTAGACTTCGTGGGGTTGCTATTGGCGCGAGCACCCAGCATCGAACTGGTGTGTTATCGACAAAGCGCACGTTCTCGTTTAGCGGAAGGAAACTGTTTAAAAAATCATGTACATTATGCCAACGAACGTGTACAACGTGTGCAAGTGAACGATGTTGAAAGAGGCAAACGTGATATGCATAAAACAGTAATTTTCTGCAATGCACAGGCTACCTGTATTGAATGAATACTGTTGGATGACCAAGCTTATTTTATCCCTCAGTGACTAACACTTTTATTTCAAAGACTACTTTCATCCTTATTCAACTAATAAAAGTTGTTTATGCTTAGCTGTAACTCTGGGTTACTCCTTACTTAAGGTCATCCTTTTGAAGGATTTGAAGAAAATACAAGAGTATCCTTACGTAAATAATGTCTGAAATTATGCGTCGCATTTACTGTGAACGAAATGAGCCAATTCGCCTGTAATAATTATTAAACATACACTGGGGACACTTCTGTTCGTGAAACACCCAGTTGGCAGGTTAATAAAAAAAATAAAAAATTATCAAAGCCTATTTCTGCTATGAAAACAGATAATAAAAGCACGGAGGAAATCAAACCACATTATACACTAAATCGAAACACAGTAAACTCAGAAGTCCCCGTGGTATCGACCCCAGAAAGCAAAACGAGTGAATATCGTATCTCACCCCCAGATACTTATCCAACATTAAATTTCATAAGGTGGAATTACCATTCCTCTTACCCCCTCCGTCATTCGAAGATCGTGCAACAAGTATTAGACCGGGGACACGATCTCTGACAATCCAGACGCGAATTTTCCGAAGTGACGCGCGAGCCTGCGTGTGAAACGGAATATGCATGAGCTGTCGCAGGATCATGTTTTTCACGGGAGCTGGTCCGGGGTAATTCGCGCGCCGTGGGGCACAGCTTTTACCCACGATTGGCTGCAAAACCCCCGAACAAATTTCGCAGAAAAATACGGCGCACGTGGTACGGGAAGGAGCCGGAAAAGGGCCGTGGGAAAAATACCAACACGACACCGCGGTTCGGATGTCCCGCGGCAAACGGCAGCGTTGACCGACTGGTGGTCGTACCTCGAAATACTGTGTATCGATTCCCGCCAGCATGCTGACATGGAGGCCTAATTACTTTCGCGTTTCTCGGGGCCCAAGATTTTTATTTTGCTGTGACTGTTCTATATTTGGGGTTTTATTAAAGTAGACTAGCTTGAAGGTGGTGACGATTTAAGTTTTAAAAAATGCCCCTTTCAAACGACCAGGCTTTCCTGAGCGAAAGCTTCCGCGGGAAAAGTTTCGTGCATAAACAAACTCTAGGGCAATACTTTCGATGCTTCCCACAAAATATCAACGTGAAAACGTGCTCAGGATGCAAATCTCAGGACACCCAACTAAAGCACTGTTCCAAGAAAGTAAGACTCGGAGGAAAAAATATTATTCTACGCTTTTCACTTATTTTTGTGTATGGAATCACCTCTTGCCCCCTTGTACCATTTTCGTGGCCGCACCCTGTATATCTGGAATATCAATCGCGGGCCACAGACGTGTCTCGTGCGAAAAGGTCTTTACGAGTACAGAGGACCGTGTGTCAAAGTTCCAAATCGGCCCTGCCAAGCTTCCGGTGGCGTAAACTAAAAATGCCACGTGGTAGTTAACCCCGGGGCTGAAAGGAAACTGACGGGCAACGGGAGCGGTGGGGCCAGGGGATTATTATCCGGGATAAACTATCTGAGACCGGGCATAAAACACAACGCGTTCGTACAGCGTGGATGGGCGTGTCGAGCCCTGCACTTTCGGAAGTTGGCGAACGGCAGACGTGTTCGTTGTAATTCTCCCTTAGAATACGACAACTCTTAGAAAACTGTTCCCTGAATGCATAAATCTGCGCGAACCGCGCGGTTCGTCGGGAACAAAGGCGTGTTTCGGGACGTATGTAGAACGTGCGAACGGAGTTCTTCGGTTGACTTCGCGTGTAACTTCGGGGGTAGGTTTTGGTGGAGTCAAAATTAAAAGGAAACCACATATTTGGGTTTTATTTTCTTTGTGCAAAGATATTGGTTTCTTCTTTTTTTAGTAATAAAGACAATTAATAATAGTAATAATTAAAAATTAACGAATACCTCCATGCACAAATATGTAGAGTGCTGGAAATATCTATTGCATTACATGCATAAACTTGTTATGGTTTATGCCTCTGTTATTATTAGTAGTAGGGAAATATAATTGTAAAATGTATTTATTGCAAAAATGTGTAGCTCACTACTTACCTTAATCAAAATAAGTTGGATTGGATTCATTTTATCAATCATATTGCTATATTGTTGTTATTTAAAATTCTAATAATATGCTATAGACTCTTTAGAGAATATTTTGACAGATAGGTACCTATATCTTATTTCACAGATTATTGAATTTTAGTTTATTAATCCTGTTTTCTATTTGAAATGTAAATGGAAGACTGGGCTTGATTAAAATTATGCGAAAATTGGCGATACTGATTTATTGTATTATTTATACTGCAAGTTACTTCACAAGATGTATTTGCAATTGTTTTGGTGGGATTTTGAAGACCTCAGGCTAGAAGTCACCGTTTGAACGAGTTAACATTAAATAACCCGCAAGTGTGCCCTTGGTATCTGCTGATATTGACACATTAAAATATTGGTAGGCGTTTACTTAGCAAACTCAGTTTAACCAACTCCCGTTTAGCTCGAAGTAGCTGCGCAGGGAACTCCTGATTCAAAAATAATTATTGCCAACATTGTGTGTGTTACGAAATTACTTTCAAGCAAGTCAGTTATTCATGCTGCAAGTTTCTCTACAGATACCTAAACATATTGCATAGTAACGATGAACACATCTATCGAATATCTTGGATGAATCATGTTTAATATTTTCACTCGACCAGGATATTCCTCTACGCATTGAAACTCTTCAGAATATAAAACGCTTCGTAATATCCGAAAACCACAAGGGGTTGATCCTATATCCCTTAGTTTCCGAATTAAAATAATTTTTGTTGTAGGAAAAAGCTGCTCAATTTTAAGCAAAATATTTAAACATCACCTTGCACATACAAAAATTTACAGACACGTTTTCACAGTCTTCCTCAGTCATCGAATCAATCAATTGTAATTAATATATTTGTAATAAAAAATACAGACGAGTTTTTAAATTCACCCGGTTTGTCACAAAAGAATTATTATACCTACAATAGTATTTGATTACCCTACATTGAAAGTATTTCTAGTAAAAAAATTGCTCACTTAACAGCTCACACCAATACAATCTTTACACCATCATTTTAAAAAATCATAAACATACGATTCCAAAGTGCATACCTATAGCGAAACTGTTCAATTCGATCGAATTTCACGCGACATCACTTCAACGACTGTCCATCGCGCTTGTTACCCCCAATTTCACGGATATTCCTTTCGCTTAGGGTCGATATTAATTAACGATGGGCAGGGTCGGCTGATAAATAAATTTCACAGGAAACAATCGCCGTCAGAGGCACTAGCCCGCGATCGATTATCGTTATTGTCCACATATGTACGAACAGCGAATAACAATTATTTGGCGCAGTTGTGGGAGCGAGAGGGAGGGCAGAGGCGCGTCGACGCACAATTACCACTAAGCTCATTAACGGCGCGGCGCTCATTATCCGATTGCCTGATATCTATCGTAAGCTTTACACTTGCCCGTCGCTCCCCGATTAAATTTTGATAACCATCTCGACGATGGACTGCGCTTTCGAGGCGAGCGATGCACCAGCGAAATAACCATCTTGCTCGGTCGACGGCGTTCCACGACCCAACGGAGCGTGTTCGACGGAGCCGAGGAAATTAATTGGTGATCGTTAACGGATGGAATATTGCGCGAGCAACAATAACGCGAGCCGGTTTCCAGAATCCGCGATGCCCCCGATTCGTTAAGGGTGAAATTTACATCTACATAGGGGTGGATGGAGGAACTCGTTTTGGATATCGTAAGGTAAATGAGTGATAATGTGAATTTTTGAAAATTTGCCAATTGTTACTTTCGAATTTAAAGACAGATAAAATTATAAGTAATGAGTTGGAAACAGCGCGGAATTCTGCAATTAAATGGAAATAATTTTTGTGAATGCAGTTTCAAATGTAGATGATTCACACGTGCGTATTTGAAGTTGGAACTATTGATATAAAAGTATATAAAAATTGAATTTGCACGACTTTACGAAATGTACTGTCAAATTGAGCAAACTAGATTCTCCATGCATCATAAAATAAAATTGAAGTTCATAGATCCATAAAAAATGTATAATATTAAATTATAACTCAATGTTATAAATATTGTTTCTACTGTTGCAGAAAATTTTCCCCGAAAGTTGGTGTTTCCATCCACTCTAAGTAATTATTTTGTAAAAGGAATTCTTCGAATCAAATTTCGAATGTCTACAGAGTTAAATCCCTAAGTTACCCCAAAATTCTGCCTGCTGCATACACTTGTTATCCAGCTTTAATCCCTGAGAATTCAATTTTTCCACGGATTAGCCGGTGTTCCGCATTTTTTCTGTTCTTATAGCCTTCGGTATCACGCGCCAGCTAACGAGGGCCTCGTTAGTTGCTAACGAATTGTTTGGACACAATCCAGCTCCAAAGCGTGCTCCCCATTTGGTTAATATCCGAATCGGTGATGATTTCATTTGTATGTTTTGACAGCGCCAACTAACTTATTTGCATCGCGTCAAAAGACCGAGCGTGAAACTTTTTAATTAGTACCATTCAAGGTATAGTAATAATGGAATGCTTCGCTAAAGAAATTTCTTTGGTACGAAGTAGAACAAGTTACTTGAAAACATGCGGCATGAATTTAAAGCAGGAACAAATTATTTTGATAAGGAAACGTGAGATAGATTGAAAAATTGACATCCCTGAAGATACTTTCCTTAGATACACCTTCTTCAATGTCGTTCATTGCGAGCCGGTGAAATAAACAATTCATGAGTTTCTGTTCCTGTTTTATTTATTAATTCTTTATTTCATTCAACTCTTACTGTTTATTCCTTTCCTGATTATCATTCGGGTTCATAAACATTAATAAGCATACGTGCGTCACTTTTCGAAGGACACTGCGAGCATTTATCACTGTGACATTATTACCATCGTATAATTTAATAGGTACTCGAAAATAGTTTTTTCGAAACTCCTGCAGAGTGAAATATATAAAAATTTTCCACTTAACTGTAAAGTGGACGCAGCAACGTAATTGTAAATTATCCATTTTTTATAACAATTAATTTATAAAAATATTATTAAATTTGTACATAATTCTGACTTTAAATCTTTCACACACCTCTAATGAAGTTTAACAAACGTAATATGATCAACAATATGTAGCGAGTGGACGATATAAGAGAATAATCGAATTTTTTCGAAGCGTCATTGATTCTTGAAATGTTTCCTGGGTGACTTATACAATATGACGGATCTTGTAGTCTTAAAGTCAACTTCAAAGAAGCCAACCACGCCACGTGCTACGGCTTCTGACCCTTTACAGTATTTTACACCACCTAAAGCCTTTACACCTTCTCCTTTTGAAGTTGTAAGTTCCTTTAATCCATAAACCTTTGAAATTCTATGCAAAGTCTGGAGCTATTAATGAATTGTCCATTGAAAATGATGCTATTATTACTACTAAGCCGTTTCACGTCATTAAAGACTTGCTTCAACGCTTAATATTTTCCAGTTCAATGTATGGAATCGTTATTATTAATAATTGGAATAAAGTACATCGCAATTGTCATCATAACCTGTTGGGATAAGATAGGAACGTTAAGTGTTTACTTGAATTGTTGAATTAGATACGCGAGATATCGATATCTCTATTATCGTGAAAAAATTAAATCAAGTTATATACAAGGTGTTATGGATCTGGCGTTATGATACTAAAAGGATTGATTCTAGATATATGAAGAAACAAGTGGAAAAATATTTTTTCTTGCGCTACTTCCGTTTAAAAAAAGTCAATTCTGATAACTCATGTGAAAAAAACTCTGCGATAATAAATGTAGTGCAAAATGCAGATGAAAAGAATCGTTGCACAAATTAAGTCGAAATTGTACAATAACAACAAAAGAATTAATATAGATATTCTTAAAAAAAGGCTATTCTACAATTTCGAAATTTATTTCATCAAGTGATAATATTCTTTATTATGTAATTAATGTATCCACTGAAAGGAAGCCATTATTACCATTATTGCTCGCTGGAAGAGATTAAACACTTAACGATTAATACAGAATGTAGATTGATCACGACTTTACAATCTACATTCTACATAATAAATAAAAGAATACACGTATAATACTTAAACCATTTCTCTGAAATAATATTTAAGTCACCCAATTTCTTTCACACTCAAACCTCGGTTATTTAAAAAAGGAACTTGGTATCCTAAATTATTCAAAAATCTTCCCCCTGATCACTTAGAAATCCTTACATGCGTAGACTCAATTTACTGTACTCTATTAAGCCATATTAAATACAACCATCGTACATGTACCCGAAACTGCTGAATGCGCACCACAATGGGGGACGAAAAGTTTCGTAAGAGGATCATTCAGCAGCCTTAAGCTCCTCAACTGTAAAGGTTCACCTACGCAGCCCCTACAAAGTGAACAATCGTCCAACAGTCTTCCACCCAATAAGTTTCAACTAGAATAAGTATGAAAGTACAGAATTCGTTTAATCACCACAGAAGCTCTCAGACCCATGTACACCATCAACATACGTAGAACTAATACCACGAAAAAACTATGCATCACCGTCGCAATTTCAACGTTTTCCTCGAGCACAGCGATTCAGTCCCTCTTATCCGCGCCGTGCGTCGTCGAATCGATAAGGAATCGGTTAGGTACTACGTAAGCGAGCGTACAGCACCCTCGCGCTTCTCGCCCCAAGCCGCGCCGCAGCCAGGCTATCGATTAGCAAGGCGCCAGGTGGCAGGAATCTCCCTGACCTTGACACGGGCGACGTTTTTCAGCCAGCCAAGGATCGACGAGGAGGACCGAGCTCCTCTGCCGCGCTCCTCCCGTTTGCGGCCTGCTATCGTGAACGGGGATCGTGTTCCCAGGCTCCGTCGTATATTCCCTGTTATCGAGCGAGCCTTATCTCGCGACACTAACGCGGAGCTCACTCTCGCCAGCCTTACAGGTACGGCATGTCCAGCCGGTTCACGCTGAAGTTTCCCGTGGCGTACGGGCTCCGGTCGTTCGTCTTCACCAGGTAATAGCCCCTCTTGCTCCTGTCCACTTTATCCCCGGCCAAAACGGCCGGGTACCTCGGCGGGCACAGGCCCAGCAGATAGGAAGCGAACCCCCCGCACTGCCAGCCCCAGAAACCCACTTTCGTGTTGATGGACTCCGCGAAGTACATCACTGACCTATGGTGGTCGCACTGGAATGGATTTCGCTTCTCCCAGCAGCCGGGCTGGCTGATGCCGCCGTTCATATAGAAGTCTATGTGCCCGCTCATCTCCACTTTGCCCTGGATGAACGCATTCGTGTGGAACACGTCCACAAACTCGGCGTCCCCCGCGTCCAGCTTCTGGTCCTTGTCCACCGTGACGAACAGCGGCATGGCTGGGTCCAATCCAGTGATCCGGCGCAGCTTGCGCGGGCGAAGTGCGTTGGCCGCGAACGCGGGCACGTGGGCACCCAGGCTGAAGCCGATCACGTGCACGTCCAGCGCCCCCAAGTCGCTGATCCTCTGGACCAGCTGGGCCAGGCAGTCGCCCACGTGGGGCACGTTGCGAACGACGAGGGGGTAGCATGGGGCCGTGGCCAGCCGATGCCAGTCCAACGCGATCAAGTTGTAGTCGTACGTCTTCAAGTATTCATTCCGAACGTCCACCAGGTAGGACAGCATCATGTCGGAGTCGTAGCCGTGCACTAGAATCTTCGTGGGGTTCGAGGGCACGAAGTTGGTGTCCCTCAGGTTCGAGCTAGTCCCGTCCACTAGGATCTGCTGCGCCATATCCGGGTTCTTCTGTGTGTACAGGAAGAAGGTCACCTCCTTATCCGGGCACGTCTGGTTGGTGTTCACCAGGCAGGGCCCTACGAAGTAGTCCTTGCCCTTGGTGCCTTGGTCCAGGGTATTGCTGACGACGAATGGCCGGTTCTGCGCGGCCGTGGTGGAGTGGAGGAGCAAGAGGATCGTCAGGAGCTGGACGTGTAGGGCTTTCCGAGCTGTCGAGGCGTCCATGTTGGTCCGTTCAAGTGGTCCACTGCGCCACCAGCGGGAGCTTCGGAGGCTTCTGACGTTGGGGCCGGTTTCGCTTGACTGTCGGGACAAAACTAGCGCGTGGTCCGCCCGCCAGCCAGCCGTGAGGGAAACTTCGCGTTGAATGAGCACGTACCACCTCGACGCGCTTGGAATCTCTGAAGAGGGGCATGCGCACGCGGCCCGTCTGATTAGGGGAGTTTGACGTACGACGTTCGATAAACACAGAATCGATCGAGGCTTGCCACGACCAAGGTCGGCCCCACTGGCTAAGCCCACAGCTAACTGGAGCACGGGATACTCCACTGATGGTTCCTCGTTTTTGGCCACCACTGGGTGACTCATCGGTAATCTGAACGACATGATCTATCTCGCGGCATTGTAATGTCGTTCGGCAAAAAGAACAGTGGGAGCGACGATCTTCGATCAATGGCAGGATTGTCTGGGTGCTGACGATAATGGCGTTGGAACGGCGCAGTGGTGGTTCCAGGGCAAACAAGTTCGAACCCTGTCGATACGCGTTTTCCTTCGTACGTGCATGCTTGGAAAGTGGGACGCGCCCGGTGGAAATCGATGATACCGCGCGATACGATTTTACCGGCGGCACGTGCCCATTCGGATTGTACTTTTGCTATCGATTACCGATGCTGATAGTTGGCGAGATCTTTTTTTGCTTCCCTTGACTCCGCTGAACTTGGATGTGGGAACAATAGGCGCATGCAGATAGTGCGTTTTAAATAGCTCGCTCTGTATATTTTAGTATTTTATTAACCACTCACGTCTTAGGCATAATTTTACAACCTCGGCCGGTTACTTCGCGGAGACTACGAATTCAACGTTGTTTCACGATGATTTAAAAAAATTAGTGAATATTTAAGAAGTTTGTTAAATATCGGCAGCGAGCGTAATTTTTGCTCCAAAATGTGTGGCCACCACAGTCACAAAGCAGAATAATTTCAACTTAAATTCCGCTGTTTCTTTTTTGTTAAATATTGATAAATATTTGTTCCTTTGAAAGATTAGGATACCTATGCTTTCTTTATGAACGCTGTAGGTAATATAATCAGGGTACTCTCGATTATTTCTCAACTTCCCTTTAATTTATTAAATTTTGCAACACCACCTACATTTTACACACAAACTCTGTCATCAATTATTGGCGATCATTTCGCAGCATATTTGGTAAATACAAATTATGAATATTTCAAGAACACATGCGTGTGAAGCAATATTAACTAAACGTATCCATCTGGATATTTAATTTCATTGAAACTGTAATTAACGCGTTTAATCCGCATCAAATGCAGGGAATGTTGAATATTGCAATGCTTTACAAGTAAATGCGTGGAGCATGAGGCGCGACCGCAATGCTGTTATTGAATCTGTCTAGAACTGTAAAATTTATTTATGACGGTAAGCAATTGAATATTCTATCCGAGGTTAATTATTAGCTGACGATCGTTATATGCGTGAAAATCTTTCTCTTGTCAAAATATATTCCATGAAATGGACGAACGTCGGTTAAATGACGTCTGAAATTCTGTGACTTGAAGAATTATTGTGGGGGAATGAAAATTGATGGATGTTTGCGCAACAGGGATGACAGATATACGCAAATATGCCAGGGACACTATAAACGTCGAGGCTTGTGATGGGGATTGAAATCGGATTGAATCTGCATCTGATAAGCATTGTGCTATTGACAAAATCGTATATCATATCAACACTCAGCCACCCTCAACAGTGAATGAATCTCCCGCTATAAACGACCAGCCGTTATAAAAACTACCAAATAATAATTGATTAGAGAAAATGAAAATAAATCGAATTCAGTGTTAATACAAATTTTGCTGTGACATTTATATAAAATTTCAATACTGATAGGGGATGTTTCGCGAGGTTCCTTTAATGCGGGAATTTAATACATAAATTTCCATAGCAATTCCAGGCCAAGTATTGTAAATTTGTATAATCATGTTCATTATAACATCATTGCTATCAATATTTATATTTGAGAGATATGAAGCTGTGGTATTAATAGCACGAAACATAAATTTGATTAACTATGCATAGTATAAATATATTTTATAAATCGGTCCTTTTACGTGTAACGATAGCTGCCTCGATATTTGCACGAACTTGAAGCCATATTTTCGTGCAATTACTGAGGTCCTAAACCTACTACTATATTTCAAAGACCTCACGTTTTAATTCGTTTTGCACGACAATTCAATATACACTGACACAATCACGAAAATGAAAACCAAGTCGAAATACTTTGCGATATTCATCACAATCGTTAGTCAATACGTGAGTCATTAATACTTCGAAACGTTTCGTAATAGAATTTACCTTGCCCAACAATGGAGAGCAGATGGAAAGTACCTCTGGAGGTTTCAAAGTCCCTCGTTGATCGGCTACTATGATTAATTTTAAAATTAATGATCGTCGATCGTATATGAGTAAATGCCTTTGTTTCGATTAAACGAATGCAAGGACTTCTCCGAAGTATACATTTGCTCTAATTGCAAGTTGATATCTTTGATTTACATTGGGGACAAGACACGTGCCGCTCGCGTGACTAACTTCAATGACAACGAAGGCTGGTTCGAATAGTGCGCTAACTTCCTCCTATGCCTCGAACCCCCGTGAACCGTAATTATGTATGATTTCACTGCCAAATGTGAACTGGACTTCGACATTATTTCATTCCGCGAAACGCGATTGGCGTAATTATACCAAGCACTTGATTTTTCCATCTGTGCTCAATATTCCTACAATTAAATACTGGAAATTTCATATTGCGGGAAGCCAACGAAATAGGAAAATTATAGAGAAAAATGTTGACTAGTACAAATTATCTTGGACACAAAAGAATCGTTATTCTATTATTTTATTTTCATTTATCAATACAAAATTGCATTGAAGTTCTCTTTCCCTCAATATATTTTTCATATCAGAAAGATTCAAAGAACAGAGGTATCTTTTTCTTTAAATTATATGTCACTGGAAACGAGTAACTGCAATTCTAAATTCTGGATTTTAGGTTTTAAACATAATTCTGAATTACCCAGATTATTAATTATTGAGAATACCTCATCCCATTTTTCAAATCTCCGACATCTAATGTTTTGGAAGGTATTGAAAAACTATTCGAGGTCGGAGATTTTCACTTAAGTCAAAGATACCTATCTCAAAGATATTGCTCAACTCTACGGATTTGAATAGAAATCGATAACAACGATGTTACGTTCGATATTTGATAAAGGAAGGGCTTCTACCACGTGCTCACGTCTTCATATTGTTTCGCGTACTGGAGGTTCCAACGAATTTGTTTCGGAAATGGCCGTGAAAGCCGACGTTCACTTCCGCCGCGCCGCTAGAAGGTGAAATTTTCGTGCGATTGAGTATGCAACTCGTAAACCTAAACTTTCGCGTCATACGCTCGACGAATGTCAATGGCGGCCGAAAACACTTTTACGTTCGTTTCGTAGGCCAGCCTCATGTCCTAATTACGTGTGGTCTGACTAATTATCACCACAACCGATCGACTGCTGAGAAAACCACTAGCCACGTGAAGGCACTGTATAGAAAACCTCACACAGTGAATATAAAAAGATTATGTCAACGTTTTAAATTTGTGATTTCAACCTTCGTTAAGGAGAATGACCTAAAATCACGTTTCGAATGAACTATACGTTAATTTTAATCTACCAAACGCGTCATGCTGTGATAAAAAAAGAAATTGCTACATTAAACTGTTGTAGAAGTCGAGGAAACTTTAATCTGAAATTAAGAACATACTGTGTCCCCAATTGGTTTAATTTAGATTTGAATGGACAGGACAAGAAATGCGCTGAAGCTTTTTAGAAGCGTTAATTTTAAAAGTTGCTTTTAAATGTGAATGAAATACACAATTGCAATTTTAAAAGAAGTACGTATTTTTGTAAAAGGATGAAAATATATTACTAAAGACGTTTCAGATCCATATACCTAAGATAAATAGAAAGAACAATATATATTTCCAGATTTGGAAACTAATAACAGCGCGGACTTCAGCGATCTGACATGCAACAAATAATGCAGAACGAAATTTCCACTGGAATTTCGTCAGGCAGTTTCTTATTCCCTGTCGTGAAAACCGTGAAGTGTTTCGCGACTGCCAAGTCTCGCAGCAAATAAATCAATCACTACTTATAGTTCGAAACATGCGATCGTGAAATTAAAGAGAAATCGACGTTCTGCGATTTGGATTTTTCTATGAGAACAGCAGTGAACGAAGTTTCGAGCACCGGTCGCTAGAATTTCGCAGAACTGTTACGCTTGCTTGCGGGATACTGAAACAAAGCGGTTAATGCTTTTTCCAATAGCAAAACTTGCCCGAGAAAGAATTAACCGTGGAAAATCCGCCGATAAAAACAACGAAAGGACTCGCTCCCTTGTTACGTGTGCTAGAAACAGTGTACAAATATACATACAGGTAATGTTGGCTACCTATAATCTCTTCCGCCCGCGTGACGAATTTTGTTATTGCCAAATTGTGCACAGTTTTGAAATGTAACCGTTTTCTATTTTTACGAATCTGCCACTTTTATTCGTAGCGAGGAATTCGTGAAATTAGGTGTTCATTTTTTAAGAAATTTGCTGGAGTGATGTACATAAAACGTATTTTTGATGTACGAAACTGAAATGCTTTTACTTCTTAATTCCTCGCGATTTCTTTAGTTAGAGTCATTTGCAGCTGAACACATCACAAATGGCTGAATTTATTTTCTGTACGGTACAATAGTTGGTGGAAATGTGCTAACATTACATAGTAAAGTAGCTAAATGTAGTATTTATCAGTTCTGAAGAACAATTCAGACATCAAGCTGGGTAAAATAAGTAAAACAGTCCATACATATGTTTGTATAAATACTAACACAGTAAACGTTTAGAAAAGAACTCGCATAAGGGTTAAAGCTTTTCAAAGAAAAAATATATTTAGTATTCCCTTCTTTATCCTCTGCAAGACTATTGTCCTTTTTTCGCTTGCAATGAAATCCAACAGTTTTGAAAATCAACTTAATAAAATAATCCTTAAAATTCCTAAAGTTTATCAAATTGTATAATAACTGGTAAATGTAACTAGTTTTTTATTTGTCTCTAATAACCCGTACAAGTGTTTGATGCAACCTAAAATAACTTACACACCCTTTCAATTAAAATCCGCGCAATTCCAACCATTGAAAAGCAATCCACAGTAATATAAGGGTTCAAAATATCTGCCACGGGAATCCATCGTAAGCAAATATATAATTACTACTGTCATTGATATATATATGTACGTACGAGGGACCAAAGTTCCATGCAGACTACGTGCTCGTTGCAAATAAACGAAATATTAAATTGCCAATTACCCGGCGGCAAGGTCGTCGTTTCGGGGGTACGGTCCCAACGAGGGACGAATAAAACCGTCGCCGAATTATTCCGACGCACGTTACCCTTGCAATTAACCGTCGATAATTGGGGGGATGGTGGCTGTTTCGTTCAATCGATCCAGCGTTATCTCGATAAAATAGACCGCGAAACGGCAGGCTTCCATGTTCTTGCACGATAGAAGGCTTTCATTTCTCCGCGAGGAACGGCTAGATACAAATTTGAGAATGAAAGGGAGGCAAAAGGACCGCGGCCTACCCTCCTTGTCTGAACGACAATGGGAGAACGTAGCACGGTTTGAAAACGGTCGATGCTCTGTTGGAGCGAGGCCAGAGTCCACCGTTTCACGTCGGCGAATACTTCTTTTCCCCGTTTCTTCCAACTTCCTCCCGCACTTAGCCAGCTTTTTCGCATTTTTCCAGTCATGCGAGCCGCTGCTGTGGCAACGGCGGCCAATGGCAACGCAGTCGCTAGTCACTGCGAGGGGAGCATTGTCAGAAGCGAGGGGGCAGAGTGAATTTGCTTCAACTGGTACTGTCGGCTCGCGCCGGCGACCCATCGCGAGTAATGAATTCGAAAAATCTTTAGTTGCTGAACGAGCTCCAAGTGGCGGGACCTGACTGGGTCAGTTTCGACCCGAACGGTACTCCGTTCTCATATCATTCAGGAACTAACTTCAATTTTATACTATCACTAAATAATATTTCCAACTATAGAAATTGTTTTCGAATCTACGTGTATGTAGTCCTATTTTCTATGTTATATCGCTCTCCGAGGATTGAACGAACGTTGCTTTGGACGAACTGAAGAGTTTCATTTTTCATCGTAGAAGGTTTCTTATGTGTCATGTCTTAGAAGAAAGGTATTGTAAGCTATGTGTAATTTAATACAGTATAATTTGCACGGGTAAATCGAGTTACGTGGACGTACGAAGTAGAAGCAGATGTGGTACTCAGACTCGAGCCAGCAGCGCGCGTCAAACGGAAAGGATAATCAAATAACACGCGGGCTATGGCGATAAAATTAAATATGAATTCAATTTCGTTCTATTGCGTTCGTCAACAACATTTCCCCTGGGCATATACTGGATTTCGTTATAAACTACGTAGTGACTGACAGAGTTTAATTAAATTGACGCATGAGGGTGTCAGGCTTCTATCAACCTCATCACAGATCTCTGTGATATTACTGCTCGTTTTTGTTATCAAAGTTACAGAAACTTTATGTTCAAAATGAAATTGAATTATGGATATAATATCCATTTACACTCTAATTTATTGAATGGTTAATTGATTAGAAATCTTTCGTTCAATGTTACATTTATTAAATACTATTCCAAAATCAATAAATCGTTTAATTCTACGAACCGCGATTTTTTTATAGTTTTATAAGCATTAATGATAGCAGTATGTAACTTCCATTTTAAGCTACGATATTCCTGGGAGGCATATTGGGGTGAGAAGGGTTAATCCAGGGATCGAAGAATGGCTATTTTAAAGCTGGTATGGGGAAGAATGAATCTGATAGAAATAACTGATATGAGGTGCATGATCAGTTTCAAATTCGTCAGATAACAATTGAAGAAGTGTTTTGGGATATTCTGGCGAATATTAAGTTACTGTAATACTGTGAGTACTAAGTTATAGTTTCGTTCATTGAATTTTATGAGTTAAAATTCGGGAAAATTTTAAAGCTATGAAAGCTATAAAAAATCGTTTGCATCGTGTATCGCTAAAGGACAGCTATAGGAATTCCTCTGATTATTTGTAGGAAATGTTTAATTAGATATGATCGCCAGCTATTTCATCAGAAAATAATCTTCCAAATACGCTATTTTACATCACTACAAGTTATGCAATTTCGCCTTGTACCATAGTACAGTCTTCCTCGCTGCTATATTGAAGTATTATGCAACAGTGTTTTCAGTCAACACAAGAAGCTCGGAATTAAATTTCTACAATTTCTAGGATTCAAGTATACCGAGAATCCTCTTCTGTCCTCCTGTATACATCCAACAACAAGTCTCTCGGTTACTGGCAGGAAATGCTCAAGCAGAAATTCCCTCAACTACGTCGCAAAACAGCCGTCCTCCCAATGCAATATTTTACAAAACTTTCCTGCACAATAATTGAGAAACTATATTGATCCAATATTCTCAGAGTTTCCCCTCTGCTCATACATAATATATGAATGTTTAATAAGAGGAGATATGCAGTTTTGGCAGGCAGAATACGTATATGCAAGTACTTTAACTTTCGAGTCTAGTTTTAGAGACCCTTTTAGACGAGAAGATGCACTGTTTGCGCGCGCTGTAAAATTAAGAGCGTTACGGGGCTGGCATATTAAAACTGAGTAAAATATTAAATTTTTGTTTTATGAGAATTGGGGAGCTGCCATAGGACCATCATGTGATCAAGTTAATAATTCATTTCTAAGCGAGGCCACGCAGTAGAGTATCTTAAAGCCACTTCGTGTTTTTTTTTTAAATAGTAAGATATGCTTTCAAATATTTACTTCTATATCCAAGTTTTTGACAAATGCAATAATTCTACACACTGAAGATTATATCGAGATTAGAATAGAAGAATGAGAGGTGAAAAGTGGAGAGAAAATGCCTCATTCAACGCTCTTCGTGGACTGTTTGCTGCTGGGTAGGACTGGTAAGTAGAAATACTCGATATATGGTCAGACGCAAATCACACTTAACGTTTTGGGCGCGTTCAAGGCTATATTTTGAATTGTGTTACGTATATAACACTAAGAAACATAGTATTTGAATATTGAGTGTTTCAAACATACGTTGCTTTTTTCGATTACAAAAATTAAATAGTATGTGCTCTTATTAGGTACTCTTTTATCATGACTTTGGTGTGATTTTGACTGTGTATAGTTATTTTACCCGCCAAGAAATAGTTTAGTAAGTATTCCAAGAGATATGCTCTTTGAAAAAGAAGAAGTTGACTTTAATATGACTTGTATGCCACAATCAAGACAAAAATTATTATCTACAAAAAATTCACATAAATTCTAGGAACATAAACCTGTGGTCTTTCAATGTCACTCTGCAGATCTGAAACTATGAAAAATTATATCGAGAAGAGTCTACGACAAACAGAACTTGTTCAAATTCCATGATTTTTAGATTTATAAAAAGTCGTTAGGAAATCACTTTTATTTCATCATATGTAGAACTGTAATTTTCTCAATTCTGTGCGGAAAATAGACTAGATATTCCTTCGATATCCTAGTAAAATAATCATCCCCACCCTCGGCAGAATATTATACAAATGACTCCTGTACGAATCTACTACTGAACACACTTTTCTCCAGGAAAATAAAATCGATCTATCTTTCCAGGAAAATCCGCAAATATTTACTAAGAAGAGCCACGAACCCTTAACCATCGATAAACATATTCCACCTAGCCTTTCCACCTTAATTTCCAACTTCCCGCACATAAACAAAATCGCATAAATAAACCACCCAGAATTTCAAGCAACGAAAACAAAACTCTATAAATCAAAGTATAAGTATCCAAAATCCCATTGTTCCGAGGCTCCGAAAATATATCACCGAAACCGCCAACGTTCCAGCATACGCACATCCCCCCGAGTCGTTGGCAGCAAGTGGCCGACTAGAAGTTTCCTCCATTCATCCGTGAAACAATCGTTCTGCACCCACGGCACGATATTTTACAAAGGTTTCTACGGTGGCGGCGGAGGAATGAGGGCGCGCGGGTCAAACGAGCCCGCGGAATTCGGCGAACGCCGGTCGTACGAATTTCGACGAAATGAGTGGAAAGTGGCCGTCATCTGGCGAATAAATGCGTCCACGGTTGCCGAGGCAATGGCGGCGACCGACGAAACCGCAGCTCGCGCATTTCGGCCAGCGATCGTTCACCGGATATGTTTGGCGGTGTGGCGCAAAAAGAACGGGTCTCGTCGGCAGACCGAGCCCGTATGCACTCGTGGACAACTGTATAACCGCCCCCTCCATCCTCCTCTCTGTCCGCCCACCCCCCTCCTCCATGGGCATTATAAATCAAAAGCTCGTTGGTTTGTCGGTTATCGCGAAACGGCCGCAAACAAATTGCGAGCCGTGTCGCGCGATCTGTTGTAATAAGGCATAATGCGGCACGATTATCGGACGATAATTGCACGCAATCCGTTTGGATAAAGTGGCCGTCGATTGGTCGGGTTCTATGGACGAAAAGCTCGTTCCTGCGGTCGTTTCGCGAGCCTGCGAATCGCTGTACTATAATGAATTCGGGCACAAGCGGCTGGTTGTTAGTCGTTGGAATAGGGGTGGCGCGGGGCATTGCGGTTTGGAAAAATGTTGAATTACGATGGATTTGCAGGTGGGCTTGCTGTGGGTTAAGCGACCGTGCAGGGCTGCAGGCTTGACGCTTTAGGGTAGCTGGAGGATGAATTTGGTCGGTGGTTATTGAAACGGTGGGGATGTGAGGTTTAGACAATTTTTCAACTGGATTGGATTTAGATTGAACAGGGATTGTGAAATATACAGGGTGTTTCGCTTAACTTTATCGCCTGAAATATTCCTGCTGTAATTAAAATTTAATTAAAATGTTCCACATTGCCTTTTTATCTTCAGTCATCAGCACTCGTATTAATACAACTTCATCCCCCATCGCGGCAGTACCATTCCGCCAAAGAAGTGCACACCATACAGCTCTTCCACTGTCACCAGCCTTCTCCGACTTATGCAGCCAACACAAGTTCCAACTTCTTCGACCGGAACAGCCCTGATTTTATTACAACTTCCACTGCAAGCTACTTACTAATTACTACCACCGCGTCCCCATAACAGCCGCCCCGTCGCAGACTTCCGTCGCGGCAGTGCGAGGTAAGCAGTTGAGACATTACGCCCGACTATCTCCTTAAGAAAAATGATGGATCGGCGTCGGCTAAACACTCGGCTACAATCTTATCCCGGCAATTATTCACGGCTACGCGCTTTCCCTTCGACCGGCTCCATTTACAATTCCATTCTGACAGAGAGTCGAACGGTGTTATTTACATTCCCCGGGCGTTTCTGGCCGAATCCTCGAGCCGTCGATCGGGAAGGGATCGAAGGGGGTCGAGGGGCGCACCGGGGCGAAAGAACGAGCGAAAGGAGGCAGAGAAATACGACGAAACGCAAGGGGGGGGTGGGACGGCTTGTAACGTCCCGATTTAATGGAGCGCGGCGACTTGATAACGGGCAGCGGGGCATTGCAGGATTTATTAGCGTCTCGCGATGCGGATAATGTCTCACCTGCTCGCCGAGCAGAAGTAGACTTTGGCCCAGCTGAATTATTCGCGGGACGGAAATTAAGGCTGGAGGCCGGCTGTCTTTTAATCTCCGCCAAACGTTTCCTTCGCTCCGTGCCGCCTCCCTCGTCGCCCGAACACGACCGATCGATACCGCCAGGAAATTCAATGATACACCGGCCCTACGCACGCACCACGCTGTCCAACTTCTTTTCCAAGGGGACGCTGGCCCATACGGGGTTTAGCAAATCATCACGTTTGAATCACGTGGTCGGGGGGGGGGGGGCAAGCGTTGTACTGCTTTGCTGATAATTAGTAGAGCGATCAGACGACGTTAAGTCTGTCAGGTGATTAGTGACGTAGACTGTAGAGTGTGCAGCGGCTTCTACACAAGATTAGGACGATCTCGTTAAGACTATTTTTTGCTTCGAATTGAGATGGGACCAGCTCGAAGAGTGAGCTTAAAGTTTGAGATTTTGAGGTTCTGAATAAAAGTAAAATCTGCAGATCTGTAGTTTGTAGGGAGGTACCTAATAAAAGGTCTATTCATTTTGCTAGTGTTTTTAAATCAGGCGTTAAGGTTTCTTGTGTCTACTGGTTGCATTGTTATTTCGAAATTTTCTGCTGATTTTAGATACTTGGAATATAAATTTTGGTGTGTGGAGTTTTTTATGACTGACGGTACGAAAAGTTATCAATTATTAAATATCATAATTTAACAAGAAGGAAATATATAATATACATACCTACTCCTCTCTGTGCCCTAGAAAGCCAAGGGATTCCCGAGACAAAGATTTTTTAAAGTTTCTTTTTGCCACCACTGTGAGTTGAAAGTATTAAACTTTCTTCCGCTGGCCTTAGTTTTCAAGAGAACTTGATTGTCTGTGTATTTTCCTACCGTTCACGATTATCTTTCGCTGGTAGATTCTTCGTTCTTTTGATTATTCCCCAATTTTTGTCCTGCTCTATAAAGTTCCGGGGGAACTTTTAACAAGTTTCACTCGTCTTTTTTCTCAAAGTCTTCCAACTCAAGCCCAGCGATAATGGTCCGAACTTAAACAATGATAAAAAAAAGGAGGGAAACGTTAGTTTTTCATATTCTTTTTCTTTCCGAGTATTACCCAGGCAGAACGGAGAAGTTCCTTTGTTCCAGGCGTTCGACCGTCAGTTCTTAAAGTTTCTCAGGAAAAGATGTAAAAATTGTTCATTATGGACCAGTAAACTTTCTCTCCTACTGCTGGGTTTAGCCAGCCCATAAATATCTCGAACATTTTTTGAATATAAAGAAATTCACCGATATTGATACAGTACATTAACAATTGAATTACATAAATAAGGAAAAACGACGAATATTCTTCTCACGTGTAAGTTCAAATTTTCCCTCGTTAATCGCGTCTAATTTTATTTAGGCCAACATACATAATAAATAAGAGACTAAAGCTCAATATTACTATAATGTAACTTTTAAGAAAATCTTTTATACAAAAAGTCAAAGTAATAGAAACAATATACAATAAAAGTTCGAGATTGGTGGAAGAAATAAATGTTAATGTTACATTTCTATTTCATGTTTCAATCTTTTGTAATTTTATTTACGTCACAATTTTTGTGCAATGTAATTTACCAAAATGGTATATAACTTTATCCGGTAATTCTCCTATCGCAGAGTGGCAATAAAATTACTAACAAACACACCTACGAGTGCGTCGTAGTAAATTAAAACGAAATGCGTACTGGAGAAGCGAATGTTTGCTGATCCAAATTCGATTAATTCCATTGTTTCTGTCATTTTCGTTTAATGCAGATTGAAGTGCTGTTTCAAAATTTATGTTCTAACTATTGAAGCTGCTGTTTCGGAAAATTAAATATCGAGCACGGGCAAATTGCTCTTTATTCAGCTGTTAATACGTCTCTCTCTCTCTCTTTCCCTCTCGGATAACGATTTATCGCGAGTATTTCATTTTACTAATAGTCTATAATTTTCAGTACTTTAAAATATACTCGTCACTGTCCAAATGCCACTGAACTTTCCAATGAATTCTATAAAGAAAAACACTTCCGGGTTTTAAAATAAAGATGTTTTTGCATTTTTATATAACATTCTACATTTATTAAAGTTTTCACTTTTTATTTCGAGAATGTCATTTGTCAATTTATTCATCGATCACCCATAACTATCACAGGGTATTTATTAACAATACTTTGGCAAACAAAGTATTTTTAAAAATTTTGTTAATTTTTTAATCTCATTTATGTTCCCTGGCATTTCATATTAAAGCAGAATATTTTCTATATCTTTCGAAGAAGTAACTTGTCTTAAAATAATTTATATAACTTAAGAACCTTAAATGAAATTGTTATTTTATTTATGTTTAGTTCCATATTATAAGTTCTAAAAATACGTGCGAAACTGTATATTGCTTTATGAAACAATCATGAAGACTCCTTAGTGCCTCACATTATCCGTAGAACACGTCTGACCGTACACGATCCATCTCTCCTTATTCCCTTCCACTTTACTGCTCTCTTATTGCTAATCCTACAAATCCATACAAACATAACTCTACACCCTACATCCTACAACATTGTCTAATATACATATTACTTTATAAACTCTCTCGATCACAAATATATAAACATTTTCCTTCAGGGTTCTCGTGGTATAACCCAGTCTATCCTATTCTTTAAATCTTTGAGTTTAAAGTTTTCTTTTCCACATGAAACAAAAGTGCTGCTTGTCTGCCGAATTTTTTTAATAAGAATATCTAATTTCAGCGTCGCCAATACATTCCTATTTCTTTGTCACTGAAATATTTTCAAAATTACGAACGCCACCATCTATCCGCCTTCTGTCTACATTTGAATACCACTTCGTCACAATTTGCGGTCTTTCCATTCCTTCCAATTAATATTACGCGTACACCCCATGCACTGCTGTGTAATATTTACCACGAGGATATTTGTGCTCGTGTAGGTATATTTCCGCATGATCACGTGTCACGGCAAAAAATGAATTTACGGTCGATCATATGTTACGTTTAACTCTATACAATGTACATCACAATGCAAGGGCAATGCGTTATTAATTGCCTCGCAGTTAAAATGCAGTGGCTGGTTAGGTGGTGCCTCGTAAATTTTCAAAATGACGCGTACCGTTATTCACCGATGCAACTGGACGCTATTTACTTCGCGAAACGCTCACAATCAGCGTTTACAGTTTTAACAGGTAGGCGATAAAAGAAAATGCAATCTACTGCATGGTTTCGCGATGTGACGTGCACCGCGTTCTTTGTTCGAGTTTAATTAATGCACTCGTTTTACGATTTCGTAATTGTTTGTGACATGTTCCTCAGTAAGTGGCGCTGTTAATTAGTGTATGTTGGATTTTATTCATCGATATGTAGATTAAATATTTGGTGGGGAAAGAGAGTAAATAGTAGAAGAGAAGGAGTCTCATACAAGTATTGTAAATTTTGCTAAAATGAAGAGGGAATAAAATAATTGTTTATGCGATTCATTAATGATTGGAATTTAAGACGCACTTTTCTTCAAATCTTCGTTCTTAAATTAAAGTATGCCGCAGATTTATGGCAACAGATTTCACTTTATAAAATTCTTGCAAACATTCTTTTTGAAAAGTGAAAGGCGATACTTTGAATTAAGATGTACCTCAATTTTTAGTTCTTACATGTGTGATAAAAGATGCGTGTCTCTGAATTAAGGCGGAATTTGTTATAAATTACACCCCTAGTAATAATAGTATTTACATACAATACACTTTTTCGTAGATAGGTATACAAATATCTACGTCTAACACATACAAAACACATAATGTTAGGCAAGAATCAAGCACACAAAAATTTTTGTGACGAACTGATGCAAATTTCAAGAAGAATAAATCAATCGTGTAAAACTGTATACAAACATAAAATAATCTTTCTTCTCATTAATCAATAATGTCTGCAAAATTATTCAGATTATACATTGCTTTCATGTTGTGTTACTAGCAGCATCCATCTTGAGCATAGCGGAAATAAAGCCAGTGAAAACTTAGCGGATGCAGAACCATTTTCTTTCCACCAGGCAGTCACTATTCGCATACAATATACTTCTGGACCAGACATATTTCAGAATAATTGAATTCCAATGAAATGGGCCGAGGTATCGAACTGAAAATTGCAAATCAGAATATGGTTTCCAGATTGTAATAAAATAGAAGAATTTATAATTGAAAAATGTTCTCGTCGTAGCAATAAATGCATGAAAAATGAACGTAGCATTAAAAGTTTAAGAAGAACTTTATACAATTTTGATAATCCTCGAAAATAACAAAACTGTTTAAAGGTTTATAATTATTGGGAACTACATAAATTAATTGGATTTTTACTAGTTTTCGAAGATGCTCCTGAGATTGAAAGTGAAACGCTAAACAATCGAAAGGTTCGAAATGAAACACAGAACGGGAACGATATAGATTTGACTGAAAGATAAATATTACGGGAAATGTATGAAATATTAATCCACTGCATTAAATATTCCATAAAGCCTGTCAGAAACGATATTCCCGATCCAGGTAAATCGTAATATGGGCGCAGTGAAATGACACACTGTCCCGATTTGCATAACGCGGGGGTATCGTTTTTCCGATCATTATAACAATTAAATCAAGTGTTTAAGTGGATCACCATAGCTTCGCAATTACAAAATCCACGCGTACGCAGCGTGGATTCTACGAAGATTCTCGGCGTTAAGTTCGATGGAAGTCCAGAATTATTAACACGAAAAATATGTACAATAAAAATGGCATCGGTTCATTCCACCGGCAGGTATAAAATACTGAAAACGCAACTTCCCCTGGCAAATGCGTATCCTATAGCAAATTCCAATTTAATTACGCGATATTAAAAGGGAATCTAGAAACGAAAAAGTTTTCACAGAGTTACATTCGGACACTAATATTTTCCTACATACTCAGATTTCAGTTTGCACATTAATTATTCTCAATAAACTTATTTTATTTCAATAAACTGATTTTTTAATATACTTCGCTATTAAAACACAGTGTTTTATTTTAACTACTTAACTAAAATCCGGCTATTCGATGGAAAGAGTTGAAAATAATAATATCCCTTCATTTAATCGATAAATTTTCCAGTTCTTTGCCTTATTTTAAAATCACTAGAAGCCTCGAGTCGTCAATCATTCTACTTTCGCAGGATTACTCACTCAATGTCTAATTATATTTTTATTATCTAGCACAGAGAAACTTGACAAATAGTTTCGAGCTTACGAGGCAGGTGACATTAATTTTACGTGATACTGGTGGCCTTCTATTTACTTTCTGTGTGCGGTATTTCACCGTTGCTGAAAATAAAGAACGCTTTGTCGAGGCTGGATATCTATTAGACACCTATCGCTAGCCATTTTGTTCGGAACCGTAAAACGCGGCCCGTAATATATTGCTTCGCAGCACGGTAGCTTTCCCACGACTGTAATTTCCGGTCGGAGGACGCAGGAAATAATAAATTTTAAGATCGACCCCCGAGTTAATATTCAGATCACCGTAATGCAAATTCGGAGCCCTGATTAAATACAGGGGGGGGGGGCAGACCGCCAAGATTGGATTGTTATTTGAAATCCTACGGCGAATTTATGATCCCGAGATGAAGCTGACTGCTCGGTTATTCCGTTTCCTTAGTATTTACAGACGGGAAGAAGAATGCGTTTCTGGCGTAGCGTGGTCATTCGCTGTTGTTTGCATTAATCGAGTGAAATGTGGCGGACAGAAAATCAAAGCAAACGAGGTACCCTCACCTTCTCTGCAGTCTAAATTACGGTTTCTTCCGAGTCAAAAGTACATTTACTTTGCGTCAGGACAAATCTGATTACTTTCACGTAAATCAGCTTCTTCGGAACAGTAGTGGAAGTTACGAGGACTTTATTATATCATTTGCTTACTGGACGTTGCACTTTTCATAAAATCTGATGGTGATTGAAAATTGAATTGAAACACTCTGGTTACAATCGTAAAGGTACGAATACACGACGACACTTTTGTGTCTAGATCAAGTGTATACATCAAGTGTCCGCGTGGGGACAGCGTCCTAGATTGGTGTAGACGCTAAGTTTTTTTATCTAGACTGATCTAGACACAAAAGTGTCGACGTGTATTTGTATCTTAACACGATTAATCTAAAGTTGAGTATTTTTGTCTCCAAATAATTTCTGACAAAAGAGAACGAATTTCGAAGATTTAGAAAATTAAAAGCAATATTAGCTCAAGTAGAAATAAATTGCTGCTTTTAAAAGTTAAGAAATCTGCGCCGAGAATTATTTAATATTTCTTCTATCAGCGTGAAGCCATTAATATATCCTTCTGCCATTTTAATTAAAGCTCCTTTAAAAAGTGCACGAATAAGCGATTTTATGCTGTTGAAGCAACGGAGCACGCTCTAATTAACTGTAGAATTCATTGCAATGATATCTCGGCCCATTCTGTTAAGAATGATTCATAATTGTACTGCAGCCTCGTCTTTCACTTCGCTATTCTTTATGTATTGCGTTCTTTGTATGTGCCAAGTAATAAAGACGCATAATAATAAGATAATCAGGCACTTCGTCGAGGTAATAGGCAAATGCAGCGATGTAACTTCTGTACAAACATGAGGGTTCTGTACTCTCAGCTCACGGAAACCTATTATTAAATGCTGTCGTAGTGTAGCCTCAGGTGCGCCAATTTCTGCACTGCATTACCAACTCTGTTACACTGAATCCCAAAGCATAGTACGACTTTGGAAGCACAGCCGGGCGATAAACAATTAGGAGAGACAAGGAAACGTAACTGAAACTACCCAGCAACTTATACGGTCCAAGGGAGCCTGTAGTTCTCGGAAGCGCAAATTGATTTACTTTTCTGATGCAATTAGAATAGTTTGAACTGGTTTGATGCACAAACTACGAATTTGTCTTCAATCAATTTCCCTCCGTCTCGCGGCAGGAGTCTGGGTAGAAGAATTGCTTGTTGCTATGCTACAGGCAAACAAGAAATGCAAATTGTGTGATCGCGTTTGAAGAATTGTTAAGAATCAAAATTGTTTTAGCAAATAAAACGAGATGTTTGTTGCTGTACCTATCCACCAAATGATGAAATTATAGAATGACCAGTTTCAATTCAGAGCCTGATCAACGCGAGTAATGACACTTCATGTACAAGTACGAAAGGGGTAGAAGATAAAAAGATATGAAGATATAATTTTTATTATGAATATCTTATCTAACACGTTTTACTGTAAAATGTAGATAATTTATTTAATTGAATTAAACACATTTTCAAGTCAGTAAATAGTTTTAGAAATTTTTTCCAAATTTAGAGAATAATAGAAAAAGCTCAGTAAAATTGTGATTTGAGATTGAAATTATTTTCTTAAATTTACCAAGCGTTTGACAAATATCAAATACGGTGGTTATTTCGGAAATTGGGAGTAATTTAATTCTTCCACCACGCGTGTCCTAAAATGAGCTCTGCCCGGATTTTTCCTAATCTTGTTCAGATGCGGGAGAAATTGAGTGTTCACGCGTAAGCTAACACGACGTAACTGTGAACTTTCATTGAGTTTATCCCGAGCACCCGCGTAAATTAATCTGGCGCGAAATTAATTAGCCGACGCTTTGATAAATTAATACGCGACACGCTGTAAAACCGTGCACGCTGTTTCTACGGCTGCGCTCATTACGTCAAATTATACAGAAGTTTACGAGGTACAGACGCGGAGATGCGTCTTTCATTCATTGGCTAGACTTCCCTGGCAGTGTATCTTAAAGGCTAATTAGACGTAGGTACTACTGTTCAACTTTGGTGGACGGATGAAGTAATGGCTTTAAACGACATCTCTTGTTTATCCATCAAACATTTCTGTCTCAAAACGTATCAGGTGCAAATGACACGTCACCATGAGATTAAAGGTATTATTTAATCCCCGAACCTTCTTCTACGAAATAATTGTTTCAAAGAATCGAAGTGATTTTAGGGGCGCTTGAGAAAAATTAAAATTATGGCCATCGGAACTTAATAAAGTTAAAATTGAACTCTTCTTTAAACAATATCTTTAGGAGTAAGTTATAATAAAAAATGCAGATTTCATAGAAGGAGGTTTAAGGAACACCTGATATCCCTCAGAAAAAGTATTTTTGTGGAGCTCCTAATCAACCTACTCAATGCCCATCGATTCAAAATTGGAACAAAACATAGAACCTTTACTTCCATTCTTCATCACACTCTACCTCTAAATTACCCACGAATGACTTAATGAATTTTTATATTTTTCATAAAATTATTAGATTTTTAAGTTATTAGGGTGTAATTTTACTTCATTTCTTACGTACTTGCCCTTTGAAAATTGCTGCAAAGTCCATCACTACCCATCTCACATCAAGCCACGAAAATAAAACAGAGCGAAATACATCTGAGGACAAAGGAAATTCACTATTCAACACTTCACCACCTTTCACTACCACCGATTCCTCCCCCGTGACCAGCAAAACTCACTACCTCGACTGGTGCGAGTCGAATACCAACGTAGGAGAGGGTTGACTGCCTGGTGGTCGAACGAAGAAACACCGAGCAACGGTTAAACGAGGACACAGCAAGGATGTCAGGCACCGTGGGTAAAGGTAAACGTGTGTGCTTTTTGTGACTCACATGGGAAGCTGACTGGAGGATGAGTCTGGGCGTTGTGCGCGTTATGGGGGTGCCTGGGGGTTGCGGTCCGTTGCCTGCAGAGGCACAGAACGGCCGCCGAGACCAGGCCAGCTATGCTCAGTACCAGAAAAACCAGGGCGACCGCGAACCAGGTCGTCTGCATGCCCAGGATCGTCGATGCCTCGGAGTCTGCAACAAAGAACAAACCGTAGGCGGGGCGAAGAAACTTGTTGGCCGGGGCCACCACCCGCGCTAGTCAGAGTCGCGGGCGAAGTTTTTTCCGCGGGCTGCGTTGCATTACGTCCTACCCGTCGCTCGTGCTACCGAAAAACTTAACGAGCGTCGTCGAGGAACGCAAAGTGTTCTTCGCGTCGTTACTGAGGACAATGCACTCGCTCGATGCACTGCTCTGCGTTTGTGTGTGTGAATGCGAAACGAAAAGAAATCGTTGATGAGATGATTTGTTTTTTATTCTTTATTTCTTTGGTTTTTGTAGCGTCTAATGGTGAAGGTAGTTATCGTAACATTTTAGTGGTAGCGTCTAGGACAGATGATTTTGTGATTGGGGTTTAATGGGATTTGATTGGTAGTTGGGTTTTTTGGTAGACATTCATGCATTGGGGATGCTTTTTGTTTGGGTGCAGTTTCTCAAATTTAGTTTTAATTGATTTATTTGGTAAGAGGTGGAGGATTTAGGGTAAGTTAAGATTGAATATTATAATGTGGTAGACTGAGGATTTGATGAAAGTGGGTTAGGACAGGATATTATAATGTGGTTTATCTTTCTTTTTTTTATTGAAAATGATGTTTTTTGTATTTTTAAATTCCTCCACGAGATTTCGTCAAAAAGTGATTTTTAGATTTGCATTTATAGTTTATTGGAGGGACATTTAAACAGACCAATCTCAATCTCTGGTATGGATGAAAATCTGCAATGATTCTAGAATCAGTAGCTTATTTCTCTATTTCAAGAAGAATTCATTTCTCTGCAAATTTTCACAACAATACCTTCTCTCGTATTTGTCTCGGATGATAAAACGTGATTTAGTTAATTTGATAAATAAAACGCTCAACTACTCTTTTCATCCCAGAGTAATATCAATGGTCTATAAGAATCGAACTAGCATTGAAAAGCATAACATATTATTATGTGAAAATACGAAATTTGTCATTTGCATCTGAGTGCACAAACTTGTTATTCAACTATTGTGCTGCAGAAAGCTACGAGGGCCACATAAATATATCGGGGCTGGTTTCTAGAGAAGTAATGCATATTTGCAAACCAAAATGTTGTTTTCCGGTAGGAGTAATCTTGCCTCAACAAGGGTTTGCTTGAAACGCTCTGGGCTTTGCATACTAATAGGATTTCTTTGATTCGTCTACTTCCGCGCGGCATGTCGAAACGAATACTTCAATTTCACATCGTCCAAGTTGAAATTGGATTTGTACTGGATACACAGTCTAATTGAAACGCTGCCGTTTTCCACGGAACTGTTAACGGTTACTACAAAAGACCGCTTGAGAAATTCATCTCTGAGTATTATGAAAATAAACGGAAAATGAGACAATTACTGAATTCGATTTTATTACGAAGATTTCGATTGATTTGCTTGATCAAATGAAAATTACCAGTTCTAAAGAATAAAATATTGTTAGTACGTTACAAGCTTCAATAGTCCCTTTGAAATTATATATTTAATTAATTACTTACTAGTATTTCCCTCTAAATTATAATTTCGATGTAGTATCCTTCACAAACAAACTATGTACCCAACAAATCAGATTAACTTTTGCTATTCATTTGTCAAATCAACAATTTCAATATCATTCTATACTTCTCCTGATACCATGGCCACAATACCACTTATTATAAAATGAGCTCACTTCAGAATTCTAACCAATTATCATTCCCCTTTTAATACCTCAATTAAACAGAAACCAACTGAACGCGTTTACCACTTATACCTTCTACCCCAATTATCACCGATTAATCATCCTCCCATTCAACCCCCAACAAGAGTATCACAAACAAAGAAAATAAAATAAAAACTGGAATATTATTCGAAGTCGCAAATAACGTGATTCTTTCTCATTTTAAATGCAAATATGGAATGCGATCAGCCCTGATCTGTATTTCGTTCGAGGCATGAATGGAGGCCTGCAGGGGTAGCCCAAATGAATCCCCGGGTAATTAGAACTTACTGGCACAGAGGGTGGAGGTGGCCTCGTCGGAACCATCACCGCAGTGATTCACGCCGTCACAAAGGAGGTCCATCTCGATGCAGAACTCGTTCTGAGTGCATCGAAAGTCCTTGCAGGTGTGCTCTGGAAAGGAAGAAAAAATTGTGGGTTAAAGGCGGGACGAGCAGGCGGGGGGTAACGCCGGTGAAAAATGAAAAAAAATATCGCATGCAAGTACGTCGACCTTGCGAGGGGGTTACGCGCCCCTCGAGTCGAGGGCTCTCCGACAGGTGTCGGGGCTTCAACGACAGGCTAGTTTTCGAAACAACCCGCGCTTTTCGGCTCTGAACTCTCCCCTAGGCAATTTTCGTCGCGTTTCTACTGCTGCTTGAGTCTCCGTGACCCTTTTAAGCATTTCTATCGCGCACTTTCTGAGGATTAGTTACGAAATTCGACGAAAACGAGCTTCGAATGAAATGGGCAAGAACTGTGATAAATAATTGCATGTATGTAAATAGGAGTAATAAAGAGGTACCCTTAATTTTGACTTATGGGAAAAGTGTGGAGCGATTAATATATCCTAGAACCTCAGGGGGTGAAGTTACACATTAAAAATGGGAAAGAATATGGATACTGTGTGCAGTATGGTGAGTATAATTATTTGAATCTGCAGATTCAGCGCATAAAGTATTTTTCTGCAAAAAGTGCTGAAAATGTGCTCCCTCAGCTTGAATGCAAATATTATACAGACAAGTATTTTATACTGTAAAGTTTCACAGGGTTCATAGAAAAGAAGAAGAGAAAATGCTAAAATTCATAAAAGTAAAAATTCTGCCAATAAAAGACCCAAACTGTAAGGATCAGTGAAGAAGCAAGCATCTTCCAGATGATCGTTAACTTTTCAACAAATATTCTTGGCCAATTTCTAATTTCTTTTAACATTCATTCACCATTCTAACAATAAACCTGTAGAACAACAATGACGCGACCGTCAATGATTAGGAAATAATTTGCAATTCAGATTCTACGGGCACGATGTAGGTAATTGTTCGTGAATGGAAACATCGTTCCTATGCAGTTAGCAAATTAGAATTAATTAGCTGCATTATAGGAAATGATTGTTCAAACAACCGACCCGCATAATAGATCAATGTAGAACAAATCTGAGTGGAACGGCCCGACGCGACGAGGCTGTAAAACGATTAATTACTCGAGTCTGCATTTTGATGATTTTCATCTGTCTTGGTATACTTACGGCTGATTTCATACGAAATTTCTATCCACCTACTTCGGTTAGAGGAAACGAATTAATCGTGCTGACGTGATCAGCCGCGATTACCCCCATACATTAATATTAATGGCAATATTGGAGACGACATTAATATTAACAAACGATTCGAATAATTAGTTCCGTGTCGTTATTGTTGACTACAGTATTGTTAATATTAACCCATTTGACGCTATACAAATCATTATAATTAACACAGACCTCATTACTGCGCCCCTATTTCCTATCATCGAAAGAAAAAACCATTTGAATACCCACGAATTTCTTTTCATTTTTCACTACATTTTATTAGAGGTTTAAAATTTTATATAATTTATATAAGGTTTAATTGGAAATTGAATACTTTGATGAATTATATTGACATTTAATTGTAGGTTTAAAAGTTGATATAATTATTTCTGTAAGGCATTCAAGACATTCTTTCTTATTCTTAGTATAGCCTCATACGTTCACTTCTCCCAGATACAGTAAAGATTTACGACCCACATTTAAATTCTGTAAAATCATACGAGACACCATTGGAAGATGAATCCCCGGTTCTTTTATACACAAACTTCCTGCAACTCAATAAAATAGGACTTATTTTTCTTCACGATGGCCACTCAGAAGTTCACTGTAATACGAGGAATAGAGGCTGTCCGATTATTCTTGGTCGTAGGGAACGCGGACGATAGGACCCATAACTTTGCCCGATCATAACAAAGTAATCGATGAAGGTGGAGGATGGGGGAGGCAGCGATTCCTCTCGTCCCGGTTCGCAATTATAACTCCAGGGGGTGGTTCCCGGGATCGAAGGTAATAAAACGAGAAACGGAGGGTTAAAGGATTGGCGCGAGAGGAATGGCTCGACGGGGCCGAAGAAAAAGCGCGGGCCACCGTCGCGACGGCTTGGAAAACGTAATTTTCTATAATTTAATAGTTGAAATTCTTTTCGCCTTTATCTGCCCTGTTCCACTCCCCTCGGCCAGATTCGTGGGGCTCGCGGAACGGAAACGAGAGGAGCGAGCGAAACGGTGCGTCTCGTCGTGATTAAAAAGGGACCAGCTCGGCTGTAAATCGTTCGCGATATACCGTTCGATGAAATGAATCTACCTGTCGCCAGGACTTACGATGGAATGATTCCCGATGCCTCGTATTCTATTAGTACCTTTCCCCGACCGAGTTACGGGCATTGTTAGAACGAGTTTTAGATGCTGCCCTAAGATGAACTTGGAATGGCTGGCGTGGTATTTCTGAACTTCCGCAGTAAAATATCAGTGACACAGATTTATCTTCGAATATCTGCAAGGGGATCGGTTTCTTGGAGCACGTACTTCATTGATTTTATTGTCGGTGAAATACTTGAATACTTGGAATTCTACTAGCTCGTGTTTTTTAATGCAATCTCTGAAAGCATTAAGTACTAGTGACTCCATCAATGGCGCACCCAGAGGGAGGCCAACTAGCCCTTTTTTCTTTGTAAAAAGAAAAGAAAACTGGATTTTATTCTTTAAATAAATGTTTATAATCACCTAATGAATTTCATTGAATTTGCATTAGAAATATTTTTACCCGTTCAACTCGGTTCCCCCAAGATTAAATCCTGAGTGCGCCCCTGGACTAGATCACCCTTACCACACAAGAAACCATTTAAAAATCGCTACACTACAAATTATACTGGCAAAACGGAATCAAGGATCCCTCCACAGTTTCGTAATCACATACCGAATTCATTTCTCTCCTCGCAGAATTACACACGTGCACAAAAAGAACCCACACAATGCTGCATTTGAAAAACTGTTTGGAGGCGTGGCTCGTAAAGATTCAACGGCAGATAGAATGTCCTGCACACAGGGATGGTCGGAACGAACGTTCGCGTGTTCGCAATCGTACTTTCAGCGTTCCTAAACTTCCCTCTGTTTAACTTGACGCGTCAATTATTCGTTACCCGTTCCGATTAATCGATGCAGCTGACTGCATCCAAGTTTTTACAAACGCTCTGTTCGCTAATGGTTTTCTGCAACTCATTCGCGGTGCTTCGGGAGGGGAGATTTGCGAACGTTTACACGTTAGGTCGCTCGACAATTAATCACGCATCTTTGAACGACAGGACATTTTTTCCCAGCGAAATAAAATTGAAAAATCGGCAACGAATTGCAAAACTGTTTAGCTGGGCGAGATTGAAGTGTACACGCAGATAGGAATTATTTTCGGGAATGGATTTTCTCCGTGAGTTTGTATAACGACATTGAACCGGTACTTCATAAAGCTGAATAAATTTTTTCGTTACACGCGGGGGACATTATTGTGTTTCAGCTGCCAGAGATTGGTTTTTATGCATTCGTAACGTTCGATTGCAATTTCTTGCAATCAAGTTTTTGCACAATTTCGGTGTGCTCGTGCTGTTCTTTTGGTTAAACGGGAGCTGAATCAATAAATTTACAGGTAAATTATTTGCTCGAGCAAAATAAAAAGGTCATCCAAACTCTGACAGGATTATCTGCCAATGCTAACTATGCATTTTTAATATCAGTTTAGTAAGTAGTGTGCGCTCTTTAGGCAATGAAATGCATACCACGTAGTTTCAATTTTCATTAGGTATGATCGGATGAATGAGAAACCAGTATCCTTTTTTATTATGGCATCCGCGCTGTTATTCATTAAACAAGAACCGGCGGATTTTACTGGCAATTATCGAAAAACCTCCCATATACTTTCCATCCACCAGGACTCCCGAAAACTTCGAACGTGAATAGAGTTTTCAGCAGGGCTATATTTCACCGCGATTGCGATTGCACCAGCGAAGACTCGCAAGGGGCTCGTTGACTTTCTACAGGGTATTATGGACTCTGGAACTACTCCACTTTAAAGTCCAGCAGAGTCTGAGTTTCGGGCCTCGTAAATTGTGTAAATAAATTAGGCAGATCCTTGCTCTGATTTCATATCAGATATATTCATTGATCATTGTGAACGCAACCAGAGATTACGAAGAAGATTGTGTTATTGCGCTTAGTTGTTTATGACGTGGTTTATTATCAGACGTTATTTTCAATTAGAAAATTCTGAATTTTATTACAAATATAGAAGCTTGCTTGGGGAATTACTATATGTAACTATAAAACTATTTTTTATACTTTAAGCTGGTTTTTGGGCCCTATAGTTTTTGATACTTCAAAGGCTCGCAAAATGGCATACAGACTTTTTGGTTTATGTACTTTTTCTTAACAAATAGTGTTCACTTTGATATTTTTTTAAATGTTCACCTTGAAATGATTTTGATAGAATGTTAAGAAGGGTGTTTATTCACCTACAAGCACCTATAACTTCTTTAAACCCTTTATAACACTATGTGACTTCGTGCTAGCATAGGATGTTATCTGTGTTCTGTATTATATAGTTAAGACGCTAATTCGCAAAAGTAACTATCGTAACATAGGCATCGCAAACCATTACATTGCAAATTAAACAATTCTGAAACGAAATTAACACGTGCCTGTTAATTTATATAAAATCTTTAATGCCTACCAACGTCCAAAAATTTCGCTTATAGAAAGTGAATTTTCCAAACTGATAAATCTGGCATTATCAATGCACAAGTATTGAAAGAACCAACCACCATCACTTTTCATTCTACACAAATCCCCAAAAAACCTCTAAAAAAATCAATAAATACAATAAAAGGCAAATCGATACACCGATTAGACTACGAAAGCCCATTTACACTTGCTTGTGTGCGATGGAAGGCGTTAATCGATGGCGAAATTCGTTTGTTAACACTGCCAATATCGGTTCGCGGGATTCTACCTAGG
Source organism: Andrena dorsata (assembly GCA_929108735.1). Lineage (NCBI taxonomy): Eukaryota > Metazoa > Arthropoda > Insecta > Hymenoptera > Andrenidae > Andrena > Andrena dorsata. The sequence goes on from OV815489.1 coordinate 29,893,671, forward strand.
GCAAACAGCCCCACGATCGAACCTAAGTTCGCGCGTTGCTCTGCGTTCGCAACACCGTGGTATGCAGAGGTTTGCTTAACGACTGCTGTTAATTCCATCAGTGTATCGAGCAAATTGCACGGGATCCGCGCTACGACCGTTGTCCGCCGTTAAATTATTAGGCAATCGGGAAAGTTAAACGCCGCTCGCTGCAGCGCCGAGTAGGAATATTCCCTGTCGTTGCCGTTGTTTTCATCGATTAGCATCGGCGGCGATACTAATGGCTGCTAACGAGCCACCGCTGCAAATGGCGCTCTTACAACGGGAGCGTCCGAATTACTTCGCGCTGTTTCGATGCCATTACAGCCAGGGAAATGGATGGAAACCGTATAATCTACAAGGGAATCGATCGGCAAGTAATATCCTATGTTTTATTCATCTCTCGTTCTCCGGCAGAATCTCTTGATCTTCCTACGAGCGACTGATGGGAGACAGGCTTTCTTTCCCGGGATTACTGGCCGCACCGACCCCCTAATAATTGTTTAATGGTGGTGCGCGGAACCGATTGGGCTGCAATTTGCGATACACTTGGTAGTAACATCGCTCGACTGTTACACGCCGATTTTGATGAAACTCGGTATAGATACAGATATATAGAGTACTTAAAAATATTAGGCACATATTTTTTTTAACGGCGGAAATTCGTGTTTGGGGGTGAAATTAGACATCAAAGTTGGGGGTTTGAAAATTGTTTAGTCGAATAGCTCGAAAATTGCAACGGGATGAATTTAAATGTTTGACTATGATTTTTCTCAAGAAAAGTGCGTATGTTGGGTGATGCTAGGTTTAATTTGTCTACAAGTCACTTGAAAAGTTGAGGTATAATCGAAAGAGGTTAGTGGAAATCTGCTGCGAATGGTCAGTATTGAATACGGAAATGTGACTTGCTACAGTCATTCAGTGTGTATTGATTTGTTGTTTGCGAATCCGATTGTTGGAATCAATTATAATCCCATTCAGCGTTATCTACCACCGTTGCGGTTAAATCCTTTGGTCGAGTAACATCAAAATACGCTATTAAGCTGGAAAGACTGCCTGGAACGCGGGCGATTCGTCTGGGAGATATTAATTATGATTAATTACTGCTGATATCGACTATTGAAGAGGCATGAACGCGTAGGAATATCTGACTGCGATTTATACATCCTTTTTAACTAGTGGTAAGTATTGTGGGTGACGTAGGTATGATAGACCTACTTCAATTAAGATGTATTTGAAGATATAAAAATTTACTTTAATATATACAACGGGGCAAACAACCCTTTTCAATATATTGCCTGAATTTCTTATTATTTTAATGAATGTGGATTCAAAATCGAAATTTACTATTATTTATTTATTACAAATAACAACCGTTTGGGACATTATAATGGCACGAGAAGACATAAATAGAGAACGGACACATAACGGAAAATTAACATTAAAATTAAAATAACAAATACCAAGAGATATATTAGTAAAGGATATATGGCAAATTATAAAAAGAACTGCTACTGTCTGCGAAATGAAACTGAAATTAGTAATTTGAAATAAAATTACCCCAATTTGGATACTATCGTGGTAAAGATGGCAGTGTTAACTATATAACGAATTAATGAAACAGTTAATTTGTAGGAATAAATGAAATTCTCGTTTAAAGGCAGAAGTAGAGGAGGAGTGGAACGTTTAATTAAAACAACTTTGTGCATATATGTATAATACAATTATGGTAATGCCATCATTTACAAGAGGTAAAGTAAAAGTGCTCTCGGATATTAATTCATCTTGCTACCCATGGCACGCTTAAGCTAATTGAATTAATTAATCGCACATCATACCCTTTCTAAATGGAACGATGACCCGCGCACGTAGCTATTCGTGTCCAACCACGTTTCCTGAATTATGAATCGACGACGTAGAACGCATTAACCGTCTGCATAATGATGCATCGCGTAATTTTGAGCCCACGACAGAGTGCAGCCGAGAATCGGGACCCTTGTCCCTAGGGTGAAATGTCGGTTCGTTAGTTAATTGAAACATACCCCCGTTCTCAATCTCTTCTTTTTTATGTAATGCCATTCCGTGCTTTTATTTTTAATAGATAACTCTGGCCTCATTATTGTAAGATCATGAAAGTTTTACTAGTGACCATCATTAAAAAAATACTTGTTTACGAGTGATATATCATTAGTGGAATAATTCACTAGCGACAGATTATTAGTGAAATACATCTCTAGTGCTATATTATTAGTGAAATAATTCACCGATGACACATTATTCACTTCGAATACATCTGCAAAAATGATCCTCCATTGAATAAAAATATCACGGTAACATGATAATGATAGTATCATATTTGTTCTTGTTTTGTTATACGTGAATTTGTTTCTCATTGGTGGTTGCATGCTATTTTTTATTCTTCCATCAATGACGCCGTGTCGACTGCTTTCGACATATGAGTGGTCAAAAAGCACAACGATGCAGATTATAAAATATCGCCTATAGAAGGGAGAAAATTTCAACGTGACTGTTCAAAATTATGCCCTCCCAGGAGACGTTATTTCTGGTTTGCACTCGCTTTCCCGACAGCTGAATGTCTAGTTAAAACGAATGTGATACCTACAGCCGTTTTTATTTTACAAATGCCACATGTGCAATGTGGAAAAGAAATGAAAATATACGTTTGGAAGTTTTAAGCGTTGACCTTTTATTTTTGCTAAAGAAATAGTAATGTTGCTAGGAAAAATCGGGCACAATTTTTCTTTCCACTTCGTCTGGCCGAAAATCTACTATTACTCCTTTCTATTTCTATATTCTGCTCTTGAATAAAAAAACAGCAGGGAATAAACTAGTTCATAAGACTTAGAAACTTTAAACAAATTCTGCGTAATTTCATTCCAAAGAGATAAAATTCTTCAGTAATTAAAGTGAAATCTCGCCCCTCATTATCCGTTGCTTCAGACGCTACTAAGACAAAATCGCCAAAGAATATAATACGGTAGTACTATTAAATCCTCATTCAGAATTTCCACCAGTTCGCTGAAATTCTCTCTGATACATAATATATTCCACGAACACTCATACACATCGCTAACTTCTAAACAATTCTCCTACAATTTTTCAGTTCCCCTCAAACCTACCGAGGCAGTCTCGGAAACGAATACAGTACAGCAGTATTATTAACTTCTCGCCTAAAATTTTCACCGGTTTAATGCGATTCTCCACAGTGTATATACTCTGATACTAAATGTTTTCAGTGCGAACCCCAAAGTTCGTTAAACAATTCTCTGACAATTTTTCCGAATAGATGAAAATTTGTCGGTCTACCACATTTATTTTCGTGTACCAATTCGAGTACGATACAGTAGATCTAAAGTAATTATGATATCGACCGTATTTGTAGAATAAACAATAAGTGGTTTCGGCGCACTAGTTCGGTCAGTTAAATGATTTAACTAAATGATTTAACTGACCGAACTAGTGCCCCGAAACCACTTATTGTTTATTCTACAAATACGGTCGATATCATAACTACTTTAGTTCAAATGGAAGGCGAAACCGTTACACAATCCACAACAAAGGAAAGTTTCTTCAAATCAATTTCAAGAAAGTTTGGACAAGAAACTATAAGAAACCTCAAGGATCTTTCTAATTAAAGAATTCATCTCCTCAAGGTAAGTAACAGGAAATTATTTTTATTAAATTGCAGAACAAAGAACATAATACCAAAATTAATATCAAACAATATTATTAACAATTCAAGCATATTTATGTCTTCGACCTCAGCTTCTAGCAAATTGTTGAATTTAAAAAACAGATATTCACGTAAATTACTGAATATTGCCATAAAAGACACACATAACATACAGAAATCAGTCATGAATAAAATAACACAATTAAATGAAGAAATTCGATTTAGCCTCCCCTTACACATTTTTGAAAAATATTGCTCTTTTGAGGAAAAAAAATACAATAGATTGTTTAAAATCCAGAAAAATAAATGTATACAAACATTCAACAATTTGGTAAATGTCAGAAACAATAGCTTTACCAATGACCATAATGGTTTTATGTCGTTTAACAACAATACTTCTGATAACAACAACTGGTTTAAAAATCTTTCGAACGTTGAAATCAAATTAAAAAAAAAAATTTAACTGACCGAACTAGTGCGCCGAAACCACTTATTGTTTACGATACAGTAGATCATTAAACTCGTGCAAAATTTTCACCAGTTCGTTGCGATTCTTCATACTGTATTCACCGCAATACTGAATGATCCCATTTTCAACCAAAGGAATTCTTAAATAGCTCTCTCACAATTTTACTAAAAAGACGCAACCCTGACGGTCCACCTTATCCATTTCCACCAAATCCGCTAAAGCAGCTTGGCGAACGAGTACGATGCAACGGTATCATTAAATTCTCGTCCCGAATTTTCGCCGGCTCGCTGAAATCCGCCGCGTATAATACTCCATAATGCTTCTCGAATATCCGGCCGTGTTCGGTCGGTGAAAATCGTTGCACCAGACGTTGACGTTTTATAGCGCTGCAGTTTTGCGTAAACCGTTAGTTTCAGGCCGTTTGTGTGCGCGCCAGTCGCGAATGACGCCGGCATTAAAATGAATGCCCCGCTGGATCAATGGGACTCGTAACGAGGAAATATACTACACCATAAATGGACGTGATTTCGCTGATATTGTAACGCACAAATTCTCTAACGATCGATGCTCCCGATCCGCGCTGCATATCCTCGCTGCAGAAATACGGGGGAAGAGTGGACTCGAGCGAATGCTCGGCCGGGGCGTCCCGACGTATTCAAATCGTCATCGACGTCGTTGCAAAACACTGTCATTCCTAACCAGGCTGAAATATCAATTTTCCGCGGCGTTTTAACGAGCCGATTCGGGGCTACCTGCTCCCGATCGGCGCGTGAAAATAGATATTTCAATAAATAACCCACACCGCTCCACTTCTGTCGGTTTTGCAACCTGCTCCTTCCGTTGTAATTCGTCGATCAGGACTGGCGATGTTAGCTCGCGGGAATTCTGATGGATTGATGGCGCGGGGTGAATGATCGCGAGACTTCTGCTCGTGGCAGAATTGTATAGAAGCTTGAGAATATAAGGGTAGGAAGTAGGCTTCAAGGTTAAAACGCCCCATAGCCATTTTTGAGTTGCGATCCCCTTCTATAATATTCAAATAACCTGCGATACTCCTTCGCCATATACGTTAAGGTAAATTCAATAAGGGTAAGGAAATCATAATATTAAATATAGGTATTTCAGAATATAATTCTTTCTCTAATAATAATAAGAAAAAAACACTAAACCGTGGCAACCCCCCAGAAGACACTTCGCGACCCACTTAGACTAAGCAGATATATTTCTCTTGCAATGAATACTCTAAAGAATAAAGATTTCCTTATCATATTTCATTCTTCCTTAGCTCCAGTGCAAAGAATCACAGATGAATTTTAAGTGGATCACTCTGTCAGCCCCTCGTTCCACAGCAAAATTTACAGTTTCTTAACTCGGCAAGTAGCTTTAAATCTCTAGTTCCTCCCTCAAGAACACCTCGAGTCCCGATAGAGTATTAAGGAGCTTCAAGAGCCTACCAAGCAAGTACATCCGCACTAACGACAAATCGAGAGCAAATGGAAAGGAAATCGATCCCACGTCACAATCAATTCCGAATTCGATCCCCAAATCCCGCCACGAAACAGCAGACATGCGACAGTCATCCCCTCGGCGGGCACGCGCAATCTGTAACCCCGTAAGCGGCCTCCGCGCGACGTGCCCCAATTTTTCATCCGACTGACTCGTACTGGCAGCTTTCCCCAGACAACGGGTCTCGCCAGAATCCCTCGTCTGGCTCGGATTATCCCCGACAAAAGAACAACGTCTGGTAATGAAAGAACGCATCCGCGTTTTCAGCGAGAAGACTCGTCGGCCATTGAGGCCGGGGGCGGCCACCCCTCCCCGTCGGTCCGCCGGATATTCAAGTAGAATTAAACGCGCCTGGCATCGCGAGCCTGGGAAGGGGGTTGGCGGGCGGAAAGATTTCTTCATCGCGCCGATGAGAGAGGACTGACTCTCCTGCATTTACGTGCAGCTACCGTTTTGCCCCACATTTATCCTTATCCGCGCGACGATCCGCCACGAGCCTCGCGGGATCGCGTGCGCTCGCTTGCACGCCACGCTGGATATAATAAACGGCAAGGGGCGCGCGATTACGATAACCACGTGGATGACGACATTAAAGATAGTAACGACGATAATCGCGACGATTCGGGCCCTTTCAGGCGGCGTGCGACGTATGCCAGAAGTTTCTGGCGGGCCCTTCGAAATTTACGAGGGATGCGAAAAGTGATTACCTGGTTCACTTCCTTCGATGTGGGTGGCTTTACACCTGGTAAGGGGTCGAGATTGAGGAACAAATTTGCTCGTGCGAGGAATCGTTTTTGGGAACTAAACCTACGTGTCTTTGAAAATTGAGTGGAGGTGCATGGATTTGAGTACGACATTTTAGAAATCTAGTGGTTGATGGTTTCGGTAAAAATGAAGTAATGCAGAATAGGTTTTTTTGAATATGGGTTTGTATTCGAGATGATACAGCTTGGGAAACTGTGAGATAGGGGGGCACGAACCGACAAATTATTTTTTAAAAGTCAATTTAAAATTACTTTTTAACTGTTTAAAAAGTGTTTATTTAGTTTCATTGAGAATTAATGCATTCATTCCATTTGTCCGACTAATCTGAATAAGCCACTTTATAGTTTGATAGACTTCTGGCATTAAATGCGACGACTTAAGCAGTAGGTATGATATTACTCTGTTCCAATGTGCCCGCCGTTGTATTCATTATTAACTCCGCAGTTGGGCTCACAATAAGTTTGATGCTGTTTCGAATCATGAATAAACTAATAACTAAAGTATATTCTGAATTTCAAGTTTTAACCAATCTGCTGAATACAGTCATTTCTAACAATTGTGACATGGTAGCTAATGGACGCATCTATCTTAATTCAAAGCCCCTATCATTCCAATCTAAATATTTATTATTTAAATAGCTTATGTGTATAGAAAGATCGATCCATTAAATTAAATTTTAAATCCATTTTCGAGCCCCCGAATTTAAATATTTTGTTTAAAAACACCATACGCCTATGCCAAAGCAGTCACAAATTACCATAAGAATCACAAAAGACATCTTAATCACGGCCATAAATCCACAACGCTAGATTTCCATAAACCATTTACTCTTTAGCGACAGCCTCGATCATTGTCGCGTTAGAACGGAATGTCACGCATCGCGGATTCTGCGCATTCTTCGAATTATTCGAGAACACCAACAAACACGACTCGTTCTTGTTCGAATTCAACAATTCGCATTTACTAAGGAATGCCAACTATGCGCGCTCTTTCCTCGCCGCTCTTTTCACCAAATTCCCTGCCCTCCGTTTATCGACCGGCTTCCATCACCCCCTAACGAAATTTTGCAGGGGCAAATATCTGCTCGAAGCAACCGACTAACCAAAACAATTTTAACACTTCGAGTGGCGTGAAGTTTGGAAAAATGCCCCCAGCGAGTAGTGATACCGAGAAAGTTTTGCTAGCTGTCAATGCTTTCCATAGTTTAAAAATTTAGAAATCAATTCTTTTCCCCTTTTTTACTACCCTCGAGCTACTCTAAACCCATTACACAGCGACAATTATTTCCTCGCAATCCTTCAAAACCCAGGGTGTTGAAATACTAATGCCCAGAAAGGATGCTGAATACAACTCTAGGCTCCCGACTTATCACGTAGATCGACGCGACCCCTACTAACTTCAACCCCCACTGTATTTTTTTAACACCTCACTATATCCCTGCAAAGCACAATGAGCAACTCCCAAGCAGCCATGCGACAAAGTCGACGCTGCCAACGGACTAATATTCCACTCCGCTCAGCATTCCTTCCTCCAAGCTGTCGAACACGAGACAAAGTGCTCATTTCCTTCCTTGTTTCGTTGATCCGCCGTGGCCCCATTCGTCACCACCCCATGCGTCAGGACCCCGACGTTAAACACGGATCGCGGCGTGCACGGGCGCGTGTCCCGCGCTGGACGACGAAACACGCGCCACGGAAGCGTCATGGAAATGCATAAACACATTAGTTGCTCGTAACGGGGCTGGAATTCAGACGCACTGAGGTCGCGGCGGAAGCCAGCCAGAGGGTGCAAGCCCGAATGCGGGCACAAAGGTTGCGCCAGAGTGCTGGCTTGATGGATACGTATGGGTGGCGTTCCCATGGAAATGATCCCCTATTCCTAATTACGTGACGAGGCCTGGGCATCATCGCCTTGGCGGCGCGTGTGCACGGAACTATGTGTCAAGCAGAGTTGGGCATTAATTAAATAAAAAGTTACAATTAAATACCTGATCGAACAAAAATTACTTTAACTTTAGATTATTTGACGAATAAAGCTAATTTTTTATTTTCCTATCTTTTTTTCAGTTCAACACCCCCGGCTCCCCAGGAAGTGGCAGAAATAGCAAACTGATCGTATTTTTATCCCTTTTGTCATTGCAGAATTGTGCCACGCACGTTTTAAACACTGACTTCTTTGCCCAGCTAGGCTATTAGCGAAGTCAGTTCACTTGGGGTGATTGCCACCATGACGGAAGGGTTGTGCATGCTTATCGAATGAGGGTGCATCGAGTCGCTGGGCGATTTAAGACAAACGTTGCGTGTGAAAGCGCGTTTCGGATCGTCGACGTGATAATCGAATCACCGTGGTTCGTTCGAGTGGATTCCTGCTTAACCCTGAATCGACAAAACTGTGGCAGAGTCCTGTTGTTCTTGCAGGGAGCGCAATTAACAGGTTTCTTCGTGCGTGATGAACTGCACTGTGGGGCGTGCAACTTGAAACGAAAGAGTGTTTCGTTCAACGTTAGAATTTAATTGATTTCACGTGGCCTATAGACATTCCTTTAATTTTAAATATATGTCATTTCAAAAAGGAGGATGAATAACAGTGTAATTTAATGCTCTTTTTAAGAAATATCCTTTTATCATAAATCAACTGCTACCATTTACTGAGAATGTTCTCACTGTACTTGAAATAATGAGTGAATTATAGAATTAACATTAAGAATTTCAGACAATTCTTTTTATAGAATTAAAGAACTTTTAGATAAAGAACTTTCTTGGTATCACCAGGACAGTCAGAGCCACTAACAGGCAGCAGTATTAGATAAAATGTGTAAAGATTTTTTTTCATTATCTTCAATGACGTACAAATACAGCTTAAATAGTTTTCTAACACTATGACGTATACGTTTTTTAACAGAAATCCATACAAGAAATTAAATCGTGGGATATCGGCGCACTGATTCGGTCACTGTTGACACGATTGAATTTTTTGAAAGATCTACGGTCGAAATCCTAATCAACTTTATCTAAGAAATCCATACTGACATAAATTAGAATTCCCGTACAGTATCTAGCATTAATATTCAACTCTATTTCCTCTCACCGTTGCAAGCGATCATTCATTTTACTTTCGCATGCAGTAAAAAGGTCTCGAAATCGATTTCGATCGATCCCAGCAAACAGTGGAATAACCGAAGGAACGACCCGGGGCTTCGATCAAATGACTTCGGCGCGTTCATTCAACGAAAGTCGAGGAGGGAAAGAGCTCGATCGGAAACTTCAATTTACTGCAAGAACGCGATCGCTTTGTCGCAGCTTGTCGTCAACGGGAATTTTCATTGCGCCCTTTAAACTGTGTTTTGATGTTAAAATGGATGGGCCTGGCCTGGCCTGGCGACCCCGGGAATAGATCAAAAGTTTATCAGGACGACGCTCGATCACGCTATCATATTTTCCACGATCGTTCCCCGTTTCCTTCTCGCGTACCCCCGTCGTCGTCTCCCGATTCATTCTCGCCGATTCAGCTAACGCCGCTGTATAAGCACGCAATGCATTTCATGAATGAACCGCGGTTCGTTTGCTCTCGGGATCGCCTCTGCTTCCTGAACGAAACTACAATCTCGATTCACCCGAAACGACCGAATATCCTTTCCTTTACGACCGCCGCCGACGAGGATATCGACTTTTCTACCACTCGCGCTTAAGGAACGGCTTTGCGTTTCTTCCTCCGACTACCGCTGCCCGTGCACACACGACTTGTCGTTTCTATGATAAAATAATGAGACGTGTTATCGAACGGAGCGTTACTGGGTATGAATCAATCTGTAGCTTTGTCTGGCAGCTATTGTTAGCTTTAATAGCGACTGTGAAAGTAATGGTTGAAAAGAATTTTGATGTAACAGGTTTAAATTTTGTGGGAAAATTGAGTTCGAAGGTATATCAGTTTTATTTCCTCGTCACGCACTCGTGTGTAAAAATGAAAAGATTAGAAATTGCAGCGGTAAGTCATGTAGGCTTTTATTAATTTGTAATTATTTGGAAACCACGAAACTTTGAAACTGAATATCTCACCAAATTTTGAGTAGCGGGTCCACTGCAATTAACACGAAATTACACTTGATACGGATTAACTATATCCAAGATTTTAGAAAAATTAGTGACACCTTGTGCACTTCGATCGTGAGCGGTGGAACCACCTTTGAAATATTAAATATTTCAAATATAGTCTAACAATCTTTTCTGTTACGAACACTAATGAATAATTCAGAATACATGCAGACACATTGCATAGAAAAATGAGAACGTAATATCTATGCCCCGTTCAAGTATCGTCCACGGAATACCGCTACAGGTTATTAATATATTAGTTATTAAATCCATATAACGAATTTCGTTGACCGATGAATTCGATTCGCGTTGCTGAACGCGACGTGTATTATTTATTTAACGGTACTACGCGGCGTACACAAATTCCGAGATGAGTAATTCAATTACTCCGATCAAAATCGAGCAAGATAAATTCCCCGCGCGAATTCTGGTTTCCCTGCCTTCGTACTCGATAACACTAATGCAATATTAATCCATCCCGCCTGAGCTACTTGGGTACAGATCCACTGGGATATAATTACAATGGAATCCGGCGGTTTAGCAGAAAAGGGAGCCGTCAGAGTAGTTGCGGAACAAGGGCGCAATTAATTTTATATTTGCGCGTTATCTGTCTATTGCTGTATCAACTGAATCGCCTATAAACGTTGCAACGTGCGCACGTAAGCTGGTGCATCGAACGCTGTCAATTAATTTGACATTGGTGTTAAGGTTAATTTGGGACGGGGAAATGTTTTGAGTTGAAGCCCCATTAATGGAGGCACTCATCCAGCTAGCGATTTGTACACGTATTTTTATCCCAGTCATTCGGCTGATTTCGAATCTCCATGAAACGGATTAAAGCTCATTTAAATTGCAGGTTTCATAACGACTACAGTAAATACATTAATTCTGAGGGTTCGTAGGACTGCGATAGTTTCACAATCTGGCATAGTTTCCGAATACCTCCCGCTTGCCAAATAATCTATGAGCTATACGCAATTAATTACGGGAGACTGATGGTGAATACCATTGTTAAACGTTACAGGGTTTTTCAATCCCCATTCGCGATTTGAATTTTTTGAAAACGAGCGACTGCAAGTTAATTCTTTTTACAGAGTTACTTACGTTCGTTTCTTTTTCTAAAGTTCTTCTGCCCAGCTCTACACCTAGCAAATCCAGAACTTTGCAATAAGAGAAAATATGGTACAGAGAATTCAAACTCAATAATTCATATTATTCTGCGAAACCAAGAATTTCTCCCGCATTCACAAGCTTTACTGACATCAGCACGTAACTTTAATTCAAAGTTTAATTCAAACTTTGGGAGGCAAACTCGTAGTCTAAAGAACTAAAACTCGTGTGTTTCGATTTTTTTCAAGTAAGTACACGTCGCTTGCACGAATTACGGGGAGCGAAGCCAGAAGGGAAGCCGCGCGCAAACGCGAGTCAAGATCGCCCCCGTGCATTCTTGCGCGGCCAGGACAAACTCATTCGGCGTTATCCACCGACATCGCTAATTCATTGTATCCCCCACGGTACCCGCCCAAGATTGAACAACCTGTGCCTCTGATATGTACCAGACAATGCCCAGCGAATTGGCTCTAACGCAAGGATTAAGCCCGGGGATACCGAAATTCGCAGATAATCCCCCCGAGGGCAGAGTCAATTAAGCCTCGAGCCCCGGTACGCGGAGGGTTTCCCTTCGAATCCTTAGAATCGCCCTTTAAGATACGGCGTATCGAAATTATAGGCGAAACGCCCGCGTAGCCCCGTAGCTCCCCGCAACTACTCCGCGCACTTTTATTCCCCTCTTCCGTTCCCGCGGGTACCCCAAGACCGCGCGGAATCAACGAAGCATTCAAAGATACCCCGCGGAAAGCAGCCCGTAATTTAATCCCGCAATGAGATATACAGGATACACGTACCCTTTAATGGATCTCGAAAGAATTCCGCGATCTAACGGGCTGGCTTGTACTTTCCACGGTATAAAATGGCCGATGAAGTATGGCGGGATGGATGCACCCTCGAGAGATCGCCGTGAAATTGGCTTTTCTACTCTACCCTTAAGATGCTTTATTTCAACTCCGTTTCGGGGACTCCACTCGTTGATAAATAATTTCTATCGCGTTTGGAGTTTCGCCTGACGATGGAGTATTTTGGCAGGTCTCAGGCGTTTCGTTGTAGTGAAGGAAGTAATGGAGGGCTCAGAAGCCAATCAGTGTAAGTCAATCGGTCTCTGAAAATCAGTTGTGTGCTTCGAGAACCTCTTTATTGTTAAAATTTTCAGTTGCTGAATTAATTAAGTCGCTGCATATACGTAAACAATAAATGGCGGTACTTATATCGACCACGGAATTACTAGGCAAAATTATTTGGTGGAAAAATAACGTAAATGTCGGTTTTAATGTTAATGGAATTATACTGATTGGTTTCAGAGTCCTCCATATTTGGTGAAGTTATTTTTATTAACTATTCTTCTATTTTATTTTTTTACTTTCTGCGATATCTCTTGAGACGTAAGTCAGCGTTAGCAATTGTTATTGTATCCCCACCATAAACAAAGAAACTTTCACGCTATCCTCGATCGGCAATTTTACAGGCACCAAGCCAATATATTCTGATAAAGCCTGCGCAACGCCAGGTACTTGAAGGTAGTATAGAATAACAGAAATCTACGAGAGTATTAAAGCTTCCTACTCGGAGAAATCTAATTAAAACCGGAAAAAATCCAAATTGCAGCGGACTCTACAAAAGTACACCTTTGTTCTTCGTACAAGTTAAAAGCTTAATTCATTTGGAATCAATTACCTCTTGAAATAAATTCTCTGCAGATTGGTTAAATGGTTCATTAATGGACTTCTGAATATATTTATTCAGGTTTTACTCAAATTCGTTTCACGTTTTTTGGTTCTTATGTAGAAAGGCTTAAACACCTTTTTTTGTTTTACCAGCGGCCTGGTAGATTCCTAATGAATGCTGAAGAATATTACTGGTTGAAACACTGGTTATTAACGAAGGAATTTATTATAAAATATATTCCCGCGATATTCTCTACGAAGATTTATTAAAGACATTTAAGCTTCTCGCGGTTAAGCTTCATGCATAGTTTTAAAATTCATAGCGATGCGTTTTCGCAGTTGGATAGGGAACGTTGGGCAGACTGCAAGTAGCTGTTCATATTTTTTAAAGCCCCTACGAGCACCCCCTTAACGTTATCCCCATCTTCAGCATTATCTTGTGGTTTATGTAAATTACTTCGCCAGTGATTTACGAAATATCTTCTGTTAGCATCTTGGAAGAAAATTAACGCGCTGCACGAGTTGGTTGCAAAATTTCCATGAAATGCTTTGGTACTTTCTTTCACGTGATTAACCCTTCTTAATATTTTATTTATGATAGTGCTACCACCTCGTAGATTATAACAATATTTCCTCTAATATTCCAGCATGCAATTATTCATCATATTTTATACGGAATATAATGAAGTACACTGCTGATTTTCATTGCTGTGGTTTGATTTACACGAAACCTGTTTATCCATCAAAATTTTATCTAAAAATAATTCTTGACAGGTTTTATGCGAATACTGTATTGAAATTGCATCGTCGTCGTAATACGTATTTTCGTTCGATAATAATTTAGACAACACCATTATCCCATTATCGTGAATTTTAATATAGTGGTAAAGTTACATTTGCGTGAGGTACCGGTGCTCCATTTATCGGTTCCAATTTTCGGTTCAAACAGTCTGATTTAGAGCTGTTCGAGTACTCGGAACAAGCGAGCCGGGATATACTCGGTTCGAATAACCGATCCGAGCCGAGCGCTCGAAAGAATCGAGCGACTCGATTAAAGCGAGCGGCTCGATTAAAAAGCGAGTAGATTGCACAGTGAAGGTAGCGACTGACGAACGAAACGTGTGGATCGTTCTAGCCACCCGATTGTTTCTAGCTGCTTGCTTCATTCGAGTACTCGCCTCGGCTCGGAAACCGAGTCCCGGCTCGACTCGAATTTCGAGCTACTCGAATATTCGAGTACTCGAACAGCTCTAGTCTGATTCACTTCAAATTTAATTGCAAACATTTGAACGGATCTATAATATAAGGGAAAGCTAAAGTGGGAGAGGAAATGTGGGAAATAGCCAAAGAGAACTAGCAATTTGATCAGATTAGTTCGTCGATTTTGACATCTAATTGGTCCTCTGCTCTTCGATCTCAAAACGGTATCACGTATCAAAGCAGCGCTAATGCTAAATTAATTGCTGCAAATATACGTATCATATTTTTAAAACTTTCTAATCGCTTTTATCGGTTCATTTACAAAACTAAATAGCACGCTTTAACATCTCAATGCTGCATTTTTATTTTAATTACATTCTGGAATATAATACATTAAAATAATTTAAATATTAAAGATTATCCGACACAAATATAACCCCTTTATGTTACACGAAGATCAAAATTTGATAGACAACCTGCTGAAATAAACATGAACAAAATCCCATCATGAATCAAAATGAACACTGCACCTCTCTCGCAGTCGAATGTCAAGCTACCCACCATCCAAAGATTAATTACCCTCAGCGACCTATTAGAGACTAACAGGTCTCCGGAATAGAGGACCTTTCAAATTAATCCTGCTGCTACATACACGGCACTCTCGAGGATGAATCTTTGGCAGTCAAATAAATGAAGACACATTCCATTTCCAAACTTATTCTCCTACCAAAACTGCCTCACAAAATTTCCCAAAAATAATTCCCGCTATCGCCAAAATTTCCAAAGAAAACAATTAAACATACATTCCGCTATCCGTTCCATTTAAATTGTTACTAGACAGACGTTAACAGAGGCGTCTACCTCAGGAACGTTCACGAGGAGTTCGTTCAAACGCAGGCAGTCGCTTCATCAAGGAAATTTCGATTCCCATTTCCCTGGTGGCTGCGCTCGGATGAACAGAGCCATCCAGGATCCGTTGGATGCACGCAACGAGATTGATGGCTAGGAGCTCGCTCTTCTTCGTCTTCGCGTCTAGCCGATACTCTAGTCGACTGCAAAAATAGTGCGAGGGCGCGTGATATTGAAAGCAGGGAAACGAATGCCTGGACGGAGCATCGGAATCGATACGCCACGTCCTGGTAGACACGGGGAAGATTGAAAGTGCGGGTCCAAGAATTGAATCCACCGTGCTGGGGCGAAGAGGGCTGGAAGAAGGGCGCGGAGGGGTGAAAGACGATCGCAGAAGACAGAGGGTGAGGACCAGAACGCGACGCTGGGAAAATGGAGGCACTTGCAGCGACTCGCGCGCGATGGGGCATGAATCATCCTCGCGACTGAAGTCGCGAGAAAACGGGGATTAAGATTTGTCGTTTGTCTTCCGCGCCGATAGCGATAACTTATCGATCGTGCCGCTGCGCCCTATCGCTGCGAGCAGGGGGGGTGGTAGGAACGCTTCTAAATATGCAGAAAACTTTCAAGATAGCACCGTTTTCTGTTTTTCATAGCAACAATCTACCTTCGACTCCCATCTTACATCTTCTCCCTCTATTTTTTCACAACCTAATATCGAGTCTTTTCATCTTTAATTTCAATCAGCTTCGTTTCGACTGCCGAGGACTGCAGAGCGGACGCAATACGCAACAAAGGCATTCGTTCCAAAAATGGATATGGATCGAGTCCAAAAGGATGGAACGGACGGCTCTGCAAGAGGCCCATCTGTAATACCCTGCTACACTTTCGAAAGCTATATAACAGGTGCGATCGAAGCCAAGCAAAACTCGCGGGAGAACAGTCACCGGAGATCGCCGTTATTTCCATGCAAAATGGAATAAAATTAGCGACAGAACGTGATTTTGTGGCAAAGGCTGCTAATAGCCCCGCGAGCGAAATTTTCTGATATAAAATGGGATTTGGTGTCAGTAGAAATTTCGAGTAAGGCGGGCGTGGTTGGTCTGAGCAGACTGAAAACTACGGCTTTTGCCGGGCGTCGAACAAATTGCCCCATTAATGCAGTGCTTTATAGGCGTCGTATGAAAAGCTCCTCGTGAAAAATAGATAATCGATACTTGTGGCTTAACGGGATTCGATCGTGCTCGAGATTGATTTCTCGATTAGAACAGATGCATTTCAGGATTCATTGCATCAACAACTTCCGCGTTCCTGTACCTACCGCTTCTTGAACGAACCTATTCGTTCATTTCAGTGGTAGAGGAAGCGTATTTTATTTTTTGTGCCTCGCATTTTCATGGGTATCCTGCTGCGTTCAATGTTAGATGGATTGTAAAACACTTTACGTTTTTATTTAGATACAATGAGAAATGTAAATTAAGATCTTCCTTTTCATTTCAGGACAGGTAGGAACTGAAATGCATAATTGAAAAGTCCTTGGAAAAAACTGACCATTTCTTTGAAGGTTTTTTTCCACCCTTAGGACCGTTTCATTGCCGAAACAAAAAATGGTAACGTTACTAGCATGACTTGAACTACCTTTCTGCAAAGTTTCAAGTTTTTTTTAATCTCCCAGTCGCCGAACGTCCCTTGCAAGCTACGCGTCAACTACCCTACACTTTATCTCAGAGTCCCCAAAACACATACGGAATAACATCTCTGTGATGGAGGATACACTGTTTCTCCACGCAAGATTCTATCACGATCCAGCCAGCAAAACGTCTCACGTAGTATCGCGCTATTATTGCCTGCGGCAATTCCTCGCTCGCATTGAAACACGTCCAATCATGTCTGGGCAAGAAGCTTTCGTGATCCTGGACAGTTTGGAATTTCTCGAATTGCACGCGCTACAAAGCATGGCATTATTGTACCAAACACGGCTATCAGTGGACTGTTTGGCTATTCCCAGATCCACCGCCATAATGCCGGTTTACATATCACCGCCCCTAACGTCATTCGTCAAAGTGTTTGTTTCGTTCATTAAAACGCCAATCTATTCGCCGTTCGGCGTGTTTCATCTTCGCGAGCCGAAGCTTATCGCTGAATGCAGATGCAATTTTCGCTGTGTACGCGGCATGATTTAACGAATGTACAGTCTACCTTTATCGTTTCATGTGTACCATTACAGTGGCTATAGTGCCATTGTGGCGCGGCGCAGAAACGATCGTTCAGAATTCATTGCTTTCGATTCGTGATTTTGGGGCTGAATAGAATAGAGTTGATGTGGGATTGTACGTGAATTTGCGAAAGCTTTGTTATCGCGGAAGAATGGTACATGATTATCATATTGTAGGTATAATTTCTGCTTGAGTCAACCCCTGAGGGTTATTAATTAATAGAGTATTAATTATATTTTTAGCTTTCTTAATAAACATTTCAAATTTTGTACAATGTTCTACCGGATTTATGAGAATTTATATGGTTTTATCCGGATTTACTAAATTATATGTATCTGTCGCATAAAATTAGACGAAATGTAATAAGATTCAATTTTTCCACGAGTCCTCATGAATTTTTAACTACAATGAAAATCATATCGACACTGTCGATTTTCTCAAGCTCCTTTTTCAACTAGACATTCGCTCATTATAATTTGATTTGTACGACTTCGTTAGAGCATAAGTATTAGATCGGGTCTAAAATATTTTGCAGGCACCATTAAATTATTGATGTACGATAATTCGATGATAAATTACGAACGGGAGGAAAGCCTTTATCATTCGATCAAACGGAGAAGTATGACTGTTACGATAACAGAATTTTCTGATAATGGAACACTCACTTTCCTGACGTCCATCATTCTGAATTTCTGAATGAATCCCCTTAAAATATTCGTTAGAAACGAATTATCATGTTTTCACACTAGCGACACTCCTGATTGAAATCAATATCAAGCTTCATATTTTCAGTTGGACAATGAAATAAGTTGCATTATACGATAAATATCGAATCAATTATTTTTACAACCACAATTGCAATTCCTGAAAATCTGCTCAGCTATAAATTACTGTGACAAACCCTATCAGTGCTTTGGCTTCTTATCTACGTTCCTGATCGAAAGAAATACTAAATTTCAAAGGCAACTAAAAATAAATGCACCAAATGTTCCAAATTGCCGATCCACCTTATATCTATCCACAGACCTCTCAAGGGTGAAGCTCACAATTGTCAGATTGCAACCCCTACAGTTAGGGAAGGTATTCGAAGATATTACGTCCACTCAATGCTTCGATCATTTTTATTTTAAATATATAAAAAATGCACAAACGAATAAAACTGGCGCGCATTACTCGCCGTGCGACGATCCCCAGGGTCTCGTCGACATTAGACGCGGCTCGTTCGACAGAAACGTCCATAAAGCCGCTGTCAACGGAGAGTCGAAACATTGGCCAAATAAAGGACTTTATTAATGGCTGATAGTCGGCGGAAATGAACACCGCCGGCACAGGAAGGGGCCAGCGGAAAAGTGTGTACGTAGCAGGCAAATCTGTTAGCCAGACAGCGAAACTGCTCGCGGTTCCCTCGCCTCCCCGTAAGCTGCCACTTTTCGTAGCGGAAGCGAAACGTCGCGTTTAATTTATCGCGAGCCCCGGCGTCAGAATTTCAACGGGATTTTGCCTGGACTGCGGGGATCTTACGGTTTCCACGCGAACGCGAGAAGGGGATTTTGCACGGTAGGATCAGAGTATTATCTTTCCACGCTGCGCCGTTAATTTAAAATTAACAAGAGCATCGAAAACTCTGGCATAAAATAACGAGCCCCCGCTTGGTAATCCGAGTACCATTAACGCGATACAGCGTTAATTTACCGTTTCGTTTATTTCACTTCTAAGTGATTATATAATTACTGTTTTATTTACGCGGTAGAATTTATCTGCGATTACGCGATGGGGTATTTGAAATAAATCTGTGGAGATTTCTCATCTCGGGGATTTGTATACGACGAGTTTGTTTTTAATTTAACACTTTATCTGACGCTCTAAACTGTGCGCGACTTCATAATTTTTATATATTATTGCTAGAGCTTGAGAATAAAATATTATTTTTTATTTATTATTGGTAAGATTGTATCAGTGATGGACCTATGTTCTATTTGTAAATCTAATTGTCAGAGCTATCGAGAATCAGTGAATGGTTTAGAAATTTCGAACATGTCGACAGTAAGCCTGCTGCAAAAGGTGAGGCAGATAAAGTGATGAGTATTACAAACGATACCGAATTGAATACCCCATCGAAAAATGAATCGAAATGTCCTCCTTAATTTAAATAAATTTTCAAAGGTTTTAACCTGTTAACTAAGCCGGTTATTGCTCGACCAGAACTACTCACAGAGTACTTAAGCGAATTAATACATTTTTTTCTAAAATAAGAATGCTACATATTACCTAATATTATATTTATTTCTTTCGAACAAGTCTAACTATGAAATTCTCGTAACAAAAGCTGAAACCTGCCCGTGGATCAGATACCTATGTATAATCCGCTGGGTGTAGCGGGGCGAGATACATCCGCACAAAAGAACCGAAGAGAATTATCGTATGGAGAAGAGTACTCACTAGGATCCTTGACGGCGGTGATAACGAGGCGGAAGCCGTTCGCGCTGGTGCCCCAGGAGTCGGTGACGTATTTCAGTGTCACAAAGTTCGTGCGGGTATAAATCGCACCCACGGTCTGCTTCGTGTTCCTGCAGGACAGGTCCGCCTAGAACACAAAAGAAATGGCGATGGTTGGTCGCGTGGCTGTGTTGTTGTATGGCTGGGACGCTACTGAACGTGTCGCCGGCGGCCTAGTCGGTGATAAGCTAACTCGCGGCTGGCGATCGTCTACCCGCGCGGTCCGTGTAAACAGTAAAGTAAAGCTTTCGTTTGATTGCACGGAAACAGAGGGAACGTTGGCAAAGGGACAGGGTCCGTAAAGTGATTGCTGACCCGAGAGCGTGCAGCGATTTACAAATGCATACATATGAGTAGCTATCTTCAAGACGAATCAGTCGATACCAATTTTAATAGTTATTTTCGGTCAATTAGAAATAAATGTAAGGGTAATTTTATTAATATTGATTGCATTGAAATAAATCAACGCGTGAAATTATTAGGGAGAGTAATGTGAAGATAAAAAATAGAAACTGTAACTGCATATCAGTACCACAGTAGTTATCTATAACAATAATGTTAAAAAAGCAATTGAGTATAAAAATACGTTACAGCATGTTGGTGTTACTTTCGGCAACAGAAAATATCTGCGCAATACTAGCGGAATATTATTTGTTACACATTGAAGATAGCACAAACCTTAATCCACTTTTAATGCACTGGCACGGAACTTTCATGGAAATTCCATGCAAACGAAATTTCTTAAAACGCCTCATAAACTCTAATCTTCCTTTAACGCGTTGGAACAGAATTTCTTAAAGCGTTCCATAAACTGAGCTTTACAAAGTAAGAGGATAAGTATGCAATTTCCTGCAGTAACTCGAGTTTCAACGCAAGTTAAAGCAACGCGTTGGAGTTCGTTATTGCCCAACAGGAAATGTAAACGAACTTTCAAGCTTAGCCAAACTTCGAATTGCAAAATTGCAGAATCCTTTCCATTCTCTCAAGCGTTCGTTACAGATAGGCATTCTACACAGAGCTGAAGGTTGAAAATATTTTCGTTCTGTGCCATTTCAATTTATTGCCCCCGTTAACAAAATCATAGCACTCAAATATTTTATGATAACGAAAACGATATCTTCTTTAATAACCAACTTTTTTAATGGCCAAACCGATAACAAGCTCTCAAACTTAATAATATCATTGATACAAACACGAAAGATGTTCATTAAGGAATTTGACGAAATTACGTAAACATCGAACATGAGAAATAAAGTGAAAGGAAATCAATATTATAAAATTCTTATGTCTATCTATTTGAGCGAGGGGCTATTTGGTTATTAAGCTTGGAAAGAAAGAATTCATCGGTGACCCGAATAACTGTATCGATTGAAGTAGTCATTGGACAAGAGAAACGACTACGTTCTCTCGCTTTAATGATCCGAAAAGTTAGGAAGATTTACTGCATCGCTGTACAATATTCTTCTAACCGCGAGAAGAAAGTCCAATGCTCTCTTACTTGGGAAACTCAGAAGATTCCTCTTTTTATTCTATTGCTAAAGTACTCCCTGAAAATCCTCAACTTCTACGAAGAAGATTGCAAGAGAATTCTGCTGCACTAAGACTATCGGCTAAATGTCTTTGGACAAATAGTTTGCCCATTTCGCTTTCTTTATTTCGAGCTCATAAAAGTTGAACAGTATCCAGACTTTGCTGCAGAGTCAGCGCTGACCATTTACGTTATAAAAGGAGATTTTTCGAATCTCAGTACTGAATGCCTCATTTCACTTTGAATCGAATAGAAATATTCCACCACTTGGTTTCCAGCAACAATTTATATCGTACGACAAATTTTCACGAATGAGCTGACAACTCTATTTTGATTGAAAATTATTCTAATATTGTAATGATATTCAATGGCATTTTAAATATTTTGGCATGAACCACTAATTTTAATAAACACTAATCGAGATCATGTAAAAAAAAATTAATTCACAAATGTTTACAAAAATCCGGCATCTTTGCCTCCGATTGCTTTAAATCGTTTACTCCTACAGCCTTCCAACTTCTTCAAGAAATTTCATAACTATCACTTGCATATTCCCAAAGGATTTACTCATTCTCAACAGATTATCAGAAATCTCTTAATTATTATATCCCCTCTATCACCCAGCTCCTTCTCAAGCATCCAAATTATTTGACCCTTGTCATCACTGAAGAGCGAAACTTGTTTCTTAAAAATTTCTTCCATTTATCTTTGTTTAAACCAATTTCCTCTCACTTACCCAAACTCCACTTCCCGAACACACTTAATCTAACCACGTAACAAAACTTGCACGATAAAATTCGCATTACTCACTAAGCCGGCTACAGATCTCGCTGCGAGATAAAGCCACAATTAGTCTGCGAAGTAATCGGCCAGAACGGGCTCTCGTCGCTGCGGCTGACGGAAAAGAAAGCCTCAGGTACGCGATCCAAACGAACACGCGGCTGCACTCGCTGCCCCTATTAATTAATTAACGAGACGACGAATTATCCGGGCACGTTGATCTCGTTTGTTTGCCGCAAGACGTAATCCGCCCAACACTTGTTGCGTCTTACGACTTAACGAGGAAACCCGGAAGCGGCTGCCGCGGAATCGGGGAAGGAAGGAAGAGGAACGGAAGGAAAAAAGAAGAAAGAGGGATCGTTAGAGGCAGCCATCGATCGTTCCCAATTCATTCGAGCTTCCGGTTCGTTGTTCCCGCGGCTTCGTTATCGCGAAATATTGCATCGCCCGTGTCGCGCAATAACTGTCTTCTTTCTGGCCCAATTAGCGCGGGTAAGCGCTTAAATACGGATAATCCATATTTAATTATCCCCGTTGCACCATGGCGGGAACAACGCCCGTCTCTATGCGCCGCGCGTTAACTGAAATGATTAAAATCCCCGCAGCCCTATCCGTGTATGTTCAAAATGCCTTTGCAATGAAATTCAAGTATCGCGGCGAAACTAAAACGCGCGTGGTAAAACTGGCCTCGACGAGGCGCTGAAACGAATTTTTGAGGATGCAATGGTCTTAATTGGAATAGGTTGAATAGCCACGATGGCTGTTTGAGGTACGAGGATTTTCGTGGATCGCTTTTGTTTCAGTTTCGGGGTGGTGGGAAATGATGTGTCACTGCTTTGCCCAGTGATGGAGGAAGTTTGGATCAAACTGCTAAGCAGTTTTGGTACCTTTAATAAAATAATTGCATATGAAGTGCAACACTGTCAATAACTCTTTTTTTTATTACTTTGTATTATTACAATACGATAATTGTTCTTGAGAGAACTTTTATCAACAAGTACAACGTGTTCGACATCAGGTGGGAGTAAACTTGCAGGGGTATTCATCCCATTTTAAAAATTAAGACACAAAAGACAAAAACGAAATTTCTCCCAAGCGCTTTAAAAAGAGTCCTCGAAATAGTGTATAACTGAAATCAGATCTTGAACAATATGAATCCTAAATCTACAAACAAAGCCTGAAACGGCAAGGTCCACACAAATAATGTATCATAGAAATTCAGCGTGATTCAGGTCCTTTTGATCACCAGCGGCTTTGGCATACAGGATATAAAAACCCGAAGAAAATAAAGAGAACGACGTGTTCATGGAGCCGGGTGTTAATTGTTCAAAAGGGCGGTTGGTTCCATACTCGATGTGAATCACGACTGCGCGCAAAAAGATTTACGCGATGTACAGCCGCGTCAATGATTACGAATTTCCAGATACGGTGGCAAATTGACTGTGCTCTGTGCAATGGAAAATTGCAATATTGCACTCGCCATTGACCAGCAATAAAGAACCTGTTATTATTGGCAATGCCCCGTATATGCATTCTGGAGGTCGACGCGGCTGCTGTTCACTGTTAATACCAAAAGCAATAAAAATATCGTCACGAGTATTACGACGCGAAATTGCCACGAAAACCTGGTCCGTTGCATACAGGCTGTTTTGCTGGCTGCGCGATAATCCAGGGAATCAGGACTTTCTATGCCATTGGCTTTAACAAGTGCACCCATACGTTTCACACAATTACTTTTAATCAGCTGCATGGGTTGTTAAAATACGATACACGATAATTCAATAGTTTCTTTAGATTTAGATAAATCTGATTGTTATTGAGATACTAAATTCCCGAGAAACGATTCTGTTTTGGTCTGAAACTTATTCTGGTTAAATATAAATTATATTTCTGAATGTATTCTTGTTGTAGGTGTAGCTACTTAGATTTGATTTCATTCAGGATATTTTAATTTGTTGTGCCATTTTTACCCAACCTTTGGTGGATTCTGTGAACGTGGTTATCTCATTGGATGTATCAGATACTACTTTGCAATAGGTCATCATTTTCGAACACGCCTTGTACATTGGCAAAACATTCAAATATTCAAGTACTCAAAATATATGTAGAGAAATTAGCTACTAAGTAATTTGTATGGAAGGATCCAATCTCTAACTGCCTAAAGGATTACTTTAACACCTGAAGCAAATCTTCATAAGAATCAGTTCACACGGAAACCTTATGTGCCTGAAAACTAGTAGGTGTCTAGGTACATTCAGTAATTCTAAGCAGGAAATAAAATACCAGCCTACCAAATTATTTCGTCTAAAAGAGCCCTAAGAAAATGTGTCTCAAACAAACAAAAGAGTAAACCCAGTTACCTATATTCCCGGAAATCTTACTTCTCTACACTCCCCGCTTCGATTCTATCTGCCTGCGCGCTGCCTGCAAGCGTAAAATTATTGTCGCCGCCCAACAAGGTCGTATTTTTCCTCCGTTAATATCGCGATGCAGCGATGTAGAGTACCTCGCAAGATTTACGCGCCCCTGTAGCACTATTTAATATCGAATCCAGGAGCAATTACTTTCCGTAACAGTTCCCCCGTCCCTTCATAACCGGGGGGCGGCTAAGCGTAAATTTAATCGCGAAACGGAACTTGCAGTATCGTTCGTGAATAATCACGCGAGGGGGTGGGGGGGCCAAAAAAATTGCGACACACAGGGATAATCGTGCGGACGACTAAACCGTTCCACGTACGTTGGGATAGCAAAACTTTCAGCGAATCGTCCACGACATTCTCCTTTTTTCTGCCCCCTTGTTGCTCGTTGCACGGCGGGACGGAGTGCACAATGAGCTCGTCGAGAGTTTTAAAACTGACTAGATAAAACTCGAATCTGATGCGCTAATGGGAGGAAATGAAGAAGAATTTTGCCACACTCGTTTACCGCTTTCTGGCTGAGTTGCGGTTAATTTATCCTCTTTTACGAAATTCGTAGTTGACGAGCTTTTTGGTAAAGCGAGGGCAAAATGTGTCGGATACGCTTCATCGCGATGTTATCTCTCGATTGATGTGTATGGGTTGGGAATTACGAAGTCGAATAATTAGACGTTTTATTTATCACGATATTCTGCGATGTGTAAGTATTTGTTGAGTGGTGGCAAATACACGTAGTGAAACGTACTGAGACTATTTTCTTCACTCAGATTATTTCATAGGGATGTATAATTGAAGAGTATTTGTAGAAAACAGAGTAAGTGCCAAAAATCAAATTTTATACTATAGTATTAGTATTAAGATTTTCCGATAAAAAATTTCGATTTTGACACTTACAGTGTCTTCTACAAGGATACTCCAATTTTGAGTGTTCCTTCCTGCCTCTGAATTTATTGTATCACAATATGAGCTAAAATAATTTTCGTCATTAAAATATTCTTCGAGTTCATTCTATTTTCAAGCTGATAAACATCGAGGCTGTATAATCAAGAATAAACAATATAGAACATACTTTAACAAATTTAATCTTAGCTTGAGAGTAGGTATCTAACACATGTTCCCAGTTGAATTTTCAGAACTCCTTCGAGATGGTGAGCTAAGATTACTAAGTAGGTACCTAATTATTCTGAATGTCTGGATATGACAATATTTATGAGTCACACACACATATGATTATCAAAGGATGTAATAAGAGAAATGGTTACGCGATATCATAATAAACTTTCACGACGGAGATCAAATTATAAGCAGAAGATAGATAGTGCAAATTAAGTGCATAGATGATGAGTGGAGTTCTGATATTATTCGTTCTTTCACGGAAACCTTCATTGTCACCCCGCAAGGATTTACTAATTACTAAAGTAATTAATGCTCACTATCTCCAATTCCGAGTGCCCCAGAGCTGTAATATTATTAGAACTATCCTGAAGTTGCACCAAGCAGATCTAGATAGCTGTACACCCTCGTATATATCACAATAATATAAAATCGACTGTAACATAAGAGTAGCACAGTAAATACTAACGTCTCAAATTTATAAAATGTTAAACTAGTTAAATCTGTGCAGAACTCTGATAAAAACGAAGAAATTTAATTATCCAAATATTCAATGTGTCAAGTGGTAATACAACTTGCTTATTTTAATTACATTAAATATGATAAAAAAAAACCTTTTTCCAAGTATTCGTTTTCAAAATTGTAATATCACATGCTTCTAAATTTTAACGCAATTTTAAGAAATATTGTTTGAAAGCTACTTATGTAATTAGGTGACGCAGAAATTGCGTGTGCTCGGATATTTTAAATTATGCACAAAGGCAAGGGTAATAAAAAGTTCTCATCGTTAGTGCTGGTCAACTTTTTCTACGGCGTAGCTCGAGTGCAACGATAAATGCGAATGCGCGCATTAAATGTCCCCCTTTATGAGTACTGGAGGCGTATTGCAAGATTTAGGAGGTTCATTGTTAATTTTATAAGCTGCTTTAATTGCCCCCCGCAACACAGTCTGCTATCTTTGTTCGGCGAGTCACGGAAGGTACATAGCAGGTTTAGATTCACCATACGATGTAAACTCCGTGTTTAATAATTACGAGGATAATATATTCTTTGAATCACCTTAGGAATAATCTAAACATATTAACAAACACAAATTAACCTTAAATTCTTTCTTGGCGATTTTATCACTGGTAATATTTTTCTAAATTTATATTTACACTTTCTATTATCAGATTTTCCACGTATAAGAAAAGAACACTATTTCAGGAAAATGAGGTTTTGCACAAGATTAGTCATTACTTGTTCAGAATTTAAGTCTCAAGTAACGCTGCAGTATTACAAATTACCAAGAGAAAAATAATTATTACAAAAAATTATACAATAAATGGAAAAGAAGTGTAATTATTGTGCATTATTCTTATCATATAAATTTGTTAAAGCACAAGTATACTTATCCACAGTTTTGTGGATATTTTTGTCGTCGCTACCCAGGGCCCGATCTAGCTCTTCCGCCGCTATGGGCAAAAGTGATTTTTGCCGCCCTTTGCATTGAATCATAAATAAGTATTTTAAAATATATTTTTTGACACTGAGCAAAATTTTTTGTAGGTATTTGTCTACCAATTTTGCCGCCCCAAATTTGCCGCTCTGGGCAATTGCCCTACTTGCGCCCCCCCCCCCCCCCCCCAGATCTGGGCTTGTCGCTACCTTTGCTCCTCTATCCTCGTTTACAAACCATAATTTATTTACCAGTAGTTATCAGAATTGGAAACAATCGCGCGATACAAGTATCGATTATTAATTTCCCTCGCGTTAAGGTCTCCGGCTCGATATTTCGGGAATGCTTACCGAATGGTCCTGTAAATTACACCCGTTAAATCCCGCCAAAATCGATAAGCTTAATTTCATCGCTGTAACCACGTTATTATCGTTACGGCGGCGAGCGAAGTGGGGGAGACAGTTTATATTGTCCATCTCGTTTATCAAATCTCACGAAACGACGGGAAAACAACGTGTAACGACGTTTCGGTATCGTTACAGGCGCCGTTACAAATTGCGTCGTTCGTACGGTTGACTGTAACAAATGCGGTCGCGACAAAACTTAAAATTATTGCCGCCCTCCCCCTGCCCCCCCCCCCCAGAAAATATGCAACCGGCGCTGCACGTATCGCGAATTTATCGCTTTCAATCTAGAAGGTTTTATGCCGCTTGCAGCGTTGTAGGAGTACCACGTGAATCCTCGTCAAAGTAATTTAAAACTGATTCCACGGAAGACACTCCACAAACGAATCAACATTGTGTGAGCATGTTTCGATTCTGTCGAGAAAATTCTATTAAAAATCGTTCTCCAAACGAGCGTTGTGTGTCTACCGTCGTTTCAAAAACGCCCGTCTGTTTTTTTCATCGGTAACGTCGATTGCCTGAATTTTTTTGCGCAACTATTGCTTAGTACACCAGGGATACAAAAGGGTACGTTGTTCATCCACACATCTAGTTGATTGCATTTGAATGGAGAATGTAGCAGAGGAGTTAATTTTTTTTGTTGGTTTTCAACATTTTCAGGTGTTCTTTCATGCTGCCGTTTTTAATAAAGCTGTTTGCACTTCGACTGCAAACTGCGGTGATCGGTTCGACATCGCTTGTATGCATAGCGATGCCTTTTGGTAAAAGTGGGCCAATTGATGGAAATTTGTAAACACCGTGAGTTACGTGTGACGGGTATAAAGAACATCCTTCTTCTTAATTTATTTCTACTATTCGTGAAACTTCATTCGATACAAGAACGTTCATTTCCAGCTGGAATGCGGCTGATTGTTAAAAAGAAACATTACGATCCAAGTGTAACCACACATCAGCTTTCGAAATCACTTCAAAACACGAACTCCACTTAGCTACCTATAATTACTTTCACTCACGACAGAACCTTTTATACTTCATTCACACTTAAAACTCGTGCCCTGACACTCCTATTTGCATTTAAAACTACTACCCCAAAGACCCATATTACGAAATTGAATAAAGACCACATCTGTACCACAAATCAAAAGGCAACGTCCCCCTAACTTGAGCCACCTTCCAACGATCAACGGGAAGACCATTTTCTTCCTCGAAAATTCCACGAAAGAAAAACGAAATGAAAAAGGAGAAGAAGGAAAGAAATGAGGGAAAAAGGAATAACGAAGAGTGATCGGTGGAAATTGAACGGAACCGCTGTGCAAGCACTTCCAATTGGCAGCAGAACAATCGCCGTGACGCGGGGCGATTAAGCGCGGCTGCAGCTGCTGTTGGTGAACGTAGGTCGGCTCAATTTGCGATTGCATTATTGCAAACCGATCGTCGCGCGACCGGCGCCGCGGACCCCCGCCGGAGCCACGTTGTACTTGATCTAAACGGTCTATTTGCAGGGCACAAACTGTGCATTCCGACGTATTAGGGCTGCGCCGGCGGACGGCCAGTGGTTTAATAATGTGGCCGCAATTGGGCCGCATGTCATTGGAACGGCACCTGTCAACCGCGATGCAGCGCGTCATCGATCACGCGAAATGAAGCATTAAGCACGCGTCGACGCTCATCGTCCACCCCGC
Source organism: Andrena dorsata (assembly GCA_929108735.1). Taxonomy (NCBI): domain Eukaryota; kingdom Metazoa; phylum Arthropoda; class Insecta; order Hymenoptera; family Andrenidae; genus Andrena; species Andrena dorsata. The sequence continues at coordinate 29,923,114 of OV815489.1, forward strand.
CCCAGATCTTCGGGAAAATGGAGGGGTGGGAAGGTCGAGAGGGTGAAGGATGGTCATCGTGAAACTGGAGTCATCATGATGATCTTGGGATAGGTTGGGATTGTAAGATGTGCGATTGAAGGTCCGAGTGTGCATAAGTAGGGGGAGGCGAAGGCGAGGGTTGGTGGGGAGAAGCAAATGGGTGGAATGGAATTAGGATGATAGAAAGAGATACGGGGTGGACCAATAAGAATTACCACCTTGAATATCTCTGAAACCAAGGAAGAAAGAGAAATTTTTTTCGGCGGTATACAAGGTGTTAATTCTTATCGGTCCACCCTGTATGAGCTAATAGTGGGAAGAATTAATTTCGAGAATAGCGTTTCGTTAAATTAAATTTTCACTTAAACCAAGGTGCTTGGCCCACGCCTTTTAAATTAATAAACTGTTGGAAGCAAGGATAAACATTAATAGTGAAAAATATCGTTTGGATATCGTGACGCGCTGTCTTGATAAAAAGAATGTATTACGAATTCCACATCGGCGACGAGTGAAAATCGAGAAAAATAAACGAAGCTCGACGATAAATACGGAAAATAAAGCAAATAAGCGAGTCGTTAAAAAAATAATCACCCTCCAAATCCTCAGGAAGCCGATTAAGTTCTGCGTTTCGCGTTCTCTAATTGATTACGTCGACGAATATAAATTCCCACTCTTCCAGCCTTTTTGTTCCCGTGGCAGGAGGGTGTTTAAAGCTGAACTCCGCGGATATTCATGGCGATGAAACAATTTATACCGAGCACGAAACGGCCAGAATATAGGCCGTTTCCGGGACGTGTCTTAGATAAGAGTTTTACTGGGGAAGAGTTGAAGTCACGCCAGCATGACAGCCTTTGTTAAAATTGGAGACTCACGGGGATGTTTGCTATCCTGGAACTACTTGCAACTGCTGAGAATCAGGTTTTAATATCTCTACAAAGAAGCCATTTTACTGACACCGATAACAGACTCGCTTCCAGAAGATAAAACGTGTTCATATGCCGACCCTGATTGTACCTTGTTACCCGACAAGTTTCTATTATTTCGAGGGGAAGAAACTGAGAGTTCGATATTTGAAAATTAGGTTTAATAGAAACAATCTCAGAAATTGTTGAATATGAAAGCAGAAGCAAGTTATGGAATAATTATTTTTATGAATATGAAATCATATCTGGACTATTTTGACGAATATATTTAAATAAAAAAGAAGATAAAGAGCAAGACAATAAAAATATTCTTTTTTTTGGAGGAATAATATTTTCGATGCAATTTATAATAAAAATTATCATAATATGAATGTAATCGTGTTTAAGAAATTTTGCAATTTTATGTACCGTATTTTTCAATCTTATACTTTTCTTATTGTTAACAAATTTTGAAGATAGTCGTGACCAAGGTATTATTTCGTAGAGATTAGATAGATGCTTGATATTATAAAGTGCTAGATGTCACGTCCCCTTTTCAGCGCTTTGAAGTATCCTTTTACTACTCTTCCGTGGTTTAATCTGCCGTGCGAAGATCGTTGGAGTATTTCGCGAGCGAATTAAATTTTCCATATTCGGCGGACCTTTCTACAGCTGCCACTCTGCGAGCTTTCATCGTAAGATTAATTTTTCAAATTGAAAGCTTCCTACGGAAATTGTATAAAAGCGAGTTGAAAGATACTACAATTAATACCTCGTTCCTGGATGTTGCACTACATATAATTTTAACCACACTGATATCACTCTTATCTTAATTAAATGTCTCACCAGCACTTCTTATTTCTACATTATTTGCTGATCACTTACCGAAGGTGTGATAACTTTGCATTCATATTAAATCGATCTTTAGATTAATCTGAATTTAAACTAATGAAATTATATATACATATTAATATTACTTAGTACACTTTTTGTTTGTATAAATAGCCAATGTGGTAATTGGCGCAATTTGTGTATATCATTAGTTTTGTAAAGCTATTAATATACAACAATGTTTTTAAATGGCATTCTTTTTGATGGGATTATATAATTGGCGCTCATTTTTGTATCTTCTTTTTAAAAAAGGTAATTTTGTGGGGATTATATATACATATACACTTACACATCACGCTTTCATAATTTCTAAATTTAGGTCAAATTAAATATAAAAGTAGAATTATTAATCGAGAATGAAATAGAAATGCAATTGCTTCAGTCCCTCAGTTTTGGAGTAAACATTATAACTGCTAATTAACATCAAGTTTAGCACGTGACTAATATCTCTTTATCAACAGAATTGCATTTTTGACAAGCTCGAATTTAATATAGAGTGCAAATGATTAATATGTAATCGATTCTGAGACTTTTAAAGCGACCTTACCACGGAAAAGATGTTTTTTGCACAGAATAGCAGAGGATTGCTCTTTTTATAGTTCACCGGAGAATGAGTCAGAATTTGGAGCTGTAACGTACATCTTGTCCTTAATGCCACTGCAAAAAAAAAGAGACCGTTCTTGTGGTCACTAAGCGTTTCGAGCTGCTGTTCGACATCGGCAAAAAGCCGAGACCCTCGACGAAAGTTTCCCTTCGGAATCAGGATGGCGATCTCGATGTTACGAGCAGCTTTATCGTGAGGAACGATATCGTTTCTTCAATTGCCAGGCTCGTTGTAACGTCTAATTGCAACGCTACTACACCGGCAATATTCTCAACGACTCTCGATGCTTCTTGCTGCAGAAACGCTCGTTAATTCCACGAGATACTTTGGTGCACGTGACCCTTCGCTCTCAATTTTCAATCACTATCACAGCTCCCGCGCGTCTCCTACTTTGTACTTTGGTGTTACGCTTGGTGTTGCTTCAACAAGAATCTAGCTTTTCGTTGCCTGACATTGTCAAAGCTTTCGGGGCTTAAGAAACGCGCTACAACCATCGATTTTTCGAAACTTTCGCGCAGTTAGAGCAACTTCTTTCCTTTTCTATTCCCTCAAGGTCTCCAATCTTCCATCTTGGGAGCCCCAGGTAGCATCGGAATTTTGTAAGAGTACTCTTCTATGGATCTGTAGGAAAATTTTCCTCGCAATCTTCGTCAGTTAATGCTGCGCTAAGTAATAGCGATTGTTTGAGTAAGTTAATACAGAAGCTACAATGAAGTATTCAAATTCTAAATAAAAACAGCCGATCAGTTCTATAATCTATTAGAATTCCTATCACGATCAGCATTGAGCATTCTTCTTCGTCTCAAGCGTCTCGCAATAATATTACACATGTATTTTCTTTTAACGGCGAAAATGTATGTTTAGGGGGTGAAATTACCCTTCAAAGTTGTGGGTTGGAAATCTACTCAATAGTTTACTTTAAACTTATTTCGAATCCCTGGAAAATGCCGGGGGGTAAACATTGGGTTAGTTCCAAGTAATTCGACTAAACAGTTTACCAACCCCGAACTTTAAAGAGTAATTTCATCCCCTAAACAAAAATTACCGCCGCCAAGAAAACAATACGTACCTAATATTTTTAGGTATCTACTCTATCTGTATATCGAGTTTCATCAAAACCGGTATATAACAACCGGACGATATTCCTCGTCAGCTCTACAGTAAGCTACAAAGCCTAATAAACGCGGTCATGATGCTTCAAGTATCCTTCGAAGCGTGGAAATACAAACGAGGTTGCCCGTCGTGGTTGCTTGGTGCAGCGATTCCGTGCTCCCGTAGATAAAGGGGCGAAGAATGAATGCGACACGGAGCTCGCGGTCCAGTAAAGAGTCGGGTCACAGGCAAAGGACGTCAGAAGATTAGATACATCATGGCCGGCGGGTGGAATGACGCAGGGGCAGGGGCACAGGAGTGGCGGCGGGATCGGGGCGAGATGGCGCGTTAAAGCCAGAACTGGACCGTCTAATCTGCATTTATATAATATCCACTGTATTCCACGCAAATAGAATGACTTTTGAGGGCGGAAGGCGCAGGGGGCCTTTCTCGTTCCGTTCCGCGAAAAAGGAGCAGGCTAGGGTTAGGCGGTGGGCGAAAAAAAGCACGCTTTGAGCTTGCGACAATGCCGGCTTAAGTCGGCTTCGAGGAGGTTCGAAAGGAGGAAAACTCTGTCGGGGGACAAGGGTGCATTGTCGCGCGCACAAACAGCGAAATCCTTCTTTCGCTGGGACGCATGTAGGTCACGTGCGATCTTCCACCGAGGAAACAGGCATATAGCTTTAATCGATTTTCAGCCGGAACAATGCTCAAGCGATATTCGTGCCCAGGCGGGCATCGATCGGTCAAGGGAACGAACTCCAGTCGAGGAATACCGTCAACCCCTGGTGCTTTTTGATGTACCACGGTTCTAGGGCCCTGGGGTTCTAAGTTCTAACGAAGGGAGGTCTCACTGAATTCGTTCGTCTTTTGTAGGGCGTAGATGTACAGGTTCGTGTTGTTGGCAGGGGAGTGTTATTTTCATGTCTAAAATATTAGAGTCCCTTTAATTTTTATTACTACTTGGAACTGTGCATGCAGTTGTAGCTTTGAAAATAAGAGATATAATTTTTATACGCGTAGTGGCCTCCGTGATTTTCATAATGAGAATAATGGACAATGTTATCCTTTGCACTTAACATAGAATTTGCATCAGGGTCAATAGATTCGTATTGGAAACTCGATCAAACTCTGAACTTGCGTACTGACAGAGCCGTGCAACAAGGAAGTGGCTGTTGCAACGGCATGCTTCTAAACAAATAAATCTCAAGTTCCACTCTGTTAAGCTCAAAAGTGGCGGGCGCAGCCAAGATGGCCGCGCGGACTACGAAGTTCGTGGAACGATTTCTCGTGACTAGATACAGCGACGAGGGGGGGCTGGCTGAAAAGAGTATTATAGAAGATTACGCGAGCGACACTCCTAATTAATGATATCGCGTGCTATTACCGTAACAGGGGCATCTTTCGGCATCGATTATTAGCGTGCTGTTAAACGATGAACTCCTTTGACAGAGGGGGCAGGCTGCTTCGAATGCTAATCAGGGCCATCTGCGAAATTAAATTTCGCATGAACGCGTGTTTGCTTAATAAATTCGCTGAAAGGAAAACTCTGAAGTAGATTAAGCTGTCGTGACTTCGCCGTGTTAAACTTCAAAAGCATCGTGTCACGCCAGTCGCTGCATCACAGTACAAAGGGTTAATGAAATTAAGCGTATGCCTGTTAAGGCTTAATAACAATCGATACCGAGGGTTCGTTTACACGACACATTATTTAAAGTTAAATAATTTTAAAACGCCACACTGCCTTTATACTTCAATCTGATGAACCGACATTTTCGCTACATTAACTTTAAATAGTTTCCCTTGTATTTCAAGACGAATAAGGTAAATTAATGGCAATGAGAGATATTCAGTTTGAATACAAAATGGAAATAATGTTACTAGTATTGATACTGAGAACTGACTTATATGTAGATTGTATTTAGAATTTATGTTTTTGGGATATAGAATTGAATAATCTTGGACGTTTTGCTTCCAAATGTCATCGTTTTGTACAGCTTTCAGTTTTTACGGGTTAAGCGGTCGTGCTAAATTGATTTATTTTATCTGATTGGATGGATCCTTCGGTTTACATTTTTCTGGAGCGTGAGCTATATACAACCCCTGGCAATAAGTTTGGAACGAAACGCAAAAATACGAAACTAACGAGAAACACCAATATTTTTTATGTATAACATGTAACGGTACACATATGAAACGCGTGGTAATGTTAAATTGGTCTGTTTTAAAGTAAAAGCACCAAAAATAATTAAGAATTTCGTTTATTATAAAATAACAAATATGGAAGAAACAAAATCTGGCTGGGAAATAAGTATGGAACGGACCGATGTTCTGGAAAAAAGTATGGAACATTATAAATTTGCAAAAAAATTAACAATAATTTATTTAATATTTATATTACCTAGTATTTTGTGACGTTCCCACGTGCACGTATCACAGCTTGTATACGTTTTGGCATCGATGTAATCAAGTTTTCACATTGTGATGGCAAAATTTGTTTCCATGACAGCTTAATGGCTTCCAAAAGTTCATTTTTATTTTCTGGTTTTTTGTCGCGTATAAATTGTTTCCAAAGTGCCCACAAATTTTCGATTGGATTTAAATCTGGACTATTCGCTGGCCATTTTACGGTTCGTAAGCCTTTTTGTTGAAGGTAGTTTTGAACTATTTTGCTTCGATGGCAACTTGCATTGTCATGTTGAAAATAAAAATCATCCGAATCCTCGAACCACTGATCTAAACTCGGTATTAAAAAGTGTTCTAATATATGAATATATACTTCAGAGTTTACATTTTTATACAAAATGCATATTTGTCCAACTCCTCGAGCTGTCATACAGCTCCAGACCATATACGACTTTGGATATTTTATTTTAAAATTCAAACAATCTTCACTAAATTTTTCAATTGGTGTTCTCCACACGAAGTGTCCTGCATCATCTCCTCCTCCGATGCATACACGCGATTCATCGCTGAAAACAACTTTACTCCAATCTTCTGTAGTCCAATGTGCATACATCTTACACCATTCTAAACGTTTCTTTTTGTGTTCCTTGGTGAGAAATGGCTTTGTCTTTGCTTTGCAGAATGAATACCCCATTTCATGTAATCTATTTCGTAGAGTTCGATCAGATACGTTCTGTGCCCACTTTTCATTAATTTCGTGAGATGTGGCTCTTCTCATTTTCTTTACAATCTGTCTTAATTGTCTGTCATCTCTTCTTGACGTTGAGCGCGGACGTCCGCCTCTTTTGCGATTCACCACACTGCCCGTCTCATTAAATTTTCCTTTTATTTTACTTACTGCACTTCGGCTACAATTCAAAATTTCAGCTACTTTTTGCTGAGTATTGCCTTCTTTCAATAATGCAATTATGCGTAACTTTAAATCAGTAGATAAATGTTTGCGTGGCGGCATGTTTTATTAATTCGACTTGCTTGATTATTGTCTCAAGATACACTGACTTCGGTAGATGTCGTAGACTTATGTTTACAGTATTGTTCGCACTTTGTGGCACATGATCGAGACTCGCGGGTAAGCGAGTTCAGTAAACAGTGACAAAACATAAACATTAGAGTATCAACTTTTGCAGGTGGCTTTGTTATGATTCGGATTTCAGGAAAAGAGTATTGAAAAGAGAATGATGAAATGAAAACCACGAAGTAACTAACTAATATGCATGTACAAATGTCAGAAAATACTAGGTAATATAAATACTGAAAAAATTATTGTTAATCTCTTCGCAAATTTATAATGTTCCATACTTTTTTCCAGATCTTCGGTCCGTTCCATACATATTTCCAAGCAACATTTTGTTTCTTCTACATTTTTTATTACATAATAAACGAAATACTTAATTATTTATGGTGTTTTTACTTTAAAATAGACCAATTTAACATTACCATGGGTTACATATGTATACCGTTGCATATTATATATAAAAAATATTGGTATTTCTCGTTAGTTTCGTATCTTTGTGTTTGGTTCCAAACTTATTGCCAGGGGTTGTAGTATAGTATGCTGTATAGTATGCTATAGAGGAACCCCGCATATCTGGTTACTTTAGTCGTGCAAACTGCTTTGATCTACCTCTTCATACCATCTTATCCTTCGCTAATCTTTCCATTTTCACATGAGTAGCACATCCTCCGTGCAATCTGATCAACATATTCTAGATTTTACACTCCTTCAAGAGGATTATTCTCTACTCCTCTATCCATTATCAAATTAACTGAAGGTAACTGCTTTAAAATGTATTCAGCAATTCTATCTCTCTTGCCTTTGATCAGATTCTTACAGAGACTTCTTTCGTCTTCCTAAAAACGAGTTTAAAGCTTGGAATAATTAAGTTCAGAGGTTTTAAAATAAGAAATATTAAGAAAAGTTACAGATAGAAATATTTATTAGACTAATGATTCGATTATTGTTAGACGTAAGAGATTTAAACGTGCTTTGTCATCTTTCAACACAATTTATGATAATTTTATTTCTGTTGATAATTTTCAATTATCACGAAAGATAAGTTTAGTTGAAGTATTATGAATGATAATATTTCTTTCGGAGATGAATTTCCATAACTTATAATTTAATTGCAAGGAAGTTGTGCTTGCTTCTAAAGTGTGGGAGTCTCATTCTTTAACCTTAAATGATCGGTATCTAGGGACGCCTTTGTTTAGCATAAGCTCTACGATACCATATGCGCGCAAAAATTGCGTTATACGATTACAGTGAATACATTACGCCGTCATTTTAAATGAAAGAACGTTTTGAAGGAATAACTGAGAATGCTATTTTATAAATATTAAAATTTTTAATTGTAAATGAAAGTTAAAAACTATTAAAGTGAGTAGCATGGCGTAAATAGAAATTTAGAATGAATATTAGAAGCGTTTAGAACAGAAAAATTTGAAATAAGGAAAGCCGTATGAAATGTGGAGCAAAATATTACAAATATAATTTGAGGATTAAATGGGAGAATGTAACTTGTTCAAAATCAAAGAAATTTCAAAATGTAACGTAGAAAGATGAATCGTAGTTATAAATCTTTACTCGTGCAATTTTTATTAACAATACATTAATTCTTCGAACCTGAACGCTCAAAAATATGATTTTTTAAAGCACTATCACTCGTGTCAAAGAACCACTACCATAAACGATTAACCCTTTCCTGTCAATTATCTAAATCGCGTCATCTCCTGTTAATTGTGTACGTATATCTTAAGTTTTTAGCGCGCAGACGTTTAAAATCTATCGTTAAAATAAAAGAAACATAAGCAGACAATTTCTAAATAATAATGTACAATTTCATTACCAAACTATTTGTAATCCTAATGTGAACAGTACTTTCAGAACATTTCACTGTATGATGATTAAGTTTAAAAAATAATCGAATAACACCATAAAATAACAGAGTTGAATTAATACAACTTCGAACAAGTACCTGACAATTCAGAATTCTGTATAAAAATTAGTGCCACAGGTTCATGGTACTTTTTGAAAATATTCATGGACATGCAGAGGGGGTATATAATATTTCCAAATAATTTTCGTGGTCTCATGCCATAGTGGAAACATATGATAGCTTTTGAAAACGGTCATGACTCCACAGAGGGGTGTATCATAGTTCCATATAATTTCCGCGGCCCCAGGGTAGACACTCGTGATAGAACAGAGATGGTGATTAACAGCTATATAATTTCCCACAATTAGAACTCCACCAACCAAAGTTCCAGTTCAGTTTCATCGTGCTCATGACGCATCGATTTGACAAATACGACATAACTGGAGCACCGAACGTTTTTCACGCGAGCGTTCGCGACTCGAAAACTCATCACGCTTAGTGTCAGTCTCTGGGTAAAGAGAACGGGAAATAGACAGCAATATAGATTAAAACGCGGTCGAGTCAAAACGGTCCCGGGGCGGCCATCCCTTTTGTGGGGCCGCGATGCTAGTGAAAAGCTCTCGAAAGAACCTCTCAGGTTTATCATAATTGCATCTCGCGACCCGATCTTCCTCCTAATGGGGAACAGGGGCTGCCAACCCAACGAAACGTGAGCCATAAGGACACAAGAGGCTGGAACAGGGATCACAATCACGAATGCCTTCAGTTATCAATAAACAAATGTAAACAATCGTAAAGTTATTACTACAAACTGATTTTTTAAACAGAACTTTTCGATTGGTTCCATTCTCATTTTTGCATAATTATTTCACTTTCAGATATATTTATTGTCATTGCAAAATGACATCGTCGCAAGAATTTTAATTGCTCTCCAAAGAAGCAGTTAGAAGTTTTGGTATTGTTTGAGACTTTTATCAAGTTTCGAACTACTAACACTCGGATTTCCTTTCATTTTTGAAAAATTGTACTCACGTTTTACTATTTTTCACTTTGCAATGATTTTTTTACAATAGAAGTCCAGATAATGATAGCGATGCCAAAGCAAAACATTAATTCTCTACATTAACTCAGAACTAAATAATAACTTCACGACTACAATACACAATCACATAGACATACTACTACACTTAAGTATCATCCTTAATAACTACGAATCCGAAAAATATTGAAGAAATTACATAAAGTCAGTTACGAATATAGCATTCCGTTACTTCTGTGAAAAGACTATTACAATGACTACTTCCTACGTTCACTCTGACTTGGTGCATTTTTATTCCGAAACTTGTGCGAAAGAATCTCCCCTAAAAACACGAAAAGCGATAAACAGTGACCACAAAACAATACTACGAAAGGAAGGGGGATATTAAAAGAGGGCTTCACAACTGACACACTTTTGTGGAGATTTAATGCCAGTCGTGAGAACAACGACGTTATATTTTTGTTCGCGAAATTTATATACCCGTTAGATAGTGAACGCAACATTATATCGCTTAGGCGTTCCTTATATGGAGATCGTTTCGGCACTACATAGAAAAAATTTTGAAACGTCAGACACAAATTAGTCAGCTTCAGAATTGACTGACCACTGGAGTCGTGCATTCCAGTCGCCAGTGCCTTGCAAATACCTCGGTTTAAGAAATACGCCGTGTTCTGAAACAATGTTGTATTATAAAGCGAGTCTACAATCAGCTGGATTTTCTTAGGCTGCAATCTTTTCTTCACGGTGTCTGGTATATCAGACATATTCAGCAGTTCTGGATAAATAAACTTATCCACCACTACGGCGAGGTGTGACTTCTCGAGATCATTAAAATCATTGATTTCGATTTCTTGATTCACCAGTGCCAGATCAAACAACTCTGCATAGAACATGGTGGTGTACCTGCCGGATGCTATCACTAAACAGAGGAACAGAATCTTCTCTGTCAATGTGGTGGGCATCCTCGTGACGGAAAAGCTGAGGAGCATGTTCATCAGGTACATCGGGTGTCGTAAATGTCTGTCGACCACGAGTAACGTAGACACGATGAGGAATAGCAGGACGATGCCGATACCAAACGCTATTATACCAATAAATTTCCACAATTTTAGCACCTTCGTTGGTGGTATAGGTGTCAGCAGACACACATCAGAATAATATATCATGTCAATGTAATCCATGGTATGATCCAGATCGTTGAAGTAATTGTACTGGTTTAAAAACAGATCTGCGTTCATCTGGTTACGGGTCGGCACGACTGTGAAATTCATGCCATCTTTAATGTTCTGCAACATAACGGCGCGTGTGAATTCTAGTTTCACAGATACGGCGTTATGTACTGCATTCACCTCATTTGTTGGATTAAAAATGTAGAAAGGTCGTTGGTTCATGTTTTTCAGTTTATCTGGGTACCAACTGACAGGCTTTCGAAAATCTGATATTTCGGTGTAATCGTTGGTGAAAGGATCGTACTGATGGGCAACGATCGCGAGCTGCTTGTCCATTGCTTCAGGAGGTAGGATTTCGAGGACCTCCACATTGATGATCTTCTTGCTCCACAGGTATTGGAGGAAATCTTTGATCTTGACATGAGGCTCGTCTTCCACGAGCAGTAACAAAATATTTGGAACGTAAGAGCTGTGCCACACGGACCACAGGTCACAGACGATTCTTTCCCATGCTTCACGTTGCAGTTTGGGTTGGCAGGCATATATGTAAATTATTAGGGTACGAGAGGTGGCCAAGGTGGCCGTGGATGCAGGCCGCTGCGTGATGTCCATGTACTGCGTTGGTGTTGATCTGGATAATGCGTCGGAAACAGCGGAGATGACTCTTGCAGTATTGTCATATACACCAGGATTTCGGATCAGTACGATGACGTCGAACGTTTTCGTTGACTGGACGATGTCCCGAACGAGAGTCTCAAGCTGTTTGTCGTTTGGTATATTTGGTATGACTAGCTTCTGGCTCGATTTAACGATGGATATTATAATTAAGATCGATATTAAAGGAATCTTCGTCGTAAATTTATGCATTGTGAGGAAAGTTTCAAATGATCTCAGAGTTTGGTACTTCCACGAATGTTTTTACAGTACTAACGTGTTGGTCTGACGTTACTTGGTGAACTGATTTTTCGAGTGACTGGGGATGCATAAATAAAGTGTCATGGATCGACCATGTGTTTCGTGTAAGACGCATCGCGTATGCAAATTATTCAATACATTAGTGGAGTATGGAAAATTACCTTCACTTGTGAAATGGAGCAGAATATGTAGTTGATAATTATTACGGTATCATTGGTACGCTGGATCATGGATATTTAAAGACTCTAGCAACGAAAGATGTAGATACAGCTTTTTAATAGAGATGGAAGTGTATGAGAATTATGCTGCTATTACTGGAAATCAATATGAAGTGTTTTCTACTCTGTGGCGGGATGGCAGGATTGATTGGTATACATCAGATGATTGGATAGCTTTATATTCCTCTGAATGCTTTGAAATCTTTTTTAGATCAATTTGTACAGGTTTTTATATATTTCGTTGCATGTCGTTTATTTCTGCATCAACCGATTTCGAAGAAATTTTCAACATGTATAGGGGAAAGTGGGGTAAAACGGAACAGGTGGGTTAAACGGAACACCAATGTTTCTGTTAGATAAGAGCTGCGAATGAGTTGGTATCACGTGACATGGAACCAAAGGGTCCTCATAGCATTTTGTGATAGACCATAGACCCCTGCACAAGTTATTTTTCCATTAAGAGAGTTTGAAAAATTTTCGGTATCAACGTTTCAATATTGCGTTGGACTTTCGACCACTTTTCGGTACTTGGATTTCGAAAATTAATAACGGCAAGTACATCGTTGGATTCTATAGTCCTTATGCTACATTTTGACGTATATAAAAAGTTCTTTATCTCACGCTAAAGTGTAAATATTAAATGTTTACTAAATGACTGCACGTGGGGCAAAACGGAACACTTTTCGCGGAGTAAAACGGAACGCCTATTATATATGGGGAAGAATGGAAACGTCTCTTAATACGTGTTTATTATCTCTTTTAATTATTAGATTGTAGATTAAACTTGTAATTACTATTCTTGCTTCCATGAAAATTGATTTTGTATAGAAAATTATGATGGGAAACATCTTTCATTCGATCAAACTGTTAGTTTAAATTGTAATAAATAACATTATCATTTAATGCAGATGTGTTCTCCATGCAAGTATTGATATTCATGTAAAAATCCACGTGTAGGGGAAAGCGGGGTAATTCCGGCCCGCTTATTGTTCATAAAATAATAAACAAACTGTATTAATCAACCTGCTTTTACGATATTATATTTTTATTTGATTATTTTCCGTAATTTTCGTGTCTATATCTAATAACATATTTTCTCTTATATGTATAATATATATTTTTGTTATATTTTATTTGCAATAGTTATACCCAAAACATATATTTATAGATTTTAACATAAATTAATACATTTTAAATCATAAAAATAAAGATTTTGTACGTTTACACGGTCTTCGATTGGGTGTTCCGTTTTACCCCACCATTTGAGCGAGGCGAAGATTTTAATACCTCCGGTAAATTTCATTTTCCGTCGTTCCCAAAGATTTTTCTTAACAATGACCATGATTTTCTTATAGTCTAAAGTCCACTGAAGACTCCTGTTGAAGTCTCGTGTCTTTTTCTCCTCCCGATTTTAAGTTATCACCCTCCAAAGTTAAGCGTTCCGTTTTACCCCACCTTCCCCTATTTCGTACTTAAATATACAGGGGCATTTTTAAATTTTCATTACAAGCTCGGATAAAAAATTGAGAAAAGGCCTTTACTATTTTCTTTACTATTCCATCCAATGGAATTTATTTCAAAACGACGAAACGTCCAGTTGTTTGGAGCAATGTTAAAAAAGTTATTCTGTTTTAAAGGTCGTCCGAATACTTTTTTCCCCCCACTGTAACTTATAAGACCCTGATTTCTCAGCATAAACTGAAATTACAAAATATAGTATTTCAAGTACCGTCGAAATGTGAATTATTTCTGTCTTCCTTGAAGATAACAGAAAAGTGGCAGTTGTTCCTTAAAACGTTCAAACATAACTGACGTTTTGACGTTCTGATTGTACGCATAGAACGAATGAAGCGAACTTTTTGAATTATTTGACGTATATGAACGGAGCATAGTTATGCACACAATTTTGCAGGTTACTGTTTTCTGTTTCCTATATATAATTCACTGCGCAGTACAGAGAATGTCCATTACTGATGAGGTAGATGTTTGCAGATTACGTATACACTGTGGCATAATGGCCTTTGCATATTTAAAGCAAACATGTACGGACTCTGTACAGCTACATGCAATATAAGATTCAGTAAATAATATTTCCACATAACATTTAATATTCAGACATTTTTTATGGTTTCTTAGTACATGTAAGGTGTCCACGTTACATAATCCCTTTCAGAAAAGTGAATGTACTGAATTTTTAAATTCTATAACGTGGAAGAAAAGTAACTAACTTTTTGATTCAGTGATCTTAGAATTTTGGGTAAAACATTTATCCACAATTAAATACACAGAGCTTAAATACACAAAGATTTTACCTACTAATATTCTTAAACGACTTCGAAGATTTTCTTCGAGACCTCTGAATTTAGAAAAAATTTTACTCTCCGAACAATAACAGCAAGGATTCAGGACGATAATTACAAAATTTGTTTCAATAAATTTTCTTTATGCAGATGACTCTAAAAAAGATTTCAAAACATTCAGAGGAAGATAAAGCTGTCCAATCATCAGAGGTATAGCAATCAATCCTAGCACAGAGTAGAAAACAGTTCATATTGATTTCCAGTCTTTACATATTCACGATCCAGCGTACCAATGATACCATAATAATTTTCAACTACATATTCTACTCCATGTCACAAGTGAAAGTCATTTTCCATACTCCACTAATGTATTGAATAATTTGCATACGCGATGCGTCTTACACGAAACACATGGTCGATCCATGACACTTTATTTATGCATCCCCAGTCACTCGAAAAATCAGTTCACCAAGTAACGTCAGACCAACACGTCAGTACTGTAAAAACATTCGTGGAAGTACCAAACTCTGAGATCATTTGAAACTTTCCTCACAATGCATAAATTTACGACGAAGATTCCTTTAATATCGATCTTAATTATAATATCCATCGTTAAATCGAGCCAGAAGCTAGTCATACCAAATATACCAAACGACAAACAGCTTGAGACTCTCGTTCGGGACATCGTCCAGTCAACGAAAACGTTCGACGTCATCGTACTGATCCGAAATCCTGGTGTACATGACAATACTGCAAGAGTCATCTCCGCTGTTTCCGACGCATTATCCAGATCAACACCAACGCAGTACATGGACATCACGCAGCGGCCTGCATCCACGGCCACCTTGGCCACCTCTCGTACCCTAATAATTTACATATATGCCTGCCAACCCAAACTGCAACGTGACGCATGGGAAAGAATCGTCCGTGACCTGTGGTCCGTGTGGCACAGCTCTTACGTTCCAAATATTTTGTTACTGCTCGTGGAAGACGAGCCTCATGTCAAGATCAAAGATTTCCTCCAATACCTGTGGAGCAAGAAGATCATCAATGTGGAGGTCCTCGAAATCCTACCTCCTGAAGCAATGGACAAGCAGCTCGCGATCGTTGCCCATCAGTACGATCCTTTCACCAACGATTACACCGAAATATCAGATTTTCGAAAGCCTGTCAGTTGGTACCCAGATAAACTGAAAAACATGAACCAACGACCTTTCTACATTTTTAATCCAACAAATGAGGTGAATGCAGTACATAACGCCGTATCTGTGAAACTACAACTCACACGCGCCGGTATGTTGCAGAACATTAAAGATGGCATGAATTTCACAGTCCTGCCGACCCCTAACCAGATGAACGCAGATCTGTTTTTAAACCAGTACAATTACTTCAACGATCTGGATCATACCATGGATCACATTGACATGATATATTATTCTGATGTGTGTCTGCTGACACCTATACCACCAACGAAGGTGCTAAAATTGTGGAAATTTATTGGTATAATAGCGTTTGGTATCGGCATCGTCCTGCTATTCCTCATCGTGTCTACGTTACTCGTGGTCGACAGACATTTACGACACCCGATGTACCTGATGAACATGCTCCTCAGCTTTTCCGTCACGAGGATGCCCACCACATTGACAGAGAAGATTCTGTTCCTCTGTTTAGTGATAGCATCCGGCAGGTACACCACCATGTTCTATGCAGAGTTGTTTGATCTGGCACTGGTGAATCAAGAAATCGAAATCAATGATTTTAATGATCTCGAGAAGTCACACCTCGCCGTAGTGGTGGATAAGTTTATTTATCCAGAACTGCTGAATATGTCTGATATACCAGACGCCGTGAAGAAAAGGATGCAGCCTATGGAAATCGAGGTGATTGTAGACGCGCTTTTTAATGCAAAATCGTCTCTGAACATGTCGTATTTCTTGGACCGAGATTTGGCCAACACACTGGCGACTGGAAAGCACGACCCCAGTGGTCAGTCAATTCTGAAGTTTACTAATTTGTGCCTGACGTTTCAAAATAATTTCTATGCGGTACCGAAACGATCTCCGTATAAGGAACGACTAAAGGGTCAAATGTTGCGTACATTTTCTAGCGGGTATCTGCAGTATGTGCGCAAAAATATATCGATGGTGTTCTCATACATGGCAGCAAAACTGTACAGAAAGGAGTCAGTTGTGATGCCCTCTTTTAATATCCCCCTTCCTTTCTTATTGTTGTTTTGTGGCCACTGTTTATCGCTTTTCGTGTTTTTAGGGGAGATTCTTACGCACAAGTTTCGGAATGAAAATGTAGCTAGCCAGAGTACACGTAGGCAGTAGTTTTATAATTGTCTTTTCGCAGAAATAACGAAATGTTATATGTACGTATTTATAAAGGATGTTAGGGTAACTCGGGGTAATATGCCACCGCGGGTAATATGCCACATCTCAATATTTTTTTAAATAATGCACAGATGCCGTTATATTTGCACTAATTTCGTACAATTTAGTGTAACTGCTAAGACGACAACAGATTTTGGCTTTTATCTTCTTTTATTTTCAATAAATCCTGGTCAGTTATAAAATTATCGGCTTGATCTAATTTCATACTGTAATTAGAATGCAGATTATACATTTGTGTGAACAGTTATACAAAAAATCAATAGATTATGATAAAGTATACTAACAAACGAATTTTATAAGCTCTCAAACATCCGTTAAAACTATGTTCTTTGTGGAGAGATTTTCCATCCTTCTTTTTATGACCGTTTGGAGTAATATGCCACATGTTTGTCGGTATAATATGCCACTTGTATTTCTTATGTCGATTCGACTGATGCAGAAAATGACAATTGCTGTGCAATATGCAAACTCTATTATTTGATAAAAAAAGGACCTAAATGTGACTGGGTAAAACCTACTTGTTGCAAAAAGTGGGTTCATGAAGACTGCGTAGAGATTGGAGACTGTTTAGGTTAGTTTGCAAGAAATAGCTATTTTTTCAAATATATTTTACGCTTCATTGATTTCAAATATTTGTTATTAGTTGCTAATAGCTGAAATAGTTTAAAATATTGTTGATTCTCCAAAATTTGAGTGATTAGTTCGCACTTCATAGCTTGTGGCATATTACCCCACCACCTGGGTAATATGCCACTTTCGAGGACTTTTGTATTTGTACGTTTCTCATTGAACTATAAAAGTTACATACCTCTACTTATTAGTCAATACACAGAATTAGTTACACTTTCATATGCTTTTATCTTTTTCCCCGGTATCTATTTATACTTGCGAGATATCGCGTTTCAAAGTTAACTGTGGCATATTACCCCGAGTTACCCTACTTAAGTAGTGTGTTTATGTGATTGGGTAGTGTTTTCGTGAAATTATTATTTAGTTCACAGTTAATGTAGAGGATTAATGTTTCGCTTTGACAGTGTTGTTATAATCTGGTCTTGTGCTATTAAAAAATCACTACAAAGTGAAAACAGTAGATTGTTGTACAGTTTTTTAAAAATGATAGAAAATCCTGGTGTCATCAATTCAAAGCTTCATAAAATTCTAAAACAATATTAATGGTTTTTTTGGAGCAGTCAAAATAAACAGTTTCTACTATTAACAGAAAGGGATGATTACATCTTTCCAACAATAGGACAGAGATTGTTAAATTGTATAATTCGTGTCGAAACTATTCAAAATGTGGATAAATTCATCTGTCAGTACCAATTTAATGTTAGGTAACTTGTGAACACTTGAGTGAAAATTGATTGTAATGCGAGAAGGAAATGTAGAAGCTCGAGAATGAAGTCTCACTTCTGAAGAGTAAAGGAAATAAGAATTGAAGAAAAGTTTCGCTAATTAAAATTCAATCAGAATTCTTTCATTCGTTTAATGAATGCTTGGATATAATAAATTCCATCTTTCTAATAATATTTCAAAGGAATATGTCTTTTAATATAGCCCTATTCAAATTGAATGACGATCACTGATAGGATTTAAAAGTAATAATTTTAATAGTTTTGAAAATGACAGGTAATTAAATCTTCTAACGAGCTCCGAGCACGTACGTCAGAAGCAAACAGCAATTTATAATTTTCATAAATTTTTAAACCAATCCAAGACAATTAAACCCCCTTATTACTGATACAGAGCAATTTAAATTAGATTTCTGTGGCATGTGGGGGCCATTTAAATGTGATCTGAATGGTCTGACGAAGGGCTCGTATGAAGTAATTGGAAAAATTAAAGAAGAAAGGGGCAATACAGGGGCCGAGTCTATGAGCAGAACAGAGAGTAAGTAGATTTGTATGTCGAGTATAAATCGTACAGTTCAATCATCTCAATTAATTTCCTATTTTATATTCAATCATGCCCAGTCGTGTTTCTTAAAAACGAAAGCTCGTATATGAAAACTTTATACAGCAATTTTAGCTCATTGTCTTACGAGCAATGTCCCTTTTCCCATTGCACCACCATATTACCAAACCACCATAAACCACCCATTTCCCTCCTGCTCGATATCTTCGTCCATTTTAACACTCACGCCTGTTCAAGCCCTTTACTTAACTTATATTTATAACTGCAGACAATTAATTTTTAACAAGCAGGCTTCCATTATTTCTGACCTATAAAACACAATATTTCATTTCAAAAGAAACGGAGTTGACACTGAAATCTCCGTAATTCAGTGTCTCCTTCAAAACCATACAAATTTCGTACACGTATAACAATTTTTCAAGCAACGAATAATTTAGGAGTTAATCACGCGTAGAATTAGGTTGCACCCTGTACACAAAATACCTTTCGACAGCCATAAAAATGTCTCGTACAAAATGTTTCTTATAACGTATTCCAATCAACAGAATAAACGTTGAATAAGTCCTTAATACGCGATTTTATTGAATTCTTATTGTGCCCGTTAAATTCTCTTTCAATCAAGGTAACTTCATCAAGTCGATTCGATGCCAATCAAACACTTTGAAGAAAGGAATTCTGCACCTTTTGTTAAGCTGATTGTAGCTGGAATTTTATCAAGCGTGTAACAGTAAAAGAACAAGAGAAACACAGGGGTTGAAGCAGAATCGAAGGGGTTGAGAGGGAGAGGAAAGGAAATCGAATGATGCAGACGAGAAAGGCATGAAACAGATAAGATGTACAAAGGCACGGCGATCTATCTCTGTGCGTTCAGATACATCGAAGAAAGGGAAAGAATTACGAATATGGTATGGGGCAAAGCTGAAATATACATGAAGGGGTGAAGTACGAAAGGTAAGGTTTCTAATGCTTCTTCTCGAGTGTAGGTACGATCCATGCCCGAGGTGTAAGTGCTTTCGAAAATTGTTTTTCACATTTGAAGCACGGTTATCCCCGGAATCGTGAAAGGAGATTTAAATCTTCTTATGTTTGTTGAATACAGCGTTGGTAGTAATACCTTGTGAAATTATATTGGTAACTATTCAGAGAAGTAAAGTGCTTTCTCTTAAAGCTTAAAGGATATATGTACCTACGTAATAATGAGGGTACCATGTAAAGGGACAATGAACGTTGTTCCCTTATGTACTCTATTAGATTTTATAACGGAAGTCGTTTGAGTTATAGAACGAGAGTTATTTTACTTCATTCCGCGCAATGTTGTACTTTACGTAATACTTTTTAATGAACTCTACTTTCATAATACTTATCTCAGCTCGGCTACGAAGGAGTTTTTCAAAGGTTACTTCAACGAAGGAAAAGTAAACAGAGACACAGATACAGAGGGTGCGTTGACGAAAAGTACTGTAAGGGTTATCCCAAACGCAAAAAGGAAAAGAGATTCTTAAACAATATGTGGCTATGGGTGGTAGTATTATTGTATTATTATTGGTGGTTTATTGCCGTAACTGTTACCGTCCCTTTTTTATTTAGAGAAGCTTTCCCGCTTCTAAACACTTTTTTATTTTTCTTAATGCATCTATTACCACCCATAGCCACATGTACCTCGGTGTAACGCGAGAATTTGTTTCAAATTCCAACTAATTTCGGTTCATATTATACTGGAGCTTGATAAGTCCTCAATAATTCTACTTGAGCTTCCAGTGAGGTTCTTGTACATCCTAACATGCTCCATTTCAAGTCTGAAACAGTGTTCTGCAAAGCTTGCACGGATAGTAGTTGAAACCTCTAATTGTATTTAGCGCCTCTTACTCAAGATCACATCGTAGTCCTACTCCGTGCCGGTATCGTCCCATTTTTAACATAAAACAAAACACGCATGCGGCGTCGGCTGCGATCCTCATTCTCTTTCTTTGTGCCGAAAGAGTCACACGTTATTTACACGCAATAGATAGGAAGAGGTTAGGACGCCGTGAGTTGTCCTCAGACGAAGAAAAGAAGTTGGCGAAACGCCTTGAGGAATTGGAAAAGGAGCTGACGAATATGAAGGAAAAGAGGAAGTCGCATCGTCGTAGGCGATGAGTTTTTTCTTCAAATAGCAGTACGAGAAATTTCCCTGGCTGTTCGATGTCAAACCCCTTTGCGGGAAAAGATTTACAGACGGATGTATGTAAATATCTACAGGCTATAACCTGTACGGAAGTACTCACCAGACCTATTCTGCGTGAACGAGTAAGGGCTCTATCCCGTACTCGAATTTCCGAAGGACACAAGCTGATATCGCTCACCAGATTTAATTTGCGTGAGCGAGTACGGGCCCTAACCTGTACCGATTTTCCGACAAGCTGATATCGCTCACCAGATCTAATTTGCGTGAGCGAGTACGGGCCCTAACCTGTACCGAATTTCCAACAAGCTGATATCACCAAATCTAATTTGCGTGAGTACAGACTAGGAAGCATAAGTAAGTAGGCTCACCAGATCTATTTTGTGTGAGCGAGTACAGGCGCTAACCTGTCCAAGAAATGACTATATGATAGTCTCTGCGACGCAGGCCCTAACCTGCTTGACAGATTTTATCGCAATATGTTTCATTTTCATTTCAAGGAAGGTGAAATAATCAAAGACTGTCTATTTCATTGACAGCCGGTCGATTCGTGTCGTGGAGTGAGCGCCGAGATCGAGCCTGCCGAAAACCGGCGCAGTTTGCGCCGCCGCCGCCGCTAGCGCTATCGCTACCGCCACCGTCAGGCGACCAATCACAGATATCGACGACACAGCGTCATCATAAGTGAACGAACGAAAGAGACGACGACACCTTCATGTCAACTGTTTCGTTCCCTCTCGCTCGGCTCTGGGGTTTTCTCACTCGCGGCAACGGCTGCACGGAATAGTCTTAGAGCATATACTACTCTAAGGAAATAGTGTCCGCATCGCGTTAGTGTCCCGCCGCCAGCCCCGTTCGTCGGGACACTAACGAGGCATTACTGTACAAGAATATGAACCGCTCTCAGGATGAAGACCATTATGAAATACGGCACTAAGTAATATATATTTTTTTATTAGGGGAGACCGGGGCAAATCGGCCACTGGGGTAAATCGGCCACAGGAACTTTAACCCAGTAGAAGTTAAAATAAAATCTCGTGTTTGCTTTTGTAAACGTCTCTCTATGTGTCTACAGTACCAACGGAATTTCATAGCATTTGAGATTATGTTGCACTTTGTAGAAGGCAAAATACGTTTTCGGCAGTGATAGAAAATTTTCGTGACTTGAGGAAAATTTGTCTTTATTCTGTAATATTGATGTTCTGAAGTTTGAGGTGAGTATTTATTGATTTAAATAGCGGTACCGATTACGATTCCGATGATAGTTTAGTTATTTTGGAAAATCCCTATTGTGTTTGAGTGATTGAAGTTAGATGATGCCGAACCATAGTAAATAAGTAATTTTATTAACTTTTATTAACTGTCGGTGGATCCGACGCTCAACAATGGAAAACAGTTAACGGTTTCGGGACGAGGTGAGGAGTCGCGTGGCATGGACGGAAACGCGGCTACACAGTGCAGTTCGATCTTTGGAAAAAGGAAGTTATATCCGTGCGTTTAAATATTGATTGAAGCGATTGTAGCTTGAATAGTTACGAGGAGAAATGAATATCGTCTACATTTTTCAGCAACATTAATCAACATCCAGCCCTAATAAAAGGTGCCCGTTTTGCCCCGAAGGAGTGGCCGATTTACCCTGGCATTTTTCGAAACTGCGATTTTACACTATATTACAAATTCTCTGGAATGACTTTAGAAAAGAGGATTACTAAAAGCGGATACTTTTTGTTAAATTTATCAATGAAAAGTGGCCGATTTGCCCCGGTCTCCCCTACATATTGATATCGGTTGTGGAGCAGCTGTGTTTTTACAATTAATTTCTTTAATAATGTTGCCATTTTCATCACAATAGTTTCATAATCGTTTGATTAATTTTGTCGTTGTCAATACATTTCGATGCTGATGTACCATCACGTATCATGCATGAATATGAACCGCTTTGAGGATGAAGACCGTTATAAAATACGGCACTTAGTAATTTATAACTAATTATGAAAAAAGTGATGACCCCCCCCCCCCATAAACATGACTCATGTATGAAAGAAGCTAATTCCCATTAATTCACGAAAAAAGTTCACATGCAAAGATTGTGAAATGATCGTTGCTAATTCCAATTGTATTCTCGTTCTCCGTTCGAACACTGATTCCTCTGTCACTTTTTATACTTGACATTCCTTTATTGGCCACAAATCAATTCAGTGCTCGGATTTTCAGCTTCGGTTTTAAGGAATTAGCGGGCGCGGTATAAGAAAAAAACCTTGGTGATGATGACTACCAAGTTTTTATTATTTTCCATCGTAAAACGATTTTCATACGACATTTTTAACAGAAGATGTCCCTCTTATAAAAGTTTTTGTGCCAACTACAGGCCTAGCCCGCTAATTCATTAAAACCGAAGCTGAAAATCCGAGCACTGAAATGATTTGTGGCCAATAAAGGAATGTCAAGTATAAAAAGTGACAGAGGAATCAGTGTTCGAACGGAGAACGAGAATACAATTGAAATTAGCAAAGATGATTTTACAATCTTTGCATGTGAACTTTTTTCGTGAATTAAAGGGAATTAGCTTGTTTCATACATGAATCATGTTTATGGGGGGGGGGGGGAATTAATTAACATTAATAACAACAGAACGTCCAAAAGCCACTATACGTTTCTCGCAACACCAGGAATTAGAAGAACGAACTAAAAGAGACCAGCATGTGCCCCATGTGGGATAGTCTGCGGAAAATGTTGAACTTAGCGGTTCCACCATCGCTACCTCGACCACCTTGCCATTTCTCACCTTGTGCGGCCGCGTAGACGACCGCGAGTAGCCATCATTGAAGACAGATTGTAGACATGAGCTTGTTACTGCTGTGTTGCATCTTTTATACTCTCGACGGCAGTTACAGCCAAGGAAAACGACGTAGCACAAGGGGGAATCTTATAGGTCAAGCTTTTCGAAGTGGAACCAACAATCATTTTAACATATCACGGGACAAGCCCCTACGCCAGGCATGAACTGGACCCCCAATTCCGGGTGTGAGCGTACATTCGTGCTCGAGCTCCGAGCTCGTTCAAGGACATGCGAGTCCTTTAAGAATTGCATTACCGGTAAACCGGTTTATCGGTTTTCCGGTAAATCGCCAGAAATACCATGAAATTTTTACCTGTAATTCGATAAATTGCGTATAACAATATAGCACATATATGCGTTTATAACGTCCCTCGACATCTACTATGTTATCAGTGAAAAAAAAAAATGCAATTACAAATAAAGTCAATAAATTTGCAATCCCTAGAGCCCGCCAACGGAATGGGGAGCGGCTGGAGTAGTCAAAATAACACATTTTAGAGAATTTTTAATAGAAAAGTATTGAGTATTATAATTTCAGAGATTGTACTTTTATTAATTGAAATTTGGAAAATGTGTTCAAATTTATGTATGCAATAATAGTAATTTGGTTCAAAGTTATAATGGTAGTAATACGAGGGGTTTGAAAAAAAAGTTTATTGCTGGCGAACATGATTTTGGCAGTTGTAATGATCTGAAACAAAATACGCAAAATTTGTCTTAATCTATATAAGTGTGGTTATCGTATGCAGGTTAGTTCATGTTGAATGAAAATTTATGTAAAAGCACAAAAATGGTTGTATTTCAAACGCAAACATTAATTTTGGGGAAAACCGTTTGCTAGTCTTTTGTGTTGCAAAATTGAATTTTTGCAAATAAGTACTGCATTCTAATTCATGCGATAACCAAACCCATATAGATTAAGAAAAAGTTTACGTTTTTTGTTTCCGATGACTGCGACGGCCACTTCGCCAGTAACAAACTGTTTTGAAACCCCTCCTACTGCTACCATTATAACTTTGAACAAAATTATGCCTGACGTTCGAAGAGTTGTCAGCGACCGCGGGGCAGCAGTGATGCCCGAGCTTCGAGAGTTTTAGGATGGTGTCTTTCAAATTAATGTCGTAAAGAGCTGTTGGGAATTTCCCGACCCAGGTAATCGAGTCGCGCGCTCCGCTTTTATGATCGGTTTACCACTCGCACCCCAGATTACTATAATGAGGTTTGAAAACCATATCGACTGGTCTCGTATCCGTCTCAATCTCAAAAATTTTAGCTACTACACGGTTGACAGCGGCGCTATACCCCCCTACGGAGTGGTTTTACGCCACCTGCGTGTAAAAGCAACAATAATGGCGCATCGTTCCAAAAAATAACATTAATGGAAGCCGGTTTAGGCGTGGCGTTAAGTAGCTAAAAGGTTAAAACATTCAGACACAAAAAATGTAGAAAAAAAATTCATACACCGCCACAATCAAACACACATCCCATTAGTTACCCCTTACGTCCGATCTATGCATGCACTGCATTAAGGATAAAATTATAAAAAAGAAAACTAGAACAGTATATTCTGAGGTCTGTAGGTCTAACACACAATTCGATAAAAATTTAATTTCTCAATTTATGAAAGTAATGATACAGAAACAACTAGCCTATTTATTACCAACATCATGAATTCTAAAAAGAGCATTAAATGCAGTATCTAATACATAGCTTGCAAAAGCTTTTCACAACAATTATGGTTAAAAAGTTGGTAAAAGAAAAATTAAGTAAACGTAACATATGTTAAATAATCCATCATTAAGAGGGAATAATTTTTCCTCATTTTGCGAATCAAATTGCATTCCGATATCTTCTATATGTAGTTCAAAAGTAATACGCAAAATGCCCCAAATTCTTCAACCCGAACCGGGAAATTAGCTGTTTGCGACGTTAATTTGAAAGAGACCATCCTAAAATTTTTTAAGCTCAGACATCACGTCTGTCCAAACGTCGTTGGCAGCTCTCCGAACGCCGGACCGGTGTATGGCTGTGATAGAATGCGTCCGTGAGCCGGTGTTGCTATTTACGTCTGTTCACGCGGACGTCGGTTGCAAATTTAATGGATGACCCTGTTCAAGTCTTTATCTTATCTCTTATATACTAAGTACTGCATAGTACGCCACACGTGTGGATATATACATACACATGTTATGGGAAAATTCAGGTGACTTTTAGGTACATATCACTGAATTTACTCACCGCGGATATGTAACTAGTAATGCAGCAATATGGAACACAATGCTTGCGGCTTCCTGACACACGAATTCACGAAAAAATTTGAAAGATTTTAATGTTCGAATATCTGCCCCCCACTGCCATAAATTTCCACGCACGTCGATGGCACGTCACAACTTCCAGCACAAGAATACATTCTCTTCTCAAGCCCGTAAACAGCATACGAGAGACACGATAAATAGTCTCATCCTCTTGATTAATGGGCCATAGTCTCGCATCCCATGGAACGCTGAATTTATTGACACCGTGTCCCGAATCGTGCCTTAGGTGAGACTGGCAAAAACTTTCGGCAAATATAAATGTAATCTCGGGGAAGGTCGCGAAGCCCAGTATCAAGGAAGCCTTTTCTCTAGTGAACAATTTCTGTGTTGAATGAAAGAGAAACCTTCGAAGATTCCTCTCTCTATTCATGTGAGATTCACATTTTGCTATGAAATTCCTTCGAGTACAGTGTCGATGCAATCTGCCACGTATGAAAATATCTCAAGTACACTACATTATGGGAAGAGCCATGGGAGAATGAGAAATACATTTCCACGAGGATTCGTGTTTTAGATTGAATGGAAATGATGTTCATGTTACAAATTTCGATTCAAAACTGGAACGTTCAATAGAATGCAACAGTGAAACTCAAACACTGTCGGAAAAAGGTAATATAGCATTAATTAATTGATCTTCAGAACCTTATCGATTTTGAAGATACAAATATACTATTTCTTGAAGGGTTCAGGAAAACACAAGGAAACCTACTTCTAACTCGATTCCTAACACAATACCACAGTTCAAAGAACAAACAGATAAACGCACAACATTAACTCGACAACTTGTGATGATATCCCAATACAGTATTATCGAACATACTTTAATAACAATGTCTTCCAGTTTTAAATGGACAAATTACCTATTTGAAGGCGAAACAGGTCAAAGCACCCACAAATTTTTTTTTGAGTTTTTCCCTGTATATTACAAGGATGGCGTTTCAAGCATACTGCTTCTATTGCCCAACGAACTATAGTCCTATTTCACTCCTCTCTCTCTCTCTCTCTCTCTCTCTCTCTCTCTCTCTCTCTCTCTCTCTCTCTCTCTCTCTCTCTCTCTCTCTTCGGGTCCCAGCAGCAACGGCGCACCGGGAGAAAGGTGGTCTCCCATCTTTCCCCAGTACCCGCCCCGTGATGCTTAACTTCGGTGATCTAACGAGAACCGGTGTTTTTCCATCACGGCTACGGCCGCTGGTACACCCATAAATTATCATATCACTTGTAAATCGGCCCACACAAAATTCCGCGAAAAAATTCAGAGGGCTAAGGAAACGTGTAAAATAATTCCACTGTAATGTGCATGCATGGAACATTTATTTGATTCAAAAATATTATACAATATAACGATTCATCATTTTGTTTAGCAGGCGATCACGCGAGTTTGCCTTTAATCCAAGCGTACGTAAGATTCTATACTGTCTACATTAAAATCAAGTTAAAAACACTAAGGTAGAGCGGAGATAGCAACATCACAGACTGATTTTATTACAAAAAATGTATCGGACTGTCAGTATTCACTCATCTGTAAAAGGTTCGTCTTCACTCCTCAGCATCTTCAGAGTCTCCACCCTTCAGTATGTTCAGAGTCTCCTAGCCTACTATGAAGAGTCGTCGCATTTCTCGGACGCCCGGCACGTTACCAAGGGCGGGATCTCGCATACGCAATTTATACAAATGGAAGCATAGCTGCGTCTCGAGTTCAGTTCGCTGCCAATGTGCATCGTCAGGTTGCCGTATCGACACATGTCATCTTCACATGGAAGTTGGACGAAATAACGATTAGCTACTAGACCTTTGTTATTGTGCACTGAATTGCTGAGAATCTGACGAATTTATAAAGGACAAGCTCCTGGACGTGAAAACACGCTGACGCCACTTAAGGTGGATCGAATGGATCGTTAATGTGTTTTTGTGGTGAAAATTCTGGAGAAATTAATGCTATTAGCAGAAAGTTTGAAAATAGAATGTCCCAACTACGTAAACACGATTGCTTAGCTATAGATGCACAAGTGTAGAGATTTTAGGAGAAATGACTCTGATTGTGAGTAAAATTATCACTTGAAAGAGAAAATATGTGAGGCGATATTGAAGCTGTAATTAATCCGTTATAGAGATACTACAAGATCTACGAACAGACCACGAATAATAGGTTTCAGAAATTTTAGCCAACTCCCACGTACCTACATATGTATGTTTCATGATTGAACGTACCAGTTTTAGGGAGATATTTAGTAATGTCGTGTTTGTGAATGACAGTGTCGTCGTCGTTTTCTGCAAAAATGAAGTCAGTTCTATAAGATGAACTATTTCAGAGGAACTTATTTTTGTCTGTGTGAAATTCATAAGCAGGGCTTATTGCAAACTTACCGCATCTGTACACGGGATTACATTCCGTTCGTGGATTTTCGAAACCATAATAAATAGGCGCACAATATGCAAGAATATTGTTAGCTTGGTCGAACAGAGGATCGCAAGGTTTACGGTTTCGCTTCTTGCAGAATGGTTCAACGTTTTCACCTGCGTTAAATACAGCGTGGTAATATGTGTATGTTAAATTTTTTGAGTTGAGTTACACTTTAATGTGCTTGAGTATCAAGATTTGTAGAATTTTAAATTTTACATGAATTACTATGCTTTCAAAAAGTACTATTCCTAATACTATGTAAATTCAATTGTGAATGATCAGTTCGTTGGAAATATAAATTTTGTACCTTTGTATCCTGGCATGCAAATACAATCGTTTTCTGGATCAGATTCTGGTTGGAAGGATTCTCCGTCTTTATAAACTTGGCCATCTACTTCACAAGTTGGTCTCTCCTCGCCTTCCCTCACTGACGACCAATGTCGAATTCGTTTTAATCAATTGTGGTCATGGGCATGTTATATAATGTAATATAATATAAGAGAATGTTTTTTAATGGGCTAATAACTTGTTGAAAAAGTGTATAATGTTATCGTTATGTTGTCAAGAATGAGTCATTAATGTGGATTATGTTTCTCGATGAGGTTCACCTTATTCACAATTTATTGCTCAAGATTTACTTACAACAGGCCTGTAGCTCTGCACAACAGTAACCATGTGACATTCTGTAATAGCAATTCGGTAGGTCATATAGTGACGGACAGTTGTGCACACCACAGTTGAAGACAGGACTGTTCCAAAAATTAAAAAAAAAAATTAAAACCGAAATCAAAAAATAAAATGAATTTTTAGTCATTGAAACGAAAAAAAAATTTTTTTCCCTTATTTAATCTACGACTTTCAATTTTTTTATTACTGGCGCCGACTTAAAAAATGGAGAGTCGTCGGGTAATTAAAGGAAATAATTATGTTTTACTTTTTAGTGCATTTTCAATTTTTGAAGCCGGTTTTTATTTGTATATTTTCCGAAAATTTGTTCTTTTTAGTTATTTATGTTATATAACTACAGTAATTCGTCGTTAGTGTTCCGTTTTTACCATGCGTTACAATCCCGCTCACTATCTCCACCATTTCTTGGAATCCTTCGGTCGAGAGTGACAGAACGAAAGAGACGACGGCAACTTCGTGTCAACTGTTTCGTTCCCTCTCGCTCGGCTCTGGAGTTTTCTCACTCGCGGCATCTTCGGAATATTCTTAGAGCATATATTACTCTAAGGAAATAGTGTCCGCATCGCGTTAGTGTCCCGCCGTCAGCCCCGTTCGTCGGGACACTAACGAGGCATTACTGTACATTTATTTTAAAAAAATATGGGTAGACCTATACATAGATCTGTTCGTCAAAACAGAAACGTTTGCTAGGAACGGAAGGTTCCAAAAATAAGGGACTTGAAAAGGTGAGAATAAGGATGTTTCAAATTCGTTATATGGGGCCCACAACTCAACGCACGGAAATATTCTAAAATACTGACAATGTATTAAGCCAATATTGATGCAGTGCCAGATGAGACCACCGGCTCATCGCCCACTTTCGAATAAAAAAAGATCATCAGAATCGGTCCATATGCTGAGAAGATATGCGCGGACAAACATAAAAAAAATTCATACGGGTCGAATGTATAACCTCTTTTCGAAGTCGGATAAAAGTAGATCGAAACATTACAGTTTTGAATTCCAGCAACCACTCAATTGAACAATTTAATTTATAAAAACAATCCATACAGAACTTTGGAACACGTTACAAATAAAAGTAAGTAAACACGGGAGCATACATTATAATACTCGAAAGTTTTCATCAATCAACTCTTACCCGGCAAATTACAGAATAGGAAAATAGGAAGAAATTATAAGTCACGACTACACATAGAAGAAGGAAAGATCCACGATAAATAGAATAACGATCGTTACCTTTGTAGCATAAAAATTGTTGTGTTTCAATCTACTTCACAAAATGGTGGGGAAACCCGAAAACTTTACGAATATTTATCGGTGGCCTATTTAAACAATCATACATACTAATCATTGAAAGTCTCCGCGCACACGCAGGGCAGGTCACATCGATTTCGGTGCTCCGGCTTTAAAATGTCGCCAAGACTGTACACGTGGCCATTCACGTAGCATTTATCCTTTGACAGCCCCTTTAAGTGGCTGCAGTTGTAGCGATAGGCACAACAATCTCCAGGATTCTTGTACACAGGTGTGCAGCCCAACCCCTCGTAAAGGCCCAAAGGTCCAGGGCACTTTTTTTTGCCGCAGACCTCTTTGAGAAAGAGATGAGAGCAAATCAATGGAACGTCTTTGCTTGCGGGAAACGCGTCGATTCTTTCGAATGGGGAAACTTATTTGATCCTTTGACCGTCGTGCGACAATATTTATTGCTCACGTGTGTGGTGTAACGCATTCATCTCTCGCCATATATTAGAAACACCAAACTCAGCAGAATCCCAGACTCCGTTTGTACACGGCACGGTGCCCCACTACCGCCTCAAGGCAGGTGCATGGGAAACTACGCCACTGCAACCACATTTTAATAAAGAGACGGTCCTATTCCAGAAGTTTTAATGAGCAGCACGTTATTTCGCCCATCACTTTCGATTCTTCACAGTTACGATTCAGAATCGAATGCCAGATCGATTTGCGTGCGGGAATAGTCGCAGGGACGGACGTGAACGTTCAAACGTACAAATATTTTATTCTTTCTTGTGACGACACCGATTACCGTCGCAGTGAAAAAGTTTAAAAGGTTGTATCGAGTACTTTGGGATTAGTTGGTTGTGGAGTTCACTTTGTGCACAGCTCGACTGGTTGAGTACGGCAAGTATTTGAAAAATGCGTTTTTAAATCGGTCGAGCATTTCTTGGCGATCACCTCTGTTGTTTTCGAAGTACAACACAAGTAGGACATTTGATGCTTTCGAGGGAGCATCGTCGTGAGAACAGGTGGAAATCTTTTCACACGAAAACATGCCCAATGCTACGAAATGTATTAGTATGATTTGAATGAACGATACTTAGTGTACACCTTCAATACATTTAAAATGGTAGGTATATTTAAAAATATCTATATGCGAATCAACTAATTTTGCTTATTATAGATAGATTTTCTTCTACTATTGCAGGTTTGTAATTCTACTTAAGGATCTAATCTCAAGTATTTCATTTCACACAAAAAACGTTACTCTACATTTAATTTCTCCACTTCAGACTCAATCTGTCTTCAGTTGCATGAACTACTACCGCTCCGTATTTAATTAACACCAATAACAACGCAATATCCAAAAGCTAGTATGGGTTTCTTGCAACACCAGGAATTAGAAGAACGAACTAAAAGAGGTCAGTATGTGCCTCATGTGGCATACTCTGCGGAAACTGTTGAACTAAGCAGTTCCTCCATCGACCACCTTGCCATTTCTCACTAGTCTGGGCCGAAAAAAAATTTTGGATTCTTTCCTCGTCATAGTGAAAAAAAGATGTGAGGTGTGTCAAAAAGCTCGCTGATTTTTTTTCAGAATTTTAAAACTATATTTAGCCGCGCCCCGGCAGGGTGAAAGGTGTCATTTTTTCAAATTAATGGTTTTTGTAGATCATAGGGCGCAATCGGTTTCTGCCAAGCTAGTAAGTAACCAAAAGTTTTTTTGTTGAATTATGTCAATGTTTGACTGCTCCTCGCTATTTAATAAATAAGCTAGCTTTTT
Source organism: Andrena dorsata (assembly GCA_929108735.1). NCBI lineage: Eukaryota > Metazoa > Arthropoda > Insecta > Hymenoptera > Andrenidae > Andrena > Andrena dorsata. The sequence goes on from OV815489.1 coordinate 29,955,342, forward strand.
GCTAGCGAGGCGCAGTGAAACATTGAGATAATTAAAAAAAAAACTTTTGGTTACTTACTAGCTTCGTAGAAACCGATTGCGCCCTATGATCTTTAAAAACTAGTTTTAAAATTCTGAAAAAAAATCAGCGAGCTTTTGCACACACCTCACACCTTTTTTTCACTATGACGAGGAAAGAATCCAAAATTTTTTTTCGGCCCAGCCTATTTCTCACCTTGTGGGGCCGCGTGGACGGCCACGAGGAGGGTCAGGAAGACACACGCTTCAGCGAACGAACGAGAATCAGCTCGCGTTGCCATCATTGAAGACAGCGTGTAGACATGCGTTTGTCGCTGCCGTGTTGCATCTTTTATACTCTCGACGGCGGTTACAGCCAAGGAAAACGACGTAGCACGGGGGGGAATTTTATAGGTCAAGGTTTTTACAAATCACCGGACTACCCACTACGCCACGAATGCACAGGACCCCCAATTCCGGCCGTGATCGCACATTCGAGCTCGAGTTCCCAGCTCATTCAAGGATAAGCGAGTCCGCTAGGGATTGCAACACCGGTAAATCTGTTTACCGGTTCCCCGGTAAATTACCAGAAAAACCCTAAAATTTTTACCGATCATTCGATAAATTAAGTATAGCAATATAGCGCGTATATGCGTTTATTAATTCTTTCGACATCTACTATGTTATTAGTAAAAAAAAAACTGCAATTACTAATAAAGACAAAAACCGAAATATCTGATGGAGATCCAACTCTGAATCAAAAGAAAACTAAGAATCTGAATCAAGTCACCAAAAAAAATGGACACATTTTCATGTAGAAAAAGTAAGAATAAAGTATATAGGTACAAATGGTATATGAAGAATATGAGAACGCTCTATCCGTGCCTAGATTATTTTTTACAAAAATTAGGTCGAGATCAGGAAACCAAACTTTAGACAAATTATATTTTTTGCGTGCTGATTTGTTAAAAAGAATTGTTAAATAAAAAATATTTAATTATGTATTTAACATACGATTCTTTTCATTGTTTTCCTGGTAAGGATCCAATTTAATAAGTATTGTGAATAGTTACACAAAATACAAATATATCTATATTGTGTTATATGAATCATTTTACATTATATGTTCTGAATAGTTTCACTTGCATATATTTTTTATAATGCTCAATTAGAGTTAAAAAGTTTTTTGTAATGTTTACTCTTATATTTTACGTCATTTAATACCTTAAGAAATACCGGTTAAGTACCGGTAAACCGGTTTTTGATTGAAAATTTTGCCGAATTACCGGTAATTGAAGAAGTCGTTAATTTGTAATCCTAGAGTCCACCAACGGAGTGGGAGGGGGGGGGGGGGGGCTGGAGTAGTATAAATTCCAAATTTTGGAGAATTATTAAAAGAAAAGTATTGAGTATTATAATTCCTAACATTGTAGGGTCAAGGTGTCGACAGTGCCTCAGGCGGGTACAGTGGATCAGGTACTCTGTATGCGAGAGGAAAAACAATATCATTGCGCCGCATTGAGACGCATTTTATATTTTCGTGTGTCCAAAGTTGTTTTTAAAGGTAAGTTTTCCTGATTTCCAGGCTGTGTTATGTGCTATATTATTACGCAGTTGTCATTCTATCGGAAAGTACATCTATTTTAGTTTATTTTGATAGTGCAATCATATTTAAAAAGTCAAGTATTTTATGTGTGTTTTGAGATTAATTATAAAACGTCAGCTCGGTACACAGTGGCTTAAGTTGCCGTGATACACAGTGGATCATGATTCACTGAACTAACCACCCGCCGACAATCATATTTTGAGTTCTCTGTTGATTTATCTCTTTTAAATATTCATTGAAGTAATTTTACTTCAATTTTTTTTAATTAAAGTATTTATTTTTTCGTTTCTGTTAATATCCACCATATTTACAGAGACTAAATAATTAAATAAAAGACTGATTTCACTATCATATGTGCCTTATTTTTCATGTCTTTCACATCACGATTCACTGTGTACTGTGGTGAGCCACAGTAGATTCTTGAATGATTCACTGTACCCGACCTGCAGTCCACAGTGGATCATTTCCCATTTTTTAAAAAAACTTTTATATCTTTTTTGTATCGCTCGATATTACAAAATAATAACGTATTTAAAAACATCAAATAACTAGGCTATCTTGATACCAAATTTCAGCCTCTTTGCTCAATCCATTATAAAGTTACAGCCCTCCATAAAAAGACTGATCCACTGTCGACACCTTGACCCTACACTTATTAATTGAAATTTGAAAAATGTGTTCAAATTTATGTATGCAATAATAGTAATTTGGTTCAAAGTTATAATGGTAGTAATACGAGGGGTTTGAAAAAAAGTTTGTTGTTGGCGAACATGATTTTGGCTGTCGTAATCATGTGAAATGAAATACGCAAAATTTGTCTTACTCTATATGAGTGTGGTTATCATATGAACGTTAGTTTATGTTGACTGAAAAAAATTTTAAAAGCACAAAAATGGTTGTATAACTTTTGGGTTACATAATTGGATGTTTGCAAATAAGCACTTCATTCTAGTTCATACGATAACCACACTCATATAGATTAAGAAAAATTTTGCGTTTTTTGGTACCATTATAACGTTGAACCAAATTATTATTATTATTGCATACAAAAATTAAAACATATTTTTCAAATCTCAATTAACCCTGCGTATCCTGTGCCTGAATCAATTTTGATCCGCCGCTTGAAATTGCTAACGTCCACTGTGACAAAACTGTCTACAGGGTCAGCATTTTATCTTGCAACCCCCGCACCCGCAAACAGGAAAAATGGCAACAGCGCCACACGCACGAATTTCACTACAACCATGCACCGGCCTGGCGTTCGGAGAGCCGTCAGCGACCGCTGGGCAACAGTGATGCCCGAGCTTCGAGAATTTTAGGATGGTCTCTTTCAAATTAACGTCGCAAAGAGTTGTTGGGAAATATTGCATAGAACGCCACACGTATGGATATACACATACACATGTTCTGAGAAAATTCGTGTGACTTGTAAGTACGTAACACTGAATTTACTCACCGCGGATATATAACTAGTAATGCAGCAATATCGAACACAATGCTTGCGACTTCCTGACACACGAATTCATAAAAAAGTTTCAAAGATTTTAATGTTCCAATATCAGTTTCCCACTCACATAAATTTCCACGCACGTCGATGGCACGTCACAACCAGGGCCACCTTTACCAATGGGCTAACTGGGCTATAGCCCAGGGGCGCCCGTGATCCAAGGGCGTTTAAGAATCAAATACGTTGAAATGCTTTTTTCTCTTCAATATCGGAGATAAAAATTTCTATCTGGAGAAATTGCACCTTTGGGGGCTAGGGCGCCAACAATTTTTAGCTCAGGGCGCTCAAACTTGTTAAGACGGCCCTGGTCACAACTTCCAGCACAAGAATAAATTATCTTCTCAAGCCTGTGAACAGCATACGAGAGACACGATAAATAGTCTTATCCTCTTGATTAATGGGCCACTCTCTCGCATCCCACAGAATGCTGAATTTATTGACACTGTGCGCTGGATCGTGCCCTAAGTAAGACTGGCAAAAACTTTCGGCAAATATAAATGTAATCTCGGGGAAGGTAGCGAAGCCCAGTATCAAGGAAGCCTTTTCCCTAGTGAACAATTTCTGTGTTGAATGAAAGAGAAACCTTCGAAGATTCCTCTCCCCATTGATGTCAGATTCACATTTCGCTATGAAATTCCTTCGAGTACGGTGTCGATACAATCTGCCACGTATGAAAATATCTCAAGTACACTACGCTATGGGAAGAGCCATGGGAGTATGAGAAATACTCCGAAAAAAACTTTTTCTCGAGGATTTGTCTCTTAGGTTGAATGGAAGTGATGTCCATATTACAAATTTCGCTTCAAAACTTGGACATTCCATAGAACGCATCTGTGAGCAATAGACCTCACTCGTCAATGCGTACTACACAGAGTCGGCAAAACGAATGCCTCCCGTCATTTCGACGCAGCCCCCGCAACCCTCGCCGATGACCGTAACATCGTCGGCCTTCCTTATTCACTTTCTGGGCCTCGCCTTCCTAGACGGCCAGCGATATCCAGTGTTGTATTCAATACTCCCGCATTGGGCGTTATGACTTCCTTACACATCATTCAAACTCAAATACTGTCGAACAAAAAATGATATAGGTATCATTAATTTATTGATCGTCAGAACTATACCGATTTTGAAGATTCAAATACCTACTATTGCTTGAAGAGGTTCAGGAGAATACAAGCAAATCTATTTCTAACTCGATTCCTGACATAATGCCAATAATCAAGGCACAAACAGATAAACAGACAACATTAAGTCAACAACGTGTGATATCACAATACAGTATTATCGAACATACTCCAATACCAATGTCTCTCACTTTTAAATGGACAATTTACATATTTAAAAACGAAGCAGGATAAAGCACCGACAAATTGCCATATCAATTGTAAATCTATCCACACAAAATTTCACGAAAAAATTCAGATGGCTAAGAAAACGTGTAAAATAATTCCACTGTAATGCGCCTGCATGAAACATTTATTTAATTCTAAAATACTATACAATGTAACGATTAACCATTTGGTTTAGCAGGCGATCACGCGATTTTGCCTTTAATCCAATTATACGTAAGATTCTATACTCTCTATATTAAAATCAAGTTCAAAAAGCTAAGTTAGAGCGGATGTATGAATATCACAGATTGATATGGTTAGAAAAAGTGTAGCAAACCATCATCTGCGAATGGTTCGTGTTTAGTGACATCGCATTCGCTCTCTGGAAGTCTCTGGCACGTCGGCAATGGCGGAACTTCGCATACGCATTTTACGCAAACAGAATCATAGAAGGTTCCTTGGTTCAGTTCGTCGCCTATGTGCATCGTCATGTTACCGAATCGACACATGTCATCTTCACCTGCAAATTGGACGTAATAGCGGTTAACAACTACTAGACCTTTGTAAATGTGCACTGAATTGTTGAACTTCTGACGACTTTATCAAGTACAAGCTCATCGACGTGAAAACACGCTGACCTCACTAAAGGTGGTAATCCCCCCCTAAGCTTCATTCGTTTTAATGTCAATTGATGATTGAATGTGTCATTAATGTGGTTTTATGGTGAAAATTCTAGCGAATACATACGAAATTAATACTATTAGCAGAAAGGTTGAAAATAGAATGTCACAACTACGTAAATCCGATTGCTTAGCCTTAGATGCACAAGCGTAGAGATTTTAGGAGAAATGAAACTGAGTAAAATTACCACGAAAATAGGTGAGGCGATATTGAAGCTGTAATTAATACGTTATAAAGGTAGTACGAAATCTATAAATAGACCACGAATTATAGAACGTTTCAGTTACTTTAGCCAACTGACGTACCTATGTATATTTGACGAATGATTGAACGTACCTGTTTTAACGGGAGATTTAGTACTGTCGTGATTGTGAATGACAGTGTCGTTCGCGTTTTCTGCAAAAATGAGGATAGTTCTATAAGCTGTACTATTTCAGAGAAATTGTTTTTTGTCTGTGTGAAATTCATAAGCAGGGCTTATTGGAAACTTACGGCATCTGGACGCGTAACTGCAGTCCGTTTGTGGAACTTCGGAACTATAAAAAACAGGCACACATTTTTTGTAAATGTTGCCAGCGTTACGGAACAGGGGATTGCAATGTGCGCGGTTTGGCTTCTTGCAGAACGGTTCGACATTTTCACCTGAGTTAAATATTTTTGTGTTAGAACTAATGAACTGTTTCCTTCCAGCTTAGCGTGGTAACATGTGTATGTTACGATTCTTGAGTTAAGTTACACTTTCATATGCTAATTTTTAATTTTACACGTATTACTATCTTTTCAAAAAGAACTATCTCTAATACTACCTAAATTCAATTGTAGATGATCAGTTTGTTGAAAATATAAATTTTGTACCTTTGTATCCTGGCAGGCAGATACAATTCTTTTCTGGATCAGATGCTGGTTTAAAGGATTCTCCGTCTTTATAAACTTTGCCATCTACTTCACAAGTTGACCGCTGTTCACCTTCCATCACTGACGACCAAAATCGAATTCGTTTAATCTATTGTTTTCATGGGCATCTTATATAATGTAATATAATATACGAGAATGTTTTTAATGGGCTAATAACTTGTTGAAAAGGGTATAATGTTATCGGTATGTTGTCAAAGGAAGAGTCCTTAATGTTCATTATGTTTTTCGATCAGCTTCGCTTTCTTCACAATGTATTAACTAGATTTACTTACAACAGATACGTAGCCATGGGCAACATTGATCATGTGAATTTCTGTAATAGCAATTCGGTTGAGCACCTAGAAATGCACAATCCAATCCAGCACAGACGAAGCCAGCACTGTTCACAAAATAGAACGAATCATTAAAGTTTTAAATTCCATCAGCAGTTCAAAGGAACAATTTAATTTATGCGATATCTGTTCTTTAGGTATGGTTTATCTATTTGTTTAACAAATTCAAATGTACAGACCAATCTGGGGAAAACATTGAAGAGTTTCAAAACATATACCACAAATGGATCCTGTTAGAGAGGAACAGAATTTTCAGTGTATAATTCTGTGTTGAAATTTATATTTTTATTTTCTGTGTTTATTAATGTTTCCCAAGGTCCTCTAACAGTTTACGAATTTATGCTGAAGTGGAAAATAGTCAGACAGAACATTCTTCACAGAAAGCCAAAATGAAAGTCTGTGCCAAAATAAGCACCTGTCTTTATTCAATCTTATCTTTGAACAAGTATAATTGAGTTGCATGCCCAAGTATTTATTTAAATATTCTTCGTCCGTTTGTATGTAGGTATCTCATGTCCCTAAATTCACTGACCCTTCTCTTAGATAACCTCCATATTATTCAAAACCAGATGTGAAAAATAACAAAATAGGCACGAAATGTATATTTAATGTAAGCTATCTCTTGATTCCTATTTCGGAAATCCCCGTATAATTCAAAACGAGTATAGAAAGAATACTTTAATAAATTGTTCGGGATGCCATTCTGGGCAAAACGTGTCACAAGAAAATAAATCCTGTGAAGGTCTTGACAATGTTTTTCAATTCTATTAAACAAACCATACAGATCTTTGATTTATATTACAAGTAAAAATAAGTGAACCCAACAAACTAAAGCCAGAAAATCACTTCAGAAAATCGTATTCATGTCTCACTAATAAATCACAAGATTTATCTAAAGACGGAAGCGTAGGTACATTATAATACCTAATAGTCTTCATCAATCAATTTTTACCCAACAAATTACGAAATCGCTAACCAGGGAAAAATTATAAGCGATGACCATGAAAAGAATAAGGAAAGATCGACGATAAATAGAATAATGATCATTATCCGCGCTGCACAAAAATCGTTGTCTTAATTCACTTCACAGAACTGTGGGGAAACCCGGATTTCCGGGGAATATTTATCGGTGGCCTACGTAAACAAACATACATACGTGTCATCGTAATTCTTCCTGCACGTGCACTGCACGTCACATGGATTTGCGTCCTCTGCCCTTAAAGCGTCGCCAATATTGTACTCGTGGCCATTCACATAGCATTTGTCCTTCGACAGGTCCTCCAAGTGGCTGCAATCGAAACGCTCGGCGCAACAATCGCCAGGATTCGTGTACACGGGTGTGCAGCCCAAACCCTGGTAATACTTCAAAGGTCCAGGGCACTTTGTTTTGTCGCAGGACTCTTTGGGAACGAGATGAAAGCAAATCAGTCAGTCTATGCTTGCGCGAAACGTCTCGATTCTTTCGAATGGGGGACCTTGTTTGATCCGATCCTTTGACAGTCGTAGGACAATATTTGTTGCTATTGTAGGAGTCACAGGTGGCGCAAACCCCACGTGTTTCGGGAACCACGGAAAAAGAGAGGCCACGAAGTGCCGGGAATCGAACCCGTGCCGTCCGCGTGCTGATAAACAGCGTTAACCACCACGGCTACGCCGAATCTCCGTGGCGCCTTAGTCCTCTTATGGCATGGGGGATCCTGATCCCACATTATCGCGTGTGGAATTTTTATAGGGTTGTATCGAGTACTTTGGGATTAATTGTTTAAGGAGTTTACTTTATGCACAGCTTTGAAAGTTACGCCTTCAATACATTTAAAATGGTATATTTAAAAATAGCTATAGACGAATCAACTTATTTCGCTTATTGTAGGTAATTGGCTACGTATATTCAGTTTTCGTATAAAATTACCCGAGATTGATTTTCCTCTATTATTGCAGGTTTGTAAGCCTACTTAACGGTCCAATCTCACGTTTCTATTTCACACAAAAAGACATTAAATTTAATTTCTCCAACTTCGGACTCAATACCTCTTCAATTGCACCACGAACTACTACCACCACCTATTTAATTAACATCAATAACAACACAATGTCCAAAAGCTTATACGTTTCTTGCAACACCAGGAGTTGGAAGAACGAACTAAAAGAGGCCAGTATGTGCCCAATGTGGCACACAGTGCAAAAAATGTTGAACTTAGAGGTTCCCCCATGAACCACCTTGCCTAGCTGACCGAGCGATCCATTTCTCACCTTGTGGGGCCGCGTGAACGGCCACGAGGAGGGTCAAGAAGACGCACGCTTCAACGAACGAACGAGAATCAGTGCGCGTAGCCATCATTGAAGACAACGTGTAGACATGAGCTCGTCACTGCCGTGTTGCATCTTTTATACACTGGACGGCGGTTACTAGCCAAGGAAAACAACGAGCAGAAGGGGAAATCTCGTAGGTCAAGGTTTACGTAGTGGAAACACCAGTCGTTTTATCAAATCACGGGACAAGCGCTACGCGAAGGACGCCGTCCAACAATGGACGCAGGATGCAACGAACGGGGCACGGCTAATGGTAGGAGGATCGACAAGGAGAGGAACAGATTATTAGAGGAAGTAGCCATCAACCGGAACCGTGAGAGGATGTGTGAATAGTTTTTTAATGCAACATACTCATTTCTTGCTTACCAGCCGACATTCTTCATTGCTAAATTTGTTTTAATCGAGTGATTGTTGGGCAGTTCCCTAGGTCTAATTATAAGCTGAAGAGATCGAGGCAACTTTGTTACCTTCTATCTATTTGGTTTAAATGGCTGAGGTAGTTATGTGAAGGGAGATCGATGGAACTTTGAGTCCACCTACCTCTCCACGAAACGCAGCAGCCTCCTCGTGTTGGGAGTTGCTAATTGGTAACTACTTAGCCAATGGGTGCGAATGTCGAATATTCTAGTTAGATATAAGTATGTTATCAACTGGGAATATTTTGATAGAATCTAAGCATAAATGTAGGCAGGGATCGAAAAAGTTCTGAAACTTTTCAATAGGTTCCATTTAAAACAAATGCCGCGGAACTTTTTTCAAAATGTTCTCACATTATAAGTTCTCAGAAGAACCGATAAAATAAAAGTTCTTGAAAATAAAAGTTCTAGTTGGAATGGAACTTAAAAAATATAAGAATAAAAATTTCTGTATAACAGGAACAGATATTTTGTTCACCGATATTAAAAAAGTTCTCATTCGTTGTAACAAACACTAAATACTATTCAATGGATAGTACTACAAGAATATTAAATAATTCATACAGTTAAATTGATATTTTGAATGTGTTATTTATATGTAATACTTACCTACGGAGATGTTTTAGAATCGTTATAATAAAAGTTCCATGAAAACAAGTTATATTAGAACGTTTATTAAAAAAGTTTTCATGACAAGTTCTCTTTTCCGTTCAATACTTCTTATGAAACCATTAATTACTTATGTTATGATTTTCATACCCTTTCATTAAATAAACACATGAAAAATATTACAGCATATTGTTAAATAAAACTAGTACCTAATAGTTGAGTACTTCTCTTTATCTTTTGAAAACTTTTTTAATAAATGTTCTAATCTAACTTGTTTCCATGGAACTTTTATTATATAGGTTCTAAAATGTCTGTTCCATGAGAACACTTTTTAAAGAAGTTCCTGAAGGTAGCATTTGTTTCAATAAAAATTCCACAGGAAAAGATATTTTCTTAATAGAAACAAATAAGTTCTAACAGAATTTTTTAAAAACGAGGGTCCGAGAACTTTTTCGATCCCTGAATGTAGGTAACTTACAATTTGCTTGAATTTGCATTATCATCAAGTTCTACTATAATGTAAATTTGCATTGTAGGTGATAATGTTGTTTGCAAATATGGATTCTATAACATTATGTCCTGAAATACAGTAACAATTATTTTCTGTCTCAGATTTTTGTTTAAAATATACCCCTTCTTTGTAAATTCTGCCATCTACTTTGTAGTTCGCCCTCTCCTCCCCTTGATTCATTTAAATGCATTGTTTCATACTCGTGTTAATTACGTTCTTATGGTAGACCCTTATGCTCTAAATGTGTCAGACACGTTTCTGCGAGGCGTTGGGTAACGCTCGTGCAAATATTCGCCAGATACGTTGCAAATTGCGATAAAATATTTCTTTTCGTCGGATTATACATACATATGGTCTTGGAAAATGTAATTATTCTTCATTCCGACTTGTAAGTACGTAACACTGAATTTACTCACGGCGAATATGTAACTAGTAACGCAGCAATATCGAACACAATGCTAGCAACTTCCTGACACACGAATTCATAAAAAAGTTTTAAAGATTTTAATGTTCCAATATCAGCCTCCCACTGCCATAAATTTCCACGCACGTCGATGGCACGTCACAACTTCCAGCACAAGAATACATTCTCTTCTCAAGCCTGTGAACAGCATACGAGAGACACGATAAATAGTCTCATCCTCTTGATTAATGGGCCAATCTCTCGCATCCCATAGGACGCTGAATTTATTGACATCGTGTCTCGAATCGTGCCCTAGGTGAGACTGGCAAATTCTTCCGGCAAATATAAATGTAATCTTTTGGAAGGTCGCAAAGTCTAGTATCAAGGAAGACCTTTTCACTAGTGAACAATTTCTGTGTTGAATGGAAGAGAAACCTTCTATGATTCCGCTCCCCATTGATGTCAGATTCACATTTCGCTATGAAATTCCTTCGAGTACAGACTCGATGCAGTCTGCCACGTATGCAAATGTCTCATGTACACTACGCCATGGGAAAAGCCATGGGAGAATGAGAAACACTTTTCCTCGAGGATTCGTGTTTTAGATTGAATGGAAATGATGTTCATGTTACAAATTTCGATTCAAAACTGGAACGTTCCATAGAACGCAACAGTGAAACTCAAACACTGTCGGAAAGAGGGTAATATAGCATTAATTTATTGATCTTCAGAACTTTATTAATTTTGAAGATTCAAATATAGGGTAAACCAATCAGTGAATGACCGAATTGTTGAATGAGAAGCCCAGTAAATGACCGCATACTTTTATTAAGAATCGTACTTATTATTGTTTGTTTAATACGCATAACTAAAAACATGGGATATTAAACGTGCAACTACACTCCCATTTATAAACATGTGGTAATTTTTAAATTTATAATTGACATTTCTTTGCCTAATGGTCATTCACTGGTATGCGGTCAATTACTGGTTGGTTTACCCTACTATTACTTGAAGGGGTTCTGAAAAACACAAGCATAACTACTTCAATCTTGACAACGTGTGATTTCGCAATACAGTATTATCGAACATACTTTAATACCAATATCTTTCACTTCTAAATAGACAAATTATATTTTTGAATGCGAAGCTGGATAAAGCACCTAGAAATTACCATATATATCACTTGTAAATCTATCCACTGTGGATGTTTGTTTACGTAAGCCACTGATAAATATTCGCATAGTTTTCGGGTTTCCCCACATTTTTGTGAAGTAGATTGAGACACTACGATTTTTATGTTGCGAGCGTAAGATCGTTATTCTATTTATCGTGGATCTTTCCTTGTTCTCTTTGTAGTCGTGACTTATAATTTCTTCCTAGTTTCCTATTCCTTAATGTGCCGGGTACGAGTTGATTGATGAAAACTTTTAAGTATTATAATGTACGCTCCCGTGTACACTTACTTTTACTTGTAACGTGTTCCAAAGTTCTGTATGAATTGTGTTTGTAAATTAAATTGTTCAATTGAGTTGCTGACGGAATTTAAAACTGGAATGTTTTGTTCTATTTTTAACCGACTTCGAAAAGGAGGAGGTTATAGATTCGACCCGTATATATTTATTTTTATGTTTGTCCGCGCATAACTCCTCAGCATATGAACCGATTCTGATGATCTTCTTTTATTCGAAAGAGGGCGATGAGCCGATGGTCCCATTCGGCACTGCATCAATATTGGCTCAATACTTTGCCAGTTTTTTAGAGTATTTCCACGCGTTGAGTTGTGGGCCCCATATAACGAATTTGAGACATCCTTATTCTCACTTTTTCAAACCGCTTATTTCTGGAATCTACCATTTCTAGCAAACGTTTTTTTACGAACCACCCTTTGTGTGGGCTTACTCATATTTTTTAAAAATAAATGTAGCTATATTATGACATAAATAACTAAAAAGAAAAGATGAAAAAATAAAAAAATTAAAATCGGCTTCAAAAAATTAAAAAGTCGGCACCAGATTTACACTGCAAATGATGGGGCGCCGATATAAAAAATTTAACAGTCGTAGATTAAATACGGAAACCAATTATTTTTTACTTTTTAATGCATTTTTATTTTTTTGATTTCGGTTTTAATTTTTTTTTTAAATTTTAGGAATAGTTCTGGCTTCCTCTGTGATGGACACTACCTACTGTCCGAGTCTGCCTGACCTACCGAATTGCTATTACAGAAAGTCACATGATAAATGTTGTCCAGAGCTACTGGTCTGTTGTACGTAAATCTAGTGCAATAAATTGTGAAGAAGGTGAAGGTCATCGAGAAACATTATCCACTTAAGGACTCGTTCTTGTCAACATAACGATACCATTATACCTTTTCCACAAGTTACTGGCCCATTGAAAAACATTCCTTTATATTATATGTATTACGTTATATTAATATTCTTCACTTCCTTATATTTTCACGGAATTCTTCACGCGAAACTCATTTAGACATTCTATATTGTTAAATTAACTATGAAGAACAATAGATTAAAACGAATTCGATTTTGCGCTTCAGTGAAGGAAGGTGAAGAGAGACCAACTTGTGAAGTAGATGGCAAAGTTTATAAGGACGGAGAATCCTTCGAATCAAAATCTGATCCAGAAAACAATTATTATATTTGCATGCCAGGATACATAGGTACAAAATTTATATTTTCAACAAACTGATCATTCACAAATGCATTAATATAGTAAATATTAGAAATGAAATAAGTGTGGGTACTAAGGCCCGGCAGGTAATAAGGCCCACTTATTATTTATCCTTAGTAGGTCAATCTACAATACTGGTAGTGTCATTTATGGCTTTTATTACATACGAAATGTCATTCCAAGAGTTTCCGCGATATTAATGTAACATTTGTCGACTGTAAATTCAAGAAATGTTTCGCCAGCAACTAGCGGTTGTTACAATTATAAGAATTACGTCGATTTCTTGGATTTGTATTGAGAGCACTCATTATCCAATTACTGTACAACTATAGGTATGTGTAAGTACATATGTTGGCAACATATTCCCAGGAAATTGATGATTTTGTAAAGTGCACGCTTAACATATATCGTCGGCAATGAGGAAGTGACAAAGCAGATAATAAAGCCCACCAAAATATTAAATAGGCTTTAAGACTCAGGAACTAACCAGAGACCCCCTTCAAACTCAAAACACGAACGATATTGAGGGGAGCTCCAAAGCACCTGTCACTTCAACCAGAAAAAAAGGCAGGATTGTGTGAACAAGAGCTCATGCCATCCACCTCCAGAGAAAACGTGGACGTTAACTCTGCGGACAATTGGTTTTCCAAATTATGCAGAATTATGCAAATTATCCATTTAAGAATGATATGCGATAGTGTGTCATGTGTCTCAGCTGGATACGTGAGGATTGTGCTGGGCTCACACCTGAGGAGGAAGATGTATTTGTTTACCCGAATTGTAGTAAATAGCCTTATTACCTGTACTACACGAAACAAAGCTCGTTTACAAGATTTTTAAAAACCTATTAATATTCGTATTTGTTGGGTTCATATATTGTTACAAGTATTGGAGTTTATAGTTTAACGTCCACAGATTTATATAAAAAAAAGTTTTCAAGAATATATATTGTACAAGTTTTTCTTTTTAAGTATAGATCCTTAGGTGGGCTTTATTACCCGCACTTAACTTAGTACCCTTTGAAAAGATAGTACATGTAAAATTTAAAATTCTACAAATCTTGATACCCAAGCACATTAAAGTGTAACTCAACTAAAAAATCATAACATACACATGTTACCACGCTGTATTTGACTCAGGTGAAAACGTTGAACCGTTCTGCAAGAAGCGAAACCGCAAACTTAGCGATCATTTGTTCATCGACCCTGACAACATTCGCGAACATTGCGCGCCTGCTTCTTCTAGTCCAGAAGATCCACAAATAGATTGCGATCCCGTGTTCAGTTGCCGTAAGTTTGCAATAAGACCTGCTTATGAATTTCACACTGACAAAAATCAGTTTCTCTGAAATAGTCAGATCATAGAACTATCCTCATTTTTGCAGCAAACGCTGAAGACACTGTCATTCGGAATATCGTCAATAATAAATCTCCCATTAAAACAGGTACGTTCAATCATTCATCAAACATACATAGACACTTGTCAGGTGGCTACAATATTTGAAACCTTCTATTATTCGTGGTCTATTCGTAGATTTCGTAGTACCTTTATAACGTATTAATTACAGCTTCAATATCGCCTCACCTATTTTCTCTTTCAAGTGGTAATTTTACTCAGTTTTATTTCTCCTAAAATCTCTACGCTTGTGCAACTATGGCTAAGCAATCGTGTTTACGTAGTTAGAACATTCTATTTCCAAACTTTCTGCTAATAGCATTAATTTCTTCAGAATTTTCACACAAAAACACATTAACGATCCATTCAATCATCAATTGATATTAACAACGAATGATGCATGGGGGAGGATTACCACCTTAAGTGGTGTCAGCGTGTTTTCACGTCCAGGACGAAAAGGACACCCAAAATGCACCAATTTTTGCGGATATCTTTCAATTTATTTCCAAAACTAAGGGTCTGAGACAAAATCTGACCATCCCACGCGATGCAGCACACATTGTTCCTTCGGAAAGCATCGGCAGAAGTGGTAAGTCTCGTTTCGTTTTCAATACAGAAGCGAAATAGTTTGGCAAAACGCGCGGTGTTAATAGCGGTAGTCAACGGCGGCGCGCGATCCACTGTCGCGCAGCGTAACACAATCGCTTATGGCGCGTGACTACCACTGTCGACACCGCGCGTTTTTCTATATCTACAAAACAGCATAAAAATTAATTCTCGAAAATTCCATATTCCTATATATATGTAGATAAACCAGACAACATTAACACAACATCTTGTGATTTCACAATTCAGTATTATCGAACATACTTTAGTACCAATATCTTTCACTTTTAAATCATTTACTCACTTTTAAATATAAAAATGATCTATTTGAATACGAAACAGGATAAAGCACCCACAAAGTGCCCATATCACTCGAAAATCTGTCTACACAAAATTTCAGGAATCAATTCAGACGAGTAAGGAAACGTGTAAAACAATTCCACTGTAAACTGCACCTATGGAACATTTATTTCATTCTACAATACTATACAATGCAACGAGTAACCATTTGGTTTAGCAGGCGTCGCACGAATTGCCTTTAATCCAAGTGTACGTAAGACTGTATATATTAAAAAATCAAGTTACAAACGCTATGTTAGGGCGGAGGTAGCAACATCACAGACTGGTCTGGTTACAAGATGTGTATCAGACTGTCACTATACACTAATCTGTAAAAGGTTCGTGTTTAGTGACATCGCATTCATCGTCCGGGAGTCGCTGGCACGTTGGCACTGGCGGGACCTCGCATACGCATTTTACGCAAACGGAAGAATAGTCGGTTCCTTGGTTCAGTTCATCGCCTCTGTGCATCGTCATGTTACCGAATCGACACATGTCATTTTCATCTGCAAGTTGGACGAAATAACAATTAACAGCTAGACCTGAAGACTTCAAAGGGACATTTTCCAAAAACTTCGTCGCCCAAAGTATTGCCACTTAACGTGGCGAAAAGTTTGTCCCACCCAAATTTAAACTTCTGTATTGTGTATTAAATCTTCATGAGTCTACAAAATGAGTCCATGCGACCTCAATCGAGCTCCGATTCATTCTACATAATTCAAAACCTTTCAGAATTCTCTAGACGCAGTGTGTATCATGTATGATTAAAAATAGCTCGAGTGAGGTCGAGTTTAGAGTCATTTTCATTAGCAGATTCTAGCCAATCCATTAGTGATAATATCACGAAGATTGCATACAGAATATAGAAATTAAAATTACAACGCGAAACTCGAGCCTGGTTTGTATTCAACTAACATGTATGTTTGATCATTCAACATACCTGTATCAGAGGAAGATTTAGTACTGTCGTGATTGTGAATAACAGTGTCGTTGTTGTTTTCTGCAAAAATGAGGACAGTTCTATAAGCTGCACTGTTTCAGAAAAACTAATTTTTGTCTGTGTGACATTAATAAGCCCTGCTTATTGCACTTACGACATCTGGTCGAGACACTGCAGTCCGTTTGTGGATTTTGGTTACTATAAAAAACAGGCACACAATTCTCGTGAACGCTGCCAGCGTCATGGAACAGAGGATTGCAATATGCGCGGTTTGGCTTCTTGCAGAACGGTTCGACGTTTTCACCTGAGTTAAATATTCTTGTGTTAGAACTAATGAACTATTCCCTTCCAGATCAGCGTGGTAACATGTGTATATTACGATTCTTGATTTCAGTTACACTTTAGTGTGCTTGAGTAGCAGGATTTGTGGAATTTTCAATTTTCTATGAATTACTTTTCAAAATGTACGATTTCTAATATAATTTAAATTGAAATGTGGGTGATTAGTTTGTTGCAAAAATAAATTTTGTACCTTTGTATCCTGGCATGCAAACACAATTGTTGTCTGGATCAGATTCTGGTTGGAAGGATTCCCCGTCCTTATAAACTTTGCCATCTACTTCACAGGTTGCCCTGTCTTTCCCATCCTCCGCTGCAGAGCAAAATCAATTTCGTTTTAATGTATTGATCGGTTTAATTAATTTAACGATATTGAATGTGTTACGTGTCAAAAATTTCGTGAAAGAATGTTGAAGAATGGTGAAGAGATATTTGAATGAATTTCAATGCAAGGTTTAATTACTCGCTAACAAGTGTAGGTATAATATTATCGTTGCGTTGTTATGGAAAAGTCCTTCGAAATGAAAAAAGAATATCGAATGCCGGTATGAAAATTATACTACCATAAACTAATATTGATTAAGTTGATAATTCGTACTTGATGGCCTCCAGATATTCATAGGAAACAGGAGACAAAATTTGTATACTGACTTTTCTGAGATCAAAGATATAATATATCTAGATAAATTAATCTACATATTACCTATGAAATTATGTAGTATCTGTCGCAAGATTTTAAAATTTTGAAATTACCGTAAGAGTTACCTAAGTATATCTTGAATAATTTACTATATCGTTTTAAAATTCTGAAACTCAATGTAAAAGATACCTGAACATTTATTAAATAATGTATCCAGTAATGCAGTAACCGCGAACATAAAAATAGAGGGACGAAATGGAGACAGTAGATGAAGATGAACTTTAAGAAATATGAATGGCACTAGAATATCTGTAGTAACATTGCATTTGTACTGCACTTAAAGATGCACGCTACAGATGAAGGTGACGTTGATCATGTTTCTCGATGAGCTTCACCTTATTCGCAATTTATTACACTAGATTTACTTACGACAGATCACGTCCCCTGGACAACAGTTACCAGGTGAATGTGTGCGATAGCAATTCGGTTGGACGTTTGGATAAAAACAGTCCACTATAGCACAGACGAAGGCAGCACTGTTCACAAAATAGAACGAAACGTGACAATATCTTGTGAGAAATGACACAGACTTTAGATTTAGCCCATGAAATTACTATTTCCCAATTATTATAAACAGCCCCTAAAAATCTTTGAAGCACGTTACAGGTAAAAATAATTAAACACAGCAAAGTAAAGCCATAAAGTCACTTCAGAAACTCGAATCTATGTCTCACTAATAAAGTACAGTGAATTATTTAAAGACGGGAGCGTAGGTACATTGTAATATCCAACAGTCTCCACCAATCAATTTGTACCCAACAAATTACAAAATCGCTAACCAGGAAAAAATTACCTATAAGAGGTGGCTATAAAGAGAATAAGGAAAGATCCAAGATAAGTAGAATAACAATCATTATCCGCACTGCACAAAAATCGTTGTGTCATAATTCACTTCACAGAACTGCGGGGAAACACGGATTTCCGGGGAATATTTATCGGTGGCCTACGTAAACAAACATACGTACGTGCCATCGTAATTCTTCCTGCACGTGCAGCCCACGTCACATGGATTTGCGTCCTCTTCCCTTAAAGAGTCGCCAATATTGTACTCGTGGCCATTCACGTAGCATTTGTCCTTTGACAGTTCCTTCAAGCGGCTACAGTTGTAGCGATCGGCGCAACAATCGCCAGGATTCTTATACACAGGGGTGCAGCCTAACCCCTCGTAATAGTGCACAGGTCCAGGGCACTTTGTTTTATCGCAGACCTCTTTGGGAAACAGATGAGAGAAAATCAGTGAATCGTCTTTGCTTGCGCGAAACGCGTCGATTCCTTCGAATATAGGAGCTTGTCCTCACTGTAGTGGAACGATATTTGATGTTTTCGTGTGTGGAATGTTTAAAGGGTTGTATCGGCTACTTTGGGATTACTTGGATATGGAGTTTACTTTGTGCACAGCTCGACACTTTGAGTGAGCCAAGTGGTTGAAAAATGCGGTTTTAAATCGATCGCGCATTTCCTGGCGATCGCCTCTGTTGTTTTCGAAGTAAACACAAGTAGTATATACATTTGATGCTTTCGAGGAAAATATCGACGTGGGAAGAGGTCAACGCTAGGAAAAGCATTAAATATGATTTGTATGAAAGAAGTTAGTGAATGGAATGTGACATAACAATTATGAAGAAGATGTTGTTATGTCACATTCAATTCATTAACTGCTTCCATACAAATCATATTAATGCTTTTCCTAGCGTGAAGATGTTTGAAGAATTACGAATTCAATACATTTAAAATTGTGTACTGAAAAATGGGTATATAATTTTGCTTATTGTAATTGACAAGGTATACATATTCAGTTTACATATTAAATTTCACACAATAAGAAGCACTACTTTACATTTAATTACCCCACTTCGGACTCACCCCCACCCCTTCAGTTGCACCATGAACTACCACCCCCTATTTAATTCAATAACAGTACATTTTTCCAAAATTGCTGTACGTTCTTTGCAACTCCAGAAACGATTTAAAAGAGGCCAGTATGTGGCCCATACGGTACACAATGCGAAAATGGTTGAACTGAACGAAAATGGGTTTCGATCCATTTCTCACCTTGTGAGGCCGCGTGAACGGCCACAAGGAACGTCAGGAAGACGCACGTTTGGACGAACGAACGAGAATCAGCGCGAGTAGTCATCATCGAAGACAGTGTAGACACGAGTTTGTCGCTGCCACGTTTCACCTTTTATATCCTTGACGGTGGCTATCAGCCGGGGGAAACGACGTAGCAATGGAGGGGATATCGTAGGTCAAGGTTCTCGAAGTGAAACATCGGACGTTTTATCAAACTGCGGGACAGGCACTACGCGAAGGACACCGTTCAACAATGAACGCGGAAAAAAACGAACGGCGAATGGTAGGAGGAACGATAAGGTGCGGAACAGCGTATTAGAGGAAGCAGCCTTCGCACGGAACCGCGGGGAAACGTGTGAACAGTTTTTTAATGCGTCAGACGTGTCCCGTTGATAGCCTGGTACGGGCTCTGAAGCATCGTGCAAATTGATCACGCGTGATTCTTCCACTCATCGGTGACGAGCCTCGAGACCCTTGGAATTACTCCGAGCGCACGAAGAAAAATTCACATCCCATCGAATGTTACCCGAATCTCGCGAAATTTCAAGAGTCTCGAAAGTTGGATGTTGAAAGTTCCGTGGGTCTTGAAAGTCGTGATGGGTCCCAAGAAGCTCGACAATAGGGTGGTCGTTAGCTATAGGGGTCGAATTTTTTTTTTTTGAGTTTTTTTGGCCTTACCCGCCTAAAATATGAGGTTTGGTGAGAAAATGATATGTGTAAAGTTTCAAAGTGATTGGACAACGGGAACCCGTGTCGCATTTGAGTTGAAGTTTTGAAAATATCGTGATATCCCAATATTTCTGCATTTTTACGAAAAGTTGTTTATCTAGCACAAATTCGCTACATTGTATCGAATTCTGTAGACATTTCTGATGAAGAAACCATTCACGAAAAATGTCAGAACGGTTTATAACTCGGACTGTTCGAGAAAATATTCATCGGGAACGCGTGCACGGTGTTTTGCCGCCTGGCGGCCATGGCTAGCCTGCCGCGTCTCGCCAGGGCCGTCGCTACGCGCAATCGACGCGGTGCCCCGTAGAATGCTCCTTAGCTATAGGAGTCATAATTTGTTATGAATTTTTTTGGGTCTTCGGCTACTTTCGAAGTATCAATGAATATTGTTTAATAAAAGTATAATTTCTTACATGTATAATAGTAACATTTGTATATTACTTCCAACAATAAACTCAAAATCTTTGAATTAGTCTTAGCATATAAAACAGCGTCTGAGTTACGGCAGTACGTAAGCCAGCTACCTGAGGTATAAAACCCAGTCATCCATTTAGTCACCCTCACTGGTTTTTCCCTGCGAAGGACCTTTTATTGTAACGTTAGCGGCTTCGTCACTAGCTCGCCTTCTCAAGTAAGAGATAATTGTACCGTTTGGCGTAGGTGGGTAGGGGAGACCAGAGCTGGTAGGCCAGTTTTTCAATTTTTGATTTTTAATGAATTATGTGGACGAAATATCATTAAACCGGTTAGTATATTTGATAGAGCATACATTTGCCTATCTGATTAAATTATTAATGTTGACTCAATGTGACAACAATTAAGGTATTTTAATGTTTTTCTAACACCTTCCATGCTGGTCATCAGTTAAGAAAATGTTATTAGTAACTTATCTCAGTCGTAATAAAATAACACAATGTCGCAAGAGTTGTTTCATTATAAATTATTAATTTCTTTCTTTCATATTTTAATAATAAGCTGAAAAATTTTTCAACTTAAACATTAATTATAATATATTTATAACATCACGAAATTTAAACAAAAAATAAAAATAACTTTATAAATAACAAAATAACAGTTTAAACCTTATTAACGTTAGTAGTCAACCAGCCCCGACCGATCATATTAACTTCAATAATCTATATAATCTTCATTTATTTGTGTATAAACAAAAATACTATCTCAATAGATCGTCTAATAAACAAACTTTAAAATAGTCCCTTAACATTTATTCTATTGTAACTGTATAGAGCGTGAGAAAATAAAATCTTTAAGAAAAAATATTTACTTACATAATCAATTTATTTATAAACGCTTATAACTGTTAAAAAACGTGCGATCGCGGGGTCGGACATAAATGAATGGCATAGTAGAAGTGACTTCTTTCTACAGTGAATCTTTTCGCAGTAAAGCATATGTCGGTGCAAGGTTATTAACAATTAGTCAACCTACCCCTTGAGACAACTAGCCCCGGTCTCTCCTACTCTCCAGTTTTTCGCCGTGGGCCGGAATGAGTCAGGCTATCGCCGCGTTACCTGACTGGCAGGCAAACTCACCCAGGTATTTTTCGGCGTGCGGAAGTGGATAGTATCGCATTTTGGCGCCAATTTTTCCGGCGCTGTGCGAGGGCTGTATAAATTGCCCTCCAAAAGTGACGCGAGTTCTCAGTCTTGTAGTAGCCCTTGAAGGTACCGTGTCGAGTCGTTAATATTTACAAGTGTATTATCCGGTTCTTGGACTTTATTAAAACAGCGCGCATCGCCAGTTCGCGTTGATATAAAGGAGTGCTAAACGGAACGTGAATTTAGAAAAATGGACACCAGAAGTTCTAATAAAATATATTTGCTGGGACATGACGAAAGTCAAATTGTTAGCTCAAAACTTCCTAGTAATGGACAAGTTTTACGTGTATTGTATTACAATTTGCGAAAAGTAAAATTAGATATTCGACCAAGTGCCGCGATGGTAATAAAAGAAGTGGAAGTATTTTGGGAGAAAGCACGTATCCCTCTAAAACAATCGTACAATAGTATTACAAAACTAATAGCGTTGTATGAAAGTGTGCGACTATTGCAACGGTCCGAAAAGCGCCGAAGTGAACTACAAGAAAGCAAAGAAAAGGAATTTCTTGACTCACTAGACGATGTTTTTGATATCGCACATAGTGATGCATTAACAATGATGCATATAGAAAGTGACAAACATTTTCTATTAAATCAAAGACAAAAGGGGAGACCAGGATCAATGATTGGAGTAGATAGAAATTTAACAGAAAAGGAACAGCGGAAAACAATTCGACAAGAAGAAGATGAGATACGCAAACAACGATTTGAAGTGATGGCGGAAGTAGAAGGTATATATATTTAAATTTGATATACATATATGTTTCCGTTTCGTTCAGTGTAAATAGATATGGTATTAGAATTGGAGCGCTGGAATGTGTGCACGTGTGTTGGGAATATTTTGTCTTACCAATCTGTCATACTCTGGGAGTGGGTGATGAATAAAAGATTTGTTAAGACTCGTATGAACCTTGAATACTCAGCGAGATTTTATAATTTTTAATTTTCTAAGAGAATAATAATTGGGGGGCTAAGAATTTGCGAGAGTGTCGAGTAAACACCAATCAGTCCTCTTCATAATAATTATATTTATAAAATTAATTTTAATAGGAAAACTGTTTACTAAACTATAGCATAAAAGAATTTGTATTCTAGGAATAACAGTGGTGAACTTCTTCGAAATTCACTATTTCAATTTTCTACATACTAGTCATAAGTAAGTAGATGATATTTAAACACTTTCTTATGGATATCGCAAGTACAAATTCCAAAGAAAAATGAGTATGGGATGAATATGTGAGAGTTTTACCACACTTTTCAAAGGAAAGAGAATTGATGCGCAAATACTTGCAACGTAAAGTTCAAACTAGTTCTGAGAAGATTGGAAGGTAGTAGAATCATGTTCTAGCAAAAACCCAAATTGGATGGCCAGTTCAAGTATAGTTCAAGTATAACGATTCATGCGTGGAATAATTCTGTCTAAAGTTCTAATGTGATCATTTACATTCACGTGCAGGCATTCGCTTTCAATTTGGAGATGTCTGATGCGAATTACTTTGAGGTGCAGCACATGCTCGAGAAGTTATGAATGAATACTTATAGGGACACTATTACCTGGAGTACAATAAATTTATTAAAATGTATAATAATACGCCAGTGTCATGTCTGATAATAAGCTGGTGATATGTTGTATTTGTTGGTGCTCTCGTGCTTAGCATCATTAAACGATCAATTAATCTTTACTAATTCACTTTTTCATTTCCTACTTTCAAAACTTTATTGTGGCCAAATATTGCACCCTGTAGAGACTTAAGAAGACTTCCAGACAAGCTTCATGCGGCTGGAAGTTGAAAATAATTCGCGTTCGTAGTTGGCCAAGTTGCTATTAAGAAGTTCCTTAAGTAATTTCCGATATACTTTCAATGAAACTTGTGCCTTCTAACGTGAACGTAAAAAATCAATTACGGTGCATTTACCAAACTGTCGGTAATTTTCAACAAGAAGTAGACAATTCGTGTGATGGTTTTTATTTGGAATCTCACAGGCACAGAAATTCTAACGGAGGGATATTAATGTTTCGATAGTGGAGGTTTCGGTAACAGGAGAATAACAGGAATAAAAACATAATAAAAACAGGAAATGAAGTGCATCAGTATTATAATGCGAAATGTACTACGTCTTGGCGTATTCTCACGATTGATTGATCAATAAAGAAGCTGCAAAATAATTAGAGGAAACTGTTACTAGAATTACATTTTTCTAAGTACCATCCAGCTGTAAAACGCATGAGGATTACGTTTAGCAATGCTATTAGTACTTGACGTATGGCAGAAATACTAAGCATTATGCTAAAATAGTTGTTTTTTTCAAAGCAAGACGTGTAATTAGTATCATCTACTCACAGAATTAATTTATATCAGATACGCCATCTGATTAAATTGAAAGCATAATAGTGGGATATATTACGAACTATTTACCCTATAACAAATACCCAGCGTACTCTGGATTTTGTTGGGCAAAGAGTTACAAATTACATATAACACAACACGTTTTCAAAATCCTTCACTGTATTTAATAGCAACATCATATGCATTGTATTAATAATTAATATTATATTTCATATAATACTCGTAATATCGTATTATATTATATGAATAATATTAATTAATTCTGAGAAACGTTTGTACTACCTCCGATTAGTTTCCACCAACGACTAGGTAATGGTAACGTATTTTCGTCTTTGTAAAATACGTTCAGAACGCCGATGTTCGATCCAACAGACAATTTGCTGCATTAATTCTTATTTTTCTAGAATGGCTAACAAGAAAGTGAAAGGGAATTCCCCCTATCATCCTTATGACCTTAGATAATAGATGCTTGATGTTTGATGCAAACAGGATAAGAATCTTCCATTGAAGAACTAAGAATAATAAACATCGAGAGACCGTGTGCTCAATTTACATAGTGACAAATAAGAAATAGCTGACAGACTTTACTAGTAACACATTCAACATTACGTCTCATCAACATTCGCCAGCAAGAAGTCTAACGAACATTGAGAAAGAAATCAAAGATCTATGAATCAGGTCATTTGTCATTTTCCAATTTGACTTGATAATACATTGAATACATACCTAAATATCCAAAATTAGACGAATATGATACGATCTAAATTCTTTAATTAATCTTATCTAACAATAAGTGATCAAACCCTCAAACTTATATAAAAATCGATTATCCTAAGATTTTCCCCCAATTTAGCAACTAGTTAGTTTCAAGCTACCAAAGAGCATAAAATGCAACGAAATAAAATTCTTAAAAATACATATAGTGTGAGCCGGAAGATTTAATATTAAATATAAATTCGATCACTCTAATGCTGTAGCGTTTCACGGCAAATTCTGCACCGTCCTCCTTCTTCGTTAGGGACTGCACAGTTTACAGGAAGTTTGGGGATTCCGCGGTAAACGCCACGCAATCCCACCAAAAGCGATATCGCTTGGTGAGAAACTTTAAGACCGTGTTATCATTATTCGTGCCACCTGAATTCGGGCCACAGAAGCCACGCTTGCGAACTCGATAAACGGCTTAACTTTTTCGCCGATCGATCTACAGGACTTAGGGAAAGCCTTCGACCATCTTCGAGGTGCAAACTTGTTGTCCTGCGTGGAATTATACCCTGAAAGCACGTTACATACAGATTTTCTGCAATATTCTATATAAAGCATGCTTTTGTGTCTCCATTAAGAAGTGCGGTTAGACTTTTGGAAGTTAGATTCAATGTCAGCTGTATGGCTGTATTTCGTCCTTTATCCTTTATTTATAAATATATTTCTGAGGAACCCTGTTCTAAGTCCTCATATTAACGTATTTAAGAGAATATAAGGAATAGAAATAGGAATAGAAAATTATTGACACTCATAGGAGGTACTTGGTACATGATAGACCAAACTTTGAAAATTAATTTCGTTCATTATAGGTAGTGGTAAAAGTATGCAACACTGATATCGAATTTTCTATGATTAAACTTCAGTAGGAACGTTCGATTCTATAAAACAATGGCACTCGAAGCAAATTTTGTTTTTTTTGCTACAGAATATTCATTTCATATCACATCAACATTTCTGAGAATCATTTCAATAAAATTATTCTAGTTATTCAAATAAACACACCAAAATTAACTGGATTCCCACAAATTCTTCTGA
The DNA here is from genome assembly GCA_929108735.1 of Andrena dorsata. NCBI lineage: Eukaryota > Metazoa > Arthropoda > Insecta > Hymenoptera > Andrenidae > Andrena > Andrena dorsata. Next base: position 29,981,539 of record OV815489.1, read on the forward strand.
GAATCTGTGAAATTCTATTATAGAGGATTTTCAAATTGAGAATGTCGTAAAAATGGTCGAACACCCCGTGCACACCCTGCGGCATGCACTAAAAGCTTCTCTCTCGAATAAAACACTCACGACTCAGAAACAATAATTTGCTACCGAATTTACGACTAAATTTCAGGTGGAGACATATTTTTCCATTAGTTGCGGTTGCTATAGCAACAAGAATACAGCTATTACGAAACTGCTGTCGCGATGGTGACAGCCGGGATATTACCACACGGGAAACGTCTCTATGATGCCCTATTGTGCTGTCCAAATAGCTGCTAAATCTGGTTGTCTCCGCGACGACAGGCCGTGTCTCTCTTTGTCCTTACAAGGCATTGTGAAGAAGCGAGCAAGTGTGTTCTTTCACAAATCCGTCATCCCCATTTGACACAATTTTTCCACGTCCCCCCGTGTGCTCGTAGTTCAGGTCAACCCTGCAGTCGTTACTTCACAATCTCTTTGAATCATAAAGGATTATGATTTCGATTGTTTATGGAAGATGCAACACGTGAAAAGACAGTTTATGGTGACTTGAGTGTTGCAAGCATTGTTAAAGTTTTACGAGTTTTGAAAAATTTGTTACCAGTCGAAGTAACTTTGAAATTGATAACTACTATCAGGTTTGCAATAGTTGGTGATTTTATTGAGAATTAAACGTAACATAATACGGCGGTAATGAAGTCTCTAACTTTCTAGAATTTCTAACCTCCAATGAAATAATCGAAAGTAGTTAACGAATTTACAACCAGGAACGTTTGCTTGATATACCTAATTTGGAATATTCAATGTAGCACCAGAGTAATTTCGAAATAGTTTCCCTGCTCGAACTGTTTTGCGACTCACGATTGGCAAACCTCTTGTTTATCACTACCGTGTCAAGGTTTTATCAACTCAGAAATTGTCGCCATTTACCAGGAACAGTTTCGAGCCACTAAAAATATAATTACCCACATGTAGAACCAGAAATGTAACAGGGGACCTCGTAAATTTGTTCTCAAGGTTTTTTCATCTTTTACCGTCACATAAATTAAACACTTCTTTTTTAATACGTTACCAAAGCTAAAATCTAATTCATATTGTGGCACATAAATTGCAAACATGAATAATGTTACAAACTAATATCTACAAAATAAGCATTTTTATCTCTTAATAATTGTATATTAAGTTTTTAAAGTTTAAATATCTACATTAATGCCCATTTTTAGAAACTTAAAATGATTACACAATTGTAAAATCATAATGGTAGAATAACACAGTCCAACAAAATGAAACTTTTTTTCTGTTCCATAATATCCACTGGGTGATTCTTGTAGAGTTTTTTGCCCTGAACACTTTTTGAGAAATTCGATTTTGAAAAAAAAAATGTAAATTTTCAACTTTGAACATTTTTTGTGTCAAAACGGTAATAGTTATTCGGTTGCTCGTTATGTCACATTATTCTATGAATCCTCCCGAATACAACGATATAGGTTATTATTGTATTATGAACATTTAAATATGTTTAAACAAACGTTCAAAGGGAAAAGGACACCCGAAATGCACCAATTTTTGCGGATATCTTTCAATTTATTTCCAAAACAATGTCTGCTGCATCGCGTGGAGTAGTCACATTTTCTCCTAGACCCTTAATTTTGGAAATAAATTGAAAGATATCCGCAAAAATTGGTGCATTTCGGGTGTCCTTTTCCCTTTCATTGTTGTTTAAACATATTTAAATGTTCATAATGCAATAATAACTTATATCGTTGTATTCGGGAGGGTTCATAGAATAATTTGACGCAACCAGCAATCGAATAACTATTACCGTTTCGACACAAAAATTGTTCAAAGTTGAAAAATTTCATTTTTTTTTCAAAATCGATTTTCTCAAAAACTGAGGGTGATGGCGACAAACGGGTTGCGGATTCGTATTCAGGGCGAAAAACTCTACAAGAATCACCCAGCGGATATTGCGGACCAAAAATCGTGTTGGACAGTGTAATCACTAAGCAATAAATTCTAATTCCTATACTGAATATTCGAATACTGTATTTACTGGTGGCAATTGATATTTGTAGCTACAATTTGAAGTACAACATTAGGCACGACCGCGGTCTAAGCTACTGCTGCATGTCTGATCACTCACTAGGCACTTCTACTTGCCAGTGCACTTATTACGGAAACAGATCACGAAGAGGACCAAGAGAGAAATGTTTCCTGCTCCTTACTCACAAATTCCCTCCTCCAATCTCCTTATAATCTTCACTGTGCTCTAAACATATAATATTTCCACAACATTCCTATAACACAGGATCTAATCAGAGCTAAGTGAGCATTTACACAAACTTAAAATTTCTCAATTAAATTTTATTTTGCATTGTATAAATATATATTAAAATATCCCCAAAGATTTGGAAAAATTGAATTTATTCTTCTTCGTTAAAAAAATTCGCGAAAATCACCTTTTTCAGCGTGCTACACCAGGGTGTCCTCTTAATATGTAAATGAAAAGCAACTGAGGCTTTGGAATAGAAAGCGAGCACAGTGATAAGTAATATACGGATAATTACTAAACGAAAGTCATTTTAAACATTTTAGTATCTCCGAGCAAAAATTGCTTGGGCTCGTTACCCAACAACGCTTCAAAAATCCCATCGAACTCGATGCCGAGCAACGACTAGGAAGCCAGGGCAGTGAGGCGCGCGAAATTAAGGCGTCTTCCCGAAAAACGAGAAAACTTCTGGTAGGATGGGGCAGCTTAAAACAAAAAATGGCGGGCAGGGTGGAGGGGGTAATAAAGGGCAGGCTTAACGGGCCATTACGTAGACCATAAAAAAGATTAAAGTTAAACCGCCATTATGCAAAATTGCATTGCTCTCTGGCTTTGCTCCTGTATCGTTATTGTGCGGGTGTGCACGCATATTTTCTTCGCACACAGCCGCGCTCGGTACAGGATGCTCCTGTTTCTGCGGGCGTCCTCGACGCCGCGAGCGTGTAGGCGACGTGGACGCGCGTGCAGATGCCGCGCGAACACACGGAAGGAGCGCCGCGTGATACCAGACGCGCAGTACGGTAATTCAATGCAGAAAGATATTTCACGACGTACGCCGTTAGCGTTTATTTTTCATAAATTACCAGAGACGAGGCCACCGCCGCCATTCAACGCTCTAAGCGCTGAAAAAAAAACCAGCCTCGCCGTTGGCCACGCGGGGTGAGAAAATAAATACGCACAATTTACCCGCCCTCAGAAACGAAACCGTTTACGTACGCTGAAGCATGTCTGGCGATGCTTAATAATAAATAGCCCCGAGCGGGTGCGGGCGAGGCTTCGTGGACCTCGCGGACCTCGCAGTTCCAGGTAGCTGCGAATCGACGCTCAACGAAAATTCACGGAAACACGAAACTCCGGGATTTCCTTTTTGCTATTCCTGCAGGACTTTCCATTTAGGTCGCGTGTACCACTGATGGCCCACGTTAGGGGGTTTATTAAACGTACTCGGGGTTAATGGCAAGTTGAGTGTGAGCTACGAGTGGTACACGTGGCGTGGAACGTGTTATATTATTACAACCCATTATACTCACAGTATTGCTCTCAGCACACCAAAGATCCAATTAAAGCTATGCACTGATATCATTAAACCTTGTAGCAGTAGAGGAATTCCTGATTTTCTAGAATTAAATGAATTATTAATTCTAGAAAAATTAATTCTCTAAAAATTTTATATTTAATAAGTACAGCATTGAGCAAACGAGCTCTGGTATAAATGGTTAATATGGGTGTAATGTATAAGAAACGGGTGTTTAATAATTTGAATTATAACTCGCATGATTTGTTACATAAGAATATTTTTCTTCTGTGTATAGTAAAAGAAGAAAATTAATATACCTAATTTAGTTTCTAGGAATTTTGGAAAGTTCTACTGCTGAGTGTCCAGACCAACGTGAAATAACACAGTAGCTGGAATTATACTTGGCATTGAAGTTTTTAATCTGTGGAAAATTGCGATATCGCGTGACTAGCCGCGCATACGGCTTCGAATCCATAAGAAAAAATTGAACCACTGTCGCGTTCATTTTTCATCCATCCAATGAAACTTTTATTCGCAGAGCGGGGACCTCGTTACCATACGCTTCACGTACAATTCGAATTACGTGTGATATATATTTGAGATTGGAACGACGATCACAATCTGGATAAGGTGGATGCAATCTGCAACTTATGAGGGCGTCGCTGCTTTACGAACCCTAAAGTAATTTCAAGGAAAAAGAATTCCCCAGTGATCAGAGTACGTATATGAAAACATTTGCATGCCTTTATATTCTCATAAGTCACAAAAGAGGAAAAAGAACATGAAACATGCTAGAAAAAGAATACACAATTTATCAAAGATTGACAAATACCAAAGTAATTTCCGAATTTCGAGAGAAGAGAAATATTTCTCGAAGACACAATTAAAAGTCTCATCATCCAAATACGTTGAATGAAATCAAAGTCCACAAGAAAAGAAGAGAAAGCTTTGAAACTACACAAAAAGGCAATACACAATTGGAATTTCCTCTATTTACACCATCCTTTGTATCGAACTATTTAGTCCGCGACAAGTTACCTGGAGTGTGTACATTGTTTCCCCAAATGACCAAGTCGAATACAAAGAACGGGGACCGTGAATAATTCTAGATCGAACAGCCTGTCGGTGGGCAGAAGTAAAGCCCGAACCTAGAAACGAGCAAACGAGGCGTACGCCTCTCCTCCGCCGAGAAACGAATCTTGATTAATGGTGCAAGTTTCCAGCGTCTTGGCGGCGCTGGCCATGCTCGGAATTTATAATGGCGGAATACATTAAAATGGTCCTCACAACTGAAACTCGGGCCTCCGCTCCCCTGTTACTGCCGCGGCGCCATTGTCCCCGATGGTAATCATGGAAAAATAACGTGGTTCCCGCCGCAATTAGAGCTTCATCTTTTGATCGATGGGGGGGCAATTACGCTTCGAAACGTTGATCGAAGACAAAAAGGCGCCCGATCCGCCGCCCCAGCGTTAGTCATTATTAGTGGCAGCGATCGTCCACTGATTAGCGAAGTGTTATTTACGCGGCTGAACCCTTTCAACCCTGACTGTTCCCAAGTCGAAGCAATCCCAACAAGGACAATGTGTACGCGGCCATTGTGAGGTCATTGTCTCGATCCAAGTCCTCGGCGATCGTTTGAGACGCAATTTCCACTGCTAAAAATCACCGTTTCCCAGTATTTTTTCAAAGCGACAGGATGGAGTACCTTTTTACTCGTGAAAATGGCAATCTTTGATTAGCCTTATTCGATTTCATACAAGGGAAGGCGGTCAAGCGGCACACTTGGATTTTTTTCGTACTTTGGGACTTTGTAGTGTACACTGCTTCAAATTATTTTATAAAGAATTCAGCTCGAACGCTCAGCCGTTTGATCGCAATTACTGTACATTAAAAAATCCCACAGTACGGGGAAACTCCGAGGGGGCTACTTGAGCCGCCTTTCGTTGTCTGTATTTGATATCAAACTTTTATTTACTCAGAGGTAGGTGCAAGAGTACAGCATATTTAAGATAATTTTTGGTAATGGATGTGACAATATAAGAGTGCTAAGTCAGAGATGTAGAGTAAGGTGCATTTGAATTTCCAGAGAGGCATCGTTAGTTCTACTTTGGAAAGGAGGATAAGAAGCGCATTTTGAGTAGGTAATATGGGATTAAAGTTTGATGGGGGAAGAAAGATAGAGTGCCTACAGAATTTTAATTGACAGTTTGAAAAAATAAGTTGGGAGTAATATTGAAGAGGTTTCATCCTTCATCTGAAATTAAATTATGATCCCGATATTTCCAACAGCACTTATATACATCACGCAATTTATTAAGAAGTATACTTAAACCTGTTTTAGAACTGTAGATTGTAAATTTCTCAAGCTGCATTTATATTTCTTTTAATAAAAAAAAATAAAGATTCTTTTCTCTGTAATTTTTCGACGTTACGCAATGCTGTTTAGTCATTCCCTAAAAAGAGAAACGGCCAAAATAATGACGCAAAGTCCACACTTGAATTTTAACATCGTTCAAATGCAAATATTTCGAAGAGTGTAACTGCTAAAACGAAAATTTCATTTCCATAGAATTCACAAATGCAATGTGTCGCTCCAGGAAAGCAGCGTTTTCAATTTTGTACTTGTCATGTGAACTACAACTGCTATGTGAATACGGAATGAATATTTTTGTCTGAAACCTCTGATTCGACGTTGTTCCGCGATTTTTAGATTGCGCACGTTTCGCTGATTTTCGAAAACATGGCGATATTTTGAGGCCAATATGGATGATGGCTCACGATTGTTTCATTTCCGAAATAGGTACAAAGAAACGACAAGTAAAACGCAATTGAATTATTTTTTAAATATACATTGGAAGAAAACTGTATTTTATTTCGAATAGGGTAATTCCGGGAGACGCAGTCGGGCTGGAGAGGTGGTCGAAACAGTTGATTTCAAGCGAATTAATTGTTCTAAACCTTAGTCCTTAACACATTTTTACATATACACAGATGTAAGGTCTGAATATAGCAACTCGACCAACTGTCTAGCCCGATTGCGTCTCCCGGAATTACCCTACTTGGTGTGCAAAGTAAATAAAAAATTCACGTAATGCAGTTGCAGTTTGTAAATCTAGTTGAAAATATAATTGGGGCTAATTTTGAAAGAAGCATTCGCATGCTTAGACAATTGCAAACCAGTAGAAATCATTAGAAGTATAAATATTGAAGGAAATTCATTCGATGTCTCATAAAGTATTTTCAGCTCGTAAATAAATCAATTCAACAGAGACATGACGTATCTTAAATAATAATTCATGTCGTTATTTTAATATTTTGTAGTACTCGTCTATTATTCACGTTATTGTGCCAGCACTGAAAGAAATGGAGACCAAATAAAGCCATTAAAATCAATAAAATCCTATCCCCGAATTTCAGCTGCATTGAAGATGTTCAAGGCTTGCTAAATCGTTTTGAATGTAGACCATAAAAACGGCAAGATCCCTAATCGTACCTAAGACCTTTAGCGTTGGACACGCGTAAAAATAACTTATGGCACTCCAAGGCAATGAAATCTCATATGAAGAAGCCGATTTTTATGTAAAAGATCAGCGAACGGTAATGGATTCCGCTTGCTTTACACAGTAAGAATAAATTTTACACGACGCAATCTGCGAATATCTTACTATATAGCGTAACCTCGACCGAAATTTCATTCCTGGTTCGAGGCAATCCAGTCGCACGTTCCAACTCCCTAGCTTATTGCACAGTGATTTGTGTTCATAGCGGTGTAAAACTAATGGACACAGCGATCAGAACCTATCACTGGCATCTTCAGCGATTTCCGTGTCACACTGACAACGAACGTCGCTCGACAATTTGGGGATGGAGTAGACTAAATAGTAGTAGTGGGAAAAGAGAGTACTTACTCTATTTGAATTAAAAACTCGCAAGAAGCATCAGCCAACTGTGACGATTTTGCTAAAACATGGCATCACGATAGAGCATCTGAAATTATTTCAGACGAATTTTTTGTAGCGACCTATATTCACATTAAAAGGGTGGAAATATTTAATAAAAAATACGCCAAAGTATGTCAGGGTGTCGCCATCTGCAACTTTTTCGAGACTCTGTTCGCGTCGCATTATTCCTCACAGGAAACAAAGAAACTTTTCTTTATAACATTTTTTCCTAACTATGAAACTAAATAATTTTCCAACCCCGAACTTCGAAGGGTACTTTCAACCCCTTAACACGAACATGGGCCACAAAAAAGTGTCCACTATTTTCGTGCTAAGTTTTATCAAAGTCGGTGTGTTACAGTTTCATGCGAGTAACTGAAATAGAACGAGCACCCTACTTTTCCACCGCCCTTATTCATTGCATCCCCTATTTCTGAATTACCTAGTTATAAAGGTACAATGAGTCCTACTCCCGTAACCCGATGAAACTTGAGACTTCCCTCGCTAATCATTTATGCAATCAATTTCTGTCGTATCTGCGAGCACTCCTCGAATTCCTGCTCGTGTGTTTGCTGGAAAATCAATAGACGTCGCAGACAATCCGCCCTAAACGAGCAACAAAACGATAACTCGTCCAGAACCTCGGCCTGTCCGCGCTCAAAGCTGCATTTTCCCCGGGAATGCAAATCCCCGGTTCTAACCGGCGATATTACATCCAGCATTGAAATTCCAATTTGGATGCAGATCGGGGTTACGTTTCCCGCACAGACGGGGCAGCGGAGTTTCAACAGCCGACGAGAAAGTGTTCGGGACGGGGCTGCCACTTACCTTGTAACTGCTGACCGCGTGCGCGCCATCGTAGATGTAGAGATGGTCGTTGCAGTCCAGCTGCAGCTGGTCGAAGCGCAGCATGAACCGCTGGAGGATGCTATGCGTTTGGAAGATGATGGTGCAGTCTAGGTCCCTCTCGTTCTGCGAGATGAGAACCGCCCCGTCGATCTTCCTGTAGAGGTCCCGCATGAAGTACTTCTTGCACACGTCGCTCATCTGATCTGTGAGCAGACAACGGTCGTGGAATTAGACTAATCGCAGTCTGAGCTGGTCGTCGCATGGGAGATCGTCAGCGTTAACGTGGGTACCGTGTAAGATGGTTTCGGAGATAATTTTGGGCGAAAGTGTGAGATCAACGCGAGTGTGATTTATGATTTAATAGTAATGAGAGTGCTGGAAGGAGGAAGTATTCTTGTGTTGTAGAGTGTTCGAAGGTTTCGTTTGATTTTGTAGTTTGCTTGAGCTGTTGAGTCACGTGACAGCAAATATACCTATATTCGTTTAGGGAACACAGGGTGTGCGGGGAACGCCGATGGGAGTTTAACGACTATGGTTGAGAGATGCAACTAGAGGAGTCCCGCACGTGACGCGTGCTGAGTGGTTAAACTATTAGCACCTAAAGGATTAAGCGTGTGTGAGATCGATTTTTGGGATAGTTCGGGAGATTAGTGTTCCATCGATATTAAGTGTCATGCACGTGGCTGTTTAAGGATGAACAGAGATATATATTATTGTTTTGAATATAATTAGGCGATATTGTTTGACGTGACATTGCGGAAGTGCTGATAATATTGGAGGTATCTTTACAAATTCTGAAGTTTGCAGTAATGGTAAAGTTTCGTGCGTACAGAATGAAATTAATTGTATAATATTATATTGCAATAGCTGAGTGAGTAAACAGTAATTTTTAAATTGAAATTAATTTTATAATATTATATTGCAATAGTTGAGTGATTAAGAAGTCCACAGTTTGCTACTACCACACTCCACCTGACACCACTTTCTATTAACTTTCATATACCTCCCTTTGACTTTCCCTCGGTTTCCATTAAAGAAGCGCGAAGACTCTTGTATTCAGAATACAATTTAAAATAGAGAATCTCAATTTACATAAATTTGTGGAACAGAGGACTGCAAAGGGAGAAAGCCAACTTCTTCCTCGAATGCAAGCATCATTACCTTTGGGAATAAACTCAACAAAGAAATCCACTGAAAGACGTAGGAAATAACCTGAAAGGGATAAGAAACCGAACAGTAAATTAACTTCTCCATTGATCGAGTCTATATTACTTTTCCTGTTTTTTACTCTATCTAGCCCGTTCCCTTTTCTCAAATCAACGGTCTGTAGAAAATATTATATTACAGAATACAATTTCCCTCGCTTCTCTGCACGCAGTGCGCGTTTTTGCACACTGTTCGTTAAGATGTTATTATTGTTAAGATTCAGAAAATGTTCAAACACAAAATCGATGGAAAGGAAAGTATTGCCATACTATTACTAGCAGCTCCTTGCACCGATACAGAACAATTTTATCGACTCTAAAATCCACTCAAGTGCACCAGACAACGGAGCCTAATGTCTGTCCCGGCTGTTGGCAAGCTAGGTCGAATTATCCAATCGATTGACGACCGATTGATTCGCGCATCACCAGGATAATGGCCCGAATTCGATTTCAATGCACCTGCGATTAACTACGGTCTACTGCATTCGATAAGATAAGAGGGATAAAAAACTTCCCACGTCCATCCATGCGTGGACCCACCCCCACCCCCTCAAAAAGAAATGGTGTATCAGTAACGGAACGTTTGAATACTGCACAAGCTATCGGGCTGGGTATCTTTGCAACGTACAGTGAGTCACAAAATTATTGTGACAGACAGGGCTTTCAGTCTGAATTCATCACTTGGATTGCTTTATACGTTTAAATTGGCTTTTATCAAAATTTTATTAGACATAAGAACGTATTTTCCAGAAATTCTAACAGTTTTCTTCTATTAAGAGTCATGACGAATGGTTTCCTTTTTGTAAAATGATCATTTTAACAGATAAAAATTACATTTCCATGTGTTTATATCTTCCTTGAAAAATATTTATCTCATGTGTTCTTACAATTATAGAAGTAATGATATGTAATTGAATTCGGATACTGCTCGGAGCTTCTTCATTATTTCAAATACAGAGATTTCACTGAATTGCGAATAAAAATTTAATTTTAATTTTAGTTTATATGTAATCCTTTTTCTTTATTTCTTATCGCTGTAAGCGAAAAGATACTAAACCCGTGTAATAATAAAAACGTATTTTACTCGTAAAGTACTATTAATCTAACGAAATTTCGTATTCTGTATGTGAATGGCGTGCATCAATTGCATTTAAAGAAACGTATCAGTGAACTAAAGCCCCTGACATTGATACAGGATCCGACTGCTTCTTCCCGAATTATATATCACACTAAGTACCTAATCATAAAATTTCAAATCCGTCAAAGTCTGCGGTACGAAAAAGGAATTTAATAAAACAGATCGTAATACCTTCAATTAGTCAGCCGGAACACGAGATCCTCTGTGTACCACGAACGGCGGGTGCGGTACGCCCCTGCCCGCTTGATTTAAAAATTCCGCGCATATTTTTCGGGATTTTTCACGCCTTGGAAGCAAGCCAGATCTATGAACGCAATTTCCAGCCAATCTGGCCAGATATGGAATAGTGTCGGTACACGGATAGATAGGTGGGAGAAAGTTTTTATTCGCCGTCGACGAGATATTCCGCAATTTCCGCCAAGCTTGGTCCTAACAGGATACACTTCCTATTTTTTGACTCGTGAAATTCCTCCGGCTTATCACGCGTCTCTGCCCCCTCCCACGATATCCCAAACTGTAGTATCGGCGAACAAATGAATCACGGCGAGCGAAGAGGGAATTAATTCCCAAATTCGATAGAAAAGTTCGTTACAACCGCTTCACGGTTGGAAATCGGTGTTGCTTCGGCTGCCAGGGTTAGGTCCGGATTGGCCCGACGCGAAAATAAAAGCCTCGAACACACAGAATGGGGGTTCGGAGGAGGGGTTGAAGAAACTCGATTGAAAAGTTTTCGCTCGTGTTGCTCGGGGCCATCGGGAAGTACAACCGTGAGATAGTTTTCCGGATGGCGTGGTTGCAGCTGCGAGGTCTGGCCCGAATGTGGGCCGGGAACATTCTCGGGGAACTCTGGCAAGATTTTCGATAAAACTGTGCAACGCGTCGGAGGTCACGGGAAGAAGCATGCCTGACTTCCGCGGCTCCCCGGGCGCTTTCCAACATTTTGTAAATTGAGAAGAATCCGGGCAACGAGCTGCGGAACGGGGCGCTGCGTTCCGATAGAATTAGAGCAACAGATGGTTAACTGTGCCGATGGGATCATGCGTTCGGGTGAAGGAACTTTTGAAATAATGTTTCTTTTATTGCGATGAATTTTGCAGGATACAATTAAGTGTGCATGGCGTTTTACCAGTAGTTGCTGGAAAAGGGTGATTCCACTTGGAAAAATAACTAGAAACTGTGGAATAATATCTGTTGTTAAAAGACTCGATTTGAAGAAATTCATTCTGAAAAATTATCTGATACGGCAGAAATTAGCTGATTGCAACAGTGAAGGTGCAAATGCAACCTAGAAGAAATGAATTCTTGTGCGAAGTCATACCTAAGTCGAAATTGTACAATAACAGTTTTTTTTCGAACGGAACTTCGCTTTCCCTTGATTTTTCAGAAAATCTAGTTCGAAAATCCGTCGGGTGTGCTTGCGCTTGACTAACAAGGGAAGTAAAATCGATTTTTTAAATTTACAATCACTCCCTTTCTGGTTGTACCACCACTATGTTGACACACTGTACACTGCCGTCTATAGGTCATAAAAAATTTACTTGTGTACCTACTTTTTTACACGATTTGTCTACCCACCACCCTATACTAAATATTACCCCAAACCAGGGATCCGAACCGCCTAGTAACCCTAACCCTTACCCGGTTAACCAAGGAAGGTTTCTGTAACCCGTAGTAACCGCGAGGGAACGGTTCTTAAATTCTAGAAGAAACCGAAGTAACCCGGTTAACCCGCTACGAGCCGGTTACTGGCGAAATAAGACAGTCTTGTCTAGTAGACAATCATTTAAGGCAAGGAGCTACGCCCGTCAATGGATGCGGCCTGGTACCCCGTAGCGAGGACAAGCCCCCTCAGTGCCTCACCGAATTTTAGGGCTTTCGATCCTCGAAGGGGTTTGAATACCATTAAAACTTGAGAAATGTCCAGGTATTTCCGCATTTCTCATCAGATCTTTGGAAAAACAACACCGATCGATTCCTTATGTTTCGCCGATGAAACTAACACCAAGAACGACGTAATTCGGACCATAATTAAAGAAATTCCATTGAAAATCGATTTATATGATTTCAAGCTGACTTCGTTAAAAATAGTCCGATATACATGAAATTTGGTATGATTTTCATCGGAAAACATAAGGAATCCATTGATGTCACTTCCATATCGATACGATAAAGAATAAAGAATTTCTTGTTTCGCTGAAATAGATATTTCACATTTACACCCCTTAACTGCAGGGCGCCGACACCAATTCGCTACGGTCGACCGAGGGTTCATACCCGATTCAGAAAAAAATAATTCTTTAGTCTTTATCGTATCGATATGAAAGTGATGTCGATGGATTCCTTGTGTTTTGCCGATGATAACCATACCAAATTTCATGCAAATCGGACTATTATTAACGAAATTAGCCTTAGATTATGGAAATTAATTTTGCATGGAATTTCCTTCATTATTTTTCAAATTCCGTCGTTCTTGGTGTCAGTGTCATCGGCGAAAGACCTGATTAGAAATAGAGGAAGTCGAAGATTTCTCACTTCTTAATACGCACTCCAACCCCTGTATTCTTCCAATATTACTGTAACCGCATTAACCCGGTTAACCCGGTTAGTCGGGTTACAGACGAATTCTGTTACCCGGTTAGGCGGGTTAGTCGGCGGTACGGCGTACCGAACCGGGTACGGGTTAGGGTTCGGTTCCCTGCCCCAAACCCAACAAGTTGGACAACCGGACGCTACCAAATTGCTAGCAAATCTTGCACACTTTTATCACGAAAAATCTCGTCCTCCTTTATATTTTCCTACCCCTTTATTTTGGTACTGAGATTCACTCTTCGATCAAGCATATCAAACCCCTCCCCCCATAAACATGACTCATGTATGAAAGAAGCTAATTCCCTTTAATTCACGAAAAAAGTTCACATGCAAAGATTGTGAAATCATCTTTGCTAATTCCAATTGTATTCTCGTTCTCCGTTCGAACACTGATTCCTCTGTCACTTTTTATACTTGACATTCCTTTATTGGTCACAAATCAATTCAGTGCTCAGATTTTCAGCTTCGGTTTTAAGGAATTAGCGGGCGAGGCCTGTAGTTGACACAAAAACTTTTATAAGAGCGACACCTTCTGTTGAAAATGTCGTATAAAAATCGTATTACGATGGAAAATAATAAAAACTTGGTAGTCATCATCAAGGTTTTTTTCTTATACAACGCCCGCTAATTCCTTAAAACCGAAGCTGAAAATCTGAGCACTGAATTGATTTGTGACCAATAAAGGAATGTCAAGTATAAAAAGTGACAGAGGAATCAGTGTTCGAACGGAGAACGAGAATACAATTGGAATTAGCAAAGATGATTTCACAATCTTTGCATGTGAACTTTTTTCGTGAATTAAAGGGAATTAGCTTCTTTCATACATGAGTCATGTTTATGGGGGGAGGGGATTTCATCTCTTTTTTCATAATTAGTTATAAATTACTAAGTGCCGTATTTTATAAGGGTCTTCATCCTCAAAACGGTTCATATTCATGCATGATACGTGATGGTACATAAGCATCGAAATGTATTGACAACAACAAAATTAATCAAACGATTATGAAACTATTGTGATGAAAATGGCAACATTATTAAAGAAATTAATTGTAAAAATACAGCTGCTCCACAACCGATATCAATATGTAAAGGAGACCGGGGCAAATCGGCCACTTTTTTTCATTGATAAATTTAACAAAAAAAATTAATTTTTCAATTATGTGAATTATACTATCCGAAAGAGTAATCCCTATAGTACTTACATAAATGCTACAACAAATTTTCGTTAATCCCCGTTTTTAAAGTCATTCCAGAGAATTCGTAATATAGTGTAAAATCGCCGTTTCGAAAAATGCCGGAGTAAATCGGCCACTCCTTCGGGGCAAAACGGCCACCTTTTATTCGGGCTGGATGTTGGTTAATGTTGCTGAAAAATGTAGACGATATTCATTTCTCCTCGTAACTATTCAAGCTACAATCGCTTCAATCAATATTTAAACGCACGGATATAACTTCCTTTTTCCATAGATCGAACTGCACTGCGTAGCCGCGCTTCCGTCCATGCCCCGCGACTCCTAACCTCGTCCCGAAACCGTTAACTGTTTTCCATTGTTGAGCGTCGGATCCACCGACAGCGCTGCATCGATGAATATATTTAGCACAAAAGTTAATAAAACTACTTATTTACTATGGTTCGGCATCATCAGTGAGTGGCCGATTTGCCCCGGGTGTTAGACGTAAACTCTAACTTCAATCACTCAAACACAATAGAGATTTTCCAAAATAACTCAAACTATCATCGGAATCGTAATCGGTACCGCTATTTTAATCAATACATACTCACCTCAAACTTCAGAACATCAATATTACGGAGTAAAGATAAATTTTCCACAAGTCACGAAAATTTGTTATCACTGCCGAAAACGTATTTTGCCTTCTACAAAGTGCAACATAATCTCAAATGCTATCAAATTCCGTTGGTACTGTAGACACATAGAGAGACGTTTACAAAAGCAAACACGAGATTCTATTTTAACTTCTACTGGGTAAAACTTCCTGTGGCCGATTTACGCCAGTGGCCGATTTGCCCCGGTCTCCCCTAATAAATAAATATAAATTACTTAGTGCCGTATTTCATAATGGTCTTCATCCTCAGAGCGGTTCATATTCTTGTATTCTTTTTTTGCAACGTGAAAAATGAAAAGAAATCATACTTTTTAAACGATTTTTTTAGCTTCGATCCCCTGTTTGCTTGTTGTATGTTTGCTCATTTCTGAAAACTCGAATTTAATCCAAAACTTGGCAGGTTATGATTAAGTGACAGCTAGGTGACATTTACTAGAGACCTGAACGCAGCGACGTTTTACATTTTCCGTCAACTGCGCAACCGCATTTTCAGCAAAACCATTCCTGATTGGTTGGAATAAATTCTGCTTTCGAACGATGCCATCTACTGGTGTTAATTCTAGAAGTAAAACGAGAATGGCGACATCTACTGGCGTCAAGTATCGTGACGTCACGAAACGTCTAAGCCAAAAAAAAGTATCACTTTTTTAATTTTAATTATTAATTAAATCTTATATCTTTTAGACAAATAGCTTGACACATTAAGTAAAACGACATATGGGTTCGAAAAAAAAAAATGATTCGCTTAATCATGTAAAAACACCGGGACTATGTCATAAAATAAGATAATGAGGCTAAAATAGCTCCGACGACCTGTCAATTTCGCTATCTTTCGTGTATAGAGACACGGTCGCGCAAGGGGAATTAGCTTCCAGACGCGACCGCGTCTGTTGATTTTACAGTAACCGTAAACATTTAATTTTATTAATTACGTACAAGCCGAAGGATCCAGCGATTCGTGCATCGAAGCATCAGCAAGCGGTTGACGCAACCTGAAATTGTGAAACGTCCGTTACAGTTATTAGCGATGCAGCTTTTCTACGTTCAATGCACAAGGTCGATGGAAACGCGTGGCTGGCCATAATTCACAACCCTGCCAGGGAGAGATATGTAATCGACGCAGAAATACAGTATTTGCCGATATTAATGACGCGACGCATAAATTCGCAGCGCGGCGTGCCCGAAACGTCGACTCCACCCCCGGAACGCGAGCCCCCAAGCTCGTGGAAAATCCTTCCCATAAAAGTCCGCCTTAACCCGCGGCAACGAGACGGAACAACGAACGAGCCCCAGAACGGGCAACGCGCCCTTTCGACCCCTCGAGCCTACACCCCCCCCCCCCCCTAAAGCAGTTTCGCGTGGAAACGGGACTATCGAATTTCCAGAAAGCAAATACAGGTGACGAACGGTTCCGTCGTACCGGGGGAAAAAGAAAACCGACGCTCTCTAAGCGAATGGAAGGCGGACAGAGAGAAAAGGAGAGTGGTAGGAGGGCAGTTGACAGAGGGAGATGGCGCGTAGGAAGAAAGGCGAACGGGGAGAGGAGAAAGAAAGTGGAGGAAGGAAAAAGGAAAAAATCAAATCAGCCTAGCGCCGTACGAAGAAACGGCCTTTCAAAAGGGAACTTTGAGATGGAACTACAAAGAACTTCGGGGTTCCACGAAAAGTCGCGTGCAAAACAAACCAGGTGAGAGGGATGAAGTAGGAGCAGGGGGGGGGGGGTGGAGAAGAGGAATTAAAAAAAAAAGAGTTAGAGAGAGGAGGACGGGACGGGACGGTGAGAAAGGGTAGCAAAGGTGGAGAGATGGGAGAAAGAAGGGAGAAAGAAAGGCAGGAAAGAGAGGCCACCCTTTGGCCATGGTCGTGCGCGTTGGCCCTACGACCCTCCGCCAACCGCCACAGCCACCCCTTTCCGACCCCTCCTACGCCCCGCTGGGCTCGCCACTCCTCCTCCCTTCCTTCCTGTGGCACCCTCGAGCGCGACCCTCCCTCGCTTTCGCTACCCTTCCCACCACCACCACCCCCCCCCCCCCCCGCGTCGGCCCTCGCCCTCTTGGGACGATGTAAGCCCGCTCCGTCGATCAATATTACTCTCTCTTCGAGCGCACCACGGCTCGTCTGAGCGGCAACCGAGCGCTATCATATTAAGTTGCGAGCACTTTGGCTCCGAGCACCGCTCCTCCACTCGGCCCGCGGCTTCGGGCCGCGCCAAGAAAGTTTTCTTTCGAACCGTCCGCCGATCTTATCGCCCGTACGGAGCAACGACGCCCCGTAGAACCGAGAAACAATGTTATCGCTGCATAACGGGGATGCTCTTAAAACTTCGGAGCCGCCCGCCCCGACACCCTGCCGCGCGTCGATCGGCGCCAAGAAAACGGCCCCAGCCGCGATATCGCTTCCGAGATCCAAGCGATCTGATTGCGACGCGACCGGGCATATTTCTCCGAGGAGCTCCGAGAGCGAGCTTCTCCTCCGCCGTACCTTCCGCCGAACCGCGCGCGCGTACGGCTCGACGAAGGCGAAACGATGGAATTGCATATCGCGCGGAGGATAATATGGAAGAGTTGCCACACCTCGGAGGCAGACGAATGGCTTCATTGCTAGACGCGGTGGGCTGTAATCGTTTAGGAGCAGCAATTTTTAGTTACAGAGGAGAGAATTAAGGCGAAGCGTGTAGTACGGGGGATATTGACCTTTCTAGGGTCGCGATTGAAGTTGGATTTATGGGGAAATTATGGTCCAGCGCTCCGGTAGCATGCTATGTGGGATTTGTGTTGATTCTTCGGTGGATATTCTGATTATAATTACTGTAGAAACTCTAGTATCCGAAGTAATGGAGAGACGCGATTGTTGGGATAAAGGAATTCTGGGATGGTGGAACACTCACTTTTCTCATGATGATTGTTCAACGATATATTTCAGGAAGAAGAATCAGAAACGTCGTGTAATAATCATAAAGAATAACAGCTTTGTAGTAGCAACAATATTAATAATTACCAAAAATGTGGATGATTATAATAATAGCTGGGTCAATGAATGTTCAATTTATTATTTCTCATTCTGTATGAAAAATTAATGCCCCAGTATTTTCGGATTCAAAAGCAGGGTGTTAATAATAGCTGTTACAAGAATGAATATGTAAAGTGGTATTATGCTTGAAATGAAAGATATATTTCACCGTGTTTATACTCTGAACGAAATAATAAGTAAAGCTGTAAAAATTAACATAAACGACTTTACTTTAATCCTTGACTAACGCTGTTCCAGTTTACAAGCAATACTGATTAAAGTAACTTAATTCTCTTCCTACGCGAATTACGGGACGTGCTGAAAGTATTTAAACCGAGCGACTTTGTTCTTTTTAATACATTCAAAATGCGAAAGCCCCCCAGCGAGTAGACGTTTTCTGACAGGAGTGGACGAAGTTTAAGACTCGCGGTGATTAATAGAAATATTTCACGACGTCGCGTAATTGTTGAAATAACAAGAATTATTAGATGGGGAAAGTTTTCTTTCATTAGCGGGAATTAAGTAACTCGGGAAAGATATGCTGCGCTCAACCTGCCCACGTAATTAAATTTATAATTTAAAATAAACTTCGCATCTTGGGCTTCATGACTGAAGAAACTAAACCTCGAATGATACCACAGAGTCTCGACAAATATTGTGGGCTTATTTTAAACATTCCGTTTGATTAGTCTAGTGAAACCAGTGGAAACTTATTTTAAAAATTATGTATCGACATTCTTCTTTTTCCGAAACATATCTAAATGTTTATAACGAGGTTTATTATCGAAACACCTCATCAAACATTAACGAAACAAACAATAATAGAGGATAGAATATTTTTAAACGTATTGCCATTACGTTTCACCGCGTTATCACGCGAAGCCGGAGTTCCATTGTGTTTTGCATAATTAATTTTCGTCCTACATATTTCACAATAATATTAGTCGATTAACACACAGAGCCATGGAAATGTAGGATAAATGGTTCCAGTCGAGATATTTCCAATAACGGTCTGCTGACGGTAAGCCAGTTGAATATTTTAAAAAGAAATGGGTAATACGTGAAACATGTTAGCAGATATAGACTGACCTAATATGAACAGTTCTCGTGCCGTACTTGAACGGGAAAATTAATATTTTAACCTCAACCAAACTCAAAAGAAAACAGATAATGATGTAAGTGTATAACAAGAAATAATTAAAAGAGGTCAATGAAGGTTCTCCAAAAATTACTTCATTTATCATTACTCTCTTTAGAAACCACTAACTTCTCAAGACGAACTGTAGAATAATATCAAACTAAAATCCAGCGAGTACAAAAGTCAGAATGCAGTTCGAAAACGTTCCTCACACTTCCAGTGCAACGTTTCCAAATCTAAAAATAAAACTGCTACATGTTCCATTTACAACGAGAATACTTTTCATTATTTCCCTGTGCTAAACTCATCCCACTTGTGCCCACATACGGTACACGCTCTGTACACAATCTACCCCTCCCCCGATTTCGCTAAACTCGTTTAGCTCGAAAATGTAGGCCATCGGTGTACCGCTCATCGCGAACTTGCAAAGTTACGAAAGAAATTGACAAACGGTCTTCCACTATCCGGCTAGAGGAACAATCTCCTCGTGGACCTTGCGAGGAGGCAACAACCGTTTTCTCTGTTCTACGAGGGCCATTTGTCGTACGATCGAGCCCTTTTATTTCCAGCGAACCCATCATTGGAATCCAGTGCTCCGTCGAGCGATATTTGTGCTCCCAGATCCTTGCAATTTCAACGACGCGATCCCCACGTGCAGACGCGAATATTTTAACCGCCCTCCCCCCTCTGCCTCTCGATGGGATCGACGTCGCACGGATGATCATACATGCAAATGCGCTTACAAATATCTCGGCATCGCTTCGGACGTATTCGTCGCGGACGCAGCACCGTAAATCTTGTTGAATAGATCGCGCTGGGATTGGCTCGTGGCTACACTATGGCCAAAACGCTTTGTCGGCCATGAAATACTGCGATCTCGACAGCAATGGCCGAGGAAAATTCGCGTGCGAGACACTCTAGCCGAGGATTGATCTACGATGGTACTGTGTAGTTAACCCTCGAACAGTCGAACGTAAACAGCGATGAGATAAGGCGATGTCGTGTCACTTTTGACCCGCGTCCGAACATTTATTATACTTGGTTTAGAATTAAATTGTTTTTCGATACTAAATATCATGTAATAGTGCTTATATGTATATATAGACAGTGGCGCATTCAAAGGGGGGCTCAGGGGCCCTGACACCCTCCAAAGAAGAAGTTTTGTAAAAAGAAAAGGAAACAGGATATTAGTCTCTAAATAAATTTGAATTTTCTTGAATTTGCATTAAAAATATTTTTATCCTTTCAACTCGGCTCCCCCAAGATTAAATCCTGAGTGCGCCGCTGTGTATACATAGGGAGAGGGAAAAAGAATTTGTTATATTGGTAAGAGTGGGGCAGTGATAGACGTTGTTTCTTAAATATGGGTCAATTATTTTTCTCCATAAACAAATATTCGTACAGAACCACTAACAGTTAATTCGTGAAGAGTGACGAAAAAAGTAGGTTGCAATATCCAATTATAGAGCAGCAATAATTACAGTGGTTGTGTTATATTTATCTTAATTACATCTTCTATTTCCTCTATATGTATTTCAGCATTGAACTGAAAAATACTTTTGATGAAAGCTTCACTTTCGGTAAATACCTGCGACGGGTCATTGGTAACCCACGTAGCATGGGCCGTGGTGAAATTAATTCATAGACTGTTTCAGAGTGTTTAAAATCTTGCGCGAAAGTTTCTACTACAAAGTTAGGTATAAATTCTGATATTTTGTTGTGAGCTAGCGTTGATTTAGGACAAGTTCGGGAAACTAGAGGCTATATCGCGCCACACTGCCTCGTTCTGGAGTAGGCAAGTAACTTTCAGTACGTGTACACGTACTGACACATATACACACCTGCGCAAAACAAAAACTTCCCTCCTTTCTGAGTTTAACACGAGCTACGGGCACGAAGTGACGCAAGAACACTAGTTTTAGGGATCTGCGTTGTTTTATTTGACATTGACTAGGATGGGAATTAGAATAAAAAATGTAATACACGATGGATACTAATATGATCCGGGAATCACTTGTGGAGGATGTATTTTGTTTGATGTGAATAAATTACTACATATTCTGAGTTAATTTGTTTTGTACAATTAGTACCAATAGTATTTATTAGTTCGTAATGGACTAGAAGGAAATGCACTGAAATAGGAGCAGCCTATAAAATGGAAATAAAAGAATTGCTATTTTAAACTGTTATAGAGGGTAACGCTTGTTGACCCCTATACAATGATTGACCCTCTTCCCCAAAAAGTAGGAAATATAATATAATGCTTTCTTTATATGATAAAATATAATTATATTCGGACCAAAAATATCTGGGCCACTGAAATATATATATTTTATTATATAAAAGAATCATTATATTATATTTCCTACTTTTTGGAGAAGGGGGTCAATCATTTTATGAGGGTCAACAACTGTTTGCGTTACCCGATATCGTAATTAAAATGTTTTATTTAAATTCGTTGGTCCAGTAGATTCGCTCTTGTTTTACAAGATATTTCCATTAAAAGACAATAAACTAAAGAGAAAATAAATTTCTTGATGCAATTAAAGCTAGACTACTGTCATTCGTTTATTCAATAAATAATCAAGTAGGAACATTTTAATGATTCTAATGCAAAGAGAGAGATGAATAATGTAATTGCCCTTTAGTAATGAGTCCACTGCAGACACCGATGACCAGTTCTATCTCACGCTATCTCTCCAATTACATTTACATTTTTAACCAAAGTTCTAGCATATCGAATCACCACATAGATGAAACACGAGGTTCACGATAGACAGATAAAAAATGCTCCACTTCTCACCGAGAGTCGGAGAAAGATAAAACCAATATATGTCGGGTCGAACTAAAATACCAAGTGTCCCAGAATTACACGGTCAAACTGTGCCAATATATTCTGAACGTGAAAATGAGAAGGAAAGAGTAAAAATTTATAACCCCGAAGGTAGACGAGTAACTTGGTTCAAAGTCTGTGTTTCAAAATACTATATAGGTGGCCTAATTTGATTTGGAAGAGTCAGTTCATCACGCCGGAAATTAATATTTATCATCAGATTCTTTGATCCCACCCTGCAATCTAAAAAATACCACAAATTTCATAGAATCAGCTATATCGTATAGATCAAGATTATTCGCCAAAACAGTTTACTGATACCAATACAAATATCAACATTAAACTTTCTTTTGGTCACCACCCTAAATATGTGCAAGATGAGTCACCAAGTATCATACCGTTGAACATCACTATCGCTTCCACTTATAAATTGGTCATAATGTGACCCAATAAATTGGTACCAAATAAAGTGGACCTTAATAAATTGGTCATATTATGACTAATTTATAAGCGGAAGCGATAGTGGTGCTCAACGGTATGATACTTGGTGATTCATCTTGCACATATTTAGGGTGGTGGCCAAAAGAAAGTTGAATCTACGATCTTCAAAAGAACCCCCCAAAACGAGGATCCCCTTCTGCATATACATCATCAAGAATCACCGAACTGCAAGACATTTCACATTGGAACATCAAGTAGCTCAACCCCCATAACACTGTCCCTACACCCCATAAACCACATTACCGCAGCCTAATAATTCCACCGTTCGATCCCAGGACAATTAAATCCCCCCACGGAGCAGCATCCGAGGAAAGTAAAGCGTGCCGCCCACCCAGCAATGACACGCTGGCGCGTCGGAGGCCTATCACTTTCGCAACCACTTGTCGACCGAAAAGGGAAAATCGATCTGCTCCCCTCGGCCGAAGGGAAGCGGGGAATCGCCGACCGTTGAATCGTAGGGCGGTGCGGAAAGTTGGCGGCGATGGTTACTCACAGTTATCGTTCCTCGCCAGGACGCGGCCGGGGCCCTGGCACAGTGTCAGTGCCAGCAGCAGGAAGACACCCAAGTCCCCCGTGGAGCGCATCCCTGCCGGCGTAGTCGGTGACGACCGGTCACACGCGCCACATACCGGAAGAACGATGGAAAGCGCGCGCGCGCGCTCGCGGGACGCCCGTCGCGCGTGAGGCCCCGAAACGCCGAGCGGTGGGGCTTAGCGCGGCACCGTGGAGGAGGGTGACGAGCGTGCAACGATCGGTACGAAGCCCGTGGGCCTCTCGGGGCGAGAGAACACGACGAACCGCACCCCGCGCCGTATTACGCGCGACTGCCTGGCACACCGCTCCGCGCGATTTTACGCGCGAACCGCCTCACTCGGCGGCCGCCCGCGTATGCGCACTACCACTACTAGAAGGGTGTGGATAGGCGGGGGTTGAAAGGATCTCGACGTACTACGCCGACACCCACGGTCATTGTTGAGGCGAGTTAATGAGCGAAACGATACAGGCTGGTTTTACGAGGGTATCCGTGGGGTACAGGGTGCGCCCGTGAGGTCGCGTTTCGAGCACGCTGCCGCAGTTTCGCGGCCCGAGAACCGGGCAGGAAACGCTTACACGCCGACGTTCCACTGTTAAATGGGATTGTATTCTTCTTCTTGATTGTCTCCTTATCCTTTTATGATCACCGGCGCCGCTCGATACACGCCAGCCCACTTCCCCTGTGTTCAGTTTCTTTCATGGCGTTGTTCCTCGGAGCAGAGTATGGGGGTGGTTTTATTTATGGTATTTAATTGTCCTCGTTTCTGTGTTCTTAGGTGCTCGGTTTGGCTCGATTGGGTTGATGAATGGTGGTGCGAGGCAACGGCGCACCCGGAGGGGGGTTTAAGGGGCCCTGGTACTATTAAAACAAATTACAATAAAATCCGAGTTTAACACAAATTTAAAACAGGATTACATAAACCCATTTGTAAATAGGAAAAAGGTAAAAGAAATCATCGATTGAAATAATCGCCCATTTCTAAAGCAACACACACAGCCTCAACCTTCGTGACAACACCCCGTGCGGAATAATAGTGAAGCACGTTGCAGATTGATTAAAGAACTCTACCAAATTTCACTCGATTTGGTGTTTGAATTGAACACCGGAAAATAAAAGCAGTGAAAGGTGTTCAATCTGCGCCAAATATCGCATTTCGGGCAAATACAATATCATGATATTTGTGACCGGCAGTGTACAGTACTCCGAAAATTGTATTTCAATCCAACCGAAACAGCCTGCACCAATCAGCGGCACTCAAACAAAGGAGGGCATGCAGAAAAAGTAAAAAAAATATTTACAAAACCGAGAAAGTAGGTCGGCGCAGAGAAAAGCCACCGTCAAACCCGCCACCCTGCCAGAAATTATTCACTCCGCCTCCCGCTGGAACTCGAAGAACATCACATTGCGACTAATAGTACAACACCAGCCAATTGTGCCGCGCAAATGAGCCACGCTTATTATCCTGGCGCGGTATTAAGTCATTAAAACGCCGCGCGTCAACCACAGTGTTCGCTCTCGGAATTAAGGGAGCCGCTTGGCCAATTTGCGAGACAATTGTTGCCGTCGTCGCGGCGCTTTTCATCCGCGCGGCGCCTAATTCAGGCGACAGAAATCCGCGAACGTGTGCCCGCGTACGTCGACTTCCGAGCCGCTCCGTAATACCAAGAGGGGCGAGAAAAAGCGTGCGCGAAAGTTCTTCCTGTAACGGAAGTTCGCCGTCGCGTGCACTGTCCAGAAAGATTTTAAATTCCTCGCGGTCGTAGCGCGGGGATGACGTCGGAATAGGGGAGCGGACCGTGGCACGTTGCTAGACGGAATTGCAAATTTTTATCGCGGAAGCCCCGCGCCATCCTTCCGGCGTGGAAGTGCCCCGAAGATCTGCCACGAATCCGAAACTCGGGGATTTCTCTTCGAGACACTTTTCATTGCAACCTTACGCCCAACAGCCGTGACTGAAGGCGCTCGCGAGTCGCTTCAATTTGTAAGGAGAAACGGGTAGATAGATGTCTATACCGTGTTTCGTAAGGAAATGAGGTGTCTTCTGTCGATAGTTTTGGATGAAATTAATCGTATTAGGGAAATCGATTTGTGGCATTCTTTTGCATAGTAATATCGCCATCAGGCTTACATTAAAGTTATTTGGAATTTTCATTTTTAAGGTTCATGTCGTATATAATTTGATTGTGAATTTTAGAAGTGAATACTTGTAATATGGAGTTTCTTGGATGCAAAGTTAATATGGGAGATCAGTGTTAGATGTTCTGCAAAGAATAAATGACCTTGCAGCCAGAGGGGTGCAGCTCCATCTTTACCAGCTTCCAGTAAATTTGAAAAAACTACTTATAGAATTATTGCTTTGACTTAACATTGATAAGAGTAGTTATTCAATTGATAAGTTTTTATTTCTATTTTTGCCGAATTTTTCAAATCTAGAGATGCCACATTTGCTATCGGATTTGCATCAATTATATTATTTGTAATATCTGTTAAGAGTGATCCTAGCATTCAGTAAAGAGCGTATCATCGGGGGAAGAATTAAATTCAATGAAACCATGGAGACTTTGTTAACCCTGTTCGACTGTACTCTTCAATTTAAAATAGCCACGAGGAGATCGTACATTGATTCGAGCCCCGCAAATGCGAAGAATTAAGTGCCTATGAAAGCCCTTTCTAGGTCGAAAGCTGATAAAATTGGATGAACTACGCCAATGAAAACATACGCTGCAGTGATACCGCGGTATCTGAAAAGAGAGGCAGCAAGTGCACTCGAAACTACCGCCGTGGAACTGGTTGTATCGGGCTACGTGTCTGAAAAAATAATATTCAAATTCGTCCTTTGATGCAACGAATCGTAAATACGGCCGAGTAACTGGTTCAATTTATCGTGCCCGCGATACAAATGAATTTAAATGAATTCATAAATACAACGACACGAATTTGCCTAAAAAATAATCGGAACAGTCTTGAGCGTTTGCCACGGACAATTATTCAAATAATCACGGACAATATTCAGTGAATTAATAGAGAATATTGTGGAAATACTGGTCGCGCCAAATCTAAATGATTTCTAGAAATATTTCATGTAATTGGAATACATTCCACTACTATCATACTTGCGTCGGTTTAATAATTTAAAATCGGAAACAGGAGGCAATTGATTCCTTAACTTAAGACACTGTTAAATTTCCGATAAAAATTCGAACTTTCTTCGACCCTTACAATATTTGCGTAATAAGTAACTTTAAATAAGAATACATTAACAAGTTTACCGCGTACCTCTGCTAAGTGATTGAAAAAGTTCGAAAGGTTTGCTGTCGATGTTAATTAAAATCAAAATTTGTCAATCATCAATTCAAAACAAATTCAAACATTTTCCAAATTTTTCGAAGTTTCTGTTCCTTCACAGGGTACGACAAGTGAGGCTCGTTTAAAATACAGTAGAAGGAACGTAACATGATATTTCACGTTGCAAGGTACACTTCGATGGAATGAAAAATTACGATGTCCATAATAACTGCAGTAACAGCGTTGACTTTTATTGCAGACTGAAACGAACTTGTTTTACGGAAACACGACTACAGCGGTGTTCCATGGTGGAAGGGAAAGAACGGGATTAAATTCATGTTTTAATTATTCGGGCGCATTAAAGATTTTATGTACCGCTCCAGTAGTACGACTCATTCTTTGTCAGACCCAACTCTAGCGTGGAAGTAGTAAAGTTTGTATTAGTTCTGCGTCGCAATGCCTGCGTCACGCAACGTTACACATATGTCACGACTTTTATGGCTTTAATACCAGAGATATCTAAGTGTAGTTTACGCTTGGGGGAAATTTATTGTTACCGTTCCCTTCCTAGAATTTCGACCAAGGTTCGTTACACCGAATACAGGACTGTATTTTACGCCAATCGAGTTCGTCCTTCTCGATGCGGTGGTTAGTAAAATTTCAGACAATTATTTTCCTTTATTCGTTGCTAGATAATAAATTATAATTACTATTTATAATGTCACAAAAAAGCTATGTACTTCAGAACCTCGTTTCCATGTTCGAGCAAATAACGAGCAAATATTCAGTAACTTATGAACACGAATGTATTAGTACTCTATCTATAAATGATCTTCTCCAAAACACACGTGGCAGGCTCAAACCAAAACACAAGTTCCTTCCCTTAACCCACTTGCCACTCATTGAAAGTGCAATGAAAAGAAGATCTCGCAATCCTCTTACTCGAGAAACTTCGTTCACCCGCCATTAAACGAGCAGCGTTGTCCAATATTTATAGAAGAACGATACAGCACGCGACTGCCTCCCAGTGGCAATATTTCCCAGGATGTTGCAGCCTTTAATTCAGTTACAAAAGCCGCAACTCCGAAGCGGACTAATGCCTAGTAATTGTAAGCGTTAAATCCACGCCACGATTCATCGATTATCCGCCGTTTCCCGTGCTGTTTCACTTACTTTCCTGCCCCGTTTCTCTCCCGTATCGACGTCGATGGCCGATCGTGGCAAGAAAGTTCGTCGCGCGAGAACTCGTTGAGGATTGTACACAGTTCTGGACCGATCGGAAGTTTTGGGCGGCCACAATCGACGTGTTAATTCGCCAACTTGTACCAGCCTCGCGAGGAACAAATTTCCCTCCACCACAGTGGAGATTCACGCTACGGGAGGTACTAAGTTGAGGTGACGAAGACAGGGGCGGAAAAATACTAGGCTTCATTTTAAATTTGTGAACAAACCTGTGTACCTATGTATCATGATTATTCTGGCTAAGATATTGCTAATGAATTTTTCTAATAGCAATGTTAAGGAAGGTATAGGCGACAATATGTGAAATGTTCAAGTGATGTCATATAAATTGCAAATTGTGTATTTTATAAGTAGATGTGATCTTTGCTGCTGTGTCGATTGAAAGCTGTGTCCAGCATCGCGTTATAATACCAAATGGGAATTTTAGTTTGAAAAAATGCAACAGAAATTTCAGAAATCAACATAAGTTGATTCTTCTGAATGATATATGATTGAACCATGTCGCTCTAATTTTGTTATACGACTCTCCATGTCGATAAGCTGGAAAGGAGAATTATTCTCAATAAAGTAGTTTTTTAATAGGTAATTAATTTACACGTATGTTCCCCTATTTTTGAAAATTTATGTGTGAATGTTGCGTTTAAAATGATTCGAGGGTTTTCTCTGTTTAAGCCCAATATCAATTCGAATACTAAATGTCAAGCATGAATTTTAATACCATTCACCTAGAATATTAAATATTGAATAACAATCTAAATGCATATGAAAAGAAGCATCACAAGTGCATGAAAATAATAGAAAAAGCTCGAGAAGAGTGACGTTGACTAATTATTGAGTAGCTGATTTTATTCATCTTCAAATAAAATGCTTTTCTGTAATTAGAACATGAAATGATCGTAATTTTATTTTCCTTCCCATTTATTAACCACGGTGGAATTTATACTCTGCGGGGATTATAAAAAAATCCGCGCAGGCTGCAACTGCAACAACTACAAACGACAAATAAAAATGTACGAGAATGAAAGAACATTTTGTATTGCAACTAGTTATATCAAATAATAACATAGTTGCTATTTTAATTAATAACTAACCTTTATTCGCAAGTTGTCTATCAACACTTCAACTTCTTTTTTAAAATAGCAGCATACTCGTTAGCTCTGATACCCGAAGTACTCGAGTTGCTGCATTGAAATGTATGTAGGTACTCCAATCCAATCCCCTGAGTGTTTCAACTAGACTACCAAAGCGTTTGAAACGTTATCAATGACCGCAAACTCGAGTCCATTACAACACGCGTTTCGATAATTGTATCGATTTAATTAGAACCGGATTACCTCCATAATGTATTGAACCTTCCCACACTCAGCAAACGAAGATAAACGTCACTTATCTCTCTTCTCCAGAAGAAGTTCATTTGAAAGAATCATGGCGGATACTCGAAACCCTCAGTGACATCAAAGAAACACGAGCACTCAGCATAAGCTTTAACGAAAATTTAAATTTAAAATCAAATTTAAGCTCTCCTCGAAGACGGTTTATTAAAAATGAAAATGAACGCCTGGTTATTAGATACCTTATCTCGTCAGATTTCATCCACGCGAAAATTGAACGAGAAATAATCGCAGTATTGGAAAACGAATGAGCCAATGTTTTTACAGGAATGTACCTCATAACGAGCCACGCGATTAAATAATTAGAATTAGGTACATCTGATAAATTCTGAAAACGGTTTCTGGTCACTCCAGAAGTTCATTTAAAAATTTGCAAATTCCTCGCCCCGCCATCGAATTAGATAAAAAGTCGGAGTCCGTAACAGGATTTGAGCGAGCGAGTTCAGACGGAGAAGCCCGGTGCAATTCAAGGCTTGAATTTAACGACGAAGCAGTCGACCGTATAATTAACAAAGAATTTAGTTCAAAGAGGAAAATGTAGAACGACGAGGACCGTTGAAGAGTCGGGCATGAACTACTCGTACATTTTCCCCTACTCTCGTTTTATTCTTCATCATCCCCATCCAGACACGTGTATTTTCCCTAAAAAAAGTCTCCTCGCCCTCCATTCGCACCCTCTTTTAATTAATACTCGCCCTCACCTGCCAACACTCCCGGCTAATTATATCAATAGATTATAGGTGATTTCGAGGGATAATGTTTTCAATTGTAACAAACAGTGAAAACAGTGTGGGACAATTTTCGAAAAATTTCGACAACGTGATAAAACGAATGTGCAACTCAATTCGAATTTATTTGGATAATTATTAATTCAATCTTATCTAAGAATAGTGGACTTCTGAGTCCTTCTAATGTTCTAGTTGGTGAAAGATTTAGTAGACAGGGGTTTCTTGATTTGAGAAAGTACTTATTAATGATTTGGAAATCAAAAGAGTGAGTTGCCTCATTTTCAAGTTTTAATTTCATAGCCCGTATTATATGAAACCATTTCTATATTTTGACTTCGTTACCTCGATTTCGAGCCTTGGTTACAAAAGCATTCACTGTAAATACTTATGTCAGGTATATAAATAATTAAGAAAGTTCATTTCGCACATATAATAGCATTTCCACAATTCTAAAATGCCAGTCACAGTAACGGTTAAAATAAAATTCGCCATCAACATTTTATATTGCATACCCGCCAATAATTTTATTTATGTATGTGACTTTAACGAAACCCGGCAATCAACGCGATGCCGCCACACGTAAATAAATTATCTTATTTCTGTTATTATACCACAAATCTCAAACTCTATTTCGACCACCACTGTAACTTTCCTCTTCCTTCACATTTCACTAAAGTTTCAACCACGTTTCCCTTCACCCCCTTATTTCGTCGTGCGTCGAACGCTCGTAAAATCGAGCCACCAATTTGTTTCCTTCGCGAAACGCGTAATATGGAGCGCGTTCGTGCGATTAAATTGCATCCACACGCGTGCGTGGCTTTTGCCATTCTCTTTGCAACGCGAGACACGTATCGCCGTTGGAAATCTCGTTTTAGAATCGATTAGCCAACGGCACGTAGAATCGGCACTCGCTACTAAAAATGTCGCTGAAAATTAATTGCCCGCGAAGGCGAGCCAATAATCGCTGCAGCGATCCTTATTTCTCGTCCCGATAAACGATAATCGAGATTTCCCCGCCACGTTTCCTAGATTCCTTGCGCCACAGTACCTATATCATAGTTTGTCCACAGTGGAAAAACGATTATCTTCGTTTCCTGCAATTTCGAATTCTTATTCTCACAGGAATCTACTTATTCCCATGGATATTCCCAATTCAACACCATAAACGCGATGAAACTTTGAATTTTGTGAGGACAACTGAATTTCAACACTGCAAATGCAATTTGGTCTCTGCTACGACGTGCATTCGAGCAGTTCTTAATCGTTTTCCATTGCGTCCAGCTATTTGGAGGAAACAATTTGTACCCCGTTCGGATTCAAATAATCGTAAAAATTGCAGAGACTCGGTGTCGCGAAAAAATTGTCCAATGACACTTGAACATGTTATCGCGAGGCCAGTGTACCGTAGGAGTACTCCGAACCAAAGTTACGTTGTCTCCTAAAGTATCACTTTGTTCCCTGCACCCCCGCGGATGGTGTTTCGAGTTGGAGCGCCCGAGTTTTACTCGCTGTAAAACTCGCTCGACAACTACCGCGTATGACAGCGACGTGAGCAGCGTGCGGTAGTTGCACAAAGTCAGTAATAAAATAAAAAACGACGACGCGAAGCGTTGCTTCGATAGGAACGCTGTAACGACACTTTGGGATATATCACTCGAACAGGTGTAGCGTTACGCTTCACAGGTCGTGGCCCTTAAGCCCCTTTCACACGAGACACTTTTAAAGCTGGTGATTAATACTGCCTCTTTTAAATTAGAGGTGGAACTGGAGAGTAGGTAAACATGTATGGAGTATCAATCGCGAGCTACAGAATCGTCTCGCTTGAAAGGGCCTTTACTTGACAAAAGGTACATTACCGTGTTGGGGACAAAGAAAATTCGGAAGTGGAAATACATTATATTACTTTATTTTGTTATTATAGAAATACCCTACTTATTGTACCCAAATCTTTAACCGGTTAATATTTCTCAGTCAGAAACGCCACTATTGTATTTAAGATTGTGCACTTGGTAACCATTGCACGAAAATGAAATCATTTCGTCCACAGTAAATGCTGCGTATGACTTAATGTATTATTTACGAATGAAATTTCGATTTTCTTGAGCTAAGAGGAATTTTCAATGACAAGTTAAGTCATCTTCCGCAATTAACAGTATGAGACATTAATTATTGGTACCGTTTTCTTTGTTATCACGATCGAAATTACAAGCATGAAATATACTTTTGAAGGTGTATTTATTATCGAAATAAAAATAGTCTAGTTGAATTTATTCCCTCACTCGGAAATCGACCCTTATCCTATCTCGAATTTGTCCTCTCCCTGTATTTTCTGAATATAGCAAAGAGATTCAACGAATAGAATTTCAGTGATGCGTCTATCCACGTCGCTTCCTCCAGTACCAGACATGCTCTCATAGACTTAATCGTGTGTAAAAGTCCTGAGGGAGAGGCAAAAAATCGAAGGAAACATCCGAGGTTTTTGCAAGCTTGCAATTATTTAAATGGTGGCCTGTTAAGTATGCCCTATTAAGAGATGCGTTCCACCGCGGAAGAACGTCCAGGGTTCCTACGTGGCGAGAACAGCGAGCTGAACGAAGGGAACGTAAAAGAGTTTGCCTCAAAAAACCCACTTCCTCTTCAGTGGCCCCCGCTTCGATTAAGCTGCTGACGAACTTTTTTGCGCCGTCGATAAAGCTGGGTTTGCCGAACTAAGCGAATTGTTGCGCAGACCATGGTCTTCGAGCTAAATGGATCCTTCGATACGCGGGAGGAGGAACTTCTTGCAGCAAGATACCTGTGTTAAGTGTTGTAAGAAAGGAGTGGATTAAAGTAATGAACGGACGTTATCTGGTGATTGACACTTTCCGCAGTTCTATGGACTCTGGATGGGAGAAGGAATTCTGTACTAGACACAGGATTCCATTTTGTTTCTTATACAAAGTTAAACACTTTTCTTTCGTTATTCGAGCTCATTCACGGTTCAAATCTTATATTGCACGTTTGTAAGAAATTCAGTTGATCAGAACAGACAGTGATTAATAAATCATTGAGTAAGACTGCAGATTATGGGAGGAGAGAGCGGATACCTGTTGTATGGCAACGTGAGATCTCAGTGTATAATAATGCTAATGAAGTTTTTTGGAATTCAAGGGAATACAGAGTTAAATTTCCCTCCACTGTATTCTCTTGAATTATTTTCATCAGTGATGTTCTTGCTCTCTCCAGTGAAATCCACATCGAAAAAGAGAGGGTTTGGAGGTATGGGGGACATTAAAAGAAATGTATCAAGTAACAACAGATTAGCATCGCGTGTAAAGAAGTTCAAAAAGTTTCTCCGACAATTTTATCAGCAAAAGAAGATTAGTAAAATATCTTTTGAAGATAATTCTTTGAAAGAATTTAACTGTTAAATTAGATCATTCAAGTGACAGTTTAATTTTCAGCCTCTTAATAACATCACAGTGTACACAGTTTACATTTTACGCGCGAAAAGAACTCGCACGTAAAAGCTTCAACATCCAACTTCATTCGAGAGCCACGCATACCTACCCACGAAATTCGTAAATTATTCGTGAACAGGCCGCGAGCAGTTTCCTAAGTAACGTTAAGCCCAAATAAGAGTTAACGATCAAACTGTGAACAGCGAAAATGCTACTTTCACAATATTGCGGTAAATATTAATTCCCGAGCGTGCAAAGAAACTGTTCGCGAGCTCATACCTCTCTAGTTAAGTAGCATTGTATACCATAAATTCTTAAGGTTGTTTGTATCCCTCCGAAACGCATACAGGTATTAGTAATTCCCCTTCTCTTTGATAAATTCTACTTATACTTTATCGTTATTCTTGAACGGTAAACCAATTTTAAAGCATTAGTAAAACATAAATATTAGAACACCTACCCTGTGTGGAATAATTTTGAAACACGCTGCAAATTTATTGACAAACTCTAACAAATTTTACTGTATTTGTTATTTTGAATTAAAAACAGGAAATAAAAACAGTGAAAAGTATTTAGTACCAAATATCACAATCTTACTTATGAACCACGGTGTACATTTAGAATTCATAATTAAAGCTAAAAGCTAAAAAGCTCAAAGCTACAATATTGTAAGTATAAAACCTAAAATAAGTAACTAAGTAATTTACATTTTAAGCCGAATCCCAAATCCAAAGGAATCTTCAAAATCGACTTTCTGGAAAACAAAGTCTCATACCTATAAAGAAAGTCTACTTTACATTTTCGATTTATTTTTACATACGGATTCAACTCATCTTCAGTCGCACCATGATTTCGGATGCACTCTGCCTCGTAGCAACGCGATTCACAGTTGCAAAGTAAGATAACGTTAAGATTCAAAAAGCAACTTCTGTAACTAATCCCCAGGATGGAACGTTCAAAAGAATGAAATTTCAGGTGTTCTTTATTGCCCCTAAATCATCAGCCTCACTCCTCAAGCCACCACCCTCAGCACTAATTCACCTCGCGCGAAAAATATTCCCCTCCCTCCCCTCTGGAGTTACGTTTAATTTCCACTCGCGCGTGTGTAATTGATATGATTGCTGGTGGAACGCCTCGTAAATGGCGTTGAAACGTCGTTTAAGGGAAGCACGACGGGGGAAGAATTTTTTAAGGATATTCCCAAGGCCAGCGAGCTTTCCAGCGTCTGAAAAGTCTAATCGACACGTGCGCGCGTAGATGGCACATGCATAAAGAAGATTTTCGACGTAAGGGGATGAAACTACAATGAATTTCGCGGCAAGTGGGCCCCAGTAACTCACTCGCGACGCGTTTAAAACGAGATTTAGCTCGCGGTCATTCACACCCTCCCGCAGTTCTTGGGGACGACTTCTTAATCTCGCCGTCTTCCCTGGTACCCCCCGCTTCCGGTAATCCAATTTTCCGCTTAAAAGGAAAGGGTTTTAATCGGCTGGGGGCCCGCCGAAAGATGTTTTAATTATTTTCCCGCGATTAAGGGAACGATTATTTTGCAGGGGGTGGGACGCGTGTCCTTAATAACTCCGCTTTTAAGGAGATTCTTGCGGGACAATTTGCGCCTTGTTTAATTACTTAGCGCTCCTCTTGCCGACTTTTAACGCGATTCTGTCGCGCGATCTGCGCGACTGCGTGGTTTTCGGTTAGATTGGTAGTTAGCGATGGGCGAAGCTTTGAAACGGTGATAGTTTGTTGGTAGTATGGTAAAGGGGAGGGAAACGATGAAGAGTAGGTACTATTATTTGGAGAGTTTCCAATAGTTATCGGGCTGGCAAGTGGTTAGTAATCAATTAATGGAGTAATCGGGGGAAAAGTTGTTTGAGTGTTTGTTGAAACTAACGTGTGAATATTTGAAGAGTACTTGATAGAAGGGCTAATGAAATTTTCGAAATTTCAATTTGTGATATGAATTATACAATGTGGGATATGTTTCTTAAATGCTATTGATCCTTTTCACGATCTTTAATTAATTAAATTTGATTGTCCACGTGGCGAGGTTAAAGTGTCGCACGTAAAAGCAGCAGACACTTTAATATTTCCAGTATAATGTTAAATTCCCTCCTGCTACAGCGGGAGTAATCATTACGTTAAAATTAATTAAATCTTCCGTAGAAATGCCAACAGTTTCCACTTCAAGATTCATTAAAACCTGGAAAAAGGGTATCAAAGAAACATTTCTCTTCCTGCGTTCCACCATTGAACCTTCATTAACATTGATTTATTAGCTGCTAATTGCGAGTACCGTCCTTTTCGTATCTCGTTTCCTTTAAGGATGTCTTCGAATCGATGAACCGTTAGCAGTAGAATTCGCAAAGTGAAGAAACGCAACCTCTCTTGAACGTGTAACTAGTCTAATAAATATGTTCTTTGATTTCTCAAGTTGCAAATGCTTGACAAAACTTAATGTGTAATTTGAGTTTGTGAAAATATTGCATATTCAATTTCTGTAGATCGAAAAACTTTAAATTTACAAATTCCAGTGATGAAAGCATTTAGAAAACGAAGCCACTGTATCTCTTAAAGTACAGATTCATAAAATTTAAATTTTTCCTCTGGTAGAAGCATATAGCACATATGTCTACTGAACTTACAAATTTGACATAAAAAAATTTGCAAATAGCAACGACTCTCTTTTTAAATTTCGTGTTCGTGTAGATAGAAACAACATTTGTGATCTATTTCACTGAATTATTCAGAAATGGTAATAATGCAAAAAATTCGTTATTCCCAGCAATGTAGACTGTTAAAAAAAAACAGGTCTAGAACTCAAATTCAACGAAGTTGTTCAAAGATTTCACGTTTACAATTCTCTCACAACTATCACATTAAATAACAATTTTCTAAGTGCGAGGCATGCTAAAAATTTTAATATAATAAACATGTCACTCAGCACAATAATGCAGTGAATAAATGACTGCGTATCGAAATTCCGAAACCACTCGTTCCGTGTCACGCGCTTTACACTCGGACGCGATAAATTTTATCAGTCGAAACGAGGAACAATTTCACCGTTCCCTATCAGAGGCAAAAGAGAGGGACCCGACCTTCCGTAACGAAAGGGAAAATTGTAATTTCATTCGCGCCCAGTGTGATGTCGAAAGACAAACAAAGCGAAACAAAAGGATTTTCATTAAACGTTGTAACGAGTTTAGTTGAGAACGATGAATTAAATTCCGTTGGAAATTCAAGTCAGGCTCGCGGCAAAGGTGAAACGTATATGTACATGAATGGATGGACGGAAAGAATCGGAGCGCAAATAACAAACTAAGTCGAACTTGTAACGAGCTTCAAGAACGCTGCCACCATTTGTTCTTGACACCCTTCGCAAACTACCCTCGTCTTCCTCGGCCGCTGCGGTGATAAGAATAATTGAACACAAAATCTCGGCAACAGGGAACAAGCAAAGCAACTTTTCTTTCGTCCCTTTATCGTGCAAGCGTATAATTAATTTCTTCCTTCGACGGAATAAAGGTATCGTTTGAAATGAAACGGGCGTCACTTTCATAATCCCACAAAAGGGGAAGGGTAACTCTATCCAATACAATAACAATTGAAATGGTATTAAAGTTGCTAATCCTTTTATTGAATCCCAGGCATTTGTCTAGTCTGTTTCCTGCAGATTACTTTTTTAAAAGATAAAATTAATTTTAATATTGCGTTGTAAAGCAGGGCGAAATTTTCTTTCAATTATTTTTGAAAATACAAATATTACTTTTTATAGGATAAATGTAATTTTAATATTGTGGTTTAAAGTAGAACGAATTTTTCATTAAATTATCTTTGAAAACCCAAATATTACTTTTGCTAATATAAATGTATTTTTGATATTGCGTTATA
The DNA here is from genome assembly GCA_929108735.1 of Andrena dorsata. Lineage (NCBI taxonomy): Eukaryota > Metazoa > Arthropoda > Insecta > Hymenoptera > Andrenidae > Andrena > Andrena dorsata. Next base: position 30,018,680 of record OV815489.1, read on the forward strand.
AAGCAGAACGAAATTTGCTTTCAATTATTTTTTTAAACCCAAATGTGTGTAAATGTATACACGTGCAGGCTCCGCTGGGTTTACGAATATGGAAGAGTCTCGCAGGCAGCCAATTTGAATAAACAAATAGGAAAGTACTGAGCACGGGGAAAAAGCTTGCAGCTACAAAGATTCCATTGTCGGAGGATCTATTTTAATGCCGTTAAACGTTACTGGATGAAAAGCGACTGTAACCCAGTCGGTTCACATGATCTCGTTTATCGGTGAAATATTTACGGACGATGTATCGTGAAACATCGACGATCAGCCAAGGATATTCGCATTAGTACTTGTCAAGAGCACGGTACCGTGGTAAAACCAAAAAGGATCGAGAAACATTTCTTCGCCTATGTCGAGCAGATGGTCCGTATTTTCTTTTAGTTTCTCCACCGAACTTCCGAAGAGTTCTAGTTTCCTCGTGCGCGCTTTTCTTTACGAGCTCGCGCGGAAAATGGGACGAACAAAAATGTTACGCGAGAGAAAAGGAATGCTTTTACGGACCTGGGCTAATTAATTTTACTACATGCTGCGCGTTAGCATTTGTTTTAGTACCTTCAAGTATACGTACCTTGAAATAAATCGTACAACATTAGAAGATTCAATTAACCCTGCATTTTATATTATAAACCGTTGCATTTTAATATTTTTAAATTTTCCACGTTTCAATGAACTCGCTTCACTGTCCTCTTTCAATTCAACAGTTGGATGTAATTCAAGAAATTTGTACATTTTTGTTTTGGAGACATCGGTGTCTGGGCATGCACAGACCGTTTCCCCTTACTGTGTTACTCATCACAGTGGAAGGATTTTCTTTGTGAAATAGTAGAATATAAAGGACCTTTTCGTTTCATGTAAAAGAGAACATTCTAACCCTTTTTCAGGGGGAAGAGTCACATAATTCGAAATCAGAATAATTTTGATCATCAGAAGACTGACGATTCTGAATTTTCTATCACGAGGAATCATTCTCGACCCGAAAATTCTGATTTTAATGAAACTTTGTGCGAATCTGGAGCATATTGAAGTATGCAAGGAGCAATTTTGTTTTCTACGCAAATTCACTCTGGAGGGATGAAATCAACCCTTAAAGTTATCGCGACTTTTCGTTTTTTAATATAACTAGGTATTTTTATATTTAAAGCTTTATTCAATCTCGAACAGTTGCAAAGTTATTTACGGTAGATAATTAGTTTCTATATTTTTCAAATCTTCGTAAACACAATCACCAAAATAATGCACGCGAATCACGATTAATTTCTTACACAAGAAAAGAAAGAATTATTATTTCTGACTTATTCCCTCTTCGTCTCTTAGACGCGAGAGAAACGGGTGAAAGTATCGACTGGAACGACACCAAGGGGCAAAGCGTAATTTCGCAAGGCAGACAGTGTATTAGCCTAGGAATCCACGGGAATTCCGTTTCCGCTTGCCAGTTGTGGGCAAACAGTTCGGAACGCGCGACGCTTAAGTGTTTACGAAGAATTCGAGGGGAGAGGAAATCGCCTGAGCGCGGAAGAATCAGTTTTCCCCGGCGGCCCGTTTGCCTTTATTCGTTCCCTGGTGAGGAACAACAGCGTTTCTCTATTTTCCGTCGACGGTGTTCAAGTTCTCTCGCGCGCTCCACGTTCCGCTCGACGCACGTGCCCGCGTGCCGGCGAATGGAAATGAGCGACGGATAGATGATTGGGAGTTTACGGAATCGAACGACAAACCACGTCGCTTAAATGATCGAAGTAACGAGCGAAGGCTTCAACAAAACTCCGTGGCTCTAATTTCGATTTCAAAGACTCGCGGACGTTGAGGTTTGTGGCATGAAAGTGTAACGCAAGTGTGGACGCAACTTTCTTGCTACTTTTGAAATTCAATAGTACGTGACCTTAGTTAATTCTTTGACCAGGGAGCTTTGGGCCCTTTGTTTAGGAGCAGGAACACTGAGAGTTTAAATTGGAATGTGGGTATCTAGAAGTTTCTTCCCGTTTCTCGCGGGCGACTCATCTGTTTTAAAGATTAGTGTTAATTTTGTTTAGATGGTCTTAATTCCGAAAGCTTCAGTCTTAATCAAATATTCGATAACGAGGTAAATATTGAAGCTATTGGTTACCCGAAATTGGAGACCTGCAGTGGAAAGAACTTACCGAGGCAAGTAGTACGAGTCGAGCATTTCTCAGACAATGCTGCCTGTCCCAGTAGTACAACTATAAAATCGAATCCACGAGTACATAATGAACATAATTATCCTCAGACTCCTTCGCGACGTCTCAGAAGCCATACCCTTTTTGCACTTGAGCAGCATCGCAGTCTCTATGACCACAATAACTGCTTCAACCTTCTGTGTCTAATCGCTAACCGTTTCTGCGACTCTCTCGACTTCTTTAATCATTCTTTATATTAATTTAAACGTACAGTTAACCTAGTGATATGCAGAATGTAATACTCTGCTTGCTCATGACTTCGCATTACTTTCTTTACTTTACTTTCTGTTATCGTTTTTTCCGTATTTTTAATCTACCCTCCGTTATAGCTATGTAATAAAGGGTTTTGATCCGCTGATGTCAAATAAAATAATAATAAGAATAATCGATTATTCGCGTATACATGAGAGAAGGCAGGAGTGGGCGGGAGGAGATAAATATGTGTATGTGTGTGGCGCATGAAAGAGTGGGGAAAAAAATAGTGGCCTAATTAGCGAGAAATCGAAAACCCGAGTTAGTTGCCTACGATCCATGAAACGCGTTATATATTAAACATTTTATTTTGTTGATTATAAGCAAAGGAGCACATTCAAATAACTTTTTGCCCATCTCTGCATAGAAAGACATCAACCAAGTTCCTCATCTCATAGAAAGCACAATAATTCCTCCGCACTCTCACTAGAAATATCAATCACATCCCCAATTCGAAGCCACCTCTCCATCACAGACGGTCCTATCTCTCCCGTAAAAAGTGTTCCAGCACGATCTCGACCATCCACTAGTGACTAGATTAACGATTTTTAAGAGGCACGCCAGCTTAGCAGCGTGGAAGAGTTGATTTAAAGTTAACGCTGACTGGCAGCGCGGACGGAGAGCAGAAGAGGGAAGGAGAGGGTGGCGACAGGGTGGAGCAACTCCTCCGAAACTACATCAGCTTCCTGTTCCGGTATCTTACGGCGCAATCAAATTACCCACTCACTTTCCAAGACATTATCGAGCTTCCTTTCGCCAGCGCGAGTGCCACGGCGGGGAAACTGCTGGTTACGCCTCCTGCGTCGGGCCTCGAGTCAACGACGGCCGAGGCATCTCGTGTTTCCACGGACAGTCTAATTGCTTTTGTCCGCGTTAAGGAGTTTCCCCGAGCCGCTGCACTCGAACACCCTGAAAGGCACACACTAGGAGGTGTCCACCGGGGAAACACAACGGGGGACATGGAGGTTTCGGGCCTAACAGTCGCTGTTACTCTCCTGGGAGACTCCTCGACAGCGGAGCACGTCGGGCCTCTCGCTCGAACAGACTTCTTTTTATCGAATTTTGCCTCAATGTGAACAGGATAACCTGGCCAAGCACATACTCCACAACAAACAAAGGAGTTTCTGGAATCTGACAAAATACATACTTTTGTACATTTAAGAGCTCCACTGGTCTTACGCGAACTTCTCTGCAGCAGATTTTTATTCTAGACTCGCATTCTTTTAGGGCTATTTTTATCACCAATTTGATTTAATGCTTGTACATTTACACACTTAATAACTACATGTATATAAGTACATATACAATGTTCATCTTCTGCACTGAAAATATTCCTTGCATCACTCGAATAAACGCGTTACCATTTGTACCTTACTTACTTTGTATTAGTACTAGGAAATTATTATTGCAAAATTTATTTACTGGAGAAATTTGTAGCTCACTATCGTGGCCAAAAGAACTTGGATACAGAATAGTGCGTGCTACCTAAATTTGAGAGTGATGCAATAAATATTTGCAGTACTGTATTTATTGGCTACGTAGAAACTGAACTATTTGCACCGCTATTGCTCGAAGGGACTTGTGAGCCAGCCCGCTGACAGTTTGCTAGGAGCGTACACTGTTTTCTAGTTACGTCCGATGCGTATTTGAATGTGCACCTTGGGAAATCTTGGTTGATATCGCTAATTGTGAGCGCAAGAAGAGCTGGGAAGAGGGGCCACGTGGCCGTGAAGGGGACACGTGGCGTGACTGCTCGATACAGTCGAGGGACTGAGTTTCTGAACCACTCTGCGAGAGCTAAACGGTAGGAATAGTGGCGTGTGATGTATTGGTTTAAAGCTGCGGACTGAATTTTAATGTACTAGAGTGTGGGGGAGGGGGGGGGGGGTGTGTGAGTGGTTGAGTGCTTGGAATGATTTCTTTTTGATGCGGTGGTAAAATTTTTGTTTCCTTGAAAATAATTTGTTTTTATAAGGTTAATGGTATTTGATACCTTGATTGCGAAATGATAATTGAGATTATGAAAAATTTAGCACGCCTGCTATTTTTTTTGTAGTACATAAATTTTCCTATTTAATTTTGTGACACTTTCTAAGACGCGTTAATTGTGGCTTGTCTTTTAACCTTTCACTTCTTTTATTCTTTCGATGGCCTATGTATTCTAGATTTTGAAGCCATAGTTTAAACTTCAACTAAAACCCAAAATCTAAGCTTCATTTCCCTGCTACTTGAAACGGAATCCTCAGATTGCAACATCTAAAAATACCTTTCCATGCCTTCCCAAAAGAAATTAGCAACTTCACCTTGCATAATCTTGAAAACCCTGTATATCGCATGCATAAAAACGCCATGGTTTCCCATTTGAATAAGTAACAAACCCTTAGGTCTTCCTCACAGGGGACACTTCCGTGGCACACGACTTCTTACATATTCACAGAGGCAACGCAGTTTCAGGAAACACGAGGGAAAAACGAAATGTGCAGACAATATAAAAAGAATTCCAGTAGTCAGTCATAATCTTCATAAACAATAAGTGGTTTCGGCGCACTGACCGAACCAGTGCGCCGAAACCACTTATTGTTTATTCTAAAAATACGGTCGATATCATAACTACTTTATCACAATCTTCATGTAACGAATCTGCATTTTAATTGCAGGCTCATAAAAAAAATCAGCGTTCTGTTTGCTAAAAGAACATTTGTGGCTGACGATCAATAGTGTACTTTTGGAGCAGCCGTTGCTTTCATTTTTGGCGGAGTGAAGTCCTGGCGGTTCGATTCGTTAAGCTGCGAAAGATCGCAGTTACGCAAAGTGGGGCGAATTCGACGACAAGGGCGGACTGCGCGGGTCGCGCAAAGGGTAGAATACCTTTGGGTAGTTACGTATGCAGGGAAACCGCAGCCACGGCCGGCCACCTGCTCCAATTACGCTTGTTAAGGGTATGTCACCCCCTACGAGCGGCTAGCAGCCCTCACTTTCATCTCGGTCATCACCCTACGAAAATGAACACGCGTCACCTGCACACTTCGCTAACGAAAAACAGCGCCGCGACAGCGCCGCTCGTGATGAAAAACACGGGGCCCAACCCTCTCAGGTATGCTTATACAAAATGGAAAGGGAAACGAGTGTCAGAGGAATGTGAAACTAAAGAGTGTTGAAGGAAATTCTATTAGATTGGCGAAATTCGATTTTGGTCGAATTTAATCATAATTGAAAAGTCCTTGCGGAAAACATTCTAAGTGCCAAAAATCGAATTCTATTTTATAGTATTACCAGTGGTACGTAGAACATATTCCGATAAAAAGATTTTGTAATTTTAGCACTTACAGTGTTTTCTATAAGGACTCCTCAATTATGCTGTTAAGATAATTATGACTGTCACTACCTATGTAAAAATGATTGGATGCACGATTATGGTTCAGAGAAATTGTAATATTACGTAATTTTGATACTGAATACTACCTATCATGTTGGTATCACTGATCTATAATAAGGAATCCTTTCCTTCTTCCAGTTTTTGATTTTTCAACACATTTTCTGTTTCCCCCTTATTTTCTCGCTCATGGAATTTTCGTCAAACATGGTTCTCCAATCAGACCATAAATTAATCTCCTATTTAATTATAATATGTTCGATATTATTCACATTCCAAACTTCCTTTCAATTGCGCAAGTTAGTCAAACCTGAACTGCCAACAGAACCCCCTCCAGCAAAGCCTAGCTTCGATCCGTGGGACCGCGTCGGAAATAATTTTAAAAGAATACTGAAACGCTGCTGGCGGACAAAAGGAAAACGTGTCGCGGTTTCGAGTTCGGAAGCGTTCGACGATGCCGTCGATTCTTCGATAATAGCTTCCTGAAAGTGTGTAACCACTTTGGCGCGGGCATCAAGTGGTCGCAGTCCCTCCTCCCGTAAAAGTTTCGGAAAGTTCCTGCGCGACAACTCGAGTCGATTGACGTTCTTCGATCGCAAACTTCTTCGAGGATCGTGCAGGGAACGAGACGGAACTTCCACGACACTTGTTTCAGTGTTCTTCCGCTTTGGCTTATAGTTAAGGCCACGTTGGTCGCATACGAACGATCACCGTGTTCCACGTAGTCTTAACCGCCGGAAGGCCGTGTCTGAATCTATTTTGCCCTATGATTTCAATGTTTTTCAAACTTCAGAGGCCCGAAAAACATGGGTATCTGTAAGAATTTATGGAGAATGAACTACTAGTGGGATTGTTCTGAAATTTTACACACATATTCGTTGGCTTTTAGACAGTGTACATCAATTGTTTGATGTTTATACAAAGAACAGTTTTTTAAGAAAAACATATTAAATTGATGGTGATAAAACACTTGTCCCGCTTCAGTGGAGAACTGCGATTTGCGAGTTATAATTATGAGCTGGATCAAAATTGGCACAAAATTTTGTTAAGTATGAGTCTAGTTGTAGTTTGAACTGAAATAAACATAAAATATTGAAAATTCACAAAATGACGGCATTCTGAAGGTAAAATCATAAAAATTATTACTTCTTTTAGAATTAACAGAAGAACTAATACAGATATTCATATAAGTCTAGTTCATGCAACAGAGAGATATGTTTTTTACAATCTCTGAAAATTTCAAATCGTTAGCTTTATTATAATATGTCAAATTTGGAAATTTTGTTGGCAAATAGGTAGCAACTGTAATGACACATGAAACAACTTAAATACCGACAGCACTAATAAATACTCCCCGCTTCATATATGACGAATAAGTCGATGAATTTATAAAGAACCCCAAAGTGGACCACCGTGGAGTAAGTTCCAGTTATACCCAGATGTGAAGATAAATAGCTCTATAATTTATTCGGAGTGTGTATATATAAATGAATCAACAAATTAAGACAAGATTTTGGATCAGCGTTTGATCAAATGTGGAAGGAGACTTGGAACTGAAGCGACTCTTGGTTCTATAAATAGATGAAGTAGGGGAAGTCTATAAAATAGTCTATATCTAAATAAGTCTATAAAAGTCTATAAATAGGCAAACTGCTATAAAATCAAGTGTTTCTTCAAATTTCAAAGCTGGATGTTGTAGTATGAAGATTTACCTTTCTTTTAGTCACAATAGTGGAATCGAATATTTGCAAATTAGATGATTTTCAGACTATTACAAAAAATGTGCATTTTCGTGAATCTGAAAAATCTCGGGGAATCGTGAGCCACTTTATAAATTGAATAAAAATGACAATGCTTGTTAGAAAACACACACACAAGCATTTTTGTACCCCTTTTTTGACTTTTTAGAGTCAGTGGGTCATGAAACGTTGAGAATTGTAAAAAAAACCGGGGGGTCATTTTTGACACGATCTACATACTTTCCCTCTGTTATGTACATAACAGTCGGGAAAGTAAAATTTATATTGTGCTCAAATATTACATAAACAATCATAAAGAAACATCAAACACGTGAGGTTAGCTCTTTAAATGTCAAGAATCGAGTGGCTCACAATTCCCCGAACTATTAGTTTTACAACATGGCCACAAATAAATAACACAATGCTAACTTAATGCCAAATTCCTATATTATTTCGAAAGCTTGAAGTCACACGAGTATTATAAAAATAGTTACCTGCGTGGATTCACAGAAAAGAGTCACAATAATAGACCACACACGAAGTGAAAATAATACATCGAGATCAGCCAATTTTTATCTGTTAACAGAGCAAAGTAACGATGCGGGTGCGTACGTTCACTGATCGTGGAAATATTAGCTTATCATAAGACAAGTAAATAACAGTTGTTGGCAGCTGTCATTATTCACTAGGGAAAAAAATTTGGCGCTGGCTCACGATTCCCCGTGGCTCACAATACCCCGACTTCCCCTACAGTATCGTTAAATATTGATGGCAAGATGGATTCAATTATGCAATAGAAGATGGGAAAATCTAGGGGAACATGGATTATCAAAGAAGAATTTTTAAGCAAATGGCATTAAGAATGAATTGCTTGAATTTCTTTAAGGGTAGTCGAGATTCTGCATATTGCAATGGACGATCTAAAATTGGTCAAATTCAAAATCTGAAATAGATAGTCCAATTATCTTCATTGCAAATGAAAAGCTTTCAAACCAGACGAAGTAAATGAAAAGAAAATATTTTTAAAAAACTACCCTTACGTATAATCTGATAGCGACATAACCCCTCATAATAAATAGAAATGAATTAAGCTCCTCAAATACAGGTATACTTATAAAATGTATAGAATAAATAAAAGTTGCCGTATCATAGTTTCAACGATATTCATCTTTACTTCGTAGGTAATATTGAAAGAAATCTCCGAAGTATCTAAGGGAAACTGTGCAGCATGGAGCAGATGGTAAACGCGTGTATTGCAAACATGTATACGTAAGCTTACAAATGGTACAAAATGGAAAACGCGACTCTCACTTACACAACGGGATAGAGAAAGAGAGTAAAATCTTTCCTCCTCAAAACCTACTTACCTCTATCGCTTTATGGTTATTTTCATTCTGTTTGCTGGGCAATTTTCCGCTGTTTGTTCAATTTAATTAAAAATTCTCTGCGCACTACTATCCGGGAGATTTCATAGCTTTATCCTGTCCCTTTATGGGTCTCTTCGGTAAAGGTACAATCTGCTCGATGGTCTGCTCTACATGCAGATGTATTCTCGACGCAAACACGTATTCTTTGTTCATCAAAGAAGCAAATATGTATGGACTAATTTTTTAGACGGACCAACTAAGGTAAGCACAACGGAATTTTTTAATTAAATGGCTCAATTGTTAGTAAAATAAAATCGACTGGACTACTCCAAAAGAATATTCAATTTTGAATAAATTAAGGTTAATTGAAAGAAGAAAGTAGGAATTGTATACAGAATAATCTACAACATAATTCGAAGAATTTAGGTCTGTTACTCAATATCATGACCCAGAAAAGTAGACAAAAATATTCATTTACCATTCACAGATCCTTTAAGCAACTCCATAAATAATTTTCAATTTTCTATGGTAGCAATTACTGAACCTTCTTTTACTCCATCTATTCTATTCGAGAAATAGAAACACAAAAAATAAGAACACATTCTGCCGAATAAATATAACTAATATAAGGTAAACAGACCCTTAAATTCTTCTACACCCTCTCTTCAAAACCCCCAAGTTATTCACCTTCACGTATCGTCGAAACACGTAGTATGTTCACTTGTGTGTTCTTCCTAACGATATTTCGCTGGAGAAATAATTGGACGGATAATGGAGTTAATCCATGGCAGGAAGAATGGGCGGCAGGTTTCCAGGATAGAACCATCGGTCATCCTCGAAGGCCTTCGTGTCAGTAAGGAAAATGCGCTTTATACTACTTAAGCTCGCCCCTAAATCCCGATTAGCAGCGGCTCAATCCTTTACGCAGCCGATCCGCGAAAATACACAGCGAACGGATGAGAACTGTAATTCCAGCTCTTTATTGACTTTTAATAACCCCGGTCGACTGTTTTTCCAGAGATAACCCCGGGGGCAACGTGTCCGCTGATTTGTCCCCGCCAGCAGGGCGAACCTCGAGAAAATATTGTTTCACGATCTTCCACGGGCTAACCACTGTCGCGGATGGGGCTTCCGGATTCAAAATTAAGGGACGTACCATCCGTGAAATTAAAGATTGTTGAATCCCCCGATACAACCATTACACAAGTCGCAGTTGGAAAGGATCGCGAAGGTCGGAGCACGAATTTGCCCTTACTTACCTCAGTTAATTAATTCTACTGAAAAGACAGTAAATGAGTTTTAATGTGTATTGGGTACAAGGGCATGTCGTGCAGAAGAGAATTGTAGAAGAAATGAATACTGCGTATGCAATAATAAATAACGTTCATCTGTCGCACTATTTTCTTTAACACGGAAGCTTCACAAATTTCTTTAGTCTGGACCTTAAGAAAATTGCTTATCACTATCTTGGTCCACTTCAGAAGATGTAATCTGTTCCTTTGAAATTGGAAGCAACTGTCGAACGATTCAATTAACCGGGCAATAATTTTCCCATCTGCTGAGGTCTGATACCTGGCAAACGCGTTCGGGGCTGCGCGGAGACCATCCACGAGCGCACGGTAGCCTCCGTGGGAACAACTACGGAGCTAATTTGTTGCACCCAGGGCAAAATGCACCCTCGCCGGGTGTAAAGCACTTTGCTGGTTATGATTCAATCAAGTGTAAACCCAGGAGCAGCTGGATTAGGCCGCGTGGCGCATGTAAATTGCACGATACGCAGTGACTTTCTCGGGGTACGTGTACCGTCCTCGGCTTAATCCACCCTGCGCCACCGTTCATCTTCCTGCAGCACGTCTCCTAAATTGATGCCAGTAATTCACACGTAATACACCTTACACGGCCAGAGCGTGCTAACGAAAACACTCGACGCGAACAAGACCGTAACACCGATGGAAGGGCTCTCGCCTGGCGACAGGATCGGGTTTAATACGCAACCTTCTGTGCCGATCCGATCCTCACATTTTATTTCACTGCAAGCGAGTGGGAAATATTTGAATATAGAGGTTTCGTATTAGGTACTTTCGAAAACTGAGAGACCCGGTGAGAAAACATAAATATTAATTTCATTGTGCCATTAATTCGTTCCTGTAATATAGTGTAATTCCACCGCCTCTTATAATAGCATATTCAATTTTTTCACGCTGAGAAAAAACCAATGCGTAATGGAAAAGGGGCACATGTTAGTCGGCTCCTTAGGGACACATGAATTATCAAATTAATTTTCTAGCTAAAATTTGATAATACTTGCCATTTACCATCGAATTCAAGTATCGCTTAAAATAAATACAACTTCGTAGCGCAGTTCCCATGAAAACAATTTTTCCTCCAACTTGGTTTTCTCTAAAATCATAAAACCGTGGCAGGTGTATCATTTCCTGTTTTCCTCAATAATTCTGTACAAGAAGAGTTTACAGAAATGGTTACATGAATTCTCAATCGACCTATTATTCTGCTCTCTATGAGATAGCGATTTCAGAATTTATAAGTATGTCTGTTATACACGGACTTTAGAAAAGAGGCTCCTCTCTTCGAAACCACAGTTTAGATGACGTAAACAGCTTCCAGAATATATCTCATTGAGTATGTAAGTAAGGAAATACGTAACAGCAGAAATAAGCTAATTAAAAACCAGATATCTGTTAAACTCAGCCAAAGTGGATCTTCCACAAATATATCCAGGGCACGTAAAAATTGATCGAGACATTATTATTGGAGCAGGAAGTATCCTAGACCAGCGTTCGTTCGGACTAAAATTGGAAGAAAGCTTGGCCCAGGACTGAGTCTGGGTTCAAAGAATACCTAAAGTAAAAGTTCATCAGACATTCGACAGTAACATGAATCTAATTCATACGAAATTTAAATAAGAAGACATAGAATATTAAGATGGTCCGAAACAGAAATTACGAAAGAAATGCAACACAATACAAGCATAGATAAGCAAAATGTCACATTGACAATAATTTTTTACACATCCCTCTGTAAAAAGATACTATAACTATAAAATGACAAGAAACTGAGACATTTTCTTTCCAGAAGCTTGCCCTGTAACCTCGAACAAAACCATCTACCTGGAGAATCATTTATTACCATTACCATCATCGTCACGCGAATGTCCCACTTTTACAAAATTTAATCAAAGGGACAAAGCACGAGCTAATACTCAACGCAATTTACTTCCCGGCATCTTGCTCGAATCTGTCCCCCGTGCATTTTTTTTTGCGCAGCAAACCCACCCCTCCCTTCGCCAGCGACGGCACCCCGGGGCTGGACCAAGCGTGCACGTAGCCCGGGACAAGAATGACACTCACGTGCCGCGGTAAGAGTGCTGGATGAATTCCATCGCGGGCTGCACGCTTCTTTGGCACAAAGCAGCGTTAGTTCATCTAACCTGACGTCTCGAGTTCTCGAGTGGATACTAGCAACTTACCCGACAACTTCCGTCGACGTGATACCCGCCTCCCGTTCCCACTTGAAGCGGTTCGCGGGATCGCGAGGATCCCGAGCGGAACGGCTTGTCTTAGCAGGCGAAACCAATTATGTGCCAAGCCACCGTGCCCCGTTTTCACGTCACCGTCCAAAGTCAGCAACAGGAGATTTTCCGCGTGGCGCCTAAAATGGACACCCGGCTGCCAGGCAGCGCGACAAGCGTCTTGGAAGATTGCGGCTCGCGTGGCGGAAACGATCTGGGGAAATTGTGCCCCTTCTAACGGGGGATCTGCGCTATTGGTGCTTCACTTCGAAGAGCCTTTTACCTTTTGAATTTACTAGAGAAATTGTGGATGGGATATTGCGGCACTTGTGCCTAGCACTGTAATGGGGAGATAGTTTCAGGAAGTAGGTATTGGATGGGCGAAAGAAACGGTAAAGGGGGAATGTTTTATGCCGGGATTAATAATAATCTAAATTTATGGAAGTCTTAGTAGCCCTCTGCTGTCTGACTGCCTTGGGTAATAAATTGGTAATATGGTTTGTGTGCGAGGTACACTGGTGTGCAGCGAAGTGTTTGGAAATTTAATGCAATTTTTGCAAATTCTCTTTATGTGTGGATGAACCAGTTGGAACATGCAAATTTCTTATGATAAAAGAAACTGAAGGGTCCTTTGCCGTTTTGAAATCTTGGGTAAGTACTGTTTTTCGGGAAAAGGAGAATGGTTAACTGCAAATGATTATCAAGCATGCAGTGCAAACGAATCAAAAGCCCCTCATTTTGCACCTAATTTTTTTCCAATACTTCGGGTCCTTTCCGGTGACTGTAATGGAGCAATAAGAAATCGAGATGAAAAAGCATCGAACATTCCCTTTCACCGAGAAAGTTCTGAGATACGTCCAATTTCTGAAGCTCGAATCTGCATGACGCCTCGCTCAAACGCCCACCAAAAGTTGGCGTGACACTTTGCCGTCCACTTGGGCGAAAATTCCGCATATTTTTGCATGAAATCGTTACCGTTGCTATTTTATTATACGAAAAGCGGTCGTCCAGAGCGAGATTCGCCGTTCCGCCAGCAAATCGCTCAATACCTTTCCCTTCTCAATTTCCTCATTTTCTGCCCTTGTAATCTCCAAAATCATCCAGCAAACCCATCGATAGAGATAAACACCGTTCACAAAAAAGATCGATCCCAAAGACTCTTGATTCCTCTTTTATTTTCGAGGTTCCAAGCAAACTCAAATCCTCGAATATACATGCGTACATATCTGCCCTTCGAACGGCCATCTTTCTAAAGGGAAGCTCCCAGTCGCGTTACACTTTCAAATCGCATCGATCCAGCGAGATATTCGCGCCGTCGTATGAACACTTTTCCAGAGCACGTACCGCGGGAGCTCTCGCGGCGTTGTTGGCTCGTATCTATCGAGGAGTCGTTAACAGCGGATTTCGAGGCTCGTATCTAAGGGATCCTGATAATAAAGTCGTGGCCCACGCGACGCGGCGCGCTTTAACGGCGTTTATCCTACTCGAGATCGTTAGTTACGAGTGCTCGGGCGCTCGCATTCGTAATCGACGCGGCTCCGGGCTGCAGGGCTCGTCCCCTGCCTGCAGATACTTGCCGGTATCCCTGCGGCAGGATTCTCTCCGGCAGAGCCGTCGTTACAGATCCCAATCGGCTGCAGCGTCCCCTCGAACGCTGCAACGACGGCTTAATCTGCTGATTCCATCTGCTCTGCTATTCATCCACGTAGATCCCAGGCCGTCGCGATTCCGCCCAGGGACTTCTTTCCCTGCGATGGAGCGGTTACAGTCGAGTGACATCGTTCATTTTGAAACGAGTCCCTTTCTTTCGAGTCGCCGCGCGGAGCACGCGACAATGACGCGGTCCATGGGGCTGCCTGTTTGCCGCGATTACCTCTGAGATATAACCTTGGTAATTGCTGCTGCCGGGAGGAGGGAATGAAGTACGCGCGTTTCGCGGGAAGTGGTTTCGAATTCTTCTCGCGGGAATGTGGTCGCCGACTGCAGAGTTGGCGTCGCGGGTGGGTTCTCTTTGAAGAAGATTTGTACGGGGAGTGTAGTTGTTTCGCGTGAAATGTGGGTGAAGGCTTATAGAACTGCGGGTGCTGAATTAATTTCGTGGAAGGTATGTGTTGGGTTGTTTAAATGTAACGAGATGTGGCGGGATATTGGCAGGGGAATATTTGATTATTTTACACTGGGGAGAATGATTTTGAATAGAATGGCTACTTTATGAAATACAGATGATATGATATTGGGAGGGGAGTATTTGGTAATTTGAAACTGGGGAGAATGAATTTGATACAATGGCTTCTTTGTAAAATAAAGATGGCCAAGGCTGTTACAAAACCTTTCGTGACCACAGATAAGAAGAATATATTCTAAGTTACCTATTCTGAGGAATAGTAAAAGTACCATAAACTTGGGAGTGTAGAGTAAAAATGAAAACCAAGCTGGGACAAAAGGACGACAGAAATTCCTATGCAAATGAAGGAGGGGGAAAGGGGGAATTTCAGCTGCCTGGGGACGCAAGAAGAAAATTCCAGAGGGAACGAAACATAAACGATTAGGAAATAAAAGGGAACTTATTTCCTTATGGTATTTTATAAAGTATTGCAAAATGTTCTTTTAAAAAAACAACGGGGACATAAGCTAACTCATCCTATCCACAAATAGGTCAACATTCGAGATTCACTTAACAGGTAACTCAATCAAGGAACTAAAAATACCAAAATCTTTAATATAATTCACACCTCACACGAACATTCTCCCCTCCCCGTAAAATCAGCAATACACCCCTACCACATTTCATCTTCACAAAATCCTCGAAATTCTTCGAACACTTCTTCACGAAACACAGCACACGTATCCCAGAATTTGGTCCCAAGAAATAATTTCTCCAGAAAACAGCAGCGTGTGACATAAAATATCGCGTGGGGCTTAAATCAGCTCCGAATCCACAAAACACGTGTCCCGATAAAAGAACCACGTAAATGGAGCAACGACGACGAACAACCTGGCGAGAGCTCAAAATATCTGGAATAGGAAAACGCAAGAATAACATGCGGGCGATTATATACGTTGCTCGCGGTAATTCGAGGGTAGAACGTCGAGACGAGCATATTAAGGGCACCAGTAATAGTGACGTTCGATAAATTAATGTCACGGCCGCAGGATAATGCGATTAACTCTGAAAGCACTCGTCATTAAATTTTTTTTTCGATTGCCGACTCGTTGTTCGTCACGGGCCACGGGCGAATCACGAAGATTTATTCCCATCTATCCGCTGAATAATCGACATCCGTGCGGCGGATCGATTCTTCGCACGCCCTAAAATCTGTCTGGCTCACGACGTAGCCGACGAACGCGAGAGAGCGTTGCGACGCCATTGTTCCCGTTTCTCCACGGTGACGGCCGTGTCGACGTGCTCTGCACAATTTTGGATTTGAAATTACACGCGGAACGGTTAGTCGGATCTGATCCTAGCAGACGATTTTTCTACTCGGAAGTGGATTTGGGGAAGCAAACTTCCCTCCAAGGAGGACACAATAGGTACCTACTGGAAATATTTATCGGACCACTCTCAAATTTACGTAGAGCGCTCAAGTTTTATAATAATGTGACTGATGAAATGATTCGTATAGAAACTTTTTGAGGGCAAGACAGGTTTGCAATAAATAAATTTTGCAATAAATTTTTCTTAGTACTAATAATAAGAGAGGCATAAGTGATAATGTGTTTATTCGAGTGATGCAATAAATAATTCCAGTACTATACCTATTAATTATACCATTTCCAACTCATTTGTACTTCTTTTTGTTGCAATGAGTAAGGAAAATGAAAATTAGATTGTTAGAAGACTGGATTGCGCTATTTAAATTTTTAAAGGTTTTCTTTTCTACTTGTTGGAAACGTATTTTTGTGATTTTAAATAATAAAAAAAAATATATTTTTGTGATGTTAAATGGTTGATAATGTTGAATTTAATTTGGCAATTATTACAGTTAAGGTAAGGATAGACTTAGTTTGAAAAATTTAACGTTTTGGTTGTCATGATAATTGAAAGGGATAATGAATTTGTTTCTTTTATTCGTGCCACTGTATAAAAAAGTAAATCAGGAATTCTATCCTGATGTGTATGTAAGGGTACACTCATTAAATGACAGGAAAAAGGGGGGATCAGCTGAAACGAAAAGAATATCGATGTAATTTTCTCCGAAAACTGGAAATCGCTGCTACTCGTTCCTCGAAATGAACGATTCGAATTGCTAGGCTATCTTTGCATACACGTTTTCACGGCCGCAAGCCGACTAAACTTCGTGGAACTCCTTACTCGAAAATGAGTCTGCGAGAGTGGACAGAGCCGAGCCGATTCGCTTGGAACAGGTGCAAGAAAAAGGCTGTGGGAAATGGAAACGGAGTAAAACGGCAGAAAGTTCTTACCATTTCGAATAAGTCTAATTTAAATTGCAAAAGCAGAGGGAAGATCAGATAAGACGATGTTGCAATCACTCATAGAAACATTAGAAATCTAAATATTGAAACAACAGATGTGATTCGACAATAATTTACAAATGCAGAATATTTGGAGTTGATTGTATTTCTTGAGAATTCGAAGATGATCAGGAATTTTATAGCAACTTACGACGGTTAATAATTGCATTTCAAATAACTAAACAGAGTTTGATTTGTTTATCTAAGTACAACAATAGATGGCTTCTCCACTTTTCTTTGAAATTTATTATTCAACAACGCCAAATTTTGTATTACTTTAACAAATGATTCCTTATCATTGCTTGATAATCCTCTACCTCGATTTTTAATGCTTGAAAAATCAAATTTGCACGATTAAAGTCTGCCCAAATATTTAATTTAATTTTTTTTCTTTTTCAATACTGTCACGAGGGATTTTCGAATTAATTTGTGGACACTTGTACAAGTTCGTATTTAAGCAAGAAAAAGTAGAAAAGCTTGAATGCAAAATAATCTCTTCAGTTTACCCAGAATATTTGTAGAGGAGGGCGAAATGTTTTGACAGAACAGAATAACAAGAAAGCTAGGAAAACTTCGGTTTCAGACAATGCACGAAGTCAAGTCAAAGATGGAACTGTGGACTTCAACATGATGTTTCTTGTGATGAAGATGGCTTACCATTCTTTCTGTGCTTTGCATTCCATCTTGGATCTGACATTCCATTTCCAAAAGAACGGAAACGAATTCTTCGAAAAAGAACTGTTTCAAAATCGGAGTTGCTAAAATAACCTATTCCCCCCTCCTGGCTCCTTTAGTAAACCGACGAATTATTAGTCATAATTCAATAATTCCTGACACAATTAATTAAACATAAAAAGTGTAAAAATATACTTCCTCTCAGAACCTCGCATTTTATAACAGAATTATAAATTAATTTTAAAATCTATTTGAAGAAAAAAGAGACGCAAGTGTTTAATAGCATCGTCAAGCTCCAACTGCAAGACTTTTTAGTTTTCCTTTCGAAGCTTCCGGTCTCTCAAGTTTCGAAATTTTCCACAATTAACGTTAATCGCCTGAGAGTAAAATTGCCTTAATCAAATTAACTTAACTGAGCCCGCCTTAATCGAATTAGCAAAAGACCGAAACTGTATGCAATACTGTTTTAGTAGCAGATCTAGGTTCCTATTAATTTCCTAATCACACTTCTCCTATTATCTGAATAAACCAATTTCATACTGCATTACAACTTTATATTCAACGAGATTATTAACGAACTCCATAACACACAAAAAAACGAAATCGATAAGTAAAATCCTTTGAATTTGAGTTTCAACCATTAATTGTGTCATCTAATAAAAGTCGGAAAGCTAGAGTCGCTAAACAGGGCACGATCGTTAATGGCAAAATTTCCTTTCACATCAGTGACCAAAAGCAGCGAGGAGACAACACCCGTTGCGTGCCCAACCCACGTACATTTCGCAATAATTTTCGAAAGGTAGATCAGGGAAGTTGGAGCGCTGGCAAAGCTATATTTTCCAAGTAACCATGCCAAAAAGCTTCTCCTGCACCGCGGATAACTCTCTTTGCCAGAGCTTGTAGCGGCGGGTAAAAGCCCGGCGATACGATCTCAGACACCATCGCGAGCTCGTAATTGAGAGAATAAGCAGACGCGGCCTTCTGATAATTGAAAATTTAATGTCGGGCGGTCGCGGTCGCCTCGCTTCGCGGGAAATAAAATCAAGAGGCAGCTTGGAACTTTTGGAACGAGTTCAACGATTTTCTCTTATTGCCTCTGACCCCCGCGCCCCGCATTCTCATTACCGAGCAAAGAAAATATTCCAGCAACGAAGGCCCTCGAAACTTTTTCGACTTCACTCGCGTCTCCAAATGCTATCCAATCGTCCAGACGCTTTCCCCGTCCTTTTTATCATTCAAGCTGACCACGTCGCTTGGTATTCACTGCGGGTAATCTTCGAGTGAACGTGCTTGTTGGCACCAGAGAAAGAAACGTGATATTTTCCCAGCTTTAAGTTCTTGGTATGGGTACTTAGCGTGTGATGAATTATTGCGGTGGAACGATCGATATCTGATTGACAGATGTTTACTACTTTGAACCACTTTGAATGAAATAAACTCGCAAAAAGAAGCAAACAGATTATATCCAACGTAGGAATATCTTCGTGAAGTATAGTCTTCATTGGTGCCCATTTTTTTTACCCATAAACGGAATCGCAGAATGATTGACATTTCGAGAAATTCAGGCTGTCACCAACTGGTCACTTCGAAACGAATGCGTCCCGTTGCGGACTATTTTTTGGACAGGATTCAAGATTCAGAGAAATAGGGGGAATGGTAGATATATGTGGATTATTAAGTAGGAAGTGTCACGAACAGTTATCAGGCAATACTTCACTCACACGGATTGTCACCTCTTCCAACCGCTCGGTATTGACGGAAATTTCCACTTTTATCGACAGGTTGATTTTTCGTGGCCCCGAGAAGCAGCAGAAATTTTTTTCCAACCACTCCGATGTACCGAGAGATTTTCCGCCAACTTTTTCGCTTCGGGGGGATAGTTTCATAATCGCCTTAGAGACGGTCTAACGACTACGGTAAACTTTATACTTCGCTGAGCTGTCCCACGTTGCGCCCGCTATTAATTGACCTAAGAATTATCCATAAAAACCGAAGTAAAACCTAACCGCTGCAAATTTATTCGCGCCTACTACGAGCGGCATCGCTTCTACGTAGACCACCTTTATGCCTTGCAGTTTTAACGCAAAGACGCGCAAAAATTCCTCCACGAAATTACGTTCGTAAATGGGTCGGGCATATCAGAAACTGATGGCATTTCTTTAAATATTCTTTTATGAGATATTAAAGATTTAAGCTTCCTTCGATCCTTGATGCCGTGCATCGTGAGCTTGCGACTTTCAAGAAATTATGCATACGAATATTCTTCGCGTTGTGTACAACTGAATTGCGAAAAAATAATAACAAACTCGGACACGAACGCTTACTAGAAATTTCCATAGTTTACATTCGTGGCGCACCACGGTGTTCTGCTTCTCTGCTTTATTATTCTGCATAATCTGAATAGCAGATCCTCTTCTGTAGTTATAATATTCGTAGACATATATAATCATTCGCATTTAGCGAAATTCGTGTAAGGAATTTATGGAAATGCGATAATAATTATTTATAATTCGTTTAACAAATTATTCAAACTATTATATATTCAAAACAGAATTCTTCAGAATTAATCAGAAACATTTAAGGAAAAGGAAGACTGCCAATGTGAACTCCTAAAATTAGTTTCTCCAGATTGCATTTCACAAGTCACGAAGCCTTTCCACACTAATCAATTTAGCATTCCCTGGCAATAACACCAAGAACAATCTCATCTTTAAAATCGTGAAATATACCATTCCAGACCGGAGTGGTTAAAATATTCGAAAGCACGTCCTCGAATTGGGCAACAGAGAGGTTCGCGAGGAGAACGTCGACAATGGATGAATATCGAAAACAGGGTCCATTAAAAGTGGCACAGAAATCTCGTGAGTCAACGATAAACTCGGCGGATGGATCTCGATCGTTCAGCCCGTTTAAAAAGCTTTCAATTCACGCCAGTGTTCCCGCTAAGATCCCGGGGCGGAAAAAGAGGGACGCGCTCGCGTGTGTGTAGGTACGCGCAAAAATGCGCAAAGCTTCAGCGGAGCTGAAATTTTCCGAAGAAATTCTCCACGGGCGGATCGCATTTTCCAGGCGGGCTAACTCCCCTGGCGAGCGAGTTCGCATTTCGCTGGATTTTATCACGAAGAAATTCGCCTTCGAGAGGAGCACGGAATCGTTGCACCCCCGGACTGTCTACCGATACCAGCCATACGCGGTGTTACGAGATATTTCGCAAGCCTGTGGCCCTTTTTTTCTTCCTTTAGCTTCGGTAGAATAGATCCGCCGGATCGTGCCTCCATAGCGCGGAATAAATCGAACTGAAATCTATCAGACTTCCATCAGAACTCCGCCAAATTTGATAGATATGAATAGTTTCATTGAATGCTCGAATTGATTAAGCACACTTTATTTCGCCTTCTACTGGTTTCGATAACTTTTGTGAATTTGGAAGAAGGTGCTCATTATTTAAAGAAAGTTTCTATAAGATTCGGAGTACGAGGAAAAGTTTTCTCACGCAGTATCGCGGCTTTTAATTTTTCTTTAATATACTTTCAATACAAGAAAACTTTAAATATAAGAATCATTCTGTTTTTTATGTTCTGTCACACTGCAAGAAAAATAAAGTTATACGAAAAACCGCGATACCTTTAAGGACTGATTTCACCCCTTCAGAGTGTTTCATTAAACTTGGAATTTTCGAGTTGGGAATGTTCCCTTGTTAGCTCCCCTTTGTAATCGTTAGAACATTTAGAAGAAACAAGATAAAAGAATAGCATATTATTATTCGAAGTAATGCTATCATATCGTGTGGGATAGTGGATGTGTTCCGCTGTACCCCCAGCTTGGGGTGGGAAAGAAAAATCGCGTAAGCCGTCTCGACGCGTAATGGGCCTTTCCGAGCACCCTCCGCTAAGGAATAAACAAACACTTGCCTCCGATCAAAGATACGTCTCTTTCAATTTCACCGAACGACCTGAACGACAGGCGAGGAGTAGGAGGAGAGCCGCGGCGCGGTTATTACTCTGTTTCACGGTCATTCATTGCGAATGCATAGAATTTTTCTTTACGACGCACGCGAGACCCGGGCACCAGCAATAAATTCAGTTTATGACGCGTACCTTGCAGCTTCTCCGGCAGTTTTTGTTAATTCGTTGGGGGCGAGGTACGCGAAGGGCGGACAATTGACGTTCCGCGATAAAAATTCAACGATCCTCGGGAAAAATATTACACAGCGGGGTTGGAAACACCGTTCCAGACTTCCGCGGCACAGCGACGGACGAATCTTCGTGAACGAAATGTAATAATGACATAACCGCGGCGGATAATTAGGAGGCGTTTCTATTCCCTGGGAGTTTTTACGTGTTGATCTTGAAAGTTGGAATGAAGTGTGTAGAGTCTTCTATTTATAAACTATTTTTATAGGTGAACCTTGCGATGGCGAGATTTGTGAGAATTATAAAGAGCGGGAGGGAGACACTGAAGGGATTGTAATTCCTTGATATTCCCACAGAATTACGATTTAATAAGAAAAATTGTTCGTTATAACATTCATACATAAAAAAGCTCTCTTCTGTTAAAGCACGCTCGTCTGTTCAACTGACGAACTTTAATCTAGGTTCAGAGGATTTGGAGATTCGTAATTTCAAGTTACATAGACAGAATTAATTGAAGAAGTTTCCTTGTAGAAAACACTGTAAATCGTACAATTAATCGTGCAGCTATGTAACAACGAATTACAATCTTCCAACCTTTTTGCACGTGAAGTAAAATTCAACAGACTATCGGCGCCTCAATTCCAACGAAGACAAGCCAGAAGAGGAAGGAGGGGAAAGAAGTAGTCGTGTCTCGACATGCTCAGCCATCGGTGGCGTCCTGACGCAACAACCACCTTCACGTTGTACATATTAAATTGCTGCATAAGTTCTGCCCGCTAGAGTTTGCCTTCTACAAATTCGATTTTTGAAAACAGCTTATACTTAATGCTTCAGTCTATGTATTTACATAATTATTTATGACAGTCTCCCATGTATATCGAAATTATGAATAAAAAAAGAATTTATTGCACCCTTATTGGCCTCGAAATTATTGAAGCTTCTCCCGCCCAAACTGTTTTGTAGAAATCGAAAAAGGTACAACTCGGTTGGTGTCAGATCCGGGGAATATGGTGGATGAGAAATAAGTTCCCATTGCAGGTCCAATATCTTTTTTTATTGCTATCGCCTCGTGTGGCCCCTCGTTTTCGTGAAAGTACAGGACACCCGTGTTCGATTCACGAGGAATACCCTTTCAATTTGCAGTCCCTGTTATCGCTGCACTCTTTCACATTGTTGACAATATACACTGCCGTTCTTAAATATTGGGACACCTGCTGTATTTGCAGAAAACGCGATATCTGGCACGGATTGAAAACACTTCCCTGCATTTAATTAAAATACCAAACAAAGTAAAATTCGTCAGAGCTCCGCAATAAATTTGCAACGTTTCTCGCAATTATTACACATAGACTATACCTCCCAATAGTCGCAAACGACAGTGAAAATATATAACATGCACGGAGTGGCAGACAGAAATTATGCAGCAGCTTAGAAACGTTTAAAACAATTTTCGCGCCGTCGTAACGACGCGACGGCCACGCTCGAACACGCTCGATATCCAGAGTCTTGGTTCGTCTTCGGCGCTTCAGCAACCGAGCGAGTTACACAGCGAGGACGTGCAACGTTGTTAGAGACGTTAATTAAGGAGCTTCAAGCGTCGCCCCTCCCCCCTCACTGTGTAGAAGGAGCAGTGTGTTCCTGCGGAGATGAGATTGTCGGTTCGCCGCGACCACGAATGGATCTCCGAGACCTCATGGAAACGAGACACGCACTATCCTACACTGGCAATGGCACCCGTCGCTGCGTGTACAGCGAACAGGACCGCGTTATTGGAAATGTTGCGCGGAACAAAAAGCCCTCTCGACGGCAGTCGTTTAGAAGGAGCTTGTGCGGAGGCACGGTGGTGGTGAGAATTTTGAATGCTTACGCAGTTGGAATCTGGGAACAAGCCCAGCTCGTCCCTGTAGGTAAAACTAGGCAGCTGCCTAGGGCGTAAATGTGACAGGGAGGCGCAAAATTGTTTTTTCATTGTTGGCATTTTTTTAAATAAAGTCTTAAATGAAATATTACGAGTTGTAGTGTAATTATTTTAAGCTACGAATAAAATGAAAGGCCATTCCACGTAAATAGCGTATTTAGGATATATATATATATATATATATACATTCCAAAGAATATTATTGGGAATAATAGTAGCAACATGGATCACGAATGCGCAAAGAATCCAATTTGATCTTATAGGAATTTCAGGCACCTTGTGCAGCTTGGGAATTTCATAAGATTTACTTGAATATTCAAGGCGAAAGCGAAATTCCATGAAGGAACAATATTTGAAGTAGAGTTCTGATAATAAATTAGTTTGAAAATCTAGTAACCATCAGATTTACATTGCATTACAAAATATTTCGTCGTTATACATTTTCCATCTGTGGAAGGTTTTACACTACTTAGTCTTTTTTAATGAAAATCCTTTTACACTACTTATCCTAAGATCCCAAGATATCATTAAAATTATTTCTCGTCCATACGTGATATGTTGTATGAAAGACGATCAATATCCCCTGCAACAATTTAATGCGCTTCTTAACGATGCAGTTCGTTATTAACCAAGCAACGTGTAATTATCGAATATAATCCCTCTCTCTCTGTATTTTATTTGCCAATTTTTTTCAATGATTTCGATTATTTCTAAATATACCAAAGGGTTTTATAATAGGGGGAGCCCGGGAGAGTTGAACCACGTTTTACTTGAAGGTCCATGAAATCTAGGATATGAGATGCATCGCTTTTATATTTATGTCACAGTAAAGCCTTGTTATCAGACTATAATTTGAGAGTTATATCGTTTCGATAAGTTAATAAATGTAAGCACTAAATTCAATTTTATGAAAAATGAGATTTGGCTCATCTCTCCCCAAGCGCTGGGAGATATGATCCACCATGCGGGGAAATTTGACCATACCATGGTAACTCGGGAACAAATGAAAAAAAACTACAATAATATATGGTACAATTAACATAGAATATTGGTACAAACCTTGATATGTGAAAGGGTGACGATGAAATAAGTAAAAACTTTGTATTTCGCTTTGAATACGCACAAACACGTTTTCCTGACTCACAACTAAAGCGGACAACCGATCGTCATTTTGTTACATGACATAATAACGGTAAAGAATGCGTACGCTATGCCTTGACAACCGCTCGCCTACCGCAAAATTTAAAACAGATATTTGAAGCGGCTCAACTCTCCCATATGGTCAAGTCTCCCGGACTCCCCTATTATATTAGGCCGATGAATTTGACTAGATTACATATTAGCCAATCAATATTTAACATGTATTGAATACAATGGTGTTCAGCATGGATAACGATAATTACAATGGAGCTGCATGTCCTTCAAATAGTTAACAACAGATGAATCAGAATTTAATAGAATATTTAGCGTATTATGATTTCATGAATCTCGTTATTTAACGTGTATTAATTAAATTTCTGCCGCATCATACATCTACGTTATAAACAACAACTTAAAGATGGTCGTAGACTTTGATTTCAATCATTAAGTAATCGTGGATAATTTTTATATATAGCTGCAACGAACACCATATTAAATGAATATTACTTTCCATTATAATTACATACCAGATTGTGTAAATTTACAATGATTTGGAAAATAATAAATGGCAACATTTTGTAATAAAATCTTTCGACTCCTGTGCATTTCTATATTTAATAGGTACTATAAACTGAAATGGAGAAGATACACACTGAAGTGTACTAGCAAAAGTAAAAATTGTTATTTCCGTTGTTGTATAACGAAGCAAGTAAATATCGGAAACATGAACCGAAGCCAAACAGCTAAACATACAAAAACGCCTAAAGTTGCAAAATGTTGAGAGGCAAGGCACGCTCCCCCGTAGCCAGACATTAAACGAACTTCGTTTCATTTAGTCCCGGCGAGAAGGACGTTTTAGAAGCTCTCAGCCGCGTTACTCTTAATTCTAGGGTGGCAAGGTTCCAGGGAAGGTCAAGGTGTCGGGGTGAAAAGGATGCCTGGCGTCGCGGCGGACGTCGAGGGACGCCGGTGGTATGCCAGCGACGGGGTGCACCTTTCGACGTCGCTCAAAGGGGTCGAAATATCTTCCAGGGACGAGGTTAACGCCGCGCGGAGGATCGGGGCCGTTTTCGAGACAGTGGTTTGCAAGCTGGCAACTCGAAACACGGGATTCCGTTTAAGAGGCGGGGAATACGGGTCAACAGGCTGCAGCAGCGATGCCTCCTCCTCGCGTGTCCCTCGTATCTAGATAAGTATCTTCTTTCTCCCGTCACCGAGGAGGGCATGAATATACGAGCATAAAACGCAATTTACCACCGGGGACACACACGCGCAGCCAGCTCGACGGATTATCGGTGAAAGCGGCGGCAGGCTGTGCTGCATGCTGAATAGCCCGCTGCCCCTGTGACTTTCTTACCCTCTCTATTCCCGACAAACAGCCAACATGACGGCTTGTGGCGTATCGCGGGTGATCAAGCAACCGGGGACATCGTAGATGGCAATTTCGTTTTTTCTGTATTTTTTTATTTCCTTTTTTTTCGAATTAATTCGGGGGTTGGAGTTGGTTCGAGATTGGTGGGAGATAGAATTTCATTTATGAAGGGGCAATAAATAGTGAAACTGAATTTTGAATTTATGTTCGTGCTTAGGAGTCAATATACCCGGGGCCGTGTAATGCGGGATTACTTCACAATTTAATTTGTATTTTGTAATAAATTAATTTAGTTTTGGACGAAAGACTAATTTATATTTTTTTGCCTGTGCCAGTGGGTGAGGTAAGGGGTTATTGGCTTGAGAAAATGAAAATATTGAGGAATAAGGAGTAAATATGATTAATTGTGCAGTTACAAAGTAATCTAAGCTCTTCGATGTCTTTCGATGGACGTAAAACATACTGTCTTGAGTGTTTGAATGCGCAGTGATAATAGAGTATGAACTCGTTCTTGAATACTTCCATCCAGGAGTGGAAAGAGTGATCAACGTGAAAGCCAACTTGCTCCAGTTTTAAGAAAGAGTGTCGCGAATGTTGCGATACCTGCAGCGTTGAAGGTAGAAAGAAGAATGAACAGTAAATTAAAATTAATCCCTTGGAGAGACACTGCTTTGTTTTCCACGGGCGTTTCACAGTCCGCCCATTTCTGTTGCGAGGATCTTTTCATCGTTCCGTCAGCCATCGCCAGGGTCATCGGCTCTGTTGTAACCGAAATGGAGTCGGCACCGAGGAGTTCTCAGGAGAAACGTGCATCGACATTAGAACTCGGAATAAGTTGAAGGAGAAGAAGCAAAAGCGGGAGCCGCTTCGCGGAACAATGAGCCTCTAATACCAGCGCCACCAGTCTCCATTACAATCAACCGCGTTATTGTCCTACGCCGTGGGCCACTGAACTGAACCTGGAAAAGGCGGTCGAGATTAACGAACGAACCACACCGCCGTGGAATTAACGAACACAGCCGGCTGGGCTATGTTCCCGTGCCCTGCAAGGGATTGAATGCACGTACAGCATCGGACTATGTCGGCCTGACTACTGCGAACATTTCGATAGTCGCGAAACAATCGTTTTCTGCACTGCACAAAGGATTCTGTTATTCTCGTTCGAACCTACCGAGTACTTGAAATATTTATACCAACCGAGGGAGTTAAGTTTGAAACTCCTACTGAAAGAGTTAAGTTTGAAAAATAGGATCAAAAGACAGGTAAGTGATTCGAATATGGAACTCCTAGCGTCGCGATGACTTCAGACTTCTTCACACGAGATTCTTATGTGTTTCAAGAGTAGCGTTTCGAATATATTAGTCGCAGCTGGTTTGAAACAGGTAGGAGAAGGTGGAAACTGAAATACCAGTCACTAAATACAGAAGTAAGAGGAAAGGATGATTTAAGGAACTTTATAGTAAACGTGTTATCTAAGTTTTGTAACTGAAGACAGCCGGTAACCAGCGAACAGATCAGTGCAAGGGACTGGTAAATGTTTAAATAAACCTCGAGAGGAGCGAAGGAGACTGATCATGTGACAAAAACGACACCGGAGTCGGTGGCCCCTGAAAATGACAGAATTTCGTTACACCCTCTTAATGACTCGAGAAGAGTGGCTGTTCCGACGACGCTCCGAATTGCGCCAAGTGCAAGCACGAGCAGCTGCTGCGGTAAGTGCAGCTCCGCGGCAATTACCACCCATTAAGCAGATAATTCGATCCACGGGGAGAACACGGAGGACGTCCTCAAGGGTCGTGCCTTCGTCCTCTAACCAGTCATATCAACGACTAATTGCCGGCAGGAGGAAAAATGCGCCCGTAAATTGCCGCGTCTGAAGACCATCTGGAAATCCAGACGCCTCGAGCTCGGGGCGAGCATGCCGTTTTAATGAAAATATTTGCCGATGGCGCGACTTCTCTGTTCTACCAAACGTGAAACAAGAACCAAGTTCCAAAAACACCGGTCATTTTCCTACAGCTCTTCCTCGCATGGCTGATTTATTTTACCTACTTAATACCTTGCAACCACCATTTCTTCCGATGAGCAGAGCACGCCTTAGAGTATCGGCCGGTTAAATGCTCGTGTAATCGGATTGATCGCGAGCATTTAACCGAGGTGAACTCCGCAATAAGCTCAGCACTCGAAATGAACCATAAACTGCTGAAATTTTTAAGCTTTCCGTTTTACATTCCATCTTGAAAAGTTGTAGCAATGCGTCCATAAAATTCCCCTCATTTTAAGCATAAAAGGAACAGGTAGTGGCCACTCAATTTTGATGTGATTAAGAAAGTTGTTAGTACACTTTGAAACATGGTATCATGGACATCCTGGAACTATATTTATAGTATATCAAACTTGTTCTGCAAATATCTCTATCCTTCGAGCATTTCCGAAGAAAAATGAAGTTTCGTAATATGGGATTGCACAGAAGTAGATATATCTAACAGTCTACAAATGACAAGAACTTAATTACACGGAGGCGAGCATCAGCGTTTAATTATTCACCGTTAATTGCGAATCGAAGTCGAAGGCATTTGGACACATTTTATTTTCGGGTTACTAGATAGAAGACGATGCTCGCGAGCTTCCTAAGATGTCTATTTGCACTCTAGGTTCTGCCGTCAAGAAACTCTTGGGCGAGCTCTGCGAAACGGTACTTAAATTGTTTCAGAAGTGCCAGAAGAAGGACGGCCAGTGCGAGTGGTCTGGAGGAGCCACTTCAAACTTGAAATCCGGCAGTCTATGTCGCTGACGTCGTTCAAGTTACTTCGATCTGACCGTCAAACCGTCCAAATAAAGGCGAAACCTCACTTGCTGATGTCAGCCACCATTTTCCCCTCTGAATCCAAGTAAGTACGTAATTGACGAGGCGTTTTCCACTTCAGGGAATCAACTTAGCGAACTTGCAACGAGACGCTATTTCGCATCATCAAAATCAGATTCGATTTCGTTCTCTGCCTCTGTTAAGACCCACCCTAAATACCAAACTAAGTAGATGTGTTAATTATTAGAATCAATGTTTGCAGGAGATCAGAATTTTTAAACATCATAAAATCAGAATTTAATATGAAGGTGTAAGGTGCGAATAAAATTGTGTTAGGTCTGTGTTAAAGAAATGTTCTGTCAGCACAAAAGATAAAAATGGGAACGAGTGTCTTTTGAAAAATAAGATAGGAGCATTTGCAAGGCAATTTTATTTTCATATTTTCAATTCTGAATTACTTTGAGTGTTACATCTAACAAGCCAACTTCATAATTTTGAATAATGCTTTGTAGAACTCGTTAAAACAGCTTCATTTATTTTATTATCTACGCATCTGTGTATGCTTCGCATTGAAAACAAATGTAAACTTTCTGCAATCGAAAATTGTACAACGTGATTAGACATCAGCCCAGAGTAAAAGCTGTTTACATACTACAAACACCTATTAGCATTATCTCGTTCTCGGGTAGTAAAGTAAATAGCCCTATAATATAATAGGCACACAATCGTTAAATTCAGCTACTATAGTAAATAGTTATCAGTCGATCGCTGCTCCACCACATCTGCAAATTTATGCACACGGCAAATCGCCCAAGAAAAGTCAACTGCAAAAAATTGAGCTGCAGTAAAATCATTTCGTTATACAGTTGAACGATTAATGTTGATTTTTCTGTTCCCTTCATTTTTCATTCTCCAGCGCGTCTCGAAAAAAAAAGGAGACCACGCACGGAACACGCCCGAACGAGAAACGAAGGGCGGGAAATGAGTGCGAGCGCGTTCACGGCGAGGAAACTTCGCGATTGGAATTATTCGATTACAGGATCGACAAATCGTGACGACCGCAGCGTCAACGTTGTTAGCAGGGATGCAGTAGGGAATGGATTAATCGAGCGTGTGACGCGTTTACACGATGAATCGGATTGCAGCAAACCAACGACAAACGGTGATTTCTAGTAACGATCGGCCGTGGCGCTGCGTTTCGCCATCAGGCCCGAAACCAATGCCATGTCCATTGGAAAATCCTCTAGAACCGGCGGAACTTTCGTGGACTACGGAAAACGCAAAAAAATCAGCGTGCTTCGTAAACAGGTATATTTAAACGTGTCAATAATTAACTACAAAGACTGATAATTGACTAGAAATAGTGATAAGAAATTGATTGATAAGAAAAATTTCAGTTTTCTTTTGCTCTATTTTGATTTCGACACTGAATCACATTTTCGTTCTTCAGAACTCGGGGTTCAAGTATTTAATTATTTATTGTATTTCTTGTACTTTCTACTAATTTTAATTTTTTATTGTTTCTACTCACTTTAGCTAATTCTAAATTTCTACTATTTTTCTTGCTTTTTCTTAAATATTGTATTTTAATAGGGTCGTGCTATAATAGTCTAATTACTTAAAGAATAATTTACGTAAAATTTCTTCGTAAAGGGACGAATCGCCAAAGAATGATTGCAAAGTGTAACGTGAAGGTGATATCAAACTTTTATTAATTATTCTTCAACCCCAAGATTCGCGAAACGTTATTGTTTCTAGCCAACGTGGTTCATTGAAATACGAACGAAGACTGGGTTAAGCAGGCGAGGGAAACTTGCCAGCGGAAGCTGGGTGAGGTGGAAAAAGCATTTCTATGCGGTTAACAATCTCGAAGCGGAATCATATCTCCGCGGAGGTATGGATGCTATTTCGGATGCAAACCAGGCTACCGTGCTACGATACGTAAGGGCCATTGCGATTCTGGATGCGCCGCGACCCCGTCTGATTCCAGATCCCTGTCGGATCGATGGCACGGGCAGGAATGGCGCGAACGAGATATTAATTTGCAGCATTCAAGCGTCCTTCCATTCTGGTGGGCCGGACTTAATTATTCTGCCAATCTGTCTGCATATTGGACCGAACGAAGACGGGGGATTCGACGATACGTAATTATCGAGGATTGTTCACGGTGGTGTGCCGCTGTAACATTAATTGCCAACGCGGCGCGGCAAGATGCACGGAACGTGATTGAAAATTTCCGTTCCCGGCGAATTTACATGCCTCGTAAACTGTAACGACCGGATCTCGTCGCCGTACGTTCGCGAGGGATGCGCGAGACACGCGCGAAACCTCGTCATAGGTTTCGATGGCGCAAGCTGCGACTGGGACCTCCGAACATTCGGCTTTTGCACAGCCACAACGAAGGTTTTATTAGGCGAGAGGCACTGCGGCGAAGATGGATGGAAAGAATATGAGTTTGTTCGAGATATGAGGTGGATTGGGATCTAATACTTTCTACTACAAAATCAGCTGTCTTATGTCGTGTTCAGCTCGACGTTGGAGCCTTTAAGGACGACCACGGACGAGTTTGTAATTTTGTATATTGTAAAAAAATTAATTTAGCAGAACGAGAGCAACTGAAGTTTTAGCAAAAATCGAACATTGTTTTCAAAATGCTCTCATTCTGCAAAATTTTATTGTTAAGGGGCCTCTGTGATTCCAGCCATAAAGACCACCATAATGTAGATAATAAATCTTAGTTTTTCCATTTTGGAGGACTATAACAGTCTCCACACCATCGCCCGACGGGAAAAGATTTTTTTGTTGAAGCCTGCGCCACCGATTATATCTATATATGTGTGCGATAAAGAAGCTCAAAAGAATTCTGAGTATTACTTCAAACATGCCTTAATTTACAGTCAAAACGCCAGACGGTATAAACTTATAGTGTTTGTTAAATAAATTCCCGAAGATGGCGTTGATAAAGGGGCAGTTACTCTAGAGTATCCCCTTAAACAGGCATGGCATTTTAAACAGAGAGTAACGATTAAGAGACTATAATGAAGGACGTAGAAAATTATACAATTTTGCACGTAACTCCGGCTCTGAAAGCGCAATATTGCTCAATAAGTGATGAATAGTATTGAAATGTAACCGTCTGATAATCCGATGAAATCGTTTAACCAAATATCGCGTCCATCAATTAGCTCGCATAATCGAGATTCCATTGTGTTCCCAAAACAATGTGTATCCAATATCGAGTGACGCGATAATAATGCACGAGCGAAATCACCGTAACCCAAGAGCGTCCCTTAGAAAATTTAAATGTAGGTAACATAGAATATTAAGTCACGTGGCGATGCGAGCAACGAATCTATTTTGGGCGAAAGCATCAGTGGGAAATCAAGTGACAACGCCCAGAAACGTATGTACTTACGTGGCCTCGTGTTCCCGAAGTTTCCGAGGAGCTTGCGAAATGGTGGTCCGTAAAACGACTACCATCAGGAAGATCGAGGGAATATTCTATTCGGACTTTTTTTCAGGGGAGCTACAGAGAAAAGGCTGGTCATCGGTGGCCGCCTCTTTCACGTGTCGCTTTTCCTCCTCTAATCCTTTAAATCCCTCTACCAAGCGATCTCCGTTTACACAGACGGAATTACGGGAATAAAGACGGGTACAACTAGGGGATCGTAACTCGAATCCCCTGATCGACTAACTAGTAGGTACTACTGACATCGTGAAATGTATAAAATACCGCAGGTCAATTAGTCGAAGCTCTAGAATCCCACGTATCAGTTGTTATTAAATCTTTCGAGATAGTCACTCGAGTAAATTCCTATCGCCCCACTCAATTACTGTATTTTACGAGGGAAAATAAAATATTCCATTTTACGTTCCAATGGGGGGAATTCTATCCCGCCCTTTATAATTTACTACTTGCTGAAAATTCGCTAGTATGCCACTTGTAAATAAACGACTAAAGGTAAAACTTGAGATTTTAACTGATAAATAATGTACCCAGTTGAAAAACATATTTTGTAGAGGGAAATGCTCTCATCTCAGCAAAGATTGTGGTTAAATAAACTTTCGTAGAGCAACTACCTGCAAGGAGAAGTCATTGGATTCATCTAAAATGAGAAATAGGACGGGTTCGCCTTAAAACGTCAATATCGTTCGAAACGGTATTAAGCCAAGGAAGGATTAATAACTCAGGATGGAATCTTGGTCACTCCACATGGCGAGACACCGAAATGGAGTTTCATATATGATAAACACTGGGGAGCTCGGTGCCTCCGGAACGGATCACAGAAATAGAGATTCTAATTTCGTGTTACAGCGGGAATGTGCAATTAGATCTGCAGAGACGCGGGCTCGCGGCGCGTTTTGTAAAGTTTAATTTCAACTTAAAGTTTCGAGAATATTACTACTGGGAGAC
This sequence comes from Andrena dorsata, assembly GCA_929108735.1. Classification (NCBI taxonomy): domain Eukaryota; kingdom Metazoa; phylum Arthropoda; class Insecta; order Hymenoptera; family Andrenidae; genus Andrena; species Andrena dorsata. The sequence continues at coordinate 30,052,102 of OV815489.1, forward strand.
GATTCGCACGCCTCCAAGTGTCTCTTTAATGTTTAATGGTTCATTTCGGAATTATTCCCGGGCCATTCATATGCGAGCAGCGCAGTAGTTTCCTCGTGTTTTGAGAGTCCCCCTCGTGCTATGACGAACGTTCAGGCAACAATGAAACAATCTTTGATGATATTCGCCCTACAAACGCGAAACCACAGACGCACACGTGTACGAATCAATATTCCAGATGAACGTCCATTCAGTGAAATTCCATCGCGTCGTAATATCGCAAAATTGTGAGGCAGTCCATTGTTTCTACGATTAATAGTATCGATCGCGAGAAAATAGGGTACAAGGCTACAAAAATTCCGTGTTTTTATCAATATCAATAATAATTATAAAATTGGATTTCTTTAAGGACACAAGAATATTAATAGTATTTCATTAGAAGTAGGTGTATGTGTATTCGCTTTTTACTACAACCTCGTGCCATAATTCTGTATACCCTAGTTTCTCACGTTATATAATCCATTATCAACTAACAATCTAAATATATACAATTTTGGTTTTTACCATTATCTAAGCTCTCGAATGCTACTAACTGTGAGAATTAATTCCTTCCTCAGCTCCCAGAAAAACCACATTACTTATGGGATGAGTACTCGCACTTTTAAAATCAACGCGTATAACAGAGCTGCTTGAACGATTCTATGTAGTTGACACTCGTTCGTTTTCTTTGCCTTCTCTTCCTCTTTTTGTTGTCTCTACTATATTGCCCTTTTCTAATGTACTTGTATTCCTAAATGGTTTCTCACCGTTTACGTATTAAACAAGTAAATGCATGCCTATTAAAAATGTATCCAGCCTACAAGTGACACGAGGCAACCTAACCCAGATCCAAAGCCCCGGAAAAGCGGCTGAGTAGAGTCGAGGAGCATGTGTAATTCGTTCGATGATCGGTGGCCGTCTGCAGAGGACAGAGGAGCACCGCAGGAAGGAGCCACTAACAACCGAGTTCCGCTGTTTTGCTAATTATCCAGGCTCATTCAATCTCGCGGCTCGGGGAACCCTTTATCCACCCTGTCTCTGCCCTCCGGTAACCGAGGTCCCCTCTTCCTCGGGGGCTTGCGTCCAGCTCTTTCGCGCATCCTTGTATCGCGCTCCGTCACGAGAAACGATCGTTAGTCAAGGACCTCTCGCAGAGGCAGCTACTTCGCTCTCGGGGATTATCGATCAGACCACCGAAGCAGGTGTGACTACGGCTTTCGTCTTCAGCGAAGGAGTTCTTCCCGCTCGCTGGAAACTAAAGGGAATTTAAAGCGATCGAGCCCCCACCACCCACCCCGCCCGCGCCGACGTTGCGAAACGGGCTTTCTGTATTCCTGTTTGCGGAACCAGTCCGACCGTGTAACGAGACGTCTTTGTTCTTTTTTGCTTCACCTCTTTCACGGTACTCTTTTCTATTCCCCCGTCGAGGAAGACGAATTTTCGTTTCGACGTCGAGCCAGTGTCCTAGCAGGACGACAGTCTTTCTGCAGCGACATTGACTGCGATGGCACTGTGTTTCGTGATCTTCGAGGAAATGTTGGGAAACAAAATTTGCTGTTGCGTTGGCTACGCGTTTATGTTAGATGGCAGTGCGTTATTGAGTCTTGTCGTTGCAAAGGGTTTTTTGAAGTTCTCAAGTCATCGTGGTGGATACATATTCGAGATGTTTATAATGTGTCGTGTATAAATAGAGTGGGAGTGAATGTCAGGAATTAGGAAAAACGAGCAAATTCCACGTTATAACTATTTCATACCGAAACACCGAAATCCATCCGAATAAATGTTTCACACATTCCTAAATATTTTAATATAAACTTTCCAAGAAGAATCTCAACTTTTCAACCCCTCGCAGTTACGGATACTCAGCTCATTGCACTCCTGTTTAATAACCCGAAAAATCAGGCCGCAAACGATTCCGGGAACGGCGCAGCTAAGACCTTTGCCGAAGTATTTATGCACGGGGGGGGGGCTGCATCGCGGCCAGACAGAATAATACGGGGCACACGTACGCGACGCGAACGCCCCTACGTATGTGGCGCACTTCCGGCCAGGAACCACCCTCGCCATTTCCGGGCCATGCATCATTGGAGCCCGATAAAGTTTGCGAGTCGGCGAAACTCGCGGGCGTAACTAGAAACCGAGGCGAGGGTTTAGGCGAAACAAAAAGGACACGGCTGGTATCTGGATGGAAAGCGAGCCCGAAAATTTCGGTTCACCACCTCGTTCAACCTTCCTCGTACTTCCTCCGACAACGCGGCACGATTTATGGATAATTTCCCCACTATATCACCTTCTAAGATCAAAGTGTTACTTCTCCGCCGCCCGGTTGGCCGCTCGCTCGAAAACTTTCTTAGTAATGAATATCGAGTGGCGCTCGTGATGGGATTCTTTCATCGCCTCGGTGTTTCCCGCTTCTTCCTCGTATGTTTCTGGGAAGAGCTACTTTTGACAGGAGAGATCCGTGGAAGGAGCTGTGTACGAATATCTGGCGGAATTATGTGGGTGAACAGAACTCTCCATGAATGGATTTTAGTAAATATGTATATGTATCTGGTCTATTTATAGCTCCACATAGTCGAAACTTACTGTGGTGGACAAAAGAAAGTTTGAAACTCAGAGGTTCACACGCAAGGGGCCTTCAGGCACCCCCAAAGAAGAAGCTTTGTAAAAAGAAAAGAAAACTGGATTTTATTCTTTATCTAAATCTTTATAATCTTGATAATTTTAATCCTTTTCAATCTAAATTTTCAGATATAATTATTTCTAATAGAGCTATCTTATTTTTGCTACCGTTCAGAATTTAAACTCTCTTTTACACCACTACTTAAGACGCACGCGTACCCAAAAAAGAATTTCCAAACCCAATCACTCCATTTTCAGCTGTGCCACTGTGGTACGCCCTGTTGCATAATTTAATGAACTCAAGCTGAAAACAGTTTCAAACCCGTTTAAAATTGATCGAGGAGAAGAGCAGAATCTTCTTTTGAACGATGCGTAGCCAAAGTGAAAAGTTGGGTATCTTTAAAACTGCCCAGTTTCGAGGCGTACGTTTTATTCGCGAGCAGAAACTCTTCAATACTTCCCACCTCTTCTGTTACCATAAAAAATTAACTAACCTCTCTACTGGCCCTCGAATTTAAATCGCCGAGCCGTACCATCGAGCACTTCTCGAACAGATTGCCAAGACCGTCGACGGGGCGATCGCGGGAGAAAAACAATTTCTATTATTCCTCGCAAAGCTCGCGAAAACACCATCGACCGATGAGTCTAATCCGCGAGCATGGGAGGCTGACTTCCATCGAAGGGAATCGATCTAAAAAAACGAACACGCGGGATATTTTCTTATCAGTCGAGGGTCCATCGTTAAGTCGAAACTGAAACCCAGGCCTGGTCTCTTTCGACACACGATTTTTCGGAACAAGCAATCCTGAATGCTGCTGGGGCATTGCCTGACCTCCACCCCTGGGCCCAGGGGATGCTGAAACATCATCGTAGCCACGCTTGACCTCTATCCCTTTGCAATATTCCCATCGTTGGAGTTCCGTTGTTCCTCTGCGAGGACATGGTACACTCGTGACGCAGAAGCGCGTAAAATTAACGCGTGTCGTTGCAACTAGAACTTCCTTTTTTCTGCGGATTCTTAGTAGACGCGAAATACAATTTCATTTTCTCTGTATTAATTGTATTTGATTTTTAAAGAACACTTTGTAGATTCCTGGTCACCAAAGATTAAAGCAAAGGAATGGAATGATAAAAGACTATGAAACTTGTAATCCTCTTAATTTCCCCTACACTTTATAAGGAACAAGCGGATCTCTTCTTCAATGTAACCGACCTTGATTGATCTTCGTTTTCACGCTACCAGAGAAATCTCCGCTATTTCCAGCGCAGGCTTTATCGCCACTAACATGCTTCTTCGAGACGTACTGGGTATCGTTGATTTCCCGCGTGTCGTAAATGTTTCCTCCTCTTCTCGAAGACAGAATCCGCATCGCGTGACTCGCGCAAACGTACGGTGATCTCGAACACGAGGATTAATGGGGGACATTGCGAACGCGTTCGGGAAACGTGACCAATGGCTCGTGAAAGGGGAATCCGCGTGCAGGGATAGGCTTCGACTAGCCTTCTTCCACCATTATCGTTTGCTCTGTTGGAAAATTTACTCAAACATAAATAGTTATTGCTCAATAAGAGCGGGGATTTGGCACTGAGAAGATCGAGGCCTCGATTTCTTCTTGACCAACATAGATTTATGGATGCGCCCTATAGATTTATAGATAGTTTTGCTAGATTTCGTTTAGAGATTTTGAATTTTTAAGGAATTTGGTGTTTAGCGATGTTTAATCAATCTCCGTATTTCATTGCGTGGGCGTACAAAGTAAATTCTCCCAAGTCCGTGAAACAGTAAGTTTTGAGAAAAATCGATTTTCATTTTGCAAATGATATGAAATGATGTGAAATGGTGAAATACGAATTTTAGCAAAAATGGACTTGGTGGATATTCATTGTACGCCCACTATACATAGTTTACTGTGACTTAATCGCCTATGTTCCAAGTATTCAGAAACAGTATTAGGTTGGAGCAAAAGATCGCAGCGCTTTTCAAGTCAAATTCAAAAACAATGCTTAGATACATATCCATTTTGGTCTGCCTTTCAGAATATGTATATACATATATCATTTGTTTCATTTTCAAAAAGTCACGTTTCATGTCCCAACAATACCCATTAAAAAACACTACAAACTTTTGTTCCATCTCAATACATTAAATATTAAAACTCTCAGCACCCAAACGATTAATCCACTCAAGAACCCCAAAGTAATTTTCTCAAACCCTCCAAAACACTGCTTATTTTAACCAAACCATTTCATCAGTCAGTTTTACAGACACTTCGCATAAAAAAAAAAGAACATCTGTACAAATGCTAATAATTTATACCTACCCCCTTCCCCAAATCTGTACCCAGCGCCACGTACCATGGAATTTCAAAACAATAGAAACGTTTCGATGCAGGCGGACAAATTTAACAAACACTCAGCGTGCCAACGTAACTAGTAAGTACGATATCCTCACAATTTCAGTTACACGATATTATTCGGCAGAAATTCTCAAAACTGCAACTGGCCAGTTCCGCCCATCGTTCCCGCTTGAACCAATTCAACGGCACACGGTGCAGCGCGATATTGCGATTCCGAGATGGTTTCATTCTATCTCGATGCAACATTATTTAACGCGAATTCGCAGGTGGAGCGGTCGCGCGATATCGTCGCAGCTTTACGAAGTTTCTCGCGATTTATGGACAGCGAGTCGCGATTTAACACGGTATTTCTGCGGGTACGCGAATGTACCTAGTATCGCGGTGTCACCCCCCCCCCCTCTTTCCCCTCTCTACCTGCTCATTCGTGATAACGCGACGGAATTACACATTCCTGGATCTGTAATTCGCGGGAGGTTTCATTTCAGTATGATGACTCTTTGCACATTGGATTGATCGTCTTAATTTATCATGGTGGTGACTTGAAGGTAAGAAATGCTCGCCATTGGTTGTACATATATTCCACTTTTGCAAGATGGTGGCGAACCACAATCCGGGGAAGTGTGGAATATATGGGGTAGATAATTAATAATTTTGGAAACTTATACTATTGTAGCGCTTCTTTTAAGTGGTAGTGGAGAGCAATACATAGAAACTTAATCACGTCGAGTTCGAAGGATCTAAGCCCATTTGTAGAATATATTTTTGTCCATTTCGAAGAATTCTTTTATGTTCCTTTAATGTAGCACATTTCCGAACAATAAAACAGAGAATTCTGTAGCCTCCATAGAAATACTTGGAATACCTGCTATTTAGACAACTAGAAAGATTTATTCCAACAAGCAAGAATTCTTTAAAGTTTTCATAGCTACAGGATCGACATAGTAGTGGTATCGAATGACTTTTGACTAATATATCAAGCACTGAATACCTAAATAGTCAAATATCATATAATACTATGGATTTTCTGAATATTAAAGTGACACATAACTGCTAATACAGGCATTAATATTTCACACGTAGCAAGTAGAAACATTCCTTATCTTTCTCCCCACCCCCTTGAGGTACCTAAAAATGTTTAAAACAATTTTGATAGCGCAAAATACCGAAGTCGATAAAAATTTGTTAAAAAACAGTTGCCTCAATTTCGTAAAATTTCGTCATTTGTCCTTCGCATTTTGCACGCGCGTGGTAATTAGCCACTTTAACATGGATTGTGGCCAGACCACTTTGGTAGCCTAAAAATGCATATCTGAGTGGCTGCGCCCTCTTTCCCAGGGATAGAGGGCTTCAATCCCAAGGTCTCTGCAAATCCTAACGAAGGTGCAAACCTTATTTAACGGCAACTTAAACGCGAAAGGGAACAGAAGAGGATGGACACGTCGACGCGGTTGCTTTGCACGAAAGTGCGCCGACACTCTTGAAAGATCAGAGGGAAGTAGCGCGTACAAAGTCTTCAATATCTCAACTGTTTTGCAACACTAATTGTAAGTAGTTGAAAGTTAAGACCGAGACCTACTATTGTAAATTTACTTACTACACGATATACTTCCTGACAATTAGTACATAGTTGAATCATTCAAACGATATGGGTACGTGAAGAATAATGTTCCCTATGTAGTTCGATAAATAAATTCTAGGATTTAAATCTACAATATTAAGATCAGTAATATCATTTAATATTCTTCAAAATAGTCTCTTTGAAATAGCACACTTTTGGTGACTGATGAACTGCTTGAAAAGACGTAGATATTATTATTTAAAACGCCTGGTGGTGTAAGTGAGGAGAATACAGAAGTAATTTAATTCTGGGATTCCTCGTTCTAACAAAGCCTGCGTTATTTTTACTGCAAAGTGAAATCCGAGATTGCCATAGAAGAGGTAACAATTTTCCCTTTCTTGAAACTGAGATCTTCTTCAACGAATTCTTTTAAGGAATCGGGACAATACTTGCACATAATATATACCTCCATACAAAATATCTTTTCAACTCGATCCCAGGCTTTAATTATCAAACATTCCTTAAAAAAATCTCAGTCTATACCTTTCACAATAAAATGGCATTCTCCAAAACCAACTTTCACCATTCTACATCTGAAATCACCCACTAGATAATAAATTCACGGCGTTCCGACATTTCGAAAATTATGATTAAACTGCGACCCACATTGCGATACTAAGTGTAAATTAATTGACAGTGATAATTTAATACCCCACACTCCACTCAATATTCAAACTGAAACAGTGCTTGGATCGATCAGGAATTTCACGAGGAATCGTTTACACGTTTAGTAATAAATGTTGCTGGGAAATTGGCAAATGCACGTGATCCCAGTAGATACGGACAGCTAACGAGGAATTCCATCGATACACCACCAATCATCAGAGGAATGCCTGGAGACAGAAATTATCAGGTATCTAATATATCAGGCATCGATATCTAGCGTCGAGGGAACAGTCGGCGAACTTTCTAATCACTTTTCTTCGTCCTTCTTGCGGTTCATCTCCGCTCCAATATTATCTGAAATTGCTTCAAGGCGAAGATTCTCTCGGGACGCTCTTGTTGTTCGCGGGATAGGCGCTTAGCGTCCGCGAATCTGTTTGTACGAACCAGATGGCGATTCCCATTCTAATAAGAACAGCAGGAGTTGCGTGGAAGAATGTTTATTTTGAACTGTTATATCGAAATAAATTTTCCAAGTTTTTTATTGCGATTTTACAAATTCTGATTTTAATGAAACATCGTGTGATTGTAAAATATATTGAAGTATGCAAGGAGGAATTTTCTTTTCTTTGGAAATTCACTCCCAATGGGTGAAATAAACCTTTAAAGTTATCGCGTTCTTTTCGGTTTCATAATATAATTTTATTATTCTTTTGCTATTTTTCTTGTGATAAGCAATTCAATCGTTACAAAGTTATATTAAAAAATGATGAAACGCGATAACTTTAAGGGTTAATTTCACCCCTTCAGAGTAAATTTCCGCAGAAAAGAAATTGCTCCTTGCATACTCCAATATGCTCTGTATTCTCACAAAGTTTCATTAAAATCAGAATTTTCCCGTTGGGAACGTTTCCTTGTAAATTGAAAAATAACTTTTGAATGAAAGCTTCGCTTCCAATAAATATCGGTACGGTACATGTTGAATTGTTTGTAAGATTATTAAAATATCTAACAATAAGTAGCACTACTATTTTGATAATTTAATATTAAAGCTTAATTTCCTGAATTTCATATGATAATTTTCAAATATCAGTGTTTTATAGTACCTTGACTTGGACAATGATTTTTAAACAAATAATGCCAGCAGAATGAATATCTTCAATAACATTGTTAAATGGCAAAACTGTGTGCCTGGGAGATTGACTGACGATGAAGGATTATGATCACTGAATGCATTTGAATATGAACTAAAATTACGCAGATTGAAAAGCATTGTGTTATTGAAAAACGTGAACGACTTTGAAATCCCTTTTATGTCATCACGGACAAAAGGTGTAACATACATTTTGGGTATTTCAGTTTTTACATACAGTTGCGCTCTGTAAATAAAACTTTTACAACGCACCGTTGTTTTTTTTTTAAAGAAGTATGTTTGAATCACTCTATATTAACAATGTTAAGTGTATACATTTTTCTTGACAAAAAATTCTGTTTTGTCATAAAAGGAACAGAAAATATTAATTCTACGTCAAAAACTGCCTTTTCTATTATGATTCTACGTCGACCAAACAGTTCAAAGTTGAAGTCAGTGATGCATAAATTGTATTCGTATTTAGAACACACGGAAATTTTACAAAATTTTTATAGGTACTCACCCATCGCGTACAAAGGGCACCTCGACTTAAAAACAGTTGGAAAATGCTACTCACCTGTAACAGAATAAAAACACATTTTCTCGTTAATTTCAACCATCAGAAGCCTACTACCTTTACATACGCAACACAAAAGAATCATTTGTTACACCTCAAAGTTAATTCTCTAACTAAATGAATTAATAACTATGGCGTTTATTTAAACCCAGCATCCGACCACGAAAAGCAATTTAAACAAAGCACACAAACTCTAGGAAAAATAGGTAAAACAAGTGCCACGATTAGTTTTCCAAGCAGAAAACGATTTTACCTTTACCCTTATCAAAATTACTGCCTTACACTGCCTCTATTTTAATAAACACTATCCCCTACAAAATCTCCCTCTCCATCGCGCTGGAAAACGAGAAGAAAACACGAAGGACGCGAAATCCAGTGAATGTTGACATAAAAAACAAGTGGAACAAGTTTACCAAGCAGAACAGATCCAGCCATTGCGTTTTTCGCTTTGACGGCTGGGGGAGGCGGAGGGGGGTGGCCCACTCGATCTAGGATATTTGCATTTACTCCGCGGGGAAAGGCAATCTGGTTTGGCCGAGAACGCGCGCGTGCCCGCGTGCCGGCGTGTATATACATTATTCTAGCGCGGGGGCGCATTGCAAAGCGCCCCCTGTAGCGATCAGCAATAATTGCATTTCTAGGATTCTCATTCGTATGCACACGGCGGCGTAAAGTGAAGTTCATAACAGACTGCGAGCGAGCGCGTACACACCGCCTCTGATTGGGCCAACAGTCGAGCGTTTACCAGCTCGTAATCGCAGTTTCCGGTCTTTCTGCTAGTAGGACGCATGGAACGCGCGGGCCCGGGGCGGGCGGTGGTTGCAACTCTCGCTAATGAATCCGTGCTGGCCGGCGCGATAAAAGGATTTCACCGTGGAAGTTAAGGAACGACCGAAATGCGGGTTCCCGCAGCCGGGGATACGTCTCGGACGTAGCGCGCTGGAAATCGAGAAAAAATTGCGGGGAACGGATACGTGTGAAGCCTGAAAGATCTGTTACGGAGGTGAAAGAACGCTCTGATGGGTAAGATATTAAGCGAGCTGCGCGTGGCGTGTTAGATTGTGGGAGAAAAATGAGGAAAATGTTTGGGAGGCTGGTATGGAATAGTAAATGGTATATGTACCTATATAAAACAAATACCAAAAATTCATGGCGATGCAGTAGGGGGTGCAGAAGAGAATTATTGAAACAGAAATTTATATCCCCAAATTCAGTAACTCCAGTTTTGTCTGTGTACATACTGCGAATATCTTTATCCTGAAATTGCCGCGCAAAACAGTGCAACAACCCAGAGCGGCAAATTTGGTAGGAAGAGAAGATTAAAATGAATAAAAACCGATAAAAAAAGTGAAACTTTTTTTTAAAAAAAGGTAAAAAGGTAGGTAATACATATTTGAATTTAGTATCAAATTTATAAATTGTTTTTCAATCACACATATAATTACTAGTACTATGTTCTTCAACAAAACCCTACAAACAATTTCATTCACTGTCAAGAATGATATTTTAAAATAATTATTTATAATTAAATACAAATGACGGCAAAAAACATTTTTGCGCAGAGCGGCGGAAGAGCTAGATCGGACCCTGCACTGATCTAATTATTAATCGTTTCATTACGCTTACCCTTAAATAACAAAACACCTCCATTTGTCACGAAAAAATTCTGCGCTCACGCAAGAAGCTCCCCTCTCAGCCCATTACTTTCCCAATCAACCCCATCAATTCCATTCAATCAAGCCAGCGGGTAAAACCAACACCCCCTAGAAAAAGGGAGCATTCACCGGGAACGCATTACCTAGCCGACGAAGTTCAAACAGTTATTTCTCAAATATTGCTCCGCATAAATTCCGAGCGCGCTTCTACGCCGCCGTGTGTAATCAATTATGTCCACAGATTCGCGTACCCGTGCGAGTAAGACCCGCGCCCGGCTGGATCGCGGGCGCGCGGCAGCTCGCTCTTCTATCTCGTCAGGGAAACGGGGTCGTTTAACGCGGCTGCCAAGCGGCCCACAATCAAGAACCAGTTCATAGCGAACGAGCTGGCCGCGATTACGATTTTACAGTCCTCCCAAGGGGACATTTTCCCAGCGATGAGCGACGGCGGCCAGCGCCCGTGCGCGCACAACACGCCCAGAGAAAACAGGGACGGAAGTGGAAGTGATTTCCATTCGACACGGGATAAAGGTGCCCCGTCGACGGCCGTCTCGCTCGCGACGCTTCGGGGATTGCACCTGGACTAGCCTCGGCAGAGTCAGCCCGACGCGATGGGTAATCGATAATTAGTAGCCGTTCGTGTACCATTCTAGCCACAGCCCCTCGTGGCCCAGGCCACGGCATTCTCGTAGGGCGAGGTTCGATTCCAATGAAATCGAAGGGGCCATTGAGATCGTCTGGTCAGAAGGATCGTCGAGCTGTTCCTTATTCGTGTAGAATTGTAGATCGAGGAAGGCAACGTTAGAAACGGGGACGTGCGTGCAACTCGCGCTGGCCAGTCTGCTGGATAATCAAAGGGGATGATGGAAGTGACAGCGCGTGAATATAATTGTACACAGAGATAGTTGGTCGAGTGGTATGTTAACCAACCCTGTGAATTTGATCGGGAGATTCGGTACAAATGGCAAAAGGATGAACGCTAAATGGATGGATTTGACGATTTGTAGCAGAGTGACGGTACAGTGGACTGTTTGAGGATTGTGTGTATCATTGGTACGCGTTCCGTACGTGATTATTGATGAAGTTAGGCGAGATGTTTCAGTTGCACATGCGCAGATGAGTGGTGGTATTTTTGTAAATGTAATTCGTGAGCTTCTCTAGTTTTAAGTTAATGGCAGCCTGCTACTTTATCTCGACAATTGCAAGAGAATCATAGAATAATAATAATTTGTGGCTGATGTTTAAGGGGGCACCCCACTAGAAAAAGGCATAAGTGATGTCCAATCAACCATCATTTTTAAGTTCTCCGTGAATTCATTGTACATTTACTATTTAATTATTTAACCCTCGGTTGTCACATTAGGTAAAAATGACAGAAAAGTTGCCATTGAAGTAAAGTCTCTTTGAGGCATCATTGAAAATGGTACCACTTCCCAAGTGAAGAGAATTTTATTTACTAAATTTTTTATGTTTTTATTAAAATATCATATCTCCGGAGTTTAAGCATAAATCTTTAACTAATCATATTAAATATTAAAACAGATATGATATTTTAGGCAAAAAACTTAGAAAGGGAGCACTTTGGGTGAAAACAGACCCAAGGGGCGCAGTAAGGTTGAAGTAATAATTTAATGAGCTCCAGTAAAACCATGACGGCAAGAAATATTATATACACCCTACTTAAACACCAACCACATGTACCCCTTTGCCTTTAATTTCCTTCTCTGTCTTACGCTCCACTACAGCGCAATTGTAGACTTCTTAATGACCATTTTAGAACGATAATACTACGTCAAATAGCTAGATTACAAAGGTATTAAACCGTAACTCCAATTAGAATTTCAGTTCCGTTTGCTTCGAAGTTCATGGAGCCGCACGTTAAATCGGATTACCCTCTGCTCGCTTCTTACAAATACAAAACTATAACTTGCAGGTACAAAACGAGGACGTTCCCAAAGTAAGTTTAGTAAAAAGCAACCGCATACTACGTTACATAAAATGTATTTACATTTCCTCAATAAATTACCATTTTCCCAATAGCATCATACTCAAACCTCAAACGATTTCCAAGCTAATTATAATCCTTGAATCCCGAGAAACTGAACGCGAAATTTTCCCACAAGTTTCCACAAAATAAAAGTAACGATATTCTAACCACTCTGCATTCGCATTTAACGCATAAAAACTATTTACCAATTCACTCGTCCATCAATCATCGCGCTCGATTTTTTCCTCATAGGTACAAAAAACCTTCCCTACAAACCTACACATGTCATCCTCCCTAATGCACGTCCCTAATATTTCCACCGTTAGCGCAGTAGCGCGCACGCGCTGTTTCCTTCAACGATTCCTCGGCATTTTCCGCGTGAAATCAGGATTTCCGTTTCGCGGACGTTCAAGTCCCACAATGGCTTTCACCTAAGGAATAAATCGAAATCCTGGCCACTTATTTCCCGGGGAGTGGAGGGTAGGGGCAAAGGGTTGGGAGGCTTCGACAGCGGAGGCAGAAAGCCGCTGAAAGTGGAGGCATTCGTCAAGGGTTGCGATGCACGTGCGGGTAACGTCGTTTCCCATGGACACCGTCATGAAAAATATCATAACACCGGCACGTATCAGACATGCGTTATGCGCGTCTTGTACCGGAATTCCCCGGGCGACCGCCCAAGGATACGAGCGGCTCCCGCGGGAGGAAATTCAGTCACGGTGATCTATGTAACAACGTTTTTCCCGAATTCACTGCGGCCCACGGGAACCGGGACATCTTGATAAAAAATTCGATAAGAGCTTGTATCTCGTACATACTTTTCGTTTACGTTCCGCCGGCTGGCGGCAGCGCGGTTGCAAAGGAAACACACATCCCCGGGGGGGGGGGGGGGTGTATCACGCCACTCGGTTCTTGAAACAACAGTGAAATGTTCCTGACAAACTTGCAGCTCGTCGAAAATTATTTCAAGCTGTTTGCCTTGGATAGGTCGATAATAATTCTCCCATTTTATGTAGGCACCCTTCGAACCGTACTGATGTAACTGGCAAGGGTACAATCCAAACGGAAATTCTGATTTTAATGAAACTTCGCCCACGCGCGCTTGAATGTAGACTGTAGAGCATATTGAAGTGTGTAATGAGCAATTTTTTTGTTGCGGAAACACACTCTGAAGGGGCGAAATCAGCCTTCAAAGCTATCGTGTTTTTTTTAATGTAACTTTGTAACGGTACGAGATAGAAGAAAACTTTGGATCTCAGAACTGCTCAGTTTCTTATGCTCTATCGCAGTATCAAAAGAAAAATAAAGTTACATTGAACGAAGAAAAAAAGACGAGAACTTTAAGGGCTGATTTCACCCCATCAAAGTGGATTTCTGTAGCGAAAAAAATCCTCTACGATCACGCGAAGTTTCATTAAAATCAGAATTTCCCAGTGGGGAAGGTTTCCTTGTGAATAATTTTAATGTTCGTTTGCTGTGGATTCATTTGGAAAATGTTTATTCTCGAACAGATTTGCAATGGCAGCTTAATCGTTTCTTATTTAGTCAACCAAATGAGTATTGATGGAGTCCATCGTTTTGAAAATAAGCAAGCTTTAAGTGAAGATTCAAACTACTTTCAGAGACTACGAAGTTGAACTCAAGGAATTTGCATTAATTTGCTTAAATTTTCTGTGGAAACTAATGTTATGAATATCCAGTTTCCTTTTAATTTCACCAATTTCTCCACTAATCACACTACGCTCAATAATACCCCAATTAGAGTAGATACTTTTCCAGTGAAAAAATAGTAAGAATCTCAACAGATCATTGCTCATTTCTACCGCAAGCAAGAACCGCACCAATAACCGAAACAAAAGTTCCCATTAAAAATCATTCTCACCCCACCGCTGTTATCCATTACCCAGACCTCGCCACAGCAAATGTAACCGGAAATTACCAGCGTTCCATTACCACCCCGTTATCTGCCATCGAAAATTGCTGAAAATAGTCCCATTCCAAGGGTCGCCAGCTCGCCAGCGCTACCCTTATCGGTTTCAAGTGTTTATTTCACCAGAGATTATTAAATTCTCCGGAAAATAATAAACAAAGGATTTGGAGCTATTGGAGGAGCTCGGGATGGCTGCGGGAGCAGTTGATAAGCCGGGGAGTGTTCCGTGAACCGAAGCGGAATTAGTAAAGATGAGGCGCAATCAGGGCGAAGCGAGTATGCTCGCAGCGATGAAATTAATACGTGAAGGGAGCTGTCTGAAACACGCAGCGGCGGCAACGCATCGTTCGTTCACGGGGAAAATTTCTACCAGGTAGATGAATCGTGGGAGAGAAAAGAGGGATATAGGCGGTGGATATGAGAAGGCAAAGGAGGCTCGCATAATCGCGCGATGACAGGCTGGCAACACCGCGGGTATAATGTAATTTCGTTCCGATCCCGGAAAAGGGGATAGCTTACTACGTGTCAGTTACATCCGGTGTCGTGCTGGCTCGCGAATAATGGAAACGGCACCCGCAACGTAATTTTGATTAACGACGACGCGGTGCGTTCGCTGAATGCGCTTTCTTAACCGAACGCTCTTCTCTCAATTAACGGCGCTGTTATTAATACGCGCGAGATACGGCAGAAGCTCGATTATCTAAACACTGTCGCACAGTGCATTCGATTATTCGAATACGCCTCAGTTACGAGCGGAACAAAAGGAAACGGTATATAAGGCATTGAGAGCAAAACGGACTAACCCACATTGAAAAAAAAAATTTTTCCCATTGTATGATTGGTACAACCTATTAATGTTCTCTCGAAGCAATTTCTGTTGAAACCCATATTCATGGAATTTTTTAAACAGCTCCGCCTCGTATATCTGTTATTAACAATGATAAGAAATCTAATTGTTTCTTTCTAGAGATATGCTACCTCGTACCAGAATGGAACATTAACTGTGACTATTACTGTTTCACAAACAGTACTTTCAAAAAGTTTCAAAGCTCTCGTCCCTGGATCCCCTCATCATCGGCGAGCTTCTCTAAAAATTCCTCCAACCTGCACGCACCTCGTTCTTCGAGCGTTATTTTATCATCAAGATATAATTACAACATTATCGTGCCACGCTGCTACCCGCTTTCTTCGCTAAACAAAGGCCGCGCGGAACATATTTCGCTTTAAACGCGGAAGTAATGCCTGCTTTATTGTTCATCGCGGGTACCAGTTGCGGAAGTTGTTTACAGACCGTGCACAGGTAACGTCGCCGAGGCACGTAAAAGTGCACCAAAGATCATGCAACCGGGATGTTAACCCTTAAGAGGCGGAGACATTTCCGTACGGCATAGGAAAGTATCTCTTTCCCCTGCGTTTACGAGGGAGACAGTAATAATTTTATAAACTCACGCAGGGAACAGTAAGTACTGACAACATATCTAACAAAATAAATAAGAGAAATTTTAAGAAGTCAAGTTTGATAAGTAAGAAACGTGTCGCTGTCTATATTATGCATGGCGTCTTGGTAAAAGTAAAACGTTGGTAATTCTACGTGAAAAAATAAATAAAAAATATAGAATAAAAGTGTTTGATGCCCCGCCTCCTTTTCGGAAAATTAACTTTGAAGTCAGAGTACGCACGCACCGAAGTACTCGGCAAAAATTCAAAGTCAATTTTCTCGCAAATAAAAATTGTATTCTATACTTCCCACTTATTTTTGTTTTACCACCACCATCCCTCTTCCACCGCCCTGTGTACTGGCCATAGAAGATACCACCATAGTTCGATGCTACTGGTTTACTAACCAGAAAAGTATCTCCGGCGAAAAGGCTCTAAAAGCTACACCCCGATGCTTGCGCGTGCCCAGTGCATACGTAGAGGCTGCGCCACGATCTGTTATCTGCCGTACCTACCGAAACAATTTGCCAACGATGTCGAGGCAGAAACGAGATTACGACGATCGGCTGGCAGCCGGGACCACGGAACTTCCTGGGGGCGCGTTTATCGAGTTTCTTAGCTGACGCGGCCGAGGGGGTTCAAAGCGTCCGTTTAATTCGCGTTGTTTCGAAGGCTGTTAACTTGCAGCGTGCAGCCGTTCCGTCGGCAATTTGCGTTTGCCTTTCATCGTGATCTCGAGCCAGGAACGATACCGAAACAACACCATCCGCTTATTTGAATACCACAGGGTATACGAGCTGCATTGATTTCGCCGGGAAGGGTGTCAGCGATAAAATGTTTTATGGATCACGGTGGGACGATTTTATTGGAAGCGCCGGGGGAACGTGACGACGAATTCGCTTGTCGCGGAACTTTTCTTTTGCGGAATTTCGAATAAACTTCTGATTACGAGAAAAAGAACGAACGCTCTCTGGGATTTCGTTTACCGATGGACAAGCAGCTGTGATCCTTGGGGGTTAATTTGATTTCTGTCTGTGCCTCTTAAGCTCGAGGTAGATACACCGCGGAATTACTCGGCTCTGTTTCTTTTTACTTTGGCGGGTTTTATGTAGAGTTTTATGGAGAATACGTTTTTATTAGAGGGAACAGTTCGACATGGAGAGATAGTACGCGAATTATCAGCTTGTAATTAAATGTATTCAATAGGAGGAAGTGGAGGAATGGTATCAATTTAAATGTATGACGGTCGTCACAACAGAGGAGTACTTGTGAAATATTAAGGGGTCATATACGTTTCTCAGCGCTGAAACGTAGTCAATGTTTGCAAGTGATTCAGGGATAAACTATTAATCCCATTGGTTTAATTCTTTTCGTGTTTTACAGGCATATGTTTATATACCTATAGTTAGGGGAGAGTTGCCAATATCGTACTGATCACCTAAATCGTACCTCATCAATTTCTAAGTAATTAATGAATGTAAACGACATTTGATAATAAAAATATCAAGTAAATGCGAAATAAGAAATAGAAACAAAACATTTTGAGCTTACACCCTATTTTGTGCGTGCTATAAACATTTTAAAAAAATCATGTATGATTGATGTAACTTTTTACCACTTTATCGTAGCTGGTAATAATCAAACAATACAATTTTGTCCCGTATTTTTGTATTTTTATAAAAGCAGGTTTAATGTAGAATATTTGACAGTCACTTTAAGTGCATATTACATTCATTATAAAGTTTAAATTGATATTTATAAATAAATTGATCATGTTTCCTAAATCGTACCACTACTTTCTTACTAGTAGGATTTGACAACTCGTATGTTTATAGGTTATGTACATATATCATTTACATAGGTTATTGCGGCCTGTGTGTGATCCATATACATTTGTATATGTAAGTATATAATAATCATTACTTTATGTTGAATATTTTCTTCTCTATTTGTTATTTATACTATTTTTTAGTGGCGGTACGATTTTGGAAACCGAGAGGTACGATTTAGGAGACCGGTTGTCCGAATCGTACCTTTGACAATATGTGACAAAAAGATTAATAACAAATTAATTTGTTCTGAACAAAAGGCTAAGCATATAATAGTAGGTGCCTAAAAGATCAAGCTACAATGTCCAATAGTCATTTGCGTTCATATGAGTACCAAATATGAAATATAACGTAAAATATCGATATTGGCAACTCTCCCCTATATACCTCAGGTATGAGAATTGGAAATTTTTAAAAAATGTGGATTTTTTTCGAAACAGCGTTTTTCAAAACGATGGGCATGATAACTGCCCCACCGTTCATCCGATTAACTTCATCATTTACACACATATTCTACATAAGATTCGTTATCGTGTGACATGAGCTTTTTCAATTAAATTGAACCATTTTTTAATAACAAGCAAAAACGTACGAGTTTTATAACGAAAATCACGACCCTTTTCTTCAAAGTGCTACCATTTCCGCAATTTTTTTCTTTCGAAAAAATGGCGCCTACACACGATAACTATGATCCCACAGATTGTTAAAAAATCGGTGATTTTTATTTCAGACCACTCGTACGGGCTGAATCATGCCCACCGTTTTGGGCGGCGCCAGAAAACATGTTCTACGCCACTACCCGCGGACGCCACGGTTTTAAAAATTTTACAATTCTTATACCTGTGTTATAATCTATAAACGTATACCTATGAAACACAAAAAGAATTAAACCAATCGGACTAATAGTTTATCCCTGAATTACTCCCAAACATTGACCACGTTTTAGCGCCGAGAAACGTATATGACCCCTTAAATTAAAAGTAATTCTTTATACTGACTGTATTAACTATGAAGAATTTTTCACACGTCACCTTCTTACTCTACAAACCCCAAATTTCATATTTATTTCATTCATTTCGCAAACAGTGGCTGCAATCTTCGTAACCACAATTGAAATTACTTCAGCAGAGCATACCCCCAAAAAATCGATCCCCAACGCGTGAGAACCCGCAGAAGAAAAATCAATATGGCCGTCCCCTTTGTGGCTTCGTCATCGCTCAACGGTTCTCGCCGAACGCAAACTTTGGCAGAAAATATTTCTACAAATTTCCCGTTTAATTCGATAAGAGGGACAAAAGCAGGGGAGCCGTTCGAGCGGAATATTGCGAATGAACAAAGTGGCAATCCGTGGGGAGAAATCGGCGAAGAAGTTTGGAATGGAATAAGAGAATTCGGTGTCTATAGGGTGATATTAAATCCTCGATGAAAAGGAACTCGCAGACCATCTGCAGGTCCTTAGACCCAGAGCAGTTATGAGAGACCGAGCCGTCGGCCTAAGCCTTCGTGATTGCCTCCCGTTGAAGGGGATCATGACGGTTTTTTGTTTAATTTTCTGCTCCGTGTGCTAGTACTGCTTGGAAGGATGGCCCACACCCTTTGCACCAAGTCAGACACCCTTTTCCACAGGATACAGTAAGCGAATAATTTTGAACGACGTATTACTCTAGAGTCTAGAATGAAACTTGTCGGGCTATAAACACTATCACAGATTAGAAACTGTAAGATGTCGAGCAATAATCAATTAAAAAATTTGTTACCAAAGTATTTTCAGAGTGTGATAAATACAGAGGAGAGAAAAGTTAGGATGTTCGATTAACTGTTTATAATATACACTAGTGGGATTAAGGATATTTTTGCATACAAATGATTGCACGAGTTTTAGGATATCAATCTGTCTCCAATGTTAAAGATAGTGAGGTCAAGTGCACAGTGTGGAATACTCGATATGTGTGTCACGGGACTTGTCCAGAAATAATTTAACCACATTCCGAAATGTTCCGAGATCATAGTCGCCAATTACCCCAATTTCTAACTCTTTCCTTAATTAATCATTATTAATTATTCTACAGAACTTTGAACTTCATTTTCACACCAAATCAAGTAGCATTAGAGTGGACGTTTGACTGCACCCTAAGTGTTTACTAAATTATTATAAGCACACTTATCGCTCCAATTATATCAAAAATCCCCTCGTAAGAATACGAACGCAACCCTGCGCCAACCAATCTCTTCAATCACAAAGAAGCCTCATTCGTAAAATTCCCCAGAATTCATAAATATCTCCACAAACGGGTCGCAAAGATTCCACAGGAGGCATCGTAGACCCTCCAGCCCCGGTCCACCGAATGAGAATTTTTCCCAGATTCCATTCGTGCCGCCACTAAATCGCCGCGAAATCTACTTTGCCAAGCTTCCGTCGGCCATCGGGGATACGCTGCCTGCCGCGTGTACAAGATTACAAAAACGACGAGGACGTTGCCGTGGCCGCGATACGGTAGATTTATGCAAGAACGAGGAAAATCCGCGGTCATACTCCCGCGAAAGTTTTCCGCTGAAACGGGGGATCAAAAAAGAATAAAGAAGAGACGTCATCGCTGGAAGGTTGAACGTGAAGTGGATGGTAAAAAGGCGGCGTCAAGGCGGGGTTGGTGGGAAGAGAAAGGCAGAGGGACGGAGGGGGTGGACGAACTGTTGGGCGAGCAGGGGCTAGACTGCTAGAGGGAGGCGGTTGTGTCGAGAGAGAAAAAAGGCAGGCCAAGAAAGTTGCGAGGATCCAATCATAGGAGGATATTGTGGGATCATAACTCTGGCTGCCGTCGGTAGCGGACTGTCGAAGTCCTGAAGGACTCTCTCCTTCATCCCCCCGTTCTCATTCGAAGCCCCTCGGGCGGCCCCCGTTTTACCGCTGACTCGACGAGCTGTGATAGGAATTGTTTCGCAGCCTCCCGCCGTTTCATCGCGACTATACCAACCCCCTACGTCAGCCTCCATCATCTTCGCCCCGACTAGTGCCCCGATCAACGTCTTCGGCCCTACGGGCTCGCTTCGAAATGGGTCACTCGCTGACCTTCGGATGATTCAGCCGCTGAAGACTCATTCCACGATGCAGCGGGGGCGGGTGTCGCGTGGAAATTACCAGCGCCGATTGTTTCGCGAGGCCAGCTTTATTTCGTAGATACGGGGTTGGGAATACAGTGTTGGTGGGTCGGACGACGTGGTTGCTATTAGCAGCTTAACGTCGACGCGAGTGATCGATTTGGGATTGGACTGGAGATGAGCCGAACTGATTGGGCGATGATAGGGTTTTTAAGAGATTTCGGAAGTGGAGGTGAGGGTGGTGCGACAGCATCGTCGAGGATAATCATTTCCCAGTTTGTGAATTAGATTCGGTGGGGCAGAGGTCTGATGAAGCTTTGGGGAGCTTTTCTCTTTGGTTGGAGTGGAGATGGGAAAAGTAGAGAAAAATGTTCGACTGGGGCATTGTTTAATTCTTTTTAGCCAAGAGGAGAGTATTATGAAGATATTGAAATGGGGAGCACCTTATTACTATCATCATCAGTATGATCTTAATTATTAATCATTAGTCCTCTTTGTTCTCCCAGTTAGTCATTTCTCCTATGTGGAAAGTAATTTATTTTGCACAAGAGATAGTTCACATTTCCCCAAATAAAAAACTTTAGCTTCATTAAAAGCTCCAATTAACGACATAAAAGATTCATAAAACACTTTCCCATTTGCTAATATCCTTTCTCTATATTATGTGCCTCCCAACTTAATAAGTATTATACATTCTGTCCCACAAACACTCCTGGACTGAACACAGAGAAATATATAAATATATCTCTGAATTTGTTGTACTTTATGAACGTTTCCTGGAAAAAGGGGAAGCAGCCAGCTTTATGTGGTTAACAGCTACCGTGGTACAGGAAACGTTAAAAATACCGTACCTGATATTAGTTGTCGCGAGCACACACAGCATAACAGGCTTGCTAGTTCCTCGGACGATAAAGAATGAGATACCTTCACTTCTTTTTAAACGATTTTTTCCTTCCAAGGGCTAACGATATAATTTCACGGCGACCCGTGAATATCGCGGCTGGAGAATAATGAGGGAATGAAGCAAGGGGAGAAATTTTTTTTATCCCGTCGACTTAATTGCCCGTTCCCTGCAAACGAATTAAACCATCGGAAGGAAGTTCATTGTCTCCCAGACAGACTGCCGCGATGAATTCTTAATTACATTCGACCTGCAAAACTGCCCAGTAAATACGCTGCACACTTTAATAACGTAAGTCAATTTCGTGAAACGTAATTTCGGGGACAGTCAACTTTGTGTTGGTTGAAAAGCACTACTGCATTTGTAGCTTCCTGTATTTAAAAATATCAAATAACATTCGACTAAATAGAGCAGATACCTTGTGACAAAAACAAAATTATCAATGTGTTTTTATTTGTGAAATTGTCAGTACTCGTATTCTTTAAAGAATCCATAGATTTTGCATAGCACCCGGCAAATCTTGATTTTTAGGAATTAATTAAAGGAAAACTACCACAAATAATTTAAGGGAACTTTTTGCATTGTATTAAGAATGTCTTAAACTATAGAAATATATTTCTTTCTGTATTTAATCATTGCAAATGGCACTGGGGATTCGTACTCAAATAAAACTTGAAAACACAGGAACTCATCAGCATTAAACCTCCCACGAAACATTTAAATAGTATACCAATACTCTTACTACAAAATTAAAGTACCCTCATACACCCTAAATGTAGATTCAATGTTCCACTAAACACCCCGAAAACGGACCACATTCTTTCAACCCTTAAGTACCAATGTTACCGCACTGACACTGCTAATACCACTAAAAAATCAACCTAAACTGTGCACCTAAAATTTCTTCTCCGAGCGTAAAAACACGTTCTTAGCAAGCAGTAAGAAGCACGATGAACGCGGCCACCGAGGGAAGCTACGTTTAGATACCACCGAGTTCTCCACGGTTTCCTACGTTGTCGGCCAAAGCTGTATCAAGAGTTATCGCATTATCTTAATACTACGCCCTGCTACGAGTGTTCCCGATCTCGTTAAACTATCGCAACTTTTTTAAACTCGCCCTGGGAGCAGCCCGAGAGAAGAGCTCTCCACCACAGAGCTGGAAATACTTACGTATGCGTTAAAGGAGCGGATACGGGGTCACCAGCGAATTTAGCCACTTCCGCGAGTTTTCCACCTGACGTGAGGAGATTTGAATCATGAACAAGAGCGGAATTCGCAATTCTACGCGGAGCAGGCGACGTATCCCTTGCCAGGGAATATTGACAATATCAATTTACATAAATAGCTGGATCGCGTTATGTTGGACGATGGCAACTTAGCATCGCAAATTCTTTTCTACTTAAACGACAGAACATACTTCAGCCGCGAAAGGGGGGAGAAAGGCAAGCTGTGGGGGTGGCTTGAATATATTCCCCACGACTTATCGACCACTTCATGCAATTTCCAACAGCGCGCGACACGAGGGAAAATCGAAGGAAAATGTACGAGAACGTCGTAGATTAAAGCGCGATGGGAACGAGGGGTTTGATTCCGAGGAATCTTGTAATGTATGTATGTACCTATGGCGTGTCAGACGTAAAGCGAGTTCCCAACGAATCTCGTTTCGCCATGGTCCGCGATAAGGAAAAATTCTCGAGATTTCCTCGGTTCATCTCCTGAACAGGAACTTTATTTCCTGAGGTGGAGCGGGGCGGAGATGCAGAGTTGCTACCCCAGAGACGTACCCTTTACGAATCGTGCCGCTGCACCCGCAGCTATAAATCTCTTCAGGATATTACTTAATGCACTGACGTCCCGAAGCACGATAAATCGGTTTCTGCCACTTTCCCGCCAATTCGTAACGCTGTTTCGCCTCGAGTATGCCAACAAACCGCTGGCACATATTGCTCCACCGTATCGATTCCGCCGCAAGCAAAAATCCCGCTTTATTTTTCGAAAAACTATTTTGCTGTGCGTGATTGCGACAAAGTTGCGTGTAGACATTTTATTAAAGAAGAGACTGATGCAGATGGAATACCAAACATCTCCGAAACAACGCCTCGATAACAGACTTTCTTTCAATAACAGACAATCTTTCGATAACAGACTAAATTTCGAATAAATAATAAGTACTCGAAATGCGAAGATTAATAATACACAATTTCGAATCTGGATGATTATTTAAACCCCAGACATTTAACGTTAAATACTCGTCCCTGGAGGTACAGCAGAATCAAAATCGTAAATGCCTTGGTGTTAACGAATCGCAGGTGCAAGATGGGAAGGTCAACGTGAAACACGTCTGGCGTGAATGTTTCAACAAGGTGTAATTGTGCAAGAAATTCGTGTGGATACAGTTTAGGGCGGAGGACAACCGGAGAAGCTGAGGTTTGCTGCGCGAAGAGGTAGAGCGAGGAGTGGAAAGCCGGAGGAAGAAAAGAGATGGGGACATGATTGGAGTGGTATTGCGCTTTTAGACACGAGCACATACGTCGATTGTCCCCAGCGACTATCCCACAGGAACAATATACCGATCAGGTTAACCCAACAGACCACCACCTTCTATCGATATATTCCCACAATAATCGACCCTAAGCTATCCCGAAATCCCACACCGTTGGGGATATCCCGGCCGTGTCACGAGGCGGGGTAGCTTGCGTGTGCACTGGCTTTATTCTAATTCCACCCTGAAGGAAGAATTAACAACGAATAGCAGAACGGTCGTTTTAAACATAGGGAGGAATTCATTGCAACGATTTTTGTGTATTATTTAATGTGAATAGGAGTGCTTAATAATAATAGAAGTTTTTATGTTAACCGTGGCAAATGTTTTGGAGTATGATATTAGGTAAAATAATTTATAATATTTATACCACGTGTCACAATATTTTGCAACCCTTCTTCTAGGCTATCCTGCATTTCTAGGATATTTTGCATGTATTAGTAATTATACCTAATAGTTTAGAAGCTTATTGACTCCAAACAAAGATACTACTTAGGTAGAATACTACTGTCAGAGTCTTTGATAAAAGAATGTAGCAAGACAGAGTGCACAGTCACCGCCAACATTCATCGTTCTCATGCCTGTGCTGCAGGAACAAATGAATAGAACGCCGTTAACGAACGTAACAAGGTGGCATTCCCACAAACACCAACGACAGAGTGGCAGCAGAGTGGTTGATTAACCCCAAGGAGAACGACCTTCGAGGATGGTTCAACGATGGCGGAGGGAAGATGCCACGACGGAAGTATCCGCTAGCGACAAAGAGGCAAAGGTCGGCGAAGGGTGGAAAGAATTGGACGCGAGGGCAAGCTCCAACGAATTCTCCGCGACACGTAATAAAGTGCTACGTAGCAACTGAGGGAAGACGAGGCACGAAATTTGTTTTGACATTTTACACGGAGGAGCTTGAGGGTGTAAATTTCAGGCGATGTTATGGGAATGTTTTAATAGACAGGTGTCTGAGAAATGTGGTGGGCTTAGTACGAGTCATTGAAGTGATTTATTGTAGGAGAATAAAATTAATAATTTTCAAATTAAAATATCGACCGGAAATATTAAATAAAGTGGTATTGGCGCGCTGATTCGGTCACTATACAACGTTTATTTTATTTATTTAAAAATAAAATAAAGTATCGCAGCTATTTGGCAATTAATTATAAAGCAATCCGACGTTTCGGTTCTTGATTTGAACCCTCCTCAAGGAAAGTGAGATTAAATGTATAATTTTGCGTTTGCTGATGAAAAATCTGTCGCAGCGTTCAAGCGAACAAGCGACACGCGAGTCGGTTGGAAGAAGACTGAAATAAACAGCAGACAAAACAGACGTGACACGAATAAAATTAATATACTTAGGCAAATGCTTTTTTACTTGGAGAAGTCTATAATGCAATTCTCTCATCCCGATGACTGGGTTGAGATTTAGGAGCAATTTTAGAAGTTCTAAAACAGGTGTAAGGGTAAGTGAAAAGAAATATTTTGGAGTTTGAGGATGGGTGTAAGTACGGTTGTTGCAAGAAAATGAGGGAGATTGTTAATTGTAAAGAAGTCGATGAAAAATAGGACTGCCAAATTTTTAGCAAGTAACTGTGAAAAGATAAATCTTCGCGGAAATTACTGAGATCTCTTGTTTTCAGGAATAAATATATAATAGTATATTTGAAGTGATTTGTGGAGTAAATATACCTAAGTAAAAATTCTAGGAGACGAATCGAGGTTAAATTTCAATCATCAATTTCTGGATATATATTTCTCACGAAAATAGCGAACATTAACTAATCATAACTGCGAAAATTTCGAGAATTTCCGAGGATTTCGCCCCCTTTGAAACCACAATACACACGTGCCATATCCAGTAGACAAGCGTGTCACTACTGCCTCGGAACACCCACTATATCGAAATTAATTCGAATTTCGCAGGAACAGGAAATTCTGACTTAACAAGTAAGCCCTTGGTATTAAACTATACCTACCGAGTAATCCAAAGCCAACGAGGAAACATTTTAAACAGATTCCGGGCGCAGTAAATTTCTACATCAAAATAAAATCCACAAATATATCTCCATTGAGGTGAAAATCAAAAATGGAAATTAAAAAAGATAGAAAGTTCCACTTCAGTTTTCAAATTAAAAAAATTAGAACATGAATTTAAATCTGGTAAAAATATTTAAATTAGAGAAAAATTTAGAATCCAAACAGCATGAAAATTACCATAATTTAAAATAGAACTGTGTTCCATATTATTCATCGCAAAGAGCCGCGAGGGATGTTCAGAATAGATCAGCGATATCAACGCGACGCGTAAAATCCAATATCAAACTATTATGCAGAGCACGATTTAATTAATTATCTAACTGTGCATTAGCGCAGAAGCATCGTTCGAAGTTTGTTGGAAATCCTTAGTTAAGACAACACCCTCTTGCGCAACGACGAGACTATGGAAGTGGAGAAACTACCTGAGTAACTATCCTTCATCTTCGCTTCGAAGACACGTCAAGGAATTTATGGGCCGTAAACGCCCCATGATATTAATATACTCGTTCAACGATGCGTCGACATAATGTGTTCTTCGTCAAGAGCAATATTCTTCGCACTTAGTTATCAAGTAAGCCTAGTTCCCTGAACAGACAATTTTAATCTTATAAGCGAAACAGGATAACATTCAAGAGAATAGAAGGATGAAGGAATGCTTGCTCGATAATATTGATGTGAGCGAAAAAATACTGGCACTTTGTGAATATAAATTGCTCCTTTTATATTTAAGTATTATATTGTAACTTAATAGAATGCAGTTGCTAGGATTTATCCTTCACACAATGTTCAATGTGAAGAATGAAACACGCAGACCAGAAGAAAATAAAAGAGGGGAGAACTAAAGAAAGAAACGAGCGTCTTATTATAATTTAAAAATTTAAAAATTGCGAAAAGATAGAAGTGGGTAATTTCGATGTGTGCATAAAAGTCTTTGTTTATAATTTTTAGGATCTACGTTTCCAGAACAAGTTCGTGAAGCGAAAAAGATCTTTGTGGTCGACACCGATGTAACCTATATTTTAATTGAATCACGGCCAATTTCTGTCATTAGCAGGAGCTGCCGGTTGTTCAATTAAAATGAAACGTTCGCAGAGTCACGTTTGTTCGTACGAGCACATATGCACAGGCGGGAAGTAACGAAGGACCGGCGAAACGATCGTACTCCCGATGGAACATGTGTTTGACGGCGGAGAAAAAGCAAGGGAACGAGGCGTATAAAAGTCTAATTCGTTTGGAATTAATTTCGAGCCCCGGATCCATTTACTTTCTGCATCACTGGAACAGAATTACCTCCAATTTATTTAAACGTTGAATGATGTTCATTTGATGGAGGACTTACTTCGAAGCCGCCCCGAAATACGGTATATTGCCCGATCGTATTTTACGAAAAGCAAATTGCTGGATTAACTATATTATTTACGAAGGGGGTCTGCTTCGATCGTAATACATTAGGCAGTGGTTTTGAAGTATTTAATCCCCTCGAAATAATAAAGTTGAGTAGGCATTCGTTACAAAACCTAGTCGTAGAACTTTTACCAAAATTATGAAGGATTTCAATACTTAACAATAATTTTAAGTTGTAATGGATTAGCTTCGACGCATTAACGATTTATTTCCCCCCTTAGAAATCTTTGTAAAATTCCTTACTTCATTTATAGTCATCTACATTTTATCAAGAAGCTACCAACAAACATGCTCAGTAGAAATATGGAGGTTTATGGCCACAAGACAAAATATAAGATCCTCAATCACGATTCATATTATAGATGCACTACTGCCCTTAGCAAATGCCTGAAGTACTTATTACACCGTTCAATTTTGTCCTGTGCCATTTTTTCAACTCTCAACGAAGCAGAAATATACCAAAATTCAAATCCGTTGCGACCTCACTTTCCCCAGCGATCTTATTCCAGACCCCCACTAAGGTATCGCACGATTCTTGCGCGACGAAGGAGCGAAAGCTGACACAGTGGACAGGCGCACGTGTGTCGCAGAATATTTGTAAGGCATTGATTTTGACGAAAGTTTCATTTGCAGTGCGTTAATTCCGATAAGGGAGCCCTTTGTGGCTTCAGCCGAGATCGGGATTGAATGGAACTTTTCAGACAATGGCCTGCATGGACTTCTTCGAGAGTAGTTCGTCGATGCAGAAAGAGGGCGGAGGGGGAAAACGGGAAAGTTAGGGGGAGGGACGAGACGCGAGAAGGAGAAGCCAAAAAGAGAGGGAACCGTGCAACTAAGTGCTGCGAGGCTGAAATATAGGTGTGGTCTTTGTACCTTCGACGGTACCCTGAAGATTATTCATTCGACCCTTAATTCATTTATCTCGCGTTACTCTATCCCCCTTGCCCGGATGATCACCGCCAGACTAAGGTCTTAAATGGCAGCCACAGCAGTTTTTAATGATCGTACGCCTCCCTCTCCTCCTCCCTCTTATCCGTGCCACGAAGGAAAAGGCAATTTCGCCGGGCAGAAGTGTGAATTGAATTTTACTGATAAAGAGAGGTGCGGGGAGTCGCAAAAGAAGTATGCCGCCTTAATTACGTTCCATCGACCAAAATAAATTCACATCAACCGGTTATTACAGAATTATCGCTAATTCAAAGGTCAGCGTAAATTAAGATGCTAGACAGTAAGTAAAACGAATGGTAAGAAGGTGGGAGGATTTTTTTGGATAAGTCATTTTTCAAAGAATGAGCAGAAATTGGGACATTCACCTTATCCATGGAGACAAGCATCTCCCCTCAGCAGTAGTTATTCGATCTGCAAGCCAATGTCCCGCAGCTGCAGCGTCAGTACCGAATAGAACGTGTCACACTCGCAAATATGTCGCATTATTTTCGCGATGAAGAAGCAATAAGAGCACCGGTGCCCTGAAATAGTTCTAGATGCGTTAAAAACACTGACTCTACGTTCATGTTAACATTACTAACGCGCAGGACCACTGTCCACTATGAAATACTTTATCGCGAAATGAGCACTGACTCTACAATCGAATTGCACACGATTACAAAAGCACTTCCGCTTTTAAACATCTCTCAACCGTGGGAAGATGTGTTCGGACTCGAGTAAAGTGTTTCCAAAATAGTCCGCTAGATACTGAGTGTAATGTAATAGAATTTTGTTAATGGATCTTCCACAGAGTTCAGTAATCAATGAAATTGATGCAGGAATCGTGAAATAACGAAATAATATCCACTGTGACCGCACAGATATTCAACGATCTGATCACCGCCGCGGACGAGGTCGAACTGTTAGGGCACGCCGTTCGGCAATGTAGTGACTTTGGTAGAGGTTGTTGATGTTTTGGTCGCGCTCGGCCGACTCCCAGCTAACTTGAAACTCGTCAAGGCCAGAAATAATATTATATAGCATTGTCCATTACAAAATGTTCACTTTTCACATCTACAGTCGGGCACCCCGTACATTCTACACGTATTTTTATCACTGCGATATGTGATCAAACACTACAAAAAATTTTACTCAGCGTCAAAAAATACACATACATATATATGAAAATACTTCTTTATGATTCAATGCAAAGGGCGGCAAAAATCATTTTTGCCCAGAGCGGCGGAAGAGCTAGATCGGGCCCTGGTGTTCAATATGTTTTGGGCAGAAATGTATTTAATACATAACATATTTAATAAATTACGGCCAATTTTGTTCTTATTTAGTAGAATGAATTGAAGGGTCCTCGTAGAAAACTCTATAAATCTCAAAAATCAAATTCTATACTATAGTAATACCATTGGCATGTAGAGAAATTTCCCATAAATTGTTTATTTAATTTTGGCACTTACAGTGTATTCTACCAGCACTCTTTAATTGTGCGTGAATGAGTGCCATTAGATGTTGGAAGTAAAGAAACATGAAGAAATTAACATTTTATTAAGAACCATTATAATTCCCTGCTGTTAAATTCCCGTTAAGTCGCGTAAAATAATTCCCCTCATGTAACGAAGACATTTATCCCCGTCATATTTAACTTGCCGTTTAATCTGACAAAACACAAAAGCAAGCTTGCAAGCCCGATTGTAATAAGCGATGCATAACATCGTGATACGTAATTGTTTTGCGCGGGATCGTGTTCTATTTTCCATGAAGTCACGGTCGCAAGATTTATTCGGGGACGGGGCGCGCTGCATAAAACGGCGCGAATAATCCTGGATAAATGCGGTGAACACGGGCAATGAGAATAAATAAATAAATACGTAAAGAATTAACGGACGTGTAGCGTGAGAGCAGGTACAAGGCTCTCGAAGCGGCTAAATTATAGTGTAACGCTAATTTAAGCCCACGGATACCAGGCTTACGATCCGATAAACCCAATGAATGCAAGTTGCAGACAACGGGGTTTGGGGCCACCGGCTAATCGTGCACGATGAAACAAAACGATACTGCTCTTTTCCATTCTGGGTCCGTGCGCGAGCACACGTACACCAGCGCGGAGGGACGCGAAGAGTTTGGTAAAATCGGGATACAAATACGCGTAGCGGGGCATGGGAATCGATACCAGAATCTAGGTCTGATGACAATTCCTCTCCCCTCTTTCTTCGCTCGACAAATCTCGCTTGCGACCACGCTCCGTTTTTAATGTTTTCGTTTTATGTACCATGGATTTAGCCATTGCTGAATCTTCATTGAGACCACTTCTTTATTGTTATTCGAAGATTTCACTCGCATTTAATTTATTACTATTTATTTATCCAGCAGGACATCTCTAACTTTGAAACTTGTGGTATGTTCCATTTTAGTCACTTTGGCCATTTTTATCAGCACCGTATATAATATCTACTAGAGCTGTAAATATTCGAATTTTCGAATAATTATAGTACATACTATATTTTCCACGTCTTTTCATTTTTTATTTCAAAATTCTTATATTTGACAATATTTTTTGTTAAATTTTCTTCTCTATCTAGAATACTTATCTACTATAAATTGTTTCAAATAAATGTTGTCTGCTTCTGTAAACGTTACGCAAAATATTAAAATTTTTAATAGGGGAAGTCGGGGTATTGTGAGCCACGGGGAATCGTGAGCCAGCGCCATATTTTTTTCCCTAGTGAATAATGACAGCTGCCAACAACTGTTATTTACTTGTCTTATGATAAGCTAATATTTCCACGATCAGTGAACGTACGCACCGGCATCGTTACTTTGCTCTGTTAACAGATAAAAATTGGCTGATCTCGATGTATTATTTTCACTTCGTGCGTGATCTATTATTGTGACTCTTTTCTGTGAATCCACGCAAGTAACTATTTTTATAATACTCGTGTGACTTCAAGCTTTCGAAATAATATAGGAATTTGGCATTAAGTTAGCATTGTGTTATTTATTTGTGGCCATGTTGTAAAAATAATGGTTCTGGGAATTGTGAGCCACTCGATTCTTAACATTTAAAGAGCTAACCTCACGTGTTTGATGTTTCTTTATGATTGTTTATGTAATATTTGAGCACAATATAAATTTTACTTTCCCGACTGTTATATATATAACAGAGGGAAAGTATGTAGATCGTGTCAAAAATGACCCCCCAGTTTTTTTGCAATTCTCGACGTTTCATGACCCACTGACTCTAAAGAGTAAAAAAAAGGGGTACAAAAATGCTTGTGTGTGTGTGTTTTCTAACAAGCATTGCCATTATTATTCAATTTATAATGTGGCTCACGATTCCCCGAGATTTTTCAGATTCAAGAAAATGCAAATTTTTTGTAATAGTCTGAAAATCATCTAATTTGCAAATATTCGATTTCACTATTGTGAGTAAAAGAAAGGTAAATCTTCATACTAAATCAACATCCAGCTTTGAAATTTGAAGAAACACTTGATTTTATAGCAGTTTGTTAGCAATAAAAAAAAGTGGCTCACAATACCCCGACTTTCCCTATCATATATGTGATATTTCAAAATTCTGAGCAAAACCTGGGCACGCGAATTGCTGATAATAAAAAATGGTGAGAAGTTTCATAACGCCTGATATGAAACTCTGTTTTTGAAATATACGTAATTAAAGTTTAGGAGCCCAACTTTAGCGCGCGCTGTTTAACTGTCAGCTGCCTGAGTGATATCCAAAATATATACGAAACGAAGAAACTAAAGAAAGCCTGTCACTTTAATGCGCAGAATATTATCAAGGCAAGTGAAAATATGCGTTAAAGTTTAACTTTTGCATTTCAATTCCTCGTAGGTATCTCGAAAACGAAGCATCAGACCGGTAAACGGTGAAGGATTTTTCCCTTCCTTTTCACATCAGGAATTTACACGCCTTCAGATCAAAACCCATTCTGAAATGCCTGGTGCTCTCGCAACAGACCCTTGCCAAAGCAATCGATATTTCGCGATTTCTCCCTCAGAGATTGTAGACGGAATGAAGAGTCCCCGAGCATTCTATCCGTCAGTTTCGACAACGCTCATTCTTTCCCCGAAAACGCGGAGAAATCGGTTTTGGGGAACGTCGGGTACGCCGCGCGTTTTCCCTTTATTCCGGTTCGCTCGAACACGGTCGTTCGATGGTGAAAGGGTGCATTGTCGCGGGAGAGATTATGCACCCTCGAACCGTATCGATCACCCAATGGCGTACGTGTGTCTCCAAAGAATTGATATTTGGATGTCGGGCTCCGGGCACGCTGGGCTACCGTTGCAAGAAGTGGGACAAAAACATCTGGATGGGACTATCTTCCGAGCATCCAATATATCTGTCGACGACTTCGATTTCTCTCCCGTATCTGGGCCACGGAGGTTATTACACCGCCGCTGTTCTATAACCGACTTCGATGTGTGCCTGCCGTCGCGAAAAAAAAAATCGATTATCGCGTCTTATCGCCTTCACGGGAAATCTCCACGGCTTTCCCAGACAGACGGATCCCCCGGCATCCCTCAGCGAGTGAAATCCTCGCATTATGGTGGCAGGGACGTATGGATTTAATTAGACGAATGAAAAAGAGCGTGTTCACAGAGAGCGATGGAGAGGCAGGGGTGGAAGAGTTATCTGAGGCTCCGCAGCGGACGAAAGTGAAATATTTTTATGCAAACTGCAGGTGATGAAATACTTCTTTTCAATTGCAAAGTGGGAATTCGAAATTTCTCTTCGCTCGCGTTCCCCTGCTTTCAAAGCTGATTATTAATATTCAAGGCTATATATACGGGGTGTAGATTCAATGCTGAGTAACAATTATTTTATGAGGATAATGTGTTTGAATGAATCTTACGAAAATATTAACCGCAGTAGATCTGCTCCTACGATCACAGAACAGTGCGTCTTCGCTGCACGCCGGCAAATAAAACGCAGCTCGCATACAGAAATCATAAGCCAGATTAACAGCGCTTGTTGAAGCCAAAGTAATTAGTTTCACGAGTGGACTATAATTTCGTAGGGAGTATTAGTGAAGTTCGTCGCGAGCGTAACACGTAACACAATTCTCCCCGCCCTCAAAACCGTAGCGAACCGTAAATTTACTATTCATGTTGTTACCGAGTTTCAACCATTGCACGGTTTACCTCGAATTTATGTAACACATATTAGAAAACAGTTTTCGCGGCCGCGCACGAGTTGCGCGATGGCGGGGACGGTGTTTGCCAGCATACTTGAATTTTCAATAAAACCCGTAAACAAAGTTGCGAAACGCCTCGTGTCAGAGTTGCAAGACCAACACTGGCGGGGAACATTTGAAAGGAAACAGACGTGGTAAAAGAGATTCCCTTTGCTCGCATTTATGAGTCTCGGACCGAAGCGCCTCGCCGCCAACTCCTCGAATTTCGAGCTCGAGCAAAATTCGGGGAATACCATTCGAAGTTTCGTTTTATCGGTCGCTTTCGTGCAAATGCCCTTAATCAAGTGTCGCGGATTACAGACGGCTGCAAGCGTATCCAACAGCCATTGAAGCTCGATCTCCTCGCAGGGAAAGCTTCCTTCCGCGTTTCCGGCGTATTTTTTCGCGAGCGACCGTTTGGCGGCGCGTCCGAGCGTGTATTTGCGAGCGCGTCTCGAGTTACGTGGAAAAGGGATGCGCAACGTTCAAAGTGGGGTCTCATCCGGCAAAAACGGAATCCCTGCTCGCGCGCGCGATGCAAACGTTCCCCCCGAATAATTTTCGTGCGGTTAGAGCGCACACCGCGTAATTAATTGTGCCGGCGGGAGATTCTTACGGCGCGTCTGCCGCGCAATGAAAACTTTATGCACGCGTATACGGTTATAATGGCCGCGCAAGTGTCTCTCCTCCCGAGCGCCCGTTTGAGTGTCTTAATTACGCGCGTTTCTAAGGTGCGCACAGAGGACTGCAGGAGCTGCGGGCGGCCAGCCTCCGAAGCCGACCGGCCGGATAGGGAAACGTATTTGTAGATCGCGCACAATTCCGGAGTAATCCCGTTTCATTCCGACTGACTTCAACCCCGCTTCAACATTAATTGCCTTGTTCCGCGAACCGCCGCGATTCTGAATGCTAACGCACCGGAGCTAACCGGTGCAGCGGCAGAAATAATTTATACCGGGCCGAGGGTGAAAAAGGCGTGTTTCAATCTCGCGGAAGGGTGAATAAAGTCTCCGCCGACTAGAGTACGCGGTAAATACCTTCAGGACGCCGCGATCGATCGGCCGATATTGCGTGGATCGCGTGGATAAGGAAATGTGAGTTAGTTGTAGTTAGTAGGTAGTTGAATTTTTTTAAAGCCATCTAGGGTGTACGTAGGTATGGACATTTTGAGGCACTGGTTATTTACAGTGCACAATCGGGTAATAGTTATGTGCAGAATTTTTCAGTATTAGGGTGAAGTAAATAATTTTTTCTATCGTGTTTTTATGCAGATTTGAAGGGAACTTTTTATTTTTTAAAGGAAGTGGCACGATTGACTGTCGGGTCCTTAATAAAAGTTCCTTAATTTTGATTATGATATTGTAATTGATACGGAAGAAATGGATTAAATCGTATATAAGGAGAAAATTATTATTCCACTGCAATTGCACATAAGGTAATTTAAATGTTAAATATGCAAGGGAAAAAGAGATGGAGGTTCTTCCAGAAAAAACTGCTGACACACAAATGATCAATACTTCTTGACTGATCAAATATGATAAAAAAATGTAACTGGATATACGTATTAACAGAGTTATTTAGCAATCTCTGAAACATAGCGGGAATCCAGTCAATTTTTCTCCCACAGTTTAAAAGAACGCCACACGTACGAAGACACACATACGTATGGAGCTGGGTTGTGGGCCAATCATTAATTGAGAAAAACCAAGAGAAAAAATCGGGATAAAAACAAGGTAGGGGTAGCGGGATTCGAACACGGGCTCGTCGAGTTCGAACGCGGTCGCCTAGCGCGCGTTGCCGCTCAGCCAAACAGAGGCTCAGTTCCTCATTTCACAATATACCGAGACACACTTCACTGTAGAACAGATTTTCTGAAAACTTATATTTTTATAATTTCTACACGTCGGATAAACGAACCTTGAAGTTAATCAAAAGTTAAAAATATAACACATCGCCTAACAAACATTTCATTCCCATGCGCATATATTGTTTATTTTTTCAATTACTGGCGTTTTTTGAATGTTTAATATTTTTCAGATGTATTGTACATTTCTAGGAATCAACAGTTTTTTCGCGATTTTAAACTGGAAGGCTTATTTTTACCAAATTGCTGCCGACTTTCCGGAAGAATATTTAAATAGTTTACAAGATTCGTAAAGAAATTATGTGCAGGGTGTTTCGCTACAGATTTTAGAGGGTGACTCTACAGGCCAAATTAAGAAAAAAATATAGAATACAATTTTTAATTATCCTGCTTCGTTTTAAAAAAAAATGAATTTGAATTTCTGCTAAATACGCGCCCACTGTAGTATAGTTGAGGCGCACACGGTAAGGGGGACGCGTGGCGCTTCCGTAGACTGTTCCCCTTTCCACCGCGTGCCCCTTAGGCGCCTAAAACTGTACTTCGGTGCACGCGTACTTAGCAGAAATTCAAAGTCAATTTTCTAACAAACGAAGCACGATATTAAAAATTGTAATCTATATGTTTGTCTTATTTTGGTCTGTAGAATCATAAAAATCTATAAAAGGTTTACCACCTGTATATAAAACACGATATGACACTGAACATTAAGACTTCATTTGTATATATATATTTTGCATATAATTTCTAATCAAATATAAAAAGTTTTTATTCAAATATACCGCTTAGTACTTGTACCAAATAATCTACTAAGGAGCACAAAGAAGGTTACTATTAAATCAACATATTTTACCTGCAAAAGTGTGAATATTCAAATATTCGAAAATATTATTCGAATTCTCTGGTATTCGAATATTCGAATATTCCAAGTAAATTCCACTGCATTTAGAAACCAAACAAACTTTTCCCTAAATTATTCACTCTTGGACCCTAAAAATATACACAAATTTGTCCTCAAACGTCGCTAACACTCGAATATTAACCAACGATAACAAAACAGACAACTGCATGAAGCAACAAAAATATCCCCATTCTCATCGCGCTGGAGCTGTACATTTATTTAAAATTCATCGCCATATACATGGAAACGGAGGTTAAAATTTAACCGCTCGGAAAGTTGCACGCGTCACGCTTACGCCCGTCGTTCGTGTATCGAAGGGACCCGCTAAATTATTCATGTATCATCTTGCGCCCGTTTATTCAATATTTCCAATCGTTGCAGTAATACGTGCGACCTCCGCCCCGTGCGGCGGGGCCACGAATTCTGAGGGAGCATATTTTTCGCGTATATTTCGAGGAGTGTCTCATTGATCATTTGATATCTATTGAACGTGCTGCTCATGCACGGGGCAACATCGTTTCGAGTGCAGCCGTAGGGGGGGGGGGGGGTGGAAGGAGGGTCGCGCCGGAAAAGCGGAAGTGTGTAGGTGGACTCGTTGCAGGTTCGCGAGAGCACAAACCACCGGGAAAGGGTTGTAGGTGGAGATGGCGTGCGCGATAGTGCTCGCAGCGCGGATGAAAGGGTCTGCTTCTGACGCGCACTGTTCCGAATTGCCGGAAGGTTCGAAAAGGACAAACAGTTCAAAAAGACAAAAGCACAGACGGGCGGGAGCACGCAAATGAAGAAAGAGAAATCGATAAACTCCGTAACTCGCTTTGTACGCTTTCCTTCCCTTCCTTCTTCTTTTTTTAATGATCTTCAGAATCTCGGCGTCACTTCGAATTGGGATCAGGGGAGGCGAAGGAGGACGGATAGATAATTTGGCACGAGAATGTGGTAAAGTCTTTTGATAAAGGGATCTGCAGTGTAGAATCTTGATTATTAGGACGATTATTAGATGAGGGAATTAGATTTGAAATCATCTTGTGCGTTTTGTGGTATAAGTGACTGTATCTTTTTTTACAGGATCTCGTACACTTTAGATCTTCAGTTAAAACGTCACAAATGTTAGAGTAAAACGTTTAAGTAGGTCGACGTTCAGTTGTAAAGTAAAGAAAGAATTTAACACGAATAGGCTTTAAGCGACTTTACCATGTTTAATCGAATGTAATGGGTAACTGCATTATAAATGACGGTTAAATAATGAAACTCTCGCCTAGGGACAATTTAAAAGCCATCAAATATTGTAGTGGATAGCTGTTAAAGAAAAACCAATTGACTGTTGCACTTTGTTCAGTCAGAGCTGCACCGTCATTGGAACATGGAATGGACTCGTATCCACGGACATTGGAAACCCATTTCGAGTGTCCATGTGGCCATTTGTCCGCGGACCTCGCTTTTTCTTGTCGCTATAGCGGATCCGAAGATACTTAACCGTTGGTCCCTTTGTCCGTGTTAAAGACACTTGAAATATACGCCAACATATATCGGGCAGCAGCGAAGAGATAGGAAGAATTACTTTGGCATTTAGTTGTGCTTGTCCACGTGGAAAATATAAAATTACGGTCGATCTCTTCGGCGATATTATGCATGTTGCTTCACAATTATAAGTAAAAACTTTACTGCTTGATTGAACTGGTGAGCAGGGCCAAAAAGAGCCGAATAAATGTGCAGCTGTCAAAATTTGTAAAATGCATATGATTTGAAAAAAGATTTTACATTTGATATTACATTTTTATAAAAGATAAAGCTTTGAATGTTTTTGCAATCTGTGTCTATGGAAGGGCGAGTACAATCGAATTTCATGATTCCTCGTTCAATCAATGCGAAAACTGTATTCATCGCGAGAGCAATACCAAACAAATTTGGACGGTTGATATAGGCTTTGGTTTTCAATTGTTCTATAGAAGAAAAATTCGATTCCCGAATGCACGGCCGCTGCTGTTCGCTAGCCATTTCAACTTCCAGCTCCACAGGGTGGGAAAGAACGACAGAAATTATTCCTGTGGCCCTTTGACAACGAAATGAAACGACTGCTGCTATATATGTAGTATGATTTTACGTGTAGACGCGCTCGAGCACGTAAATGCGCATACAAATATTAGAG
The DNA here is from genome assembly GCA_929108735.1 of Andrena dorsata. NCBI lineage: Eukaryota > Metazoa > Arthropoda > Insecta > Hymenoptera > Andrenidae > Andrena > Andrena dorsata. The sequence goes on from OV815489.1 coordinate 30,090,880, forward strand.
ATGTGTAGGCGAAAAAGAAAAGTAGACAAATGAGAGTACCAGGGAGATCCCTTTGAAGTCGATCAGCTGATGGGAGAGGTTTCCTCTTAAGAAATATCTGACCAGAACCGCGCTTGGAAACGACAAACTGCACGCTTTAGAATGTATTCAAAATTAAGAAGAGTAATACAAATTCAGTTTAAATAATTCTGACATTCGTTAGGATTCAATTTTCACGAGGAGGAAGAAAATCTTAACGACACCCGACATATTTTACCAAAAGATGCACTCAATATCACAAACTGATACTCGCTAAGAAATCTAGACCTGAAAATATAATAATACAATTGGTTGATATGAATTTGCCGATCGCAGATAGCGTGAAAGTTCCTTTGTTTATGTTGGAGATACCACTAACAGTTGCTAACGGTGGCTTACAATCCGAGAAATGTCACAGAAACTGAAAGAAATAAAATAAATAAAACTGTTAAAACCCCCAAAAATGCCAAGTTAATAGAATTCGCTAAATACTAAACAAGGCCACATACTCCTTCACCTATCATCTATACTTTCCCACCCAGGAGTTCCCAAAACCCCCCGAGTCTCTACGACCTACAATCATCCTCTAACTTTGAATGAAAAAGAAATTCCCCCAAAGAGTAAGCAACGTGCCATTACTTTGCACGGCGACGTTGATTAAAAGACCACGAAAAATCGCGTGCAGGATCCACCGGTTTCCCAAGCATCGTCCTGACGAATGCTCGGTCCCGCTGCACCACGGGAACGTTAAATATGGTCGTAGGATCTGTTTGGGGTGCGGTCGTATGCCCAGTAGGCAAGGTGAGACAGCGTTTACCTTAGGCGAGCTGGTCCCTTCTCCGACCGAGACGTCTCGGTTTCTTTGAGCCAGTTGCAGGATGATAGATGCAGTCTCAATTCCCACCCTCGCCCCCGCGGCCCTGTTCCTTCGACCCTCTTAACTTTCCGCCGCCTGTTGAGGAAGGGACGCCCTCACGCGCGCTCTTTGCGAGGCCGCGAACGTCAGATCCGACGGCGGCTTTCTATGAATACCGGATGAAACGCGAATGAAACGAAGTAAATACTTGCCCAGTAACGATGTCAATACTCTTTCGAAAATGTTCGCACGGATGAGTAACCCGGGCATGAACTATTCACGCCACTGCCTCAAAGAATCCGACAGTCGGGGTCCTCGAGATGTCGCCTGTGATGAACTATTAATTTATTCGGTGGACGGGCAGCCGAATATGAGCGAAGATTATTAGTTTTGCAGGAAGACACTTATTGTTAGAATATTTAAAGTGCTATGCGAAATCAGGTATTCGGTTTTATTTATACCGATTTTTGACGCTACGCTTCCCTATGCACAAGATGTCGTAAAAAGTTTGTATAGAGGAAAGAAGAGTCCGCGGTTCAATAACTGATCGTTTCTCATCTTTATTCTGGGCGATTCTGCTTACGTCCGCGGCGAGTTCATACGGTTCCTGCAATAACCCATAAAGCCACATATAACTCTCAACAAGAAAAAAGCATGGAGTCTACTTTGATGCTTATAGATGAGATGGAAGAAATATTGCAGAAAGTCTAAGCATATTTCGTTTGCAGGTGGGTATATTGCTCCCGGGGGAAGTGTAACCATATCGAAACTCACAATGCGCCACGACGCCAGTTGCATATAAAGAGAAAGAGGAAAACCAGGGAGAGAAAGAAGAGAGGAAATGGTTTAATGCGTAAAAATTATTCCTCTCTGCCTCTTCTCGCGACAGAAAATGATGGCTTCCGTACAATTTTTCTAGGGAACATATCTTCTACCACTAAACTACGTCAATACCATGCATGACGACAACAAATCACTTTAATTATTTATTACACCATTTGTATGACAGAAAAGGACTGCCTTATGCCGAGTGATTTACCTCAAGCAATACAGCTAAATGCTCAAATCAGGTTTTAGGTATAAAAATCGTATATAGAGCAACATTTAAGTTGTTTTAAAAGAATTTTTAAATAAAAAAATTCACCAGGTGTGTTTGAGTAACTTATACTTTGTAGTAATTCCATGATTAATAGAAATTTCAGCTACATTTGATGGTAATACAAAGTAAATAATTAAGTATACTTTTAGAACTTAAATAGTTAGGGAAATTTAACAAACAGAAATGCTATTATTACGTTACTTTATGTACTGTTATTTCACTGCCATTAAAAATGTACTCGTACTGTAATCATTCGTGCCAGCAATGCTGCGTTATGTGAACAGGCAAGTGATTCATTATTCTCTGTTCGTCCATACAGAACTAATCTCACTTCATAAGCACCAAAAAAATGCCAAAGAAGAAAGAGTGGAGTACAACAGTGACACTTAAAAAATATGCAACGAGTTCTACAAAAAGAAACGATGCGAATATTTATGATTCATTACAAGGAAATCGTTAAAGCGGGTAGAAAGTTAGAAAAGAGTCAACGCCTTTCAAAATGTTTAAAAAATACAGTGAATCAAGCAGCAACCAATGAAATTTCTGTGAACTTTCAATATTTCAAAAGTTAAAAACCAAACCCGATTTCTTAAGAAGCAAATGAAATTCGAAGAAGGAAAGGATAGCGATGAAATATAATCAATTCCAAGGAGAATGTTAAACGAGGTGAGAAGTTAGAAAATGGACAACGCCTTTCGAAATGGGGTCAGCTATACAAGGAATCAAGCAGCGAGCAGAGAAATTCCCGCGAACTTTCCGAGTTTCAAACATTCTCCAGAATTGATTCGTCGAGGCAGATTGGCCGTCTCGAAGTTACCGATACGAAGAGCCCCAGTAATTGAGGTGGCTGGCGCACAAAGAGAGGAAACCGACGAAAGCGACAGGTGAGGTACCGCGGTGCTACTAGCAATCGGGCCCTGTTAGTAATTCCCGCCCAACATTTCGATATAACGATTCGAAGCCGCCTCTCCAAGTTACAGCCCGGTGGCTTTCAATTTGACGAAACTCGCCGGGCTACAGGGAAAGCTGGAATCTATTTCGCGTCGCGACGTTCTGGGAGTTGTCGCCTGCCATGTACGCAGCTTTCTTTCGCGGCACTCGTCGCGCCGATCACGAGATTGCGCGAGCAGCGTTCTTCGAAGAAAACTCTCCCGGATATTTCTGTGTTCCTTCCAACTAAATACTTCCCGTTTTCCCCACCACTTTAAGTTCCCTTCGATTGGATCTTCGCTTCCCTTCGAACACTTGGATCTTTGAGAAACATTCGAAAACCTAAGATCGTTAATGTCAAGAATTTTACAGAAGGATATCCTAACTTACGGCCGGCACGGATTACCTGCTTCTCAATTTTAGCCTGCCGTAAAAAAAAAAGTTGCTTGCTCGTCACCAGTCTAAACCAGAACAAGCCAGCGACCATGGAATGCAGAAATAAACGAAACCAGAGAAGCGATGCAACTAAATCCGATCGATAAACGGGGCGACCGGATTATACCCATGCAATCTGCATCAAGTTACTAGTATCTACTCGTAACACGGCTCCACAGCTATAAATCCTTCAATTAGACGTCCCCGGGGGTTGGAAAAACCGGTGGTATCGCCGATCGCCCATAATTCACCGGGCATCATCTTACGGGTGAATTTCGCGGTCTGTCGGCCGCACGCGAATTCCACGGGAATTGAGTGGAATTTTGCCAAGTCGAAGGACCGTTGTCGCCGGTGATGCACAGTCTGGACCGCCGCGGCTATCCCCGGGGATAAGTAAATGGGGAAAGAGCGAGTCACTCCTTTCTGGATGCGAAGTTTCTTGCTGGGAGAGTTTAGCAAGAAATCAAGCCGCCAGACAGTGACAAGGGTTGCCGAGGAGGTTCCGCAAGGGGTGAGAAAGAGAGAGGGTTGCAAGAAACAGGAGTACGCGGCTCTGCCACCGATGTTCGCCGCGTGAAAGAGAAATCGTCTAGGTTCGAGGATAGGGTGAGGAGGGGGAAAAAAATGGACGACGGCGGGGACTTTATTGCCTGGAACATTCCTCAATCGAGCAAATTCGGCGCCAGTCACCTTAAAATCTTATCGATCACTGGCAACCCGTCTGAGTTTTCGGACATATTGACCTATGGAAGCGGCGCTGATTAAGTTGAGAAGGTAGGTCTTCCACTTCAATTAACGGCAAAGGGGGATGAGGGTGGATTTACCGATTTTGTTTGACCGCCATTTTCTATTTCGCTAGGGATGCGGATGAGGATTCATCTTTTTTCCAAGTTCGTCGGGTGAAGGGATTTTTCATATTGCGTGGCTAACAAAGTTTGTAATCCGCTGTAGGAGAGGATATAACCGCGATTGTTATGAAATTTTGAATGGACTTTCAAAAGGACAACCCCCCTTGCAAGGGATTACAAATTCTGTTTGCTGGGTAGTATGAAAGTGTCTTTTATCCGGTGAATAGTGAAAAAATCGATATATTCAGTGATACTTCACGAGGTGGTGTGTAACTATACAGTACAATGAATCAACAGACGCGGTCGCGTCTGGAAGCTAATTCCCCTTCCCCCTCTACCCATAGGCACACTGAGCGACCATGTCTCTATACACGAATGATAGCGAAATTGACAGGTCCCCGCAGGTATTTGGGCCTTATTATCTTATTTTATGACATAGTCCCGGTGTTTTAACATGAATAAGCGAATAATTTTTTTTTTTCGAACCCATTTGTCGTTTTACTTAATGTATCGAGCTGTTTGTCTAAATTTAAAAGATAATATAATTATTCTGAATTAATAGTTATCAAAATGATACTTTTGGGATTAAGAGTTTTCGTGACGTCACGTTTTCCTCCCCCACTTGACCCCCATAAACATGACTCATGTATGAAAGAAGCTAGTGCCCTTTAATTCACCAAAAAAGTTCACACGCAAAGATTGTGACATCAACTTTGCTAATTCCAATTGCATTCTCGTTCTCCGTTCGAACACTGATTCCTCTGTCACTTTTTATACTTGACATTCCTTTATTGGTCACAAATCAAATCAGTGCTCAGATTTTCAGCTTCGGTTTTAAGGAATTAGCGGGCGTTGTATAAGAAAAAAACTATGAAGCCGACTTAAAACAAAATGTTTCATATTCTCCGCATCTCTCTTACAGCGTATTTGGACAGCCGCAATGGTGCGCAGTGGGTACAAATTTTCGCCAATTGGAAGCGAAAAAGTTCGCATTCAGTGCGCACTAGTGCAGGGTGCCGAATGTGCTATTAATCTATTACCGACTTTGATTCGTTTAAATTAGTCTCTACCAAGTTTTTATTATTTTCCATCGTAAAACGATTTTCATTCGACATTTTTAACAGAAGATGTCCGTCTTGTAAAAGTTTTTGTGTCAACTACAAGCCTCTCGCCTGCTAATTCCGTCTAACCGAAGCTGGAAACTTGAGCACTGAACTAAATTCTGGCCAATAAAGGAATGTCAAGTATAAAAAGTGACAGAGGAATCAGTGTTCGAACGGAAAACGAGAATACAATTGGAATTAGCAAAGTTGATTTCACAATCTTTGCGTGAGAACTTTTTTCGTGAATTAAAGGGAATAAGCTTCTTTCATACATGAGTCATGTTTATGGGGGGTTATTTATGCTTGAATAGCATGTCATTGATCAACTACGCAGTTTCTGTACATAAAGAACAAAACTTGCATCCAAAACCGAAGGTAAATGCAATTACAACAGCTTCATAGAGATAGATTCTTAAAAATCATTGAAATATCTTTGAAATCCACGTAAACGCGACCGAAATGCAATAGAATTCGACCATTCCAATATTTCGTAAACATATACCGACGCCATTTTAAAAATTTTAAACAAATCTGATTAAAATTATTCAATTTATCATAATTCAATCTATTCCCATTTCATCCCGCCGACTGAAAAGTTACCCATCACCCTCACAGCCAACAATGATTCAATAAAATAACGAGAATAATAATACCTATACCACACGTAGTGCTATCTCCTTTCTCCAAGGAATGAAACCAGACGCCATCCAAGCACCGTTCAAATTAGCCTTCAACTGTCATAGCGTCGCCTGCCCTTTGCTTTCGATTCTCGCCTCAACGCCTGTAACCTAACAATGCACCAAGTTTGAAAGAAAAGCATTAAAGCATTTGTAAGGCAATTAAACAACAAATAAACTTTAAATATGCCCGAAAAGGGATGTAATTGAATACCGAGACACGATATGTGTGCACTAAATGTGCAGAAACATCGGTAAGGCAACGAAGGGAATACGCGGCGAACATCTAACGGTTTTCTCGCGATATTTAATGAATTTCGGGACGAAACTATATTGATAGTAGCAGCAAGTGACAATAGAGAGTAAAGACGAAGACTAACAATGATTAAAAGTAATTATATGACGGTAGATAATGTACGCGTACCATTTAAATACGCAGCTAGCTGTCGAAACGTCTTAACTCAATGACATCCACGGAACGAATGACCCCCGCGCCGCGTCACTGTACCTCGCGAGTGACGAATATTAGCTGTGGTGGGGGGAGAGCAAGCAGGCGGCAGGACTCGCGAGGCAATACACGCGTAAATATTTTCGAAGTGTTGGGATATCGTGGCCGAGCCGTCTAAGCAGAGGTGACTTCTAAAGTCAGCATCGTTCAGTCATAACAAAAGTCGTTTCTACGGGCACGTTCTGTTAACGGTAAAATAGAAATATTAAGCGTGATACATTTCCTTCGTTTATAAAATATCTAGCATCTACTTACATACAGGAGTGTACTTTAATTAAGCTTGTGAAACTTAACACATATGGCTTAGTAGTAAGTATACTTATATTCGAAAATTACTTACGCGATATACAGTTTCTTATTGCAAAACATTTTACAAGTTTTGCCATACATTCGAGAATATCGCGATACCAATCTCGTGTTAGCATCTGTACATAAAATTAATATTCATTCTGTATACAGTGAGCCACGAAAGTATTCGAACGCTCGCTATTAAAACTAGACAGAGGAATCAGTGTTCGAACGGAGAACGAGAATACAATTGGAATTAGCAAAGTTGATTTCACAATCTTTGCGTAAGAACTTTTTTAATGTTTTTCGTGAATTACAGGTACAATTGGAATTAGCAAAAATGATTTCACAATCTTTGCATGTGAATTTTTTTCGTGAATTATGGGGAATTAGCTTCTTTCTGTAGGAGGTGGTCTCAATAAAACACAAAGATGTAACAATAACTACGAACGTTTAATAAAGATATGAAGACGTAGACTGGTTACAGTCTGGAGGCTGAGGATGAACTAACTTTACGCAGGTATACTAATGCAAATTAAATTTAATTGGAAAAAATGGTAAGATGTAGATGCACTTGAAATTTTCTTAAAATCGCAATTACGCATACTTAAGTTCTAAGAATATAAAATAATACTATCAAACTAAACGTAAATAGAAGATTATTATTTATTTTAGTTTGCTAAAAATATTATGTATGGTTCTTCGACTATGTCCAATTACAATGACACTTGAGAAAGCAGATATTAAAGTGTTTTTAGTTACTTTCCGGAAATAAATATTTTATCTAAATAAATGATCAAGTAACGAATGGAGAATGGAAATGTTTCATTGTTGTCCCTTCTAAAAGTTTCTCATTTATCCGAGCGTCGCTGGCAGGGCGTGAAGATAAAAAATGTTGCACGAAAATATCTATAAACCACTCTCGTAAGTACTTTATCGGTGAATAGAAAATGAATTCCGATGTTCCATGGACGACGACAACATATGAGCCTCGCCATCATAAATCCAACGCTTCCGAGCCATAACGGAAAGTGGTATCAAAGTTGGGGTCCCCTATCTCTGCGAAACCAACACTTTCAACCCTTTGCTTTTCGCATGCCAACCATTTTCACAGACCTCCCTTCTCTAAATCAGCAAAAAATGCATCTCCTTTGTGATACCCCAATTTTACAGCAGAAATTTCTCCTATTATCTAAATACACGAATAATGAAAAAAAATGTGTCAGTCGTGCACAACAAATAAGAGAATAAATATTTATAATATCCCGTTTTAATACGTAAACAAATATATATTTAAAAGTACACTGAGGAGAAAAAAAATGGAACATATAAAAATTTAAGGAGATTCAAAAATATTTAAATGAAGTATCTAAAGAATATTTCAAACCCATTTAAGCTTTTTTAAACAAAAATTGTGAAAAAATTATAAAACATTACCCTTGAATATTAAATAACACATCATTACATTTAATTTGAAACTAAAAATTAAACACAATTTTGCACAATAATTATAATTATTCAAAGAATAATTTTCAACTAGTAACTTCGAACTTGAAATTAATAAACTCTTAACAATATGTTGCAAGATTTTAAATTTTTATAACTCATGCTGCAATTTCCGTTTTAATTGATAGCTCTTCGCCTGTTCACTCATCGAATATATTCTGGCAATAACAACCTAATAATCCCATTAATCCCATTAAGTGTTATACTACGTGCAAACTTGAGTGCGGTTAGTTCCTCCTTTGTACTCAATCCATTACTGTGTTTCTCCTAGTCCATTATCAATCAAAACTATTTGCCTAGGGGTTCTCTGCCAAAGCTTAAAGTCTAAGCCGCGCTTAAAGGCGGCCTGGCGATCGTAGTTTAATCTCAACTACAGTTTAAAAGCCCACTCTGGCTTTGCACGACACTAATGATATTAGGAGATACTATCGCATTGACTTTACAATTACTTGCGACAACACAGTGCGCAATAAATATATAAACGGTTAAGTATGTGTTAAAAACAAAGGATTATGTACGACTGCAGTACTGTCTCTGTTAAAATGAATGCTACAATAGTTTTCACTAACTAATATTCAAATCATTCCTAGATAAAACTGTGCTAAAAGGTAGGGTGCGCAAAGTGCCCAACATTGATTCTGATAAGCCTTTGGATATGTGCTGAGTAAGCTGAATTAAGAGACATGTATTCTCTTAGCTGCTGATGCTCAATTTTAGGGGATTAAAGTACCCTCGATGCCGTCACTCTTCTGATGTTATCTTGGAAACTGTTGAGGATAAGAAAGAACCCTCGTACACAAACCTTTCGCCATTTTCCTGCAAATTAACTAGGTACACGTGCTCGTCAGTTATTTAATCAGAAATTTAAAAATCTACATTCGTGAAAGGAAATTAGTAATACATATTGTCTACATTTGGAATTAAATAAACTTTGCATTCCACAGTTCCTAAGAATTTTTAACAATTACTTTCCAATAATCGCTTCTCTGGAAACTGAAAACTAGATACATACTTAGAAGATGCGATACTCTCAATAAAGTTACATGGGAGTAAGGAAACCTGTAATGTTCGAATCGTCGTGATTTCGATGTTTATTGATACGGGAAATGTTTCTCGTATCCGACAAACTCGATTCCAGTGCGTAGGAAAGGAAGCTTATAACCGGACTAAGAAGTAGTAGCACGGATTCGGGAGAAGGTGGACGGACACTTGAAAGGGCGGATGCAAATATGGAGCAAGTGTACTTCGGACGGAGAAAAAGGCAGCCGTCGAGCGCGCGGCTCTTTCTACAGAGGTGAAAATCTATACGTAGCGCGATCCAGTCGATGCCACGTGGGAGATGTATAGTGCACAGAAAGTTCCGCATCAGGGAGGGCATCAAAGTGCATCAAGTTCAACGTGTTGAAGGAAGAACCATCCTTCGAGCTTTGGGTTTCGAACTCCAAGAATCGCACCGCTCCTAAATATCCTTATATACAAAAATTGGACAAGAATAACCCCGCCTAATAATTTTTATTTCGACTGAAAACTTACGCATACAGTATTTACTTATTTAAGCAATGCTAAATTCAGAATTACCGATTATAATTTACATTAGCATAAGCCTTGATTAATATACTTTTAGATAGCACCATTTAACAAATAAGGGATAGCAATCACTCATTGCACTTACACCTTCAATGCTCTTAATTCTAAAAAATTGATACCGATCCAGATAAGATCCAATAAACAGTTTGAGAAGAATAAAATCATATTTAACGCAGTACGCAGCCAAAGAATTTAAACCTTTCGAACGCGTGGCTCGCAAAGACAGCCTGATTATCTCCGAGCTTCCGATATTAACTTCCCAATGAGGTAGAATCGATAACAAGAAGCATTAGCGATTATGGCACGCATACGTTTCGATCGTCGGTATATGGATGTTGATCGATCACACATGACCACGAAATCAGTGCGGTACCAACGCTCGGGCGAGCTAATTTGACTGTCGTAATTAGCTTCGTTTATCGGTTCGCGTCACGTTCGTCGTGTACTGGCCGTGGCAACGCAGTAATCTTCCTGCTGCCGCTGGAGCAAACAATTAACGTTGTTCCGGTAACTTTGGCGTGATTACAGCAATTTTCACGTGACAGCCCGCTCGTTTACCAAGGCCCGTAGCGACGCTGCCATAATTTCACACCGCCGCGTCTCGAAAAGTATACGAGCAGCGGATGCAATCTTCCATTCTCCTCCGAAAACAGTTCCCTAAGGCTGTGCAGCGGGTTCGCGAATTATAGGTTCAAACTTGACTAACAGGCCTCGAGAAAGAACGGAAATAGTCCAGTCGCCTGGGGGATGATCAATGGTCATTACTACCGATTCAAAAATTCCATTTTCTTCGCATCTCTTTCCACGGGAAATATTTATTCTGGCTTCTTTTTGGCTAAGATAGTGAGCTACACATTTCTGCAATAAACAAATTTTGCAATAGTATTTCCCTAGCGCTAATAGATAACAAGAATGTTACAAGTGATAACGTATTTCCAGTATTGTATTAAAGCAGGCCATCGTGTAGCAATTAATGCCTCCCCGCTTGCATGGATATTTCCCTTCAAACGCTCCCCATCGAATAGAACCGGGCAAAATATCCAAAGGAAAAGTTCGCCCGCTCAATGATACGAGAACCGTGTATCGCGGCTCTCAAAGCTTTACCGCCGCCGTTCTTCCCGCACTTTAATTGGCACCTAGCCGGCGCGTCGCGCTTTGTTCCGGCGAGAGCCCCACGGAAATAAAACACGCATAAATTTCGCGAGGCTGCAATCGGACAGAGCGAGAAATTTAATCGAATGAAACGCGCGGACCGATGAAAAACAGTAGACAAAAGGCTGGCGAGCGGCGAGCGGCGGGCGCGGATTCCATACATGTTTTTGATGCATCGTATTACTCGGCTAATGAATAACTCGTCGGATAATGGAAAAGACATTTTATTATTTCCATTATATTCCCACCCGCGGAGCGCGGGAATGAGAAGCTTTGCGTCGGGTTTCGGCGGCGGCGGAAAAGCTTTGTGCGAGCCGCGGAATGTGTAAGGAAAGCCGGAGGAAGCGGACGAAAGTTTATTATGCCCCGGTAAAGGGAAATCCTCGAGATGAGAACACAAATTAGCGGGGACAAAGCGGGTCGAAATGATGGAGAGCGACATGCGCGCGTAAAGAGTGATTGAACGATTAAGGAGAACTGGGATCCAAGGGAAATTGCCATTTTCAACGGGCACGTCACGCGTTTGATACTCTGCAAAATGATATGGGTATTTATACAGGGGGATGAATTATTTCAGTACAAATGGATCGTAATTGCTCCAGTTTCCGTAGTGTGAACAGAGTGGCGATGAGCTGGTCGTTCAACCCTCAACGATGTACTTTTGTAAATGAAAATATTAGTCGAAATTATAGGAAAACAGTTTTCTATTCGGCGCCGCGTTTTCAAGAAACATTACTCTGAATATTTGTTAAGTACGGATACACTTGAAACTAAAGAATTGACAAAATACAACACTAAGTGGGACTGAATTAACTCACATTATAGAAAAATTAGTCGAATTGTAAAATAGCTTTTATTTTGAACTGAGTTTTGTTAACTGAGTGTACATATTCTCGATTGATTTTCAAATTTGTTTTTCTGGAAGCAATTTCGAGTTATATTTGCACGAGGATTTATGTCAACTGCATTTGACATTTGCTGAAATATAGAAGTAGCTCCAAATGTAGTAGTAGATTCCTCGATATATCGATTATAAGTTGAAAGAAATTAATGTGGCTCCTTACAGACACTTTAATAGATCACTAGAGTAAATTGTTAATCTCCTGTCTCCTGTCCCAGTTCATTTTCCAAAGGTTTTAGAATTTTAGATATTCTGCAGCTAACCCTAAATATTTCAGCGAAGTTAGAAGAAAATTACTTGTTTGCTCATTCATCTTCGCGGTCTATTACAGTGTAATCCGATTTGCCTCGACTAATTAGGTCACACACCATTCCGATGAACTACTTTTCCAGTATCGGAAATTACGTTCCGTCGTGAAAAATTAGCATTTATTAGACAATATTACGTTAATAATTTAAGCTAAACAATTGATACGATAATTTAACCATTTTCCTCGTGGTTTTCTGTATTTCCTCCCTTTTAAGTTACCAATTTCTATATCCCTATATAGTTTAGGGTAAAACTATACAATACGCCCCACTTTTAAAGAAACATCTATAAAACCAATATTTTTTAATAATTCTTTAAATTTTTTATGCAAACCCATTAAGTGTTCATTACTCTTCACAACTACACCGAAATTGTGTAAAAAACGTAACTGGAAATAACTTTAAATAATGATTTTTCTGACCCTTACATGGGGCGTTTTGTAACACAGTCGTCAGGTAAAACGCCCCACCTCTGTGACAAAACGCCCCGTCATAAAAAAGTGATTACTTTTTATTATTTTTATCAAAATGTTATAAAATGTATATTATAAAAGATATTATTAACAAAAATAGGAGAATCTTGATTAAAATTATTACATTATTTTTTTATTTACATTTTCTCTTTTGACATTTCTGCCGCAAGTATTACACGAAGTTATCCACGAAAAGAAAAGAAATAGGTTACGTGTGAAAAATATGATTTCGAGGTGGGGCATATTGTAAATTCTGGGGTACAAAACGCGCCGGTTTAAATTTAGCAACAACGTAGTGAAAAAATGTTTGGGCAATAACAATTTAAAGAGGTTAGTTTGTCTAGTTTCGAAATATATATGTGAATTAATCGCAAAAACAATAGTGACTTAGAAAACTGAATTTCTCACATACTAATCGCAAATTATCTGAAGGCCGAAAATATAAATTCTTGTATATTTTTTTAAAAGCCGTAATATTTGCTCGTATTTTTATTGCGGCAGTTGTGGCCGACTGAGACAACTTCGAATATGACGAACGTGTCGATGCATCATGATTTGTGTACGTAAAATAATGGTGGGGCGTTTTGTCAAATGGGTCGTATTGTATAGTTTTACCCTATATTACTATTTTCTTGACCCGAATTGCAACTTAATCTTTTACCCTTAACTTTTAAATCTTCCTCAAAATCTGAAATTTCGCACAACCCGTTAATTACTAATTACTAAAGTTTGGTGTGATACGTTCTTGTGTCATGTTTATATTGCAAAATAGATATGGCAAATAAATAAATAATTATAGAAAAGAATGCGTCAGAAGATTAATTCATCAAAAGATGACATCGTCTAGATCTACCTTCAAATTAACATTCATTTATTTTACGCAACACTACGTAACTGTGCCTGTACAAGGAATCAGCATGTAAAGGAGTGGTGAAATCAGCGAAACGTTTTGCCACCAGCTACGTCAACTAAATGCAGCATATGCAAAGCGAGTACTAAATGCTCTGTAAAGAGGTAAAGTGCAACTTTAGGTAATGTTTGTGTAACATTAATATTCAAGACTCGCATTAGAGTTGCTCTGTAACTGTGAACCGCCTACGCCTCGCTCGCTTACCGTTACATTTAATCGTTTTCTTTCTTTCCATCGCATTGACAATTACATTAGTCATAGTTCCTCCAATTCGCCGTTCAATCGTTACGCGTGTAACGAATATAGTTCCTTAATCATCGTGCCTAATCTGCTGTTCAACGGGTTTGTCTTCTTTTAATCGAAAACAAAAACCCTTCGTTGACTCTCAAAGGTATAGAATTCAAAGTAGGAAGCATTGTACTTTGATAAATTTTATTTCGTAAGATTAATGAAACGTTTACTTGATAAATTTAGTGAGATACTAATTACTATCACCAAGAAACATATTTCTAAAATTGTATAAAGCTAGACTTTTGTTTCTTTTTCTATAGAGCTTGAATATAACAGTAAACATTTCAATAAAATAAAAATGTTTGCACAATTAGCTTTCCCCAGATTGTTAATGCAAGAACACAATGCAGAGACAAATTCGGTAAACAGAAAATGGTTTTTAATCTGTCTCGTAATAGATATAAATAATTAAGCAACTATTAAACAGTTTGAAGTACATTTTAACGAATTTTGCATTTCTAATTAAAGTTCCAACCCCGCAGGACATCGGGAATAGCGTGCAATGACTACCTGCTTACCACGTGGTCTTGGGAATTGAACCACGACACTGGAAATAACTCTTTAATTCCGCTAAAAATGAAAACGATCGTGTACGAGCTCTGCAAATTAATGGCCCAACCGAGATTTAACAATGGTCACTTTCCCCTTAATTAACGCAGAGTGAAAAGACACTCCACCCTCGCTACATCCGTGTATCAATGTAAAAAAAAAAATAAAACTCAACGCGCCCTGTTCATTGTACCACTTTCATCAAACTTGGAAGGTAATTAAACTTTTTTCTCTTGAATGCCCCTCGGGGCACTAGTACCTTCCCGAAACAAACTTCCCGCGATACGATCTTGTTTATATTAATTACACCGTATTATCACATAACGTATTCATCGAAAATACAGCTACTAAACATTCACTGGAAAAATGAAATCTACCTCATCATCGCCATGCAAATTAAAAAATAAAACAACCCCTAGCAGACCCCCAAAAACTCCCTTTCAATAAAATCCCCTGAACGCAGCAAATCCTCAATAAAATCGCAACAGTGGTGGCACGTCGTTGGAGAAACGTGGCGGAAGTTTTCAATAAATCGCGAGCAACTTCAGGAAGCAAGCCCCGAAGCGCATGGCACGGAACATTCAAACCGCATTTCACGGCGAGGGCAACGCTGCCCCTTCTGGCCAGCGCATATGGTGCGCCCAAAGCAATCGTCAACGTTACAATAAACAGACGAATACGAGAAATAGAAACAGAAAGCGGAGCCTGCGATGAAGTGGCGCGAGCCGATAACGGGGTGACCAGGTTACTCACATTTCTTACTCTTCTCGCCGACGACGCCTCGCGACGGCAGGCCGACGAGGATGGCAACGGCGAGGAAAAGCATGGACTTGCTCGTCCCTGGCGCGGCCCAGCACCAGGGCGAGCCTCGAGACATCACGGACATATCACTCTCCCCTCTGTCTCTCTCCGTTCCACCCCCTCAGCGAGACTCCATACCGGCGCCGGCGGTGCTCGGCCGCGTAACCGACGGGAACGTAACCATGTGCATAGAGCCACTCGCGGAGGAGCCAGCCCCGTTCCGATCGGCCCTGGTCTCGAGCACGATCCAGACGATGGGCGACCGCACGCCGAACGGGATGGACGCGCGCGCGGCAGGCACACCGCCACCGAACGTGGGAGATGATCCTCGGTACCGACGGGCTACCGAACCCGGTGCTCGCCACTCGGACGCACGTACGCTATTGGCATCGGGCGAATACTCGCCGGATACTCGGAGTCACGGTGGCGGCCAGGTCGTGGCGATCACCGACGTAGGTGTTCGCGCACCCTCATGCGCGCTATCGATCCGACAAACCCCGCCAAACCCCCGCGAAGCCGCGTACGCGTCGGGGCCACCTTCACCCGCCGCACGGCGACGCCATGTTGGGGTGCATGCGCGCTGAAGACCCGGAAGTGCATCCCCCGCGGGGCGATCCCTTCGCCTGTTCGAAAGTTCGTCGATCTTTCGATCTACGCGGCACCACGGGCTTGTTTGGTAAATTCGTTTCGGTCTCGAGTATTCGGGAGGGTTGATTTATCGCGCGGCCCTTCGGTATAATTTCAAGCCGAACATTCGATTGACGTGTAGGTATGCGTATTGGGTGCTCGGCCGCTTCGATGTTTGGGGGCGGTTTAATATTGCAGCCGGTTACTTGTTATGGCTGGGTGTTTGCAGTACTCGGGCGCCGATGACGTGAATTATGAATTAGGTACTTTGCACTTCTATGCTTTGTAACTTCTATGCACTTTACAGCTTATGTGTATGGGGACTTTGCGAGATTATGCAGCGCTGCGAATTTGTTTTTGCAACAGATGTGCTTTCATTCGTAATGAACTGGCGCGATGTACGCATTGGGGATTTAAAATAATTTCGGAGCGGGGTTGAATATTCTGTTTGCAGTGCTTAACTAACGCGGGAGGTGTCAGTTACGTGTAGGACATTTTTTACTGTTTTTCAGTTATGACGTGTATATACTTAAAAAAAATTCTACATCGTTTCCTCACAAGATAATCAAATCTATATTCAGGATTTCCCATAACACCGCACGCACGTTCTAATTTTATACAGTTCGCTTATATACTTATAAATCGTTAATAAAAAATTTCTGAACAAAGTCAACGCATTCGAAATGTATTATACATTGGACACTTCCCTTTTCGCAATTTGCCTAGCATCATTGCAAGCCATATATTGACGCAGCTCGTTAAAAATAAATAATCGTTGTTTTGTTATACAAGCTTATGTTTCAGTTTGACCAGCGAATATTTCTCACTGCTCCCATTTTCTCTAACCGCGGAATGCACCTAGCGAGTCTCCCGCCACGCTGCATGAATCACATTGGATTTAATTCGCGTTATCATTCACTAGATAATCGCTATGATCGGCAGAGCAAGGTCAGCCAATCACAATTTTGTAGGAAGGTCACTGATATATATAGGGTGGTTCGTCGAATAAAATACTTATTATATTATAAATAAATTGAACGAGACAAAAGCGGCAGGATCAACGGGTGCAACAAGTACAGTCGCTTAGGAGCTATAAAACTGATTACGGATTTACGAGACGCGTTAATTTCTACGAATCTCATCCAATTTCGATTCTAATTCTACTTAACATTTCATTAGGCCCTTGGAGGCGCGTTGTCAAACGGGGCGCAACCGCAGTCGACTATTCCCATCGCAATCAGAGTCTCGGTGCGGCGCGGATTGTTCGGGTATCGAAAAACACCCGTTACACCTGGCTCTGCAACGGCCGTATCGATAACGTTATCGCCGATGCGCCTCGTTTTTATCCCCGATCAAGGCCTTTTGACGTCACTCTCATGAATATTCGTCCTAAAAAGCGCACTAAATTCGACCTTTTAACGGGGTCGCGACGCCGTGGAAAATCGCCGACCTTTGACCGAAAAAATC
This sequence comes from Andrena dorsata, assembly GCA_929108735.1. Classification (NCBI taxonomy): domain Eukaryota; kingdom Metazoa; phylum Arthropoda; class Insecta; order Hymenoptera; family Andrenidae; genus Andrena; species Andrena dorsata. The sequence goes on from OV815489.1 coordinate 30,108,214, forward strand.
CGTCGGAAAAAATGAAAATCAGCATGTAGTCTCGAATACCCGTTTCCATCCATATGCTGGATATACGGTGGTGAATCGTACCCCTAGACCACAGGCTGACTATTAGAAAACGGCAAAATCTGAAAGACAATCTGCCTCGGACGCGTTATCGCGCGCAGTTCTATGCGGCGCGCCGCGTTTGCACAGTGTCCACCTTTCATGTCCGTGGCTGCGTGCGAGGCGAAAAATTTTCAAAGCGTGCACGGTGCAAAGAGGTGGATTTGCATAATTTGATTTTTGTCATTGGAGCCGGGAAGTTGTGTTTTAAATATTGCACCCCGCGGTAGCTGTGCAACACGATCACATCAAGCTCGTTGGTGGCAGAGATACCTACCGGTTCGAGTTAAAATAACTTAAAATATGTGGAGAAAGGATGTGACGTTTTAGTAATCGTTGAGATTAATATTCAGATGGTTTGAATAATATTAATTTGAATGCAGTGTAGTGTTTTGAAAATCATATTGTATGGTGTAAATGATTTTGGTAAACAATTAATATAAATATAAGAGACTTGTTAAATAATTTGTCCCTGAATAGTTTTAAGTTATTGTATCTATTAAGTAATATATTTTATGAGTTGTTATAAAATAAACAGCCAGTGTAAAATTCACATTGAAATTTATTCAATTTTATCCACATTCAACAAAATTCAATAAAAATGAATGTACAATTTAAAATCACTGCAGATTAATAATAAATTTCACGGGAAACGTTCTGTTCGCGTGCTTGCTCGTTGTATCTGTCCGGATACTATTATGATAAGCGTGAGCCATTACACACAACCTATTTTTAACTTTATATTTACAGTGCCTGAAGCTTTACTCCAAAATTATTAACACGTTTATGAAAAACAAAATATTTACAAAGTTTCTCAGCTATTTTCTAAATTACTAAACACCAGGCTTTGCAGTTAATTAACGGGCAATACCTAGATGACTCAACATTCAATTAATACGTAGTCGAAAATTTCTTACATTAAAGATTGAAATCTGAAAGAAAAACTTGTTACTGTTACATGAGGAGACTAAGAATTTTTGGAAAATATTAATAATCGAGCTTCCATTGTAGAATTCGATATACGATCACGTGGCGCGGTATATATCACCGTCACTGCGGTAAATGCAATCGAGCTAGCGCGGTTAAAGTTGCGTCGACAGCCGTAGTTAATCACAGACATCTCCTCTTAATTATATCGTTCGTCGCAAAATCTCACGTCACAGTGACACAAAACAATTTCCTAAGAAAAGAACCCTCGTACTCATTTTCCAAGTGTACTCTCCATTAACTCACGCATTACTCATTTGCTCCTCGCTTGATACGCATCGAAATTTTCTGTTCCATCGAATATTCTTGCTCGAGATCTAATCTCCCGAGTAAAATGGCACGCACAGTGAAGAAATTCCACGTTCGACCAAAGAGATAAAGAAGACAACACGTGGGATGGAATTCGTAAAGAAGTGAAGGTGGTGCAAGCATTCGGAACGCACGTTTCATTATCAAAAATCAGTGCTCGTCGAAAAATCACATTTCTCGTTAATCCTGGTGCTTAAACTGCGTAAATAACATCGTTAATCGAACTTTCCGTGGCACGCACCAAATCAAATTATCGCTTCGTTTGCGACGTATGTAATTCGACACGAAACGATATCTCAACGAATGAATTATAGCTCACGGGGGAAATGTGAAACTACTACCACTTGTGCACGCTTATTGTCGAAGCTTGAACAATTCTTCATGAGAAAATAATTCATCCACGACACTTGATTTCTTTGGAAAGTTCCGCTCGATTTACAAGTATCGCGGATTTCACGAATAATTTGGCAGCAGCTTTTTAGTCACCCTCCACCGTTCCAGGTAGAAGTACGTTGACTCATCCGACCATTTCCGTCCTTTGCACCGTGTACATCGTGCGTCAAACACGTATAACGGTCACCGAGAACAGACTTTTCGCGTGTTTACAAAACAAGCTCCGAGATAAGAATAGCTTCTGTTGATGGCCGTATCGGCATGGCTCGGATCGGTCCCTCGCTTTGACTCATTAATAGCGAGAAATATCGCGAAAGTCGGGTCATCCAGTTATCGCGAGGAAAGCCACCGCCACAAACACCTCGCTGTGTAGGCCGTCGGCAAAAATTGGCCTCCGGCTATCGCGATATTTATTTAGGCCGCGTCGCAAACAAACAGCAGCATTCATCAACGAAGCAAAACGTGCGCTCCGGCTCTTGCAAAAATGCCACCGTGCGCCTCAGTGCGCGCTTGAACGCAGACGCGAGGAGGACAGATGGAAAAAGCTGAGCTCGATCGTGGTCGTTCGCCTACCGTTACAACATTGCAAAATTGTGATACAACGGTGATGGTGTTTAAATATACTGAACTTTATTCGTGCAGAAACTGTGTACAGAGTAACGAGTAGTGCGGTGTGCTAAAATTACTGGGGCAGTGTGAAATGTGAATGATAAGATCATAGAACGATGCTGAAGGTAAGAGTTATAGCAAGAGAGAGTTGGTAAGATCTCGTCAATGGGGTTTCAATATCTTTTCATAAAGAATAAGAGCTTTCACTAACTTTAATTTAGGTCTGGTCCGAAACTACACATTTTGTGAAGATGGTCGAATTTGTTTTGAATCGATTGGAACTTCCATTTTTGAGTTATCACTGTAAAAAAAAAGAGACTTTTTTTAAAAAGCCCCATCTTATTTGCGTATTATTCGGGAATTTATTTAACAAAAACTATAAGTTTATACTATCTGTCGTTTTGCCTGCATATTAAGGTATGCTTCAAGTAATACTCAGATTTTTTTAAGTTTTTTATCGCACATATACATAGATATAGTCGGTAACATATTAAAGAAAATGAACCTTAGTTTTTCCATTTTGGATGACCAGAACAGTTCCCACACCAACGCCCGTCGGAAAAGATTTTTTTTAAGAAGCTTGCGCCTCCAACGATATGCGCAATAAGAAAGTTAAAAAAATTCCGAGTATTACTTCAAACATACCTTAATATGCAGGCAAAACGTCAGATAATATAAACTTATAGTTTTTGTTAAATAAATTCTCGAACATGGTGTTGAAAAACGGGCAGTTACACTAAAGTACCCCTTTAAAGATTGCGATCTTTATTAATATTTCTGAGAATATTGTAATGGATTGTTGACGTAATACGCAGGCAAATGCAAGTACAAATTTCTGTATATTTAGTATCAGGTATCAGGTAATATTTGGTATGAGAGTCAATGGTTCTATTTAAACTCGGAATATTTATTGGTAGCCTCGAGAGATTCAATCTAGCAAAATTATTGGCTTCCTATTCCAACAGTTTGCAAGATATTAAACGTTACAGTTTTGAGAAATGGAGAAAAATGTATCAACACACCACGTAATCAAATTCATTCCCTCTCTCCCTCTCTCTGGCTGTAAAGCTGAAATGAATAATAATTACACATAATTGATCCTCCTCGCAGACGTCTTCATCAAAATTCAAAGTACCATAAATAATCCGACCGGCACTCGCTCCACCTCCACCTGCAAGTTCCGCAGCGTTAAAAATTTTCCACTAACGCGCTTACCGCCTTCTTTTCACCCAACAATGAATGCTGCCACGCATCCCTCATCCGCACTCATAGAAAATCACAATGCATCGGTCGCGCAGATAAAAAAACTCATTACGCGTGTTCGAATTTCATCCCGCAGCCGCGGCGCCCGGAAAAAAGGAATGATCCCGCCGCCTCTGCCATAAATCCAACAGCGCCGGGTCGAAATCCGACGTGCCCGGCGACGTAAATCGTGGGGGTAGTTGCGAGGGCTGTTAGCCCGCGCTAACGACAACGACGGGGCACGGTAGACGCCGGATTATTAAGTTAGTGTCCCCATGGCGACCAGTGGTCAAGAAAATGAGGGGAACAGACGAAGTGCGGCGGTGACGGTCGTCTCGAACGGCTGTCAAAGCGGCAGGAAGTAGCAGGAGAAATCTGCAACGGTGGCCGGACGACGGCGATGACCCCGAAACCTGAGTGTTCACGCGCGAGTAGTGTAGCCTGGCCCGCGGGGAACTGAAAAGGACGCGCTGCACCGGGAAGCTCGATGCGAGCCGCGCCGAAGATCGCCACCGATTATCGCTAGTTTAGTGCGCTCGGGTATTAGGTCTCCGTCACGTCCTCCTCGCCGCCACAGAAGCCGAGCAAGTGTACGTATAACGGCTTACTCCGCCCGTCGGATTCCACGTCCACCTTGATCGAGGATACGCGCCGCTGTTGTTCCGCCCGTCGACTTTATTATTTTCACCGCCAACTGCCCGGTAGGTTATCCGGTGAAATAACACTTGGGATCGGGGACAGGGGAGGCGGTTAAACGGTAATGCCTCCCGGTGTTTCCCCGAGGCGCGGCCGCCGGTATACTTTTAAACGGCGAACGGAAGTAGGGGGTAAAAGCTTGCGTACGCTGTGATTGCATTAAGAGACCGATGAAATGCGCGTTCCGAACGGTGGACAGAGGAAGTTGGATGAAATTTGCGTAGTACGGTGGCAGCGAGCGAGTAGGATGGTGTGATGTTCGGTAATCGTGGCGAGACATGACACTCGGTGGATGGAAAATTTTCGGTGAAGCCGTACGAACGCTCTCCCTTCGTGAAAGTGTAAATGAGATTTGTGTAGTTACGATGGTGGTCGGTTAGCGATCGTTACTTGCGACGGGGACTCTGGTTTTTGGAATCCAGTGGTGTTTAAATCAGTCTTTGGAATATGTATTGTCAGATTTGCTGGGGTTGGAGGTGTGAGGAAAAGTTTAGTGGAAGTTTAAAGAGGAATAAATTAATTATCGGGAGAATAGGAATTGAGCAAGAAAATAATGATAAATTGTAACAATACACTATAGTATCTTTTAAAAATATATAAAAAACACAAGCAACTGAATACCTAGAATCTAGAATTTATATTACATCAATTACGTATTTTTTATATTTCTTTCAGGTTTAACTCGTTACAATTGTCCAAAGGAATTGTGGAAAGTGTAGAGCGGTAGGATTGTGCCAACAGAATTTGCAAAATGTTCTACTTGAAGGGAAGAAAGGGCAGCGGCGACGCGAAAATTAAAGAAGCGTCGGATGAAGACGATATTGGATGGTGGTTGAACAACGAAGACGATCTGCTGTCGCCAACATCCAGTCGAAGCAAGGATTGCCAGTCTCTGGACTCGTCCGAATCGATGTTTTCTTGCGTAGATTCCGAAGACAGCGAAAACTATTGCCTCGCGCAGGAAGTTAGGTCGGAAGTGAACGATAACTGTGAGAGGATAGAGCTCAGATCTTTGATCCACGAAGACATCGATGTGGACCTTATCGAACAGGATGCCATTGGCAAGCAACCGGTAAGTTGAATCTACTTTTCCAAACATTACCTCTTCCTCCACTCTGATATCCTGGAACGTAGAAAGTTCTGGTGGCAGCAAGGAGTAAAAAGAAATCTATAAACACGTTTAACGTGAGCAATAACAAGCGTGAAGAATTGTTTTGGTCAACTTTGAAAGGAACTTGATACCATTACTGACGATTAGTGTTGTTTGTCGAGCGGCGTATCATATTTATATTAGCGGTGGCTATGAACTTGTTAATTATATTTTATTAAACTATGGGTATTATGCAGTGAATTTTAAAGATGAAGCTAAGATATTTATCTACTTAAATCTTGGTGCTTAAAGCATTCCATGCTTTTAATACAGTAATAGTGGTTTCTTATTTTTTTTAAATTTAGGTATATTGTATACTGATAATTCACTGCGCTTTCTATAAAGAGGCATTTATAAATATTTTGTCCTCTGAAGCAAGAACGCAACTATCCAAAACAATAGGAGTTCTTACCTGCAATTCCTCCCAAGCGAAGTTTATCTTACCCAGCCTTTCTTAAATACACGTTTACACAAAAATTCCACGCTTCGCGACAAATCTGCGCAATAAAACTTTCACACTTGTAAAATCCTTAGAAAGCACATTTCTCCCATCGAACACATAGCTAAAAATACACACTTATCGGCATTTCACAACCCACCGCACAAAGTTACCCCTCAAGCGCCACAAATCGTTATTTCAAATTACAAAACAAAACGGCCCCCAATGTTTACAGAAATTCGAATAGGTAGCTGCACTTCGAAAAGTCGAGACACCTGTTCACCAAGCCGCGCTGCCTCCGTGAGGGGAGGGTTATCGCATTTTAATTTCCTACGCGACGCAAGAGGATTTATTATTCGTCTCGAATTGCAGGATGTCACGCCATTCCCGGCGAAAGAGGCGGCGGTGTACTTGAACGAGGCGATGCTGAAGCCTCGAAGGTCCCAGGGCATGTGCTACACGCCCGAAAGGCTGGTTAGATCTCAGGAGTACAGAATACTCACGCCATCGCCCCGTTACTTGTCCATCTCTCAAGCGAGGATCATGCCGGAAAACGAGAATCCGCGGAAGGCGCTCCGCTGCCGTCGGCGATTGAATTATCTTATCGACTCGAAGCAAGTTGGTGGGTATTTACCTGCTTATGGGAGAGAACCAGCCTCGTACTACTTCGAGGCTCGCGTGGCGTGCAACGGTGCACGGCAGATCGCAAACTTGTTCGAGCGAGCAAGCCCGCCGTCAGCTAACTTGAATACACATAACCCGGCCATTGTGTCTGACCCAGTAAACTTTCGCGGTCTACCAATATGTGAAATCGGCTCGCCTCACGCTCATTATATAGTACTTTCGTTTCAACACCTGTACCCTCCAAACTTCTGTCACAATGCTCTTTCAATCGTAAGGAGGGGGCAACACTTTTACCACCACCCCTGCGCGGGTGCCATTTTCCCGTGGCTTGTTTATGTATCCTGCCGCTTCGTTAACGGGTTAATACACTTCGGTGCGAAAAATACAGTGTAACGTACGAATATGGATATTGTGCGCGTGGGTGGCGGGATAGTAACGTGTGACATTCATTGGCTTGCAAATTCATTTGGAGGATTATTTCGTATGAGCGTGTACATGGTGGTATAGTCCGGAAGGGGAGTGATTCCTTTTGTAAAAATAAATGGGAGATGTGGAGTACAGGCTTTCCGTGGGGGGTTTGATTTTAAAAGCATCGGCTTTGAAGGTGGAGCTGAATTTTACTCAAACGCGCGCGCACCCCCCAAGAGTTTCTCGTCGAGTAATGAATTTCATTCCATATTTTTGATTCGTTTTTACTCGGAGAACATGACCCCTACCCCACTCTGCATAAAGTCAATGGAAAGCTAGTGAAGTTGTACGAGGTGTTGGGGGAACACGAATGCTAATTCGTCAGACAATGAATGCGAGAAATGTTTGTTTAGGTGCGACACAATTGAAAGCCCTTTTACATCCCCACCCGGTGGAAGTGGCGGTGCCAGCGATCTCCAGGCATCATTGGAGAAATTATCAACGTGCCTGCGACAGTAACGGCTTGGCGAGGGGCGGCGACAGCCTTGTGATAGCGGAGGAACTGAAACCGACCACCTTGCAAACACCTGACTTGGCTAACACGAGACCCAGCTACGAGAGGCTGAATGTCACCTGGGAGGATTGCAAGAAGATGGGGACACGTAGCTCCTCTCTGGAGGACACTTCCGGTATCCAGAGCAACGACTGGAGCTCGGACACGCACAGCAGCGACCTACAAAACGCGCCTCTGTGCCTCTGCGATGAGCTGGCGTCGACGAATTACAAACTCGACACTTCACAGGTTTCAATCTCACATTAGCATGTCCTAGTCAAAGCTGAAACGGGAGTGCTGGTGTATTTAGTGAAAAACCGATTATTCAATTCGAGATGCGAAAGGGATGCACATCTTTTTTTCAAACTTGATTTGCTGATCTAATTTTTTACTGTCTATTATGAGAGTCTTCGCGAACTTTAAGCAGAAAACTGACAGAAAAATTTGGCAGAAATATTATTCAATACAATTAGATAGAGTTTGATTGCAAACATATACAGTGATTAACGAAAATATTCGGACACGTTTTAAAATCGCATGGCATTTTTAAAATTAACCCAAACGACATGAATTTTTTTGAGAAGCCAGAAGCCAGAGTGATTCATCGTTTAAAAAAAAAATGCAATTGGTGAAAATAACAAAAAAAAATAGTAAATGTCATTTTTTAAACTTTTTGTTGAGCCTGTAATAAAAATGAAAAAAAAACGTTTGTAGATTAAAGTAGGTTGTGTACATGCCTAAAATTTCATCAAAATCGGTTAACGTTGCTCTGAGCTATAAACGCTTAAAAATCGCAGAATAAGATCGAACATCGCGAAATTCGCGAAATCAGCGGTTTTATTAATTTTCATCACAAACTCACAAATATTGTTTGAAAAACGACCTTTACTATTTTTTTTTTTGCTATTCCGACCAAGTGCATTTTTCCAAAACGACGAAACACGTCACTTAGCAAACTAATGCTTCTGGCTTCTCAAAAAACCCAAATCGTTTGGATTAATTTTAAAAAAGTTATGCGTTTTTAAAAGTCGTCTAAATATTTTCGTTAATCACTGTATGTAAGTAAAATTGATGTTACAAATGCTAATCGATTATTAGAGTAATTAACCCTCTATAACCGAAAATTTTAAAACATCTATAATCCTTCAAAGATTCTATATAAATTAAAGATACAATTTAATTTCATTTCATAAACATTTTATTGTATAATAAAGATTTATATGTCCTACATTACAGTACTTGAATATGACACTTTTGTGAACCAGCACTTGCAATATAAAACACAGATAATATATGTTACCTGACAGTCAAGCGGCGTTATGTAGGGTAGAAATGAAATGTCAAGGCCTTCGAATATTAATTCCATGTTATGCATTAATTTTGCAGGAGAGATGTTCTGCTATTAACGAGGTAGTATCGATTCTGGAAGTGCTCGACACAGATCCCGCGAAAGCAGCGGTGCTTCTCGAAGAAGATCGTTTTTGCAACAGCACTTCGTCCCACGATCAATTAACCAGGCTGGCCCTGACGATAGAAACGGACGCGAACGTGCCGGGAGTGCTCGAAGATCCCGAATACTTGTTCCACCATCTTCAAAAGAAAGTGGAGAAGCTACAGGCTAGCACCAAGGATATTTTCAGGGACATATATAATCTGCGAAAGAGCTTTCAGGTACCCATCCTTCGATTCGTATTCCCTAATCCTTGAGGGTAAAGCTAAAAATACTTTATTTCCCACGGTAACATTTCAAATCTATTCTTAAAAAAGATTTGTTATAACAAATCACGTTATACATTTGGACCTATTTCTTAAATTGCCATTCTCAAGAATTTCTCTGCCACCGCATATTTTTTTTTTAAATTTTACACTGCTGGGACCAGTATTATTATACCACCAATGAGATTTTTTAATTACTTCTGAGTCCTTCAAGAAAACTATGTACTATTCGGGCTACCAAAATGTCCACCCCCAAGGAATCAATCTATAAGTGAATTTGAAGGCGAACTGATCAATGCATTTTAATTGCTTGTTTCAGTGTGACGAACGAAAAATTGCGGACATCTCGTCCAGCGCGAACGAGCTGCGGGAGGACGTTCGAGAGTTGCGATATCTCGACGATCTTTTAAATCTCTTACGCGGTGAGCCCGAGAGACTTTCAAAAAGAAATTGGCCCTTCGTTGTGGGGCATACAGACGATCATTCGGAGGAACTTAATCTCATCGTGTGAACCAGCTGCCTCGATTCGACCGATAGAACTTAATGAGAAAAGATGCGAACGGAAGACATGCTGTAACACAGTTTTCCACAAATACGTTGAAAGTATGCCACTGCCATCGCGAACTCACGGCAACGCCAGCGTCCAAGAAGAGTGTGCATATGATTTAGAAGAAAGCTGACTTTGTTTTTAGAGAACTGCCTTTAAGGTTGCTGTGAAAGTGAAATCACTATAAAGAACGCAAGAAGCTTATTTTCATGTATCAACAAGAATTGCGAACGAGCGATTGATATGTTTCGTTACAATGTGTATTTTAATTTCAGAGAAACTTATTTAAAATATACCATGATAATATATTTTTATACGCGTAATGGAGATTTTATCGTAATTCTTCGAGTCGCCGGAGAAATTAGATTTTACAGAACCGTTTAGTTTTCTCCCTTCAGAGAATTGCTGCCAGTATTAGTATTAATTAGTACTTTACGCCGTAGGTTAGAGTTATTGTAGTAGAGTAATGGAAATCAGTACCTTTGGAAAATGCAATACAGATTTTTGTCTCATTTTTTATATACATACTTCATTTGCTCCTTTTTTTAAATGTTACCCAAGATTGGCGGTATAAACTTATGCGGTACATAAATATACCAAGTAATTATATTATTTATTTTTATCGAATATTGTTGTACAATTGGCATAAAAAATCGCGCGGTGTGCGTTACTGCGTGAAACAACTTGATATCGTGATTTCGATTTTAAATTAGTCATCGGAGAGGTTGGAAGGAATCATACCAGAAAAGTTTCTCGTCATTTTAAATGAAAGTTTAATATTTCACATCATTTCCCTACAAATACATCAACATTATTATACACACTTTTATCAATTTCATAAAAACGAATGTCTATCTAAACAATATTCACAATACCTCCACAATTCATCCGCGAATAAAATTTTTAATAAAATACAGATTGAATTAAACCTCTTAATAAATATGCAAATGACTAAATGGAAATTATAAATTGTCCCCTATTGCACACTCGACGAATAAAACGTGAACAATGCCAATTCAGCTGAATCCGATTTATTTGAAATTTTATACCCCATTTGCAAATTTCAAATTATTTAAAACAACATCCTAGCAGGTTCGTCGAAATCAGCCGCTCGTCAATTTCTATTTAAACGAATTACACTACACCTGCAGATCTGATTCCCCACAGTCTACTGTGAAATGTAATCTATGGAAGTCGCGGGAAACAATATGCAGCGACTAGAGAGGGTATCTTTAACAAGATCTGTAACAGCGACAGATTAAATCTTCTAATTTTCCTTAGCTTTACTCTTGCAGCGAGTTACCTGTGCGCTTTTTGGTAACGCCTGTTAGTCGATTCTCGACTGTTCCAGAAGTGGTTCGTTTTCACTGTGTTCTGAATCTCAACTGGATTCGCCAGCGACATCCATCCACTTAGGCTCGTTAAAATGCTATTCTTTAGAGGGAATTAAGTGACGTCTGGGCGCTGCATTTGCTTGGCGTGCTGCCTCGTCGGGTCGTGGTACGCAATGCCAGCTCGCAGCATTTCGCCGTGTCGAAACACATCGTGCGGAGATGAGAGCGAAGGCAAAGATGGTAGCGAAGGTAACAAACAACTTAGCACACTGCCATCCGACGAATATATCCCGTTGGTAACGGAGGCCATCGAAGTAGCACAAGAACTTGACGCAGCTACCAGAGCAGGGCTCGCGCTCTGATCGCCGGCTCCTAGGGCGCTCGAACTCGGTCCCATTAAACTTCCTGTTCACAAAGTCCGTAGAAATGATGATTATACATTTTTGTCATATTTCTTTCAAGCGACCCTATTTTTGTTATAAGTAATAATTTACGAATGATTCAGTGAGATATATTTGCCACTGCTGCCTTCCATATTTTGGAATAATTCGACGATCGTTTAAGGTTTAAGATTGAGGTTTTTGAATTTATATTTTTATCAAGGGTACATATGAAGTAAATATGAATTTCTGTGCCTGCGCACAGTAAAATTGTGAACACGTCTATACGCAAGGGTAAGTAAGAGAAAAAGGTAATGTGTTTTATTTGTTATTGTAAAATGTATTCTCATTTTGGAAGTCTAAAATGGTAGAGGAGACCGGGGATAGTTGATAGTTTTCCGTTATTCTGCTTCCAATTTTTTTTCATTTTTATTTGAATTAATTACTTAATAACAAATATGCCAAAATATACCTTGGTCCTTCCTGTTTAATAAACAGTAAGCGAAAACTTGAGAAAATATATACGAAATGAATGAAAAAATGTTATTTGAACGATCAATTTGGATTTATCACAACTATTTACTTTTTCTCTATATAAACGAAAACAGTTAAAAAACGATTGTTAACGTCAATGTACATAGACGTACGCTGGATCGTACTAAAGAATTGAACAACAAATTTCACATATCTCGCTGAAATGAAGCTACATACATACGGTGTCGAGATAATTCGTCTGTATCAATCTGCCCCTGTATCAACTAGCCCTGGTGTCCCCTACTTTAAGTTCGTGTAACGTAAGCATAATTATGTAATCATAGAAAACATAGAATATTGCAAAAAAATACTTGTAAATATGTAAACATTTATAAATTACTTGCATTTATCACTTATTGTTCAATTACATTTATAATTCAATAATTGCAACATAACTTACAGCCTCATAACACGTACCGATTAAAAAATTAAATGTACAAACCGTGCACCTCGATCCTTATTTGCGATTTGCCGTACGTGTAACCGATACGGTAAATCAATCGTAAGAAAACATTCTACTGTTACAAAAAAACATGCCTCATACGTCCATAAGTGAAATTTAATATGGTAGGAAGATTGATACAATGTTACTTAACATTTTGCCACAGCTTTTGTAAATTTTCACCTTATACTCATTGCTCTTACTGTGTTTCTATCTTTTAACACAGCTTCTGTCGAAATCATTTAGTCTCGTTAATAATTTTTTAGCTGTTTACGTTTCAATATCAAATTATAGGCAATAAACAGTAGCACGTAGCTAATATGTCATCTTCAATTCACAGAACTGTCTCTATTTGTGATACTATAAAATTTCATATATTGCACAATTTTTTTTAAAACTATTTAACTGCCAATGTTACCCCGTGACCGAGATAAAATTGGCACATCATATAAATAGCATTAACAACTTAAAGTTTTACTAATCTAAAGTTACATTGACCCTGCACTCTCTTTTATAATTTTTTTAAATTAACATTTTTACATTTGCTTTAAGTATCCTTTGCTTAAGTATCCTATTGTACTACAAGTGTGAAAATGCATAAAATTTTTGTGCTTTTCCTTTTTTAATATATGTTGTGTAACTGCCAATGTTCCTCCAGTTTACGATATACGCTCTAACAAGTAGTCTATAAATCTCCATGTACATTGTACATTATTATTCTTCCTGACTAATCGTCCATTGTTTTATGCTAATTGTATCAATCATTCCTCTTCTCTAGTCGAAGCTGTTAATAACTCACCTGTAAGACTGCCGCTCGATGCGCTGGAGCTGACTGTTGAAGCGATGGACAGGGACGTCGAGAAGTCTGTGTTCTCTGGAGGCCTTGAATGATCCATCCTCGTCATGTGCGGCGGGCAAATGGACGCTAGCGTGGATCGAACGAGATCATTATTTCTATCAGTCCTCCGGTGTCTCATGTGCACACCGGATTTATTATTACTACCGAGCCCAAAGTGTAGGAGCTCTAAATGCCTCCTCAAGTTTCGTGATTGGCGCAAAATCGCCCCGCACAGTGGACAAGATACCGGCTGATCGGACATGCTTCGCCCTTTGGACAATCCATCCCCTGGAATTAATTCCACAATATCTAAACAGATTTAAACGTACTGATCGCCATCAACCAATCGTTTCTAATCGAACTGCTGCATCCTAAGTGTTAAGCAATTTTCTCGCGCGCCCCGTGGAAATGGATGAAAAATAAGACTAACAGTTACACGCATAGTGCAAATGATTACGTCGCCTGCGGAGTAACATTTAGAAAAATATGATTACCTAACGGCGATTAGGTACTTATTAAAAATTATACATGTGGGAACTTGAATTTCCACCAGTTGAAAATTCAAGACTCTTCGTCATATTTCGCCAAAGAAATAAAAAATAAATAAATATTAATGACACGTGACACGCATTCTTCCGACGAAGCACAAATAATTAAACCTGCACGAAGGAAATGGAGGTCTTTGGTTTTCGCTTAAGTTCTGACCGTGCCATTAACGTCGCTTTTCTCGAAAATGTAAATCGGCAGAAATCCAAATTGTGTTTACACGTGACGTAAATGTTAAAATATGAATTTGGTACTTTATTTGCGGAAGAGACGATAAATGAGCTACAAAGATAAATTTATAATTCAATATGTTTATATAAAACTGATCGTACAGTTATTGCGTGTGTGAATATTTGAAGGATATCAAGAATTCAGACAAAGTGTTCCGGAATATTTATACCACCGCTTTTACTATCCCTAATTCTTTTCATCCGCTGCTATTCCCGTTAACCCTAAGATCAGAGCCGGATTTACCTTTTCAGGGGCCCTAGGCTGAATATTTGTTGGGCCCTCGGTTAAATGTAAAAAATAAAATGACGCTGACTTGATTTTTTTTATTATAATACTCGTATAATCTAAATAAAATTGAATTTCAAAATTAACATTGAATATCATAACTAAACATAACTTTAACATAAATAAACATTAAAGATACAAGTTAATAAAGATAATATAAAAAAATGCTAATTTTTCGATGAAAATATTTAGAATGAGGGGCCCCCAGCTAAACGGGGCCCCAAGCTTCAGCCTTATTAGCCTAAGGGTAAATCCAGCACTGCCCAAGATACTGCTCTTACTTGCTAGTATGGAAGATTCCCGTACATGAACTTAACCTTACGCGATTCAGATTGTTTCCGATTGATTTCATCCGGGTGACACGAACGAAAAAAAGATCAAAGGGAAGAATAATAAGGTAGAAATATCCAATAGACTATACAAAGTAATATAACAATCGATTGGCACCGACAAGCTTTACAAAATAATGTCAGTCCATTTCATCTATATTTGCCAAACAAAGCAAACAACTAATAGTTTAAACATATATCAATATAAGTACATTAATACAATAAGTAAAAAAGAAAAGAGAGTTTAGCTCTTTTAAATTGAACTTCTAACGCGCGAGGGTGCAGGCGAATCACTGAAAACGACGGACAAAGGTAGCCTCCGAATCACAGCAACAGAATCAAACGACAATCCCGTTCGTCCCGACGATCTCCTTAGTTCCACTCTGCACATTCATCTAGCGATAGTCGGGGACGGAATGTTGCTTTGAGGCGAGACAACATTCGGCGCGTGCGACGTCGGCGAAGGAAGCGGGCTGGGCTTACAAATTATTTGTTCACAGGTACTACTCCCACTATCAGTCCCATACGTTACAGGCTGTTCACCGTAGCTGGTCAGCTCGACCTCCGGTTTTATTTCTATCATCATCGTGTCAGCCGAGGAACTCTGAACCGAATTACTACTAAACCGATATTTGCAGGACGACAGGAGGTGTCTACGTAAATTCCTGGCTTGCCGCAACGTAGCGCCGCAGAGCGGGCAGATGCCCGGGCAATCGGAGGCGCCCCGTATCTTCGACGCGTTCATGCTCCCGGTAAGTCCGCAGGGCGATGTCCCCGCGGTTGAGCTCTGGGTAACTAGTGGGAGCGGTACACCAGGAGGGAAACCCATGCTCAGGGGACCAGGGAATTGCGGTATGTGCAGCGGAGAATACGGCTGCATCGGCATTAAAGTATGGAGGTGCGACGATTCACTGTCCGATATCTGATCCTGGTTGGGCCCCGTCTGTGAATTCTCTGCCGACACTGGCTGCGCTTCTTGAGCACGTGGCGAGTGACAACTCCGAGGATTCGAATATTCCAATCGGTCGTTCATCGCTGCTAACAGACACAAACACAATATTACCATGCAGGGCTGAACTGATTTCTTTCGTATGACATTTCCGGGCTATAATCTCTATCGTGTGATCGATTAGATGCAGTTCAACCCGAGTGATGGTTGTGCTTGTGTCCGTTCTAATATAACGAAAGAATGCTCGGATAGACTGGCAACTCGTGAACCGTGGTTCACCTTATTGTTAACTTTATCGTGAACCAGTGATCAAAATAATATATATCGGACACAAAACACAAGTAATATCGTATTTTCGTTTTCTCTTAAAATAACTTTACTCAAATAATTCTGAAATATACATAACAATAAAAATCATCAAATCAGTCCACTGTGTAATTTATAAATAAATAAAAAGGAAACTATACTTATACTTAGGATAAACAATTATAAAATGACATTATTCTTCATTACGTCGGGTAAATATGTAATATCGGATTAAGCCTCAAATATATTAAGCTTCCAGTTGCTTTCATAAACATAAAGAATTACGGAATCTACCGCTGTATGTGATTTAAGTATTCTTTACCTGTATCTTCACCGTGCTCCGTGTCGTCTTCATCTTTCTGATCGTAACCGGTCGATCTATTACTATCGTTTCCATCCACGTGCTTGTTTTCATTATCAGTAGCGCTACCGGTGCGCGGCCATTTTCCAGAAGACGACGAGGACTTTCTTCTTTTCTTTCTCCGTTTCATCGGAAAGTATGGACTACTCGTTTCCTTGGATGCAGCCTCGTTCGCCGCTGGTATCGCTGATACGGGCACCTCTTCTCCATTCTAATCAAATAAAATAGTAATTCCTCCTTTGAAACAGATATATAAACATTATAATGAAGCGTACTTTAAAATTTCGTTAGTGTACAAAGTCAATGCCTACACAAATATAGTATCTAAACATATTATGTATATATTAATCTCATTTTTATAAGTTTTATGTGTGAAACACACTTCGGTCAGTATAGTAGGTGGCGTTAATCCATGAATGCAAAGGCAATGGGCAGCTTGAAGCAGAGAAGGCAACTGAGACGGTTCCACGCTCACTTCACCGCGATACACAAACTCCAGCAGTGACTCCAAATCGTCAGCTGCTATACCAGCTAGCATGACCACTGGATGTTGGCATGGCGTGCTCTGTTCACATAGAATCCATAACAAAAATAAAACATACTTCGAGTTAATAATTATAATGAGTAAACCACTCAAAGGGATTAGCGCATCGTAAACATTTTGCAATTATTCTCTATTTCAATATTCATGAACGATCAATGATCTCTTGAAGATTCAAGTAATCGAAGGAACAAAAACACGATAACTAAGAATCGTTGTTAGAGTCGGTAAAATTATAACGTTAGAATATTTACAGACTGATCCGTGTTGCGTCGAATAAGCTATTAAATGTACAAAGGGAAGCGATGGTACAACCTTCAATAAGTCCAGCAAAAAAGGACTAGCTGCGCAAAGAACTATCTTATGCGCAGGAAAGCTGCGTCCTCCGGCAGCTAAAGTAACATCCACTAAATCGCCATGACCTCTTAATAGCTGCACCGCAGAAGCCAACGACGAACTAAATTCTCCCCAAGAGAGACTATACAGTTGTCCACTGCTTCCCATTCTGAACAACAGATTATACGTGGGTCAAGTAAAGCTTCTGTACCATGTGAAAAAGATCTCTAAGATATATTAACAGTAGAACAGTGTCTCCATATTGTGCTGCAACAGAATTCAACAGCCTACACTGTTTTCACAGATAAACGAATAAGCTTCCAACATGCGCGTAATTCACCCTAAATGACAGCGAGTACAAACGAAATGAACAAGGATTCGGGAGAATTCACCACTAACGGTAACGATACGTACTCGTCTCTCCCATCTACATTCTCTTAATTAGTGCCCCCACCCCGAGAAATACGATCTCGGCGTCGTCTGAAAGTTAACCTAAAAAAAGTCTCCTACCAGGGAGATAAATGGTCGTAATGTTCCCTGGTAACACGCGATTGCGATGCAACGACGAACGAAACTGTTGCTATACTAATGGGAAGCAGAGCGAGGTTAAAAGAACTTAGAGAAATGCGTTCGCAGGGGATAACTCGCACTGTGGTAGAATTTGTCCCTGTAAATTACACGTCGAGTTATAGCGTGATCACCTTTGATTCGTTGTTCGCACTTAGTAGGAACAAAATTCGCGACCGTGCTTCTGTGATTTCGCGAAACGACTTTCCGTACGTGCTAAATAGACACGCGTTTTGAAAAATGAAATTCAAATGCTGTCAGAAATGATCATGCACGTCACATTTTACGAGACTGTGCTGCCACCGTATCATCGATGAAGGAGATCTGGCGGTTCGAGCGGCTTTTTGGCGGAAATTATGTATAAGTGCAATAATTGTAACAATAATATGATTTTTAAATGTTACGCTGTGTTATGGGGCTCTCTCAATACTATGCACTCAAATTCCGTATTTTCTGACAAACGAATTCAATTGTAGAACGTTTACAAACAATGGGTAAAAAAAGATGTAAGTACTTGAAGGTCGATTTTTGTTTCATTGGATGAACGAATAACATTTAAAATTATCTCTTTGCAACACTTGGAGCACGTTATAATTATTGTTTTTATATAGTTAGAGCCTAAGGTAAACTGTAATACAGTATCAATAATGTTCAGTGAAAATAGTGTTAAATTACAGACGAATGATAATGTGAAGAGGACCATGGAAACAGAAGTCATAAAAGCGTTGCAAAAAGGAGGTACGAAAATGATAGATTTATCGATCTATTTATTTCCACAAGATATATAATAATCATCATATATGTCACAAAATACTTATTACAAATTATATGAATTTAAAAAGTGATAACTTTTCAAAGCACTTTTAACAAAAATGACAATTTAAAAAAAGTCTTCCTTTTCTTTAAGACCTTTCCTTTCAGGACTAGTGCATTGATCTATGATCATAATAATTTTTGTCACCGAGCCCTGCATACATTTTAAAAATCTATTTCGAAATCCTTTAATTTTAGTTCCATTTTATAAACTATGAAAAATTTCATTGTTCTGTTACATTGTAGGTAAAAATTAATATTCAAAAACTGTTAGCTGAAAATACATTCCCATGTAATAATAACAATGAATTTTTTATTATCAGAATATACTTTAAATACAGTAAATTGTTACGGAGAAAATTTACTACACATCAGTGCTGCAAATGGCTGCCTTAACATCACAAAGGAAATTTTACAGAAACAGAACTCTTGTGTCATTGATAGGAAAAATAAATTTGGATGGACACCGTTAATGCTGGCAATTCGTAACAGAGATATCCAGATGGTAAAATTTCTTTTAAAGGAAAATGCTAATGTAAACGAGTCAACTTACCTTGGTGAGCTTCTTTTAAGGAGAAAGCCTTTTACTATTAATTTTATTCCAGAAATAACGATCCAACACAATGAAAAATCAAATTTTTAATTATATTTATAGGTATGTCGGTGCTTGGACTAGCTGCTGCGATAAATAAAGATATGTTTGAAACTGTATATGATGCGTGCCCATCTGCGCTGTTAAATTCTGCGAATGACGATATTACACCACTTTGTATAGCTGCTATGAAAAATGATAAAAACCTATTCTTTAAATTATTAGAGTTAGGCTTTGATGTTTTTAGAAGCAGTAAGACAACTTTCTTTGATAGTTAATACGTAATATAATATATGATATATATTCATTGAATATTGTATTTTATTACTTTTCGTAGATGAGTACACACAAATTATGATGAAACAGTCCACGGTACCTGAAATAGCAAAGTTAGCAAAAGAACATCTCGATATAGAAAATTATTGGGACGATACTTCAGACAACATTTCTATAGAAACTGATTCGGATACGAAGGAAAACTTGTATTTGCTAAAGCCAACCAACAGGAGTAAAGAGATGCAAATTATGCAAATTATGCATGATGCTGAAAAAGAAAATGATAATGGAAATGAGAATAACAATAAACCATTGTCTTGGAATTTTCCCGTACAACCAATGTTTGCACTTCATCCTCCAGACTTAAATAACACCAGCTGTGATAACAATGTAATAATCAACTTGAAGAAAAATTTGAAACCTTGCAAATTAAATTTGATGGTAAACAACTGGGAGCCTGTGCAACACAGTTTAATTTCACCAACTTTAACATGTACCCTAGAAGAAACAATGCTTCAACCCCCAAATATATATTTTATACAAAATAATTATGATGTTAATGATAATAATGTGGATAAGGGACAATTAACTGAAGATGCAAATAAAACAGTAATACAACACTCGAAAAATAATGAATATGTATCTGAACTACATTTACAGAGGTATAGCATGAATATATTATTTTTAATATAAATATTAACCAGGTGGTTATTTGGTTTTAAATTCTTTGTCGTTCAAGATTACAGTCTATTCGTCCACCGGACTTAAATATTCAAAATGATCTAGAGGATCTCAACTCCACCCTTGGTTATATACCTGAATTTAGTCCGATTCGTTCACCACACGTACCTACAGATATAAACGACGAAAATGTGTTTGGAGAAAATACGCCAACCCCACCACGTTACAGAACACCGCCACGAGGAATGATTTTGAACTCGGAGGAAGCTAAAATGTTTGTTCTGTTAAAACGTTACGAACTAAGTCAGCATGTTCCTATGTTTCTTGAGCAAGAAGTAAGTGTATTGGCCTTCCACGTCAAATGATAATCGTTAGAATGTAAGATAAAGAATATTCCTATTGAATTTAGATCGTTATAAGATATAACTGTTCCGTTTAATGTCTCATATTTACATAATTTATTTCAGGTAGACATTGATCTATTTATGACTCTTACCGATGAAGACTTAGTTGAGATTGGTATAAAAGACAAGTCAGACAGAACAGCTATACTACATGTTATAATGGACTACACAAAGTCAATAATGTAGACAAGTATGTTTTGTTATTATTTTATTTATTATGGATGTTAATTGTTTTTATGCATATGCTTACAACGATGAACAAGTATTATTCTTAATGCCTAACAAATAATTATCTCCATATATTGTTGTTACTATTATTCTTTATAACATATACCTATATAAATAATATAATAAATATGGTGCAAAACGTATACCTATTGCGATGTTTCTGTTTACTTTGATTACAAAATATTTTTATATATCTACACACGAAACTGATGTAACATCTGTGTGTTTCTTATATGAGATAATACTTTGTTAATGAGGTCTGTTTTTTTTGTTTTTGAATCATGTGGAATTAAATGTTTTTTCAACCAATTACTTAAAACGCTCTTCTGCAGTTGATGCAACTGGTTATTCTTCGCCATTGCTTCTATGTCAATTTTATCATCCTATTAAATATATTATTTCATTATCGACGTATTATTTCATTGCAACCGCTCGAGCATTACAAATTATAGGAAGATATCGACTCACTGTTTCTGGTAAAGGGACTCTACTATTCTCACTAGATTTGACGTTTGATAATTTTTTCTTTAATGTTAAAGGTTCCTTTGATTCCTTTTGTACTGACTGACACTACAAATAATGCATGGAACAGAATACAAACTGACGATAGAAGATGTATAAGAAATGAGTAATAAAAATTTACCCCTTCTCTGTTAACACGAGAATATGGCTTTTGGACGCCAAAGTATCTGGAAATTGTTTCTGTTTTGGTTACCGTAAAAGTATCAGCTAAATTTCTTGACACGCTACTTCCAGTAAAGCTTCCTTCTATAGTTTGTGTAGCGTCTAATAAGTAAAAATCGCTATGTACTTAAAGTTTATAGATTATTTACAAGTGTATGTAGCGACTTTATTACCATTTCGATTTTCCTTGATGCCTCTGTTGCTTGAATGTGTTACGTTCTCACAAACAGATGTATTGTGGATTTCATGAATCTGTGTTAATTGCTCTTTCAGTGACACAGAAGTAATATTCGTATTCGTGTTCCTAATTTGAGAAATTCCTGATTGCAGAATTCTGATGGGATCATTTTCTTTTATAAGACAAGTATCTACTTCTTGACTTTTTATGAATGTAGCAGATGCCAAACTTATATTTTCCTGCTGAAAATGTATACTGTAGTATGAAATAATTTAAAAACATGACGGTATATTTAAAACACCCTTAAACAAGCGCTTTTAACTTACTGTTTTAAATGGAGTATGTTTGGATATTTGTAATTGTTGGCCGCAAATTATGGGTACTTTTACAAGCATATCAGACAAAAAATTTGTGATCGTAAGTTCTTTGTCCCTATTTGGAATAATATCTAATGGGCCAGATGTGACGCATAAACTAGGATAAATGAAAACATTCGATCTAGGTATGGGAAATTTAATTTCATAATACAGTATCCCATCTTTACTTTTTGGCAAAGAATATCCGTACTGAAATGTATTCATATAAATATAAACGTAGAATTACTCTGGATTCTGAAAAGTGTATTTAACGCAAAGATTTATACCTACCATGTTTTTCCAATGTCTACGTAACTGATCATAATCTTTGAAAGGACAACTTGCTGGAATTTCTTTAGACACAGACAATAATTTGCCTTTTTTCGTGCTGAAACATGATTTCGTAAATCAAACTAGTCAAATCTGCTTTTCACTGTTTCAAAGTTATTGAATGCTCATAGCAGATTATTAAAACTTGTACTACCTTGGTAAGACATATGCGAATGGGAATCTATAAGCGGATAAATCGATATATCCTTTGGGATCTAGTAAAAATTGAGCTATAACGGATGATGGAAGATAATCTTCAAGTTTTATGCACGCAACATTAAATTTTTCTGCACAAAGTTGCAAGTGTGTATTATTTTCTGAAAATTTACCTAATTACTGTATATAATACATACACAAATCAAATACTACACTACAAGCATAAATTCAGTCGATATAAAAACTTCTTATGCTGAAAATTGATACAAATTAAATTTACAGAAGTTTTACTATATGAATACATGTATATATAAAAATACAAATGAATAACTGAAATAAATAAAATGTAGGTATATACTGGAAAGTTATTTTTCCTGTAATTTATAATTTTACTGTAACATGTAAACTAATTAGATCTTTTAATACCCTCTATAAGAATATCTAATTTTACTGCTCCAATTGCTTGTACAGAGCTATAAAACTCTTTCCCTTGAAGGAAATATTGACCAGCTCTGTTCCACAGAGGAGCTATCTTACTCCGTATCGTATAAATAAGACACATCTTATAAAGTTCAGTGGTGATTGGCCGTACTCCTTGATACTGATAAAAGAAACGAAAACAATGATTCACCAGAAGCATTGTGGTTTGAGTAAGCTTTCTAAATAAGTACTGTGATTCATGAAACAAACGTACCACAAGCTTCAAAATTCTCAAGATTCTCTCCAACTTCCCGGTTGCGAGAAATGTTTTATCTGTGATAACGAATATAAATCTTTCCGTGCCCGACACGGGCGAAGTGATTACTTCGGGGACTAAATGTATAAGTAATCTGAAATTATATATTCATTGCTGTGTCAGAATTTACTTCATTGCAATCAGACTTACGAAACAAAGAACCAGTTAAAGGATATCGAACGCGTAATAAATACTTACCGGCATTTCATTGTTTGCCAGTGAAAACTTGATTTTGTCCTCGATTCATATACATCGACGAAATCAATTTGACACATTACGCAACATAATTTATTTACTTGTGGGAAAGAAGCATACACCGTAGTATTTTCTTCCCTTGTGTGTACGCCGCAAGAAGTATTCATTGTTCTACCAAGTATTTTATTAAATTCAATTATTCTGCCTTCCTCGTAGTTACAGTCGATTTCCCGACTTTTGGAATTACAAATCAAATTTGCTCCCAACATTTAGAGATCGAAAGGTTCTATGGCTAACATTTAGTCTAGGAATTAAAGAATTAATCGTATTATATTTATACCTAGAAAATTCTTTCAGACTTTTTTATACTGAAAATTTAGAGCGTTTAATATAAAATTTCTGAGCAACATTTTTCATATATTTATACATTTAATCGTATTTGATATCCGTAGTTCAATCACTTTTCAATCTGGGAAATTTAAAACTCGGAAGTTGGCGACTCCGACGGAAGGCTATATAAGCAAGCGTTTCGGTCGTTATGCGTCACTTCGAGTAAGTTACTGTGCATTGTTTGACAGTCTTTTGTGCGATCAGTTTTGTCTGCAATTTCGTTTGTCCTGCGTTGCACATATTCACTTGTAAATTATTTCAGCGCATGTAAGTATATTTTCCATCATTATTCTATAATCGCGGAAGAGAATTCGTATTAATTGAATAGATATTGTAACAAATATTGTTTCACAATTTCATCATCCATCCATCGTCCATTTTGGAGAGCGAGGAATTTTATGCGATCAATACTTTTCCAATCCAACACAATTACTCTATAGTGGATTAGATATTCAGTTAATAAATCATTTGTCTCGTATTACACATATTATTTTTCGTAATTATTTCATACAAAATTTTACGTACACTGTATACATCGTCCGTTAATATTTGAATGACTGGAGAGCTTTGTTCGGACGCCATTTTAGGGCGAGATCCTGCTTACGCAGCTTTACTCAGCATTTTCTATTCTTCCAGCATATTCTAGAATGTTAGATTAAAACACCAGAGACCTAGCGTAAAATATTAAGCGTTCAAAAATATACTCTGGAAACATAAAACAAATTTGGCAACTTATTAAATATTTCGTCATGTTTTACCATATATATATACACCTTTTTACGCAAATTCCTAAATTAGTTTCCATTTGACAAGGAAGTTTAATAAAGCTACAAATTTATAGCTACATTTAAATTTTTTTTTGTAATACAATATTTCGCGTAACAGTCTGAGAAATTCAATTTGATTTGACTTGCAACAATTTTTTCAGTTCTTCAGATCTACAACCATGCAGATCTTTGTCAAAACACTGACGGGGAAGACCATCACCCTGGAGGTTGAAGCATCAGACACAATAGAAAATGTGAAGGCCAAGATCCAAGACAAAGAGGGAATTCCACCCGACCAACAGCGTTTGATTTTTGCTGGCAAGCAATTGGAAGATGGCAGAACGCTCTCTGATTACAACATCCAGAAGGAATCCACATTGCACTTGGTGTTGCGTCTGCGAGGAGGAATGCAGATCTTTGTCAAGACACTTACGGGGAAAACCATAACCTTGGAGGTTGAAGCTTCAGACACAATAGAAAATGTGAAGGCCAAGATCCAAGACAAAGAGGGAATTCCACCCGACCAACAGCGTTTGATTTTTGCTGGCAAGCAATTGGAAGATGGCAGAACGCTCTCTGATTACAACATCCAGAAGGAATCCACATTGCACTTGGTGCTGCGTCTTCGAGGAGGAATGCAGATCTTTGTCAAGACACTTACGGGGAAAACCATAACCTTGGAGGTTGAAGCTTCAGACACAATAGAAAATGTAAAGGCCAAGATTCAAGACAAAGAAGGAATTCCTCCCGATCAACAGCGTTTAATCTTCGCCGGCAAGCAATTGGAAGACGGAAGGACACTTTCAGACTACAACATCCAGAAGGAGTCCACATTGCACTTGGTGCTGCGTCTTCGAGGAGGAATGCAGATCTTTGTCAAGACACTTACGGGGAAAACCATAACCTTGGAGGTTGAAGCTTCAGACACGATAGAAAATGTAAAGGCTAAGATTCAAGACAAAGAAGGAATTCCTCCCGATCAACAGCGTTTAATCTTCGCCGGCAAGCAATTGGAAGACGGAAGGACACTTTCAGACTACAACATCCAGAAGGAGTCCACATTGCACTTGGTGCTGCGTCTTCGAGGAGGAATGCAAATTTTTGTTAAAACTCTCACAGGTAAAACCATCACCCTGGAAGTTGAAGCTTCAGACACGATAGAAAATGTGAAGGCCAAGATTCAAGACAAAGAAGGAATTCCCCCTGACCAGCAGCGTTTGATCTTTGCTGGCAAGCAGTTGGAAGATGGAAGGACACTTTCCGATTATAACATCCAGAAGGAATCCACATTGCACTTGGTGCTGCGTCTCCGAGGAGGAATGCAAATTTTTGTTAAAACCCTGACAGGTAAAACCATCACTTTGGAGGTTGAAGCTTCGGACACGATAGAAAATGTAAAAGCCAAGATTCAAGACAAAGAAGGAATTCCCCCCGATCAGCAGCGTTTGATCTTCGCTGGCAAGCAGTTGGAAGATGGAAGGACACTCTCCGATTATAACATCCAGAAGGAATCCACATTACATTTGGTATTGCGTCTCCGAGGAGGAATGCAAATTTTTGTTAAAACCCTCACAGGTAAAACTATCACTTTAGAGGTTGAAGCTTCAGATACGATAGAAAATGTAAAGGCCAAGATTCAAGACAAAGAAGGAATTCCTCCTGACCAACAGCGTTTGATCTTCGCTGGCAAGCAGTTGGAAGATGGAAGGACACTTTCAGATTATAACATCCAGAAGGAATCCACATTGCACTTGGTGCTACGTCTCCGAGGTGGGATGCAAATTTTTGTTAAAACTCTTACAGGTAAAACCATCACCCTGGAAGTTGAAGCTTCAGACACGATAGAAAATGTGAAGGCCAAGATTCAAGACAAAGAAGGAATTCCTCCTGACCAACAGCGTTTGATCTTCGCTGGCAAGCAGTTGGAAGATGGAAGGACACTTTCAGATTATAACATCCAGAAGGAATCCACATTGCACTTGGTGCTACGTCTCCGAGGTGGGATGCAAATTTTTGTTAAAACTCTTACAGGTAAAACCATCACCCTGGAAGTTGAAGCTTCAGACACGATAGAAAATGTGAAGGCCAAGATTCAAGACAAGGAAGGAATTCCTCCTGACCAACAACGTTTGATCTTTGCTGGAAAGCAATTGGAAGATGGAAGGACACTTTCAGATTATAACATCCAGAAGGAATCTACATTGCACTTGGTGCTGCGTCTCCGAGGAGGAATGCAAATTTTTGTTAAAACTCTCACAGGTAAAACCATCACCCTGGAAGTTGAAGCTTCAGACACGATAGAAAATGTGAAGGCCAAGATTCAAGACAAAGAAGGAATTCCCCCTGACCAGCAGCGTTTGATCTTTGCTGGCAAGCAGTTGGAAGATGGAAGGACACTTTCCGATTATAACATCCAGAAGGAATCCACATTGCACTTGGTGCTGCGTCTCCGAGGAGGAATGCAAATTTTTGTTAAAACTCTCACAGGTAAAACCATCACCCTGGAAGTTGAAGCTTCAGACACGATAGAAAATGTGAAGGCCAAGATTCAAGACAAAGAAGGAATTCCCCCTGACCAGCAGCGTTTGATCTTTGCTGGAAAGCAATTGGAAGACGGAAGGACACTTTCAGACTACAACATCCAGAAGGAATCCACATTGCACTTGGTGCTGCGTCTTCGAGGAGGAATGCAAATTTTTGTTAAAACTCTCACAGGTAAAACGATCACCTTGGAGGTTGAAGCTTCGGACACGATAGAAAATGTAAAAGCTAAGATTCAAGACAAAGAAGGAATTCCTCCTGACCAACAGCGTTTGATCTTCGCTGGCAAGCAGTTGGAAGATGGAAGGACACTTTCCGATTATAACATCCAGAAGGAATCCACATTGCACTTGGTGCTGCGTCTCCGAGGAGGAATGCAAATTTTTGTCAAGACACTCACGGGTAAAACTATTACCTTGGAAGTCGAAGCTTCTGACACGATAGAAAACGTAAAAGCTAAGATCCAGGACAAGGAGGGAATTCCGCCTGACCAACAACGTTTGATCTTTGCTGGCAAGCAGTTGGAAGATGGCAGAACACTCTCTGATTATAACATCCAGAAGGAGTCTACGTTGCATTTGGTGTTGCGGCTGCGAGGAGGGATGCAGATCTTTGTGAAGACACTCACAGGTAAAACCATTACCTTGGAAGTCGAAGCTTCTGACACGATAGAGAATGTAAAGACCAAGATTCAAGACAAAGAAGGAATCCCCCCCGACCAACAGCGTTTGATCTTTGCTGGAAAGCAATTGGAAGACGGAAGGACGCTTTCAGACTACAACATCCAGAAGGAGTCCACACTGCATTTAGTATTGCGACTTCGTGGAGGAATGGAAAGTTTTATATGATCTTTGAAGGTGGACTACATTCCGCTTAATGGAAACTGGCCTTTACCGACAAAGAGGTTAGAAGATACAATTAATTGTTGCAGTTAGTAATATGAAAATGTATATTTTCGAGGCTGACTGCTGCGAATAATATTTCTGTCGGTAAAGGTGAGTAAAATTGCTAGTATTGATAGTGTCATTATATTAACTTTTTTTTATGTGTCTGTCATCTTCAGTACTTCTTGCTATGAATATATAAGTATTTCTTTATTCCTGTATAATGACATGAATGGCAAGTTGTATTGATCCAATTGCATATGAGGACACGTTCTTGTAATGCGCTTATATTCATTAAAGGATCATCGACGTATTTCTGTCAAAAAATGGTGTAATTTTATTTTCCTCATTTCACTAATTCTATAACTCTGGTCTATTTTCAGCTTTGAAATTCGAATGTTATTTAGGGTAGCTCTTAGTTTTAACATTGAAAAATATTAATACCACCTATAGTAATAGCAATTTTTTTAAACATTTTATTGAATAAAAAATCAATATACTTGCTTACAAATTAGAAACACGTATTGTTAGATCGCTATGAAATCAATCAGTATTGTTCACATCATTATACTCCAAAGTTAGATAACAAATACACTGAAAGTTTCAGTTCACAACAGTAGAGGCACGCTTAGTGTACACTGTACAGTCTCGTTGCTGAAATCTCGACTTTAACGTAATGCACCAAGCTCGTGATCACTTTCTCTTACAACAAACGGAATTACTTAGCGAACGGCGCAGTACACAAAAGGGTATTCTAAACAAAACATGACGCGAAATGATATGCGCATAAATTTCTTTATCTTTTGCAATTTCAATCGTTAACAGAATCTGTGAATAATTCATCCAATTATTGCGGTATGCCGTATAATTAACGAAGAATAATTCAAATTGTTAGTACCAAAGTAATATTATTATTTAATCGTGAGTGTTTTCATATTTTTCGCTTAAATAGGTACAGATAACTGCTTCATTTCGCACCTGAAAGACAAGCAATTAAAAAGGAAGGAAGCGCATTAAATTACGCAGGTCAAACACAATCTACCATAATTCGTCTGGATTCTCTTAATTACTATGGATTTAACGCAATCTAACGTGTTAAGTATCACACTTGATTGCTCTAGACGAAGTCTAACATTGCAATATAAGAAGCTGCATAAATTATTTCCATAATGCGATTTCTTGCGCAATTAAATATTTAAATACGTAGGTATTAGCAGACTTGCCCTAAGCTAGTAATTATATACGTAACATCTATTAATCCTTTGTTCATTGTTACGTAATTAACTACTGATGCCAGACAAGGTCTAACAAGATAATATTCTACAAATAAAAGTAATTCTATAATTAAAAACTAATGCTTTACTCCATCCAATATTTATTGTTTCAGTCGAGGTAAAAGGTGACAAACATCAGCACCAAATGATAGAGATTAGTGGCTAAACCTCCCACGTAGTAGAACAAATCTGAAAGTCTAGCAAAAGTTTTATACTAGCACAACAATTGATTTTCGCAGAATACAAGAAACGAGTGCCCCTTTATTCTCCAAGGGGGCACAGTAATTATCAGTCCAGTTTCCTCGCCGTTTTTCTTATCTGCAGCTCGGGCAATACGCGTACGAGCGGTAATCAGAAGCGTAGGTTCGTTAACGATCCTCGTCGCGACTTCCTCGAGCCCTTCGAGGAGGAAGGTTCTCGTACTTACGGTTATTATCCGAGCGCGTGAATCGCGTGACCACCGTCGTCCCACAGCCACGAACCCGGAACTACGTACATGTTTCCTACACAAAGACTATTTTCCTTTTATTTTTTAACACCTCCTTATCTCCAGCTCGCCGGCGCGCCATCGGTGTTGCGCTAAAACTGCTAAAAGTCGCCGAGGAACGCCGCGGAACAAGTGAAATTGTATCGCGTCGAACGTTCCAAATAGAAAGTACCGGTGCGGTATGTACCGAAAGCCTCGTTCTTGCTACACCCCTTCCCAATCGTGTTCACGTTCGACGAAAAAAATGGTAAAATCGAAGGCTTGTAGCCGACTTTACGAACCTGGCAATGCGGCGCGCAAAAATTTCGATTTTACAGGTAGAGCGCCAAGGAGGGATGTTAAGAAACACGCAGAGGATTTCAGAACTGTAGGGGTAAATTTAATTAGGCAATAGAACTGATACAAACGAAAGAAAAAATATCTTGTCGTAGTTTGCGAATTAATTGTTCTTTAGAGACTTATCCATTTTTTTTTAATCACGATTAAAAGAACCAAACTGAAGCTACATAATATATGTAAAATAAAACCACGTTTCATTTGTCTGTTTCAAATTATCTTGAAGAAAAATATCTACCTATCATGCACACCAGCGGACGACGAATTTAGCGCGACGCGTTGGTCGATCATGTATAACTCCTGTTTTTTATTAAAAATTAATTTTAAAGAAACTGCTACTTCTTCAAAGATGCATATAGACATGGTCCAAAATTCAGATGAATCGAATCGCTACTTTTTTAAAAAAAATCCCAAATTTTGATATGTTTTTAGCCCAAAAATAGATTTCCTCTTTAAGGAAAATGACTTACAGACAGGTGATAAAGATTGATATGAATGAGAAATATGGAAGATTGTCGTCTTTGTTCAGTCTGCTAGTAAAAGTATTATATAAACTGTCGATGCTTCTTGTATAATTTACTCCATTACAGTGAAATCTCGATTGAATGCGTTTAAAGTGATCGTTACGAAATGGTGGATAGGCAGAATGATGAAAGCTGGCATCAAAACG
Organism: Andrena dorsata; assembly: GCA_929108735.1. Lineage (NCBI taxonomy): Eukaryota > Metazoa > Arthropoda > Insecta > Hymenoptera > Andrenidae > Andrena > Andrena dorsata. Next base: position 30,138,940 of record OV815489.1, read on the forward strand.
CTTAAATCCCAGTTACGTTCAATGTGACATTAAACCTATAACATGTTATATAAAACATTCTGCGGTATCTCTACCTCGAATTAGAAATTGCCACGTAAAACCTGATATTCGAGGGCTAAATTCGTTTCCTGATTTTAAATGTATGTAAAGCTCGACGATATACATTCTATTATATTCCTTCCTTTCCTTCTCTCGTCCCTGTCTGCCCATCTATGTTTATCCTTTTCTATCTTAATGCGCCAGAATAATAATGAAAAAATAAATTTTCTCCCAATTTTTCTGTTTTTACTTTTCTTCCCTAGTTTTAGTTTTAGTTATTTAGTTACGGTTAGGCTTCTAACAGTATTGCACTGCAGCCTCGCCTTTTACTTCGCTCTTCTTCGTGTATTACTGTGGTTTGTATGTTCCAACTAATAAAGGCGAATAATAATAATAAAAGTTTAATCGTGGATGCGGTACTTTTCCTTTAATTCCGCTTCGATAATTGATTTTTAAATACAGCGCCGACAAAGAAACCGCGGACAACAATGGGATTCCTATATTTCATAATAAAAGCTACGGTGGTAGAAATTATTCCTGGATAACGGCTATGTGAAATGTTAGTGATCTCTGCCGTGGGTGGTATTCGCGGCATTCCGTTATACGTTGCACCCACATTTATTCTACAATGTGGATCAGACTCGCGGAAAACGCGTTTACACGCATGAGATCTCTTACGCCGTGCTTCGTCGGTATATCGAATATTATACGGCGCTTTATCACGTCGTTTCGAAAGTTTCCTTGCGTTTTTATGAAGTTCGTTTGGAGAGGGAAACGAACGTGCAGGGAAATAAATTGATTTATCAGTGTAATTTCTAGCGCTTTCAATCACTTTTTCTCGCGTTACGTATCTACTTACGTTGGAATGGGCCGAACAAGAAGAAACACGTATAGTTGCAAAGTGTTTCTCCGAAATGCGCAGACTTGAAATCACGTGGCACATAATTCTTCGTTGCAAGAAAAATACATGAAATATAAGAATTCCTGACGAGTTGATAGTTTCAAATTATGTTTTTTTCCCCGAACAAGATAGATATTTGTCATTATGGTAAAGTAAAACTTGGAGGAATTGAGCATATCGATCAAATATTTATTTCTGTATATATTTGATAACATGTTTATTTTTTGCAATAGAAGTAATGAGAAAACTATGATGTGTATTTTATTTATTTGTGGTACATAGAAGAGCAAACTTGAAATAATAAAAATGGTGGTAAAAAACCTCTTTCACGAATTGAATATTACTTTTCCTGAGAATAACTTCATTTCAGAATAAACCCTAAATAGTTACTATTTCCATATTTCCACATTTCAACATTCTAAAAATAATTATTACTATTATAATCAGTGGCGCACCCAGAGGGGGGACTAAGGGGCTCTGGCACCCCGCAAAGAAAAATGAAAAAGAAGATTAATGTAACCAGGACTGAAGTAATTAAAAAATTATGTAAAAAGAAAAGCAAACTGGATTTTATTCTATAAAATGAATTTTTATAATCTCCTAATGAATCTTCTTGAATTAGCACTAAAAATATTTTTATCCAACTCGGGTCCCCCGAAGAATAAATCCTGATTACGCTACTGATTATAATGAACTCTAATTATTGTAAGTGGATTTATAAGGCGATTGAGTAATCATTATGAAGAATCAAATACGAATAGTGACGTTACCAATTAAACTAAAATTAATCAGTTTAATAATAGCCAACGAAGAGTGTCAGTTTCGGTTTATAGACGTTCCCTGGTTTCTTCCTTCGGCCAAGAGAAAGTGCTGCGCGACACATTTTTCATTATAATTAAACTTGCACGAGGCCAAGATCCTCGCGATAATACGTGTATAACATAGCACATGCCTAGCTCCATACTCGAAAGTACATACCTACATTGAATTTCATTCATAGCTATTCATTGAAGCTTCACCGACTATTCCGCGCGTTCTTCATTCTCATTACCTAGAAAAATTTCAACGCGTCCCTTGCCCCCATAACGATTTACCAATTACCATGGACGTCCGTCCCATATTTTTAAAAATTGATCTTTATTAATTTTATACCAAAAAAGTGAATATTTTTAAATTTCGATTTTAAGTTTTTAATTAAATTGACACTACAAAATGTGTTTGAGAAAGCAAGAGGGCTACTTCACTCGCACCGCGCGTATCATGATTCAATTCGTCGATATCGAATCGATATTTTTCTTTACCGTCACTCCAAATTTGCCCCTTCTGGAAAAATACCAATTGTTGCCAATAACCCAAATCGTTCCGAGGAAACCGACAACAAGAAACTGTTACGAGAATCCCACCGACTAATTATATTCGACGCAATACTTGCAATAAATTATTCGCCCCGCGGGTCCACTCCGCGTCGAGGCGTTTTCACAACGCGACTCGATGAAACTTTAATGCCCTGATAAATAATTGCCCGGCTTGCTATATTTTCTTCATCGAATCTTTATCGTTTCGTCCGAGGCGAATTGCCCCCGTGCCTTTTTCCTGCGGCGCGACCGTTTAACGAGCGGTGAACGTACGTCGCCACCGTGATCGAGAAGAAAAGTCCCGACTAGGGAAAAAAACATTCGAACGCGCAAGTTCGACGACCGATAGTCGGCGAAGCGAAATTTTAGCATAGGCGTGTAGCTCTATACTAGGAAGCAAGAGCGTACGCAGGAGCGAGTCAAGATCAGTGAAAACAGCTAATTACTGCGGAGAAATCATTAATTATGTCGCCCCGTATTCCGTCTTCGTTTACTATTCTTTTTCTTTGTCCGTTCTTGATTGTACTTCCGTCTCTTTTCCCCCCATGATCTCCGCCAACGTTTCTATCCTGTTCTGCCGCGCTACTTTATTTTTCACCTTTTTCTAAGGCTTCTCTTTCACCGTTGCATTCTTCCGCGACGTTAATTATGCGAAGTACTCCCACGACAGAAGAATGCCGCTTCAAGATCATGGACTACGGCCGTGTCAGTCGACGACTTTTCTAATTGTTCTCCGCATTTTCCTCTTCCTTTTCGACGCTCTGCTTTTTCACGGCTGCTTGTGACTGACAATCGACAGGTGAATTCAAGGGTCTCCCTAGTGTGACGGCCAGAAAAGAATGTGATTTTTTTTTAATAGAAAACCTCAAATAATGTTTATTAAAAACTTTATGCCTATAAAATAATGTTCCACAAATATATCCTACCAATCTCAAGTGGATTGGTTCATTAGTTTTTTAGAAATCGCGTGCGCCAGCTTTGAAAACGCAGTTTTAAGACAAACGCGTTTAAATTTTTATGTATGTATTTGTTTTTAATTAAACTTTTCTAAAATCTTCTCTCAATATGTACAAATATAGGCATAAAGTTTTTAAACAATATAATGTAAGGGTTTTTCTTGAAAAAAAACCAAATATCGTCACCTTTTTTATTATTATTAGAGTGACTTCATTCCTCGATTTCAAATCGTGTCGTTTTCACTCGAGTCCTCAGAAATAAATTCAGAAAATTGTATCAATAATATTCGGTAGAGTGCTTTACCAGCTCTTATCATCTCATAAACCTTGGTATTCGGGCTATTTCCTCCGACATTTATACAATTTCTCTGGGTGAGTAATAAAATAAGCTTAGCGTTGATCAGTGGAAAAAGCACCCATTCCAAAAGTTGTAGAACGTTTGTGGTCTCGAAAAGTGACACGTTCGCCACGGTCACACGTTCGTGGCGTACACCACGATTCGTGAATCGCTCTTTGGATACCGTTCATCTATTCTTCACGCATGCACAGATTCAATGCAGCCCCGCGAACAGCAAAATGCTATGAAACTCTCGGAAGCGCACTGGTTGACCGCAAAAACGGATGAATAAGCAGCTCTTTAGTCGACGATAACAATCTTCGGGAGACATTCTCCACCTGACAGTGGTCGTTTATTGTTGCCAAAAGTGAAAACATCATCCGGGAATTGAAACTTGCTGCCTGCCACTTTAATTCCAAACGCGTTCTGTTATTATGCCCAGCACCATTTACGTTTAATAATCTCTGTTTAATCACCTCGTTACATCTGCAGGAAGTAGAGTAGCCACTGTGACTGCCGCCTGTAAAATAGGCGGTTAAACAACATTTCGCGTACACTCTCGCGATATTATTCGATTAACATGGACAGGTCGTTTTATTATGTCGAGCCAATGAAAAGTATGATAATACATTCGGCTGTTTGCTGTCTGGCGAATTAATATTCTATATTATACGCCTACAGTGGCCCACTATTTCTACCTGGCCGTTGCCACATTTGGAGATGCTGTAAGCGCAAGGGGACATCGGTGATTCAACTCCCAAAATTCGTGCGGTTCTGCCGTTGGAAATTTACATACAATTTACAGCATTCGCTTTCAGGGATAGGGCAGGATCTAACGTGGAAGCGATAGGTTAAAGCTTCTCAGTTGATCGGAATAAATATTTCTTGGAAATTGCACAAACCGACGCGAGAGAAGAAACGGACAGTTCACTGGAGCCTGCCAAATAAGCAGGGATCGCCACCAGGCCCACGAGGTACCGGGACTTTCCATGTGCCACTTTGGCCATAACGCCAAGATTCCGCCCGGCTGCTTGCACTGGATAAAAATCGCCGAGAAATTCGATCGTCCAACAATTGAGGCAAGCACCTCCAGGTCCATTTCGCAACAGGAAACTTGCAATTAGAGCAGTTAGGTCACTTTACTCTCACTGTAAGTCTCTATAGGCAAATTTAGGCAGCTGCCTAGGACGTAAAGTTGACAAGGGGCGCAAAATGGTATTTTCGTTGATGGCATTTTTTAAAATAAAGTTCCAAATGATATATTACAAGTGGTACTGTAAATATTTTAAGATACGAATAAACATTCGGAGTATGGTCATCAAAACGTTCAATTGGAGTGGCGCACTCTGGATTTAGTTTTGGGGATTTAATTGAAAATTCATTAAGTGATTGTAAAAAATCATTTAAAGAATAAAATCCAGTTTTCTTTTATTTTTACGAAGCTCCTTCTGTGGGGGGTGTTAGGGCCCCTTGGGCCCCCTCTGAGTGCGCCATTGATTGTCGCATAAAAAAGGCTCAGGCTTATAAAATAAATTTACGGACTAAATAAATACAAAACGTTTCTAGCTGTTGTAAAACTTTATTAGCAATAGTGTTGCAATATTAGCATCAACATCCTTCGATATTGATATTTTTGGAAGTATCCTCTCTCTACGGTTAACTCGTCCATCGCGCACCCTCTGCACTTGAAGGCTCGCCTGCCTTGAGGAATTCGACGGATCGGTTCATTGATCCGTTCCTTTAACTCTGACACACCGCGTACGTAGGTAAGTCCACCCGACTAATGCCAATAATTCACAAAATGTTCATCGTGGCTGGAAAGGTTAACGTTCCACAGGCGAAGCATTCGCCGCTAAAAATATCATTCCGACGAATCACGTGCACTGGCATTTCGGTTACGTCACTTTAATGCAGCGTTAACGTAACGCGAATGTTACCGGTGCGAGATGGTAAGGACTCTCGATCGCTGCGTTACGAACGCGCAGAGATCGTATATCACCGAGGAATTTGCGCGTAAGACCCGATAAAAATGGCACGCCGTTGCGTTACAGGCGCTCCTCGCGCGGGGTGGATCGGCTTGAAAATGGGGAGTAGAATCGAGGATGCGCAGGGAGTATTTTCTCGTTCTCCTTGGCAGGCTTCCTTCTCCTCTTCCAAGTCCACTGACCGAGACTCGGATGCCACGCTATAAAGCCGTAGAAAAAGTCACGATCGTAAAACTCGGCTCGCTTCCGCACTTCGCGATGCTTTCGTGGCTGCGCGATCGGACTCGAAGTCCCTTTTCGAGCGAGGCTTGTTTACTCGGGCGCTAGAGAATTCGTGATTTCGGCAGCATATTCGCGATGAAATTTCGTGCAAGCGACTTCTCTCGTTCTTAAGCTGCGGAACAAGTTCCATTTAATTTTTAAACGACTCTGATCGGGATACGGATTGTTATTAGCATGATAGAAGTAAATTGCCGGGTTCGGCACAGTGTTTTAGAATTAATGGAACGCATGAATTTCTGTTTTCTCGTCAGGCCTGTTAGTAACGAGTTTCTTCATCGAAAATGCCAAGTTTTCTTTTCAATATGGAGCATGGCGTTGTGGCGAATGGGTCGTCGCTTCCATCGATCAACGCCATTTATTATATATAAAAACTTTTATTCTCTAAGATTATGATTATCACTAAGTTGCACGCTAAGGCAGAGCCTGTAAAACGAAAGGTTTAATGTTAACGTGTCCGCATAAGGGAACGAGGTGTCTCGTCTTCTTCTATTCAACGTTGACGTCTAGTTAACCGGATATCTCGTCCTATTATTCATTTTTAAGGGGAACAGACTTTTAAGGTGCTCCAGAAAACGGCATTATATTCAATCAACATAGCTCCGTGGAACGGTTTTATTATATAGGTACTTTACTGTAAGTTCTCATAAATCTTTCGAGGATAAGCATTATTTGCCACCGGTCACGCAACAGCGACTGGCAATTCTAAAAATGCTGAAAGTCGGCCCAGGAATGTCTACTGATATAAAGTAACATGTATTAACAATATAAAATATACAGAAAAACGATTTTCAGCGATAAAGTGTAGGTACCTAATGTCTGCAAGGTGCCTGAGACAAAGAACGGGGCCAAAGATGTACAATGCAATCCCTATAAAATATAATTCTATTTGTATAAATTCTTCAGCTATTACTTAAACAATTAAACTACGAAATTTTGTATTAAAACAGATTTAATTCAATAAAACAGTGTTTCCCAATCTTTTTTCAGTTGTGATCTCCTTTTATATTTAATGAGGTAAAGAAGCAGATTAAAAATAGATATTTCAGAATATAATTTTAACTTAATATAAAAAAAAAACGTGGCGACCCACCGGTTGCGAATCACTGCACTAAAATCATGAATTACAAATTTTCCTTTAAATTCTCATCATCATCCCACTATCAGGCTATACCTCGGGTAGTTTGCTTTCGTACTCTTCAACTGAAAGTTATCGAAATACATTCAGGTTTTAATATCGAGAAGATTGTATCCAGGGACCTATAACATACCGAGGTACCTAATATCATTGCCTTCGATGATATTCGTTTATTCACGAGCCGCTGTTCATTATTCAGTGTCTCCCGAGAGATTCGCCTCCTCGGTATATCCAAGTTACCATCCAGCTGGCATGGCTGAGATCAATTTCCCGTGAAGCACGGGCGTTTGGGATCGTAGTGGTCGAATTACACAGGAGATTTGCGTAATCGTCCGCGATAATTAAGGCAGTGGAACGCGGCAAACCGTGCAGATCGCAGTTTGAGGGAACGATTACGAGGAAAATGGTTGGTGCGCGCGCGGAGTTCGCGCCTCTTGTCTTTCCCTTGGCCAGCGCGCGAATAAAGGTGGCGACAAGAACGCGTAATGATCCACACTCGATTATTGCGAGGAAGAAAGAGAGACGGGCGTTCTTTCGCGGCGAGGAGAGCAGGCTGGATAAGGACGAGTGGATAGAAAATATGGCCATGATATTTACTAACGGCGGCCTCCACGTGAAAGTGCTCGCTCTTCGCTTTATGCCCGGTGCTCGGCGAACGCGTATACGGCTTCATGTAACGGGTGACATGACCGAACCTTTCGAAGAAAAATAAGATCACGCCGCGTTCGATTAACGTGCCGCGATTCGTATTTAACGCTCCCATTTTGTCGTGGCTCTGTCGCGGGCTAATTCTTGTCAATGTACCGCGAGACTTCTGTGGCCAGGACCCTGACAATTGTTGCTCCAGACGAAGAATGCGGTTGAATATGGAACGATCGAGACGCGAGATATTCGAGTGCCATGGAATTTGACCTAAATAATAACTCGTTGAAGCGCGAATCATTTACCTTCGCACCTATCGACGAGTTTGCCGGGTGCAGTGCAAGTGGGGGTGTTTTATTAGGGGATTTTTTAAATTAAATTGCATAAATTATTCGTGGGATTTCATGGATAAAGAAACAGATTAATTTGTGAGACTTCTTTTTTTAAGGATACTTTATTTTGGGCTTCTAGGGAATCTTTTGCAGTTATTTTTTAAGATATAGCAAATGTACCGTAAAATGGGGGAACATTGGCATACACCGAAATTACGTTGTTTTACGCCAGATTAGTAAAACTTAACCTGTTAATGCTATTTATATGATGTGCCTACGTTACGAATTGATTTTAGTTAAGATGTAAAAAATAAAATAAAAAAAACAAATTTAAGTTTACTGACCTCACATTAGTAAAACTTAACCCGTTAATGTTATCTACATGATGTGCCAACGTTACCCCGGTAATTTTATGCATTTTAACACTTGTAGTACAAGCACGAAACATGCAATGTTATGATAGGATACTTAAAGCAACTGTAAACATTTTAATTTTTACATTATATAACAAAATGTATCAAAAACCTGCCAATGTTCCCCCATTTTACGGTATCTATGTCATTGTGGGGGTATATGTTGATATATTTCCTGCCCTAGGGTATTCGTTCTTGTTTTTACATTTTTTTTCAAGTTTCACTTTGGGAAATTCAATCGTCTGTAAGATGTACTTGAAATTCGCTCCAGATAATCAGAAGAGCCTACATAGTATTCTCTTCCTCTGCTGATAGTTGATTGGCTTGGCGAACCAACCGTAACATTGGCCTTTATTTCGCTTTAACTATAATTGTTATTAAAGAAGTAGTAAAAGTTTCTATACAACTAGTGACAGATTTGAATCGATTTCATTCTTATTTCCTTCAAGTCTTATTAAAAATTCATTTTAACTGTATACCCAAACCAAACTAGTGATACTTCTCGAAGGACCTAAAAGCAAGACCTTAAAAAGCAGCAAGAAAACTTTACATCGCCGAAAAGCTCTCAAATTAAAATGTGCAAGGAAAGTCCATGTTTCTTAATTCCCGGTAAATGCAAATTTAATAAATGAACTTGGCGTTTGCTAAGGCCCAAAATCTCATTCTAGAAAAAAAGTAGGCCCCGGTCAGTTTCACCAACGATATGCTCACGCTACGTATCCAGTAAACCAATTCCCCGTTTCCATTCCGACGTTCCCCAGAGTCACGACGCGCCGTGCGGGCCAACGTTTTCATATCGCCCGCCAATTTCACGGTCCTTCCTGTCCACCGATTCAAAAGCGCCGTTCCGAAGACGGAGTCGGTGTCGCGAGCATAATACGTACACAGCCTGTAATGGCAATTCGTCCAGAGAATTTCGTTGAAAATATTCGCTGGCACCGCGTCGCGTGTATATCTTTAAGGCCTCCTCGGTGCTCTCTTCGCGAAAACAAGGACAGAAGAGAAGGGGATACGAAGTGGTAGAGGCACCTTTCTCGCGGCGCTCGCTGTGGAATGGCAAAAAGAGTGGGGGATGTCTGACGTCACATCGGTTGGACGGTAGTGCCGCTAGCCTCTCACTTGGCCCGCGACGTTCGGCTTGTACGGTTCGGTTACCATTTAATCCCGCGTAGATCCCTTCGATCTCGACCCGCGCACCGATCTCGTCCTTCCAACGCCGGCGAGGGCACAGAGGGAGCCTCGCATCCAGCGAATATAACCGATTATCCGTCGTACCCCGAGGACTCGCGAAAGTGCGACACGCGAACGGGTCCGCCCCGAAATAAAAAGTGTGCAAGCTCCGGGGAGTGATATTGTTCGGTGTCGGGTGGTTTCCCGGTTCGCCAGTGTCACGGATGATTATTCTGTTGCATCGTTGTGCCATGACAACCTGGATACGATCGTGAATGGATTAGGCGGCAGCCGCGGTGAGTACGACTCATTTCTGTCATTCCGTTTCCGTCTGATCCTGGGTCGGTTGGTCCGTGCTTCCTGGTCGGCGGCGATTTTTCTAATCGCGATTTCCTGTTCAGAGAGCGCTCCGAGTCTTCTCCAACGTGTACATTCAGGTCGTTTTTGGCGGTATTTGGAAATAGAAGCGGGAAGTTAGCGTTTTAAAGGAAATGTGGGAGGTTGTACGGGAATTGGGGAACATGGAAAGCGGGATTTTTTTAGGCGTCATATTTTCAGTGCTTACTTGGAAACTTTCTAATGTTGTGAACGTTATTTCTTTCATTTTTTTTTAATTCGTGGAAGGTCACAGTGGGGTACAGAATAATTTCATAATTTAAACACCTTCAATGGAGTAAAGCAAAATGGAGGCTTTCCTAATTTTTTTCTTACACATCTAAAGGTCTCGATTTATCAGTTATTGTTGGTTAGGAATTCCCCATGGAGGCTGTCGCTAGGGTGTTTTTAGTTATTTTTCATTTCGTGCTTATTGCATTCACCGGTTAGAAACTCCAGTTAAATCATTTTAAAGTTCGACCGATCTGTGCGCTGATTTACAAGCGTTTCTCGATTGACTTACGTAGGACCGATCCGTGGACCGTTGACCTTTAAATGCCCGTACGCTGGAGAACTGTCTAAAATGCTGTTTCGCCATCTGTGCATGAATAATCGATGATAAACATCGACGTTGACTAAGGTAGAATTGTTTAAATGCCCAGATATGGTTTTACATCGGTACATTTTGCTCTGCCAAAAAATTGTACGATAAAGATCTTTCTTTTCTCAGAAAAATTATTATTGTAAGATATGTTGATGCGTCCAATATGTTTATTTTTAAGTGTATCTTAGATTGGTTATTTTATTCAGAGAGAATTGTAGTGGTGTTCGTAATAAGTGTCTTTTTTTTTAACCCGTATGAATTTGGAGTAGGAACAGTTATAAAACGGTTACAGAATACGAAGATTTTAAATGTTAACGTTGAGGAGACGAGCATGATCTTATATCGGTAATTTTGTATGCATTCCTTCGACGCGGGGAAATGCGGTCACTTGTTTCACTTGGGTCTTTTGGTATTTTGTGTGGGACAGAGTAATGAGAGTTTAATGCTATTTCATGGTTCAAGGGATATTATAATATTTCCTCGTATCGCGGAAAATAGGGTGGCTGTATTCATTAACTCAATTTCCTACTTGTTTATTTACTTATTCTCCTGTAATAATTTAATATTTTAATATTATTTGGGGTACACCTACTAGAACTAGAAGTTTTCTTGTTTAGAGTAAAATAATGGCTTCAAGGTGAATGTCGTAACGAAAATGATATTTTAACAAGTTAAAAATTGTCAGGATTGCGAATGTTCCCACACAGTTGCCACAACAAAAAAAAAATGATTCGCCGGTATTTACTGATTTTCCGTGTCTCCTTTCGTTTATTTTTCCCGAGATTGTAGATAATGATCACGTGTAGTATTACGCGAGTACAAACTGTAAAACCTTCACTGAAGTTGTTAACTCATCGATCCTCTGCCGAGACTCATTTCCTCGAAGCTATCTAGTAGGTTTTCAATAAAAGCAAAGGATAGTAAATGTGATAATAATTGTTGCAATTCTGCTACATTACAAATTCTATTGTTCTACCAGACCCGCAAAGAATTCCATTTTAATAACCGACATGTATTTCTAACAAAACCATAATTCCTCCAGAGTTATTTTGTTTAAAAATTGCTGAATCGATAAACATTTTAAAGAATTTCCAAATGATCTAGTAATTTAAACAAATTTTAAGTTACTGAATTTGTAATAGTTCTATATTAAATAAACGTACATTGAATAAAATTAGATAGATCATTTTCCTTTAATATGAGATTTTTAAATTTGAGACGTCTCAAACCTCTTTCGCAGTTTTTCAATTAAAACAGCTAAACGTGCGCTCTACCTACGGAAAATCCGCTGATCTAGTAATCGTAAAAGGAATAAGGGGTTAACAGGTTAAAACAAATTACCACGTTCAAAGCAGTCTTAGTGTGAGAATAAGCTTAGAATTAACGATGAACGTTTAACGGGGTCGCCTGAGAATTTTCCATTGAACTCATTATGTGCTACAGTTTCGGGGACGTTCCAAAGTATCGGTAAATGCAACTGAAGGAGCCGACAATCCCTGAACGTTCTTAATACGTCTCTAAAGTAAAACCTGAAAACAATAATAATTCTGCAGCTGGATCTTCTGTATTTTCTGATCTTCCGATTTACTGCTCTATATGTAAGTTTAGCCTACTAAATAATACAATGCCAAGTTGTCCATTGATAACAACCAAAACAATATTATCTATTTCACTAGGTGGAATAAATTTGCAACTGAATTCCAATTTTTCTGTAATTTTTAAAAGAAAGAAATCTTAATCTTCCCGTAATATTTCCCCACGTGTCGAGGGGGTTGCATCGCAGCCCAAACTTAAATAAACAATAACAATCTTTTTTCTTATTATCAACGTAGAATTGATGATAGCATTACTCAGCCACGTAAGATTACACACAGAATATGTGCACGCAATGTGAATCGTGTTTTTCCAAGTTTCCGCCAGCAACTGCGCGATGGCATTCGAGGAATGCCTAGAATCCTCGAAGCTTTTCGTCCACTTTAGCGTTATTCGTTTTGAAAAAGTCGAGGCACAGTTAGACCTTCGGTTGAATGTTTCCCATGGCACATTCAGAGCAGCTCTCGATCCGTTCGATCTGCTTCGTTCTGGAGCATAACTAACAAATAGATTCTCGCGGTCGGCTTCCATGAATCGTCCCGCGACCAGAACTGGAGGCTTTGGCTCTAGAGTATATATCCAGTAAGTCCAGTTTGAGTAAGCATCCTGACTTCTCTTGCCTTCAAGTGGATTGACCTCCGCCGTCAGGATTCGTGATTGGAATAAATTCCCCGTGTGAGGCACTGTACTATGGATACCGTGTCGAGGAGCACACCAGATCGTTCCTTTCAATTTTGGATGCCATCTCGGTGTAGTCCAACTGGATTGGAATGCGAACAGTTTAAGTTCACTCCCGTGTAACCCGGGCTTCTTTTTTGTCCTGCTCGATGGGAACGTTGCTGTGACAGCTCCGCGGCGACTATTCAGCGGCTCGTTCGTAGAGATCGTCGGTAGAATTTGAATTTCTATTGTCGTTAATTGTTTCGGGACACTTGTCAGTGCCTCTAGCCTTTTGCATACGTGATCCGTTGCTGAAGGTGCAGAGGGGAGAAAACATGGTTTTACGCGTTCCGTGCCACGTGGAAATTATAACTTTTGATAGTGATGGAAAATGTAGCTTGTGATATTCAATTATAGAAAATTAATAGTCGCGTTATATTATTCCTACTTTCAGCTTCTACTGTTCTATTTTGTTCTTGACACTGAATTCAGAAATACCTACCTTTTCAATTTCAAAGAAAGCTTCAATTCTGATAAATATTATCCACCACCCACGTGACAGAAAGTGTTAACGTTTGACGTAAAATTTAATTTGATCTTCAAAAAGATCTTGCTTTTATTTGTAGTTAATGGATTTGATAAGAAGGCAAATATTTGAAAATGCACCGTACCTGACAAAAGAACCGTTTCTTCTCACCTCGAACTAGCTCCTCTTAGGTTCACGACCTTTTTTTAGATCATCTTGCTGGATGGTCCTAAGGAGAAGAGTGCGTAAGGTATAGGTCGCTGATTTAACTCAAATTTTGTATATAGTCAGTTTATAGAATGTGTAATAATATCTTAAACGCAGAGGATGCAGAAAATTTCATGGGAAAAACGAGTTCAAAGATAGCCAATTTTCTTTTCTAGGTGTGCACATACATATTTTCTCTAATTTTTAATTTGATTTAATTACAATAGACGGGTTAGACGCACCTTTGGTACAATTAATGATAAATGAGGTAGAAAAATGGACGCACATTAAGAAAGAAAGGCAGAGAGAAAAAGAAAAACGGAAGAAAAGAAAATGCATGAGTATGTATATAATAATTTTTAATTATTCCCATAAGTACAAATACAGAATCTGGGGAAGACAAAAATTTGAACTGCATTTTCCCTCGAAATTTTGAGTATTGTACCCTACATGATACATATATTAACTATTTGCAAAATTGTATGAAATTTTCGAAAGACTTTGATTCTCCCTATTTAATAGATATTATTCTTCGTTTTGGAAGCAGATTGCGAGTCACAGAGACAAATTCCATTCAGTGGGAACAAACTGCAGCGCAATCAATCATGCTGGCAGAATCGATTCACTAGAACGGGAAAAATTACGCATAGCGATATTCCTCTCCTATTTATTGGATCGGAACGTTTTACCGCTGGAAGTTAGTCGAGCGAAAGGAATGAGATGCTCTGAGTCCGCGTGGATCTGGAATCGTTTCCCTTTGTGAAATTAGTTATCTCTGCATCTGTGTTTCAGCAGTATATAAATTATTGAAAATCTGTTGTACACGCGGACGAGGCGGGCAGAGTCAGAGAAACGGGAGAGAAAGTTTCACTTTCCCATATATCTTATTGTTGAATATATTTGAGGAAACGTACTTAATTAATTCTCTTAATTAACAACCGCTTATTGGGTGCAACCGTGTATTTACAGAACACAATCGCACTTTTCCCGATGGAAGTGCCGTTTCTTCCTGTGAATAATTCAAATTTTTTCAAAGCCGAATAAGATGAACGTGTTGTGCTTAAAATATTCTAATGATGCTTGAGTAATCTTCAGTAAGATTTTTTTAAAAAACACACTTCAACGTTCCATCTTTAGTAATTCCGATAGAGAAGATAAAGAAGTACCAGCGAAACACAGGTCGCAATCATCATGTCTCTGAAAAGAATAAAGGTTCTTTTCACTTCAGACACCTGCGCAGCTCACGACTGGTATTTTGAATATATTTACCTGACAAAGAATAAACTGGTTTATGAAATATAAAAAAGAGCAGAAAATGTGTGAATATAAGTAGGTATGCAAAATACACTATTCGCCAGCCAAAAAATTAAAAAAAAAAGCAAAAACACTTAGGCTATAGCTCGCCTTGTGAACATCGTTGGGTCTGTTTTGACCCAATCGTGTTCTCATTCCTTTACGCCTACTACGATTCTTGTTGTTTTTTAAACTGTGTTCTCTGTAATTCTGTTACAGCCTTCGGGTCTTTCTCGACGGAATTGCACTTTAATATTTTGGAAAAATTTTCTAACTTCGAGAAAAGTGTAAGACTAAAATTAGAAAAAAATATAAGAGTATAATTGAACTTTGAACCATAAACAAATTTATTTATCACGTTCTGATACACTCCAACTTACACTTGGTATTGCTCTTCGATAATTCTACAAGGCACCCAGAGAGACCACGAACTTTTCTCACGGTGTATTTTCCAAGTATGCATAGCTACATCTGAAGATGGTGCATTGATCTCTAATAAAGGGCTCTGATAGTAGTTGTTCGTTAGTAGTATGCGAGGTTTATTCATTATCGCTGCTGGTAACCTTGAACGCCAGGCTCTGCAAGGGTGCATTGCAAACGAATTGGAGAAATGTATTTAATATCGGCGGGAAAACAAGCTGCGTTAGTGAATAGGTGGAAATCGATCTTGTTGCACGATAACGTAAGACCCCGTGCATCAAGGCTGACGGTAGAGAAACTCGGCGAATTAGCATATGAAATTCTGCCATCCTTCCTGTTCCCCTCGGCCGTTCGCCAATGAATTTTCATTGCTACAAGCAACGGGAGCATTTTCCACAAAATGGATTCTCCTGAAACAAAGAGTTCATAGAAGTGAGTGCTGCGTTTGCTTTGGGGCTCCTAAACTTTTGACATTTTGAGCGCAATTGTACTTGAATTTAAAGAAGTTACGTATTTTAAACATACAATTAAACAAAAATATATCTGTCGGTTTCTGAAATTTGGAAGTTGAACATTTTTCCTCTGTTACAAGGGGAGCAGTGGCGCACCCGGGGGGGGGGGGGGGGGGGTCCGGGCACCCTCCAAAGAGGGACTTTTTTTTTTAACTCGGCTCCCCTCAAGATTTGATCCTGAGTGCGCCACTGAACAGGAGTGTAGGAGGTTGAGTATTGGAAGATAAAAAGAATCAAGAAGTATCGCATAATTGTTACTAAAGACACGAAGACACTTGAAGTATTACTCAAAAGCCCCATTCCTCTACGAAGGATCATAAATATAAATTTGTGTTGGAATGCTCAGGTGCATCCACCATTTTTCTGTGGTCACTGTTCACGTTCGTCGGTGAAGACAGATGGCTTACTTACAATAAAGCAACCGAGAATCGCGCACATATGACGACTTAGAACGATCCTTTGGCATCAGAAGATAAAATTCACGATGAGCAACCACCAGTTGTATCATCATATCGCTCGATTCCTCTTCTTCTCGACCGCAGAAACGGGAGACGGAAGAAATATGGTTACGGTCAAAAATCGTAGGGTATAGGCTTACGAAACGTTAGACGTTGCGGCAAATAATTACAAGAACACGTGCAATTTATTTTCATCTATCTCGTAACGGTGCTGAACAATAGATAAATAATTAAACGAGCCCCCAATTTCGCGGTTTAACGCGTAACGCATTTAAATAACCGACGTCATTAACACTTTCAATTAAATCTTATAAATCAGTATCACTACTCGCTGAACCTAAATACATAAACAAACGTATCACTTACACTAGTCGTAGCGCACTCAGGATTTAATCTTCGGGAGACCCGAGTTGAAGGGATAAAAATATTTTTAATATTCACTAGGTGATTATAAAAAGTTATTTAAAGAATCAAATCCAGTTTTCTTTTCTTTTCACAAAGCCCCTTCTTTTGTGAGTGCCAGCGTCTCTTGCGCCACTGATTTGTAAATAATCTAAATTCTATTGCAAAAGAATTCTGAGATCTAAGAAAAGTTTCGCAAAAGTGGTATCATTGGCGGATCAAATTGCGAATCAAATTGAAGTCCATTCCTCTCCGCACGGAATAATCATCTCACACTACAATCCGCATGATTTCTTGCTAACGCTATCGACCGCCGTTCATCGCCGACTGTTTGCTCGCAGAACGAGTACAAGGAAAACAATGTACGGCGTAGAACCGTTAAGCCGTCGAACTGGTATGGAAAGGCGCTGAAGAAATGGTCTGGCCTGCGCATTACGCAGGCCTGATTTACACCCGTAGGACGCGGTGGAGGATATTCTCACGAGGATACGCGACGAATCCAGCAGGGGCAGATGCGTGCGCGATAATTGACTTCACACGGAAACGCGCGAGACGTTAAAAAGTTTGCCGTTAGCTCGCCGCGGGATGGTAGCTCAATAGCCCTCGAAGTCCGGAACTATGTGAACGCGAGACAATCGTGAAAGTATCGCGCGGCAATGTTCTCTCTGATTGTGTTTCGGTAGAAAGTAAACACAGTGGGAAGAGTAGTCGAATTCTGGGCGAGAGTGCACTCTTTCTCGGCCGATCCAAGACAGCCGGGGGCACGAAGGGAACTGTGAAAATCCGTATCAGCTGTAATTACGCGAGTTCGCGAGCGGGGGCCAAAAAACCAGGGAAAAACGAGGTCGAGGTATGTAGGCATACGCGTCGACCGGAAACGCAACTGCGAACAGCGCGACGAACGCGTCGAACATCGTTTCGGGGGACACTTCCGGAGTGTGTACTTGCACGGTTCCTTTTCGGTGCTTGATTTCTTTTCCCTTTCACTGGGATTCTCGTTTATTGCATTTTGGCTCGTTATTTGTTTCCAGGAGAAAGGCTTTCTTGCGACACCAAATTGAACAGTTTAAGATCGTGCAGTATATTTATGAAAAATTGTCTGGCAATATAGATTTTTCAGCTAATTTTGATGAAGATGGTGTTTAAGCTGCACTTTTATATTTTTACTCTGTAAGTACGTGATTATATTCCCTTTGCGAATTCAAGACCTTCGTAGTGTAGAATTTTTTAATTCTACAATTATTCGAAGTGTTGATGTTGAATTGTTGTAAATTTTTTTGTCTTCTATGGAATACAAGGAGATTGCTTGCATCTGTTCCAAAATTCATTCGCAAAATATTCTGATTGTAATAGTATTATTACGATATGTCTTTGGAATTGGGTCATAGTTTATAATTATAAAAATGTTTGACATCTTTCTCATCACAACGTGATATTTAACAGATAAAAACAAACATGACCTAAATGCTAGACAACTTTACCTAATTTTATAAACGTTGTATGCCACGAAATTCCATAAGCAGCTCACTAGATCCTCTTAACTTGCCGAAAAATCGAAAAGGTGGCGAAGAAACATTTTCGTTCACAATTCACGAGCACTATGCGCTTCGCCGATGCGCACGGTCGAATATAATTGCAGTAAACGACGATTATCATTTAAAGGCCGTCGAAACAGGTTTCTTGTAGACACGAGGATCAGATATATCATCCGAGAACGCGAAAAATTATCGTCTCCCTGACTACTTTCAGAGGCTGGTCACGTGGAACAGTTGACCCCGAAACACTATTATCATTCGCTCGATCAGGAACCGTTTTAAGCAAAGATTGCTCAGCTTGCAGGGGCGTCGTCACTGAAACGTTAAAAGTGGAACATGATATTTTTTTAAACAGTATAAAGACAGCAACATTTTGCCAATATTGGTCAACAACAGCATGGAAAAAAGGGATCGGGAGCAGCGTAAAGCTTACAAGCGAATTTCGGTAACCCGAGAATTCTGATTTTATGTAAACTTTGAAGGTTTGTAAGGGAGCTTATCATAGAAATATCAGACAATTTTTCTATTTTCTTACGGTTTGTTTTTTTCAAGATCATGACACCCCTTAAAAGCTAATGTGTGTTTTAGTAGGATAAAAAATTGTTAGAATGAAAATTGAATATTTTTTATGCTCAATAATACTATGCAATCAAAAATTTTAAAACGATTTTCTCCATTACAAATTTAAAACAATTTAATTGCATAGTATTATAGGGTGTAAAAACCATTAAATTTTCATTCTAACAATTCTTTATCCTACCAAAACACACATTAACCTTTAAGGGGTATTTTCGCCCTGAAGAACCAAAAAGTAGGAAAAAAGAAAAATTGTCTAACATTCCATTAGATACCCCACGAACCTGCAAAGTTTAAAAAAACTTGGAATTTTCGGATTACCCGAGTTAAATAGTGTGGGATTCATTCCTCTCGTGAAAGTGAACTCCGTTTTCTCCGTTTCCACACCGTATTCAATTCCTGCTTAACCGTGGAAATGGTGAATGATTGCTGTTTAATATTAAACACTTGATATTCAGCGTGAATAACTCACCTACCTGCACGCGAAGCGATACCATTTATCGAGTTAGCCTTTTTTGGAGCAAACCGCCGCGAGTGGACATTCCCATTCAATTTGATCGAAAATTCGAGAGAAATTTCACCGACCAAGAAGCATGCTCCTGGAGGAAGGCGCGACGACATGGTTGCGCAACGCGAAACCTAGTAACCTTTTCTGATTCGATGCACTAGCCTGTTGAGGTCGATAATACGTGTGCATGAATGCATGTACATGCCGCTTTGGGAATGGCAATAGCAACGACTCGTGTTGGAGTCACGTGGTTGATGAACAAGTCACGCTGGAAGGATGGCGGTGCGTGTCGAACATGACGAATCACTCTCCTATTAAAAGAAACATTTTTTTGTGTGGTAACAGGAGACTGTGTTAATAGAGCGTCTCGAATTTCGCCGGGGGGCAAATTGTGCTGAAAGGGCACGTGTCCGTGGAAGTACTCTGTACAACGAGAGCTGAATAAGGAGATAATTGGTTTACAACTAAAAACAAATTCAAGAGTTAAACATATCTTGTTTAAAATTTTACCGATCAAGTTACAACGCGAGTGGGTCAAAAAGACACGAGGGTTTTCGGTGAGGAGTGTGGAGCAGTGGCGCACCCAGAGAGGGCCAAGGGGCCATAGCACCCCCCAAAGAAAATTGGATTTTATTCTTTAAATAAATTTGTATAATGAATTTTATTGAATTTGCGTGCAAAATATTTGTATCCCTTCAACTCGGCTCCGCTTTCAATCCTGAGTGCGCCACTCGCGTGGAGAGTGGTGGTTGATTACGTCTTTTGTCCTGTTTTTCATAAACTTTGTAATTCCAATCACGCCCGATAAAATGAGAGCTGATTAATTACCTATCACCACATAGTTGGTATGCAATTACAATCATGCTGCCTTGGTTAACACTTGAGGGAGAAGTGTGACACAGGATATATGAAAGTAAACGGTTTTTTCCTGAATATTTATTAACTGTTTATGTGTGGAGGAAAAGTACTGAGAAGCACGATTCCCTATTAATATTGCTAATGTAAGTAAAACCTTCACTCTTTGAAAGCCGCGAAGGTTGACTTGTTCCCACTTTTGTTTCGAACTCGGCGCGTTTCACTGGATCAAGAAACTGTTTACGCGTCTCGTCGCGTTTAAATGAGATCTTAAGTTAGTGAACTCTTGGCGGAGTTGTGTCTCTCTGAAGTTGCAATGCTGATTCACAATTTGCATGGTGGAATTGTACGCTGCTTACTTTCACGTCAGTGCAACATGTAAAATAGAGGAAATGAAATATTTTGTAACAAGTATTAAAGAAAGCAGAGAGATAATAATTAATGTACAATAGTGTTGAGGTGTGGAATAAAAAACTATTTAACTTTGAAAGCTCTCGAAATTAATTTTTTTGCGTGAAACTAATTGTCATGGACCAGTTTCATATTTTACAAGCTCAAAACTTTTTAATTATTTTAAATTCCTTAATTTCAACATACTCATTTGGAGATCACCTTTGTTAGTGTCCATTCTGTATTTGTTCCCATTCCATTCTCGATTCGACGTGGGCTTTCACGAGCAACCGTTAGTCAATCACAAAATTTCGATAAATGAAATATTTGGTTATAGAGTCGACGAGTAACGTTATTCGACAAACAGAGCCGACTGAGACTGCAAACATGACTACTTAGCTTTCTCTCCTGGAACACTTCAATTATACAATCACTATTAATGAAATAATAAAAAAGATTTTTAGAAGAATTTCAATCTCGTGAACCCTCAAATTTCCAACTTACTAAGTATTAGGATTATAATGAAAAAATTTGCCAACAAGCGGTCGACTACTTTACCCTATAATATAGAAGCGTTATCCTTTAAGTTTCATCATTGTTGATGTAGGACGGAGTAGAAAACAACTTAACAACTTAACTGCTCTCATACAACTAATCCTAATCAACTTTCTACCATTTTATAACCAAACATCAGAACTCAGAACAGTTAACAGTGAGCAACAAATTCTTGACACTTAACAAGACAGTGGTAATTAATACAATGCACGCTCCCAGTAAAGAATATATATATATAACCACATTATTTATGTTCAACTTAAAATTTATTACCCGAATCAGAGAACCGAGCTTTTTACACAAAACTGGGTGCCCAATTAACAGAGTTAATAGAGACTAGGTCAGGGCTTCTCGTTACAGTTACATGGCGACTTATTTATTAAGGAACGGCAAGAGCGTCTAGCTGAGAACGGTATCTTCTTCTGCATGAACCTGTTCATTTGCCGCTAATGAAACTTCGCGAGCGCGATTACGAACTTCGCACTGAGGCAGTCGTGAAATCGATGCAGCAGTTTCAGCGTCTCGTGAAGTCAACATTACGCCACACCGGCGAAGTGTGTCAATAGACAAGCAAATAGTCGAATGCCACGGTGTTCCCCGTGTGGGTAACCTACTCACGAAAAGGAACACAAAGGCAGTGGTTAGTTACAGTCCGCCTCGGCCAGTCACAGTTCCAGAGTTCAATGGAGACCGTGAGCCGGATCTCCAAAGGCCTGTTTCAATCCGATCGACTGTCCTCGCTGGACACGCTTTCCGCGAGATCACTTTACGGTTAAAGCAAGAGCGAGACCGCATATACCGCGATACGTATCTGCCTCGTTAATAAATAATATTAATCCCTCCGAAAGCTCTCGATGGATCCCGGGGAGGGGGGGGGGGGGAGGGCTGTAAAAGGGTTCGCAAGATTTATTAGCGTAGCCTCGGCTGGTAAACGATTCCGTCTCCCTTGACAATTATCCCGTCGCGAGTGATAGCTTCTTAGTGGAGGCCTTCCAACGAATTTAACGCTACGAAGAGAAGACAAATGGAGATGACCCGTTTAGGCCCCGTCGTCGATGAACCGTTCGCCACGGCGAATGCTCGGGAGCAAAAACTTGGAAACGCGATGGGCGACCGGTTTGAATTCTCGCTATCGAGAAAGGAAACATCGACTTTCTTCCTGTCCTGCTCCCCGTCTCTCTTCTCCTCTGCTTTTTCACTGCCCACTGTCCCTGGTCTCTTTGTCTCGTACGTACAAATTCTCCTTCTTACCTTTTACGAATCGTTTTGCTGCTCGGAGCGACAATCACCGTCGAATGCCGTTGTTATTGCCCGTACGGTACAACAATTCTTATCGTTAATAACTCTAGAACAATAAAAATTTATAAAATCTACCAGACTTTTATTTTTATCACACGACATTGCAAATTTTATCTTTGGGAAATGGCTCGATATTACAAACGTACTATTTGGGCCAATAAAATTAAAGCTCCCTGTAAAGTAGTCGTTATCTTGCCAAAAGCCAGAGATGGGCAAAAATTTATTTCAATAAAAATTTTGAGTTCGAACAAAAGATAAGGCTTTTATTCGTTACTCGACGAATAAAGATACCTCGAGTTATCCTTATTCGACAACGTATAAAGTCTTTAAATAATTTTTTATTTAGATAATGCCCAACTCTACCAAAAGCTTTGTTAGTCGTAAGAAGTCTCTTTTGCTTGCATATGTAGTTAGTGTTTCAGTGTAAGCAACTAGTTGTGTTTTAGTGCATGCAACACTGTATTAGTGTGAGCAACTAGTGGTGTGCTGGGGCAAGGAATGTTGACCATGGATTGTCACTGTGTTATTGGTAAATTACAATCTTGCTCCACTGACCAAGCACATTTTCCATAGTTTCTCTGCATAGCGAAGGATGTAATCACGGGACGATAATCTAGTGGCAGAGGCTGTTAACCCTGTCTCCGGAAGAGCGCGATGCACGAGCAGAGGCCATTGTCTTCGCCTTCCGATTGCTAGACATTCGAATAACATCTCCACATATCATTGATGAGTACTCACGGAACGTACGATTAACTTGAAGCGTAGTATCCGTTTCGATGTGATTCTATGCTTCCTTCGGTTTCTCTTGTATTTCTTCCTTTCCGATCGGAACGGCATTAACCCAAATTCTATTATGATAATCAGAACGATTTTAACCCACATTCTTCTATTATAATGCCAACCATTTTTGGCGTTTCCATTGATGGGACAATTCTTTTTATTAATTTAAATAGTAGGCAACTTTATTTACGAGCAGTGAAAGCTTGAATCTTCTTAATATTCAACTTAATTCTTGCAACTTTTGTTACTTCTATCGTTTTCATTCGAATTTAAGATCAAACCTGAGTATTTTGCTAGAATTGTAGAAAATTGGCTGGTATTAAGAAATCTAGGAAAATATGCAACGTAATCTTCAACATGTTTTTATATCAGTTTTATATGAGTATTTCATCAATCGTTTAAAATATTCCGAACGATCCCGCAGCAGTGTTTTTGCCACTTAAAGGTACTTAAATTTACATTCCACCTCGATTAAATCAAAAACTATATGTTAATGTTACTAGAAATAACGGTGCACGACACCTGAGACCTATACTCGTGGCGTACTAAAAATAAATCCACGTTAACTAAACGTCCCAAAAGATAGATCAATGAGTGGTTCGGTTGAGCATAAATTGAATTAAATTTTCTTCTCGCTGAACAGCCGAGCATCAGCTTGAATTATTTATCTGACAATGCCTGGCGGAAGCATTGCACTGGTACCTATTTTACACGGGCAACAGTTTCATACACGGTGTCCTCGTTGTTGGCCCAAAGTAAACGGAGCATGACTTTGTTCGATGGCTCCGTGAGGCTATCACATGGGATTAAAAACGTCCACGTGTCTGTGCGCATTGACACGTGAGTTACCGTCTCTGCGCAAAAAAGAAATCATAGGAGTAGAGTGCCACTTAAAAGGTTTGGCAGACGTAACGCTTTTTTTCCCTCGGTGTAGAATTACATCTGATTTTGGTGTAGATATAATTATACCCGGGATTTAGTGCCAAGGATACCTGTAACTTGCGAGGCGAGACAAAAAATTAACGCTACAGGTGGCAATTCGAAAATTTAGCACGAGCTACACCCTCTTTCCTTCGAGGACAATTTTACAGCGAAGAATTAAACTTTAATCCTGTGGAGGTCCATTTGTCTTTACCAGATAAACCGAATAGAATATCTTTTTGTAAGGAAAATTTATTTCTGCGAGGCAATAGTTAAATAGCATCAGTTTTCTAGTTTCAAGTCCCTTTTGAAATTCGAAACTCTTCGCGAGTGGTAACAGAAGAATCTGTTTTAAATCGCATTTTTTCAAATTTCTAATTTTTGCTGAAATTATTTGCGATTGTAGGATCGAATCTACTTATTGGTGTGTCTAGTAGGCGTGAAATATTGGTCCAATAAACATTGTAGTATAGTCGATCGAAGGTCACCACGTTTACATATCTGACGTTCGGGTATTGCAAATGTTTACGAATACCATAAAAGCGTCACGTTACGTTCCATTTGCAATCTACGAATGCTTCTCACTTATACTCTTTGCTGCTACAATTTTGCTCGCGCTACGAGTAGGTGTATCCGTTACAGATTTTTTTGCAGTATGTACATGGTAGATGGAATAGAGTCAGTGGCGGATTTAACGAGCGGCCGATGAGCAGTTGCCGCTCGGGCCCCCGCCCAGAAGGCCCCCGTCTTCCAAAAAAAATTATGATTTTATCTAAATACTACATTTTTCTCCTTATAATTTTATTTGTAATTCTGTTGTGTATACAGGGTGTCCCAGAACGTTTGTCACCTGAGCCTTTTTCCTTAAATCCGCCACTGAATAGAACATATGTTATGCAACGCACACAGGAAATGTATGAACAGAACCAATTTTCAAGGTGTGACAAATTCCTGATTACACAATCGCAGAGGCGTAGTCTTGCTAATAGAGGTACCGGTGGAAAATGGTAAAATAATTTATATCAAAACAAAAATTAGCGATATTCGTCACCACTTATATTACGAAAAAATTATAAAATGATTTTGTCTGGAATATTAAATGCGATTTAATAAGTACCTACTAAAAGAAGGGATGGTAAAAAATTCTTCACAAGAACGTTACATTTTAATATCATTTCGTAGGGCGGAAATAATTCCTTCAACATATTCTTCCACGAAGCCTTTTGTAACGAACACGAACGTTTACGCCCAGGCAGTGCGTGCAAGCTGCATATAGTAATTTATAATGGTGGCGTTCGCGCGAGATTTAATTTAGAATAAGTAACGGCAACAGATTTCGATCTCCGGGTGCAAATGGAAAAATGAGCGACTTAGGCGCGTTGACGGAGAGGCGAAAATGGAAATCGATCGATCCAGGTTTAATCCGACGTTATCTCGTGCGTAAAGGAGGAAATCCGGTTTCGAGCAACCATTAATCCATTTCTATTGAACGAAAGCTCGGTATCCCAGCGATATAAGCAGAAATTAACGCCAATTTATCAACAGACGTCGTGCCCCATCGTAGCCGTGACGCGGAGCACTTGAAATTCTTGCGTTACTCTTCCTACCAAGCCCAACATCAACGTGCATTTCCACAAGCAGCACGAATTCAGCGCAAAAGTTGTTACTAATGCTCGTCTGGCAGGAAACAATCTTTTCCTTAGTCACAGCAAGATTACACACTGCGATATTCCGTAGGCACGGTGATTGGAGAAGGCAGCGTTTGTTGATCTTTGCTGAACATAGTCGCTGAACATTGCCTTCACTAAATATTCACGAAACGTAGATATAAATAATCAGCGAGTAAGGAAGCTACGGTAGAAATGCATGAAGATAGTGCAAATTAAATAAAAATTTAATATTTCGACAAGAACGTAAATAACATGCAACCTATATATTATTTAGAACTTAAACCGATGCCAAAGTTCGTTCGCCCAGGACCAGCAGAAATATTTTGCTACCTTTTTAATTTCCTTTCGTCCGAAATTGACTAAGTACTTAGCCTTTTACACAAATCCACCCCGTCTGCATAAACTTCGAATCACATTTATTCTAACAAACACTCCACGAATTAGTTCCCTTGAACCCTCGCGAGACAGCCGACGGGTCTATTTTGACCCTCGTTAAATATTCAACTGTAGGACAGCTGTCTCTATTACTGCCACTTTATTTATTTTGCTTAATAAAAATGTAACGTATAAAGAATAGTGTACAACAATAATATTATTATTAAATTGTGACCAGGGCCCGATCTAACTCTTCCACCGATCTGGGCAAAAGTAATTTTTGCCGCCTTTTGCATTCAATCATAAATAAGTATTTTGAAATATATTTTTTGACACTAAGCAAAATTTTTTTTAGGTATTTGTCTACCAATTTTATCGCCCCCAAAATTTGCCACTCTGAACAATTGCCCTACTTGTGCCCCCCTAGATCTGGGCCTCATTGTGACTGTTCTTATTATTATTAATATTATTGTTGTACACTATGCTTTATACGTTACATTTTTATGAAGCAAAATAAATAAATTGGCAGTAATAGGGACATCTACCCTATGTCATAGTACTTCTCGAAGGGATGAAGATTTTAATTCATTGTACCAAAATTAATCAATCAAAATGGACCCTGAATCCAATACACAGTCCATCTACCCACTGTCCAAGGGTGAAGGTCCACGCTTTCTGGAGCTCCGACGAATACAGCAAGAATTTTTCACTGTCGTGTAATCAGTGACGGGGCATCCGATAATCGCAACAACATAATTACACGATAGGATCGTGGCAGCGGTTGTATTTAGCGATCGTCGAGCACGGAGTGTTAACGGAACAGAAAATCACTTTGCCAGTCGGTTTTCACGCCAACAGCTTAATAGCCCTTGCGAATCGTTCATCTCGGGAACTTCAGATTCGTTCTCGTGCGATACGATCTCCGTACGCGCAATTTCTCGCGTCAGCTCGCCGCTGCCGCGTGATAACCGGCATAGAGAAACGGCAAAAAATAAATAGTTATCACTCGTACGTTAGCGGGGTGCAGCTCGCTGATCGGCCGTATGCAAATGCATCGGAGGAAGCAAACGCTCGGGAAGACGGCTGCGAAAGGGAGAGGGGAAAGGTAGTACGGGAGAGATCGAACTTGCGTAAAAAATGGCCACGCGGGTATATCCGCGATGCACGCCCCAACAGAGGCTACTTTCTTGAAGCGAAGAAAGCCGTCTACCTACATTGTAGGTGGGAGTAGGTTAGGCCACATTACATGCTTGGGCGCGAAGAAATTTTACCTTCCTATATGCAAGTCAATAAGAACAGGGGGGGGGGGGACTTACATAATTTAACAATGCATACGTGCCCGCCTGTTCAATAGGAGGCCATAGGGAAACGCGTAAGGAGCGTTTCAGATGGAAGCCCGTTTGAATTCTGATGCGTCGATTGTTCGTGCATCTGCACCCCTCTCCAAACTCAATTCAATGTTGCCCGATGCATTGTCTACGCGTTTTTCTTTACCTTTTCACGTGGAAACACCTGTATTCGTGTATGCACAGTGCTCTCGCAGTTGTGTTCCTGGAATTCGCAGCTTCTAACAGCCTGTGGTGCAGCGAGTTGGAGAGTTGTTGGTAGTGGTTGCCCTTTTTTGGGTTTTTTCTGTGGCTTTGTGTGATCTTCTTGGTAATGAAGGGGCTTTCATAGAATAGAAAATTTAACAGTGCGTTGGAAAAAGATAGGCTTTGGTGATTTCCTTTTTCTATTTTTATACTGAAGGGTGGAGAATTTAATTTACATAGTTTATTGGTATGTAGGTACTGGAATTTTTTTCAGGTTTTAGTCGCAGAATGCTATATCAATGCATTTAATCGCTTTTCCTTGTTGCGGTCGTATTTGTTTTCTATATACCTACTTCATTTAAAATATGTCAATTTCATTGGATCAAAATTTAAGAAAAATTTCGTGATTTGCTGCTATTCATTTTTTATATAAAACAAAATTCTACATCAAGCTTCTGCCACTGCTAATAATTTCGTTGCACATTAGAAACCCTAATTGAGTGCCTGATTTATGACTTATATGTGTATTTCATTCGGAAAGGAGTGAAGCTTTGGAATTTAATAGCACTTTTATGCAACGCTACTTTCAATGTTGCGTACAGTATTTCTATTGGAGATACTAATCGATTCTACTTTCTTCTCTATCGATAGAAGTTTGCATTTGGATGCATGCTCGTGCATAAACCATGGCAATACATCCTTGCTCATTAAATTTTATTTCAACACACAATTTTTATTCCACTCGCCTGTATTTTCTATGTAAGCAGAAAAGTCTGCTGCAACTTTCTGCAGTTCAGCTGCCGCCTAACGTATGGCTAATAAACAATTGCAAAATTATGTGAATATTCAAATTAATTAGATATTAGCATTGAAATCAGTTCGTGCATAAAATCATACCACTTGAGGTACGCTCGCCGTGCTGTACAATAATGTATCGTGGAATAGTTTCGTGAAAGGCGGGCATGTGAACCGTCGATCGACTTCGATTCTTTCGACTCTGATTTATACCATTCACTCCAGAATCGAGCCGCGTACACGCGACTCACGCCCAAAGAGAATCCACTTTCATGGAGCGAGGAAAGTACGTTTACCTAGGTACAGAAAGGTGGAAACATCTTGGGATACATACACTATCGGTCAAAAGTTTCCACCACAATACAACTGTTGTATCATTTGTACAAGATGTCTAGAAATATGTGGTAAGATTAGGGGCGGATTTGAAGCTTTGGCGGTTTGGCGCCCTGGGCTAACAGCGTCTCCCGCTCTTTCCACGAAATACCAAATATTTTGATTTAAGAGTCGAAACAATTACAAAATTAATTCAATATGGCAACTCACATATGAATTATTGCTAATTCGCTACATGACAGAAGGGAATTGTTTTTAATGCTGACTCTAGCCTCTGTGTTTAAACCTTTTCCAATTTCTTCCGCTCAAAATTTGTCGCTCCCCAAAAATCGCTTTCAAAAATTTATCGCTCCCCAATACTTGTCGCTTCGCAAAATTTTTCGCTTCCCAAATTTTGTTACTCCCCAAAATTAATGCCCCCCTAAATTTTGTCGCTCCCCAAAATTTTATCGCTCCCCAAAATTTGACACTCTCCAAAATTTGTCGCTCCCTAACTTTTGTGATTCCCCAAAAATTTGTCGCTTCCCAAAATTTACCAACTTAGGCTGCAGCCTCCTTAACCTCTATTCAAATTCGCCCCTCTGTAAAACTCAAAAGATTGATTAGAAACGACGAAATGAGTGGAAATTAGAGAAGGAATGTTGTGACAGAAAATTTGATTTTCCTAGAAAAGTTAGTTGGAAATTCTACTGATTACAGACAAACCAAAGCAAAACATTATAATTACTTTTTAATTGCTTCGATTCAACTTGAATGTCCTACAAAAGAAAAATCACTACTTAGTGTCGTATATTTGCCATTAGGTATTGGAGCGTGCCGCATCGATAATCTGGTAGGAATTGATAGTTGATCTTGACAGTGAGATAGCAAGACCGATTGAGAATAGATCACGACAATATATCACGATCGTGGCGAGTGTTGACATTGTACATACACAAACGCGAAAGCAAGTAGTGATTCATATCGAGATTTACTAAATGGTGTATTGATCGATTAGACGTGCATGTGGTAGATTTTTAAATGATTATTTTACCATTTTCACTTATTACCATTCTAGTTGCTTCACGTATGTTGAAATAAATCGTATTTTGTGGGTGAACGCAAAACGGAGCGTGGGTGATTGACCACTGCTTAATCTATGAATATGTAAAAAGGTGGGAGAAAATATCCTTCACCTGGTTTAGCCGAAATTTGTTACATAAACTTGTACACACGCAATTTACAAGTTTCCATAGTACAACTCTCCGCTATCATTGACACCTACACACAGCTCTCCAAAGGTTACATAACTGTTAATCATCAAGTATCCTAGAGAGGATATCTCCTAATATCACATATTCAATCTTCAAAATTCGTTATTAAAATGAAATCAATATTTGACCATATCTTTGGCTCGGTAAAACTGTCCAACTACACATTTCATAATTTTCAGTCATTTTTACCACTAAAAGCTACCGCCCTTGGCATTTGCCAAATACTTACCAAAATCTCATTTTAAAGAAAGCGGAGATGTAAAAATGGAACGTATCATAACTGGAAAACAGCACGAAACTATGAAAGACGAACAGTGATGAACCAGAAACGATAGACACTGATAAAAAGAACACTTGGATGTACATTTCACTTAACCGACGTCATCTGTGCATTCATTTAACACTAGGCTTGCCAGAGAATTAACAAACACCCCTGTGATTGACACGGGCAAGAAACTTTTGCGCGATAGTGTACATATACATACGAAGGAGCAGAAGGAAGGCGATCGGGTTCGCGTAACAGCACGAGCTGTCTTCTACTAGATGCTAGAGCGGCTTGAGTTTCACGAAGAAACTCGTTCGTTTCTTTCCTCGGCGTGCTTTCGGTATCGCGGTAAAAGCGAGAGAAAAACGAAATTATGTTAGCGGCTGCATCGATTGTGGAGGTAAGAAAGGTTATCGGAGGGTTTCTCCGCGTGTACAGGTTCTTGTGTTCCTTTCTTCGGCGAAACTGTAATTTGTTACCGTCAATTTTATGCGAACTAAATGTGGCATTAAAAGTAGCACCGTGTGCCTGGAGGTAAAACATCGCGTTTCTCCCAATCGAATTTCAAAGGCGTGTAACATTCTTAAAACTTTTTTCCTTTCATTAACGCTGATTGGCGTCGGTGTGTTCTCACTTCGCCATTTTCTGGAATCCATCGAACGTGTTGTCCGAGAGTTTCGAACGTCTTACAGAAAATATTTATTGTATCACTCAAAAATTTATATAGTAGGTACCTGCGCAGAATTTCTAAAGCAATACACATTTTTGCAATAATATTTTTCTACGTAGTAGTCATAAAAGAGGTATGAGTGATAATGTGGTTAATATTGAAATGTTGCACTAAATATCTTCAGACTTTAATGAGAATTGTAATTTCTATTGTCCCCATTACGTCTTCGTGAAAGTACTACCAATAAATTCATTGGTAGTGCTCTCGTAAAAATTTAGTAGACAATATAAAAGTTTAAATTTTCAAAGTGTTGGACAGCTTCTGTAAGAGTTCTCGAATCTCTTCCAATGATCAATTTCGCCATCTCGGTTTTATAAAAGTTACACATTCTTGGAAAGTGGGGTAGGGATTGTTCATTTTTAAAGAGTTTATACTGTAAAAGAGGATGAATTTGCGTGAAGCAATAAAAGTCCGTAGGCGAATGATTAGGGAATAGGCAGGATATGGTAAGACTTCATATTCTGATTCATAAAGTTTCTCCACCGGCAGCCTTGACGCGCGAGGTGTTGCGTTATCGTGTAACAAGATCGTTTTCCACCTATTCACTAATGCAGCTTGTTTTCCCGCTAATTTCAAGTGCATTTCTCCAATCTGTTTTCAATGTGCTCCTGCTGCGATTATTATCCAAGGTTTTGAGAAGTAACAGCCAACAAGTGTTTGCATACGACCATTAGTGTCGTCATTATTTTCCAAAGAAACCTTTTGTTTGTTTCTCTTCGTCCAATCATTTGCGTGTAAAACCTTTTGTCGTAATATACAAATCGTTCAAAAGTGGATTTTAAGTAACCACTTGCATTCTCATAAGATTTTTGGACGTGAGGATTGTTATCGATATCCTTTGTATAATCAATCTTTGAGATGAATGGTCATAAAAGGATCAACACTCATTTCTAAGATTCTGTTTAACGATTGCTTTAAAATTTTACACGTAAAATGAACCATCAGCACTTTTAAATTTTCAGCATTAACATTCGAAACTAATCTTTTTTTCTCCAAGCCTAAGAAGGTATTAAATTGATATTTGATATTCCTTTCGTTTTGCATTTCTCTTTGGAAGCGATTAATCATATTTTATCTTCGTAATGAAACATTTATAAGCGATCTATAACGTAGTAATTAAGGGTTAAGTGTAATCAGATCCTGATCCACCGTTTACTTGAGATATCTCTTCAAATTGGTTCACGAACATTAATACGATCGTAAAGTATAGTCTCGTTATGCTCGTAGAACATGCAGCGAGTTTTAAGAAAACACGGCGCAGCAAGATGTGCTAGAAACACATTTTTTACCCAAGCATGCAAATTTCATCGGCGAGAGATTTAAAACGGCGATAATCGTTGAGCCTATGAAAGTGTCACGAAACAACAAGATTTCAATATAAAAATCTTTCACCGCGATCACCTTCGTATATTTTCGCACTGCAAATGGATCGATCATTCATGCAACGTACCTACTATTAAAACAGATTTACAATGCATTTTGTGACGTGTTACTAATTATTAACTGGTTATGGTAAAATCTCTGCAGGTTAATTTTTTCTTGCCAGTTTCAAAAGGTCTGTCGCAGAATTAATTGTTTGGGGAGCAGACGTCATAGTAGTATGTTATCACTGAAGATGCAGAACGAGTTTTTTCTTGTCAGGAGTGTTAATTATCGTTTGAACAATTATTTGTGTTTTTTGCAATGGTAGAAGTGCCAGATTGATCAAGCATTTTGTAGTGCTTTACCTTTTGCTTTTACGAATATTGTACACAGTGTCATTGTGATATTTCAATATTCTAGTATTACAAACTTATAGAAAACGATATAAGAATCTGCATATTCAAACCAGCTTAAAAGTCGATCAAAATTTCAAATGCAGAAGGTGTTATACTCGGTCCAAAAATAAATGAATTATTCGATGTAGGTATTAGATTAATATTAATCCGTACTTATCGATATCAATATTTAAAGATTAGATATTCACTGACCAATGATTAGAATTTTCTTTTCTTGTATGAAAGGAAATCCTCCATAGAACGTTCGTATATAATTTACACAAATAGCAGAGGATACCGAAGAAAATAAACGATTTCGTCGTTTTAAATAAACCTAGAAATAGTCTTTGGGGGGAAAACATTATTTCATTACTTACAATTAAAATAACAAGAATCTTCGATTACCTACACATGATGAAATTTAAGTCTGCGAAATCTTTCCATGCCTTGGAAATACTTTTTGTTCCTTCAACAATTCCGTTACATGTTTATTTGCATAGATTCGATATCTTACGCCTAACTTGGAAATACTTTAAACAGAAGCTATCGATGCGTTAATAACTGATTTCCAGGATGATGCAATGCCAAATGAGGAGAGAAGCCGTTAAAAGGAACTAATTAGACATTTTTCGCGTTGCCTTTGGAGAGCGAGAGTGATAAGAATATACGAAGAACAGGCTGGAAACGTTCTGCATGGAAAGGATGATAAACTGATGTTCACGCTCTGGTCTTGGCGCTTCTTTTGATTTTTCCTCTGTTCTTCTTTTCTTTCACGAAAGAGGGAAGAATCGCGGATTTCTGAATCGCGGCTGTTATCTCCGTTGATTGTTTTAACATCTTCAACTGTTTCGACTAGGTGAGCCGTAAAAACGGACGCCGATTTCTCCAGCTCTTACGAAATCGATATATGCGCCGCTACGCCTCCCTTAGATTCTCTATCGAGATGCAAATGTGGCAGGATTAATTACTAAAAGTGAAATTATTCTTCTTCAGTTGCCGATTTTGTAAACAGTGACGCTCGGATTTTGTTTAAGAGTTATGGTAGGGCTTGGAAACTTTTAGTTAGAAAGTTAGTAATTCAACTTATGTTCTTTATTGTTTTACTTGTTTAGTTGCATGTGCTTCTATGCTTTTACTCTTTCAGTGAGAGGAAAGACTAAACATCAAATGTAGGTGTTTGATCAATCGAAAGAAATATCATGAGTTTTCATGATAGAGATTTTCACAACTTACAAAGTTAATTTAACATTATAAATATTAATGATACTGTTATTGGTTCATAATTTTCTTTTGCAAGGTTTAATAGTTACGACTTCTACTACCTCCACTTAATAAAAGACAAGAGGATCTCGATGAGATGAAAATATTGGAGAGGCTAGTGATATTCGCAACACATTTATTTTACGTTCCTGTTTATAAACAATCAACAATATCGAGGAATGTCTTCTTATTTCTTTCTGCGCACGTACAATATCTGTCTCCTTTTCACTTTTCCGTATGCTAATATTTTCATTTCATCTGCCCGTTTTCTCTATCTCCGCCAAGCTAGTAACCGTTTCTCTCGTAAACCGTTATCGGGTCACTTAACCACCCAACGAGATCATGTTCGCTCTGGTTAAATGAACGCTGGCAAAAATGAAATCTCCCTGGAGTCGTCATCTCCGTTCTTCCTTTTTCAGAGTTCTCGTATTATTAATACTTCTGGCGGAGTTTGCAAGTCCACTCTCTAAGTGAATTTAGGTCAAATTGGCCCGATACATGGAGCCGACGTGTAACAAGGAAATGAAATATAGATTATCGCATACGATATTTTACCTCGCCTGCTCTTTTCCTTCGGTCACACTGCAGCTTTTTTAATGACTCTGTAAGCAAAACGTAGAAGACCTTAACTTACAATTATAGAAAGCCCAAACTGTAAGTAATTTTCCCTGTGGAACAAACTCTTATAAACTCCACGATCCCGTTATCCCTTCAAATACGAAACTTCCTATTTAAATATCAATTTTTATTGCAATCTGATTGTTTCACGAATATAAATAAACTGCATAATGATAAATGGGGCAATAAGATGAATCCATACAAACGGCGATCGGCAATGAGATCAACTTGTTGAAATGCTTGGCACGATGATCGTTAAATAAATATCAGGCGGCGACATGCCGGTGCATCGCAATGAATCCCACCACTGCGAAGTAACAGTATTGAGAGTATAGTTACACCGTTGATTTTACGGAAGGCGTGTCAACCTACATTGTTCAAGTTTCAAATTCTTCGCGTTTCCTTCCTTACCTGGTTCAACAGCGCGTAGAAATTTCATTCCTCTTACCTCGATTACTCAAATCTTTATCAACCCCTGATTTTTCTTCCATTCTGAACATTAAACTCTCTTAAAAAAGTGCGCAAAACCGATTCTTCAGTGATGACCAATATCGCCTTTCGATTCAATGTCTACCATCTAAAATCTCCGCATCCGTTCAACCTGTCTTCTGAGTTGCTAAGACGCGATTACGGTGGATTAAAATGCGCGATATCACTTGCATATTACAGCTTTAGGATGTGACAGCACTGCGGCGAAACAGGTCCGCGATCGTTGCACCAGATCGTCCCTGTCGGCCCGGCACATTGGTCCGGGGGCCCCGCGCGCGTAACACAGCGGGCAAGACCAGTCACTCCGGTAAATTAGCATTTCCTAGACGCTTTCTAGGTCCGCCCGAATGTCTCGTCTGGCGCGACGAAAATTGTGCAACTGCGATCTCCCGGCGAGAGTGAAATTACACGATGCCATTGTGGAATGTCGTAACGCGATCGAAACGATTGCCCAACGAATCGCTATTTCGGTGTGATCTTACACCCGTGGTAACGCGGCACGGGGCCCGGAAAAAAGAGCCGACAGTCTCTTCCGTCCTCGCGCTTCCCGGAACGGCAGCTGGGGGACGGTCCCGATCGATTTCGCCGATCGTAAAAAGCAAAATGGAACCGCCGAAGTTTCCAAAACGTTAAAAAGCGGGATCGCAGAATCGCGCGATTCCCGTTTCTACTAAGTAGACCGTGAACCGTGGACACGCGGATCATTTGTCAACAGGCTGCGATACTTATGTATACAGCGGTCCGGGGAGGCGTGTACATTGGAAAGTAGTCGGTGATATGAAGTAGAAAATGCGAATTTAATCGTGCTTTTTTTATCCTTAAGTCGTTAAGATTGTTTAGAAGGGAAATGTAACAACTGCGTTTCCTAGTGATTTGTTAACGCCTAGGTAGATTTAGGACAAATTTTTTTAGAATCGATGCAATGGCGCGGTATTTATTTAATACTTTTTTCAATTTGCGAAAGATGTTTCTGATCGAAGTCAGACCTCTAAGTCGTTCTAGATTAATAGACGGTTTTGTGGTTGACTCGATTAGGTAGACTCGAGGACGAAGGGAAAGGTTACTGACAGGTGTGTGTATTTATGTTTCAGTGGCCACAGAACGAGAATGAACAATTACGAAGATCGCAAAAGGCCGCGGATAGGTGCTTCGACGAAGCCGAGGACTGCGTCCATCGTAGGAAATGACCATGACGAGCGTGGCTGTCGCCCCGGGTAGCCTCGGCGCACCTTCGTCTGTGCTCACCCCGAAGATGTATCATCTACAGCACGGGTTAACTTCGACATCCTCCTCGCCCACCCCCGAAAAGGTGAGCGTCAA
This sequence comes from Andrena dorsata, assembly GCA_929108735.1. Taxonomy (NCBI): domain Eukaryota; kingdom Metazoa; phylum Arthropoda; class Insecta; order Hymenoptera; family Andrenidae; genus Andrena; species Andrena dorsata. Next base: position 30,175,353 of record OV815489.1, read on the forward strand.
CAGCGTTACACTATTTTCACGATCAAGGAATAAAGAATTGCTATATTTATTATTCTAGCCACATAAGTGAGCTTATGCTATATAAACATTAAATTTGAATCTGAAGACTTGGTCCATAATTGCTTTGGAGCGCTACATTTCTATTCTCGCGATTGTAGGTAATATAAAAACTAATTCCACGCAATAATTCAGTTAAACTACAAATTTAATCACAGTTAAAAAGTATAATGAGCTCTTCAAACTTGAACATTCTCTCCTTTCTCTAAAAATGCCGTTCAAGCGCTAATTGGAATTCTAAAACTCCCGGAACACTACAAATGTCTGGCAACTAAAAAACAGAAATTCATTCAAAAATATGATCGAACTGCTAAACTTCGAAATAGTTGAATCAATTTCGTTTCCTTTAAATATTAAACCTCGGCAAAATTAAAACTCTGAAGTCAACACCGAATGCAACAGTTCCGAAATAAATTCCCACGCAAATTTCCTCCGAATTTCGTTCCCTATGCAGATATTCCTCCGCGATTTCGCCAATGGTAATGGAAAAGTCTCGTTAGAACTCTGTTTCGACGTGACTCCGTATCGAAACCCTGAAACGCGAAACGCCTGTGCAAGGCCAAACCAGCTCTTCCGATGATGTAAGAGCACTCGTGCAGTACGCGATTTAATTCGTCTCAGCTCTCTCACAAAGGCTAGCTCCGGTTTTACCTTAATACCTGACCTCGTTGGCGACACCGAATACTCGCTCCTCGTGTCTTTCGAGCTCGTCGGGGTTGAACCGAGCTGGACGCTGCCACGGCACCTCAGTCCCCTGCTAAACGGCCAAACGTCGGATAAAACGAGACTCCCGTGGCCAACGGTCATTTTCGATCAGTCACATTTCCCTCGTGGTCGTGATTAAAAAAATAATTGCGATCGATCGCACCCGCTGACGCGTCTCCCTGACTTCCAAAGGGAGCACAATCAGTCATCGAATATTTAATAATTAATCGATCAGCAGTCGCTCGTTGGCGAAATATTCGATACGTCCAAATTTCACAAGCTTGGAGATACTTATTTTCCTAAAATTTCGGTATATTTCTTGCAACGAAGTCTGAAGGCCTAGTGAGAGAAACTTGGAATATTTTATATGGAGGCTGGATAAGATTCGAAAGTAATTAAAAGTTTGCTCGCCTGTGTTTGACGAACACGTGACACTGTGTTATTATTGTGGTTTGGTGTTTGTTGATATTTTCTTGGGAGTGAAGAGATTCCCTTGTGAGTGATTTTCTGTGTCTAAAATACAGTGGTGCAATTCAATGAAATGGAGAAGCACTAATTGTGGGATACATTAATCTTGGAGGCGACATTTGCTATGCACTTGATCGCAGGGAAATGTGTGCAAGTTTAGAAACTAGAAAGTATGGCAACACTATTTAAGGAAGTAAAGAAAGTTGTGTTCCCTTCGTTTTAATGGCGCATAACGCAGGTGCACGGTGATTTACTGGATAAATAAATGCGATACAATCTTATGGGGTAGGTATGCTTTTGCTACACCAACGTTGTTTCTATAAATACCACGTTGTAATTAATCAACCCCCTAATTTTCTCTTCGAGCGGCCTAACTTTACCTCCATTTTCTAACCGTGAAATTTTGAAAAATTACGTAAAAGCGTATTTACATAGAACTTAATCAGAAAGCACGAGAATCGTGTCTTATTACCTACGCGTAGATACAATAGAGAAAGTAAATTGCGAGGAAAATGAAAAATGCAACGTCCACGTTAAAGAGTTTCCATAAACAGATATATATCTAGCAGAGTGAGGTGGTACCTGGAGCGCAAAAGTAAGTTGTTTAACTCGTCGACAAAATCGTTCTTTTAAACACTGTAGGCTATACTTTCACTTCACATATTTAGAAGTGTAACGACTCTTCCGTAATTAAAATATACAAACGGGATTTACAAAAAATTTAGTAGGACAGAATTTTTTATAATTAATTTACTTCTAAATACCTGCAGACAATGGTGAAAGAGAAACTATCTACATTTGAGCGTATAAAAAGTTATATTTGATACATAATGTAAAAAGACCGAACGGAACATAGTTTTGTGTATTAGGTATATCCTAGTTCAGACAGGTAATATTCGTTATCTTTGAATATTGTTCTTCGTAACAATCAGAGATATAATTTCCAAGACTTACCATAATTCAAAGTTCATTAGGATACGCATAACAGTATAGGAAATGGGTGGTATCGAGCAGAATTCCGCGAGAACATTTCTTGTGCAATGTCCACAGACACTTGTGCGTTACGACTGCTTTCCCCCCCCCTCCCCCTCGTCGAAGTTTATATAATAAATCCGCTATACGTATACCTTTAATTTGATCAGCTTTCCGCACTCCATCAAACGCTGCGAACACGGTAGTAATAGACTCACGTGCAACCGGTTTTGCGTTTGGCCCACATTGCTATGCTGCGATAGAACTTTCGAGATATTGCGTCCCAGAAGTACACGTACGTGCTCTCTTTGCATTCGACGCGGTTTTCCTGATGTACCTGTGCCTCGTGATAAATTCTTTCTAAGCTCCGTGAAAGAGGCGTTTCCTTGGTGGATCGAGATCGAGTGGCATTCGTTCGTAAACATCGTAGAAAGTATCACTCGACTGACTGCGGGTTTGAAACCTTGGACTAGGACATAGATAGTTAAAGAATTTGAAAGTATGTACGAGACATAGAAATTTATTGTACGAATATGTAGGAATAACTTTTCGATAGACGGAGATTTTTAGTAGTAAATATGAAGAGTAAAACAGGGAATGTCCATTTTTCGTGATTTTGCGATTTATAGTATATTTGTTGGTGGCAACTGGGACTAAAGTTCAAATACCCCTGAAAGATAACGTTAAAAATTTGGTATACTGGTTAAAAAGAGGAACTGTCCATTCTGCACTGGAAGAAAAATCGGAATGTCCCCGCTCTTTGCCTAAGCACAAGCTTCTGCCGACAAGGTAAAACAAGAAATTATTTAAGAAAATTAAATTCATTGAGCCTTGCTTCTTTACTGATGGACTAAGGTATTAAAGCTTAATTTTTAGATAAAGCTGTTTTGTGACGTTCCCTGTTTTCCCCTTGCCCTTCGTATATTTTATTACAAGTCGATTCTAATTAGGTACAGAGATTTACAGTCTTTATTTTTTAAACTACTGGTATCGAATTCGAATAGATAGTTCCTGCTGCAAGAAACCAGAGAAGAATAGAACAGGATCGACGATTGTTTCCAAATTGGGACTGACATTCATCGTTAACTGTAAGACAGTATCTTTACCGGTCTTGAAGTGTACTTACCTAAAAGATTCTAATACGTCGATACCTCTAATAAATCAAAGTAAAATTGGAAGGAAACTGATGCTGCAGTAAAGTAGATTTTGAGAACGCTTTCCCCCTTTAACGTTTATTCGAAGTGGTACGTGTGGCTTATTAAAGACGTTAAAATATTCCCCGCGCGCAATTGGCAGCCTTATTGCACGAGATCGGTAATTTATGTTGCGTTTGGAAATGCGCTAATCCACCTGTTTGAGAGGTGTTAAAAATTGCTTAACGAGCTATGGGCTTGCAGCAACGATCGGAAATATGAAAGAAAGAATATTTTCCAGGGGGATATCTTAAGCGCGCCATTAGGATCGCATAAAAGCCTCAGTTATTTACGGATAGCCGAGGAATAGAGAGGAGAAAATATTGAGAGGGTAAACGCGGAGATTCGTTTAAGTATTCACAATCGATTTCATTAGCTTCGAAGGCAGACATAACGTTTGCACTTCATCGTCGCAGGTTATTAGCAATGCTGCGAGTAGATCCGAATGTTTAAACATTTTCTTAATTGCTGTTAATATCTACGATTTCCTGTATCCCGATAGCTAGTCTGCCCATTTTCAATGAACACAATGTGTGTACCTTAGTAGGCAATTAATACGCACAAATTATGCAGGAAACGTTCAAAATATTGCTGCCCTGACTTACCGCCGATTTCTTCACCTGCAGTTAACTTAATCTTCCAGTTATGTTCCACTTAACTGCCACATGATAGCATCCAACTGGTCGACGAGTGCCACATGATAGCATGCAATTGGTCGTTCACTGATTGGGACTTTAGTCGGAGGTGAAGAAATCGGTCATTAGTGGGCAATGAATTTGGAAGTAGCAAGTATTTGGAAAGGGAATTTTGAGGAAGCATCTAAGGCGTGCTACGCAAATACAGTTAGTGACAAAAGTAGCTGTAATAGGTATATTTAAAGTAATATTAAATTTAGAATTACCCATTGTAATTTACATTGGCATGTATAAAGCTTGATTAATATACTTTTAGTTAGTACTATCTACTAAAGGAATGCTCAAGGAACTTTGCTAGGAGAATAAAACAAGATAAGCTTGAAATGGTGTTGGAAGTTGTTCAGTATCTCTTTGAAACGGTACAGTGAACACGCATGAAATTCGAGTCATTCTCCGTTATGAGTTGAAACTCTGTCATTCTGCGGTCGAAACCCCGCGTGATATTAAAATATAGTTTTTGGGGAAGTAATGCTAAAGAACCTACCATTCGTCATTGGGTTTCTAAATTTTCTTCGGGACGGTGCGAGCCTCAAAAATGAAGACATCGAAGATTTGAAAGTTCGTAGTTGAAGCAGATCCACGCCAGTCTGTCGAAGAACTGTGCGGGATAACTTAGTACCTAGAAGTCGAACGACAGTGTCAAAATATTTGAAAGGAATGGATTTATTTTAACCGGAGAAACCCGAAAAGAAATATCATATTGTCATTCCACGAGGAAAACTAAAAAAACAAAATACTGTACCTATAATATCTGCGTACGGCGCACGCCACGAAACCAAACTTCTCACCCGAGTTCTCGCGTGCGCCGATCCGACGATAGGGCAGATAGATCATTACGCGCCGATCGGCGAAACCATCGCGCGCAGAATTATGAAAAGACGAGGCTGGGCATCCGGTTAGGGAAACGTCGAACCGCGCCGCGAGCTGGCCGGCCGGGTCTCGCTTCGCGAATTGCGGTATCATCCGCACGACGGCTGAGAGGATTGTGTAACTGCAGCCCCGCGGCGGCATAGACGCCACCGACTATGATGCATCTATGGTGCATCCGCCGTGACCCCGGTGCATGCGCGTGCACCCATGTCGCTTACGTGCGCGATCGTATCACGATAACGCCCATATTCACCTGTCTTCGATTGCGTACACCTGTGTTTCGCCGTGTAAACGGTCGCGATCGCTCCCAATACCCTGCAGCCGCCATTACTCCAATCGAAATGGGCACGTGACTGTCGGCGTGGAAGAATTTTTGGAGAATGTTATTTGGATCATGGTCACTTTCTTGTTTCTTGACGTTCTATGTGTGACATTTTTTGTGAAGTGGTACGTGCAGGGGCGTCGAATTTTGGGGAGCGACAAATTTTGGGGAGTGGCAAATTTGGGAGCCGTCAAATTTTTGGGAGTGGCAAATTTTGGGGAGCGATCAATTTTGAAGGGCGACAAATTTGGGGAACGGCAGGCTTTTGTGGGACGGAAAATTTCGGGGAGTGACAAATTTTGGGGGACAAACATTGAGAAAGGTTTAAACTTTAAACCTCAAAAACAATTCACTTCTTTTTCAAATAGCGAATTAGGAATCAGCAATAACTCATTACCCACGTGAGCTGCCATATTGACTAAATTTTGAAATTGCATCGACTCTTTTAAATTAAAAGTTTTGATGATATTTCGCGGAAAGGGCGGCAGATACTTGTTAACCCAGGGGTGGCAAATCTCCAAATCCGCCCCGGGACATGTGTGATATATTTATATAAAAAAATATAGAGAAATATAGAAAAGTTATAAAGAAACAATTATATGTCTAAATAACGCATCATAATACCATATTGTTCTTAAAGGTAGAAGAGTCTTCAAAGGAATAAAAAAGGGCTACACAGGAAACACAAGGGGTAGAAACGGAGACATAACCGAGTCCAGAAAGACCCGAGAGTTGTAGTAAGAGGAAGACAGATTTTTCAAAGCAATGTGATTGAATTAGTGAAGGTACTGATCTATGGTATTGTGATACAGACAGTTCGGGGGATGTTTGACGATAAAGTTTCGGATATCCTGTGTTCAATGTAGCATAAGTGGTCCTTGCAACAGAGGCAGGTAGTACTTACACAAGCACTTAACCTTTTGCCTTGATGCAATTATTATATGTGAACACGTAGACGATAATATTTCATATTAAATTATCATGATCGTAATTAGTTTTGATGGTTACAGGAACAAGTTGAATAAGAGAAGGAGTATTATAGGCACGTTTCCTTTGCATAATAAAATATTCGAAAAATAGAGCACTCAGATAGCAGGATATACGAGCAAGGGAGGCTCCGCTGTATTAAAGTAAGAGGTTCCGTGTGTTTCCCGTTTCTCTCGCATCCATGATACATATTTGCTTCCACGTGATTTTGAAAGCGAACGCTGGTATTTCGTCTTCGTAATTAAAACGTACGAGTATGTTATCCTGCTAGTATCTAGTACTCAAGGCACTGGAAATAGAGCTATGCCAGACAGTTGTGCATCTTACAGAATTCATGTAGGACGATTTATGTACTCGTTCTATTTCCTCTTATAAGAGATACGACCGAGCTTGAGAAAATAAGTGTAGCTTTTAATTAGATTGGAAATTAATACGATCATCAGTTACAGTGGCGTGTAAAAAGTTCTGAACGGTTGCGTACATTTTATAGCTCCATTTTGCGAGAGGAAGGCCAACACGATTTTTGAATAACGTAACATCGAAAGTAAAATGTTGACAGTAGGATGAAATGCTCGCTGTTCCATTTAAAACCCTGAAGGTTGCACGGTTACAAAATACTGATTGTGTTATATGCCAGCCTTGATGCCATACGACTTTTACCCAAGTCACTTTTTTTGTGTCACGAGCAGACTACATGTTGTCGTCTATGACAACTGTATTTTGCGGTTTTTACGTAAATAGGTGCCTACAATAGACAACATCAATTTATTGAGATTAAGTATCGTGAATATGAAAAATTCTATGTAAATCCATATTTCTCGCATTTCCTTCGCTATATACTCTGATTTTATATTATTTAAAATAATTAAGAAGAAAATCAGATGATTACTCTAACATAATAGGCATGAAATTTCACACAAATATTTAACTTAAGTACATACATTTAATATTTCGTAAAATACGTCGAAGCACAACAGAAATGTTTAGCTTCAGCTCTTTAAACATTCTGCTTAAAGGAAATGTGAAAAATGATCGAATCAAATTTCCATTACCGCATGCTAATTTACACAAGAAACATTATGTGTATACATTTGTTTTTAATCATGCATAGACGGCTAACACAAAGGCTCCGTTTGTTCGACATTCGCGGGCAGAACGGCGGTTTTCACCGATCGCCAACGTGTTAAGTAGTGCATACATTTCTCCCGCCCGTAAGAATGTACTTTTTCGATCGTGCACGCGACTCTGTAATTTCTAGCTCCACGTCTATCACGCGTAGAAATTCGAACGTGCAATTTCCCATCGTTCGTTGTTCGCCATTGATTCCGGGTCTGCTATTAGCCCGTTGTGCACAAAGCGTGAACAAACAAGGTAAAACAATACTGGGTACCATCATTAATCAATACCGACGCTTAAGTAATTAATCTTGTTGGTCATGCACATCATCAGTCTCGCACTTCCGACGTACAGCAAGTGTTAACGAGTAGACACCATGAAATTGAGAGAAAACTTGAAGGGCTATCGTTTTAAAATATATTCATGATGACAGAAAAATAGTCGGAACTAATTATAAGGATACGTGTTAGCTCCTTTTTCTCTCGATGTAACAGAAAATTGACACGGTGCTTTCTTGAGGGTTAAATACTCTTGACGGGTCGGAAAATAGGGTCATTTGTATTATTATTTTTTCCATTTAAAGAACCGTGATATTGGAAAATCAAGAAATACACCTTGTTACGTGTAAATTGAGCTGTATTCTCTGCAAAAAGCAATTTGATATTTTAAGAAATGGTACCATAGCGGCACCGTCTCCAAAGGCCTGTGCATAGTTGCAACATTTATAGTACCAAAAATATCTCAGAAATTAGTGGACCATTTTGAATAAAATTTTCGCACGAATATTCTCAAGCCTATAATCTAGTACTTGTCAGTATCAATCAAATATGTGATTTTCCACCTGAGTTTTCATCTTCTTTGGCTAATTAAAAACAAAACAAGACACTAATCGAAAAATCACCTCGACAAGTACTAGATTATAATCTCATGAATATTCATGCAAAATTTTATTCAAATCGGCCCAGTAATCTCCGAGATATTTTTGATACCATAAATGCTGTAACTATGAAGAGGCCTTGGAAAAAGGGGCTGCTATGACACCATTTCTTTACATATCAAATTTCTTTTTGAAGAGAATACAGCTTAATTTACACACAACAAGATATACGTCTTGATATTTAAATATCACATTTTTTTACATGAAAAAAATCATAAACATTGGCAAGAAAATACCTGCTCGCTTACACCTGTGCAGCGATCGTCAAACATGATACATAAAACATTCTTAAGAAATACAATAACACTTTGCACGAAACATTAGGTTTCCCGAGACGCGATTAAGCAATCGGTTACTTCGCCTCCATTTTCCGCTGCGGTACACAATTTCATCGCCGATTCGAATCGACTGGCTTCCGTTTACGATACAAAGAAGCCATAGTTGCATTATGCGCCTGGACATTACGAAAAGCCTGTCACCATTCTAAATATAGTGATATGGACGTAATCGAAGGGGATTTAATCGCTGCAGGCTCTCAAGGAAATAAGCAGCAGAGGATCCTTTAGATCATCATAAGCAGTCGCAATTGAAAAATCGCGAGATTTCAATATCGAGTTTTACTTCCGTTTCGGGGGCTGCATCGCGTTCGAACTGGTGGAACTGTTCAGAAAAGATCGAAAATGAGATTGGAAAACGGAAGTGCGCCTTCGAAGTCGCGGCGACGGCGAGTCATTTTGCAGAAAACGCCAGGGGAAACGGAAATGGATTGGCACGGGAAGAGGCACCACGGTGGTTCTTGCGAAAAGGGAAAGAGAAAGATACACCCATAAACAACAAAGAGGGAGAGAGGAGAAGTCACGCGAATAGAAGATGCCCATCTCTTGAGGTCATCTCGATACGAGGCCTGGCCACCGAGGGAAAGTGGACTTCTGCTTTTTATGTCATACATGGTCGACTTTTCATTCTGCCCTTTTTCCTGACCTCTGGACAAACCCGATTTTCGCAGACACCGAGCAGGAGAATTGATCGCGAATATTACTTACAAGCAGTAAGATCGTATTTATTTAAAACGAAATTTTAAGAAATACTCGATTTATCGAATTTATGGTTCACAAGGGATCAAAAAGATTCGAAACTTTGCGGAAATGTAATTCAAGTGGGGCTAATAACGTGACCATGTTTTGTTTTGGCAGGAAGATGGTCCTAGGGGGAAACGCCACGTCAAAGATATTGTGAGTTTTCATACTATCATGAAGATTCTAATTGTCTTTGTCAAGATATAAACCGATAATTATCAGTACCAGCAAACACAAATATTTCAAACGAAAGATCATGTATTAATTCCAATTGTGGAAACCTATAACGAAACGCCCACAAAATGAAATAACAACAGAATATAACAAAGAATATTATTACACACTAGCAATCGAAGTCTCATCAGAGACAACCTCCTTTAAAAATTTGCTGTGACTCGAATCGTTATATATTTTATAGAAAACAAAGTAATTTAAAGGTAGAACCTAATTATTATATTTTTCAAAAACAGGAGCAAAAATTCTATCATACACGATAACTTATCTATAACCAGTCCGTGCTTGGACTTATTGTTCGTGGATCTGTTGCGCTCACAACTAAACGCATTGCTTGCAGAGGTCGATAACCTCCGGTTGGTTTAAAAAACTGCATGACTTCACTGTGCAATTAACATTATCCATCTGCGGGCAGATTCTATCCCAGTAATATCAACTTTGGCTCGCTAATTGTGTAAAAAGCATTAAGCGCAATCACCGCCATGGCTGTGGTAATAATTTTCGTTCGTCGGTTACCGCGGAAATTGCAAACCCTGGATCTTCGAGGAAGCAGCGTGTATAACAGCTGATGAACTGTAAAACAAATTATCTGCCACTGCTTTACAGTTCAAGCGCGCTTTGTAATTGCAAACAAGCGACACGTGGAATTAATTTAGAATTTCTTGATAGAGTTTTAGGATTGTCTATTCAACTTCGCATTTCCTTCATCTAACGTTCAGCATTCCGAAGCGAAGAGCTTACTGGGAGGCAAGTAAGACGTTTGCTTTTCACTTCACACTTTTTGCAAAGGCTTTTAATATTTACAAGGAAACGCGTACCGTTTATTTTAGGGTTTAGTTGCGGGATTACGAAATTGCTTGCCTGATGGATCGAATGCAACCTTATTTGTATATTAGGCAACGCTTAACGCAGTTTACCTTTCGGTGGTTGCACTTTCGAAACTCTAAAATGAAGAGCTAGGATCGTAGTTGGGGAACGCACCTTTTTGTTACGTATTTTTTTAAAGTGCCTTTGTGTTTATGAAAACCCCATGGAATTCGATTTAGAAATTGCCCGCTTAACGGCTCACGTGCAACTTTCTTTATAATTCATGCATCACTTTGCACATTTTACGTATCGTTAACTTGCACTTTCCAAAGTCTAATTTTGAAACTGTACGATCGCAATTAAAATATCTGTTATTTTTCATCGTACCTTGGGAAGCCGTTTGATGTTCAGGAAAATTATGTGGATTTAGTTTATTTCCAGATCTTCTTGAAAAATTAAGAAAATATTCCATCCAGCTCTTGAAACGCGACTTTATTCGTAATTCAGGCTGCGCTTTGAATATCTTACGTTTCGTTAATCCTGCTTTCGAAATACTAAAAGAAAGAATTACAAATACGGTGTTTCCACACTCGAAACCACACGATTTGTGCAAGCAACAAAGCGTTGAAATTGGGAGCGATATAACAACGTAGTGGTTCGAGTACACTTTTTGATCAGATAGACGAAACTCAATTATTCGGCTAATTCATTGTTATCTACGAATGGAAATTGTATTTTAAAATTGTGCATTATTCATTCGTTCATTACGCAAGTCTTTATCCAAAATGCGTGCAGTAATAAAATATCGTTCAGGATAGAAGAGACACTCTAAAGTGAGTCAAGAAATTAATTCTGTAAGAAACGATTTTCAGTTTCAATAATTCAAGTGATTTGGCTTATTTTCGTATTACATAGCGTATGAACGAATGTTTGCCTTGCCATATGCTTACTTCGATATTTACCGAGAATTCTCTAAGTGTCTTCACTGATTTCATCACGTGCATCCTATCTTCACATCATAGAATTACATGCTCCTTCGAAATTGCCTGGTCATGACAGTCATTTTCTACTTAACGAAGCAAGAAGGTACTGCTCCCCATAATATTACAAACTTATAACACAATAATAATTGACTACACTATTAATTAGGATAAATACACACATAAAGGACCAACAAATCAATTTTGACATCAAATCTGAAAATTGCTTCTAACTTAGATAATACCCACAGGAAACCCTACTATTATTTTTCAAATCCTCGTATAAAAGTCAAGCATACCTCATCAATACCTTGCAATTCAGATGACAAATGCCTTCTGCCCTTTTCCATACCGAACACGAGATATTTAATTATATTTTCAAACACTTCCAATGAAACCTAATCAGTGCAATTAGACATTGCAATATTCGACGAGTGACGACCATATTCTCAACGACCATATTCTCGGTTTCAAAAATGTCACTCACAAATTGCAGTACGATCTCCCACACACCTTCCGCTCAAAAATAATTGCAACTGTTATAACCCACCTTATACGCCGAACACCTGCTCTGACCCACATCGATGACCCATATGTGGACATACCCAGGAGTGTACTGCAGAGAGACTTCTGCAACACCCTGTACTCGACCACACACTCGTAATCAATCATCACACATACAATGCACGCCATCGCTGCCTCCTGGTACCTACCACCTGCGCCCTCCATAGGCCCACAGTCCTATAATCCTCATCACTAAGCTGTCCCTTTGCACAAGGTACAAGAGAATCGTGGCAAACAAGTCGGATAGACAAGCCCGTTAGCTGCAGATTTCACCGATAGGGAAAAATCGATCGAAATGTCACTGGACTGAAAACCTGTACCGCTCGTCTGAAATTTTGTCGGCCACGCCCGTTCTCCCGTCGCACCTGCGGATATCGGTGCATTTCAACGAGTGCTGCAACTCCTGGCGCTCTGTACAGGCCGAAGAACGCGTATCGTTGCCCCTGCGTTAGTTTTCTTGTCGTCTCTTTTTTTTTCCTCTCGACCAACCGAGCGACGGAGCGTACAGGCCGCTCCTCTTACGTGAGGTTCTGGAACGAGGCTTTTACGAAAGTCCCAGCATCGACGAGAAAGTAAAGCGTATCGAGCCTGCCCTCGGGCCACCAATCTGCTCCATTTTCCGACCTCGCGCGCCGTTGGATGTCGCACCGATGCCTCGCCACCTGTATCCGCCTCTAAAATGCAAATAACCTACTTTTTTCCACGTAGCTGCCTACATCTTCCAAAGCGGAGGAACCGGCGAGAGGAAGCTGCCGGTTTCCTTGGTTCTTTGAAAGACAGATCTGGGAATCGGTTCCCTTCCAGTAAAGGAAGCAATTCCCCGTGTAATCCCTGGTTAACATTATCCAACGTTTCTCGTGTTCTTCGTGCGATTCGTGTTCTTTCTCTTCTTCGTATTCTTCGTGGTGCCCGACGGAAATGGGGAGCATGGAGTCTGTGGACGCAGGAAACGCGCGTTTGTAATTATATTAGACCGAGGCACGTGGAATGCGCCGCCATTGGTTTCATCGGGGAGAAAATGTGAAATGCTTTTTCGCCAACTTGCCGAGATAATTTCATGAAAGTGAGAGGCATGAAATATCTTGCGCTCGCGGCTGTTTGATTTTATAGAGATCTCAACTGAGGACCTTGCAGCGAGAGGGGTGCAGCTCGATCTTTACCAACTTCCAGTAAATTAGAAAAAAATATTTATAAAATTATTTTATCGGAAAATGTGAAATGATTTTTAGAACTTACAGTGCTCTCTACGATTATTCTCCAATTCAAAATGTCAATGTATTATGTACACACGTGTAGGTAATTTGGTTTATAAACTTGTGAATGTAATTATGCCAGGTGAATTAGTTGCGAACGGATTGCAATTTACAAAGGTGATGAAGTTACTGTAAGATTAATGTCATTTTAATTCAGACAGATACGTCCCCGCGGCATTCGTCGATGCTTCGAGTAAAACATTCTCGTTGGATATAAGGGAAATATTTTACCTCAGCACACGCATCTTGTTTGAACGGCAGGTGTAAGTGTTTGTACTTGTAAGACAAATTACATGCAGCTGTGGCCATCGAGAGGCTCGAGGATGTCACTACGTCCTTACCCGAGCAAATATGAATTCCCTTCCTGTTACCATAACTAATAAACTGGAATTAAGCACGTCAATCGACATTTCGCTTTCCGTTCCAGAATTCGCTAGAAACTGTACTTACAGGTCGAATATTCGTTTATTGAATTTTTAGTAGCCCAAGTTCGTTTCTATAAAGTGACTTTCACAAAAGTATTACTCCTGTACCACAATTTCGCTTATTTATTTATTTGCCAAAGAATAATACAAATTTAAAAATAAAATTGTTATCGGAATTAGTGAAGATATAATACCACTTGATGACCAGCGTATATTTTCGAAAAATAATTTAAAACACACAGTAATAAAGTAATATAACATTTCTGTAAAACTAGTTCATAAACATTAAGTAATGAAAAAAATTACTCGAGTACCTTGAAAAGAAAACAAGACCTGGGTGAATGTATGGCACAATAGCGTAACGAAAGCTGTGATGAAATTAAAAAAAGTATATAAATTTAGACTATAAAATTCTGCGGATAATTTAAAGCTGGAACATTATAATCATATCCATGTACCTACTCACTAGATTATAATCATTACGTTAATTGGGTCCCCAGCCATTACGATTCGAAACTGTGCAGTCACTTATCCGCGCATCCATTCATTTCCCATAATTGTCGAAGGAAAAAGGGCGTGCGCGTAATTCCATACAGTTTCTTTAAAGATCATAGATTGCATCTAACCTTCGAGCACGCACAGCTCGCACACGGGAATCCCGTCTTAATGTTATTTTTTTCTATTCAGAAACAATGGTCGCGACCATCGCTTCGCGAGTTTCCTGGTTACAATTAAGCTTTCGCTTTCCAAGTAACTCTCATGCTAATTACCATTGCAATGCCCGGTACGTGTTTAAAATACAACTTCGGCCCGTTACGCAAGACGGTCGTGCTTAAAAGTTGACCTTTCGAACGCTTTTCGTAATCGAACCAGCAGAAAGCTATAATTCCCATTCGAAACGGTCCCTTCGGCAAAATTCCAAGGGATTCCAGATCAGACCCTCTCGTTTCATCGCTGCGGTTTTTAATGCATCCAATTAAAACGTACAAAGACTACAAAGCTGGACTATCCGAGAGCCACAGAGGAGTCAACGACACTCTCAATCCTTTCTGCTCTATTCATTTTTATGTCGCAGTAACTACCACGTGGAAACTATCGCGAAGTTACCTGCATCTAATAAAAGCATTCCGCACCGCCAGGGATCCACTATTAGATCCTCGGCGCCTGCATCGGCAGGATCAGCATCCAAGTCTCCGAGGGAGGCTTGCGAAAGACATTAAAGTACCAAAATCATAGTCGACGGGGCCTCGATCGTCTGCGGCGAATAAAATCCTTTCGCGTCGCGCAAACCTGTTGGCGAGTGCATGTCGTTTTACGATTAGATTTCCTGTTGTTTTTAAAGGTCGGTTCCTTAAGCCCGCCTAGTGGAAACCAGAAGAACCAGGCCACCACAAGTCGGAATATTTTTTAGTTCCTTTCCAGCTCTGTTTTTTACAGTTTCCTATAAATAGAGTTTTTATAGGCGGCCGCGGTCTCGAAATATTTCTTTTGTGCGCCAGAAGAAATGTCTGTCCGCCTCTCCGGCAGCCTCGCCCCCTCGCGGTCTCTCTCCTCTTTCGAAACTCGCGACCAAGGCTTAAAACGAGCTCCCTCCCAGGTTCGCGGCAGTTTCACCAGGGGAAAACAAATTTAAAATGCGATCTCGGACGATTCCTACTGCCATTTACTTTCGCTGGAACCTGTTGTTCCTTCGTCTTCTTTTTCTTCCTGCATTTCCTCTTTTTCCCCCCTCTCCCTTTCTACCTCAGCGTCCTCCGTCGCGCTTTAAAAACGAACAGACGAACTTTCCACGATGAATCCCGTGAGCGTGTTCCAGAATTCGCAGGCCCCACGACGCGACATGTTAAACGTCTCGATAAACAACAATATTCGTGAATGCACTCTTGCGAAGGAAGATTATTGTACGTTAAGCTGATGTTTGAAAATTAACAGTAAAAACAACCTTTTACAGTGTATTTGCTTGTTACTGGGTTACATACCGGAGGAAGTATTGAATATTTTAAAGTTCAATAAATTCCGTGAACATGCTTTTTTATGTTTGATTAGGTAGGGGAGACCGGGGCTAAGCCGCCAATAATGTAGATCTTCAATCAAATTTCAATGCGACCGACAGAGTATGGTGAATTTAGGTGCTAAATTGTAATTTTTATTTCGTTGAACGTGTTGGTTGCTATGAAAAGTGGCCGAAAGTGATTTTTTTTTCGCAACGAAAATTTCGGTTTACTCCTTCGCACTCATCGCGGAAAATCTGAAGCCAAGTGATTCTTAGAGAATTAAGCATGCCAAACACGATTTTGATACGAAACCTTTCATTTTCTTTTATCTAAAATATTTTCTGAGCGACCGAAGTTGTGATTGGCGCTCGGGGCTAAGTGAGGTTAAGTCGCCACATTCATAATTGTCACTTAGTCAAATTCACTCTATCTTTAATTGTAAACGCCTCAGTTATTTACATTACAGCAACATGGCACGCACGTACCGTCGCAAAGGTGAAGCAGTTGATAAAGAAAGACTTAAAAAAGCCGTGCCATGCCAGTTGCGACTGCGGCGAAGCAGACTGAACGATAAAATAAAAAATAAAATAATAAAATAAAATAATAAAAAAAATAATAACACATCTTTGAGTGTTTTCCTTCAAACAATTTTCATTTTCTACTAACAATTTGGTACGAAAAGAAGGTGGCGACTTAGCCCCAGGGGGGTGGCGCCTTAGCCCCGGCGATTTTGACATTTCAGAAAATACACCAACGTCAATTTTTCGATTTCTTCATTACACTATGCCAGATAAACATTATATCGTATAGTAATTTTGTAGCTGAGGCTTTACTCTTTCCAACTGTATAAATATGTACGGTAAAATTATTTATTTTATTGCCGAAAATTGGCACCGCCAAAAAAGTGGCGGCTTAGCCCCAGTCTCCTCTACTTAATAATGTATTTTGTTGTACAAGATCTGTAGGCTTCCGAAGCGCTGATAATCTTTAGCGAATGGAGGACATCTTTTTCAATTTTAACCAAATTTAACTCGTGCAAGCAAACAATACGAGATTTTTATTTGTGGCATTCCGTTGCTTCAAAGATTGCAAGCTTTGTTTTTAGACACTTTATACGGATGGAGTGCTGAAAGCGTTGCATTAATATTTGTAGCAGTAATAACACGACACGTATTTGATTAAGAATTCCATTCACCAAAAGAGGATATCCTGTTGAAAACGAAAGCTTTCGCGTTCTCCGTTTCGGACGGTGATAGTAACAGCAGTAATTATTCGCAACAGGAACTCGCGCCGAATATTAATGCCATCCCCAAATAAGGGGGTGCGTACTAGAATGCATAACAAATTCAAAACAGAAGCATCACTTCCACGTGGATATTTTCTGACAAGGGACAAAAGTATTGTTTAAGAATCCCAGCATTTTTATTTTTAACAAAAACGAATCTTTTACTTCACTCTTCGTACAAAATTCTCTCAGCATTACTCGCACCGTTGACAGTGCTAATCGATTTGTGGTTTCTGTTTGCTGCAGGGCTACGACACGCTGAGCAAAGGGAAGAAGTCGTGGAGCGTGAGGCTGGGGCTGTCGCGGCAGAGCCAGAGCGCCGATGACCCTGGAAAGGGGTGGGGAACGATAAGCGGCGGTAGCGGGCTCTCGCGACAAATGATCTACAGTGATCCATGGCTCTACGGTACGGTTCGATCGTCGAGGCCTGGCCACGAGGCACGGGGCTTCATGACACCGCCGCCCCCGCCGCCGCCAGGGGCACCAGTGCTGGTAGTATGTTCCTGCCCGGAATTCCTCAGCGGAACCACCAGGAAGTACGGCACCTGCCGCAAGTGCGGTGGTCACCGATTGGCTGGTGTGCCTTTCGGAGGAACATGTCGGCTCCCGCCGATTTCCTCGAGGTCCAGGCCCAGCCTAGCGGGTAAGGCCCATTTCGTCCCCCCTCCACTGTTCAATTTAACACTTCATCGACGGATCACGGAATATTTCGTGTTCTTTGGTAAACTTCTTAGCTTTGACGGGTGCAGTTAACTTATTCGCACGTTGATGGGTTATGGATCTTTTGCTCAATGCTGTGCTTATTGATCTGATAATATGACGACTTAACTCGGCATTCGAATGAGTGAATTCGTGACGGATGTTTTAAAATTTCTGAATTGATTTGTCTGCGGTAATTATTGAACAACCGATTTTGAATTTTTATGATAAGGGATAATCAAGTGATCAGGGTAAATATAGATGTTTGGAATATGGATAAATATAGTGGAGTGATTTTGAAATCAATACATACTTCATTTCATCCATTTTTAAAGGTTTAATGTTGTTAACTAAAATCATAGATTAGAGAATTATTAGATGTTATTTTATATAATGATGTGTTTAAAGTAATTCTTCCCCGAAGTTGCTAACTATCCGCAATTGGCGATCCATGAATATAAAAATCTCCCGGCGATAAAGTGTTAAACATCGCATTGGGATGTTTGTTAACTAACGAGCTTTCTTCTTTGCAACACCTCTACGCTTTCAAGGAAATGTGAGTAAAGATTAGATGTCTTCTATAATTAACACGCTTGTCTTTTACATCGATTAGCGCTCGCTAAGTTAATACTCGTGGTGGTATTCGCAAGCTGCTAATAAACTGCATTGTTTCTTCCTAATATTCTGTGCGCGGTGCGTTTGTAACGTGGATATATAATTTCGCAAGTTTCTTTAAGAGTTTGCAAGAATTTTTAACTATATTGTCTATATTAATTAAAAACAGATCTATTTTTCTTCATAACAGATAAACTATCGTAAATATTATTACATATAATAGAGAGATATGTATTCTACAATCTCCGAAAGTTTCGAAATTGTATCTTCCAGAAATACGGCTTTAAAGTTTTCCTAACAATTCTTATACACTTACAAAATTACAGTACTAAAAATATTTATTGCGTCACTCTCGCGTAGTGCGCAGCATATTTATTTATTTTACAATAAATAAATTTTGCACTATTTTCCCCAGTACTAACAACAAAAGAGATATAAGTAACACGATTATTCCAGCGATGCAATAAATATTTCCCCTACTGTATATACAATTTGCGAACAATCCACCCAGTAGCTTATTCCCTACAAATTCCTAAGAAACACCCACTCTTTTCGGGCCCCCAAAGTAGCAACCCCCTTACATAATAACACCTGAACTCCACCCTCCAGTAATACCGACCCCCATCACGCCACACGGTGATAGCAATAAACGAGCCTCCCAAAAAAATTCGCAGGAGTGCTACGATCCTCGATAGACGATCCCTACGACCAGATGCGTCGGAATCGGCTGGTGGAGCCGAGGACGCGTGCCCGGAGTATCTCGCCGCACCGCCCGCTGTCCCAGCGGGACTCGCGGAGCCAGAGCATGGCGAGGTCCGCGAAGGAGCGAAAGGGCTCGATCGAGAGCACCTCATCGAGGTCCGAGTGGTTCGACAAGGAGGCAGCGACAGGCTACGAGGAGACGGTTCGGAAGCCGCGGCCCGGGTTCCCCGCGGCTCCCGGCGACGAGTGGCTGGAGGAGGCGCCGGCGTCGACGGACCCGCGGGGCCCTTCGGTCCCGAAGATCCCGGCCCGGCTGGCTCGTGTGGCGAAAAAGGGCAGGGGCGCGCGCAACGACTGGCCAGACAGCGCGGCAGTGAAGCAACCCGAAGCAGGTCAGACGAAGATCAGTCAGGACCAGTGGAAGGAGCGGCCGTCGAGCGCCGGGGACTCGAGACGGAGCATCCTCGAGTGCGACGTGAACCCGTATCTTCTCCTGAAGAAGCAAAAGGACGAGGACGACCTGAGCGACGACCTGTCGGACAACGCCCTCGAGCAGGACGAGGCGACCAGGCCGCGGTCCAGCCTGTTCGACCCGTCGAAAGTGAAGTCGATCGAGAGGATACCGAACCGAAGCGCCGTGGCGGCGATCGGCGGCCAGCGGATCAGGGTGTTCAACGAGCCCCGGGAGATCTCGGACGACGAGGAGGCCATGCCCGTCACGAGGATCCCGATACCAAAGGTCTCGCCGAAACGGCCGCCGAGGCGGCTCAAGGAGGCCAGGCAAACGCTCAGGAGCATACTGAAGCGGGGGAAGGTATTGGACGCCAGGAGGAAGAGTGTCCTTTTCAACGTCGATAACGTTATATTCGCACCCGAGAAGCCCTCGGAGGCGACGCGCCTGGCGTGGAGCAGAATCGGCCGGATCGCTAACTGCGCTATGGAGGAGAGGAGCAACGGCGAGTCTGAGGAGGAGGAAGAGGAGGAGGAGGAGGAGGATGAAGAGGAAGAAGAAGAGGATGAAGTACCGGTAACGTCGCACGATCAAAGGGAAAAGTATACCTTCATCACTGTGCCGAATATCAGAGACCCGAAGATGGACAGGATCAGACTGAAGGAGCCCAAGATCTCGCAGGATGCGTGCCAGAAACCTGTTAACGTCAACGTGGCCAGGGTAAACAAGCTTGCACCCTCTGGTAATTCGGGGCGTGCCCATTCCAGGAATAAAGAGGGCGTCGATGTGCCAAGGAAGAACGACGAAATCCGTCGAAGCTTTTCCAATGGAGCTGCTGCTTCAGCGAAGCACGAGAATGTGAGGAAGGAAGGAGAGAAGAGGAGGACAGAGGAGAGTATGATGAAAATGGAGGATGATACTGGACCGGGGATCAAGATCGAGGAACGTCAGGAGCGTATTCCAGGCATTGCTGTCGACGAGAAAGATCTGATCTTGAAGTCTGAAGGTAAGAATTGTAATTATCCGTTGAGTAAAGTTCCTATGGATCTTCTTCAAGAATACACGTTGCGTTATACGCTTTGACCTTAACTGAATGATCGCACACGCGTTTAGATCATGGTTAAATTAGACAGGAATCAAAGCTCACCGTATTTCACGTAGAACTCGCAACGCGCAGATCTCCCTCGGAGATATCGTTGTTCAGCGCGTCACCAATAAAACGCAGGAAAATTTCCTGCAACCGCGCGTTGCTACACGTTCGTTAGTCATCGTTTTCAACTGGCCTCCGTTTTCTCAACAAGTAGCTTCATTTTGCACAAGCACCAATTATTGCTTTCCTTTATAGTTTCACTAGTTCCATGTTACGGGCGTTTTACTTGCCTGCTGCTGGCGGAAATAAGACCTCGCAATGATCCCTTGAATAGGAAACATGAGGAAGGATAAGATGATCAAATAAAAATGGAAGAATATAGATTTCACTTTGACCCTTGGAATCAATCCAGAATGAAGACTTACTTTTTATGAAGACATTTATTTCTCATAAACATTGAACAAGGAGACATTCGAGTTTATGAAGAATTGCAGAATTGTTAGTTATAATAGAAATAGAAATGTATAGTAAAGTATCTGTATACCTACTTTGAATACATAGCGATCGCCGATCGTTATGAAGATTTCGTTCAACCGAGATTCGATCGTGAGCATGATATTTTCTTAGCAATGATGATATCTTGAAAAGTTCTCTCGTATTAGATGCCGTAAATCATCAGATCAACCGCGGAGTTCCCCTTTCTCTAAGTGTTGCGGGCGTGTAATTATGCTTTTTAGAGCTCTCACGAGTTTTCTCTTCTTTTCAGAGCTGTTCACAGTTTGCGTGTGATTATGCTCTGTACAATGGTGAA
Organism: Andrena dorsata; assembly: GCA_929108735.1. Taxonomy (NCBI): domain Eukaryota; kingdom Metazoa; phylum Arthropoda; class Insecta; order Hymenoptera; family Andrenidae; genus Andrena; species Andrena dorsata. The sequence continues at coordinate 30,196,661 of OV815489.1, forward strand.
TTATGTTCGTGATAGATTCGTCACTTTTGCTTACCTTGGACGAGTTCATAACCTGTGAGCTATGTTGAAAAAATTGAAATCGATTTCTTTTATAATCGAATAGACATCACTTTTTACCATTTTTTTTTTAAATTCTTCCCTGTCCTTAGCTGATTATCGTTCGGATGATAATTAAAAAATTTGAAGGTTTTATTTTGCTATTATTCACCAAATATTTTTATTCTTGAAAATAAAACATCCTACAACCAGTTAGAAAATCCCACCACTAACGTTTCACTTGCATTTAATCGCAACCGACAACATTAGATTTATAATATTAATTTACATCAGTTTCTTAAAATATTTTATTCCTTTAGAAACTCTTCAACAACTTATAAATATTATCGCTACATAATCACTACTAACACTATCCAAAGTTTAACAATTCGTCAAGTAATACATATAAAAGCAATACTTCACCTTAAAATTCCAAGATCAACATAATCGAAACGTGCAAAAAACCATTGTATATTTTTCGAAAGCGAGCTGATTCTTGCACTGAAATTTTTAACAAAATAACGTCCCACTGAACTCTCTAAATTATAGTCTATTTTGATAACAGACTACGTACACTTGCATCAAATTTACAGAGAACACAAAGAGATCATCCTTATCGCGGAGCCAGAGCGAACGATCGTACAACAGACCAGAGGTATCCGCCGGTGACGTGCTCTTCAGTGACACCATGCGTCTCAGTCTCTGCAGGAAAGTGAAAGAAGCACCGTCCTCGTTGAACTCCAGCCAGCAAACCATCCGACGCGGGGATCCGCAGGAATCGGCGATAGAAGCGACAGAAGACAGATGCCCGACAAAAGAGCTGGACCCTGCCGAAAGTGACAGCCAACAGGAATCGTTGAGCTCGAAGGAGATCGACGAGATCGTGGGAGAAAGGGCGACGGCGATTAAAGCGGACTCAGAAGCTTCGAGGGATGCGCAGAGCAATTACGAAGAAAGGAACGATCATTTCCGAGGAATGAGACCGACCAGCTGGTCACCGCCGCCTGGAAAGCAGAAGTATCGTCACAGAGTCAGCGACCCAGGCGCGAGGACAAAGGACGCGGATCATTCTGAATCGGATCGAGGCAGCCCCGCGTTGCAAACCGCGTGCAACTCTTACGCCTCCTCGAAGATCGAAATTGGCTCAGCGACGACGGAGAGCAACGTGTACAAAATAACAGTGAGTCCCAGAGCCTCGCCCCTGGTCCATCGGCTGCAGATAGGTCCAGGCGCGAAAGGAGCGAGGAGGACGTCGATTCTGATCAACGGGGACACGGCGCCCAGCACCGAAACAACGTCCGACAACAAAGTGACGATCAGCGTCGGCGGAGAGGACAGCGTCTACAATCCCACGGTGATCTCCGTGAACTCGGAGAACCCCCCTCGAATAAAGAACTCCGCCGAGAATCGCACCCTGGTGATCTTGGACAACTACAGGTCGAACATCGTCGTGGAGAGCGGCAAAGAGGAAACAAAGGCACTGAAAACCGACCCAGAGTCCACCGAAGAAGAAGAGCTTCCTCGGAAGGCCAGCGAAGCCTCGCTCGGGGAAAAAGCTTCGTTGACTGCCCTAGAAGTGACGGATTGCGAGAAGCAAACGAAATCGAGCGTCGAAGGGAAATTTTCTGGCGCAGAAAATGGCGGGAAATTCTGTACAAACGACCGAGTGGAGCGAACGGAGAAGAAGCCTCCTCAGAAGGACGCGGAAAGTGTGTCGAAACTTTCTGGATTGTCCAAGGAGGCGCTGATCTCGAAGCTGCTGGAGGACTCGCTGAGAAAGGCTCGCGAGAACGGGGAGATCGTGGACGAGGATAGCGGCGAGGCTATTCTGAAGATCTTGAAGCAGAGTCTGTTGAAGAGCAAGGAGTACGAAAGCTCCGAGTCAACCTTGGAGGCGAATTACTCGAGAGCGTCCAGCTTGAATTCGGACGGTGACTTCATCTCGACGAATCTGTTCCTCGAGGAGAATCCGTACGAAGTGATCAAGGAGCCCATCTACGAGGAAATTCCTGACGAGCCTCCTCCCCTGCCGTTGAGCCCTCCGCCCACGGAGGATTATATAAAGGACAGGATATACTTCGGCGACATCGACTACTATAGGAAGGGCAGCTCAGACCAGTTTCTTGGATCCTATTTGACGGACAATGTGTTCAAGAAGCCGAATCCCGAGAACCTCGCGGAGACATATCTGTCGAAAAGCCCTGAGGACTTCTTTAAGAAGATGTCCACGTCGCCCGACGAGGAGAATATATCGAGCAAATTCGAGCTGCTGAATTTTCTGATGGACTCGAAGGATCGAGCGATATCGATCGAGGGGGAGGACGACGACGAGGACGAGGAGGACACCGAAGGCGATTTGGAGGCGCTGTACGAGCAGAAGGAGACCAGCCTTGGCGATCTTAGCTCGAAGAGCTCGCAGATCTCCAACGTCTCTGATAGCAGCGAGGAATGCAATATTATCTTAACTAGTTCGTCGGAAACATCGAAGGTGAGCTGCGATTTGAATAACTAGGTACTGTAATTATTCGGGACGACGGACTGAATATTTTTGAAATTATAATTTCGATAACAAGCCTCTTGCAAGGGAAGTTCGGATTTTTCCGTTCCAATTTCAACGTTCCGATTTTTTATAAACTGGGCAGGCTTGTGGAGGACCTTGATGGAAGTAACGGGCAATTTTTTGTTTCTTCACATTTTCGGTTCTTCAGGGTGGAAACACCCCTTACAAGTTAATGTGTAAATGTAAAAAAATTATTAGAATGAAAACTTAACGGCTTTTACGCCCTATGAAGCTGAGCAATGAAATTTTTAAAAAATTGTAATTTAAATAAAAAAACATTCCCCACTTTTCACCCTGATAAACCATAATGGGTTCTACAACTGCAAAAAATCCAAATTTCGGTTCGTCGGTTTGTGGTAATAGTAATTTATCAACGAAAAGTGCATTTACGTACTCCGTCGACCATTACGTATACCACGAAACCACCTTTTTTATCATTACTTTTTCATGGTAGGCGGGTATAATGAGATTAAACCTGTGCTGCGGTGAAAGTGACCACTTCATGCTTATTTTGTAATAGTAATTTACTTCTATGTCATTACTTATGAGCCGAGCATTTCTAACAGGTGGAAACTCATTTTCGTGGTATAAGGATGGTTCACAATTTCAGGCACGTTTCTCGCAATCCGAAATGATAGGTCGTTTTATAAAAAATGATATGCGAGTCTAGAATACCAAGTTACCTAAATTAATTTGATTTAAAAGTTGATGTGGCTAGGCGATAGATTAGAGCTCAAACAATCTCTTATTTAGTACCTATATTTAAAAACTTGAGTTTTATCTGAGGAATAAATTTTAAAGTTCGTATACAAACGAACACTCCAACTGCATACAATGAAAAATAACTTTCCAGTTAGAATGATTGAACCTTCACGGGACGATTTTAGCAATACAATTCTTTCCAACATTTATTATCTTAATTTTCGTGCGCCTAATAATTAAAACGAATTTACAGAAAGAGGGAGCTACGTGATCACAAATAAAATTAAATTTTTAATGACTTCAGAAACAGTCACGTAGCTGTCCTAAATGCCAAAGAAAACCCGTGAGAATTTAAAAAATTAATAACGAATATTGTTGTATCATTTTCTGTTTCGTAGTTCGTCGTTTCTTATTTCAATGATCGGAAAAGTACACGTGTAGTTGCGATTCGATTGCGGCTAGCATGTGTACCGGTGAGTGAAACAAGAATTTCGACAGGCGTGATGCGAATTACAATGATCCGGCTTTTTATAGGCAAGGGCGGTTGATATAGAACGAACTGATAGCGGAGTGGGATCAGAAAGTAGTCAGGCCAGCAGCACTCGAGGCGTGCCAAGACGTTGGAGAACAGGAAATGTCTCTTCGGGACCAGGAAGTCTCCTCGGTGGAATCCCACAAGTGATTTCCGGTGATTCAAAGCTCTGCGAGGACTGCGAGCAACGTTTGGATCCGTTGATAACGGACAGGTGAGCGACAACATTCGTGTATAAGTATCCAATAGAAATTACAATCCCGAGCATGGGCAAGATATAATTACGTAAATTTCTCGCCATTAACGTTCACGTCCTCTGCGTTGACACCATTACTTTCATCTTGCCACTGAATGGCTAGTAAATAAAATGAAAGTTAAAAGTTTTTTGTAATTTATTACACAAGTATACCGATATAAGGAAAACATGCAGGAATATTTTGTTTTCTTCTCGGGTTACTCATCCACGCAAGTATTTTAATTCTTGGCTGCCAGTGCTTTTACTTTTATTTCTTTAATCTTCGATTGCGGTAAAAATATAAGAAATATTCATTTTTATAAAATACCCAAATGCTTCTGTGCTACGGGAATTGTTTCATTTAAAATCTCTTTCGCAAATAAAATTTAAGAAGCAACTTAAACCTGCTTATAAGGGCAAGATTTTGTAATATAGAAATGACATTTCTGTGGCATTTGATTTTATTAAAGTTTCGCAGGTGGGTTCCATGGATTCATAAGTGTTTTTACTTAAGATCTGTTGTTTTACCAAGCGTAAGCAACCGCAGTAATATTCCCGAAGACAAACCACGTAACAAGCCCTCGGAACCATTGAGTTGCACTTTCTCCTACTATTGATTCTGTTTACCGCAACAAGCGAAAGTTTCGTTACCGAATATACATCAATGTCGAACGAATCGGCGTGGCAAAACGATCGAAACTCTTTTGTATGCGTCGCGCGAAACTGTGTGCACGTGAATTTGAAAGTAATCGCTATATTAATTGTCACAGCGCAAGTTATTTTAATAGGGATTGCTTAATGATAAAGGTGCCCGAATGAAATGAAGCTAATTTACACACGGTAAAAGACGTAGAATATCTTTTTTAATTGCTGGCATAGTTTCTTGAACATAAGACTACTTCAGAACTTTGCTAGGGTCATTTTAATATTAATTCATAATGATTTAATACGAAGGGTGCAGTATATAAAGGGTCCATAATTTTTATAAGAAACCATTTTTGGATCGCGGAATACTATTACGAACTGTACGTTACTGTTTCGCAGTATTGTTATTTTGTAAAACAAACGCATACGTGTGTAGATTATTTATTTATGTCAAATAGCGGATAACTGTAATGTAATATGTAAATCCATATTATCTTAGCTTCACGTCCAAAGTCATTTTTCTCGGAAGCTACGCAACCAATAGAAAAAAACATATTCTATACTTCTTACCTTTTCGTTTTAACACGTACACCTGCATTCGATAAAACGTTTGTATGCAATTAATCTGTCTTTCAGCGGTGTGGTGTATGCGCCTTTCGTGTGCAGAAAATGCTCGAAAAAGAGAGTGGAGCGCAAGGAAATCATCACGGAAATCGTGGAGACGGAGCAGAAGTACGGGAGAGATCTGCAAATTATCCTCGAAGAATTTCACAGACCGATGCTGAGAGCTGGTCTCCTCACCTCGGAGCAGCTCGCAGCAATTTTCCTTAACGTGGAAGAACTCCTCGAACATAATCTCGTGCTTGCGGAGAAATTAAAGGACGCTGTGGAATTTTCTCAGGTAGATAAGCAGTTCTTATTATTCATACGATCATTAATACTTTACACGCTTCGCACAATCTGCTAAAAAAATACGTCGCGTCGGACAAGTAGCCTGTACTTAGATACCGGTCAACTTCCGGCGATGCGCAAACTGCGTGGGCGTGAAATTCTTTTATCGTCTGCTGCTCGATATGACAGATGACAGCAGACAATAACCTACATGCTATAATTTAAATGACAACAAATGTTCAGTTGCTAAATACTTCTTTATTTAGCACTGCATTTGTAAACTTTTTAAGAATGTAAGCACGATGATAGAACCTGATTGCGATACAGTATGTAGATTTATGAACTTCACAAATGTAGTTATTCATGGTCAGAAGATCAAAATTTCCATTAGAATCAGATAATTTCTTACTCCTTTTTTTTTTTGTTTTAATGGTTGAATGATAAACAGGAATCTGGGGACGAAGATCTACTGACGGTAGACGTGGGAAAGACTTTCCTGGAATCCGAGAGGATGCTGCATGCGTTTGAAAGCTACTGCACCCGTCAGGGTAGCGCGAGCTTACTGCTGCAGAATTTAGAGAAAGAAAAAGAGCTGCTGCGGATCTTCCTGAAAGTTTCGCAGATGGAGAATACAGTCTTGCGTAGGATGAACTTAAACTCTTTCCTTATGGTAAATCCCAAATAAATTATATTGCTTTCTCCAACCGATCATTGTGGGAAGCTTTGTACCTAATTCCCTATAAGCCCTTTTGAATTTCTTCTCCATCGAATACAACGACAATTTCGTTTAAGGTTCCTGTTCAAAGAGTGACAAAGTACCCCCTCCTATTGGCTCGACTGCTGAAAGCTACGCCATCGGTACGGCCGGACATTCAAGAAGCGAAGGAGAGACTGAAACAGGCCCAGGCTAACATCGAGCTGCACTTGGAACATATGAACGCTGTAAATATATCATTCGCGCGTGCGATGAAAATCTCGAATAAAACCGAATTTATTATTTAACACGTTAATGCCTATGCGAATGCTATACGGCTCGTTGCGTAATTAAACAATGCGATAATAGGAGGCGAAGGATGTGACTTCGACGAAGCTTTGGAGAAGAATTTCCATTATTCAGAACGGCAGGCGGCCCATAGGCGAGCAAGACATGGTGAATATAAAATTGAGAAAGGTAATTTAAACGTACTTGTTTTAAAGGGAGCAAATAATGCGAATAAAACAAACCAGAACTTTCGTGGTCTGAATGTTTAAGGAAACTGAATATAAAAGTAATGATAAGTTAAAATTATTTTAATAGACACTTCTCATTTTGACAAATATCCTGTTAGTTTTCAAATATCGTAAGGAAAGAACTGATATATTTAAATAATCCACAACATTTTTTATTCTAATCAACTATGTAATTATCTGTAGTAAATGCAAAAACGCTTTAACAATATTGCCATAGATGGCCGTGGAGGTGTTAGAATGGGCCCACGAAGAAGCGAAATTCATCCTGGAAGGGCGTCTGTTAGTTGCTCAGCCAACCGATAACAATTGGAGACGCGGCCGAACTGTCAAGCTGGCTCCTGTTACCGCTATGTTGGTTACGAATGGCAAGGTGGATTATATCATCCTCATTAGCCAGCGTTATGTCCATTCAGTAACGTTCTGAATTTACAATTGACATTCGTGTGTAATGTATACTCCTTCTTCACAGCCAAATGCGGAAGACCTTGAGTTTAACGACGATTCCCTATTTCCAAGGCACATAGGTATCAAGGAGGCTACCCTCTTATTGGTAAAAGAGAAGCTCGGTCGTTATTCTTTACTACGCGTAAGTTTCATAAAAAAGTTTCAGCAAAACTCCTAATTTGATTGTACGCTACTTAAGATTAATTTAAACGTACATTGTAACTCGAAGTTTATGTCCGTTTTTAGGAACCGCTGTACCTTGACAAGTGTATAGTATGCTGTGAAACAGATCTTGAGGATTATTTCGAAGTCCAGGAATTGTCATCCAAGGAGACCTTTATATTTAAGGTGTTTATCATATATTAACACTACCCCGCGTAATGTTTTTTGTCTGAGAATATTCTAAGTTCTGGTGTGTTCGTAGGCTGAAGATGGAGCCCGAACGAAAAGGTGGTGCAGGACGCTGCAGGCTCATGCACAATCTCTCGGTGCATGGCGCAAACGTCGCGGGGCATTGCCAAATATTATGATATGCGGTGTCGCGAGAAACTGATAAAGAAATCACACGACTAGATATAAAAAAAAGGAAATAGGATCTACATTTACAGTCATTATTTAAAGGTGATTATGATTCCTAAATGCGCAAATGATTTTGCACAATGCAAGTGCTCTGGATCAAACAAGCGTATGATCTCCAGATGAATTAGTAATGATTTATCGTGGAGAAAGTGTTGGACCAAAGGATTTCCTCTGCTCATTGACGTGTCAATGAGTGATACGAAAGTCTAGTTCTCGCCGTGCGCAGACTATTTTGCGCTCGGTTGTAGTACGTTGCTGAAACTTCAAGTTTCCCACGTCACTGTAGTTATAACGCCGCTGCGTTAAATCGCATTAAACCGTTTTCTCTTTCTCTTCTCCCGATTTAATAACCGCATACGCATACAGGATAAGCAATTGTCCGTGTCTAGGACTGTTTAATCGTAATTGCATCGAAACTGAAAGAGCAGAGAGTAGCTGTGATACTGACCGGTGTATTGGGTACTTTCTTCGGATAATGTTAAATACCGCGGTACGAAACTTACAATTAGCTTCTTTCCTATTGTACTTTCTGAGTGACATTTTAACTCCTGCGAGAACGTAAATAATAGTGTACATAGTATTAAGGAACAAGGTAATAGGGTCGGCACAGTTTGTACCTTCGATTTACGCGAGCCAAGAAACTGCCAAATGTTTCGTAAAATCAGGGCTTAATTATAATTAATAAATTAATTAATCTATTATATTCCATAACTATTCCTTGAGTAATAATTAACAGTATTTTATCGCGGCTAACACACAAAATAGAAATTGTACATTGTACTATAATTTTATTTAAAATCTAAGCCATATGTTTGTATATAAATGTGTATTTATATTGAAATCAGTTTTAGTAACATAATTATGTTAAATCCATCATTCAATAAAAATCAAATATACCTATACGAATGCTGCACATTGCAGTGTGAACCATATTCGTTTATTTCTTCCAGTATTTATAACTATTTTTATGTTCAACGCTTCTTTTAGGACATATCGATAACATGGTAAAAACTCCCATTGAGCCACGCAAAGAATCAAAATCGAAGAAGAAATTCCTTCCGTAATATGCAGAAGTCAGAGTGAAAAAAGGAAACGTATTGATTTTTTCAATATTTAAAAAAGTTCAATAGTATCATGTGGATGTAATAAAGTAAAAGGTACTCTCAACTCTTTCAATTATACCCACTATAGTATAAAAATAATTTTTTATTTGCCAATTTAAAGCTCTGACAATATGAGTACGTTTTCATTATATTGCGTTTTAAAATAATTCTAAGATCATTCATCGACACCGATACCTTTCCTCTCACAAGCTTTCAGAAAATTTGTCAATTTAAAACTCTGACAAATATGAGTACACTTTCATTATTTTGCATTTTTAAATAATTCTTATTCATCGACACCTTGACCTTGCCTGGCCATACCAAGTATTTGACTGAATCTTATATTGTGTTACACAGTGTTGCCTTTGCACGCTGCTGGAAAGCATCTTTCACATCTTTTTTTATATTGTAATTATTATTATCTTCTTTTTTTTATAATTTATTTGATATGAAAAGCTGCGTTTAGACTAAACGCAGCTTAATAGGCTCCTTTCCGTCCTCGACTTTTTCATGTACTTGGCGTAATTTTATTACTTTTTTTAAGTTTTTTATGGGGATAAGTTTATTGTGTACAAGAGAGAGCAGGAAACACCAATATCAAAGTAAAATTGGTATCTCGCGTATACGGTATACTGATTCAGCAAATTGATTTAAGGAACATAATAAAATATGATAAACATTTTACACAGCGTTTTCAATTCGCTATATAGATAGGATCTACAGCCAATCCTCTGTTATTCAATTATTCAAGTGTATTGATTGAATTGTGATCTTTGTGTACATGCAGAAACAGAAGCGGTAGTCGGTACGCCTATGCGCATAGTGTACGTGACACACACAATCACACATACTCTACCTACCAATGGGCGCACTTTGCTACGAAGTGGGCCAAAGTAGGCTGTGAATTTAAGGGGTTCTCATACATCAGTCAACTAATCTCAGCACTCAGAACCCCTGGTGTGTCGTAAACAACGAAGATGAGTTACGGGCGACATTCTGTTTTCTGTTGTGGTTCCGTTTATGCGACGCGTGTTATTTTTCCTATACAAAATCAGTAATTTTGCTCAATGAAAAATTAAGCCGTGCTTAAAATTATGGCTCAAGCGAAGCTCAACTCTCAAGACAAAACAGATAGCACGCTGAAGGACAAAGAAAAGGAAACTGACGAGAAGGAAGGTACACATATCTCTGTAAAATTATTTCCCGAAACTTATTATTCATTACACTTCTATCAGGTTTCATCAAACATCCCTACTATTGCATTTATATAAATTGCCGTTAACCGTTATTAATGCTAAGCCGGATATGTTTGAATCATTTCACTAGGTTTCATCAGAATTTCCCTGGAAGCTTTTGAAAGAGTTGATTTTTAGTTTGCGTAATTCCCAATAAAATTCATTCGCCTGTTATTGCGATCATTGTTTACAATTGATGGATCTGCGGTGCCCTCAAAATGTAAACTATATTTAGTATTACACCTTTGACAAAATAATGTTTTCGATGCTTTGCCTTTTCTGTGCCAGGCTCGATAGTGGTACCAGAATGTGCAGTTTGCCTTCAGCCATGCATATATCCAGCAAGATTACCTTGCAATCACGTATATTGTTACCTGTGCGTCAAAGGCGTCGCGAATCAGAGCAAAAGGTGTCCTATGTGTCGTCAAGAGATTCCTCCCGATTTCCTTGATCGACCGCAATTGTTAGAAGTGGACGAAGTACAGAAAGAATCAGAGCACTCGGAGGAAGAGTATCAATGGTTTTATGAAGGCAGAAACGGTAGAGTATATTTTCTTACATAAATTAACCCTATTTGTTAAATTTATTAAATAAGAAGCAAGGGAAGTGACACGTGTATGTACAAGGTGTCTTGCACAAAACGTTACAAGCTGTATCCCTAAATTATTAAAAGCAATAACCGTTCTTTCTTGGCTTCAGTGGCGCACTCAGAATTTTATTTTGGGGTTGGCCGAGACAGACGACGTGCGACTTGTTAATACTTTGTCTCGCTCCGTCTTTCAGGCGCTTCATACAACTCCGTTCCTTCTCTCTTTTTTTTCTTTTGGTTTGGGAGTGCCTCCTGGCCCCCGCTGCGTGCACCACTACTTGGCTTTTATGATCTACTGTAACTTTTTGCATGAAAGACAAGATGTGATCAGAGTACCCAAGAAGAAGCAGAGAGTGGAATTTCATATATTATTGGTGTCCTTACAGTTTTCTAGAAACAGCCTTATTTAAGACACCTTGTATATATATATCATAAACACTGTATGCAACAAAATAAAGAAGCATTAAATTTTCCAAAAATAAATCATCAACATGGTACAATAAAGCTAAATATCTTATAAATTTATGTGCGTCATGTGCTATTTATAAAATCCTATTGATGCAATTAATGTATGAGAAATAAAAAGATAGATAACTTCATTAATTGTTAACGCCATGTGACGGGGTATAGATATGTTTAAGATCTTACTCCTTCATAGGTTGGTGGAAATATGATTCAAGGACCAGCTGGGATTTGGAGACTATTTACAAGCTTGGTAGACCCCAGTGCGAAATTTTAATTTGTGGCATGCTTTATGTAATTGACTTTGAAAATAAGTGTCAGTATAGAAAATATCACCCACGTTATAAACGTAACATCAAGCGTGATATAAAAGGCGCACCTTGCAAAGGTGTCTCAGGATTGAAATAACTCGTAATCGTGTTTCATGTATATCTTCAATCATAATTAACCCTTTAGCGCCAAACATATCATACATGATATATTCCTTTTTTTTTGCCATTTCGCCATTAGCATTTACATTTCGCTGTTTGCAACAGTTTAAGTGATACATGTTTAGCATAGTTTTATTCACTGAAGAAACTTAGACCTATTTGAACCCTGTATTCTTTGGTTTTATGCATTTTGACCTCTCAAAAAATAAATTTAAAAAAAATATAAAAAAAATTTGTATAAAAATATTCATAGGGTCATTCCGGGAGACGCGGCCGAGGTGGAGAGTTGTTCGAAACAGTTGATTTCTAGAGAATTAATTGTTCTGAACCTTAACACATTTCTACATATACACAGATGAATATAGCAACTCGACCAACTCTCCAGCCCGGCCGCGTTTCCCGGAATTATCCTATCATTTTAAACGATAAAAACAAAACGGGATATTGTTCCTTCAACGTGATCTAGGTGCGGGCGCTAAAGGGTTAACACAATGAATTCTTGATTGCATTTGTAACTATGTATAATTCTATACAGTACTCAATATAACTTTCCATGTAAAATATTGTACGACATAATGTTATAAGAATTGCTACTACTTTGTTATAAAAGTTAGTTCTAATGTATGTTTATAATAAAATGTCTATCGTCGAATGGAAGTTATTTTTCTTTGCAAATCCCCGAGTCGAAGCATCTCCATCAATCGGTGCTTGAATTTTGCTAAATCTTTGCCATCATGAAGAATCACAACTTGTATGATTTTGAATTAAATTGTTACAGGTTGGTGGCAATACGATCAGCGTACCAGCTACGAATTAGAAACTGCGTATAAACAAGGCAAACGAAATTGTGAATTATTAATCGCAGGATTCCTGTATATCGCCGATTTCGGTTCCATGCTTCAGTTGCGTAGGAACGATCCGTCTAGGCGAAGAAGAATTAAGCGTGATTTGTATAATGTTCCCAAGAAAGGAGTTGCGGGTTTAAGATTGAACAATCAGGATGAGGAAATTATTAGAGAAATAAGGGGCGCGGAGAGGCCAGCTAGTCCTGTTAGCGATAATATGGGTATAATTAACAATAAATATATTTGGTGAAGTTCTAGTACCGTGTATAAAAATTCGTTTATATTAGCGTTGTTTCTTTTAAACAATGTAATCTTCTGCTGACAGGTACAGGAGATGGTACAAATACTCCAGTACCGCCGAGTAACACGCCACAGACACCAGCAGGCGGAACAGCAAGTGGCGATGCCACGCCACTAAACGACAGACTGGAACAAAGATCGGACTCTTTGCATCAGGTATTAGAACAAATGCGTTCCCTAGTTCTAAGAGAACATTTATCGTCAAGTACTGATAATGAATTGGAGGAAGCTACAGAAAGTGAATCACTTTCTACTCATTCTACGTTATAACTACGAACGTCTAACGATTCCTATTCGTCGAGCAAAGGTCATATTTAAAAGTATTAATTTCATTGAAATAGATGTTTGCATCCCCATTAAAAGAGGAATATAATAGATTCGTATATATATTTAATAATACAAATTGGCCGTATGTGTGATGTATTGACACGTAATCTGTATATTGCTCTGTGATGCTTATTAAAAACGAACTAAGTGTAATGAAGTCTTTCATGGCAAGGCGTGAACTGGATTATTTTAAGGCGTTAAAAGTTCAATTAATATATTTGTACTTTAACATTTTTACCATCTCCTTAAGAAATCTCCAGGAAGAATATATCATTCCATACACCTGTGTTTCTCAATTAATGCTTTATAATTCCGATTTACATCATCTTTGTAATTACTATTACGGATAACATTGCGAAGCTCGTGATTCTAGGTGGCTGAAGGTAATTAAGAGTTTCTTACACGAACACCTGTAATAATACCATCGACTTACATGTACAGTGTAACACTCTGAGATCGCTAACTATATTTCTCTACTTGCACGGTCACACGTAACTAGCGTATGTACTGCCGTTCTTTTCGCAATTATTTTAATCAACGTTCGTTGAATTAATACCTTCTAAAAAGTAACATGCTCGAACGTTTGTCTATCCATCTATTAACAGTATTATTGCAAATAAATTTAGTATTTGCTAGGAAGGTCGTATCAGCGTTTCTCGCATTCGACAGAAGATTGCGATCCTAATCGGAAATAATACGTGAACATGACTATAGATACTAAAACATTTTTTAAATGATAAATATGTGCAATTAGGAAAGTTAATTTACTTATTGGTGTGTTATGTAAAAAGTATTTCCTAATGGAAGGGACAATAGAACGCGCATCGGGCACTTTCTCCTGTGCCTCTACTCTCTTATTTTTTTTCTTATACTTTCATAAGTTGTAAATTACCTATATATGGTTTTCACACAAGATTTTGCTGTTTAGTGTGTATTATACTTAATTCTAACTCCTCGAATACGTAAAGTGAGACGACATTATTCTTTATACGATAGAAACGTACCTCTTGGCATACGCATTATGTTTCTAAAGTTTGATGAGTGATTCGGAAATCGATTTTCTTTCCCTTTATGGTGAACTAATGTGACTTATTAATCCATCATGATTTTGAACTATGCGTCTTGTGATTATATGTAGATATAATATCCAAAACTGTGATACTTCAATATTCGTTCACTCGTTCTTCTTTAGAAATAAAGGACTCAAGGAAACTTTTTACTTAGATTGCAATGCAACTCGATCTAATAATCGTAGGAGGAATAAATTATCGAATATTGGTGAATCAAGTCATGTTTTATTAAAGGATTTTTAGTATATACTACTTTCAGTAGATTGTACGGATATTTCGTGATAATGGAAAACTTTTTATCCTTCGTTAATGAAACTTCTTGATTTGCTACAAAGTATTGTAAATATGTGACTTTGATTTGTACAAAATAATTTGCTAATGATGTTTGAGCATTTTCCATGATGAATGTTTATTAAATCAACACCTAATTAATGTTAATTAAATGATTGATGCATTGTGGTTTATCTCACGTTTGTTATAATCAATACTTATTAGATCAAAGCCAACATAATTGAAAGCCTACGTAATAAGTAAGTACAATATATCAATTAGAGATGAAAAGTAATTCTAGTTACTGTTCTAATAAAATTGCCAAAAAACTTCAAGATTTTGTGAAAACTATTTGAAAATTATTGTGAATGGATAAGAATATTACAACAACAAAAAAAAAAGAAGAGAGAATTCATTTTATCTGTAGTGAAACTACTGAGAATATATAACTAATATTATTTAAAGAAGATATTTTCCTAGTGCAGATTAATTATTTAAATCTTGAGGGAGTTTAATTTTCAACGAAGTGCATATTGTAAAGAAACGCAACATGTACACTCTTTCAACATCCTCAAATACTGTAATGGTTGTTAAAAATTAAAAGTATATGCTTTTATTAAATAATAATTGTCACGTTTATTCCCAGATAATCTATAATATACAGGGGGTAAAAGTAAAAACGTCATATGAACATAATATGCCCTATATACATTAGTTTTCGAGTTATGGATGATAACGAAAATATTCGAAGTACCCGCCTCGTGCCTGAACGCACGCTGCAGCATTGTTGTGAGTTCGGCGGGTTCGACGCTCGCTTGGAAATAATACCTCACGAGAATAAGGCACGATAAGGCACTGACCTCCCGAAGTTTTGTCGACTAAGCACTTCATGTCGATGGAGATTGTTTGTAAACATTAGATAAGGTCAAGAAGTACTAAAGCATGAAGTAGCCTGCGTTTAGATACGAGGCGAGCACTTCAAACATTTTATTTAATCACCCATAACTCGAAAACTAAGATATATATGTATATATATATATATATGATATATTTTCATATAATGTTTTTACATAAATTAATGTGTAGATTTACCGCCTTAAATATATTGGGATGCATTTATGAATCACCCTGTATACACTACATTAAACAAAATTCTCTCTATATATATGCTGCATACCGACACGCGAATATCGTATTTTCTTTTGTATGTCCAAAATTTCCATTACATAAATTACGTATCTTCCTTTTTTTATTTAATTTCAATACATATATAACTTCACACGTGAATTCAATATAATCAATATATATATATATATATATATGCATACTTGTATATGCGATATGCATGTTTTCAATTTACGAACTAGTAACATGAAAAAATATAAAGGATTCAAAGAAGAAACGAAAATATTATTAACAAAATTATTTTTCAAATTCACTAATTGTATAAAAATTGATTGCTCGAAGTACTAATACCCTATTGGCGTTTATAGAAATTAAATTTACGCGCCATTGAAGCATGTCAAACCTGGTCAAAACTACAATCAAAGCAACTTCCATGTGGCTAATAAAAAGCCGGTAAACCGCCAGATTCCGAAGTTATTTGAGAAAGAGAAGTATCGCAAGAGGACTATCAAACTTTATGTCTTATTACCGAAACGTGTTGAGAAAAATGTGATCGGTGTATTATTCGTAAAGGTTTGTATGCCTTCCAGTGGCAACGTGACATACATTTTTTTATACGCAATATCATGTATGAAGACCGTCGGCTTTATGTACGTTGCATTGCAAGCCCCGACAAACGTAACAATTGCATATTTATTTAGTGTTGTAAACAAAAAAGTAAACGACGATCACGATCGTGGAGTAACATTCTATGAAAATCGTTGTCGCCCGTACATCGAGTTACGTTCAAATGACGGAATGATTGCCGTTAACAAAGCGCGAAATAGTTCCACGATGCCTTGATTGATGCAATACGGTAAAAATACAAGAATTCATTTACACGAATAATTATCCGAACGGAAACAAGCGAAAGGGATCGTGACGGGGTAAAAGTATTTTGACACAGAACGATTGAAATCGCCTCGTCTTCCGGTCGCATTATTTGATAAGTCTGGGCTAATGTGGCCTACTTTCAGTTAACGGTTAGGGTTGAATAAAAATACGCTCGCGATATCTAACAAACATTGCTGTTTCAGATTGCGTTTGGATCGGTCTATGTAGTCGAGGCAAGATTAGTACTTCGCGTAGGAAGACAAAGAAATACAAAGCGCGATGAGTATACAACAAAACACAGAGTTGATTCTCTTCGTGACCCATGTCGAAGCAGAGGACACATTCCTCAGAATCTGGGGTCAAATCGACAAGAACTCCGCGACATGTGTGGAACGTATGATTCTTCCCTTGGTTGAGCAGTTCGCTCAGAGCCAGGGATGCGTCGGACCTCAATCCGCCAATTTGTGCGTAAACGCTCTTTGCTGCGCCAGATTTCAAAACGAGGGATATTATCGGGCCAGAGTAATTAATATACGCGCCGACGGCATGGTGGTCGTGCAGTTCATCGATTACGGTAACATCGAACTGCTGCCGCCTCAAGAAATTCATATTCTCGAGAACATACATGGTTCTGAGTCTCTGCAGTCCTTTCCACCTGTGGCGCTGATGTTCACGCTGATGCATGTATTACCTGTAAATGGCATCTGGGAAGACAAGATAATCGACTCGATTAAGAAAAGCTTGTGGTATAATGATTACAAAATCTTGATTCACTCGGTAGCCAGCAATCATCGTTTCATCAAACTTTGGTATAATAACGAGGACTTCAGTGAATTGCTAGTCAAGAAACATATGGCACTAGGAGCCACATTCCAAGATATGTTCAGGTATTTCCTTTATTTCATGCATATTAATGGATATTTTATAAAAGTATTTCGACTTCTAAATTTCATTAGAGGTCCTCTCATATTTTATAATCTGCATTTAAACTTTAAATAATGGATGCTTTCAAAAAATATTATATGTACTTGTATGATGTTTATATGAAAATTTCCTTGGAACTCTAAAGTATCTCTTAAACCGTTAACTGTGTATACCTAAAACTATATTTCATTTGCTTCTTTCGCTGTAAAAATTGATAAAATGTGTTGGTAATACTTTGGGTCCTCTTTTCGTAAGATATATTGCTTTAGACATAGTAAATAATATAAATATGTTTTTATAATAATACAGCCTATTTTTTATATATACTTAGTAATATATTTTAAATAAATCTGTGGTTCGTTTAATTGTTAAATTTACCAAAGCATTCTAATTCCGATTTTTAAAATTATTTTCATACAAGCTCACCTTATAAAATATCAAATGTGTTCTTTGTTCTTCCCGAAGATTAGAAATATGCTACTTTATCAAAATTCTGTTTAATTATTTTCTTATATTGAAACTTACATGTATTTTTGTAGGCCGAAACCTATACAACAACCTCAAGTGCCAATGTATCAACAATCGAGCAAACATCTCATTGGTAATAATTGTACTGCAGTGGCGTCTATGCAGAATCTGAATCCATTGCATTGCGATGGAAACGATATGCACGGGTACCAGCGAAATGTTCCTTTATGTTGCGCTGCTCAACAGAAACACGCGATGCAGTCGCCTATCCAAGAAGCTCTTGTATTCAAATCACGTGTTTTGGATGTACCATCTAAACACAATGTATACGTCTCTTTCGTAGAGGATGGCCCGCATAAGTTCTCCGTACAGCTTCAGAGTACATCTCAGATATTAAGTATCCTCATGAGAGACATTAATAACCACCCAATACAATCTTTGCAAGAGCCTCCGTTGCCTGGTTCAGTGTGCCTAGGTCGTTACACGCTAGACAAAGTGTTATGCAGGGCTGTTGTAATGTCTGTGATGGAAAACAAGTGTAAACTTTACTACGTTGACTTTGGCCACACAGAAGTGTTACCGTACACGGATATCTTCCAGTTACCACCTCATTTCATTAATCCCAAAGTACTTTCCATCCGATTCACCCTAAGCGGTGTGAACGAGTTAAAAGTTACGGACGAAACGAAAGAGTACTTCAAGCAAGTAGTCACAGGGAAATTGCTTATTCTACATGTTCGCCCACCAGAAGGGCCACCTTTGGTTCAGTACGGAGATTTATATGATAACGGAAAGAATATAAAGGACGTACTGAGACAAGCGTTTCCAAACCCACCCGTCATGGCACCCGCAGCCCCAACTTTTGGATATCAAGAACCGCAGAAGTTCTCGAAAGGCGCTGAAGACATTGTATACGTCTCGTTTGTGGAATCCTGCACGAAGTTCTTTGTACAGCTGGACAATAACGTTAAATCTCTCGAATCAATAATGAATTGCCTATCAGAGTTCTGCAAAACTGCACCTACTTTAAGCCTAACGCAACTAAGGATCGGTCTTCCCTGCGCTGCTTTATATGATAATCAATGGTTAGTTGCGTCCTCTGTTGAAGTTTAGTTTGATAATACGTCAGTCGTGTAGTAATACAAGCATTGATCTCATGTTTTATAATTATCAGGTACCGAGCACAGATTATTAGCATAAATGCGGAGCACGCGAAGGTCATATATGTTGATTATGGCAATGAAGAAACTGTGACCTTAATGTCTCTTCGTTTTATTCACGACGATTTGGTGAAAAAGTTACAAGCTCAAGCTATAAAATGTATTTTAAATGGATGGGAATCGTTACCACATAACCAAGACGTTTCTAATCAGTTTGAGTCCTTAATTCTGGAGAAACGTTTGCGTTTACGCGTGATGGATGTAACTCCGGACGGTCTAGTAGTAGATTTGTATGAGCCCGAAAGGTTGGAGAGCATTAAATCTCAAATGTTGAACATGGTTGGAATTGATAAAAAGTCACCCAGCGAACCCAACTATCAAGATATGGAAAGCCAGCATACCACGAAAATGAGTGCGAAAATTAATCAAAGGTATTATCAGATATTTTCATTTATAATGATTTAACTGGATGTACGAACATAAAAGTTTTCATTCCCACGATTCAAATGAATTAAGATGCGATTCAATGCATCGCACGTTCAACTTCGCTAATCTTAACTTATTAAGCTATTTAGTTTTCCAAAGTTGCACCATACAGTCACTGTAACTTTTACTGTTAAAGAATATTGTTTATCTTTTAAGAAGTTTATTATTCTCAATTATAAAAAAACACCTGTAACACGAGTGTATAATAGAATTTACTGAATCAAAGATTACAGGATCGTCACTGTATCCAATTGACGGTATTTTTCTCAAAAGTGAAAAACAAAATATTAGTAGATACGGTAAAGAAACAATTTACGTCTATTATATTCGGTTTATGTTGGTATAAAAACTATCAAGTTGACGAGTTTGACTTCAAAATTTTTATCGAAATGTGATATTATTTCAAGTGTTAATCTATCTTTATATTTCAGTGAAAATTCGAATAAATGGCATAAGAAAAGTCAGGTAGATTCATGGGATGAAACGCAGTACAGCAATAGCGCACCAGAGAGAAGGAAGACTAAAACTTGGAAAGATGAATCAAATGAAGGGAAGCTTCATGAAAGTAGAAATGAGAAGAATAATTTCCATCGTATGGATCCACGGAATGAAAGGTTTAACAGAGATGATTTTCCTAATAACAGAAACACAAAAGATAAATGGAATAGCAAAAATGAATATAATGATTCGTTTAAAAGTGGAAAAGGTACTAGAGATAGTAGAAACAGAAGTTCGGGATATGGTCAGAAAAATTATTCTTCTGAGAAGAGTTGGAGCGATAAAGATTCAAGTACGTCATCTAAAGGTAGTGGTAGACACGGAAGAGGTGGGGGTAACCGCGGTGATAGTCGCGGCGACAGTCGTGGTGATAGTCGCGGCGACAGTCGCGGTGATAGTCGCGGCGACAGTCGCGGTGATAGTCGCGGTGATAGTCGCGGTGATAGTCGTGGTGACAATCGCGGTGATAGTCGCGGTGACAATCGCGGCAACAGTCGCGGTGATAACCGTGGCGACAGTCGCGGTGATAGCCGTGGCGATAGTCGCGGTGATAGCCGTGGCGATAGTCGCGGTGATAGTCGCGGTGATAGTCGCGGTGATAGTCGCGGCGACAGTCGCGGTGATACCCGTGGTGGCTATTCGAAACGCGAGGGATTTTCTGGTAGAAATCAGAGTAGCAGATCAAGCGACAAAGACAGCGAAGGAAGTTTTAAAAATGATAAAACGAATAGTAAGTTGCTCTTATTGCGTTTTCTTGATTTATGTACCGTTAAGGAACTAGTTTCTGATCAGTTTAGAAGGTTTCCCGCTTTAATATTTATTTTTAACCTAATAAGACATTAAACCATAGACTTTTTTTATACTAAAAGTTGAATTAATGTTTAAACTTCAAGGAAAAATTTTAAAAAGTTGAAAATAACTATATAATTTAATTATTTATAAGGTATGGAATAATAAGTTGACTAGGAACTAGTTTTTGATAATCTAAAACTAACAATACTAACTGCTTTCACAGACAACACATATATTTTTGAATTATCAATTTTTATGTTAGTAATTATTTCAAACAATTATTTATTGACATAAACTCAAAAGAACGATTTATTTCATGAACTGATAAAAAATTAGTGCCGGATCAAGAACTAGTTCCTTAACGGTATGTTTATGGCACTTGGTACATATAAAAAACATGCTAACTATTAATAGGTGACTCTTATCATGGAAATAATAAGTTCAAAGATAGAAAGGGACAAGGATACAGGCTATCGCAAAGCAAGGTACAATATGCTAATAATTATAATATCCATGTACTTATATTTCTTATAATTATAAATGACACACAAAGGTTATCGTTTAGTAAGTACTTATTGTTATCGAAAAGTTATCGTTTTACTAACACATTTATTTGCATTAATAAAGAAATGAATGTTTAGCGAAACATTAATTTAATTTGCAAGTGTACTTTTATAAATGGCTTTCCTCTCAGATTGCACTTGATATGGCTATAATATGTTAAAAATAAATACATGATTAGCGATTTTACGAGAAGCTTATAAAACCTTCTTTTGTTATATATTTGTTACAGTAAAGAAATTAATGTGAAATTGTATGCATTCTAGACAGTTTTCTTACTCTCACAGAGTAGCTTCAAATTCTAAACGCACCTTTACATTATTTATTTCTACATTCTAGATAAACAATTAGCAATTATAAATCACTAACTAATTTATCTGTGTTTTAGTTTAACAGCTCGAATTCACACACCACAGAGGAGGCGCGAAGATGTAGCCCCACGCGGAACAGAGACGAATTTCAGATTCCATCTCCTAACATAGTTATCGGGACTGCAAAAACGTGCGAAGTAGTTTTCACCAATAGTCCGTCTGACTTTTTTATTCAATTAAGCTCTGACTACACCGCGTTGGATTCCATAATGGAAAGCATTGCGACGACGTATGAGAACGGTGGAGAATTAATGAAGGATTCAAAAATATTTACGGGCGCATACTGCATTGCTCAATACGCGGAGGATTTGAAATGGTACAGAGCCGTGGTTAAATCTGTCGAAAAGAAGAACGCTACTATACAATTCATAGACTATGGAAATACAGAAACAGTCGAATTGGATAAAATCAAAGCCGTCGAAAAGGAATTCGTGAAGCTACCAGCACAAGCTGTGCATTGTAAATTATTCGCCATGAAACATGATAATCCTGACCCGAATGAGACGAAAGTGTTCGAAGATAAAGTTAACGGGAAAACGTTAGAAGCAGAATTTATAACCGAGGAAAATGGCGTGTACGGTGTCCTGCTACGAGAAGTTGTTGAAGATTGCCCAGCAAGTAACTACATAAACGAAGTATTCTGTAAAGACATCGACTTATCGAAGGCGAAGGAAGATGCGACATCTCGCAGAAAATATACCCCCAACGCGAAACAGTCGAGTGAGCCTGATTATGCACCTCTGAATTCAGAATGGGCGACAATTTCACACGCGTCCGGATCTAAGAAAGACGTGATCGTTACGTGGTTCACAAATCCTAACAATTTCTATTGCCAGACGCTCGATAATGAAAACGAGTTTAGGACAATGATGAGAGACATTCAAAAGATATACGTTGGTAGAGAATCCGTCTTCGACACATTACAAGTATACCTATTAATTTATATAATTAGTCGCGAGTTTGTACACCCTTCGTACAGTATCGTAAATACATTTCTGTCGTTACTTTTAGATCGGATCGCCTGTTATAGCAATATTCTCCGAGGATGGAGCTTTCTATCGCGCAGAAGTCATAGAGTTGAATAAACTAGGCGGTCATTTCGTACAATACATAGATTTTGGGAACAGCGCTGTGGTTGCGCCTCAAAAGATTTATCCTGTAGAAAAGAAGTTAATGCAGCTCCCAAAACAAGCTGTTCAATGTTCCTTGCAAAATATCGTACCGGAGGGTGGTGCTAGCTGGTCTAATGTAAATACAGGAGCGATTGATAGTTGCTTCAACGCTGACAAATACGAATGCACTTTCCACGGCGTGGAAGATAATAAATACTTAATTTCATTAAATAATTTCGGGAACGATGTAGCTAATATGTTGATCGAGAAGAAGCTTGCGTCACTTGTTACAGCGAGTAAACCAAACGAGATTATTGAAGGTAAAGATAATTTACAGTTGCCGCAGTTTAGTGATATCTGGAACCCAGCTTTTACACAATTCATATTTCTATTTTGCTTACAGGCAGCAATGCTACTACACAAGCAATTCCATGTGAAGTCGAAAGAGTGGATATAAATCTTTTAAGCGGCCAAGCACTTAGAGTAAAAGTGTCGAGTGTAGAAAGCGTATCTCAATTCTATGTTCAACTTCCTGCTACGGCTACTATATGCGAAAATATGGTCAATACATACATGGCTGACAAAGATCCTAAGGTATGCTTTACAAGCTTGTATTTAATATTATCCATGAGTATATAACTGTATTCATAACTATGATATATTCATAGCTCTGATGCGAAATATCTAGTAATTTTAATATTAGCGCAAGCGAGAAAATGCGTTCGTGACTCAAAGGAATGATTTAACTAATACCCCGACCACTTTCTTTGTTTCATATGTTTTTAATGTTATTATAAACAGTAACGTATGTATTATATTAACAAGTTGATTATTAAGCTCAGTAATCGAAGTAAGCAATTCCAGATATTTCTTGACGGAACGTATCCAACATACATTTTTAAAATGGCATTAGTATGCATGGAAATATTATCGTCAGAAACTGTACACAGTTGAGATAATAGTCTGTTACTAATCTTCATTATTCTAAACACGTAATATTCCTTACATTTCATTGCACGATGTATGGTATTAATAACTGAATTAGTAAAGTCTCATGTTTCGTGTTGACTCTCCTACTACCACGTTGCATTAGACACATAATACATTTTTGCGTTCATTATAAGTAATAATATTCCTACCTTCCGACTTAATTAATAGTCCGTAAACTTGTTGTACTTACTGGAGCAAGAGACAGGTCAACTTTGGTGTAACCTATTACATTCTATAGTATGTGGTACCACTAACTGTATTGTTGTAAAGTTAAATAAGTTTACATTGCAGTACGTAGAAGTAATGTGGAAAGATTTACGTACAAGTTCTGTAAAAATGTCTCTTGCTGATGTTGTGAAACGTTAGCCAATTACATTTTAGCATTCTATAATTTTTTAAAGCTAACTTGAAATTTCAAATGCATTTCTGCGTTTATCAGCGCTGGTCTCAAGGTTGCAAAGATTTTCATCGTTACCTTTCTGTAACATTTATGATTTTGTCATATAAATATTACAGTTTGTTGTTTCTTACTTTTACTTTTAATATTGCATGCCTTGAACACGATATTACTAAATGTGTGTACTAAATAATTGATAAAACCCTTGACGATTTTTATATTTACGAAGGATAACTATCTTATTTAATAATTTCTTTCTTCCTTGTATATCATATATTCAATCCGTGGTGTTTTATCAAAATTGATCAAAGTATTAAGAATATTAAGTTTAAATCATCAGTTAACCATCAGCGCTATGTCAACGTGATATTGTTTTCTCATATATTTTTTACTTATGCTTCTCATTGAAATGAGCAGAATAGCAAATGATGGTTATTAAATTGATATTTGAATTTTTCTCGATATTAAAACGTCTTGTATTGGTTATATAAAAAGATTTAAATGAACAATATTGGTAAGGATAAGTTGGTAATGGCAGGTGATGCAACGATTGTCAGCCCATGAAATATGCCTGGGCACGGGTTGTTTGGTTTGTTCGAACGGAATTTGGAGGCGAGCAGTGATCAGTAGCCATTCACGATCCAAAGGCTTTGATGTAAAATTCATTGATACTGGAGCATATGATGAGATTCTCTCAGATAGAGTGAGTTTTTTAAAGGACCGAAATCAATCTGCATACTAGATTCATTATACTTGTAGATAATATAACATTATTGCTAGGAGTAGAAGTTATTTAATACCATACTTGCTGCATTGAAAGATACTGATGCAACGATGTAATGTAAATTTTGACAAATTCAAAACTTTATATAAGTTCTATCAAGACTATTAAATACAGAAAGTACGAACCCATATAAACTAATTTCATTGCTTCATTCATATTAAGCGAAAAGTGCTTGAACATGATAAATAAAATAAGACAGAGCTCAATATTCGTTGCAATAAAGATACTTTTGTATTATCTTCTTTTATATTGCTTTCGTTTAATTCAACTTCCGTATGATAATATCCGATGATCACTAGTATTATATTCTGTCATCCAGGTGTTAGCTTTGCCAGGAGAGCTTGCAGTTATGCAGAATCAAGCAATAGAATGTGCCCTTAAAAATATTACATCTTCTCCCGAAGTAAACGCTACGTTGAAAGAACGCGTGGAAGGGAAAGAAGTAATCGTGTACATCGACGAAGTTGACAATAACAGGTAAATCTAATTATTGAATTTATAAGCTAACGTAAAAGAAGAAGAATTTACACGATCTATATGTCCCTATATCTTTATTACAACTTTGTATACTTACAGGTTGATCGTGAAATTGTTCGACCCGTCGGGTAAGAAAATAAATATATCCGACGACACCGATGAAGAGATATCACCAGTATGCCCAATGCCTCTTCTAAGTTCCACTCATAAAGTCTTAGTATCATACGCAGATCATTCTGCCAGCATATGGCTGCAGCGTAACGCAGATTACACATTGGACAAAAATTTAATCGAAGCACTCGACCAGCATTATTCCGCTTCTGGAAAATCGGTGGAGCCGAAGGTGGATCTTCTTTGTGCTGCCAAGAGCGCAGACGGCCACTGGTATCGAGCGAAGATCATAAAATGCACAGAAACTGGAATTTACGTGAATTTCATTGATTATGGCAATAACGAAGAAGTGACTCGCGACCTGGTGATGGCTTTGGATCCGTGCTTCTACCAACCGTACCAGTTAGCCACCAATGTCTCGTTACCAGTGACACTTAACTGCACGGTGCCCGAGCAACTGGATATACTGCAAAGTTATTTGTTAAACAAAGATCTCACTGCTGTTTTCCGTAATGTACACAAGAGATGGGTCGCGGAATTGTTGTACGACGGAGAGAAGATCAGCGAGAACCTCCGTTCGCATAATCTAGCCTTGCAGGAAGTCTCTGGAGCAGGACAATCTCAGGTTCACAATATGGCAGTCGGTTGTAAATACGATGTATACGTATCCCACGTGGACTCTCCTAGTCAGTTCTGGCTTCAACGCGTCGACGAGGCCGACGATCTTTCCAAGAAGCAAGAGGAGCTTCAAGTGGAAGCTCTTAAATTCCCACGGGTGGATGGAATACTAGAGGAGGGAAGTTTGTGCGCCGCCGTTTACTCTATAGATACCTCGTGGTACAGAGCGCAGGTGCTCGACGCGGATGAGGATATTACGACCGTTCGATTCATCGATTACGGGAACACGGACGTCATCGACAACAAGTCCGAGAGCATTCGGCAGATCCCAGACTCGTGGAAGGAGATAAAGGAATACGCGGTTAAATGTCGATTAGATGTTATCCCTGTGGATTCTGAAGACTGGAGTGTCGCGACTTGCGAGAAATTTGAGAATTTACTAACAGCCAGCGAATCCTTGCAGACAATGATAATCGCGAATAATGTACCGAAACGAGTGGATTTGTTGATGAATGGTAAAAGTGTTACCGAAACATTAGTCGAGGAGCATCATGCCGTGATGATTCACACCGAAGATGATTTAATAGACGAAATAGTTGACCTCGAGTTGGATCCCCATTCCGCTTTTGTGAGCCACGTTAACTCTCCAAGCGAGTTTTGGGTGCAAGAAGAAAAATCCGTGGGCGATCTGGAAGTTATGTCTGATAGATTTATGGTGGCTGACATGTTTCCGAAACTCGATGAAATTAAAGAGAATATGTTGTGCGTTGCCAAGTACCCTGAAGACGACAACTGGTACAGAGCACGCGTTGTCTCGCACCATGATAACGCCACGCGAGTCATATACTTCGATTATGGGAATTCGGCTACCTCCACTGAAATTCGTACTATACCGGAGGATCTAGCGAACGTGCCGCCGTTATCGAGGAAATGTCGCTTAGCTGTGCCGGAAGGAATCGCGGAATGGTCGGAAGAGGCTTGCGCTGAATTTGTAAAATTGGCGGCTGACGGAGCAACGATATTTTTGCTAGATGTGTTGAACGAGGGCGAAACGTCGCTGGTGAAATTAACGTTAGACGGTAAAAATGTAACAGACTTACTCGCAGAGTTCTGCGAACGTTGCCCACCGGTTATAGAAGAACGTCTACCTCCCTTGGGCGAAGAGAATTCACCGAATGCGTTTATTAGTCGTTTCATATCGCTGGATGAATTCTGGATTCAAGCTGAGAGCAGCACCGCAGATCTGAATATGATGTTAGACAGATTGCAGGCAGCTCCTAGTTTTCTTCCATTAACCACGGTTGAAGTTGGCGTGATCTGTGCCGCGAAATTTCCAGAAGATGACCAGTGGTACAGAGCCAAAATTATTTCCCATTCTGACGATGGTGCTCAAGTTCAATACATCGATTATGGCAATAATGCCACTACAAATGAAGTACGAATGTTACCTGTAGATATTATAAATATTCCGACTTTATCTAAACACTGCGCCCTACAAAAACCAGAGAATATGAGTTCTTGGTCCCCAGAAGCTTGCAAGCAATTCGAACAACTTGCTGCGGAGGGAGAAACAGTGTTTCAGTTTGAAATCCTTGATGACTCCAATGATCCGATCTCTGTTAAGTTGAGTCTTAATGGAAAGAATGTTGTTGATATTCTGGTACCGTTTTCCGAAGACCATAAGAAAGTAGATACGGGCGAAGATAAAATTATAACCGAGGCGTTAGGAAGCAACGAAGGAAATTATAATTCGAGTGAAGATGTAATTGATCAGACAGAAGATGAAGAAACCAAAAGCTTTGCTGTACAAGATGTGTATAACTCGACTGCAAAATCAGAGGAAACGTTGCAAACGGATAAAGAGCAAAGTGAGGACATGAGAAGTGAGTTCCAAGAAGAAAAATTGCAAACAGATAAGGAGCAGACTGAACTTATAAGTGAAAACCAAGAGGAAACATTGGAAACGTCTAAGGAGCCAACTGAAAGTATAACTGAACTCCAAGAGGAAAGATTAGAAACATATCAGGCGCAAACTGAAACCATAACTGCGTTCAAAGTGAAAAAGTTGGACGCATGTAAGCAGCAAACTGAAAATATAAATGAAGTCCAAGAGGAAACATTAGAAACATCTAAGGAGCCAACTGAAATCATAGCTGAGTTCCAAGAGGAAACATTGCAAATGTCTAAGGAGCCAACTGAAATTATAAGTGAACTCCAAGAGGAAAGATTAGAAACGTCTAAGGTGCAAACTGAAACCATAAGTGCGTTCCAAGTGGAAAATTTGGACGCATGTAAGCAGCAAACTGAAAACATAAGTGAAGTCCAAGACGAACCATTAGAAACATCTAAGGAGCTAACTGAAATCATAGGTGAGTTCCAAGAGGAAACATTGGAAACGTCTAAGGAGCCAACTGAAAGTATAACTGAACTCCAAGAGGAAAGATTAGAAACATCTCAGGCGCAAACTGAAACCATAACTGCGTTCGTAGTGGAAAATTTGGACCCATGTAAGCAGCAAACTGAAGATATAAGTAAACTCCAAGAGGAAACATTAGAAACATCTAAGGAGCCAACTGAAATTATAAGTGAAAACCAGGAGGAAACATTGGAAACGTCTAAGGAGCCAACTGAAAATATAAGTGAACTCCAAGAGGAAAGATTAGAAACATCTAAGGTGCAAACTGAAACCATAAGTGCGTTCCAAGTGGAAAATTTGGACGCATGTAAGCAGCAAACTGAAAACATAAGTGAAGTCCAAGACGAACCATTAGAAACATCTAAGGAGCTAACTGAAATCATAGGTGAGTTCCAAGAGGAAACATTGGAAACGTCTGAGGAGCCAACTGAAAGTATAACTAAACTCCAAGAGGAAAGATTAGAAACATCTCAGGCGCAAACTGAAACCATAACTGCGTTCGTAGTGGAAAAGTTGGACGCATGTAAGCAGCAAACTGAAAATATAAATGAAGTCCAAGAGGAAACATTAGAAACATCTAAGGAGCCAACGGAAAACATAAGTGAGTTCCAAGAGGTGAAATTGGACCCATGTAAGCAGCAAACTGAAGATATATGTAAACTCCAAGAGGAAACATTGGAAACATCTAAGGAACAAACTAAGAACATAAGTAAGTTCCAAGAAGAAATATCTAAAGGGCAAATGGAGAATATAAGTGAGCCTCAAGAGGAAACATTGGAAACCCGTAAGGAGCAAACAGAAAATATAAGTGAACTCCAAGATGAAAGATTGGATACATGTAAGCAGCAAAGTGAGAACATAATTGGACTCCAAGAAAGTCCTGTGGAGCAAGATCAACAGATTACAGAGGATGCTAATAAACCTGCAATAGAACTTACTGTAGACGAAATAGTTCAGAACATGAAGAGAAATACGTCTGATGATCCTGAAGAGGAAGAAGAAATATTTAGTGGTAAGATAGAATCAGACAAGAATACTGAGGTGAAAGAAGTAACGAAAGCTTCGGAGAAATTGGAAGCGGAAGCTGAAGTGCAATCGTGTAGTAGTAAAAATAAAATAGAAGTGGATCGTTTATCGCAAAATAAAGAAAGTACATCGAAAATAAAGGAAGATACAGTAACGGCTGCCATAGAGATAAAAACTTCAATTCCCTCAGATGTCGAGAGTAGTGATAAAAAAATTATAGAAACAGAAGTTACTGCAACCGGTGCAGAAATGCAAATACGTGAGAATGAAACAGAAGCATGTGAGCCAAACACAAGCATTCAATCTTGCAAAAAGGATAATGAAGTAGGTGCAGCGAAGTTAGAAGAATCTTCAGACAAACAATCTTTAAAAGCTGAATCAGCTGAAAGTGTAGCAACTAGTTCTTTGCCTGAAATTTTAAAGGAGGAGGTTGCTGCGAGCCTTGGAGAGGAAGAGAAAAACGATACTGATACCTGTAAGATAGATGACGGTGATAAACTAAATTTTAGAATAGAGGGTCGTAAAAATGATTCCGAGGTAGAAAGTACGGACAAACACGACGAGCATTCAGATGTACAATCCGTAGAAGTAACAAACAACTAGCGTAAGACTCAGGACAAGCAAGATACAACATCATTGACTGATGCAATAGGTTCTGTAAAGGCTTAATGAGATTAATAATGGTAAGGATCCTTTGCAGCCTAAGAGTGCCCCGAAAACTGCTGAATAATTATGGACAAAGACTGACTTTGTATCTCAACATAAATCTTAAACAACAGCAAAATGAGTACCCCTTAATATTTCATAGAGATGTACATTTAATTAAAACAATGTGGTTATATGAATAATATCTTGCTTGAAGAGTATAAAAGAAGATGCTATAAATGCACGGAAAATAATGTTGCTGTGCTCTCTTTGTTAGAAGAAAATTTCAATAGGAAAAAAAACATTCCCAACTGTAAATTGCAGCTTTAAATGTAAAAAAAACACATTGAAGTCTAAAACATTTTTATTTTTATGTTATTTTTTATGTTTTTACTATGTGATTAAGAGTACTAGTATATATTTATTTGATTTTGTACTATACTAAACACACTTTTCTTTTTATGTTAGCCTAAAAACTCTGTTTACAAAAACAGTAATGAGATATTTTCCGGTGCTTTACCAAAGAGTAATAGAGAATGTATTTGTGGTACAATAATTCAAAACTATTCTATTTTCAGAAAGTGAATACCTGAATTGTTATTTGAAACTTATACATAAATCTGATATAAATATATGAAAGTTATATGCATACATTTCACAATGTTTTACGATATTACGTGTTTTAAAATACTACCTAGTTATTCGTCTTTCAATTTAATGGACAAATAAAGATTCTTTTCTATACATGTGTTGGAAATATTTTTCCTTGTTCCAATAATCGTACTACGAAAGAAATAATCAATTAAAGATTCGAAAAATTTGCTCTCTTCGGTAATATTCAAAATATCATGCCTGATTTAGCAAAGCTTTGTGCAAAATAAATTTTTATGTTTTTAATTTGTTACTTTCTTTCGCGAATAAAATAAAATAAAGAAACCACACTGTGTAAATATATAACATTCGCAATAGTAATTATACAAAAAATAATAGATACTTATTATTAACATTATCCAACAATAAATACTAAAGCCAGTAACATATAATGGGTATCGAAACAATTGACAGGAAAATTATACGTTCAGGCGGAAATTGTATGAGATTATATCAAATTTATGGAGACAAATAACATTGAAGGTAACAGTTTTCTTGTTATATTATTTTTAAGCTAGTTGCGTTACACGCTTCATTACACGTAGCGGATAGAAATATAAATTTGTGCTTTAAAATTGACGTTTGCAAGAATATATTTTTGTATTATTAAACCGCAGGTATAGTGTTTTTCTTTTAAGATTATATTTTCGTAAAAAAAAGTAATTTCGGTGTCATCAGCAATAATACAAATTAAACGGATTACGAAAGTGCGACGTAATTTTCGCAACTGATTTAATTTGTATTATACCAAGTATAGTATACCATTCTATGTTTATTATATCGATAAGAGAAATAAGAATAAAAATAAATTTTAATTAGTTATAGGTACATGCATGGGCGTGTTAATAATGTCAATAAGAAACAGATTTTCTCTTGTTTGAACGCTGCTTAATGATAACATTAAAAATACATTTAAGAGTGATATATTGTTAATACATTTTATAGTTGATATACATGTAGTATTTTATTCATTGATGATACAACGCCTTTTTCATAATTGTTCGTTGTGACAGAATAATGCTATCCATAAATATATGCTCTAGTTGTTACATTTTATAAACATACATTTGCGCATCGACGAAAGCCGCTTATGAAGTGGACTATTTTTCCAAAACGAGAGATTGTTGCATGGTAATGCGAGGTTTACATACATTTCTCGGTACAGTAAATAACTTACGGCATCACAAAGGAAATTGGGAAATGTAATTAAAAGTAATGATGCTCCACAAATATTTTCCATTATACATTTAATGAATATGTACATCATTCGGCAAACATTATACTACAAATGGCAATATGAAATAGAAATTTTTATTTTTCTTTTATTAAACGTCCATTCAATTACCGTTTAGTTATCGTGCAACAATCCATAGCTCATGTAAATGATTTCAACGAACTAGAGTGTAAACATTACGAATACAGAATAAAAAATCAGCTTTTGCGACTGTATGTTATAAAAAAGAACAGAACTTCGTATACTTTTCATTTTATGTACACATATGTATGTATGTGTATATATGTACATAATTTCAAATTGTATGATCTACTGGAGCTACAGAACGTTTGTCTGAGAACTATTGGGTAGTTTATTCACAGTATTGCGTTTTCAAATAAATATGGGATTATGTAAACATTTCTATTATAATAAAGTATATCTTCTAATACGAGTTTGAAAATGTTTATCGTCTTGTTTATAAAAATAATAAGGAGGAGAGTTTTGGTAATAAAATACAAATTCAATATTTTCAATAAAAAAAAATTATTTAATTATTGCTTTTTTTATATTACAGAACTTGTTTCGATTTTTCCTTCTTTCTATCGTCATTTTTTTAATTCGATTGGACACTGCGCTTCCTTGACTGGGCGGCTAATTTCTCCTTCTTTTTACGTCGTCTCATTCGTTCTATTTAACAAAAATTGTTAATGAAATTTGTCGCCTATATTAAGTACCTACTTAATTATAACTTCGTGTAACTTTTATTCTCGTTCGACAAGCGTACAAATAATATTAAGAGATCATTGTACTTTGAACCGCCGAAATATTAAGTTATTTTTAAAGATATTTTTCTCAGTACATACAACACAAAGAAATAAATCTTTTTGGTATTTATTAAGCTATTATACAAAAATATAATTTAAAAAGAATTTTTGCAATTTGCTTTAATTGTTTTCTTACAGGGTCAATGTGACACCTAAAAAATGTAGCTTAATAAATACCAAAAATATTTATTTCATTATATGTCGTATTTACCCAGAAAAAATCTCTAAAAACAGCTTAATTTTGCGGCTTATCAAAGTAGAATGACCCCTTAATCAAACTATTGTGTAATATATGCTATACGAGGGCATGAAGCTGGGACAAATTATCGCGTCCCACTCCAATCTCCCCAAGTAAATATCTCGATAAATAAGAATGATCTTTGGAAGTTTGAAATATTTACCTGAAGAAACTAAAGTGGGACACCCTGTATGTAATGATCAAAGCACTGATCTATAAATACCAAACTATATTTTCCCCGCGGATGTTTCACTTTATTACTTTTGAGTACCGCATAACGAGGGTCGATTAATTTCGTGGATGCATCAATATATATATCATATAGGTATAAATATTATTAAATATTATCCCACGATTGCTACTTTTTCTATATACAAAATTGAGAAGAAATTATAATCTGTTCCAGTCACGGGAATTACCCTGTATCATACTTACCCTTTTTCATAGCGATTTTAACATTCATGTCCAGTTCAGCATTATACTCTTGCTGCTTTCTGCTCAAGAAATCATCGCGAGCGGCAGCGATCTCATCTTCTAAGTACCATCGCAGAGGTCCCCTGCATCGTTTGCAGATCATTGGCTCATCCAAAGATTCGTTAATTGTGACGCCTTTACCGGCATCACTTCTCGGATTAACATTGCGATAAACCGCTCGGCCTTGCTCCTGACCAAATTCGTCATCTCTTGGATTTCTCCGACGTCCGGTATCATGCACGCTTTGTTGCCCACCTCGATACCCACCCCGTCGTCCACTTTCATGCCCGCTGTGTTGCCCACTTCGCCGTCTACCTTCGTGCCCACTACGTCGTCTACCTTCGTGCCCACTTTGTTGCCCACTTCGGTACCCACTTCGTTGCCCGCTCCGATAACCCGATCGTTGAGCACTCTTTTGACTGCGCGCACCGGAAGGCGAAGCAGCATCAGCATCTTGAATGCGGAATTTGATATCGGGCCCTCCTCCAGTCACACAATACGGGAAAAGCGGTTCGGAATCTTTCTTTAAGAGGCGTAACGTTGGATCGTGGTCTTTAATATCGCAACAGAATCCGTAGGGTTTCGCCCAGAGATCATACTTCGACGTGCCAACGCTGAATTTCTTCGGGCTTCTTCTCATCTTTTATTTAATCCGCGATATGTAGCTACACACTTTAAATTTAGGCGAAGAACATATTAACGAGAAATCGTAAGCATTTTGGGTTTCTAACGTGTCGAAAATAGGTTCGAAAGATTTGAAAGGACTGTCTAGAAGAATCATTGTTTATGCGTAGAGTATAAGGTTCATTATCCATTGAAACGAATGATACTAAACTTCAATTGGTTATTTATAATAGGCATTATAAAACATGGGAAAGAGATAACAACGAAGGAAACAGATATCTATATTCTCGCCGAGGCTAGTAAAGAGAAATTCTTTATTATAATATAATTCTTTATTTTCATAGTTATATATTCAGTGATTAATAAAAAAAAGGAGTAAGCATGCGAAACAATCTTCCCGCTGTGATCACCACGGCTCTCGTCGCTTCTAATTGGCCTAATCATGCCGAGGTATGGCCAAGTGGGGGGGTTTATTGACTCACAGCCGAACAGTATCTGCTTTCCAATTTCCAACTCCAGCCGCTTTAGTTCTGCTTGGTTTTCCTCGGTGCACCTACGCAGGTAGGCTCGAGGAGCGCTCCCCTGTCCACGTTTTCCAATCTCGTCAGCCTGTAACAGTAAGCAGTTTGACGCACAGTTAATGTAAACGAACGAGGCAAGCCCAGAACGCACGTGCATCCACGTGTATCCGCAGACCGTCAAATGACCTGCAACGTAACTCTGAAGCGTTACTCGTAAAAGTATGAATTCCTCCGCTCTGTCATCTGGAAGTTTGGGCCATTCACCAGGGCAAAGAACGTCGGAAGCTCAAGATTCGGAACTAACCTCCAGCCGGAATCAAACCTCGAAGATCCTAAATCAAATGAAATCCGAGTTGCAAGGCCAGAAACAACAGAAACGTCTGCACCGAGTGTTGCACTTAAAACGCGTCCAATCGTTGAGAGAGGAACTGGATTACCTGAAAGCGACCGAGTGGAGATATCAGCCGATCGACCGGTATATTCTAAAGATCCAGCGCTTATTCGTCTGTAAACTTCTTTCCCGATTGTAACACATTGCATACTTTCATTTCATAGGTACATGGACAGAAACAGTAGAAACTAAACATGCTATCTTTAATATATACTCTCATAAAGTACACAGTAGGATATAAGTCGTCCACGAAAAGCGACACGGACGAGATCAACAATGTCATAGCTCGCATTGAGAAAGCCTACGAGGAGGAGACGCGGAAAGATAAATATTTTAATAAAGATGATTGTTACTACAAGACGGGGAAGATTACTTTTGTGGCGACGGATTACGTTCTGGTCGATGACTTTTACGTGTGCGATAGAGCGAATATCTCCCCGAATAACTTAGCAATAGGCGATCAAGTCCATTATTCAGTTTCGCGGGTAAACCTTGGAGAAGAGCATAAGATAAGGAAGATTGTTTCTGTGATAGACGAATCTTGGGATGACATCGCCGTGGAACCTCCGCCAAAGTCTGTCGAATCGCAAACGTTGACAAAATGCATAATCGGGAAAGTAATAGAACGCAAGAATCGATTATTAACTATAGAACCTGACGATATTTCTGTCGACTTGAATAAAGTGCAATCCGAGTTTATCCCTGTGATTGGGGATTGGTTGAAGCTGGAGTCCGAAGTGGAGGTTGACGAGGAGTCTTACGATTTGGCTGGAGATGTCTTAGAGATAAAGAGAATACAACCGCTGCGATCGAAGCTGGATATCGGAACTGTATCCAGTTACGACCCGATTAAAGAAGTCGGCGTTATTGGCAAAGACATTGTATTCACTAGAAGGATATGCGATTTGGGTTACATTCCTTGTGTTGGGGACAAAGTAATTAGCGACAGTATCGAAAGTGATCAAGGGATCTATACATGGAGATCGTTAACTGTGGTTCCAGTAATTCAGGCAAGCGTTATTTTGAAAAGAACTGATTTGGGTGTTAACGGTTCTATTGGGATTAGAGCTGGGACTATTCGAATATTTTACAAGTATTTGAATGCTACGAATAAACCTTGAATATTTGAGTATTCGAATGTTATTATTCAAATACTGATGTATTCGAATAGTATGGTGTGAAGTGAACCAAAAGAACTTGATTTATAATTCACACCACTTGGATATTCGAATTATATTCTCCAAATAATTGAGCAACGGAAGTATTCGAATACTCTAATACTGAAAAATTCAACAAATAGTCCCAGCCATAGTTGGGATTAAGTTCAACAGTTGAATGTAATAATTGGAAAATATATGTGTAATAGAAATGTATCTGTCCTTTATAGGTCTCAGGGAAAAAGACTGAATTACCAACATTATGCAGTACTCATATAACGAAAAAGAACTTAAACGAACTCATGAAGGATAAGTGTGATATAGTTATTAGTAATAATTTAAACATTGATTTAAACGTATTAGAAGAAACAGATTTAACAGTCACAGTACAAAATGTAGGTAATACTGTTCGTGTATTACGGAAAGGTTGTTTCATGATAAAGAAAGCTCAGTCTCAACTGTCTTTAGTGCAGCCGAGCGCGGCCGATAAAGTTTCAGTATTAAGTCCTTCCGACACTTTGACTTACATATTCAGATGCAAGGGGAAATTTATCGGTACGAGCGAGGAGTTATTTATATTTAGTTTTAAAGGTTTTGAAATCGGAAGAATGTTTTATATAACTGTCACACCTAAAAATATACAAAAGAGAACGTGCTCTAAAGGCGATAATAACAGAACCAATAAACAGAGCCAGTTGCTGGATCCGGATGACTGGAATCAGGCTACATACATTCCAGGCATTCGTCCATATAGGCCACCAGCCTTTATCAAAGTACGCAATGTAATATTCAAAGTCCCGAAATGTTATTGGGACATAATATCGCAATGTATAAATGAGGGTAAATCGCAAACTGAATGCGAACAAGATGTGGGAGATGCTATACCTTGCCTATTGGGTAGACTCTGCTTTCAAACGTACAAGGATCGTTTTCATGCTTTATTATATTTGGAAGATATTGCTCAAACGATAAATATGCAACAATACAGTATAGAAAGCACAATCATGAGGCACTGCGGAGAATATTTGGTGATGGAAGTACCTGGTCTCGCTGAAAAACGCCCGTCTCTTCTTGTTGGTGACAGAGCTATAGTATCTTTTAAGTGGGACGATTCTCAAGGTATGTTAGTTGTTAAGCTTGACAATATTAATACACATACGGGGTTGTCTGTAGAGGAAAGTGAGTTATGCGGAAGTTGCTAAATTCTATCATAGATATTAAAATAAATAAAAATAGGAAATTACCCGAATGATAATTCCCTGTGAGTTTATATGAATTATTTATGTCATAAACTAAAACCTCCCGTTTTGTGTGTTATAGGAAAACTGAAATATGAGGGATGTATTCACAAAGTTAGCAGTTCGGACATTTTCTTGAAATTCAATAGAAAGTTTCACGAAGAGTATAATTGTGAAGATTGTCAGGCAACGTTTAAATGTTCAACATCTGTCATACAACGTTGTCATAATGCCATCAATATGGCTACAAATCGCCTGGGACCGAATTTATTGTTCCCTACGCACGTAATTGAAAAGGATTCTCAAGTGAATCTCGAAGAAATTGAAATCACGCGCAAGCCAGTTCCTAAACAGATTATTCATCAGCGAGCTGATTCCATATCGTCAGAGTCTTCTTATACTAGTACTACTTCTATAAGCAATAAATCCAGTAGTACGAATAAGTCATTCTCAAAAGTGTCAGTCATAGAAAGATTATTCAACATTAAACCAGTAGAGTCAAATTCAGACCTTGAAACGAGCCTTGTTACAGCAACGCAGGACAATCAATCTATCGAAACGAAGAGCGAGATAAGCACGACGAAGAGTGAAACAACCGTTCGACAGAATTCGGTAGATACAGTGTCGCCGAAGAATTCGAAACAAGAATCACCGGTTTCTTCTCACAGCGCTGAATTACAACCGTATCTTTCGCAAGTGAAAAAACGAAAGATACTTTGGTTCAATAAAAGACTAAATTATTATCAAAAAGAAGCTGTGAAAAACATATTGAAGGGGCAAGCACGGCCATTGCCATACGTAATATTTGGACCACCCGGTACAGGAAAGACTGTTACTGTTTGCGAGACAATTTTGCAACTTTTAACAATAATACCTGGGAGTCGATTGTTAGTTGCTACACCATCTAACAGCTCAGCGAATCTCATATCGGAACGACTTCTGGATAGCGGTGTACTTAAACCTGGCGATATGGTATTTTATATTCATATAATACAAAAACTTTGCATAGATCCGACTTTCTTATTAATAATTAAAAAAATGCTTGAGCAATTTAGTTCTATCGATACATAGAATACTCTATTAAAAAGCTACTTATCGCAATAGAAACATGAACTGCTGATTCGCTTTGAATGATCGCATACCGGACAGTTTGCATAAAATATTTCTTCTTTATTGTCTTCATAGGTACGGCTTATAGCTCACCATTGTTTGGGTGGTGATTCTATACCTGATAAATTATTGCCATATTGCGCCACCGCGGAAATCGCGCAGGAAGGAACCTATGAGAAAACAAAATACAGCGGAGTCGGGCCAAGAATAAATTGTCCTATGAGCGTGCTTGGTCGTCACAGAATTACTGTCGGTACCTGTATCGCGTTGGGAGTATTGCACAACATGGGTTTCCCTCGTGAACATTTCACACACGTACTAATCGACGAGGCTGGCCAAGCGACGGAACCAGAGATCATGATTCCACTTAATTTTATTCACTCTGATCACGGGCAGATAGTTCTTGCGGGCGATCCATTGCAGCTTGGCCCAGTCGTACAAAGTAGACTAGCGAAGAATTTTGGTCTAGACGTGTCTTTCCTATCGAGATTACTGCGTCACTTCCCTTATCAGAAGGATCCCAATGGCTTCGACACGCTGTACGATCCTCGGCTCGTCACGAAGCTTGTTATGAATTATCGAAGCTTACCGGAAATACTTGATTTATCAAGTTCACTGTTTTACGATTCTGAGCTAATAGCGCAGGTACGTATATTTAATTGACGACAATCATATTTCGGAGGTTTATTAAATAAAAATACACAATTGAATGATATTCACAGATCTCTTCCAAAAGAAGCAAGGAAGCTAAGCTTTTGCGGACATTAGCCGCTGAACTACCCGAAAGAAACGGCTCTCCGCCGGCAGTGGTCTTTCATGGTATCAATGGTCAGAACTGTAAAGATACTGATAATCCTAGTTGGTATAATCCCGAGGAAGCAGCGCAGGTGTATCTCTACTTGTTGAAACTATATAAATGCGGTCTTTCGCCCGACGATATTGGAATCATAACTCCTTATCAAAAGCAGGTGCAGTAGTTGAATGTACATTTATAAAACAATCGATGTAAGAAGTCACATTTTATTAGTTTCGTTCACCGAACCCAGGTTCTCCAAATTCGGGACTTGCTCATGGAGCTAGACGTGCAGTTGCCGAAGATCAGCAGCGTGGAAGGATTCCAAGGTCAAGAGCGCAATGTCATCATTATATCAGCCGTGCGGTCCTCGAATAATTTTGTAAACGAAGATATCAAACATTCTCTCGGATTCGTGGCTTGCCCACGAAGACTCAACGTCGCGATTACTCGTGCTCGCGTTTTAGTTATAATTCTAGGGAATCCTAGACTATTGGCCCAGGACCCGTATTGGAGGAGTGTTTTAATATACTGCATCAATCAAGATTCTTATACCGGGTGCAGCTTTCTCTTCTCAGACATAGAAGATTCTCAGGCGATAACAAACGATTCTTTGGTTGTTAACGAAACGGACAATTTGCGATGACTCATGACAATACCCATAGTTTACGTCTTTTTTATATTTGTCGAGATATCTGTTACTCAAGCAAGAAATTACTTCTTGTCCCGCGCACAGTATTTTATGTCTATACAGTGTTTTTACAGAAAAATAAACAATATTGTTTTAGTATCATTCAAAATGCAGTTTAAAAGTTAGATTACTTTCGGACAGATCAGTGCAAAGTTTTACTACGAGAAGTATAAAATCATCTTCCGCGAAATATTTAGTCTTAAATGATCGTTGTTAATTTTCAACTCTTGCCCAACTCTGATCTCGACTCGCCGTGTACGTTGAGTTATGGAATGAACAATTGTATTCTGGTTTTTCTTCCTTTTTTTTTAATTAAATATCTTCCGTCTTTTCTGTTAGAATATTTTTTTAAATGTCTAGTGATGAAAGTACAGTAAATAATAGCAAGTATTATCGCAAGTACTCGATTACTTCCTTCCCTGCACGTTTCGAATAATGAAACGTGCAGACACGTATTACAAGGACGTACAGCTTTTACGCTGTAATTTACATATGTGTGTTGTAATATATTCATACAATACTGATGCAAATATATTTTTATTCGAGTAATATAATTTTTTGTAAGAATCAATGAATAAAAATATATTCGTCTCATGATATATGGTCGAACTTCTCTTGGCGCGCATACAGCTGAATTATTTCAATCTCAATGTTCTGTTTTCACTGCGGGTGGAATTAAGTGCCTTCTCTGACTGCCCCTGCTGATCGTGACGTGGTGTCGCGAGTCCAAATCCCAAGAAATCTGACGCTGCAACGAACGCAGCCTTTTGGTTCGATGTATACGATCAATAAAATTTTACATTTAGAATGTAAAAGCCTTTTGTATCTTTATAATTTATTCACGCGCGAGGGGATTTTGCAATGAAAGGTGTAAGGAGAAAATAATTGCGAATGGTACTGACCTTGTTTAGTTCCACACTATGCTTACGGGATCCTGATTCTTAGCCTTCAGCTTGCGTTCGATCAAGTTCTCCAATGCTTCGCTTCGTACACTCAGTGTCTCAATTTTCTCAACTAGTTGTTGATACGGGGACGCAGGCTGCCCACCCATTACAACGTGTCCTAACTTGCTGTCTATTTTGGCATCTAGCCGCGCGTTACGTATTAAATTAACGATCCAACATTCTGCCACGTCTGCCTTCATGTTAAGCTTCTCTGCAAGCATTCTGCAATACAAAAAGAAAGTGTTAGAGAACGTTGATAACGTCCTCTTCGCAACATATTAAGAGAGCTATTATACCCAATACTGATGCACTGATGAATTCTGCAGAATGTTTCGAAGATCATCAAACGAGCATTCTCTACAAATTCACTTAATAATGCGATCAAGAAAAAGTCATTAAATACAACCGTTTGACACTCTTGTAATTTCTGTCTGGCTCCGACGAAGTCATAATTGACGTATAAATGTTCCAGAAACTCTGTAATAGGATCGCGATACGTATACGATTCCTGTTAACAGAAAGTAATGGATTATCTTAAATTTGAAAGACAGTAGAGCGTCAATTATCCGAACTGCTTAGGACGGAGGTGATTCGGAAATTCGAATTGTTCGACTATAACTATAGGAATTACACCTAAAATTACTTATTAAATACAAGAGTACTGCTGCGTTAATTTATATTACGCAAAAGTTAATCAATCAATCGGTACCGCTACACTGGTTCGAAGAACGGAAGTGGTGGGAATAGCGATGATGCGAAAAAATGAAGTGCCAAGATAGAACTGTTTACACACCTGTTGTATTACTTTCACGAGATCCTTTAGTATGGACCGCCTGGAACGATTGACAATGACAGCAGCAGCTAAATAACGCAATATATGCGGACACATTGTCTGAATAGCGTTTAGGTAACTGTAAGAGCAAAAAGTAATCTTGAGCATTTAATTACACTCAGTATGTTATTTAAGGATGCTTTTTTAATGCATAGACGTACTGTGGCCGATAGAGGAACATTTCTATGATTAAATCTCTGCCCTTTACGTGATTGAAAAAGACAAACAAACTCCAATGAATAAGCCATGTCCTTTGTTGTAATATTTGAAGAGAGTTCCCTATAACATTGCTGTCGATGTATTCCCTCAGTTTGTTTACATCCTCTAATGCAGTCTCCCAGTTTTGCACCAAAATCTCTGATGCCAATTTACCCCAAAGCACGTTTAAATAATTCTGGAAATTTGAATATACGCGCATTATTGAAACCTGCTGGTTTCAACGTTGCAATTTATTTTATGCATACATAACGCTTCGTGGCCATACCTTATCTGCTGGTGGCATTATAAGCATGTAGAAATATAAATATGAAGTAGAAACCGAATAATTGCCGCACTCGTAACGATACTTTGCCAACTTCACAAAACTGTCCATCATTTCTACTCGGAACTACAAACACACAGTAAATAAGTTAACGTGAACTTTGATTTGTATTATTTGAAACCACTACGGTGTTGCATTAGGTATTTTATTATACTTACCTCAGACTCCTGAGTAAGATAATTGTTCAATGCTTTAGAATCTCTCATGTTTTCCATCTTCTTCATGACCTCCTCGTTATTCATCAGCGAGATCACGACTGATACATTATCCTGCAGAACTCTAAGCTCTTGCAACACATCAGCACGGCGGGCTTTCAACTCCTACAATTAAAGCTCTCGTAGTCAGGCTTGTCGTTCGCAAATATTCAGTTAATATCAGGGTCTATTCGTACCTCCGGCACTTCCAAGTTCGGATACAGCTGCTTCCTGATGTCAATGGTGTAATCTATCATATTCGTTTTACTAAGTATATCGAGCTTGGCTTGCAGCAACTCGTCTTCATCATAAATCTAAAAACCGTGAGTGTATTATAACCAAAGCGCATATGGCGAATATATTGCACTTATTGTCCTACCTGTTTCGCAGATAAGAACTCCAGAAGAGGGAACACTAA
Source organism: Andrena dorsata (assembly GCA_929108735.1). Lineage (NCBI taxonomy): Eukaryota > Metazoa > Arthropoda > Insecta > Hymenoptera > Andrenidae > Andrena > Andrena dorsata. Next base: position 30,239,838 of record OV815489.1, read on the forward strand.
ATGTCGGTCGAGATATTGACCTATACGAGACGTCAAATCGAATTTCGCCATTTCGATTGTTGGAGAAGATTGAGCAAAAGCGGTTCTAACCACAATCTACAATTAAAAAGGCCTCTGACCACGCTCTGCGCTAACGTCAGAGAGTATAAAGTGGATTGACCCGAAACGTTTCCGCAACGAAATAACGTGTTATAACCTTTAACGCTTTACCACCAGAGTGCCGCGAACAGCAGTCTTTTTCTCGCAATTTATAGAGAGCTTCGAGTTTACTAAACGCAGGGATCGGTGGACTCAGGCTGTCCCTAGACACCAGCGAATTGACGCCAGCGGTTTCACGCATACATTACCATCGCTCCTGTAGGTGTCTAGGGACAGCCCGAGTCCACCGATTCCTGATAGCGAATTCGGCAGGCACGCACTGGCCAGTGATGGGTAAATCACTAGAAAGCAACGTAATTTACGTTACGTGACATACGTGTATAAAATGTCCAGTGGGCCTGCCCCGGCAATATAAGAGCCTAATAAAGCTTGAAAAAGATGTGGGAACTTCCCTATTAGGCTCTATATTGCCGGGGCAGGTCCACTGGACATTTTATACAGGATATTTTAGTATTATACACGTATGTCGCGTAACGTAAATTATGGTAAATTACGTTGCTTTCTAGTGATTTACCCATCACTGGCACTGGCACTGCACTGGTGCCAGAAAATAACTTGGATTGGTTGATTCTTATAGAGCTTCTTCGTTTCTGTTACAACTCCGTTTCTTTTCATTTGGATTGGCGTAGCTAGGATTTTTGTCTGGGGGAGGCCAGGCCCTATCCCCCCCCCCTCTCTCGCGCTCTCTCGACGTTTTATAGGTGAAAATTTTTACATACATACGCATTTTATAACAATAATTTACCTACATATTTATTTAACACTAAAACAAAGAGTAAACGGAATGAAAAATTATTTATTATTTACTCTTGGGATATGTAAACAAAATTTTTAAAAACAGAAATAAATGCAGTAGAAAAAAATAAATTGTGATTTATTAAAAGCAAGAGCATATCATGTATACCTGTAGTTAAAATTTATACAAGCTTTAATTTGCGGTGTTTTTCTAAAAAAATATTTAGGACCTGTTATAGGACAGATGAATGTTTTTTATTTATTTCGATATATCCTAGGGAGGGGCCATTTCGCGTTTGGGGGGGCCAGGCCCACCCGTCCCCCTAACTAGTTATGCCAATGTGTAGGTGTCCTTCCCCCCAGCGAAGGCACGCTCGCCCACTTTCACTCTCAATCTAGATGGTAAAAGGCGCCACAAATCACGCACCTAAAATTAAAGGATTCTAGGGAATTTCGTGCGCCAACAGGGTATACATCTCTATTAGTACATTCGGCAACCCGCACTAGTGCGCACTGAGTGCGAACTTTTTGAGTGCGATACCATGCCGCACATTCGGGTGAAACTAGAGCTGGCTCAGCTCTGTTCTGGTGGATTCTGGTTAATCTCAAAACCATCTCAAGATTATGACCCTATTGGTAAATTCTGTGAGAGCGCCATCTACGGTTTGAAGCTCTGCAATCGGGTCAATCGCGTTACAGAACTGGTCTCACACAAGTATTGAAATAGTGCAATAATGTTATTGACATTAAATAGTCTGTTAAATATTACAAAATCGATTATCAAACAGTCGAAATTCACAATATTGCCAAATACATGTGACAGGTAACCTGATTTGAGTGCTTTAATTTTCGCCACCAGATTGCGTAGCGGAAATAAGAAAATGCCAATCTATCCACAGACAGTGTTCGCCTGAGATTTTATGCCCAACATTCCAAAAAGAATTTTATTTACGAATGTGACTTTCGAGGATAATGGTAAAACGGAAGTTTACCTCCGAAAAGATAGTCCCTCATTTTAGAGTACCTATATATAAACGATACATAAATCGGTTATGTATCGTTTGTACATCATTGTTCATTAATTTATATTATTTGTTCATCAATTGACGATTTATAATAAATTAAACAAATTTGACTGATTTTTTTCACCCAGCCCCTCAGTTATATTTTTTTTTCATTATTTATGAATAATTTCATGTGGAATCGATCGTTCGTCGTTTGCACATCTTTGTTCGCTCATTTTTATTACTTGTTCACAAGCAATTGTCCTATCGTATTTTCTATAATACACAAGTCAGGTTCTTAAAATATTTTTCTTCATGTTATAGATAAAACTTGGGAATATTTCTCCGTGGACAGGAACTTGCAGTGGGACAAATGATGGAAAGCTGTTAACTTCAACAATGAACATAAGAAGACAATGATTTTATATATACAGTGAAGTGATTATATAGACTAAGAGTGAAAATATATTTATTATTTATATACTTACATAAATAATCACTTGTACATGATTGAATCACTTTTTTGTAATATTTTGAACATGCTTTAATGAAAATAAAGAGAAAAATACTATACAAAACTGTGTTATCATTGAAAAAACCTTCTTCCCGCGAAAAATGCACAAAGTTGCAAAACTTGACTTCTAACGAGAACGCACAAAGTTGCAAATGAAATTGGGTGTTCGAGAAATAAATTCCAGGTTTGCAACTTTGTGCGTTTTCGCGGGGAGCTCAACAAAGTTGCTAACCGAAATTTGACTCCCCGCGAAAATGCAACAAAGTTGCAAAGGACAAAATTTTTGCAACAATGTTCGAAATGATAATCGCCTGTTCGCAAGAAAAAAACTCGGTTTGCAACTTTGTTGAGATTTCGTGGGGAGTCAGAATCCGGTTAGCAACTTTGTTGAACGCCAAAATCTTCGAATATCATTTTCAGACTATTCCAATTTCAACGGATTTGAACGTCCCGCGAAAATGTAACAAAGTTGCAAGGGTCAAAATTTTTGCAACAATGTTGGAAATGAAAATCGCCTGTTCGTAAGAAAAAAACTCGGTTTGCAACTTTGTTGAGATTTCGTGGGGAGTCAGAATCCGGTTAGCAACTTTGTTGAACGCCAAAATCTTCGAATATCATCTTCAGACTATTCCGATTTCAACGGATTTGAACGTCCCGCGAAAATGTAACAAAGTTGCAAGGGTCAAAATTTTTGCAACAATGTTGGAAATGAAAATCGCCTGTTCAAAAGAAAAAAACTCGGTTTGCAACTTTGTTGAGATTTCGTGGGGAGTCAGAATCCGGTTAGCAACTTTGTTGAACGCCAAAATCTTCGAATATCATCTTCAGACTACTCCGATTTCACCGGATTTGGACGCCCCGCGAAAATGTAACAAAGTTGCAAGGGTCAAAATTGTTGCAACAATGTTGGAAATGAAAATCGCCTGTTCAAAAGAAAAAAACTCGGTTTGCAACTTTGTTGAGATTTCGTGGGGAGTCAGAATCCGGTTAGCAACTTTGTTGAACGCCAAAATCTTCGAATATCATCTTCAGACTATTCCGATTTCAACGGATTTGAACGTCCCGCGAAAATGTAACAAAGTTGCAAGGGTCAAAATTTTTGCAACAATGTTGGAAATGAAAATCGCCTGTTCGTAAGAAAAAAACTCGGTTTGCAACTTTGTTGAGATTTCGTGGGGAGTCAGAATCCGGTTAGCAACTTTGTTGAACGCCAAAATCTTCGAATATCATCTTCAGACTATTCCGATTTCAACGGATTTGAACGTCCCGCGAAAATGTAACAAAGTTGCAAGGGTCAAAATTTTTGCAACAATGTTGGAAATGAAAATCGCCTGTTCGCAAGAAAAATACTCGGTTTGCAACTTTGTTACATTTTCGCGGGGCGTCCAAATCCGTTGAAATCGGAATAGTCTGAAGATGATATTCGCAGATTTTGGCGTTCAACAAAGTTGCTAACCGGATTCTGACTCCCCACGAAATCTCAACAAAGTTGCAAACCGAGTTTTTCTCTTGCGAACAGGCGATTTTCATTTCCAACATTGTTGCAAAAGTTTTGACCCTTGCAACTTTGTTACATTTTCGCGGGACGTCCAAATCCGTTGAAATCGGAATAGTCTGAAGATGATATTCGAAGATTTTGGCGTTCAACAATGTTGCTAACCGGATTCTGACTCCCCACGAAATCTCAACAAAGTTGCAAACCGAGTTTTTTTCTTGCGAACAGGCGATTTTCATTTCCAACATTGTTGCAAAAGTTTTGACCCTTGCAACTTTGTTGCATTTTCGCGGGAAGCTCAAAACCAGTATGTAAACTTATCAACTTTTATGTGTGTTGTGTGTTGAGTGCTGTTGTGCAAGTGTGATAGTGTTGTAAGACTGCTAGTATTGTGAGGGTGGCAGCGTAGTAAGTGTGATAGTGTCGTACGTGTGAAAGGGAATTTCGTGATAGTGATGGTGTGAAAAATATGTAGGAAAAATGTAGGAATTGTTTGAAATGATAAATAAAATTGATGTTATACATTATATACGTCTTTATTTTTTTTTATACACCCTACATGTTTCCACTATTCCTGTATTATCCTATATTACAGTTTCACAGCGTTTCCTCACAATTGCTGTGTTACCACGCTACATCACTTCATAGTTCTCAATTTACATTCCACACTTCACATTCTACACTGCACATTCCATACTGCACATTCCATACTTCAAACATGAAATTAGTCTTCCCGTGAAATCTCAACAAAGTTGCAAACCGAGTTTTTCTCTTGCGAACAGGCGATTTTCATTTCCAACATTGTTGCAAAAATTTTGACCCTTGCAACTTTGTTACATTTTCGCGGGACGTTCAAATCCGTTGAAATCGGAATAGTCTGAAGGTGATATTCGAAGATTCTGGCGTTCAACAAAGTTGCTAACCGGATTCTGACTCCCCACGAAATCTCAACAAAGTTGCAAACCGAGTTTTTCTCTTGCGAACAGGCGATTTTCATTTCCAACATTGTTGCAAAAATTTTGACCCTTGCAACTTTGTTACATTTTCGCGGGACGTTCAAATCCGTTGAAATCGGAATAGTCTGAAGATGATATTCGAAGATTTTGGCGTTCAACAAAGTTGCTAACCGGATTCTGACTCCCCACGAAATCTCAACAAAGTTGCAAACCGAGTTTTTTTCTTGCGAACAGGCGATTTTCATTTCCAACATTGTTGCAAAAATTTTGACCCTTGCAACTTTGTTACATTTTCGCGGGACGTTCAAATCCGTTGAAATCGGAATAGTCTGAAGATGATATTCGAAGATTTTGGCGTTCAACAAAGTTGCTAACCGGATTCTGACTCCCCACGAAATCTCAACAAAGTTGCAAACCGAGTTTTTTTCTTTTGAACAGGCGATTTTCATTTCCAACATTGTTGCAAAAATTTTGACCCTTGCAACTTTGTTACATTTTCGCGGGACGTTCAAATCCGTTGAAATCGGAATAGTCTGAAGATGATATTCGAAGATTTTGGCGTTCAACAATGTTGCTAACCGGATTCTGACTCCCCACGAAATCTCAACAAAGTTGCAAACCGGGTTTTTTTCTTGCGAACAGGCCATTTTCATTTCCTACATTGTTGCAAAAATTTTGACCCTTGCAACTTTGTTACATTTTCGCGGGACGTTCAAATCCGTTGAAATCGGAATAGTCTGAAGATGATATTCGAAGATTTTGGCGTTCAACAAAGTTGCTAACCGGATTCTGACTCCCCACGAAATCTCAACAAAGTTGCAAACCGAGTTTTTTTCTTGCGAACAGGCGATTTTCATTTCCAACATTGTTGCAAAAATTTTGACCCTTGCAACTTTGTTACATTTTCGCGGGACGTTCAAATCCGTTGAAATCGGAATAGTCTGAAGATGATATTCGAAGATTTTGGCGTTCAACAAAGTTGCTAACCGGATTCTGACTCCCCACGAAATCTCAACAAAGTTGCAAACCGAGTTTTTTTCTTGCGAACAGGCGATTTTCATTTCCAACATTGTTGCAAAAATTTTGACCCTTGCAACTTTGTTACATTTTCGCGGGACGTTCAAATCCGTTGAAATCGGAATAGTCTGAAGATGATATTCGAAGATTTTGGCGTTCAACAATGTTGCTAACCGGATTCTGACTCCCCACGAAATCTCAACAAAGTTGCAAACCGGGTTTTTTTCTTGCGAACAGGCCATTTTCATTTCCTACATTGTTGCAAAAATTTTGACCCTTGCAACTTTGTTACATTTTCGCGGGACGTTCAAATCCGTTGAAATCGGAATAGTCTGAAGATGATATTCGAAGATTTTGGCGTTCAACAATGTTGCTAACTGGATTCTGACTCCCAACGAAATCTCAACAAAGTTGCAAACCGAGTTTTTTTCTTGCGAACAGGCGATTTTCATTTCCAACATTGTTGCAAAAATGTTGACCCTTGCAACTTTGTTACATTTTCGCGGGACGTTCAAATCCGTTGAAATCGGAATAGTCTGAAGATGATATTCGAAGATTTTGGCGTTCAACAAAGTTGCTAACCGGATTCTGACTCCCCACGAAATCTCAACAAAGTTGCAAACCGAGTTTTTTTCTTTTGAACAGGCGATTTTCATTTCCAACATTGTTGCAACAATTTTGACCCTTGCAACTTTGTTACATTTTCGCGGGGCGTCCAAATCCGGTGAAATCGGAGTAGTCTGAAGATGATATTCGAAGATTTTGGCGTTCAACAAAGTTGCTAACCGGATTCTGACTCCCCACGAAATCTCAACAAAGTTGCAAACCGAGTTTTTTTCTTGCGAACAGGCGATTTTCATTTCCAACATTGTTGCAAAAGTTTTGACCCTTGCAACTTTGTTGCATTTTCGCGGGAAGCTCAAAACCAGTATGTAAACTTATCAACTTTTATGTGTGTTGTGTGTTGAGTGCTGTTGTGCAAGTGTGATAGTGTTGTAAGACTGCTAGTATTGTGAGGGTGGCAGCGTAGTAAGTGTGATAGTGTCGTACGTGTGAAAGGGAATTTCGTGATAGTGATGGTGTGAAAAATATGTAGGAAAAATGTAGGAATTGTTTGAAATGATAAATAAAATTGATGTTATACATTATATACGTCTTTATTTTTTTTTATACACCCTACATGTTTCCACTATTCCTGTATTATCCTATATTACAGTTTCACAGCGTTTCCTCACAATTGCTGTGTTACCACGCTACATCACTTCATAGTTCTCAATTTACATTCCACACTTCACATTCTACACTGCACATTCCATACTGCACATTCCATACTTCAAACATGAAATTAGTCTTCCCGTGAAATCTCAACAAAGTTGCAAACCGAGTTTTTCTCTTGCGAACAGGCGATTTTCATTTCCAACATTGTTGCAAAAATTTTGACCCTTGCAACTTTGTTACATTTTCGCGGGACGTTCAAATCCGTTGAAATCGGAATAGTCTGAAGATGATATTCGAAGATTTTGGCGTTCAACAAAGTTGCTAACCGGATTCTGACTCCCCACGAAATCTCAACAAAGTTGCAAACCGAGTTTTTTTCTTGCGAACAGGCGATTTTCATTTCTAACATTGTTGCAAAAATTTTGACCCTTGCAACTTTGTTACATTTTCGCGGGACGTTCAAATCCGTTGAAATCGGAATAGTCTGAAGATGATATTCGAAGATTTTGGCGTTCAACAATGTTGCTAACCGGATTCTGACTCCCCACGAAATCTCAACAAAGTTGCAAACCGGGTTTTTTTCTTGCGAACAGACCATTTTCATTTCCTACATTGTTGCAAAAATTTTGACCCTTGCAACTTTGTTACATTTTCGCGGGACGTTCAAATCCGTTGAAATCGGAATAGTCTGAAGATGATATTCGAAGATTTTGGCGTTCAACAATGTTGCTAACTGGATTCTGACTCCCCACGAAATCTCAACAAAGTTGCAAACCGAGTTTTTTTCTTGCGAACAGGCGATTTTCATTTCCAACATTGTTGCAAAAGTTTTGACCCTTGCAACTTTGTTGCATTTTCGCGGGAAGCTCAAAACCAGTATGTAAACTTATCAACTATTATGTGTGTTGTGTGTTGAGTGCTGTGTTGCAAGTGTGATAGTGTTGTAAGACTGCTAGTATTGTGTGGGTGGCAGCGTAGTAAGTGTGATAGTGTCGTAAGTGTGAAAGGGAATTTCGTGAAAGTGAAGGTGTGAAAAATATGTAGGAAAAATGTAGGAATTGTTTGAAATGATAAATAAAATTGATGTTATACATTATATACGTCTTTATTTTTTTTTATACACCCTACATGTTTCCACTATTCCTGTATTATCCTATATTACAGTTTCACAGCGTTTCCTCACAATTGCTGTGTTACCACGCTACATCACTTCATAGTTCTCAATTTACATTCCACACTTCACATTCTACACTGCACATTCCATACTGCACATTCCACACTTCACATTCCATACTTCAAACATGAAATTAGCCTTCCCGTGATATCTCAACAAAGTTGCAAACCGAGTTTTTCTCTTGCGAACAGGCCATTTTCATTTCCAACATTGTTGCAAAAATTTTGACCCTTGCAACTTTGTTACATTTTCGCGGGGCGCTCAATAGCTTACCTGAATACTTACCATATTTTGCGTGATCATGAGGCGATTGGTTCTTAACACTAGAGCAATGTAGAAGTAGTGTGACGTGATGTGTTGAAATCAATAAAGTTTGAAAGTAGGAAATGGTATGTTTAAAACAATGCGTTAATGTAAAGATTTTTAAAAACAGCTCAGTGTGGAAGGATCATTTTAGATGTTCTTTTTATCATGTCTTTTATATATAACTTGGAATCGGAAGGAGCAAGTAGTGGAAGGAAGGCTCGTTAAATAATAATAGTCTTTTATTCCTTAACTGCATTTTATTGAAATAAGTGAAATGCGATACAATCAAATCTTACAAATGCGTTCGTAATATAGTAGATGTAGTCTTATTCCAACCGACTCGCGGGTCACACGTAGTGCCAGAGCACTGTGACTTATTTTCAATAGCAAAAACAGTATTTTATATTTGTTCTTAACTTTCCTGAAGATGATCTAAACCAAGATCGAAACGTCGAAAGCTTATATAATTATAATTGCAAAATAGCTTGTTTTTATTGTTTTAAATTGACCGATCCTGTGCGCCGAAATCATATATAATAGTAGATGTATGTACTTCATAATTTAGGTAGATCCGAAATGCAGCAAGTGATCGCTTTTAACGCCTTTTATTCCCCCAAACCCATGTTTCAGGCCAGATTGTGTCGGTATACAGCGCGCGGCATTACTCGTGTCTACTCCTGTAACATTTTTTCGACATCGATTTTACGCATTATAGTAAAGAAGAATGTAAACTATTGTAAATGAAAAAGGGAGGGAAGTTATACGAAATGTTTGTACGGGAAGTTGTACGGGATGTTTGATCGAAATCCCACGAGAGAGAAAGAAATACACACCATTTCACTCTTGACAGCTCTGTTCTGGTGGATTCTGGTTAACCCTTTGACTACGGGAGACTTTGGCACGCACTGGCCGTACGGTACGGTACGAATTCACTCGCGACGTCCACTGGGTACGGCGAAATTTTTGTCGCACAAGTGTCGGAGGCCAATAGGCGTCAACAGTACCGGGAAGTCAACATGTGTCGGACGCCAATAGGCGTCAACAGTACCGGGAAGTCAACATGTGTCGGACGCCAATAGGCGTCAACAGTAGTCAAAGGGTTAAGAATGGAGATAGTGATTTTTTATCTTGAGTGAATTTGCTTTTCGTGATCATAATTCTTAACATTGATTGAATAATTTTTTATAAACTACATCAATATAGCTTGTGTTATAGCGAATTCGGCAGGCACGCACTGGCACTGCACTGGTGCCAGAAAGCAACTTGGATTGGTTGTTTCTGATAGAAACGAAGAAGCTGTATAAGAATCAACCAATCCAAGTTACTTTCTGGCACCAGTGCAGTGCCCAGGGTTGCCAGATCTCCGGCATTCAGCCGGAGTCTCAGGTTTTATATCGTTGTCTCCGGCCTCAGGCAGGCACAATAAAAATCTCCGGTCGAATAGAGAGTATGGGTCCAGCGGACCCACTGTAAGGAAGGTTGTCGAAGAGTCTCCGAGTGGAAGGGGAACTATTAAAATCTGTACTGAATTCAAATAAATATTCATAATACTTTTATTACAATTATTATGATTACTCCTTTATAATAATTCATTATAATGAATTTTAGATGCCTGTTTTTCTATTGGCCCTTATTTTCTCTCACCCCCCCCCCCCCCTCCACTCAACCCCACTCCGCGAAATTGAAATCTCCGGCAAAAGATCAGGCCTGATCTGGCAACCCTGGCAGTGCCAGTGCAAGCCTGCCGAATTCGCTATTAGAGTCAAAGCGTTACTTGAGCGCAATTCAGCGAATTTATACATCCTCTACTAGTCAATGTATGCACACATTGATTTGATTGGCTAAAGTATACACATATTTTTTAACTAAAGTGAAGAAATATTCGTTATATATAATATACATCTGAACTTGTATAAGAACATTTGGGAATGTTTTAAGAGAAATTGGGGTTATGTGACGCCTGTAAAAAAACAGTTATGCTCTCCACCCATCAGAAGCGATCACGAAAAATCGGTTCGCATAGTCTCCCATCTTGGCGTTGATTGGTTTGGCGTCACGGCGTCATCACGCGCATGCTCAGATCGCCATCTTGAGCACATTCTCATTGGTGTGAAGTAGTGTGAAGATCATTTCACGCGCATAGTTTTCTATAAGTTGGCTACACTGGAGGCTGCTCTGACTGCACTACCAAAAATCGCAGTGCGAGAAAGGTTGCACTAGTGCGGTGTATTCTGTTCATCCGAATACGAAGTTTGCACTACACCAGGGCAGTTCTTGGCGCCGAATACGATACAAGATTGCTCGTATGTAAAATCCTCTGTAATCGTGCCAGAAAACCCTAGAAAACATGCTGCACTGGCACGGTGCTGAGGCAGCACCGGCATAGCGCGAAACTGCGCCAGTGCAGTGCCAGTGCGTGTCTGCCGAATCCGCTATATGCAACTTCCTGCGCATCATGCGCTCCATGCGCGAATCGGAACGCACCCTATAGTGGAAATACAGTATTGTCTCTCTATAATCGCGTGTGGCGGGACCGGGCGCGCGCCATTTGAGAGACGAGTAGTCTATTCGGCTTCCTTTGATTTCACGCTCAAGCGCTCAAGGGGGATGTGGCAGCGAGAGCAGTTTCGTATTGGTTATGAACCTTTCTTCGGCTTTCTCTTTGACATCCGATACCCGATGCCGCGGCGCTGCGACTACAAACGAAGTAGTGGGGATAGCTTCGCGATTATAGAGACTCCGAAAACGCGTGCCATTTGAGAGACAGTACTGTATTTGTAAAAGGTATTCTAGGAAAAAATAAAACTTTAACCTTAAAATTATAGTATTTTTATTAGTATTTTTTACTATTCTTTCGAATGCCTGAAAAGCCTGTCATATTTCGATATTCCAGTGCCAAAGAATAAAGTACTTTTCAAAGGTTCGGAAAAACCGCTTCCTATACATTTGAAATTATTGATAACTTTTAAATATTTTATATAAAAATTAGACAATGGAAAAAAGCAAGTGAAATGTAATGGAATTCATTCAGAATCGTTACAGATATCTCTAGAATAAAATGGTTTGCAAATAGTTAACGATTAGAATGAATTTACTATACTTTGATTATTAACTGAAATAATATTAAATATTTAGTTTATTTTCAATACTTTACACTGCTTTAAAAAGTAGTCAATGATGAAAATTCATTACTTATTTCTCGAGTTAAATGAAAGTATGCTTTCCAAGTTTGGTTATATTCGATTTATTCGAAAAGTCTGTTAAACAATATTTGTCCAATAAGAGAACCGAGCACCGGGCTGAGTAAACAACGTGTAATGCATCTGTCAAATACGAAATACGTATGTATTTTATGGTTCGACCTGGCACCACCACATTCATGATTTCCGATTCGTGTGCTGCACTGGTCCGCGATTGTCCGCGATCGGAGGAGCACTGTTCATCTGTAAAATTCTGTGGTCAGAGTTTCTGTATCCAAAGCTCCTCTAAATACAAATAACTGAATGAAATGCCACCCAAAAAGGCACCTGCTCCCAGTAAAAAAGTGGAGCAGAAGAAAAAGGAGAAAGTCATTGAGGTATTCGAACGCGATGATTCTTAAGATTGCTAACCTTAAACGCACGATATCCCATATTTCAAACATAACGTGCACGTGGGGGAGTTATTATTATTTCTGATCGCCTTATCCGTTTAAATGCCACTTTCTTCTTCCCGTAGGACAAAACTTTCGGTATAAAAAACAAGAAAGGTGCCAAGCAACAGAAATTCATTCAGCAAGTAGAGAAGCAGGTAAAATCAGGTGGTGTTAATCCACGGAAATTAGAAGATCCTAATATTAAAAAGCTTGAAAAAGAAAAAAAATTAAAGGAGCAGAAAGAATTAGCTCTCATATTTAAGCCCGTGCAAACGCAAAAAATAGAGAAAGGTATTGAATAAAGTAAGGTTATCGCAGAGATCTAGTTAAGAGAAAAAAAGATTGTCAATAATTGTCTGATTTGTGTCCTGTTACTTGTTGTTTGCTTTATAGCATTTCAACTATTTTTTAACGCGCCAAACGCAAAGTCCGAAGGTTAAACAGTGATCACTTCTTGTTTTGTAGGAACTGATCCCAAGTCGGTAGTATGCGCATTTTTCAAGCAAGGGCAATGCACGAAAGGCGACAAGTGCAAGTTCTCTCACGACTTAAGCATAGAAAGAAAAGCAGAAAAACGTTCGTTATACTGTGATATGAGAGATGACGATGATAAAGAAACTGATACAATGGATAAATGGGACGAAGATAAATTGAAGGAAGTTGTAGAAAAGAAGCACGGGGGTGTTACCGCTCGTCCAACCACTGATATTGTGAGTGGACATCTACGATATTTTCATATCTACTCCCTTATTTATAGAGTATCAGGAGAAAATATATTCTTTCTCATTAATTTCAGATTTGTAAGCATTTTTTGGAAGCGGTAGAAAAATCAAAATACGGATGGTTTTGGGAATGTCCATCGGGACAAAAATGTATCTACAGGCATGCGCTTCCACCTGGTTTTGTGCTCAAGAAAGATAAAAAGAAGGAAGATAAGAAGGATGAAATGTCATTAGAGGATTTGATTGAGACAGAGAGAGCTAATTTGGGACCAAGCCAAGTACGAGCACGTTTATTATTAAATTTACAGAATCTTTTGTACAATAATTTAGGCTGTGTTCCAATTCACGCATACTGTCACATGCCCCACACGCCCTGTCCAAGTCACGTACCCTATGCACTTCATGCGCATTATGCTGCATTATGCGTGAATCGGAACACAGCCTTTGTAGAATAGGGAATGTTAGGAATGTTTATCAAAGCGTTTAATATAACTTTTAAAAGCGAGCAGTAGCGATGATCTATTACTTGTGTCGGTAGACTAAAATAACTCTGGAGACATTCTTGGCGTGGAAGAAGAGGAAACTAAGGGAAAAGAAAGAGCAGGCTATTAGGGATGAAGAAAAGAGACGGAATGACTATAAAGCCGGTCGCCAAGTCGGCATATCTGGCAGAGAAATGTTCTACTTTAATCCTGAGCTCGCGGCTGGAGACGGTATTCTCATTGTTACTTTATATAAATTTTTATTAATAAAACTTATTGCGTAAGCATAGTAAAAAATTATATTCAAATGTTATTTAGGTATCGATGATGGAGATGAAGCAATATCTAGTTATGTTCGCGAAGAGGAAGAAGAGGAGGAAGAGATGGAATACAGGGAGCTTGATATGGACAGGCTTGCGCTTGAAGCTAGTGAAATCGATAGTACTGGAATAACTGTAGCTACTTCAGATCGACTGAAAACCAATGAGACAGAAAACAACGAAGATTCTACTGGTATGTATAAAATGCTCGTATTACCGCAGAATGATGTATTAAGTACTACTGCAGTTTTTATTGCGAAGTTACTCACGAAGTTTCTGGGATAGTTACCGTAGGCGAAGGTGCAGCTGCATTAGCAATTAACGAGAACCTATTTGTGGAGGAAGATTTAGAAGGTTTAGAGGACGAGCTAGAAGATTTGGATTTAGAAGAGTGATGAAAATATTTTGTTTAAATTCTGCTCCTTACTGTGTGTCCTCATTTATCTGTACTCTTGCAATACATGTATTATCAGTATATTATCCATGTATTCACTAGTTTCAGGTGTGATACCTTGTATATTATTACTTACATTCTATTTGCAAGCAGTATATTTACACATAATGTATATGCGAAGAGCTGGTCTCGTGTAAATCACGCCGAATTAAAAGTTTAATGTATTTTAATTTTTAACGATTAAAAGTATAGTTTATCATTTTTTATTACATCTGCAAATTGTTTAACGTTTATTACCTTGAGAAAGTTAAAGGAAAAGACACGTGAAATTGTATAATTATGTAGTAGTTATGAGAGTAGCTAAACACGGATGGATTCGAAACAATTACTTTTGTCAGTGTATGTATTAATTTGGGCAATAGACGAAGTAATAATTGCTAGTGACGAGACTGGCAGACAATGCAGAACATATTTTCAAGAAAACATTCACATATGCCTATTACTAACACATATGGATGTTAAATAATTTAGAGATCTGTTGGATTGATCCAAAATTTTATCACATACGCATCATATCTTTATACACACGGAATGCATGAATAAAAGTAGATACAAAAACACATGTACATCACAAATTTTTGATAAGTGTAGAGACCTGAAATCAGAATTTTCCCTTATGCGAGACAAAATAAGGAGAAAGTTGAACTGGATATATGTAATTATAAATCTGAGCATCGGACGGATATTTACAATAAAAAGAATAAGTATTGTATTTACAGTTTATGAAAACATTAAAAGTCTATTAACATTACAATAAGGATTGGTGAGCTGATCGATGACTTCGGTTGTATCATTTATTTGGAATATATAATAAGTAAAATACAATGGAAACTTTTATATTTCTACCGCTGCAATTATTTACACTTTCGCAAATACTTCGTCAAGTTAAGCGCTATAAGTTATCGTTTCTAAGTAAGGACAGGCGGTAAATCTTGGTGCCAGGCAATATTAATGATATATTTTGTACTGTAATGTAACGACGTCACGCGTCGTTTAAAAAAAAAAAAAAAGAAAAAAAGGCGCGCGCGACACGTGACGTCGCTACGTCACAGTATCTTGTATCTTTATGTATGTACGTAGGCATTTACGCAGACACATTTAATAATGAAGTAAGTATTGAATGAAAAGATGTAAAACGTTACGAAAGCTTCATAGACCAGTAAAATTACGATTCCGTGACTTCTACATCTTTCGTGCTTGACAATGATAATAAACGTTGAGATGCACGATACTTGTACGAGCCAACTCCTGGATGTTTCTCTATTAAATATTTATATGCAGTGACAAGTCTGTCGATATCCTCTACCGTAAGTTGCATTGGTCTCGTCGTTGGATCCAAATCAGAAAGTTTATACATCATCATGCCTAATTCCTCTCGACACTCCAATGGGAACAGTGTTCTGCAGGATGAATAAAAAAAAAATAAGAATTAGATATGAAATTCAAAATTTGTTGATATATATTACGTACAGTGTTCGTAATTCGTGTTTACTTTGATCGAATTCCACTTACGCCCAAATCGACCGTGATTTTCACTAAGTTAGGGTGTCCTATATGCGACTGGACGCAACGTCAATGATTTCAAAATCGACTTTCTCGAAAATTAAGCGCGATATCAAAAAAAGTTACTCTTTCTTTTCTACTTATAACAAGTAAATAAGTCGAGAAAAAGGAATATAATTTTTTGATATTGCGCTTCATTCTCGAGGAAATCGACTTTGAAATTCTTGACGATGCGTCCAGTCGTGTATAGGGAAACCTACGCTAGTGAAAATCACGGGCGATTTGAGCGCAAGTAGAATTCGCCCTTTATTGCGCTAACAAAATATATCAGTTATTGCATTCTTTATGAAACTAGCGAAACTTTTTAATTTTGCATTTCTGTCTAAGTAATCCATTACCGAGGGCGAGGTAACATATTTCGAAGTAAAAAAAAGGAAAAAAATTATACTTACTCGATGCCTCGTATACTATATTTCTGGCGAAAACTGAAAATGTGTTGTGTTACTTTCTCAAAAATTTTAAACTCGTGTTTCGTGCGTGGAACAGCTAGAGGCACAAAGGATACAAGGCCAACATCGACGTCTGGTTTTGGAACAAAAGCTGAACCTATAATATGCAGATTATAAAAAAACAAAGTTTTATACACGAGATTTAAAATCGTAAGTTAATTGTAAAACAGAAGAGTGATAGTTTTAATTTACCTGGTATCATAAAATGCAATACTGGGCGTGTCCAAGCTTGTGCCATTACAGATAATCTGGATCTTTGTGAATCGTATGGTTCAGCTACTAAACGTTCAGCAACTTCTTTTTGAAATGTCAATGTCATTCTGACCCTACCCAATTCCCAAGGGCCTCTCCTTTCACAGATCGCGTGTAGCCATTTTATTATTAAGGGCGTTGATACGTTAAACGGTAAATTGCCGATTATGTAAATCTTTGGGCTTTTGTCTTCCCAAGCTTTCATTTCAGTTTTAGGGAAAAGATCGTTCATTTGTACTTTCATGATATCGTCGAAAATTATATCCATGTTACCATTAACTGCCCCAAAAGCATCTACTAACATCTCTAATGTTGATTTAAAACGCTTGTCTTTTTCTATAACTATTAGTTTCTCAGGATGCTGTCTTAAAATTGATCTGGTTAATCCACCGGGTCCTGGGCCAACTTCTAATACATGAGATCCAGCAAGATTTCCTGATTTTTTCACCATTTTGTCCGTTAATTTTTCATTTAGAATAAAATTCTGCGAAAGTTGTTTCATCGCTCTCAATTTATACAGTTTCACGACGTCTCTAATAGTCGGAAGAGGCGGTAATCTTAGCGCTGCCATTTTTCCTTGGATTCGTATGACTTTAATAATGAACACAAATGTAATACGATATATTTATAATTATTCAAAATTTATACAATGCATTTACATTAATGGTTCATGGTTTTCTTCCTTTTTGACGTTGTGTTGATAGTAGATAACATCTTTAAATTCTATAAATTATAAATGCTACAAACATTTTTAATTTGAGATGGATTCTTTGCTTATTGTTTCAGGCTCGTTAAGATCGTCTAAGAAAGTTTCTTGTTTCACTGCGTGCATGGTATAAAAGTAAATTCCAAAAACGCTAGCCGCTAAAGACAGGCCAAGTATAGCATTACTTTTACGAAGTTTTTTGTATCTGAGCGCCCTTTCCAGATTTATTTCTTCTGCTCGTTTCATAAACATTAAATCCAGAGACTTTAACTCCTTTGCACTGACCTTTTGCATAAAGTCAGTATTTCGTTCGCCTAAAAACGAAGGAAATCGTGCATAAAGTAATAACTTTATGAGAAGGTATTATGTAATAAATATTAAGCTTGCCATTCACCAGGTTGCATTTTTTAAATTTTGTTTTCCGCACGATTTTGTGCACAGCTGAATTATTTCCACTGATACTCTCTGCCTCCTGTTACTGTTTGCCAATACAGAAAAACTAAACTTAAAATATATCCTTGTAATTTCCAAATCTGTTTAACTTAATAAAAATTTACAGAACATTTATTGTCCTTGGTATTACGTATCTTATTTTCTGACAATTTGTATCGACATGTGCGTTTAATAAATTAAAATGAAATATTATAAATTGGAATAACTTTGTCATGAGGTTCCTAAAAACTAAATTGAGGTTATAGCAATAAACTGGGCACTTCTAGGATTTGGAGATTACTTAAAATACCTAAATGACAACGCACAATTGTATACCGTGCAAAGTATAGTTTTTAGGACAGTGTCTTAATAGTTATATTAATGCAATTCGTTGTAAATTACCTTCCGAATCAACAACAAGAAAATCGAATGCTCGTTCAATTAAAAAACAGAGACCTAAACATTTCTAACGTTCTATCACCGCGGGTGCGCATCGGCTGCAGCGAGACGTGGATCATGTGGGACAAATGCATACCCCCACCATGACCTACTGTCTTAGAGCATATAAACATTTTTTTCGCGAAATATCAATAGTTTCTGATGATATTTTTCAATCCGATATATCGATAGTTCGATATTAAAATCTCAATATTGGCATCGATATATTTTTTTAAAATTGAAAAGACACCTGGATCGTCTGTTGCATCTGAAAGGGTTGCATTAACTATTAATATCGTAGTTCCCAACAATCGCAGTAGGCTGACAGGGGAGCACATTAAAGAAAGAGTTTTCTTAAAAACTATTTCGCAAAAATAGTGGTTGAATTAATTAATTAATTTTTATATTTGTGTATCTTAAATTTTTATATTTTTTCTTAGTACCCAGGGATCGGTGGACTCGGGCTGGTCCCGATAATTTGTTTAAATTCTACCTCAATAATTAAAAAAAAGAACCGTTATATCGACATATCGATATTTTTCCCGATATATCGATATTTTTCCCCGATATATCGATATGCGATATTGATATTTTTGAAAAATATCGATACCATATATATCGATACTTCTAAAAATATCAACATCCCTACTACGCAGTGGAGGGGTGAACTCAGTCTCAGAAACAACATCTATACGCTTGTGCAGGAAGGTGGCGCGTAGGCGTTTCCGTATTTATCACTTTGCTCCGCACCATCGACGAAGTATAGGATAGACCCAGCGTAGCTTAGCGAAAGCCTATGCCTAATGCCATACTCACACTTTAAACAAGTCACACGTATATAAGCACGCGACAAACCTTTCAGCATTTCAACACATTTCAGAGTAGTTGCTGAGTTGGACGCTGTTCATGAGTAGAGGCCACCACATTCAGTCATCCAATTATGAGTCGATGACACAGTTGGGTGGCACACGCACACCCATAAGGTGATAGGTTTATCCTATACTTCGTCTGTGCTATCATTATTGATGGTGATTTCAAAGATCGAATCCAAAAGAAACTTCTTCATGTAACAAATCGATTCACATTTGCATTTTTTGTAGTAATTTTCATCATATTTAGTTTCAATTCTAACCGCCAGTAGGATTGCGTTCGAATTCCACTCTGAATTGATAACATTGCATGCGAGACGGAAATGGTAAGAGATCATAAGAGATCTCGCGAGCGGTGAACCCCTCCGAGCGTGACACAACGGTTTTCAACAAAGTTGTAAATGATTTTTGTGTGCTCACAAACCAACCCCCGGTTTACAACTTCGTGCATTTGCGCGAGAAGCCTAATCTCGGTTTGCAACTTTAACTTAACAGGCCGTTTTCAAGCCGCTGCACCTGCAAGAGAGGCAGATTCTCACGCTGCACCTGCAAGAAAAGTTGAGAGCCGCGAAATTGCTTATGGGGAAGTGTGATGTGTTGATTATGAATTGTGAAGCGTCGAGTGCAGAATGTGGAGTGAAGTGTAAGCTATGAAATGTGAAGTGTAGAGTGCAGAATGTTACGAAAAAATTAAAATTGCATAAAGTACGGCGTGTTGTCTGTGATGTGGGGCAGTAGTAGTGTTAGAATGGTGCAGGAATCGAGTATAAACGGTATGGGTTAGCAATGAATATGTAGGAGAATATGTAACATAGTAATATTTATTAGAAACACGCTACAAACAGAACAGATATTATTCTATATAGGTAACTCTGAAATTTCGATCACTGTCGCTAATAGATGTAAAATAAATAGTCGGGGAGACTAGAGAATGTGCCAGGCATAGCTTAGGTTTCCTAGTAATTGCACACTTTAGTCTCTTAAATTATACAAGTAAATTGCATAGTACACTGCTTTGTTTCCATAATCTGTTAATGCCTTCTATCGCGAGTGCACGCAGGCGTAACATTTGTTCCTGCTGCCTGATATGTGTGACGTTCATCAGCAGCTAGTGAGCTAGTATAGCGTGTCAAAATAATTTGTGTCTTCGCGAGACGTTATTGTCCATTAGATACAATTCACTTCATTGTAACGTTTTCATTCGCTGTTCATTTAATAAATATATATGTCTCCTATGAAACTAATCAAAGTGATGTTCTTGACGATCTATGTGTATTCTGAGTTTTAATACTTGACCTTATAAATGACAACGAAATTGTATATATAAAATATATATATGCATGTATATAAATAAATTTTATGGCAAATGGCGATTGACTTATATGAGTCTTATACTTTACAATCGATCTTCTAATTCTCCTCGAATGCTCTGTTGATGTTACACGAGCTATATTCCCGATGGAATACCACGAAGCTTCCTATCCTTTGTCAAAACTTTGACCGGGCTTCGTGGTAAGTTCCATATTGATATTCCTTGTTCTTCGCTCCGTAATCATCGTTGAAATTGTCGGAACCGCTGTACATCGAGAATCCACGACGAGACAGCAATTCTCCTGGCACGATTGTAGGGTTCGTGTAACAAAAGTCTGCCATCATGCTCGTTTGCCTATTCAGTTGATTGGACCTGGACAATTTGACTAGCTATATACAAGAACCTTGCGCTGGGTATGAAATGAGTGATATAAAAGCAATTTTGAACGTGTTCCACAATTGTTTAAACTTGTAATTAGTGTTAGTTTGTAATAACATCAACGAGACATAATTCAAACCTTTGCAATTGTACATTACGGCTACTAACTTGACTCTAACTTGTATTTGTATCACAACATTAAACTTATAAAAATCTAACAGATAGATAAACGAGATAGCAAATGGTTAAAGAATGTCCCGTTCAGTCGAGAAATAATGATAAAAGAAACGGGGTCTGGTAACGTGCAAGTCTCTGTTAACTCCTGTACTCATCTCACATACTTCCAGCGAGATAAGCTTAACAATCGCGTCACGGGAGAGTTAAGATACGATATCAATGACGGTCTGCCGTGAGTCATGAATTCAATAAAAACGTACTCGCATATAATATCCGAGAAACGGTGAACAATTGGCAATGGCATTCGGTTTTTAAAATATAAATCTTACGTGACTTATTCCGATTTTCGGCCTACATCGTCGAGGACGTGGCTCATCCCAACAAAACGACAGGCCAGCAATGCTATCGATACCGGCAATATCAATAAGAAAACTCGTCAGACTTTATAAATACCACGCCTTTAAGACAGAAGCGAAAGCTTACTGCGCGATTCTCTCCGAAGCAAAGCTCAAAGGGATCAGCATTCAGCGTCAAACAAATTCGAAGGGTTCTTCTCCCCCCCCCCCCCCCCAAGGGAATACGAGGCGGAGTTTTGCGTGCGCCAAAGGGAACAGAGGCAATATCGCAGTCATTCTTTTCATATGCATCGAGACGAACAGGATACTCACCCGTCCGCGGCCAATCGGTTGACTTTGCAGAAGAGGACGCAGACCAAAACGAAAAGCAGCAACAGTGCACCGGCACCGATCCCGCACGCTATAGCGAAATACAGCAATAGCTCATCGATTTCCTAGAAAGTCGAACAACTGGCTTTAGTTCTGCAGTTAATCGCCTGGGCTCTACTTATATCGACATTAAATTAACGATCCAAGGAATTCAACGAATTTAAAACGCGCTGATAGTAGTGGGGGCGGCTGAAAGGATAGGACGTCGATAGGATGCCGGCAAGGCGAAATGAGAATGCAAGAATGTGAAAGAATCTTTGCCACGCGCGGCTGCTTTGCGCTTCCTCGAACCTGCGTTTCGCAATATGCATTTATTGCGGATGTCAACACGCGGCAAG
Source organism: Andrena dorsata (assembly GCA_929108735.1). Lineage (NCBI taxonomy): Eukaryota > Metazoa > Arthropoda > Insecta > Hymenoptera > Andrenidae > Andrena > Andrena dorsata. The sequence goes on from OV815489.1 coordinate 30,261,667, forward strand.
CAAATACGCGAGTGCGGTTCGCAACAATAACTTCACGGACGAGAAGGTTCGCACAGCAAGTAAAAATACGCTCGACATCGAATAGATGCCGCGGATACCTGAACCACTAGCGTTTGTTAGCCACTATCGCCTATTGCCGCGCGAAACGTACAGGATTATTTATTCGTCCCACGAATCGCTTTCATCGCGTGCAACCTCTGTGATTCTCCTTGCGCCGGTTCAACCTTGAAGGCACATAGTTGCATCTCTAATAGACAGCCGGCCGAGTGCTCGCAATTAGCGTTACAAAACAAGCTTTATTACGGCTCTATGATTAGCCTCGATTCCCGTGAAAGCACTCGCAGCAGGGGCGACGTAACAACGAACGCGGCTGAATTTGATTAATTACGTGCAAATAACGAGGAGCAGCGTGAAGTAAGAGTTGCCGCGGTTAATTGAAACGAATAACACGATCGGTAAGCGAAGTGCTCATCCATCTTATCGTTGCAGTCACGGAGATGATTACGGGGTACAGGATGCCTCAGAACTGTTAGAAGCTTAGCGGGATATAACGAAGCCTTGATAAACGCAAAATATTTACAAAATAGTTACCCGAGTGAAGTGGGGAACTAGTACACCCAAACAGCACAACGTCTGGTAAAGTCTTAAAGACGTCCAAAAGGCATCTTAAAGACGTCTTAAAGACGTCTTGTCACAAATCAAGACGTTCAGGCCTAAAATGGACATAAACTAGACGTCTCTAACACGGGGTGTGCTATCTGGGTTGTAACCGGCTACTTAAAATCGGTGCATTAACAAAGAATATGTAAAGAAAACGAAAAAGGCGAACATGGAAAAATAGAAGCCGTTCGTTTCTTTTCACGATCGCTTAATTAACAAGTTAGACGTGTACCCGCAGTTTTGAAATATCCTGTACGTTAAGGGAAACTATGTCGCGCGCTGTGTACATATCGACTGGAGCGATTTGCGGTCAGGGACCCGCGGCGTTTCCACCTTGGGATCAGTTTAGGTACGGCGGCAGAAGAAGAAAAAAGTAACAGAATCCTGTACTCACCATTGTAAACACACGACGGAAGAAATGTGGCACGGGACCCCGTCGGAGACAATACTGGACTGGCGTACACAATCAAGATACCGGTATCAGCGCGTTATCGTGACGGACTAGATATCTGCGAAAATCTGGTGGCATTGTAGACCTCGTATTCCGCGAACTCTTCGTACAGCCGTCTGTGTTAATTGCTTTTTATTTTAGAAGCGATACGGTAAATCGCGTTGGCGTGACGAATCTTTGGTATATCATACAGAGAGTACAGCTATAGGAGCCCGCCTTTTAATTTTCCCGTAGCTGTTGCGTAAAGCGTAGATATCGGACGGCAATCACCGAAATGCTGTGTTACGCAGAGGATGGAAGAAACCGGCGTGCGAAATCGAACGGTATCGCCCGGCGAAAACACGGAAGATCTACGGCAAGCTAATAACACGCTCGGCTACTTCCGGTCGCCGGGTCGATCCTTTCCGTGGCTGGTTTTTACATACGCTTACGTCGGCTTTGAACGGATCGGGCGGCCCAGTAAATGAACACTAACTAAGGAGCGGTGACGAGAGTGAAGTAAAGTGTGTAACAGTGCCAGCAAAGCAATGCTGAATGCTGATAAACCCCTCCAGGCTGTGGAAGGTGTACAGGTACCGGGCATGTGTGCGCGCAGTTACGACTTCCCGCAAGGGTATCCGCGTCCTCCGCGCTCACCGGCCAAGTCCGCACGTGCCGCGGGTATGCGTTTACGTGGGTATCGTTAATTTCTTGTATCAGAACCGAGCGCGAGCCTGCCGAGCGGGCGTGCAGAGACAAAAGGCACGTACGACGCTCGCTGGGCGAGCACACCTGTCGCCGGGGCCAGCTATGTAAACACTGCGCACGTGACGAGCCCTTTTTATTACGTAAGCTTCTCACAACCGCGAGCTCACCAATTAATGATAATTAGAATTCTGCTCTTTTCAGTGGATTTCTATGTTCCCTTGGGTGCCGCGGGTCGATCGCTGGAGCGCGTGCGACGAACGCGCAACGGCGTTCAGGGAATACGCCAAGCGCTGAAATTTTAATATCGATGTAGAGTTAATTAATTCCAGGCATTTTCACTCGGGCGGAGGAACGAGGAGACGTGGAGGTGTATGTATCACATCTGCAAGATTTTATTACATCTTCAAGGATTATAAAAGTACAATAAATATTTGTTTTTATACGGTGGAGCTTCCCTGAATTCTATGGTAAAAGCTAATAGCAATCTTGGACAAGATTGGATAAAAAAATATGAAATTTACAAAAGACATTTACCCTATATTCTCGTTGCTAAGAACTCTATACATATGTACATGTGGAATGACGTTTATATGATATTTACACAATATTGATCAACGTAATGTTATCATAAGCTTTAGGTTCGTGCAGCGAAGGTAGCATGAGCCACTCCAACACGTGGGGAAGCATCATGCTCATACTTAAATACAGATAATAAGGAATGGGCTGCGTAGAACCTATCGGACAAAACCATAAACCCCTTCTGGTCCCATCTCGTATATGGTGACTCAAGAAACCTGCCAAAGTTAGCCACGAGTAGTAACCGACCCTTGGATGATTAAACATGCTCGAATAAAAATTGAGCATGAGCCATAGCACTATAGGAAGCGTAGTACAGTGCATAAACGGTCGTTTTTGTAAATGCGTTGCATCCTGTAAGAAAAATTCCGTGTTAAATTATTACTACCATAAAGTACACTAATCACCAGCTGAAAGTCGCGATTAATTATCTACGTTTTAACAGTACGATATGTTGATTCTCGAAAGGATAACAGGTTATATTATAATATCACTTACGCTTAACTTCCAACTACATGCCGCGATGAAGTGATCTACGTCGATAAAAGACGACAGGACGAAGCACCAGAAGATGCTCGAGAAATTTTGAACGAGAGACTTCTTCGACAGGTTCAAAACAACTGCCCAAGTGAGACCACCTACGATCGCGTGAGTGGCATTGTCAAAAATCGCACGCGACACCTCGGACTTCCCATCTGCCACACTCTGATCGCCAATAAACGAACAAATGCCAATAGCTGCGGTCAGTGTCACTCGCGAAAGATCGTCTCTTTTTCCAAGAAACATTACAGCAGGCTCATTAAATGTCATCCGGAGTCTTTATAAATTCTAACAATAGGTACGGAGATTAACACTGTGTAAGCAAAAGCCCGCCATTTTGGTATATTGTCACGCATGCTGTATACATGCCACCTAGGTATGTACTATACTCTATTTCAGCTAACTTCGTAATCAAGAAATTCAGTATCTTTTAATTGTAAGACAAATTTTGCATTAATTGCAAAGTCTGAGCGTCGTTAATTCTGTTTACGATTATTTATTTTATACTGCGAGGCATTATATTCTAGAACTATTTGAATTCTGTTTCGATATTTAAAAGTCACGATGTCATTGGCTCTTAGCCAAGGCACGATGCATCCCTGGTTGCGTCGATGTTAATCAAAATACACTACCGTGACATTTGAAGTTTACTATCGAATTGTGTATATACAGGTTTCGTGAAAGGTTCCTGGCGGAACAAGGCGAGGGAAAGAAGACTTTCCTCTGTTTCACGCGTCGCATTCACGTAGCACAATGGTAATGGTAAATAATTGTTCGCCTCAATGACAGATCGCTTCGAATATACGTTGTTTTGAAAATCGCGTATGCGATACGGCTTTTGTTCTGACCGAGCGTCATCGGGTTCACTTATTTACGTTGTATCGGATGATCGAAGGAGCACGTGCTATTGGAATTTCATTAAACTATCCGATAAAGTAGTGTTTCGCGAGTATCGTGCCGAGATAGTTGTATAAACAACCGGGTCACGAAAATGTCGAACTTCAAGGTACGTAATGCCTGTTTTGCTTGGTAAAACATTCGTTAATGAATGAAATAGGTGTGACAAATTTCGAGAATCTGTTCCACGTATAGTCGACACGATCTCTGCGAAAGCATATTCTAATTCCTCGATTTATATGCGTATGCTATGCGATTTACTTAATGTTAGAAATCTGTGTGCTGTGAATAGGAAAGTGGATAGTATTAGCGAATTATTGTTATTTGTGTATTCCTGATCCAAGCTTGACGTTGGTTCCCATTCCAGCCTCCCGATTCCAAAAGAGAAGAATTTCGAAAGTACCTCGAAAGAGCAGGCGTTATGGACGCTCTCACGAAGGTACTGGTGTGTTTGTACGAGGAGCCTGAAAAGCCGGACGATCCTTTAGAGTATCCTTTACATACAACTCGATGCTACGATAGTAAAACATTGGCAGTGGTACTTGCACCTCTTGCGGGCGATATATTTCTTTAACCGAGCCTTAGATATCTTCGCCACCACCTAGGAGGCATCACGGAACCTGATATCGAAACAGAGTTACTAAAGAAGGAACTGGAAGAGGCTAAAACTACCATTACAGAGCTAAAGACAAAATTAGTGAAATATGAACCTGACGAGGGGGCAGAATAGAATACACCAAGTTTTAGATTATAACTAAAATACTAGTCCCCGCTGGACGCTGACTTTTACGGGGTCGGAACGACTATGTGCCTTAAAAATAGATATAGCAAACTTTTAAGACAATTTAGGACGTAAGACAAACTATGTTTAATTTCGAAAATTCCATTATTCATAAGTCTATTTTTTCGATCAAGTTCGTACAAGTATATTTAGATATGTTATATATCTAGTTTCTTTTATCAAAATTATATGTATCTAGAAAGATAGGACATAGTTATAAATAGTTAGGTAAAATAATTATAAAATAGAAAGTGAAGCTCAAACAAAATTTTCTTTTATGTGATATCTCTCTAATCAATGTAAAGTATTATTTTCTTTTTTATACAAGCTGTATATATTTTTTTCTTGCAAACATAAGAAATTAAACGAGTTAAGCTTAATAAGGTAACATTCGTAAGAGATCTTATTGTAAACACACACTACAACACGTTAAGTTAGAATTCAAATGTATTTCTGGCAATATACATAGATATTAGCGAATCTAGCTTATAACCTAAATTTATTAGAGTCCTTTAGTTTATTGACAGTTTTTTTGACAGGTATTTTTCTTGACAGTGTGTGTAACCTAAAAGAGGCGATACAAAATTATTAAATGAATGATGGACCACACCAGACTCGTCGGCCAAGTCGTATTAACTCTACCTTTCATCATTTAGGCGATCATTGCGTGCGAATGGAATTCTTATTAAAAAAAGGGAACTGCCTTCATGTCGGTTTAGCAGCTTGCCTGCGCTTTACTTCCCAGTTATAAATGCGTGCCATATTTACTTCCGTCGTTGTAAATTGGTCTCTAGCAAAGTCTAAATCGTGTTCCACGTAGCCTAAATTTCTCTTCGCCGCCTCGATATTCTTCGTCAGCATCTCCTGAGCGTCGTCCAGAGTGTACTCCAGCATAACGTTTGCTCCCAACCATAAGCAGACCTTGTCCGTAGGCGGAATAACAGCCTTTGCGTACACTTGATCGGACAAAGCGAACTGGGTCTCCAAGTCTGTGCTGTTGTTTTTCTCCAACTGCAGCTTCTTAATCATTTCCAAGGATCTTTCTAAATCAGGTATTTGCGCCTTCAGCCGCCTCATCTTATTAACCAAGTTGAATTCCATGAATTTGTATTTGCTGTGATTCTCGTCCAGCATCTGGAGCACTTTGTCCGCCGTGGGATTCTCGGGCTTTGCCATAAAAGCGTCGACATCGTCCTGCATTGGAAACATTCGCCGTATGAAATAACAATGCGTCTATTTCGTAATGAATTCAAATATCATGGTGTCTTTCTTTTCTGACCATATAAGGTTTGCGGCGTGAAAAAACATGTCTCGCAGATTTCTTTTATCATTGGATATAATAGATAAAAACATTCCGTTTATAAACTGCAAAGCTGTTCGCGGGAGGGAGTCATTTCCTTCTTTATACACAGACTTTTATTGGGAACCATGATGTTTGCTTCTCCGTAAAAACATTCAACGTGACAAAATACAACTTAAATGGATACGATTTTCGTACCAATAAACATTGTATATTAATATATTGCGCCAACTTTTTCCCCGGATAATGTACTTACCACAAAATCGGCCTCCGGTATTCCGGCGTACGACTTTTTCTCTTTATTCAACGCAACGTCCACTTTGTCACCGTCTTCCATCTTGAATTACTCATACGAATTCTCTATGGGTGCGTTCTGATTTTGCGCGCAGCGAGTGCGCTGCGATTTGTGCGCTCAATGCGTGAATCGGAACGCACCGCATGACACGCGACCGGTTTACATGACCGCTCTTCGCGTTTAACAACGTAAATACTATGGATTGCATTAATAAACACTTGTAAAAATTCGCGCGTGCTAATTAGATATAGAAATTTGTTTAAAAGCAGACCCCGGAGATATATAATTTAAAATCGTGAGCCACGAGCTAGCGTTCTCTGGTGGCAAATTCGAATATCTTAAAGCGTTCTATCTATCTGTCATTTATTCTATGACTTTTTAATTACGAATTTAATGTATAACGGCGACGAGCCAGGATTTTAATTGCTACGTTCATTATTACAGAAGAATTTTCAATTGATTTCATTTGGATAGATACTTAGTTCAGGGATACCACGCTAGGTGGCTGTAGTGTTTCTTGGCCCGCGAAACACTCAAATTTTCAAATTTTCAAATTTCAAAGTAGAATTACCCAGAAGTATCAAGACGATCAGATTTCACAAGAACGCAGAAATAATTATTCAGTAATGTACATGTGTTTAATACAGCTACCGAAAACACAATTGTGTTTCAATTTAATTACCCCGTCTTATTAAAATGTTTTTGCAATACACACCAAGAGTGAATTTCTTGAACAATCTCGATAATACATATTGTTAGAGGGAAGGCTATTTTTCCTTCTTCAACTTTCCAGATTTTCGTTGCCTCTGTCACTCTCCTCCCCTAACTCATGGGTGGGTTCGATCTAAATTAGTCATCCACCCGCACCCCACATACATCCAAGCACCATGCACGGACAGGCAAAGCGACGTTAACATTTACGATTGACCCGGGGCGCATTCCTCCTCTTTGATACACTTTATTGGCCTAATAGAGCCGAATTGTTGGCGTATCGTGTAAAGCAGGGTAAGCCCTGCCCTATCTGTCTAGACGTCTTGCGCACAAAAGATCCTCCCTTTTGTGAAGTGATCACGTTGTATGCAAAACAAACGGCGAAACCCCGTAGCACGTGTGAATTGTATCGCGCTCGGCAGCCGCACTGGGAAACATCGTTCTCTGTAATTAGTTTGTAAATAAATCCGCCTTGCGTGTAGCGAACTAATTAGCTAATTAATTACAATATCACTGCCTTCCTTTTACCCAGTTCGTAATTAGGAGTTTTGCAATATTGAAATGAAAAAAAACGGGAACGTTGAGAGTTTCCCTGAAATGTGATTGTAGGGAATAAAATTCCAGTAAAAAAGATGTCACTTCTTTGCATATACTATTGCAAAATCTGTGGAAGCGGACTCTCCTCGTTTTACTTTGCCCATTTACCCAACAAATTGCACAATATGGACGAGTGCACAAACGATGTTTGACGACTTAATTGCACCTCGAAAAATATCACTGGCTCGGTGTTCGCTCCACTTTTAACTAAGCTCGCTCTAATCGCGCCGCGTAATAGGCCCCGGGCCGCGTACAGCTGCAGCGGAATAATGTCAACTTTCTCGTTCAGCACGAGCGTAGGATTAGATGGCTAGGACAGATTAAGGATGTAACGTTTGTTGTAGGCGCATAGATCACGATGATGACCCGTAACGAGTGCGTGTCGAGCGGCAGGGCGATCATATGGGTACGGGGTACAGCGTACACCAAACAGGAGCGATCCGAGTGAGCGAGTGACTGAGTGAGTTGGAGGTCGGAGGAGTATATTGGCCATTTCCGCAGGAAGCCCTAGGTAACCTGTAACCGCCATTGAGGTTGGAGCTAACGTGCCACAGATCGCTGCCGTTTCATAACAAGCTGCTCTGAATTCGCCTGCCCATAATCTCCGCGCGTTAATTGATTGATCTTTGCTTTTTCAGCGGCCCGGCTGCACCTTGCTCTTTCTCTCTGGCCGCGAGCCGAGATACGCGTGGCACTCGACGATAGTAACGTGGCACGTTATGTTCAATTAGAACGTAAATACAATACCACTATCTCGTTTCGAGCCGAGGGAGCTTGGCGTCGCAATATTCTCTGCGCTCTGCGGCGGAAGGGGTCGAGGGTGTAAATTTCGAAGGACCTGTAGCCGCAATGGGGAAGTGATGGAATGATGGGTGCTTGAAACGAAGGTGGAGGAGCGATTAAATCTGTGATCAATTCGCAAGGATTTATAAAACAGGAGGAAGAATTTTTTGAAAAAGATTGGTAGGAAGAATAAGAAACGCGATTATTACGAGGCGTTTCTTGGAACTTGAACGAGAACGAAGGAGTAGCCAAGTCCCCCTTCGATCCAATAGATATGCGTGGCGTCGAAGAATGAATTCCTCTCGGGTCATCGAAAAGAAAGAGTCGATGCGTGGCTCCGCGACTGACAATGGTACCACAAATAATACCGGCCGCCTCTTGTCGGCCGCAGATTTAATCTGTCGAAATGAGTCATCCTTTTGAGTTGGCCACGCTTAAGAGAGGCCGAGCAATCCTGCTCGACGGGCAATCAATGTTTAATTCGCCAGGGGGGTGGGGGCGAAAAATAATGAGAAACGAAAGTTCGTATTGTTCTAGGAAAAGGAGTTGGAGACGAGTTAAAGGAGTTCCAAGTTGACACTGCCATCCTTTTCAGCGGCACTGTCAATAGACCGACGCCCGTGCCCAAGGGTGTCAAAACGATAGGCGTGTACAGAAGTTTTTAGACGCCTTTGGAAGGAGAATGCATTCTTCCTCGAACCGTCAATATAGGGAGTATTTGCTCAAAGCTCGCTTTCGAATTTTCTTTTACACCATCCGGCGCCGATGCGCGGCTCAATCTGACGCGAGAGAAGAGGGTGGTTGACTTAACGAAGTGATCTTCAGCAGACCTACAATTCTAAATTCAATCTGACGTTTGTTTAGTATTGTAGACTTTCCTATACGCGACTGGACGCAGCGTCGAGAATTTCAAAGTCGATTTTCTCGAAAATCTGAGCTGTGAAAAAAGTTGCTGTTTCTTTTCGATTCATAACAAGTAAATAAGTTGAGGAAAAGGAGTGAAATGTTTTTATACTGCGCTTCGTTTTAGAGAACATTGACTTTTAAATTCTTGGCGTCGCGACCAGTCGCGTATAGGAAAACCTACCTATAAAGGTAGGCGCAATTTCTTTTCACATGGTCTCGGTTTTTCCGTACCTGAAGTTATCTGGGCTTGCCTCGGTTCATGTGTTTGGTCAGTTGCCCAGAGAACCTCTTCCTCTCCGGTGACATTGCATCCACTCTACGCCTCGCCTCTCTTTCTCAAAATATTCTCGAGGAAGAATCCGCGGTTCGGAGTCGCGCCGAGGCTAGGGCTGGGACTATTTGTCGAATTTTTCGGTATTCGAATATTCGAATACTTCGGTTGCTTAATTATTTGACGAATATAATTCGAATATCCAAGTATTCGAATACTGCTATATTCGAATACTGATGTATTTCAGGAATACGTGTTTAAAAGGATTTGTTGAAATTCGTAAAATTCCCGAAGTTATGGGCATTTGAGTAGCGGCAAATGCATAGGCAACAGCCGGCCACTCGGCACTCACGTAAAACTTTAAACGCGTTTTTCTTGAAACAGTGTTCTCAAAATGGTGGGACCTGTATCTCCAAAAGTTATTATCTGATTCGACTGAAATTTTTTATTTTGAAGAATACACTTCTGGCGGGGGGGAAATCAGAAAAAATTAGAAAACAGTGAAAATTTATAATTTTTAAAGGCGTGGAAAGGACGAACAGTATAGGAAAAAAGTGATTTCAAACCTCGAGTGTCGTTATTTTCTCAAAAAATATCATTTTTGTAATTTTTTCTTGTTCCCCCCTAGCCAGAAGTATACTCTTCAAAATAAAAAAAGTTTCAGTCGAATCGGATAATAACTTTTGGAGATACAAGTCCCACCGATTTGGATGAATTTTTTGTCGCCTTGACTTTAACGACTCCCCAGTGCCGTCTACAATGATTAATTATAAAACAAAAAATATATTTCTATAATTTAAGACATACTTAATACAATGCAACAAGTCCCATTAAATTATATACAGTAGTTTTCCTTTAATTAATTCCTAAAGATCACCTATTTTTTTGGGCTCTAGACCGGAACCTCCCCTTAAGACCTCGAACGAGTCCCCTTCACCTCCCTTCCAAAATTAAAGCTTAGAAATAAAAATGTCTATTCACCCAACACTGGGTTACAAACGTCAGCTTCAATTTCCCGTTAATCGAAGGCTACTTACGTGCCATAGTTGCGTTGCATTTTTTTTTAAAAAAAAAAGGGAGCCACTTTGCATGCACTCTCCAAGGTTCCAATGACACCGGCAACGTGCACGGTCGGCTGAAACGGCACGTGCGAATGTATGAATGAAAGTTTACGAGGATAGTAAGAACAGGTCAATCTGCCAATTGACCATTGGTCGGGGCGGACCTGCACGAACGAAGGTTCAGATCGTTCCTCCCTTCTGCCCGTCTTTGGACGTCGACAGCCGGCAGCAGAGGCTCACGTGCACAGTCGAGGCGTAGTAAGTATAGTATGCCTACCACCACCGCACGGGAATTGGTCAAGCAGAGTGCAACAGATAAGGGTGCCGGATGGTGGGGGATAGTTGACTCTCTAGTGGCTATTCGGAGTCAGTTGCTCTTATGCTTGCCAGACATTAACAACACCCACGCTGGGCTGTTGCTGCACGAGCCTCGTGACTCCAACGTCACAGGTGATTCGAAACGGTGTTTCCGATTCTCGTCGTTCCGCGGTATCGACTCGCTCGCGGGAGACCGCCCGCCTTGGTGACTGCTTCTCGCGAACACAATTCGATCGTTGCCATCCTCTTTATCGACGCTGGTGCCTGCGGATAATTTTAGTGGTGATCGCGCGCGGGAAATATTGGGCGCGAACGTACGTTTAATCGCAACGGACAGAGGGGGCAGATTATTATCAACCCGTAGTTGATGATTTTCCTGAACACGATGCGGAGCTTCCCCGTGGGAAGCATATTCGAAAGTATCTCCTCCTCAGGCAGCGTGCGGGACCGTCTCCTCGTTCAGTCCTCAAGAAGTGTCGCCGTGTGATCCTTTGACGGAAGAAGGCAATCTAGTCGCCTGACTATTTATGTGACCGTTCAGTGCGCGGTTCTGCGAGTGATTGTGATTTGAGCAGCTGAATCTCGTCGGAAGGACAGTGCCGTCGACGGAGCAGGGGGTCCTCGGGACCGCGGCGATCGGGGATCAATGCGGAAGAATGCGGATGAAGCAGCTTTCGTCCGCGTATCGTGCCTTCTCCTGAAGTGGATGCCGTCGGGATCCAGAGAACAATGACCAGCGACAGTTGAAAGGGTGTCGCGTGGATTGAGGGTGATCGAGGGCTGGCTTCATAGGGGGTTGCGAATATTATGTTAGCAACGGGATTATGCGCGTTTCTGAAGGTGCTGGCGTTGGCGGCGAGCGTCTCGGCGCTTCTGCCGGAGGACTTGGAAGATCGATCTGCTCCTGCCAATCTCCAAGAGGAATGCGCCTCGAAATGCCCCGACCTCGACTTGACTCAGGTAATATCGTCTGTGAAATTCTAAAAGCTAACGCCTCCAAGAAATATACTCCGCTTCGTGCACCATCGTCTAAGTACATTTGTACACGAGAACTTTCATCCCTTTACTCTAAAACTCTCCACTTTCCTCCCTCCACTGACTTCTTCATCCCCTTGAACCAAGCTCCCCGTCTTGCCTGCATCCTACAGAATCCATTCCCCGCCGAGAAAACATATATGGCCAGCCGCGTTCGAAGCGCGGAAAAAGAAGAAGACATCTCGATAATCCCCGCCGATTTCGTTAACAAGGTGACAGGTTATTTACATAGACCCCGCGCCTTGGCGAGAGTCCACAGCGACTGGGTGGATAAGAAGAATCGAGAGTTCTTCTTTCTCTCAATCGTTTATCGGGGAAGAAGCAAGAATTTCGTGGCCCTTATCGACCGTTCCTCGCGATTGCCAGCAATATTGTAACGCGCGCCTATTATGAAAGTGGCAATAGATAAAAGTGGCCGAGACGATTGCGTGCCCGCTTCGCGTGGCTCTGGACGGAAAAGAAGTCGGGACGCGACGCCACCAGCTCGGCCGCTAAATTGCCCGTGAAATGCCTGCACATTTTTCCCGCCGCGTATTTTCCTAACGCCGGCGACGACGGCGGGGCCGATTGTTTACAGCAATAAATAATCGCAATCGCGGGGAAATTTTCTTTATCGTGCGCTCGATTCCTCGCGGGGAGAGGTCAACACGGTCGCGGAGAGGCACACGTTGGCCCGTGAGAGCGGGACGGGGGCCAGCAATCGATCGTGCGAGCCCTATCGAGCATCGATAGCAATTCTTCTTTTTTCTTTTTTCCTTCTTCGGCGAGGGGCGCCGATTACGTTCGCTGGCTTGTTCGATTTCAATTTGTGCGCGCCTGTCGCCCGGCTCGGCCGCCGCGCGACGACGCGTGCGCGACGATCCTTATCGCCGTCGTATTTCCGCGGGCAGGCGGTACAGGCGAGCCGCGTCCGCGGTACGAACGATGACGCAATTTTTTTTCTCTCGCGAAAAACAAGAATTTAGACGGTCGCCGGTGCCGCGGGAAGCGTTCTTGCGAGCGAGGCGAGCGCGGCACAAAAATGGCTCCGCGCGAAGGACGTATCAATTTAAGTCCACTCTCCATCCCGACTGTACCATTCATTAATTAACTTAACTACACGACGGCGCATCATCCCAGTCCATAAGCGCGATCTCGAGGATGGACGACGAGCTGTAACAGATACAGGAGCTTCTGACCACACTTTTCCCTGTTTTTTTTTTTTTCTCCCTATTTCCTTCATATCTTTTGCCAGGGGACGAGGTGATTTTTTAACAAGATCTTCGCACGTCCCTTTCGACGATAGCGCCTGAATTCGGTTGAAGAGGATCGGTTCGATTATACGGTTGCTCGGCCCTCCAGTGTCTTTCTCTTCATTTTCTCTTTCGTCCTACGGCTCCCACGAAGAGTGAATGAGGAGGCTGAAAGGATGCATCAGGATAGATGAGCGTAACAAAAGGCGGTCTGGAGAAATGATTAAACCGATCCTTTCGTGCAGAGTTAAATTGATAATTGGTAGCAATTCCGTTCGCGCCAATTGCCGAACACACTGATTACCAGCTTCTTACTTCGCGTTTGTTCGCGCGGGTTCGGTAACCAGTTGCTTCTCGCCGATCTTGCCAGAGAATTCCGAAGCGGAAAAGGTCGGTTTAATTTCTCACTGGCTAGACAGGAGGGCATGGTTTTATCAATAGCTTGTTAAATGTAAAGGTTTCCTTAATCTCGTTACATTTCAATTATCCACCAATGCAGATAAAATAGAGCACGGTCCAGAAATCAACTTCTCGCTCCCTTATCTTCCCTTCGGCCTCATCGACCGCTCCCCTGAATCTTGGCTCCATTTTTCACGTCCCCGCGTAATTTCGAAATCCCGAGGCTCTAGTAAAAAGTCCAGATAAGTGATCGGAGGGGCACGTTGCACTGGAGAGCGCAGAGGCGATTTATTGAGATCTCCGTGGCAGGAATTCGTGTTTACGCTGGGCGGAGAAGGCGAGCGGGCGCCCGTGTTATTTACTAAACACGTAGTAGCAGCGGCGTCGTTATCGTATCTCGAGGTGATGCCTAGGATGACCTTACTATGCTTGCATAATCGCGATCGCGAGCTTTCTAAACCCCGGCTACGGGCCGTCACGATTTCGACCCTGGCCGATAATTCATCGTACTTTGCCACGAAATGATTTAATGCGTGTCGATAATCCGTCGCCATTGTCGCCGGGGTCGAGCCCGCGAAAGAAGCCTCCGCGAGATGTGGGACGGTTTAAAAAACACCGGGGGGATATTGCCTGAAGCGCGGCAATTAGCGATTAACTCGGGCGAGTCTTCCGCGCGGCTGGCAGACGCTGGAATTCCTCAATTCCCTCGACGCCGCTGAATTTTTCCCGTTAATTGAAAAATAATTACTTAAACGGCGCGTGTAATGGATCCCCTCCCACGCTTTAACCTACATACGAGTCGCGTTCTGCGTGGACAGCCGTGGAAGCGGCGAGGTAACGCGACGCGATCGCGCACACCTATACGGATTCGAAAATCTGCGCGGCGGCCTGCAGAATTTCGATCCGCCGGCGCGCTACGTAGAATCCGCAGGATCGCCGCGAGTGCAATATTATATGTGTAGCCGTACACAATGAACTTCCTGCTGGCCACATCCTCTCACCTACAACGCGTGCCTCGTGACTTGCTACGGGTTCGCCTCCGAGTGTCATCGGTAATCGTGCGAAATTCGAAATCGCCGTGGGATTCGGCGGGGAGCTCGACGGAGAATGAGACGAATAATAGTGGCGAGTAATCGCGCCTGGTAATCCGCGACGCGGGGACGATTTTGTCGCGGAGGTTTGGGCAATCGGGATCGTTACGGAGATACCGCTATTAATTTTAGCGCGAGATACACGCTATCGCGGGGGAAAACGAGACCGAGTGATCCGTGTAATTACTAGAACACTCCTCGCATGATTTTTCTTGCTAAATCGTGATTCCATTGGGATGGACCGCGGGGAGGGGGATTCTGGAAGCTGGAGGGGTGGAATGTAAAGGAATTTGGAGATGTTTCGGTGGGGGATTTATCGAGGAGCGATCTGTACTTGAGACGAGGGGGATCATCGCGTATTTTAAGGCTGAATTCAACCCTCACTGGTGGGACACGTATACGGGCGAGGCCCACATCTATTAAGATTTCAATGTGAAGTCGAGGGAGTTTCGTTTTCAAAGGACGAGGGAAACTGCTGACTTTCTGTCGTGATCAACGAACCGGTGATCCATTACACGGGGTTACATATAGTCGGTTAATCGGTGGATATTTCGGATCGAAGGTTCTGCCCGTGAAGGATTGTGAGTTCCTCGCAGTCATTGCGAGCTGGTAGTACCCACGAGGTACGGTATCTTCTTGAAATATATTTGCCTTAATCGCGCCAGCTTCGGCCTGCAAACAAATCCTGGGAACCAGAATTTCGGTGCCTTTACGTGACGTCATGTGAATTAAAACGCATGCACGTATCGCGCGCATGTACGCAGGGTCGGGTAGTCGTGTGCAGCGGTTTGAAGACCGTAACGAGTGGCAGCTGATGCTGGCCGTTTTTAATTCGCCCCATGATCTTCGAGGTAATTAATGAAATTAAATGGCGACTGTGTGGCCGAGCGTCTACAGGCAGCCTTGGCAGACCCAGTGTCGTGGAGATTAGTAGAACCTAGATACAGTGGCGGACTGGGTCTGAAAATATTGGCTGCTGGGAGACAGAGGGAGCCCATCTACAATCATAAAGCTGTAATTTAATTTTTATAAGGAATAAATACAATTTTTAACTAAACGTATATTTTTCAGTAATATTCCGTAATATTTTCTGATGTTTAAGGGCCCCATTTAATCAGGGGAGAGGGGCACTTGCTTACAAATGGAGGGTCTCGAACCCGGAAATCCGAAATATTCTGAAACTTTGTGAATATGTACAGGACTTCGTTTGCTTTAGTTTGCTGCTCAAATTCACTCGAAGGGGGTGAAATTAACCCCCGAAGATTCGGCTATTTTCCGATTTTGTGTAATAACTCGCGAACTGTAAGAGATAGAAAAAAACGACAAATGTTAAGTAGTACTTCTTTTAATTAGATCTATCATTTAATAAAAAAATTATTTTACAGCTCACGAGTTATAACATAGAATAGGGAAGTAACCGAATTTTCAGGAGTCAATTACAGTCCCTTAGAGTGAATTTGGGGAGCAAACAAAAATTGCGTTGTAATCGTGAGGAAATTCCCTACATATTCACAAAGATTCAGGATTCTTTTTAATTTCCGCGTTCAGGATATTCCCTTGTTAGACCCTGGCCCTAGATACTGAAACGCCTACCTTTTATAACATTTAAATTCAACGTATACCCGTGTTATGCAAGCATATGCATTTGAATATTCAATTATGGAAAAATAGCCGGTGACAAGGGTGGGTTTATGCATAAAATTACCGGTCAACAATGTGTTAAGAATGAGTGGATCCAGGATCCACGCGGTACGTTAGTCGCATGCAGCTGAAATCAAGGATCACCCGTGCCGATTACGCAACGCTGACAATAAGACTCGTGGAAACGCTTTTCCACTGTGAAAAATGCTTCCTGTTCTGCATGCTAACGAGCCCGTGCCGCGAGCCACGCTGGGCGAAGTGTATCTTTTTAATTCCCCGGGTAACGCGAGAATAATTGGCGGGGCACGTAGACGGGCGCCATGTCTGGGGCCGGCGAAACGCTGGAGCGGCCGTTGCGTTCGAGCTTTCAACGGGCCGGAGAACGAAAGCGAAGGGACACCCGTTAAGGTGTTTGCCAAAGACAAACCTCGGACTTCAAAGGTGGATGTTCCATCCCAGTGGACACCGTCCGGTATACATTCAACACCGTGCGACCGTGGCTCGTTCACGACCGCACGAAAAAAAAAACCTGACACCCTTTTCCCTTCAACCTGGAAGCACCCTGGACGCCTTCAGCGTGTCAAAGGCCTCTGACTTGCATCGGTTTCGGGCGGGCGTCACTCGCAAGGAAATTCACGAGCGGGCTTCGTTACTGCAAATTCTTATTTTCTTATTCACCCTCAATATTCTCCTGCCTCGCGCCAGCGAACTTGTGATCTTTAAAGTTCCACACTGTTAAAGCGCTGCATTAAGATTGGAACTCGATAATCGAGGCGGAGGGGGATTATAGATAAATGCGTGATCGACGTGTAAAAATAGTAACGGCTGAGAGGAACCTTGAGAAGGGGGTGTCGAGAAAAATCGGTGTTGCGCGTATTGAATCGCGAGGGAACACAGAGGCCGGTCATTAGACCCGATCGTTAACGTCGCCGCGAGTTGGAGGCGAGGCGCAACAGTTGGCGAACGCCGCCGAGCGTGACGAAGACGTTGAACATGACGGAAGGACGTGCGGAAGGACGAGCAGGTACACATTAGGCGATTACCTTCGATCAGATAAAACAGCACTTTACCGGCTGATTTCCGTCTCGAGGAACGAACGGAGCAGCGTGTTCGTTCCAGTGGGAACGGAAGCAAGGACTGAGCTGCCGCAATGAAACGGAGTGACTTTAAAATTCCTCCGACGCGGTGGCCACGTTTCGGTAGTTATAAAGACTGGAGAGAAGCGGGCGAGATTAGTCTGGAGCGATGAGGAACGAAGCACGATAATTGCCAGCAAACACGTAGAGGTCGGAGATAATATTGGACGCTCCCGAGGTTCGGTTTTAAAACGAGGAGAGGAATTCCTAAGAAACAGGAATTATTACTGGGAATATCGGGTACGCCTGTTTCGCATGGTGTTGCCTGTCTGTACGGTCTGATTAATCGGGTGCAAAGTTAAACGAGCATCGTGCCGGGCGGCGAGGAACAGACAACGAGCTGCGTTTCCACAATGGAAAGAAGGGAGGGAGAAAAATTCATCGTAAAATTGATACATCCACGCTGAGCGGGCGATAGTCGCGAAAACACTGCACCGTCCTCTCTGCTTTCCCTTATCAGGGGACTCGTCACTGGTCGCCGCGACGCGCCGGTCTGTTGTTCGCGAGAAAACAGAGAGCAACGTGCACGGTTAACGGTCCCTTTAGCGGAAAATAGCCACTTGGGGAATAGTCACGCCGACAGAAATATTCAAGCAACGCCTATGCAAATTCTCAAACACAGATCACAAAGGCAACGATAGTAATCGACATCTATTTCTCGAACATGTTAACGAGCACATGCTTCTTCCCTTAGGCTTTGCCCAAACTCGGGTACGTTGGAGGAGAAAAAAAAGAACAAACTGCGATTCGGCAACGAACGGCGGCAACGACACGGTCGCGTAACGTGCAGGGGCCGCAGAAAATAAATTGAATCGCTTGCCAAGCTTTAAAAGCTAGTAAATTGTTTCATCCGGTTCAATTGACACCACCGCCCCCCCCCCCCCCCCCCTGCGCACCTAAGCCCGTCGCGAACGATCGTCGCCGAATGACCGTCGGCGAGCCGTGGTTTCCCTGATTCTGCCTCGGGGCCCCGCGCAGTCGTTGCACCGCTCGCACCTGTACGTTACGCGCGCTTCCGGTACACAGGTGCGCGTCCGGCTTTTTAACGGAGACGAGAATGACTCGTTAGAACGTGAAACGCGGAAGGGAGGTTCCGCGGGGCCGACTGGATCGAAGGGGCGGCGAGCAATTCGTGGGTTGATAACGAGGGTGTGAAGCCATGCGTACGTTTATGGGAATTTCGGGATAATCATCGTAACTGACCATGTTTATGCAGGAACGCCTGTCGCGTCACCTGTCCCTTCACGAATCTAAAGTCGCGCTTCGGTGGATCGACGAAATATTTGCAGGTTCCCTCGTCGATTAATATCCCCGCACGGCTCTGAATTGTTTATGAATTATTAACGCTTCCTGTTCGATCTGTTTCAGAATCGAACGGACGACTCGAGCTCGGAAGTGGGATGCGGTGTGCGATGCAAGATCGATCAGGTAAGAAGATTGAAAGTTATAAATCCTGTTGGTCCAGAAATAGCTTGAGAGTAGCTGAGATAAATCTTCCTGAAAGGCGACGTCCACCCCCTTACTTCGCGATGATTTACAAGGAATCTCCTGAATGGCGTCAGACTTCCGGGCGAATCGGCTCCGTAGGTGGCCGGACGACTTAGGACGGGGCCAATTCTCGGGCCGGCCCGAGCGCGAATTTAAAGCAACGCCGTCGGGGAGCATCGACGAACGTTTATTAACGTGCGCGAGACGAAAATAAAGGGACGCCGGTCCCCCGGCACAATGAAAGTACTTCCGCTGCTGTCCCAGGGGCCCCTGTTCACTGACTCTCCGGCCAGGGAGACGGTAAACGGCAAATAAAAACAAAGCCGGGCCCTGCGTGTCTCCCTTTCTCTCTCTATTCAAGCGTACGCAGAGGTGGCCAATGAATGGGCGAACGTGTGTACATGCACGTAGTATTGCGCGTATACGAATGAAAGAATGGGCTCGTACGGCTTCGTGACTTTAAATTGGATCGCGTACAAGTGCGTCCTATGGCGGATGTCGCCAAATTACCGTGCGACTCCGGATTCGCTCTCTACGGTTGCCCGTCTCTTTCCGCCCCTAGGGGCCTCTCTGTCCATCCTTCCACCGTATTCCGGAAGTAGCCGCGAAAAACGGGGGAATTCGGTGGATGCTCGCCCAATTGGGGCCATTCTCGCGGTCACTCGCGGCTGTGCTATCGACAGATAGGTACTTTCTATTATGCGTATGAATTGCACTCGACCTTTGCGACTATTCAAATAAAAGCTAGATTGCCCCGTGTTGCGGGAACTAAAGAGACTGGACGCTTGTAGAAATTAGAGACGATCGTTAGGGCGTTTTAATGGCACTGCAGGCAGAAAATTCTGTAAGAGAGGATCGCGGGGGTGTCGAGCCGGAGAAAGGACCCCGACAGCGACCGGAAGGATATCCAGCAACGCGTGTCTCCAGGGTAGGAAACGAGACCTGCAATTAATGCCACGAAAGGGACAAAGGGCACTCAGATACAGTTAATTACCGCTTGGTCCCGAAAAAAAAAAGGGGTACGGTGATTAAGCGGGGCCCTTGCTCGTGTCCCGGCACGAGGATGCCGGCTTTCTGTGCCGAGCATGTTTCGCAGAGCCTCGCGTGCTGGAGGTTACGCGCCACGGATGAAAAGCCTCGAATACCACGGGCCGGTACGTGAATTGCGCTTTAAAACGATTTCCTTCCTCGCCTGGTTTCACGGTTCGTACGTCCCAGTAACGCGCTCGGGTAACGGTTAGCCGGCGAGCGACACAATTTAAGAGGAAGACGCTCTACTTTTTGCTAAACGCAACCCTAATTGCCATCCTCTGCGGGCCCAACGATTTCGCCCGGGGTTTGTTAGCGAATTCTGCCTCGTTTCCACGATTAACTCGCCTGTGAAACGAGGCGCATGGAAGTGCGAGTAACAGCGGGCATAATCTGTTAAATAGTTTCTGCCCCCATTCTGTTTACGGTATGCTCGATCGAACCTAATGGGAAGCTCAAAGCACGTGCTCGGTTGAAATCGACGGTGATTGCAGGAAACAGCATCTGGCGTGCTGCGTTACTACAATTCTGTATAACTAAACAATTAAGTACACACTGTGATATCCTCCTACAATTTCGTTATAAATTATAAAGAGTAATGCAGGAAGTTACTATAAAAAGCGGTTGGATATTAATTTTTGCCGAGGTACCCTTGCGCAAGTTCGTATATCCGTTCAGGTTTGATGCCTCTTCCGGTAATTTTACGGCTCGATAGCGATGATCCGATACTCGTGGAATTTCTTTTGTATATTCGAAGTATCGCGTGTGCAGCGTAGCCACGCGGCAGCTCGACGAGGACAGCAGAAAAAACAGCAATTTGTATAGATCTCAATAAGAATGTCACTGTGCACAAATCTTGAGTGCACGAGGTAGGCAGCCATTCCAGGGGCTTCTTCGCCCGCCAGACTGACTCCAGATATTGGAGTGGGCTGGTGAAGTGCAGGACCACCGACGGCGAAGGTATCCGTGACGAATGCTGCCACTCGACAGTGGCTACCAGAAACGGCACTCGTCCGTCGTTCGTGCCAGCGAAACTATCAAGACCCACCCTCGACGTGTTTACCAGTAAACAGAAGCTACCCTTGCTCGATGGACCCAAGGGGTTCTGTGCTTTGCCTAAACGGAGAAATTAACGTGCCACGTTAAACATCCTAGAAGTCTCGTTATTCACGTCTTACATGCGGCGTGTCCCATAGGCGGAGGCTGTAGAGCAATCAGTGTACGGGGTTAAAGCGAAACGAGGAGCGGACGGATAGATCCTCGGCGCGATGAAGATCTACGATCTACGGGGAGCCGAGCAGAGCGAGGGCCTGGCTGGGGCGTAATGTGTGTTGAGGTTTTAATGAGGAAGTGAGAAATTAGCGGGCGTCGAGCCGCTGCGCTCCAGCCATTTTCCACCGTCACGATAGTTTTGTCAACCCCTATCGCACGAGCCACGAGAAATACGGCGGGGCGGCTTAACGAGCCGAGGCGAATCCGAGCAACCGCCCGCTGGAACGGTTTCACCGCGGAATCGAACGCGGCGGAGCGCCGTTTCGTGAGAGAGAGAGAGCTAATTGAAAACGAGGATTCAGCTTGATACGGGCGAATTAATAAGAGCGTCGCGGAGGAAAGTAATTAATCGAAGGGTAAAAAATTATCGTCCGCTCGGTTGTTAAAGCAGCAGTTCCAACTGTCGTCCGCGGCGGAGATAAATGCCCGCCGGCTACTTCTTGCGCGTGAACATCCTTCTTTTTCTTCTCCCGGGCGTTGATAAGAGAGAGGAAGATGGTATTTTTAACGCGAGCGCGGATGGAAGAAATGCTGCAACTTGCCTCGGGGGTAAATGCTCGTGATTCTTTCCGTGTTCGATACGTCCGCCGCCGTTTATACTTCTGCTTATGAACGCTAACTATTCTCGCGCTCAACTCTCCAGCGAATCGCGCGGGCGTTTGGAACGTTTGAAAGCGGCGTCGTAAAACTGGACTGCCACCGAATGTTTACAAATAACGGTTATCTAGCGCCGAGGTCCCTTTCCTTCTAGACTTTTCACACCAGCTGACCTGTGTGATACCCTCGAATGCCACCGTAGGAATCTATCGCGTTATAAATGTTTTACAGCCACGCGAAGCACCGAAATGCAACATGGACGTTGCGCGATCTTTCGCTGCTTATCTCCGATCGGTTACGTTCGGGGTGTTAAAACTTCGGCATGTGAGCTTGTAAACATAGATTACTCGGATTCTTTCCGGAGGAAGGTCTGGCATCTAGCGACCCTTCGATTTCAGCTATCCAAGATTACGAAACTTAATCGAAGTTACTTTAGCATCTTTAACGGCGGTAATAACTATAAATCTCTTTCGAAATTCAAAGCCCGATGGTTGGAAGCAGGTGCACCATTAATGCCCCTTGAATTATGCTTCCCGTATCGTTGAGGCGCGGCGCCTCTGGAATCGCGTTAGAGTGCCGATCGTCACGGCAATTGGTAAATAGCTCACTCGTATCTCGACACACGATGTTGAACCAGAGATTCCGCTGCACATCACTTCTAGTTCATCTTCAAACACGATCGAACGCTAATTACCAGTCCCTCGGAACTGAGACAAGAGCCGCGGCTGCGACGGCAGGCTGAAGAAGGTGCTTGAACAAGAGCAGTGCTAGCTGACGACGAACGAAACGATTCAGTCAAGAACAATCACGATCTTCCCGAGGCACTTCAGCCAGCCGAGCACGCTAAATCACTTTTGTGTATTTACGCTTCGCTCGACGAGCGAGCAGGATTTCTTCGAGACGATCTTAAGAGAACGACAAGACGGATACTGTCTTCCGTCGGGCTACCCGGTCTGCTGTTTATTTCCACGGCGCGAGCTTCCGGTTAAAAAGCACCGATGGACATTTCTGGAGGCTCGTGCTCGACCAGCGCGCCGCGTAATTCGATTTATCGGTAACGCGAAGTCGCCGCAGCGCGACTAACTATGTCAAAGTAATAACGCAATTTTCTGAACGATAACATCGTTGATCTTGCGCCGCGTTTATCGCCTTGGAGGAAAAACGCTGGGAGGAACGCGCGTGTATCAGCGGGCGAGCATCGACGCGAAGGAAATCGAGGCTCGCCGGGCTGATCGCGATTCCTGTCCGCGGGATGAAAAAGAGACGCGCGTTGGCCGCGTTTCCAGCCGCTCCTTTCCCTTCGTGCTGCTCGGCATCGGCTGGCTTGTTGTCGCCGGCAAATGCCCACATCCTCCCGCGCGGAAAGTTAATGCGTTAAACTTCGGTTCGCAAATCCATGCTCGGCACGAACCGAGCGGCCGTCTTATGAACGTGGGCGTTACTTGAGGCACGTGCCACATACTCCTTGCCGGTGTCTCTCGAGCACTTCGCCACGCAGACGTTCCAGTTGCTTCAATGCCAAAATAATGCGGCCTGCGCGCGACATTGACGCTGGGTCGCGATTGATTGCCCCCGGTGCTCGCCGGGTCGGCTTAAACGGAGCCGCCGATTGGAAAGAAGCTGGAGTTACTTCGACGCGGTCGTTTAAACGAGAGCAAAGAAGTGGAAATAATCGTAGGGGGTTGATTTTAATCTCAGGTGTCGCGTAACTCGAAGAGCTACGGGTGTAATTAAGTATTGTACATCTGGCCGTTCTCTGTTTCAGTGCACAAAAGGCTGCGGAGCGTGGCAACGAGCGCTGGACACGAGCTGCCAGGCAGTCTGCGTTAGTACAATTTCCTTAAATTAATTTCTTATCCTAACACTCGATATTACCTTCGCGACTCTACCGAGGGTACAGTTCGCGTAAGTTGATCGGCGCGTTGTTTGCAGAACGGGACGCAGGAGCTGCTGCCGCCCAAGGAACTGTACTGTGTTCTCGGCTGTCACGACGCCTTGAATCGTTACTTCCAGCAGTTGAAAGGTAATCGAACCCGTTCGCCATAGCGCACCTCCTTCTAACGTATCTCTACACGACATGCTTCTCTATAACTATCTTAAGGCTGTTACTATTCCCCGTTGCGGTCTACATTCCCAACGCGTTGACTAAAAGTTCACGAACTCTTTGGCGTAACGATCGACGGTGTCGACCTTCAGCGGCACCTCGTCGTAGTAGTCGAAGTTGCTAGTGTCCTCGGGCGACTGGCAATCCGGTATAAAGCTGGGCTGTATAGTTTGGTGATAGATCTGCATCCAATCCGTGGTCTGGAACCATCTGTGGCCCTTTATGTCCAGAGTGCCTCCCTTTAGATTGCCGAAACGCCTGGTCAGGTCCACCTGCAGTATGTTCTTCAGGATATCTCTGAGCTCCTCGCCGAAATGAGGAGCGAACCTGTACCTGCCGGCGACGATCTTCTCGTATATCCTCATAGGGTCCCGCGAGTAAAACGGCGGATACCCGGCGTTCATCTCGTAGATTAGCACACCGAAGCTCCACCAGTCCACCGACTGCCCGTAGCCCTTCGACAGGATCACTTCCGGCGCGAGGTACTCGGGCGTGCCGCACAGCGTCCACGTTCTGCTGTTGATCATCTTGCAGAACCCGAAGTCTGTCATCCGGATGTAGCCCGTGTTCTGGATCAGAATGTTCTCTGGCTTCAAGTCCCGATAGACCAGGCTGCAATGGTGCAGGTACTCCAGCGCCAGTACCACCTGGGCGGCGTAGAACCTCGCCAAAGACTCGTCGAACTTGCCCATACGTCTTAGGTGGGTGAACATCTCGCCGCCGTTGATGAAAGGCAGCACCATGTAGACGTACGAGTTGTCCTTGAAGCAGAACTCCATGTAGACGACGAACGGGAACCTCACGCACTGTAGTACCCTCATCTCGTTGTAGGTGTGGTTCACCTGCTTCAGCTTCACGATCCTCGCCTTCTCCAGGATCTTCATGGCGTAGTAGACGGAGGTGGCCTTGTACTTGACAAGGACCACGCGGCCGAACGCGCCGGTCCCGATCGTACGGTGTCGTTGGAAATCGTCTACGGTGACGGTGTCCCTCTTCATTACCTTCCACCTTTCCATGAACGCGGTTTTCAGCTCGTCTAGGATCAGCTGGTACTCTTTGAAGGCTCGCTGCCGTTCCAGATTTATCACAGGCATCGTGATTGTCTCGCGCGGATGGTTTCTGGATAGAGATTGCTCGTCATTCAATTCTTAGCGAAACGCCTGTGATAGATAGATCGTCTATGCGCAACTGTATGGTTATGATTGATTGACGTTTCATATTTAGTATTGATAGCGCGATCTTCTTTTCTTCGGTATGTCAGCCACGTTCCAGACTTACCGATCTAACCATCAATTCTGTCTTCGCTTGTAATGTAAGTTTCCATTAATATCGAATGATGTCGATCTGCAGCGGAAATAGGCATTCCTCCGGCACCGGCGCTGGTAGCAGACTCGCTGACCGCAACGTCCCTACGGCTCGAATGGAAAGGGATAGACATCGAAAGACGAGGAGGCGGTATTTCGTACCTGGTGCAGTGGAGGTACGAAGAGCTGGCCGAAACGTGGCAGTACTGCAGGAACCAGTCCTGGGGTGAGGATGATCAAATTCTGGTGGAGAACCTGCAGCCGTACACTAAGTACAGGGTAAGCCTTCCGACCTACGCCTAGCTTGGGATTCAGCACTTGAATATTTAGCACCGTTTACGACGCGTACCTGAAATATATTGATCTACGATTATCAATAGAAGAGTTGAGGAATTTGGAATACATTGTTACCTAACTCTTTCTCCTCAGAATCTTCACGATCGTAGCGTCTGCGCCATAAACATTTCCGTTTCTTGTGTTCCAATTGCAGTTTCGCGTAGCGTTGCTCTTAAAATCGTCTCAGCATAATCCCGAGCCGATCGTCTCCGCCCCGAGCGTCGTGATAAGAACACTCGCCGAAGGTTTGCCGACCTCAGCACCGGTAATTTTAAGATCGGCGGTGGTAGACAGCTGCCGCATCTCTGTGTCTTGGGAACCGGGACCTTTCCCGAATGGGCCACTTTTGTCTTATGTCCTGCGTCTGCAAGGGGCTGACCACTCCCAGCTTAAGGTATACGCCACGCCAGAACTTCACTACAACCATACATCATGTGATAACTCTTTATCTGCCTCCCTACCCCGCGAGGCGCGCAATTCTAAGCGCACGTTCCAACGCTCTCTTCTACCGATACGTCCGAGCCTGTCGTCAGTCACGAGACGTCTGACGACACGGTTCTATCGACGTCTCAAACTTGATTTTCGCTTCTCCTACTTCTCCGACTTTCGTAGCAAACAGCACTGTGAAATGTCAACCTGGTTCTACAAGATTACCCCCGTTCGTCTGAAGGGAATGTATGCGTATACTTTGGATAGATAAAAATGGGGGAGACGCGAGCATGTCTGGGGTGAAATTGCACGCTGATTTGGGTGGTTGTTAAGTGAGCTCGTATTTGAACAGATAATTAAATTCAAATGCAATGTTCTAAAGGTACCTTTGAATTAACGTAGAAAAAATCGGACCTACCGAGTGATTTATCGCTGGCACTTGGAAAAATGATTGCTTTGAAAGAATGCTCTTGGCTTGAAGTGATTTGCATACACCGCTATCGCGAATCACTATTAATTGCCGCTAATTTGCGTCCCGCTAACACAGCTTGCCACTTGTAAGAACCAGTTCTTCCACGGTATACGTTTCTGGCATGGCGTTTCTATTTCTATTCGCATACCGATTTCCTAGCGAGGGACTGAAAGGGAAGATCGCGTTATCGGCACGTTTAACACGCCTCGCGATTGATCGACAGGACATTCCAGCCTCGGAGAACACCGACCACTACATGTTCCAAAACCTCGAGCCGAATAAGAATTATTCCATAAGCGTGACCATGAGGAACGGAGTGGGCGAGGGTCCTCCGGCAGTCATCTCCATCACGACCACCCCGGAGCCAGCTGGTACGTACCGGAGGATCTGCACTTTCCAAGATAATTCAATGTTGAGCGCGTCTTCGAGGTAAAAGAGCCACGGGCTTTCAACGCGATTCACGATGTTTCAGTGAAAGATACTCAGCAGCCCATTCTAATCCTCGGTGGTCAGCACGTGGTGATGAAGCAGGACGCGGACATGCTGGACGAGCCGAGTGTCGTTTATCAGAACACCAGCACGATTCGCGGCGTGGCGATCCACGTAGCCTCTGCCCAGCTGTTCGTTTCCGATTCCCTGGGATACGTGTACAGAACCTCGATCGTGAAACGAACGACGCCGACGGTGCTCCTCAGCCCCAGCCAGGCGAACTTCAAGCCCCTCAGCCTGTCCGTCGACTGGCTGAACCTCCACCTGTACATCCTCGGCGAGGTGAAACACGCGACGACAGTCTGGCAGATAGCTAGGTGCAATTTAGACGGCAGAGGTTTGACAGTGGCCGTGGCTGGCTTTCTGACAAGACCCACCCACATCGAGGTAGACCCCTACAACGGTTACTTGTTCTGGGTGACCAGGGGTGGCTTGTACAGACTGGATTTGGCTGACATAAGCAATGGAGTGAAGCACGAGGTACGGTTCAAGTTGCGTTGCAGAATCGATATTTAAGGGGGTATAATTGTTTCAGCGCTCCGGAAATGTGTACATTTTGGGGATTTTTTTACTAGTCAACGGCTTGATGAAGATTTTCCGGTTTTTTTTTTTATTATGTTTATATAGTATTATGAACTACTTAAACAAAAAGTTTTAATTAAAAAACTATTGTTTTCGGAAGTTATGGATACATATTCGAAACTGTCTCGATTTTAGATAGCTGCACGGTGGCCCTGTAAAAGCTGTATGTTGTATCTGAAATTAGAAACAGTAAATTTGTTTTATTAAATATGTTAATAGCCATCGACTCACGGCGCCGATTTTTGAAATTTTGAAAAATAAAGAAATGATAATCAAAGATAAAGTTAGATTTTTCTAAGAGAAAAGTTCATTTTTCTTCTTTATAAATAGTAAACGGGTATAATAAATGGGTAATGGAAATAAAGAAAGGCGTCGTAGGTCAATATTAACATGTTTTATGAAAAAATTTTACTGCTTTTGATTTCAGACACGACATACAGCTTTTTTTAGGGCCACCGTGTAGCCGTCCAAAATCGAGAGTTTCGAATATGTATCCATAACTTCCGAAAAATAATAGTTTTTGTTAACTGAAACTTATTTTTAAAGTAGTTCTTAATACTATGTAAAAATAATACAAAAACCGAAAATCTTTATCAAGCCGTTGACTTGTAAAAAAATCCCAAAAATGTACACATTTTCCGAGCGTTCCAACGGGTATACACCCTTAACTCTTCGTGGTCACGCGGGGTGTATCGCACCCCAAGAGTATTTTTCGAGTTTCAATATCGCGTCTTTACGACTTCCAACGGGGATTTGTCGCGAAAAAAATATCGCTCCTTTCCACAAGCGTGGAATAATCACTTTCTTGAACTACAAATTCCATCACAACAAATTCTCCATTATTAGAAAAGATTATTAGAGCGTGATTGTATGAGTATCACAAATGTAGAATTACCACTGAAAAGTGAAACGATTAAAAAATACGAGAATTTTAACTAAAAAATGACGCTGAAGTGCAGAGAACCCCGCGTGACCAATTCATAATCACAAAGTGTAACCACGTTTAAGAAATACCCACAATTGTTACAGGTTCAGCCCTACTTAATCTTGGACGACGCTAATCTAGGCGCGTTCACCGTCGACCACACGAACTTCCGTCTGCTGGTCCCCCATCACATCCAGAACACAGTGATGTCCGTCTCCCTGGACGGCCGCGAGATCCTGGACCTCCGCCAGAACACGCAGCAGCCGAAGTTCAAGAACGTGGTCTCCCTGGCCATGGCGAACGGCCTGTTCTATTGGACGAACGGGGAGGAAGTGTTAATAGAGGGGTACCACTCGGGGCAGAACCGATACTTCCACAACGCGTACCCGGACAGGTGAGCATCGTCGATTCTGGCGAGGATACGCAGCGTCGATCGTCCGGACGTTTCCACGAATCGTGTCTGTTGCAGGTCGAACGGTTCATTCGTCAGTGTCAACGTACTTATGGACGCCAGTCAGCCTGTCCCAGTGCCAGTGAACCCACCCACAGGGGTGCAGGCGGTCCTGGGGGTGGAGAGGGCGAAAGTGTCTTGGCAGGCGCCTCATCTGTTGGGTGGCCAGGGCAAGGGCGCCTGGCAGAATTGGTCCTACGAGCTGGAGATGAAGGACGAGTCTACGGGGGAGACGATCCATCAGAGAGATATCGCCGGCTCATCCCACACCGTGCACAATCTCCGAGAGAGATCGGAATACTCGATCAAAGCTGCCGCGTACACCAGCGCTGGTAGAGGACCCTGGTCCACGGAATTCAGGGGCCGGACGTTGCGGTATACCTTCTTGCTCGGCACGGTTTAATCGATGTTGCGCCAGTGTTTCCTAATTATTTATTCACCCTTCAGGGATGGATCGCACGCGTCAATTCTTTGGTCCGCAAACGAGGGTCTCCTGCGGAGTGACGTGACCGGGGAGAACATTGACACTCTGATGTACAAAGCTAGCTTGAAGGAAGCTGAGACCGATTACCACATAGTCGACGTGAGCTGGTACAAGGACGTTCTTTACATCGTGGGGAATAATTCTGCTCTGTACCGGTACAACGTCACCAGCCATCAGAAGGCGAAGATGAATATCCATTCTGTGGGTAGTGTTGCCGTCGATTGGATATCGAGGAAGCTGTACTGGGCTAATCCGAAGCAGCAGATCGTAAGCGAGATAGATTCTCCGATGGACAGTGGAGGTTTCGGCGGTGTGGTTTTATAGAGCTTCTTTCAGATAACCAGAGCGAACTTGAACGGATCTCACCAAGAGCCCATGTCGATCTTAGCTATCGTTAAGGAATTGATGATCGACTCCATGGAGGCGTACTTGTACTGGTCCACCGGGCACGCTGTGGAAGTTGCGAGATTAAATGGGCAGGACAGAAGATACTATCACTCCGACGAGATATTTAATGGCAAGCAAGTGATGGGCTTAACTCTGGACACGGAGAACAGATACGTTTATTGGATCGTTCGCAGTTACGAGAGTGGATCCATTGTTTATCGCGCGCCGACGTCTGAGAGAATCCCGATGAGTCACAAAATTGTGCCTGAAAAGGTCCGTGTGTAAACTCTAAAGCCTGCCCGATAGCACCGATGAAGCAGTTCAATATTCTCTGTCATATTTTCCTCTGCAGGTTTCAGCTCTGCAGCACCCAAACATGCAAGGCCCGCTGTGCTACTTCTCGGAGCACCTTCTGTGGCTCCAAGACGACCGGAACGCGGTGATAGGCGACCTGTCCGGCCAAAACACTGCGATAATAAATGGGATCACACTGTCAGGCCTCCACATGGTGGCTGTAATGGACCCAGCTCTCCACCAGTATCCAAAGAATCTCACGTCAGAGACTGTGGCGGTTCTGCCGAACGCGGTCAATTACAGCAGTGTCAGGGTGGAAGGGACCTGGAGGAACTTTAACATCTCCTGGGACCCAGTGGAGAACATCAACTACGGAACGGTGTTCTACGAAGTGAAGTTCGCGGATTACATTAACACTAACTCCAATCCAGAGATCACCACGGAGACCTCGATGCCTTACAATAATTCCGAACGGATTCTGCCGTACTCGGTGCTGGAGGTAACCGTGAAAGCGTTCACCTATTGGGAAACAGCGCATCACACTAGGAGGACACTGAGATCGCCACAGAGCGTGCCCAGTCAGCCAACGGATCCTAGAGCGTTCATTGAATTCCACAAAGAACCCCCCAGCGAGAGCGTCGACATATTCGTGATATTCAGGTAAGAGGAATGCCTTACGCGAGTCTAGTAACGATTGCGAAACCAGGTGAAGTGAGAGATCGAGGGACCAGGGGCCGTAGGCAATCGCGAATAAAGTAATTGCGAAAGTCCCTTCACTTTTCAAGCATCAAGATGCCACCTATCTGTCCCCATTAAAGTGAATCCAACTTCCACGCAACTAACCGTGGCTCTTATATGTTATCGCAGATGGGATCAACCAGAGTTCGCTAATGGCTTGATCGTGGGGTACACCGTTCAATGTTGGTTCGTAGAGGACCACGCGGAGATCCAAATCTGCGATCAGTCTCTCATCTCCGATAAATTGCAGCACACCGTTCACGACCTTCTGCCAAACACCACGTACTATTTCCAAGTTCGAGCTCACACGGAGATCGGGCCCGGCCCGTACACCGACGTGATCAACGTCTCGACGATTTACGAGAACCCAGTGCCGCAACTGTTGGTCGCGACTACGGACGCGGTGAGGATTTCGGACTTGGACCAGGAAGAGAATCACACCATCACTCGACACACCGCTCTCGAGGTCACTTACCTGGCGGCGGAGCGCAAGATCTATTGGATCAACGAGATGCGAGAGCTGGTCACGTCGGACTTGATCGGCGCGAACGCTACGAAGATCTTGACGCTGAATAACAGCGCTCTCAGTGTATCTGTCGATTGGGTCGCGAGGGATCTGTACTGGTCCGAGTCTGGCTACCCCGAGAACGGTGGTCACATCATCAAACTGGACTTGACCATGTGGCAGGCTGGGATTGCCAAGTACGAGCGCATCGTCACGGCGAATAGGCGCATCTTGAATCTCGATATCCTGCCATCCACAGGGTAATCACTAATTTTCAATCATACCTCAACACGTTCTAGGTAAGATTGATACATACGACGCCGTTTATCTTTGCAGATCGTTGTACTGGATAGAGCTGACGAAGAACGACAGGGGCGTGATAATGCAGTCGGACTTGAACGGCGAATCCAGTCAACCCTTCTTCAACCACATCGACGATTGCTCTTGCCCGTACAGGCCATCCGTGATCCCTGTGATGGCGATCGACAGCACGAACATTGAGAAGCCAGCCATGTATTGGATCTCCTTGGAAGGTCACTTGAACATCGCTGATATCAATGGATGCACTTGCAGCTTGATAGTCAGCGCGGACTTCAAGAAGGGCTTGCCGCCGACATCTCTGACAGTCGATAAAATGAACATATATTGGTCGAACATCGCGGAGAACAAGATATACTTTATAAACAAGAAATACCCCGAGGACGGGAAGATCAAGCATTTTTACTTACAATCCGTGCGAAGCATCAAGGCTTTAGGGAAGTCCCTGCAACCCTATCCCACCACGAACTGCTTGGTGCCCCATCAGGTGTCCTACAACGTGGAGGAAACCGAGAAGACGGCGTACAGTATCACCGTGAAGCTCCCTCAGCCTGTCCCCCACGTTGGCTGCGAGGGCTACAGTCTACCCAGGACCCTCTACACGATATACGTGTCGCAGTGCCTGGAGAACGACCCCACCAAGTGCGAGGACAGCGAGAGGACGAAGCTGCAGACCTACGAGACGGAGTACGAGATAACGGAACTGAAGCCGTTCACGAAGTACAGATTGAAGCTGGCATTGAGCAACTACTACGCCGACTTGGAGTCGATGAGCTTGGAGTTCGGCTCGGGGGTGGTGTTGAGAACCGGGGCTGGTGCTCCTACCACTCCGGAGAACGTCACCGTCCAAGCTCTGACGCCCACGTTGGCTGCGGTTTATTGGATGCCGCCGAAGATACTGAACGCCGCGGCGGTCCGGTACGAGGTGCACTGGCGATTGGTGCGACTGATAAACGGGGCGCGGCAGAAGGGGGAGCAGCTGATAAAGGGCACCGAGCGCACGGCTGACGGTAGATTCTTCACGATGCTGGAGCCGTGGCTGCCTGGCCAGGAATACCTGGTGTTCGTTCGCGCCTATCCCGCTCACTTCAACGACGTCTACAGCGAGAGCCCCGGCCAGGTGGTGAAAATGTTCCCGGAGCCGAATAACTTGACTGCACCCGAACGCGACGTCGGCGTGAACAGCTTGAACGTCTCTTGGGTACCGACTGCCAACCTGACGATCAGGTACACTTTGGAGTACAAAGACGTCGCCGTGGAGGACTGGCAGATCGCGAACCACTCCGCAGTGAGCAATGGCAAAGTGACGTATTTCATTCGGAGACTGCAACCTCGTACTATGTACAAGTTCCGTCTGCTCCTGAGGTATCCGAGTTATAAGAAGGACTTCGTCTGGCCAGCGGACGGCGGGTTCACGTTTCAGACGATCGGTAAATAGGCTCGTGATCTGTTTTAACCGTGTTGCTATTTCGTTTTGTCAATGATTTGTGAATGATTGTTGGAGCAGGTGACGTACCGAGTGCCCCGGGGATGCCCACGATGACCAAGCTTCGCAATTCCGTTTACCAATTGAATTGGGAGCCCGCCCAAGCACATGGCTTCCAGATCACCCAGTACTACGTCGAGGGCATGCGGATAAACGAAATCAACGAGCAGATCGACTCCACCGAGAACGCCGTGTGGAAGTTGTGTTACAACGGAACGGACAACTATTGGATAATCACGGGGGACATGGACGACAAGTATCGGTTTCGCGTTCAAGCCAGAAACGCTTACGGATTCGGCGCCTGGAGCCGGTCCAGCCCGATCATCGACTTGACGGAGACTACGGGTGGTATATTGGCTGCTCAACAACACCTGGGGCTGGTGTTGGGACTCAGCGTCCCTGTTATCACCATCATGCTCATCTGCTTCTGCTACTTCCTCTGCCGTAAGTGTACGATCGTAACAAGGAGCTCGCGCGCTCTGCCGCCTGCGATGGGAGATCGAGTTAGAATGAATTTTGTAATTCAGCAGTGTACAGGCAACGCAAAGAGGACAAGAAGGCAGTGTTACCGCCGCTGGTGAGCGACGTGGAATTGGCCACGCTTCGGGAAATACCGCGGGGCAATTTTGTCCAGTCCAATGCCCTTTACGCGTCCACCTTGCAGAACGATCCTGACGACTCCACCCTGCCGAAGATCAGGCGAGAGCAAATTACGTTAGCGAAGTTCTTGGGCAGCGGGGCGTTTGGAGAGGCGAGTGACGCATCCAGTACAGATTGTCGGAATGGTACGTAGCATTGTAGAGTTACGATTATCACGAGTTGTTCGGAATGTTGCAGGTGTTCCAAGGAAACGCTATGGACCTGGACAGACCAGGAGTCACGCCCGTTGCGATCAAGACACTTAGGAAGGGAGCATCCGCGCAGGAGAAGACGGAGTTCCTTCAAGAAGCTAGGCTCATGAGCCACTTCCGGCACAAGCATGTTCTCAGACTCCTAGGCGTGTGCATGGACACGGATCCGCCGTTGCTGGTGTTGGAGCTGATGGAGGCTGGGGATTTGTTGAGCTATCTGAGGGCCGGTCGATCCCTGCAACCAACGGACCCGCACGTTCTGCGCCTGCAGGACTTGCTGGCTATGTGCGAGGACGTGGCGAGAGGGTGCCGTTACCTGGAGGAGCTTCATTTTGTACATAGAGATCTCGCGTGCAGGAATTGCTTGGTGTCTGCTAGGGACCGAGAGAATCGTGTGGTTAAGATCGGTGACTTCGGGCTTGCAAGGGATATATATAAAAATGATTATTACAGAAAGGTGTGTGCTCGCGCATGCAATCCAATCTTGGTTTAATGTTCGCGCTTGTTTTAAACGTTTCTCTGTTTGCAGGAAGGGGAAGGGTTGCTCCCTGTCCGGTGGATGGCTCCCGAATCGTTAGTGGATGGCGTGTTCACCTCGCAGAGCGATGTCTGGGCATTCGGTGTACTGATGTGGGAAATCACATCGTTGGGCCAGCAGCCTTACCCTGCCAGAACAAACCTCGAAGTATTACACCACGTCCGCGCCGGTGGTAGATTGTCTAAACCCCTTAACTGTCCGCCCGCCTTGCACCAGTTGATGTTGCGTTGCTGGAGCGCTGCCGACGCCAGGCCCAGCTTTAAGCTCTGCCTCGAAAACATAGTCAGACTTCGAAGTACTATAGAGGATGGACCGTTGAGTCCGGTGCACGCTGGTCATTACTTAGCTAGAAGGGGTAAGTTTAGTTTAGACCGTGAGGCAAATGTGCCCAGCGAGTAAATAATTCTGGATACTTTGAAGAATGCTTATGCATACAATCATATGTCTATAAATGACTGTCATAGTGAAATTCAACATCTAAACTTATTGTTTTACCTTGGCTGCTTCATCATCTAATGGTACAATCATGTTCATGAATGTCCTTACTTAAATTTTAATCTATTTACTAAATCCGACTTATCTTCACGAGTCACAACATAGGCATGTTTTTCGCAGCATCATAAAGTGTTCGATATACGGGGTGGGCGAGGATGAATGGTGGATTTATTGAGCTGGAATCAATAAAAAATGTAGAATAAAATGTTTCGAGGTGACTCCCTCGTTTTCGAGAAGATTGACTATGAGAGTGGAACTGATTTTTTTTCAAAGTCGATTTTTGCGAAAACGAAGGTTTATTCCACGTTTTTTATTTATTTTTGCACAAGGAATCACCCTGTTACCGAGTCTGCCACCCATCCTCGGCTATGCTGTATAAATTTAACAATTTGCTTGAATACATATTTATCATTGCATGGCTCATGCTTGCAGGCGTGTCTAACATGGCTTACTTTGCTGACGAGAATCAAAATCATAATAATTCAGGTAGGTTCTTTGTGAACATCATCTATGTTGAGGGTTATTAAAACGACACTGATTCTCACTTTTAGAAAATGACAATAGTTTATTATAAAAAAGTCTTTGCTCCAAAAATTGGCTATGGCCAACGGTAAAAAAAGAATGAATTTAATCGTAGAGGCGACGTTGACTAAAAGAAGAAACTAAATTAGACGGGAATAATTGCACACAAGTAAAATCTTCGTAACAAATAAACTGTTATTTCCTAATCGATTATTATAACAATCTACCTATGCTGCTTTCTCTATTCTTATATCATTGTACGTCACAACCGAATTTATAAACAAGTCACCTGTGTAACAGAATCGATTGCTTTCTTCAGGGAATTCGTGGAAATCCAGCAGCTCAGAAGGCAGCAGAGACCTGCAGCCATTCCTTCAGAATTCTCATAATACACCGCTTACATCGCAATCGGGCGAAATACCAAAATACCTAGAATTATTAGCAGATAATGAAGACATTATACAGGGTGGCCCATAAGTCGCTTTACCATTTAAAAATTGAATAACTTCTTTGCTCGTACATGTTTTAAAACCGTCATTTCAGAACTTAGACTTGGAAAATTTGTTCCCTGGAAAGTTATTATAGAATGATTCGCGATGGAGCGGCGTGTAAAAATAATTGAATCTTATCTCCAAAACTATATATTTCCACGTCCGTGTTTCGGAGGTAAAATTCAATTATTTTCACACGCTGCTTCCTCGCGGATTCTTCCACAACGGATTTTCAGGCGACGAATCTTGAGAATCTAAAGCAAAAGTTTTAAAACCAACATTAGCGATGAAGTTATTGAATTTTTAAATGGTAAAGCGACTCATGGGCCACCCTTTAATAAGGGACAATTCGGCAAATGGATACGAAGTGCCTCGATCGATTCATATTTCCGATCAAGATTTAGGTAATATTAATAGAATTAGTACAAATACAGATGTAAAGGACAGCTTACATTCTGATACTTCACAAGAGCAAAAAGATTGTTTGAGCGACAGTAAGCGTGATAAGAGGTCTTCGATATCCAGTTGGAATTTACCAGAACGTAAGAGGGCATCGATCACAAGCATGACTGAGGAATGTAATAGTTTAGATAGCTCAAAGGTAACCGACCCAACTATCAAAGCGAGTTTAAAGAGATTTCTTTGCACCATTGACTGATCAACGGAGGAATAAAAGGAACATGATCGAACGGCGAGGATCCGAAGTAAGTTCTAGTTCTTTGAGCTGAAATATTAGTTTAGCCCCACCTATCCGACTTAGTTTATTATTAACTAGTTCCCGAAATGTTCTTCCATCGAGGAACAGTGTTATTGGCGGTGTCGGAGAATCCACGGTAACAATAAGTAACTGTAACGTTACGAAAAGTACATTGCCGAATATTCAAAGGATACATCCTAATTTACAAAATGGTAAAGCTGACATTCCTTTGGTGATAGATAGTGCGTTATTGAATAATTTATTAAGGCAAGTTGCCGATGACGGTGGGCGATATAGTTACATACACGAATGCTCTACAACAAAGACGCTGTTAGGGCAAACGGATCGCCAAGCATTTTGTTGTTAAAGGTGAAGAAGGATCAAGTCACTTGAACGAGTCATATTTTTAGAAGGTGATCGCAATTTCAGTTGCAATTGCGTCAAAGCTGAAGACACACGTCAAGTTCCATAGCTTTAAACTGCCATATTAATGTATGTACATATTTAAATTTTAATATCGGGCATTTGTTTTACGTAAATCGTGGCAGAAAGTGTTTAATCGTAGGGGTGTTAGTTTCTAATCATTAACCATGGACTTGTTTAGCACCTAAGGGACGAGAATAGCTGTAGAGTATTACACGGGGATTAGACTAATCCGCGATAGTTTTATATCTGTTATCGAAACTAATGTATTTATTTAATAATCTAAAGGTACGATTAAAATTTCACTGTTCATTGTACAAATTTCATATTTGGTGATAATATAAAGTGTACGATCTTGAAATTGATATTCTTGTTACGCAAGGATTTGTTAAGTTTTACATGGAAATTTAGCAATTCTTATCGAAGTGGTACAAGCAAGAATAAACGTCTCTGCTTGCGCTGAGTTTCATACGAATCGACTGATAATGCTTGGAACTCGTGTTTCCGAGCTCACGTAACACTATAAATTTCGAAGGTACTGTAAATATTTTACTAATGTGTACAAATTTGATATTTTTTTAATTTCATTCATTGCTTTTGTCCGCGAAAGTATTAGGACACTGTTATAGGTATCCAAATCCAGAGATTTAATTAGGAAAGTATAATAGTAGTATAACGGTAGTAGCAATAATAAATCTGGATACATACTTTTCGAAAAGAATGTTTTGATACTATTAAGTTAACGAAAATGAATGGTTATTTTGTAAAAAAAATTTCAAATTTCACAAAACTTTTCTAGAAAGTACGCGAAGAACACTTCGTAATCTTCCCATTTAACCCTTTCGCTCCTAACGACGGCTATGGTTGTCGCGCGCGGAATAGTAGTGGGTAATAATCAGTGTCATATTTGTTTCTCAGTCAGTCCTCTGATTATTACAGTATTATAGTATTATATACTTAAAACAGTGGAGTAACTACAGAGCGTATCGTGACTCGGCCTTCCTAGCCGTACGGCGTAGCCGCTATTCGGCTGACGCTGTCGCAGCGAAAGGGTTAATGACTCTTCGATATTTTATCCGCATACTGTTAGTTCCTTAAAAATTTTGCAAACTTTTTAAATAAACCTTGTACATATCCTTTATTGTTGTATCAAGAAATATATCGCTAAGATAATAACTGTATGAATTTTGTATATTTGGTATACGCACGTTAATACACTCACGTGGAACGCATGCGACGTATAGTTCACTCCCAAGTGTAAATAAACGAGTTGCAGCGTACTTCAAAGGTGGTTTATTACAATTAAGTTTTCTCACTAATTTACATAAAATGTAAAACTTACGGATGACAATTTGTTTCCCTAGGATTTAAAAATTTTCGTCATGAATATTGTACTATGATAAATGCTCTATTCGCGATTTGCAATAATTTCTTTCATAGTATAACTTAAAGGGAATCGTGAAAGTGATTTAGTAATTTATTCTAAGAGGTAACATTAATATGTTATTCGTGTACTTAAAATATTATAGATTTTGCTTTTCAATATTTTACAAGAGCTCCTGGTAGGAAACGTGCAGATTTTTACTTAAAGCCTCAGAGGAAGATAACATATTTTATACAGTTCTGGAATATAATATTACCTATGCGGTGGTGGTAGTGGTGGTGGTGGTAGTAGTAGTGGTAATAGTAGTACTGAGGGGAACGTCGTCGTCTAAAGAATCATCCTTGCTATGTTCATGTAATAAGACGTATTCCCTAGAGCTAAATCCGAAACGTATCACATCTCTCTCTAATAACTCATGGTATCTCCTTGGCTCTAACTTTACATTATTTACAAATGTACCATTCGCCGATTCTAAGTCTATGAGATACGGACGAATCCTTCTACCCTCACCACCGCCTTCTCTTTGAAAGGACACCAGACGATATTGTAAAACAGCATGCTGTTTGGAACACGAAGGATGATCTAAAGGTATATCCGCGATTTTGCGATCTCTCCCCATTAGATACGCCGATTGTCTGTGAACATACAACGTGGGCAGCGCTTTCTCCCCCTTGAATGGATACAACCTCCACCTGCGTTTAGGCTTCCTCGAGTCTGCCGGTTCGGAATACTTAATAACTACCCCGTTCACGGTATTCGTGTCCTCCGTCAATTTACCAGACAGCTCGAAGTTAGGCTTCTCCTTGTCCTGTGGCTTCGCTTTGGAATCGGCTTTCCCGGCTGGTTTACCCCATTCCGGCGACGGTTCTTTCTTCACTTTGGCTTCCTCGAAATTATTTCTCCTCTCTCTGTTCGCGTCGTTATACCTCTTGTTGTATTGACCCGTGTCTCTGTGCTTTTTATTCTTGTCCTCGTAATCTCTGTACCTCGAATGAGACTCTTCCCTTCTAAGAGGTGACCTCTCGTGCCTCCTTTTACCATTTTGTCTCTCATCGTCTCTCCTCGGATGATCATACCGACTATCCCTATATTCCCTATCCCGTTCACGTTGCGATCTATCACGATGCATATCATTATTGTCTCTTCTTACTTCCCTGCTAAATTTGTGAACGTCCCTACCTTCTCTGCCATCTCTATAATTTTTATTCTTGATGTTCGATTCCTTTCGGTTCGATCGCCTGTCTTGGTTAGGGCTCTCGTCGCGCCTGTGCTTGCGTCTCTTCCGTGACTTGTCGTGACGGCTGTCGTCGCTGCTTTCGGTGCTGCTGCTGGACATTTTTATCCTCTCATCGATCGGATCCCTCGAATACTGTCCGCAACTAGACATTTAACATTCCGATGGCAAGTGGTGCTAACGCAGGATAACCTATTCTGGTGATAAAATATTCCGTTATAAACACATCAGCCTAAAGTTACTAAAGCACATTGGCACGCTGGACATGGTATGTCACCCATAACCCTTACGTTTTCAAATTCCTGCTTCAATATTCTATTACACTTTGAACTTTCCTTACAATATAACAAATTCACTCATTCACTAACGTGCGTCATACGAAACACCGCCATTTGTAGCACTGCTTACTTACGGCACGGAAGATGTAAAGGATAGACTTAACAGACTGACGCAGACTCTTGCACAGCCGCTTATTTTCGTGTAGCGTGCGACTTTATCGATCAGAGGGGAACAAGTTCAAAACGCAACTGGCGGTTAGAATTATAATTGAATACAGCGCGCGATTTCCAAACTTTTTTATTTTTCTTTTTCTTTTATTACTATTTATCGTTACATTTTGCCCATCTGGCATTAGTCTTTTCTCGCGTTAAACT
Source organism: Andrena dorsata (assembly GCA_929108735.1). Lineage (NCBI taxonomy): Eukaryota > Metazoa > Arthropoda > Insecta > Hymenoptera > Andrenidae > Andrena > Andrena dorsata. The sequence continues at coordinate 30,302,013 of OV815489.1, forward strand.
TGACTTGCCCACGGTGCACAGTTTAGTTTCAACTTTCAAATTCGATATTCCCCCTTTATTCTATTGTTTTTATTTTATTTTGTTATTGTTGTTTATCACTCTTCGCATTATTCCAGCACTACTCCCAAGTCTAGCCTTTGTCTCCTTACGATAGCGCGTGAAGTTGGAAATCGCGAAGATTTGCGAGGATTTGCTCCGGGACTCCATTAGAACGTACGTTACCTGTTTTAAGCTGCGGTCAAAAGCTAGCAAAGTCGTATAAAAGGATTGCATTTATTTTTGTATAAAAAAAAAGTACAAAATCTGTATATACATAATAATACATAATTAAAATATCTACAAGGATACTTATAGTTTTATGTCCTTTACCTCTCTTAAACCTTGTTTCGCTTTCGTTGTAACCCTAACATAACATGTGAGATGACAGAACGTCTCATGTGTTGCGTCCACACTTGACAAGCATGGCATATGTCACTTTTTTTATCTTTTAGTTAACTTTCCGCCATTGTATGCTACAGGATTCGTGCAGTACAACTTAGTGCGACGGGAAATTGGTTTCGTCTAGTGTGTCCGTGCTGTCGGAATTGCTTTCAGCGGCGTTCACAAAGGCCGTCGACAAATCGCCTGACAGTTTGCTCACGGTCTGTGATACCACATCGTACATGAAGATCTCTTTATCGCCTTCCGCAGAATCTTGCGGCCTGTAACATCGTACAACATCAGTGAACCCATCCGGTAAAAGTAACGGTAACGAATACTTAATCGATTACTGCGTCACGTGCTACGGACGCCTTTGGGCGTTCGGGGATCACGTAGAACGATATACGTTTAACGATTTCCGCACGCGAGGCGCATACTTATGCCAAACTCTTCGTATCGAGGATACGACTACTCCGGACTGTTGGCAAGGGTTAAACGCCAAAGAAAGCGAGGCAAGTGGATCTCGATCGTTACCTTGATGGGACGCACGCGGAAGTAGATTGTAAATCTTTCGGGGAAGATCGCGATGGAGGAGAATATCGCTCGTTAATGGATAATTGCGCGCGCGGCGGCGCGCCGTTTAGAGCAAGCGTGCGAGTTAACGAAGGTAAACGGGCAGGGAATGGGCGATTAGTTATGGCATCGGGCGCTCGTTTAACACTTACATGGTCACCAACAGCACCACAGACTGCTTCTGGGGATCGGTGCGGCTCTCCTGTTCCAGCCACTTCTTGTAGTTCTCCGCGGTCGGCTTTTTCACCAGTTGCTTGAGAGTGTCGCCAGCTAGAAACTTGACCGCCTGGACGTCGCTGACCCGTCTACCCTGCCGCGACTCGATCTCCTTCTCCTCTTGAAAGTTATAGTGGACGGGTGCCAGCACCACCACGCTGGATATCTTGCGGCCGTTCAGATGCGGCACGTCCGGTATAGGGAAGGAAGCGCCGCTCACTTTGAGAGGCAGATAACGATTGTATTGAGGATCGTACCTGGGTCCCACGGTCACGGGATCCAGCCTGGTGGCGTCGTCGCGTATGTGCTGATCCGCCAGCGCCTGGCCTTGCTCCGTATTCGGATCGAAGCGTACTACTTTCATCTCGACGCCTCCGGGGCGCAAGGTGGCCTGCTCGAACTTGGTGGCGGTGGTGGTCTTCTTCGTCAGCGCCGCCGAGGAAGGGGAGGCCGAGGGGATCTCCGCCGTTTTCGGCTTCTTCACGATGGATGGTACCGGCTCGCTGGCGGCCACCGCGGAAGCGCCCCCGGCGCCGTAGAAATTCACCAGAGCCTCCGGCGGTAGTTTCTCGATCGGTATGTCGCCGACCTTGTCGTAATCCAGTATCTGGATATCGGCATTACCTAAAATACCGGAGCTCAGCAGCTGCTCCCTGATGTCGTCGGGTACCTCGTCCGGCAGATTGGCGATGTTCTCCCTGATCCTCGCCTCGTTCTTCGGGGAAGCGGTGGTCGTGGTTGGCGGCTCCGTGGTCGTGGTGGTTGTGGTCGTGGTGGTCGTGGGAGTCGGTGTCGTGCTGGAGACGAACGGTCGGTTGGTGGATATCGAATTGAAATCCTCCGTGTTGGTCACCGGGGTCGCGTAGATCTTCTGGGAAGAGCTCGCGCTGTTGCCGAAGGATGGACGTCCCCAGATGGATGATCGCTGCGAGGACGGTGGGAATCGTTGTTGCGGAGGAGGCTGCGGTTGAGAGGTCTGAAGGTTTTGGGAGAAGTATCCCTGCTGCTGAGCCTGGAAGATCTGTTGCTTCGCGCCCAGGTGTTGCTGTTGGTCGTTGATGAACTGATTAGACGGATTCCTCAGGAGCGGTTGACTTTCTGGCAACGGACTAGGAGGTTGAACGGAAACGTACTGGCTCTGAGGTATTTCTGGGTATTCTGTTGGCGGGAGCACAGGATTAGGGGGGAAAGGTCCGGGGTGGAGGGGATTCTCTCTAATAGAATAATGCTGCTCCAGTTTCGGAACAGCTTTGAAGATTTCGCCGCCAGGCTTCTGAATATGCGGCTGAAGCGGTATTTGCGGTACAGTTTGTATCGGTTGCCCCTGGTTGTACTTCAACTGGTTGCGATACTGCTGTTCCTGCTCTTGCTTCCTCCTTCGTTGCTCTTGCAGCCTCTGTTGCTCCTGCAGCCTCTGCTGCTCCTGTATCCTCTGCTGTTCCTGGAGCCTTTGGTGATCCTGTTGCCTCTGCTGCTCCTGCTGCCTCTGCTGCTCCAGGAGCCTCTGCTGCTCTATCTGCCTCTGCTGCTCTATCTGCCTCTGCTGCTCCGTCTGTCTCTGCTGCTCCAAGAACCTCTGATGCTCCTGCAGCCTCTGTTGCTCGTGCTGCCTCTGGTGTTCCCGATGCTTCAGTAGCTCCTGCTGACGACGCTGCTCGTGGTACCTTTGCTTCTCTAATTCCTGCTGCTTGTAGAGCGGCAGAGGTTGCTGCTGCTGCTGCTGCTGCTGTTGTTGTTGCTCCGCGCTGAAGTGGCCAGCCTGATTCACCGGCAGCGGCTGATTCTGTATCTGCACGCTCTGATGAGAAACCGAGAGAGCCGGGGGAAATCCCGGTTGCTGCGGGTGATTGATATTGACGCGGTGAGGCGGGCCGAAGCTGTTGAACGGCGCGCGTTGCTGCACTTCCGGCAGCCCCTGGATCGTTATTGGCAACCGCTGGGGCCTGGGCAACGGGTTTCTCGCCTGCGGCGGCGACGGAAACGGCGACTGTTGCAAGAAATTAACCGGCTGTTGCTGGGGCGGTTGATGCAACGGCTGCTGCTGTGGAAACACGCCGGCGATCCTCTGTTGCGGGAAAGCGGGCACTCTCTGATGCACCGGCTGGATCGGTTGGTAGGGCCCGTGTTGCCGTTTAGGGGAGCCAGGAGCGATGGAGCTCGGCTTGGTGTGCTGAGCGGGCGGTGCCTCCAGGTCGCTTCGCTTATTGTGATTGTTCGGCGGCACTTGGTCGGTGCCAAAGGTGACGCGTATACCGCTAGAACCTGAATGGTACACCTCGCTTTCGGGTCGAATGATCGCTCTGAGCGTGGTGGAGGGCTCGGTCGGTGCCGGTGTCGCGGTGTGAACAGGTTCTTCCGGGTAAGGCGCCTCGTTATCCGGCTTGATCTCCTCGTGCTCCTCGACAGGTGTGAGCGCGGGAACGGGCGGATCGTAGACGACACGGGGCTTGTCCCCGTAACCCTTCTTCTTCTCGTACTTGACGTAGAACACTTGTATCGGCTCCTTCGTGGGCCTCGGGGTCGGTAGCGGCGGAGGTGGCACAGGGGTTGGCAGAGACTCGTTCGACTCCTTGATGATTATCTCGATGATCGGCTCCGGCTCGGTTGGGTAATAATTCAACGGGCCTTCTTCGTAGAGATCGTCGCTCTTCGAGCTCGCCAGGGGATTGTAGAGCGGATCCCTCTGGGAGTATTGAACGATCGGCTCCATCTGGACCGCGTACGGCGGTGGTCTGCCGCCTCTCCTCGGATAGAATGCAACCTGTTGTCTCTTGTCGCGGCTCTTGGAGGAATCATCTTTGGCATAGGTCGCGGCGACGCAGGCCGCTGCCACTACGACTATCTGGAATGGTGAAACTGCGTCGGAGCCGCGGGAAACGGAGACGGGCGAGAACGGGGCGGTTTCCGCGTGGCGAGCGTAACGCGCGTTTACGTTTACAGAAACAAACGGCCGTGGCGCGTGGTTAACCGAGTGACCCGATTAATAACGAGAAGAGGCATCCTGGAAGGCCTTAAGAGGCCGTTCGATTGGTATTCTAGCGTCGCCGAATGGACAGTTACTGGTACCCTGATAAGCGATTCCCAGCCGCGATCGTGTTCCCGATATGGCGAGACCGAGTTACGGCACGCGTCGGATATAGGATGTTTCTCGCGTTTAAATTCCGCGGATAGAAGCGGCGATTCACGTCCAAGGCTTCGCATGGCCGTGGAGAAAGAAGGAGAGAATATTTAGGTTTTAGATTCACGGCGGCGCGCGTTTCACCTCGAGAATTCGGTGACTCTCCTAAAGCGGGGGACTTCTTAATATTCATCGGACAAAATGGAAACCTGCCTCGGAGCGGTCGCGCTCGCCACGGAATTCATTTACGCGGCTTTAATACCGAACGCGGGAAAATCAAGCGATCTACGTTTCGCCGATGTTAATGAAATTTTCCGCAAGATTCCAGGGTTAACGTGTAAGAGAGTGGCACTCGGCGGGAACGATTTGCTAAGCGCGCATAAACGCGTCGCTAATCCGATATACTTTCCCTAGCTAAGTAGCCTAGGGCGATACGCTGACTGATTACAAATGATAGAAGCTGCGTCGAACGTTTCCCGTAGTCACGAAACGAGGCGCGCTTATTACGATGAAAGTACAAGCGAGCCACCTTCTCTTAAACGAGACCCGTCTATTCTTTTAACGCGCGACGTCGCTGAGAATTTCTCCGGAACCGTTCGGCCAGGGTAGGCGAGTTGGCGGGCCACACCGAAACGATCTATCTGTATAATTACCAGCTTTGGAAATCGCATGGCGCGTGCAGATCTGTCGCTCTGGCAGCCCTTCCTTCGATCCAGTCACACTTCACCGACTTCACGTGCGTTAACTTTGACGATGGATGGCTAACTCGCGATTGGCGACATGATATCCATCCAGGACCGGGCATGTACTGAACGATATTCAATGGAGCTTCGCATGGGAACTGAGGACAGATTGGGCCCAGAGGCCCGTTTCTCCCCAACCCGATGCCACCACCACTGGACTCTTCAAGAAGCTCCTCTCTAATATCGAATACGGTGGGGCACCTTTCTCTGGCTGGTGCCTACCGTACACTTTGTGGCCAGTGGAAGCCAACACGCAGACACGGCTGCTCGAGACGAAAAGGAAAGAAAAAATAAGAGGAACGCTCGAACCGCGAGTAGGGACGCGGCAGAAGAGGTGGGGGGGGGAGGGTAGGGGGAACGGGCAACGTCGTTGTCGACTTTCTTTAAATCCGTCTACCGATCGAAAGGAAAGGAAGATGATTATATTAGCCGAGCAAGCGTCACTTTTCCGTTGACCCCCAAGGCCTATCGAAACCGAAACCCACCTTTCCTCTAGGAGAAGGCCGTGCCTGCCCCGGATGCCACCGGTGCACACCGAATTATTCGGTGAAAGACTACCGCTTTACTAAACACAGCGACGGCAGCGGATCGCGCGCCAGCATGCACTTATCATATACTTTCGCTGAAGCCTTATAGCGGTTCCGAGCCAATGATTTCTCGCCAACGAATCATTTCCTGCGTGTGTCTAATGACCTTTCCTTCACCGTCGATAAGCAGAATTCCGCGAATCACTTCTGCCGTTTTATGAATTCAGAGACCCATAACTCGGTAGTCCGTTATTGCCTCGTCGTTGGTTCCTCGCTAATTCCATCTCGTTACCTGTCGTTTATATATTACTCTACGAATCCATTCCAGCTCTTTTTACAGCTCTGATTTTACGACCGGGAATATTAATTGCCTAACCGTACCTAGCGCGTGGTGAGGATCTATTTAATCGCACTGTTAGCGAAACACCTTCATTAGCTTTTGTCTCGGGACGAACGGTTAGCGTTGCATTTCTCTTTTCTCACCGTGACGAAATCGCTCGGAGGTTTTCCCGCAAGTTCGAGCGACGTAAGAAGATCGCGTGCACCATTTCCCGCAAATCGCTAGGCCGCTGTGAAAGGCAGAAATCTAGAATACCAGTTAAACGAGGATGACCTGGTGAAACCCTTAGTTGCAAAAGCTCTGATGCAAAAAGTTCTCATACTTGCGTAACACGCATTCTGGGCTGATCTACCGGGCAGCCAGATAACACACGTTCTAACGATATCCTCCGCACTTCCTGATTCCTCCTCGGGGCTTCACTTTTGAACTTTACGAGCCAAGTTGCACGGGGGAGTCTCTAACAGCGTTTTCTCTTTACGCTCGCGCGGCTACCCACAGATTTTCAGGCCCGCAGACAGGCGCGCTGACATTTATCCAATTCAATGGACCAGTGTCCAGCACGGTGACCAACGGAGATGAGCGTTTGGCGAATAACGCAATGTCGGGATTCGACGTCGCTCGTCCTACTTGGAAACTTTCACTTACGTTGGCGTAAGAGGTCCAAATAACCGGCGAGAGACTCGAACACGGCGGGCAAAGGACTCTCCTCCGATGGCCAGTGATTTCGAGTTACGCGACTGCATCATCGATAAAAAGAATTACGAAACGATCTCCTCGACCCTGGTGTATTTCGTATTTACAGTCCCGATGCTCTGGATGGTAAAAGTCGTGCAGGCGACAGCTCGTTTCGTTAAAATCCACAGACTGGAGCAAATGCTACGCCTTCTTACAGAGCTAATGGCTGGGCTAGCAAAGACCGAGGATGGATTAATAAGCTAGGTGTAAAAAGACGGTTTTATTACAGCGTTTAGCAATAATTGCAACAGTCCTTTGTGAAACAACGCTCCGCAGCGGATTGCACGAATTTCAGTCGCCCAGTTCTCATGAAAGTCCGAGGCATAGAACGGCAGATGATACGGTTCTCCCGCGGCTGTGCTGTTTGTAGGTATATAGTCCTCGGAGAGCAGTGCGCTCATGAGCAATAACGTAACTGTTGAAGAGTGAAAGTGCCGTAAAGTGGGACACGGCTAGTATAGCGTCTGATCTTTTAATTAATAAATAAAGCAAGCACACGGCTCGGCAATTTCCCTGTCTTTTGTGTTGAAACGGCGGAAGGCATCCGTTTCTCGCGTCCTTGGCTGAGATGTTAGAATTCGGGGGCTTCTCTGTGGTAGAATCCCCCTCGATTGTCCGCCCGGGAACCTTCGTCATTCACCTGCACGAAATTTCGTGTATGAAAAAAAAGAGCGTGTTAAAGGATTACATGACATTTCGCGCATAGTCTGCTCAGCGTCCGGCGGTTTCACCCGCGGCTTTCCTTTAAGTAAACTTTGTTGTATTGACATACGCTCACAACTGCGTTATATAATTGGGCGGCATACGCGGTGTTAAACAAAAAGTAGCTTTAATCGGAGGTATGCTTGCTGCACTTTCTATTTCTGTCGTAGAGAGTAGATTTTGAAATCCTCGCCAGCTCGATCTATCTTGGATAACGGTCCGGATGAAGACGTTTGATTATAGCGTGTAGGAAATGTTTAATTTTAATTTATGCGGATGTTATTGCACGCGGTTGCAGAGAAATTATTTCTTAAGGCAACTTAATGGATGCTTGAAGTTTCTTTGCGAATAATAAACTCCTTATAGGCTTCAGAGTTTTATCGTAGAGCTGGGACCACGTGGAGTGATAAGTCAAATTTCCGCGGCCATTTCGCTGCAGCTATGGCCGCACCTACGGATATTTGCTGCACGTGTAAAGCTTGTACGAGAACTCGTGTAACGATCGACCAAGTATTTTCCGTTCTAGACGTGTACGGCTGGCTATTGGAGTCTTACGTTGTGGTACGTAACATAAAACACATCTTGTGATTGAGTTTCATTGCTCCGCTACCGTCTTGCTCGGAATATGTACTTTGATGCACCTTCATGGACGTGTGTATTTAGCTCAAGCACCGAATCTGTGTTGTTACTGTCTTAAAGTGGCGATCCAGGCAGATTACAGAGGCTGCGTTTCTTCTGTCGTAGGACTTCTTCGAGGAAAAATTATGGGAAAAGTTACCTGAAAGCTGGAGGCTCGCATTGTGTGATACGTCTCCTCGGGAATTTGGTGAATGGATGTCGGGGGACATCTCGTGGTGGGTGTCGACACTACGCTGTTTGAACTCGTGATTTGCATTATTTTTGAAATTTTTTTAATCTTGTCGCAGCACACGCACGTGGCCGTTGTCGTTACTTGCGCTTCGTCAAGTAACTAATACGCTACAGATCAACAGAAATCACGGGGACCCAGGAAGCGTTCTATCTTGTGAATTTAATAAATCAAAAGCACGTAATAATAATCATGATCAGCAGTTGGAGGCACATAGCAGAGATGCACGTGACAACTTATACTCCAAGGATAATAAATTTAATAACTTGTTTTCCAAGCATATAAAAAAGAAAAAGAGATATGAGATACAAGAAATAGCTCAAGTAATACATTAATGTCTGTCAGTTGGGTATTTATATGTGCGATACATTGGGAATATTTATAGGTATGCGCAGACTGCGCCCATGAATCTAATTGTAAGTGCATCATTGATATTGGGTCTGGAATGGGTCACTTAGCTCGTACCTTGTCTTTCCAATACGGACTATGCGTTACCTGCGTCGAGCAGGATTGTACGCTGCTGCAACATGCTAGGTAAAGTTGCCACGATGTGGTAGCGGTGTTGCAGGTGATGTTCAATGTAATCTTTATTGTAGGAAATGGGATGAAGAATTATTGGTGTCTGTTAGAAAGCACGTACCTAATTTTTGTCAGAAATGTCCGCAGCACTTTCCAGCTAAATTGGAATGGTCGAATTTAGATGATTCAGAATTAATTAGTCGGTTGCAAGATCTGTTTCATACTGGTTTCGATTTAAAGAGGATTGAAACTGAATTTGGTTTGGTAGGCCTTCATCCGTGCGGAGACTTAGCCCCGTTACTATTAAAGCTTTATTCTTCTAGAGATGAAGCCAAATTTATTTGTATCGTTGGCTGTTGCTATATGAAGTTGACTTTAAAGTATGTACATCATTTAAAAGATTTATTCTCATGCATCTCGTTGTGTTATATAGAGCGATTAATTTTTAGTTCAGAGATAAATGGGTTTATGGGTTATCCGCTTAGCAAGTATCTGTCCTTGTGCAAAAATAATGCATTGAATTATACATCGTTAGAAGTGGCGTGCCACGCCATTGAAAAGTACTGTGACAAGTTAAAGACTGGGAATTACGAAGATTTAATAGTTGAGTGATTTGACTGATGCATATGTGGTTGAATATGTATAGTTGAATGAATAATTTGTTTCAGGTGCACACGTACAGAGCGGCTCTAGAAACTATTTTAATAAAGAAAAGTGATGAATTGCGGCACTGCAAGTTGCGAAATGTCAAAGTAACAAAAGGGATGACATTTCAACAGTTGAGTGATTTACATCTTGCAGCTTCGATTCGAATAACCGGCAATAACGCGTGAATGTAATTTGGTGTTTTAGATACTGCATTAAAGCGACATCGAATTTCGACGCTCATTTGCAGCCACAAGATCCCGACATCGACAATTTAGAAATTAATAATTATTTAAATCGTTGGCATCAAGTCCTAGCGTTTGGATCACTGCGAATGATGTTGGCGCCATTAGTGGAAACGATCGTGCTGCTCGATAGATTCCTATTTCTATCCGAGAAGAGTTTATCTCCAACATTGAAACCAATTTTCGATAGCAAACTATCACCGCGAAATTTAGTGCTAATCTCTAGTAAACACGATTAAGTAATTTACATTTTCAATCTATCCTTCTGACTTAAACATTTCGTAAATCCCGCGTCCGCGAATTGATGTGTCCGTTTAAAACGTGCCTTTGATTGGACGCTGCTATTTAGCAATTGTGAAAGAACGATGCATTCCAATTTCCCTCCCCCAAATAATTACAGCATATCGAAGAAATTGTAACGATTCGCCATAATATATCTGATACTGATATCGCTTGAATTTATTCGATGTAGAAATTTAATGCCACCGTGCATGTTCGCAGTGATTGCGCGAGGAGTGGGCCACGGGCCAATCAGCGAGCGGGTGGGACCGTAGAGGGGCGCATGCGCGCGGTTCCGCCTTAAGGACTAGTCGTGTTCGGGACGCGGTGTCGGCAGGTAGCGCTGCGGTGGCCGGCTACTTCGCTCGAGGCAGAGACGTTCCTCTCCAGCAACATCGAGAATCGAGATCCAGTTTCCCTTAAGCCGCTCTCGCGCGTTTGTCTGTTCTCGTCGCGTTCGCGTCGTGTCCTACCGATTATTTTCTCCTTCCTCCCCCCCTCCCCCGCCCGCGCACGAGATCGTCGACACGGTATAGAAAGCCGCGCGGTATACACAAGGACGTGTCGTCGTAGCACCGAGTGCGCCCCCGCTTTGAAAAAAAAAATAGAGAAAGTAATTGCCCGGTGCCGAGCCCCAGGATGGCGTTCAACGGAGACGGGCCACACTCCAAGAGGCAGCGACTCGAGGAATCCGGTCACAGGGTGAGTAAGTTTACAGAACGTTAGAGAGATAGCCCGGTCGATGTTGTGTGTGTGTTTTCGTTTTGGCGGCGTTGCTCGCTACCAGCCACACCGTGGGATCGTTTCACCTTCGATACGCGAGCGGTGTTACCGTGCCTCTCGCGTACGAGTGAACGCGTGCGTCTCGGCGTGTCGCGGCAGAGATTTACAACCCGTGAGGCGGTCGCGAGGCAGCGGAGGGGGGAAAGTCGCCATTTATCCGGTCGCTTTTACCCGTATCACCGCCACCGCGTCGAAACAATGGGCGATGCGCGCGCTCTCGAAAGGAGATTGTCTCGTGTCCGCGGTGTCGTGTCGCGTTTAATACGAAACTCCAGCAACAACGACGCTTAGCTTTCGATACGTGGCTCGTGTTTCGGCAGCAACCTGTTATATATCCCGTGGCCTATCTCTCTCTCGCTCTTTCTGTGTGTGTGTGTGCGTCTGCGTACCGTGTGTATGTGAGTGAGTGAGTGTGTGGTGCGCGCCCCGCATCGTTCCCCTTACGGGTTCCGTGATCGTCGTCGTCGGCGACGCCACCGTCGTCACCGTTGTCACCGTCGTCCGTTGAATAGGCTCCGTCGCGCTTCCATATCGTCGTTATTGGCGACGGCTGGTGCGCGAGGATGCACGTTCAAAACAAACCCCCGTCGGTGAACCGGGGTCGATAATTTCCATCGCGTTATCAGCGGGAGACGAGGCGTTGTCGCGATGCCCGCCGCCAGCGATCACCTCGATAGCCCATCAGTTTCATCTTTATACCGTGACGTATGAGTTTTGGAGCCGGAGAAACGGGCCCGGTAATAGCCGAGTAGTTCCGTGCTCGTACGCGTTTCAACCCGTATATAGAGGTGTCTCGGAGCCGTCGGCGCCTATGCCCTTGTCAAATCGTTTGTTTGGAGCGGCGTTTCGCTGAAATCGATCCCTGGGCATATTCCGTTAAGATTCTATATTAACCGAATGTATCCGGCGAGGGTTTCGAAGGTACGAGAACACATATCGATATTTGACTGGCGATGATTGACACACCGCACAATTTATTGCCTCCTTATTTCATCATCTATTTTTTGCTCAATCGATTCTTATGCGACAAGGTGTATCGAAGCACTATGGAACATTTCTTTTTAAACGATTCCTTACTCCGAAATCGTGCACGTGTTTCTCTCTCGCACGATTTAACAAATTTTAAGCGTATTTATATTCCCATATAATATTTCAAATACTTATCTTCTTTCTAACGAAGAAACGCGTTTAGAGTGGTGCCTATACAAATCATTCCGCGTCCAAGCTTCTTTATTACAAATCGTCTAAATATCGTTGGTATCGTTTGTTTGATTTCGCAACCTTTTGTCACGCGCGATTTCTTCCACGCGTGCTATCGCCGGGTGTCCGATCGCTTTATCACCACGAGCTGCTCGTGAAATTATTTTAAAGTAAAAGTTTACCACAGCGTGTAGGAAAGGTCATTGTCACCGTCTGCTACTTCGTGACCTCCGTTTCACGGTTGCTAGCACTGCATACTGCTCAGAAACACATGCCAGGGATGATGTAATATTAAACGTAATGTGTTACATATGCATGTAATACTGATCATATTATCGCACGACGGTGCGTTGACGTACCTTGATGGGAGTATTGAACCATTGTGTATCTCTTCTTTTTTCATTGTGTATCCACGGTATACCTTGGGGTTTAGAGTCGCCGGGCTTGCAATTGAGATGTCTGTATGAATTGAGCGTGCAAAATATTTGGCAATTTCATTGTAGCTGACACAGGGATTTAGAAATTTCTGCTACCTATTACCAGTATTAGTGTTACTCTTAACTATTTCTGTGGTCACATTTTACCTATCATTTCTGTAACCATTACTGTCACTATATTAATGTACATACTACATCCGTAATAATGCCATCGCAGTAATATAGATGTACTATGATACAACTGCATACAACAAAACCATTACAGAAACATTGTAGTAACGTTAGAGTAGCGCCATAGTTAATACCATAGTTACAATATAGATACATATCACTGCAGTATGTTTGCCACTATAGTAACATACTGGTACAGTAATCTACCATAGCGAAATGTGTTATTCGAACGGTATCCTATCTCTATAAATAGCAGCAGATATTCGTCGCTAACAGATTCCACATATCACAAAATCAATATCCGTATTCATACTTACGCTGCTACTATGCCATTTGGTTCTACGGATCCCTATAGACTATAGAGCCTACGACTGACCCAATTGCTCATATTTTATGGAATCTGTGACTCGTACATGAAAGCCATACTTTGTACGCTTGATTGCACAGCTTTAGCAAGATCTTTGTTATTTTTGAAAGATCGATAGCGCCTGCAAGGTGGACGGCACGACAAACTTCCACGTACATACCCTAAGATATAACGACAAGACTACTTTGAGCCAGCGCTATAGGTCGCATACCTATTATATTATATATCGACACATTTCCAAGCTCCCCGAGCATATCCTGCTTGGTGGCCGCGGATAGTTTCGGGACAGACGCTCATAAAGCCACACTTGGCTCTGGGTGGTTAACGAGAAAACGCTTCCATTTACGTATACGACAGGCAAAACCGGGTTCCTTGCCCGGTTACGGCCGCGTTCCAATTTGCTGGCCGTCGTAACCGGCGGAAAGAAAAAAGAAACTAGCATCTAGTCCACCCCGTTTGTTAATGTTAATTAAGTCACGACGATCAGGTATATAAATCCACGTTGCTGGAATATCAATGCGGCCACCTTCACCGCCGGCATCCTTTTGCGCCCGTGCTTGCATAATGCATACAGATGCCACTCGATTTCCCGGTTTCGTTCGCTGCTCAGCCTCGATTCGATTCGGCCAACGTTTTCGGGGCAGATATCGCTGTGTGTTAGGGGGTTTGCAGATCCCGCGACGCGCGAGATCAAAGGCGTTTCGCTGCCACCCCCACCACCAGCCTCGCCATGAAACATTCAACGCGAATGTAAAAAATATCGGTGCGATCGCGTTTTGGGCGCGATTCAATCCCTCGCGGCCGTGATCGCGCGGCTTCCACGGGTTTATCTTGTCCCTGGTTCCTTGTTGAAATTCAAACACCCCCGTAGATACGGAGTTATAAGGTAATGGCGTAGAGAGGGGCATAGAAAGCCAAAGCGGCACTCCAAGGGCTGCTATCTCGATTCGAGGCGAGGATACCATCGTTCATCTCGCGATTAGTCGCGGTCTGGAGTAGGATTCGTCATTAATCTCGTCACTTGTAATCCTCGCCATTAATCTCGTCGTTCGGGCGTTTCTTTGGGTACGAGCATGTCGGTGTTTGTCATCGGAGTTATATTGAATTAATGACATCACGCAGAGTTCGCGAGGTGCCTAGTTCACACTGCGCAGTTTGGATCACGCGAATATCTGTCAGCCTTTAGTATAGGATATTTAATTTTATTCTGGATAGCATCTGGGTAGTTTTGAACAAATATCAAAGTGCAGAGTTATCACAGCTGCATTCCCGAGTATCCCATCAATCCCATCGCTAATCATAGTCCGTCCAGGGCTAATCAGACACCGGGCATACTCTGTCTCGAGACGCTGGTCGCCGCGTAAAGCCGCTGGCTTGAACTTTGCCAACGCGAAGTCAAGCCGTCTCTCAAACTTAGCGACACTGCCCGCTCGGTGTGTCACGCTGACCAAAATATCACTTTGCCCCTCGCGTATCCTTGCGACGTAACGCGCACGTGCTCCTCTCCTGACTGGAATGCCTCTCGGTGCCACCCGCCCCGTCAACCTGTGACGATGTGTGTCCGTTAGAAAAAGATCGATACGCTGTCTGCCGAGTGGATACTTGAAAATCAGCACCGAGTGGGTGAGATTCATGAACGTCGCTCGAGCAGCTGTTGGACGTTTTATGGGCTTGAACTGGCTGCCAGGGGTGGGACGTCACGCGAAACTTCAACCAGTGGCAGTTAAGGGCGGCTTGCCCTTGCTCCTAGTTTCACCTGTCTTACATATTTCTTGCAGAAGCTACTGCTTAGGGCGATATCAAGGGTTAATCCTTTCCTCGTCGTCGGTAGTTGCAAGGGGCGCTATAAATACCCCTCCCTGGGGCACGCGTTTCCACATGTGCAAACGTAGAACTCACTCGAGACACCCATTTCCTCGGGTGCGAGATACAAGGTAGATTGCACTTCAGACACCCATTTCCACGTGTGCAATGTGCAAGGTAGAATGCACTCGAGACACCTATTTTCCAAGTGTACAATGTGCAATGTAGAATACCCTTGAGAAACCCATTTTCATTGCGCTCCGCCCTCGTAAAGGGACCCTTTTGAACGCCCCCACTACCGTAGAATTGTATCGCTTTCAGTTTTAATTTCTACCAGGGAGTCTGGTAGAAGCTTAGAAATCGATCGGAGTGTAGATGGTTTTTATATCCAGCATCCAATTAGGAGAAAGCGTAAGAGGCTCTTCATGGTTTCGTTTTTAGTAGAGAATAGAAGGAAGCGCTATTCCGGTCCAAAGAAATTTCTGTCTTTGATCGGTATGTATTTTGGGTCGCCGTTGATCCTTTACACGTTTCACGCGTTGCACGTGTACTCGCACACCTCGCTGGGATGACGGAAATGTGACGCAACTCGGAAACTGCAATTTGTCAGCGGAGTGGTTCGAAGGCGTTTATTTCAGGCAGCATGATTTAACTGTAATAAAATCTGGAAAGCCCTGACTTTTGGGTCGAGACGGACCTCGAGCGAGGGAACGGCTGTATTCCGTCACGTACTTTCGATTTAAAAAGTTCAGTCGATGGCTGCTGGAATACGCGAAGCAGCAATTGAAGTCGCGTTAAGGGTGGATTAGGTATTCATAAATTGCGGTCGAACTCCACTTTAAAAGAGAACCACTATGCATACCGTATTTAATCCAGGGGGGTGGTGGGAGCGGGGAATTATAAAAATGTTGAAAAAAAGGGGAAAGTTTGATTACTTCCTATCGCGAGTAAACTTTGTACATTACCCCGCGAGATTATTTTACTCAAATTATGCTTGATTCAAAGTAAAGTAGATATTATTAGCTGGCCAGACAGCTCGAAACGGGCGGCGCGCAAATTTTCTTTTCATAACGAAATTAAATCGATTCGCCCGTTCCGTTACGTTACGCGCGCGATTTACTCCGAAATCGCGGGGCGCCTCGGCAATAAATTGCTTTCGATATTATATCGTATAATGGAATAATGCCTGGCGTCGATGGATAAGAGTATTGAATGCGCTGTAAATTGTCATCGATCACGGCACCATTGTTCCATCAATCATGATTATTACGTTGATGCGAAAATAAACCGTCATCTGATACGTCGCCGTGCCTCTGAAAGGCCATTGTTCCCGTTCCATTGCAATTTCCATCATTACATCTTTCACGCGCCGTTATTACGCCTCGCCCCCTCCGAAAGAAATTTCATTTCGCGATTCTCCACTTTCATACTCCATTCTACATACCTCGTACTACGATATTTCAATCTACACAATCGGAGCGGATCCGCTTACAATTAGAAGCATTGTTCCACGGAATGAGAAGGCATTCGCGTTTCTTGATGTCACCTCTATTTGCGATGTGTAAAACGCACTGCACTTGGAGAAAAAATATCGTGTGTATATATATTCACTTGAAATTGAGGACCTTGCAGCGAGAGGAATGCAGTTTTTGAGTTGTGACGTGGAATATAGACGAAAAGAAATCTTCACCCACTCAAATGAGCGATTTACTGCAAGTAAATAAAAATAGAAATATTAACATTTTTTTCGCTAAACAGAGAAATGAAAATTGGTCAACTCAATAACTATTTATTGTGTGAAAAGATATATTTTTTAATTAGTGTATCTCTTTTTAATGTTAAGTCGAAGCAATAATTTTATAAACAGTCTTTTCTAATTCACTCCAAAGTTGGTAAAGATGATGTATTCTTCTCGCATGTCGAGTGAAGGACATTTTTGTATTCATTCCAATGCACTCGAAGCTTACGAATCCATCATGGTCGCCCGTCGCGGACGACCGAGGAAATCGGTCTCCGTTGAAACGTTATTTCCAGAAGGAAGCGTGTACTTTTTCTCAGCGCCACCCGTTCACCCGTTATTCCTGTACCTCTCGAAATAACTGCACCGAAATAAAAGCTTGTTCTCGTTAGCATGGAATCTTCGTGAAGGGCAGCGCCGTGAAACAATGCCGTTACGCAACCTGTTCCCAAGGTACCTCGTCGAACAACGCGCTAAAGTCTTTGGCGCTGGGGGATGACTTTTAATTACGTGTCAATCCTCCGGAGGGTAAATCTAGAACGATCCAGAGAGATCAAAGGAACGTAAACGCGGCGCAACACCGCGGCATGCTCAGGCTTCATGTTTCTACGAGAAACGCGGAGCGGAACACACTTTGAGTGCTCCAAAAGAATCATTAAGGGAAATTCAACGTTTACATTTTTCTTTCAATTCCCAAGAAGGAATACTTAAAATTGTTGCCACGGGAATCGGCGTCTATTAGCTTAAGAGGTAGCGAAGTGTTATAGATTGCCAATAGCCGTTCAGTCTTCCACAATCGCCAAAGCAAACCATTCGGAGTAGCAATTCATCCTGAAGTACTAAAGTGGCACAATGGGTATCCCCCATTCGCCACAACTCGAAAAACAGCCTTCCTTTTATCCGCGTTCTTGATTCCTCCCCCGAAGCATTGATAGTTAATCGCAGCCACCGTCGTTCAAATCACTTTTTCCCAATCCAAGCGAATTTATTTCTACACAGAAAGGAGGACCGTGCATTCCGTCCGACGTGCCCAAAGAAACCTCCAGGACACGTTGCGTCAGAGTACACGCCATCTGTCGCGTATATGCGTCTTAAGAAGCACAATGAAACGCGATAAT
Source organism: Andrena dorsata (assembly GCA_929108735.1). NCBI lineage: Eukaryota > Metazoa > Arthropoda > Insecta > Hymenoptera > Andrenidae > Andrena > Andrena dorsata. Next base: position 30,319,560 of record OV815489.1, read on the forward strand.
TCTCTTCCTCTCGAACGTATCGAGAGAACCGCAGATTTGTCGCGGATACGGTGGGACGAGGGATCGCTAGCGGGGCATGATCATTCGTTCGCGATTTCCGGGAGCGAATACGTTGAGTAGGATGTTCGAGTTAAAGGTAAGGCAGCCGAGAGAAATTTATTGGGCCGTCCGCGCTCCTGGGACGCGTGATTATTTGCTGGAGGCTGTGAATTTGTCGGTCTCGATGGCCGTGACAGTGAGACGAGGAGAATATCAATCGCCTGGAGGAGAACTCTCGCGGTATTCGCCGCATGAAAACTTGCCACGTCCAGGATCCCGTTTCGGGCGTCCAACTTCCTAGCCTCCCTGAGAAACTTAGCCGACCGCGTTCGCGATAATTCCTTCTCCAGAAGCTGCAGGGGGGACGGACTTTGATTTGTGTCCGCCGCTTATTATGCGATTATTTAAATGGAAAGAGTTTGGCGGGGAATAATTAGAAGCCTGGTACCAGGGACCGTTCGATATTCTGGCCCCCTGTCGTTGATTGAATCATGAAGGGGCTATCGATTGGGCGCAATTAATAGACAACTACTAAGTACCGCGCGGCACAGAGAATTCTAATTGCGCAAAGGGAACGCGCTACGACGATGCAATCAGCGTCCGAGATACGAACCCCTTGGTCCCCTCCTCGAGACGTTTCCTTCGCCACGGTGGAATCTAGATTACGAGGCCCGCCCGCGACGGGTCCATTTTTCACGCTATCGTGCATCGATTCGGGCACACGTGCCCGGCACCAGGGGATTCCTCGGAGTTTTTAATCGCGCGGAAAGCACCGACTTTCCATACGCCAGTCCATGCCTCCTCCCTTCGTGTCGAGAGAGCAGAAACTGAAATGATCGTGGCACGTTTCATGGGGGGGGGGGGGGGGGGGGCCGAGTCGGCGCAGGATTCGTTACCCCTTTGTTCGACAATGGACGTCGATTTTCGATATGTATTCCTTCACATGGCTCGTTTCCCTTTCAATTATCGGCGTTCCGTATGAAAGTCTCTCCCCCATGCAGTCAAGTGTATCGTTCTCTTACGCGTGTGCTCAACACGTGACGTTTTTCGGTAAATGTTCTCCTTCCAATAAGGGTGGATTCGAATTGGGATCTCGAAGGGAATTAAGTTCCTCGCTGAAGGGAAATGGGATTCGCTCGAATATCGGTGCCCTCCGTAGGTGATTCCATTGAATGTTTCTTTTTTTGCATCGATTTTCTGCTGATTTGAATCCCGGGGCCAAGTGGGAGCATTTTACGTTTAATTCGACGGTCAGTGCGCGATGCTTCTTTGTCTTCTAATTTCGAAGCGAACATATCAATCCACTTGAATAATTAAAACGGCTACAATGCTTTGTTCGGGGTCAAGATTGTAGGAAGGTTAATTCAAGGGTTAAGTCGATGAATATGTGTGCATACGTTGCTTGAATACATAGAATATCGTATAGGTTCGTGAATTAATACATTCCGCGTTGCACGTGGAGCCTTACCAGCGTATCGCGAAAGTGTTCGCATTTTTCAGCACGCTAAATTTACGTCTCGTATTTAGGAGTCGTTCTTATCTGTTCCGCGATAATGTATCGCGCGACGCTCACAGCGATTTAGAGATTATTGACTCGTTTCTGAAATAAAATTCGAGGTGTTATCGTAACCACACAGTTATTACAATGACTGGAATTTTTTCGTTCCCGGGGAGCAACCTTTGAGCCACGTTCCGAACTGAAATACATGATGCGGATCACATTTCATACTTCAGTGGCCTGCACTCGCGTAGAGTTGCAGCCAAAAATAAGTTCAAAATGTGAATAGCATGAAAAATATAGTTTGACAAGAGGGAATCATATCGCATATAGTTGTAGTATTTTTAAACGCCTTTTCGACCATCACTCTGTGCGTCATTTAAACAGAAATTCTAAAGAAAATTATTATTATTATTATTACGACTTGATATAAATATATATTTAATTTTTTTTAATTTTAATTACAAATGAGGTAGAAAAACGGGCGCATATTAAGAAAGACAGACAGAGAAAAAGAAAAGGAAAAAAGACCCTTAGAAATTACTCCTTAAGGGGGAGATCACTGTAAAAAATCGATTATTTCTTTTCCACATTTTCTGGAAGACATACGTTTCAAAAATGCTCTCTCCAAATTTTATAATTTAGAAGAAATTCGTAAAACTGACGGAGATGTGGTATTTTTTCTGAAGCGGTATCAAGCGCGCGACTGAGCCGTGCGGAACTTTGAACGCGTTTTTTTCAGAATGACATTTGTCAACCGCGTTGACAGTACCTATACAGAGAAAAATATTTATCCAATTGACGTGAGCAAGCGCATTTATTGTGCGAAAAACCCGTCTTTATTACGTGACGATCAGTTTTTTTAAAATTAATGTCCTCCTTCTATTTTTCCAGAAAATGAGTTTTTTTCAGTGGTCTGCCATTTTTTTATCTCTTGCGATATTGATTTTTTTTATCTTCATGTAATAGACGTGGGTTTCAAGTTTCTAAATATTTTTGTCTTTTTGAATTCGGTTTAACCATATGGCGAACGCATTGTCAACGCCACAGGAACGATTTTGCCCAAATATTTGTCCGAAATATTTTTTTTACGCTTTTATATGTACATATTAACTATACTAAGCAATACATTGATTTACTTACGTTGTTTGGTTGAAAAAAATCCCGAAAACACCCTTACTTTTCAGATCATTACAGTAGTCTCCTCCCTTAAATGGAAAATATAATACATATGGAGATAAAATTAAGAGACATCCAGACGCTGATACATGTTGCAGTGAAACACTGATGCTTGGCATCATGACGACTCTTGCATCTTGCTCACGCATCTAGCTGGTGAGCAAGATGTGTGATTGCAGGCATCAGGGTTTCACGATTCTTGCATCAACGTGTGTCGGAGGCCTTAGAGTAAGGGCGAGACAGTAGTAGGAACCGTTAATAGTCTTAACCTTTAGAACATAAACTACTAAAGATAAAATCAACGAATAATTGCGAAATTTCACGAGACACCAACAGAAGGTTCCTTCACCACAGGGCCGTTCCTGGGTTTGGGCTGCCCAGGTGCAAAAACAAAATTGCCACCCTTATTAATTTGATATTCTTTAATTAAGAATTTTATATGCAGTGTTTTCTTTTATATCTATATACACATAATTTTAAACAGTTATCATGCAAAGGAGTTTCAATTATTATTCTTATTAGTCAAAACTTTACATATAATAAATGGGCCGCGGCTGCTCCTAGGTTTGGCTGCCCAGGTGCGGGAGCCCGTTCTGCACCCCCGCCAGGAACGGCCCTGAATGCACACTTTGACGCACATTGTAGATATTTAAAAAACGATCTTCTTCAGCACTTTGCGTGTGCGATTGACGCCTAGCATCGCAGTCGTGGGAACGTGGCTCTATATTCTACAGCACACAATTTACACTCACGTTTATTTTCGCCGAGTATCTGGTCTTATCGAAGAAAGTCGCGAACTCAGGTCGCGGCGCGCTATTATCTCATTATCGCCTGTTTACCACCGTCGCGTTTCAACGGCCTCGCGACTCTCCGTGCATAAAGCTGGCACAAACTCGCGCGCAAATTTCAGCCCGTGTTCAAAGCAGTCATTAGAGTTGCTGCAGGCGAGCGAAACGAAATTAGAGAGTCGAGTATCAAGCTACAAAGGGGATGATCGTCGACCAACGCTCCCCCCTTTTCCATCAACTCTTTCCTGTTTCCCATTCTCAGCAGTTCAGCTCGTCCCGAACGAGGCGAGTTGCCTCCGTAAAATCCGGGATACATCCTCGCCGGTCGCTTGAAATCGGAAAATAACGAAGACACCACTGCTTCCTACATAACTCGAGTGCGCTGATTGCCAGGGAAACTCTGCTCGTTACGCGACTACCTATACAGCTGTGATATGAAACATGAAAAACTAGAATTAAAAGACGCTATCAGATGTGGCATTCGAGTAGAAGCTACCTGGGGCAGAGTCGAAGTAAACCCAGGGAGTAGAAAATTCTAAACACAATCTGTTTCAGTTCGGTCACTAAAGTTTAACCACGTGGAGCTTAGCCGAGCGGATATGTTAACTACCCGTGCTACAGCCATCGATGCAGTGGTTTCAGAGTCCACGTGGAACTGTAAATCCCCAGCTTAATGACCATAGCCACCATAATAAATAGAAAGAAGCGAACTACAGTTCTACATCAGCCTCTCTGAAACAAGCTTGAACTCGATGCCCAACAATGCCGCGACGTGATGTTTAGATACTCGTCTGAAACGCTCCAGTCACGATTTACTCTCGCAGCCTTTGATCCTGCTCTTGTTCAAAGTGAAAATGTATGTTTTCTGTTTGTCCTGTGGTTCCGCGTATCTCGATACATTGCCGCTCCCACTGACTAATGATCGCGTGTCCATCCTCGCCTCTGCACGGTATAAATCTGGCCTTAGCTCCGTCTGCCGGGGCCAACAGCACAGAACAGAGAATAGAGGACCGACTGACTGATGCGTCGTATTCCTCCACCAAAACAAAGCGACGTCCGCGTGCCGCGGATCAAGCGAAATGGGAAATTAAGTTGGACCGTTCTGCCGCGGGCGAAGTGATATGGTCTGATAATTTCGGGGCTATTCAATTCACCGAGACATTCTCGCCGGGCTGATTCTTATTTAGGGCCGAGCAGATCGTGGACCGAACTTCGCCAATAGTCGCGAGAAAAGGGACGTTGTGGGATTGAATTTATGGAAATTGTTGATGGAAGGCCATTGTTGGGTTTGGAGAATCGTGCGATTTAAGATACACGGTGTAAATCACTTTCCGGGTACAGCTCTTCGTATTTTGTTCGCGCTTGCAGCGCGAATATACTAGCTCGCGAAAAGAAAGCATAGAACTGAAGCGTTCCCCTGGTGCGCTTCCCTCGGAGGCGATTTGCGTGGAAGTTTCCAGGAAATTTACCACGGAATCGATAATTTTTCAGTGCGAGCTTACGCGCCCGGTAGCTGCATTTTTCTCTGCGAAAATAATAATTCTGGTTTTCCCCCCCCGGTGTTATTAGTCTTCCACTTTTTTCCCTATATTCGAGGGAAATGTAGTTGGAAAAAGTGATGGCTGCGCGTGGGTGAAAAATACGGCGTTGATAGCCAACGATCGCATCGCGTTCCTTGCATATTTTCCTGTCGTTCGACGAACGCTTCTCTCGCGCGTTAAGCGGCGGTATTGTGTACCCGTGCAAATGAAGAAACGAAGTTGCGTTGCGGAGCGTCGACGGCGCGTATTGTTCTGCTCTAATAATTGCCCTCGGAATCAATTGGGCGGAACGCAAAGGTTCTGCCACGCCGACAATGATTTAGGAGCTCGCTGGACTCTGACTCCGAGTTTACTATGGAATGCGAGAACTTAATGAGGTGACAGCCTCGCGTACCGCGCACATAATGCATTGTCGAAAATCATTTAGCTGAGATTTCCTCTTGAACTCAAGCTGAAACACACGGAAAGAGGATCGAGCCTCTGGGTCAGCCTTGGGCTCATCCATAGTCTCTTATGAAGCTGCGTCATCGTTCTTGTGCTAGAAAGTCTCCGTAAAGGTTTTGCCAGTCACGGAAAGGGTGAAGGGAAAGCGGTGGTACTTCATCACAAACGACACCATTCATTAAGAATGAATACTCCATTGTATATAACGAGTATTTCGTAAAAATACCCCAAAATAAGCCTCGTGGACCAGCAGAATAATTGCCCGAAAACATTCTCAATCCATCCTAGTCCTCCGGCAGGTACTTTAATATCCATTCATAGCCACGACGCCAGTTGCATTAGAAGGCATTCTGTATACCTCAGCTTCCGTTCGTCATGCTTGCCCCGAGCTGTTCAGTTTTTCCTGTGCTCCAACTCGGCGATACGATACCCTCGGGTTGAATCGATACACCGCGCGTGAAGCACAGCTACAAGCCGCGGATCTGTACGTACCTATTTACTTTGCATCGTGAACAGCCGCCACGAGAGTGGTAGAACGGGTAATCTAAAGTGATGAGGCTAATCTGCGCTATTAACGGTATCGTTCTGTTCGATGGACCTCTGCTTTCGCGGACCCTTGCTTCGGCATATCTTTTCGGCTGCGCAGGGCGAGATACGCGAGCCACGTGTTCAACGACCACGAGCGCGCAGAGACGCCAATTGCCTGCGGGAACTATAACGCGGCTAAATGTGTAAACACGATCTAACTTGGCGCATGCAATTCCTTGGAAAATTCATAGGGCAAAGGGGCGAAACATTAAAACGATCCGCCGCGGCCGCGCGTACATATAGGCTCAGCCCTTGTGCCCGACACACGTGCAGGTGCCTCTGTGTCTGTAGAATCGCGGTGGCCCAATTATCTTGTCGGCTATGAATTACGTACAGCCTTCTGCTTCGCGGCATCCTTGGCGAGCGCCGTAAGACAAAACTTTCCGTATATTTCGCCTTAATTTCGCCGGCAACTGGTTCCCGAGCTAGGAAAAAGCAACGCCCGGCCGCTGCACGAGAATGTTCCATCGCGAAATTTCTCTTGCTACCCCCGGACGTGAAGTTTCTTGCAACGCGCCGCCCCCTTCGGCTACGGTAATGCGTTCCGTGGCTAGGAACCTTGAAAAATGGTCACGAGCATTAACCGTTTATAAAACGTGACCTTGCTGCCCCTTGGGATAGTTTCCGCCGACGGGGAAAAAACATGATCAACGGAAGTTTGTGGCCTGCCACGCGGAAAGCAGGAGTTTTTGTTTCGCCAGCGATGTTAAATTGTACGCGTCGCCCACGGTCAGTGCTTAAATAGGTGATCGTTTTAAGCCACCTTCCTCCGTGTGCAATGGCTGACGTGGAATGCACTTGTGTTGTTGGTAATCAATAGTTTGCAGTGCATGTGAACTTGTACATCCATAGTCAATTGTCGACACAGAGTTGGCACTCAGAGATGCAGAGATTAAGGGGCGAAGAAGTAGAGACGCCAGGTCTGGTTCCAAATAAGTTCACTTACTCGAAGGAGTAGCCCGAAAGTGCAATGATACAATAGTCTTCTTCCAACAGATGAATACCTATCCCGGGGGCATGGTTCGGAGAACTTGGCTTTCTCGATCTACTTTTAAGAATCCCCAGGAGAAGGTTCTGTTGGGTGGACAAACTAAGTCATTACGAAGCATAAGCATTGTTCTCGAGTTTAATCTCTTTATCAGCACGTGGTTGGCACGCCGCCAATCGACTTTCTCCTCGACTCTGGGACGATCTACGATGCCCTCGCCTTGTTTTCATTTTACTCGTTTGCACCCCAACTTGCGCTAGTCCCACGGGTCCATTCGAAATCTCTTCTAAACTACGATCCTACAGATTCTGAAAATTGAACGGGTCAGCTCTCCTTCCCCCCCTCATCATCCACCACGGAGAATCGAATGAACTCGTCGTGGATGTTTAGTGTCTATACCCAGACGCTTGCTAATAAGAAGACGCGGGTCACGAATGACCCGGGGCACCCAGGGTCGGCCGTTCGACGATTAAAGCGCAGAGACGTTAAATCTTCGCGACGGACAAGCCCAGGTGAACAAAGTGGCGTCCCCTTCTCGCCGACCGGAAGTGGGATCGCGAGCACAGGAAAACGGCCGTGGTCCAGCGCGATTTATGCGTCCGATCGGGCAAGGAGAGATTTATTGGAGCAGGTTCCGACGGTGATATTTTTTTTCCGCGGAGCGGTCGGCGCGATCCATTGAGCGTGAAACCACGTGGCTGGCGCCGGGCCAATGCTGAGTTATGTTTATAACAACGTATTACAGATTCTACGCGGGATTCACCTCGCGTGCCTCGTAACGGCGATACTATGCGAGCTCTATACGACACGACGCGACACGCCGTCACGAAATCTTGGATCGCCCAGCCTCCGCCAGCGGGCATTCCGTAAGATCCCGTGCCCTCCCCTTTTTCTTCGCGTGCTTCGGCGTGGTTTTGCTTGGCCCGCCGCCCGACACAACTCTTTCTGCATTCCCCCCCCCCCCCCTCTCAGTTTTCCTTTATTTTCCCGCGGATATTCGCAACTCGGGCACTCGCTGGCCCGAGGCTCGCGTAAACAGGCACGAGGGAGTAGCGTAAGCAGCACCGATTCGGTGGAGGAATTGGCTTGAATGATTTGGGGACTTTTGGGAGCAGAGTTGGGAATTATCCGAATAAAGAAATATTCGTTATTCTCGAATAACTTCATTTTATTCGAATAATGCCAAACTCTATTTGGGACTAAGAGTCTTGAGTCTTGGTTTGTAATTATTGTCTCGTGTGCTTTCAACCAAGTATCGGGAGCCTTCTACGATTTTTACGAGGAGCATTGGGAACATTGGTCTTCCGTAAATCTGTAGGATTATAACGTAGATACCTACTATTTACTTGCCTTCTGTGAACAGTTAGAGGGGGATTCCACCGACCAAGTAACATCGCAAGGAAGCTCCTTCGAGGGGCGCCGAATTTCGCTCGTCGTCCAACTCCCCGCCTCGATGCATTCATTCTATCCCGAATAATCCGTGAAAGATGCTTAAAGTTTACACCCGAGCGAGTTCGCTTTAATCCTATTAGACGGTCTTAATGTTTTACCTTCCGACTGCCAGGCACCTCCTTCCGGTCCGCTCCGATCCCCGATGCGTCACGCTATGCGGACGCTTGAAAATTATCGGCCCCCTATCGACTTCCATTCCAGAAAATCCGCCAGGAAAATCGCCCGTAGCTCCTCGACGGAACTACAAATTGTATCGTCCACCGTAATAAGAGCCTGAAAGGCACGCACTGTAAGCAGTTACCAGCGCATTGGCGTGTTTGAAAATAGATGGAAGAATGGTGTGTCGGTGGAATTGGTAGTGAAATTTAAAGGACTCGCGCGTACGGCGCTTGAATGGAAAAGAGCGACTTAATTGCCGCTGGCTGGCGACTGATAATGAATGTTAATTTCTAACGGGCAGCGCGCCGTTCAATTTGAATTCTCCTGCCCACCTTTTCACGGCTCATCCGCTCGGCCAGGTACAAATCCCTGTGTAATCGAAGGGAGCGTTGCCGTGTATCGATTGAATTATTTCGGAGCACAGCGTGTGTTACGTAAGGCAGCGGGGCCATAAAGTTTTGTCGCGTTACACGCTAAACAGCGTTCCTGTCGGGGGGGGGGGGGGGCAGGGAAGCTGGGTTGCTCGTAAATTACGAAATTAAATTACTTTCGTAAGGCTATCGGTGCGCCGTCGGCGATACATACTGCCGTTCGTTACATAAAATTTGCATACATTCAGAATATCGTGCTCCTTTGCTTTTCCGAAGCTCTATCGGGAATATAAATTCTGCCTGATTAACGTCCGATTCATTGTGCCCGTTATTTACGGAAAAACTTGCCGCGACTCATTTGCGGGAAATATAGGCACTGTGGGAAAACACGGGTTGGTAGATCAATTCAATTGTTCGTGCAAAATTTATGGACCCGCGAGTAATTGGAAAGCATTTGGAGGCTAAAGAAGCAGTCACTCTACTGCACTTTGAGTATTCTTATAGGAACGCATTGTCAGGCATTCAGAGATGCTTTGCATTTGGAATCTACTTACAAATTTATGAGCTGCAATTCTTCATAGACTGTAGAGAGTATACAGTGAACGAAATTTCTATAAGAACACAACTATTTTTAGTAAAAAATGTCAAGTAATGTGCTAATACAATTAATGGAAGGCTAGAAAATAATGGCGGAAAGATACAAAATAAGAAAAAGTATTCAGAATTTAAAAAATCGTTGTATTTTTGTTATAAACTATATATAATACTTTAAAGTACAGAAAACTAACGAAATTTGCATAGGAACAGTGTATTAAAAACAAAACATTAGTACCAAAAACATAAAAAGTATAATATTAATAAGATGTACTTTCACCACTATGCTGAATTATTTGAAATATTCTGTTCTCCATACTACAAATTAATTTTTGTAACGTTGTAATATGGATTTTACTCCACTCAACTCTAATTGCCTTTTCGAGCTTCTTAATGTTATTATACTGCTTCTCATTTTTATATAGGGTTCTTTGATTTCATGTATTGATGACAATCACGAAGAAAATGTTGTTTTTCAACAAGATAATGCAGAAATTCCTGTTTCTAAAAAGTCACGCGAATGGTTTCGGCAAAAAGATTTGTCACTTATGAAGTGACCCGCTCGTCCCGCAGACTTAAATCCAATATAAAACTTATGGAGAATCCTATCAAGGGTCGTATATAAAAATGAGAAGCAGTATAATAACATTAAGGAGCTCGAAAAGACAATTAGAGTTGAGTGGAGTAAAATCCATATTACAACGTTACAAAAATTAATTTGTAGTATGGAGAACAGAACATTTCAAGTAATTCAGCATATTGGTGAAAGTACATCTTATTAATATTATACTTTTTATGTTGTTTTGTACTAATGTTTTGTTTTTAATACACTGGTCCTATGCAAATTTCGATAGTTTTCTGTACTTTAAAGTAATATTTATAGTTTATAACAAAAAAACAAAGATTTTTTAAATTCTTAATATTTTTTCTTATTTTGTATGCTTCCGTCACTATTTCCTAGCCTTCCATTAATTGTATTAGCAAATTGCTTGACATTTTTTATTAAAAATAGTAGTGTTCTTATAGAAATTTCGTTCACTGTATAAACGCCTCAGAACTCGAGTGTAAGCTAGAAAGTGGAACAGAACGATGTAAGATTGATAGCTAATATTCTCAAAAGTTAAGTTAACATTTGATCGCTTAAACGCTACTTCTATAATCCCATCGTTGACGACTAATCAGCTTCGTCGAAGTGTATTATCGCTGCATTGCCCGGCGTACTTTCCGTTGACACGCTGTTTCCCAATAATCGATGGATGCGCAAGCGAAATTCTGCATACGCTTTAAGGATTTACCTAGGGTCCGACACCTACCCGCCCCTAAACTGTCCCGCTGCACTATTTCCGTCGCCTTTGGGTGCTGTCGTAAAAAGACGCGTGGACGTGTATTAATAGATCGCCCGAGTACGCATCCCTGGTGACATCGCGTACCATCGAAATTCAGCCAAAACCGCAGCGTGAATTTCTCTTACGCAACCTTCGGCCAATACGCGAGTGACGGCGTGATCGGCACGCGGAAGGCGAGCCCCGGCGTCGCACGACTCTCTGGGAACGCGCAGCGATCGGATCCGAGAAATCCAACGGAAACCTAGCGATAAACTTCAGAAACATGCGATTCCTTGTTATCAAAATCTTATACACTAACTTCTCTAATGCACTTGCCCCTTGTCTGTTTCAGAATCACGAGTATGGCGGGTACGGAGACGAGCCACGACGCAAAAGGTACATAAAACAATCCATTCTAATCCTTTACGCGTAGTTGCAGAATCGTAGTTTGTGAATTTTCACGGAGGTGCGATGCGATGATTCTGGTAGCACGTTGTAACGTAAGTGTGCTCAGTTTGGCGCTTTGTCTTGAATATCTGTGAAGATGTTTAGTTAAGGTGGTATGGACACACGCGGGAGATTTTATATCTCGGTTAAATATTAGTTTATTGAGCGATGGAGAATGTAGGGTGTGCGATCTTTTAATTACTTTACGGGGTGGTAGCCGTGAATTTCGTTGTACTTATTAATACGATCATACTAGCCCACTTCCTTCCTCCCCAGCAATAGCTCTCATAATATCGCGTTGCTTGGGCCCATTAGCTTCCGCACCAACTCGCTTCGTTCGACAAAGTAGCTCGACTCGCGTGCTTGGTTAAACGATTTATTGCTCCTTGCCGATCCCCCTACCGAACAAGATACATTCAAAATTTCTAACTACAATAACAGTATCGCGCGAGTTTATTACACTGCGATTAACCGCGCGAGAAATACGAATCGCCGAGCACGAAACAGAAGAGGGAATAAAAGAGAGAGAGGGAGGCCATTGCAGATGCTGGGGCAGAATGGCCGAACTGCAGAACAGATTACTCGTCGTGAAACTTGACCATAAAAGGGAAGCACATAGTTGGCTCGAAAGGGCAGGAACTTAAAACTGGGGAAAGGGTTTAAAGGACAGGAAGTTTTAACGGGGGAGGGGGCCAATGGAAGGCTTAATGAACTTGTACCTTAAGAACTGCACTTTTAATCGTGCCGTTCGATCGCGAGGAGACGCGTGCCGCCGAGAACGGAATTGGAATTATCACGGTGAAGGTGTTACTTGGCGATTGGTGTTGCACGCTGCAGCCAGCTGCATTCCCGTCAGTGGCAACTGCGTCTCCCAGTCTGTCCCACCCGTAAGATGCAGCAGCGACGATCGCGCTCGGGCGAAAAGTTAGCGCGAGCAAGTTCACCGGGCGGATATCGCTTGATATCGAATTCCCGCCGCTCTGAATCACGCTTAACGCTCGAGTTAACTTCTTATTATTAGACTTGGCCCGAGCTGAGGAAGGAGGCGGGTTCGGATCAGTATGAAACTTTGGTGACCGTCTGCGACGTTTTAATTAATTTCGATGCATGCCTCGCGCTATCCCCACCCTCCTCCCGTTATCACCAGCCAATTGCACGCTCGAGCCATCGTTGCAACGATGTCGCCACTCGGGAAATCGATAGGAAACGGCTGCGTCCCGAGATAATCAAACTGCTCGACGTGGGCTTTTTTTTTAAAAGGACTGAACACAGCTCGCTTTCTGTATCCACCTCTGAATTTCGACAGTTTACACAGGCACTTGTCGTTACGGTAACAGATTGGAGAATTTCTTTGTTACACGATTATAGAGCCAGAGATTCCCTACACCTTTGTTGGAGGTCGAGGTTCCATAATTCCGAGTGGAAGCAACAGATTCGCGGGGAATTGGTCGTTTTGAATTGCAAAGAAAACGACCCGAGCACGGTGCAACGGTGGCGCGCCTCTTTCCCTCCTCGCGGAAAAATGGTAGGCAGTTGAATTCCCAATCGGTTGCAAAGCGAGACGGAAGAGAGAATGCCATCGAGGCAGGTCCATGAAAAATGTATAGCCGGCACATCTATCAATAGGTGCTTCCCTTTCGTTGTACCTACCGCGCTGCCGCGTTGAATCTCGCGAGGAAATTACCAGCGTACAATTTTTCCTCCGTTTCTCTTCGGGGCCAGTAATCGAATATTCGCGCCCTCGACGAATCCATTCTCTCTCTCTCTCTCTTTCTCCCTGTACCTCTGATTTAAAGAAAAAAAGAAGAGCGAGAGAGAGGGAGAGGAAAAAAATTCGCCAACTGTGCACTGGCTGATGCAATTTGACTGGGATTCACGGCGTTCTGTTCACCGGGAAATGCAGAATTTCTCGCAGCCGTGACTACGCGAGAGTCGCGTCAAATTAAATCGTTACAATTATGTGACAACGCTCGGGCGGGGGTTGGGGGAAGGAGGGGAGAGCTGCCCAGCCCCCTTTCAGCGTTGCTCGCGAGGGCTGTAGTAACCTAAGCCGTGCGACATTTTCTTGAAGGAACTTTAATAATATGTTTCTGGTTTTCTTTTCCAGAGAAGACAATAACACACCAAATCACGTTCTCCTCTTCACAATTATCAACCCAGTCTACCCCATCACCGTGGTGAGTGTTCCTTGACAAATCTCTTACGAGCGCTTCCGCGATGTCGAAACACGCCTGTTTCGCGTACGATCAAATATGCCGAGCACTCGAAGCGATCGTACCTCGTCGTGCCTCGCTCGCGAGCTTTCGATGGGCACAAGTCCCGGCGATTCGCAGACGCCCTCTCGCGAATCGTCGAACGCGCGCTCGCGGACACGGCACACAGTGATATCGATACTATGGGTTGCGGAGTAGCGATGGGACCGAGTACAGGGTGTCCGCTCTGAAATCAAATCAATTCACCTGTTTCCAATGTTCACACACTCGGCTTGGCGAAAGTAGACGGAGCCTCGGACACTTCTCATCAAAATAAATGCTCAGAACTTGTTCCACGCTACTACTGTCAAAATACAACACACCAACAGATCGAAAATATACAAGCAACAGAAGACAGTACCATTTGAATTTCACACGCAGGCATCGATGGCAGACAACGCTGTGCCGCCAGAAAACCACATTATCGAATTGAAAAAAGGGCGATGGAATTGAAACAGAAACAGGGAATTTATCGAAAGGAAATGTTGGAGGGAGGGGGGCAAAAGTGGTCGGTGAAACGCAAGCACCATACAGGTTTCACAGGCCGTCGCACTGCATTTTATTTCTGTTTTGCGCCAATAATAGATGAGCTCTGTCGCTGTTTCTGTCCCACCGGATGGTCGATGCTTGCACGATCTGGCATTGTTCACGCTCCGTCCATTCGCGAGTCCTCGCTCTCGCATACCTCTCCGGTCACAATGCTTATATATCTTTCTTTTTCTCTTTCCTTGCTTTTTCTCCTACGTTTTGTCCTCTCCCCCCTCCCCGCTCTCTCGCGCGCTCTTTCTTTTTTTGTTGTTGCTGCTACGTTTGTTTGTTATCTCCACGGCGGACGCACTAATTAAAGAGCGTCTAAACCCTCTGAAGGCTTTTGAGCGCGCACACGCAAGGAATCGCTGGTGTTCCCTCGCGTACCTACCTCTCCTTTCGGTCAAAATGCTTTTTGCCCGCCTGTTTCTCGCGAGCATGCGCCCCGTTTTTCTCCAACCCCCGTCCACGCTCCCCCGACCCCGCTAATGGAACCTGCGTCGGTTTCACTTTAATTACCGCCAGCGATCTCCGCGAGGCCGCCAGCCAATTGAAATTTTAATCTCGCCGCGGCCAAGACACGGCCAGAGTCGATTTACGCGCTCGGCCCGGCGAGCGAGACAATTCGGTCCACGAGCGTGTCGAGTCTTTCCCTCGGCGCTGCCCCGTTCCGCGGGATAACGTTCCCAGCACCGAGAGCACCGGGAACGGGAATTAATGGCGCGTAACGTGGACACGGAGGAACGGAAGATTCTACGGGGAGAGATGATAGAGACGCGCGACGCAAGACTCTCCACGGTGATTCTCGCCATTCCTCAAAGCTCCTTTTCGGGGGATCGCCGGAGGAGCCTCGTGCAACGGCGGAAGTATTTGGAACGCTTTGTGCCCCTCGATTCGCCCGGCGTGTTTATATTATAGACATCAGAATTAAGACGGGATTGAAGTTTCTTCCGGGAGAAGTCCCCAGACCTCGCTGTTGGGTAGCCGTGATGATTTCTCGCGGGATTCTTGATTCTCGAGCCGCGCGAGGGATATGGAAAAGCAATATTATGCTGGAACGGCCGCGATCCTATCTGTGTTTTCTCAATATCTGCTGTCGAGGAGATTGATTCCCTGCGCGGAGCTCGCAGTGACGTGCAAATTATTCCAATAATTCCGCGTGCTCGAGCAGCAGTTGCTTGTCCACCGGTCGATAAACGTAGCCAGTGCGTCGCATACCTTGCCGCCGTAAATCGCGCGTCTAAACACCCTGCGTACAGCTCGAATTCCCGGCGATTTGCTACGTTTCGCGAGAGCACTCCGGGGCGATTCGACGGACGGCCTCGTATCGCACGAAAGAAAACGCATGGAAAAGCGAGAGCCGCATCTATTTATCATCGCGCCGCGGCGGAATTTATTAGCAGCGGTGTGCAACGCGTGACGTTTGCTTTAAAGCCTGATGCACGCTCGAGCGCGTGCGCTTTTAGTTCTCGCGGGCGAGCTATTCCCCTATTTCTCACAGGCCGAGCGCTGGCCGCGCGGTATTTTCACCGCGATTGAGACGAATAAGCCGATACATCATCGTATTACCGGGAATTCATCGGAACGGTCCAGGGTCTAGAGCTTCGGGCCGCGGGTGTGCAACAAATTGAATATACAGGGTGATCCTTGATTAGGAAGGTACTCTACTTCGTTCACCCTATGGCGACTGTGAAATTCAACTTCCCTTCCACCGACATCCCCTGCCTACGTAAAGGAGCCTCAGCGCGCAGCCATATTTCAGTTCGCCCATTCGCGAGTTTTTCAAGTACGCGCGACGACTCGCGACAAATTTCAAAGGCGCCCGGTATGAAATAAGCCGGTGCCAGGTTTTCGACATCGCTCAAAGGAACGACCGCCATCGATCACGCGGCCCGATGCACGTGACTCGACTGCGAGCACACCCGCGAAATGCGTGCACGTACACGCGACTCGGACGGTTTATATATTATACAGGGATCCTTACCGGCGTTCGCCATTGGCCAGAGATCGAAAAGCCCCCGTCGGAAGCTGTACATAGCCATGAATTTTCGCGCGCTTTAATTCCAGCGATAACTCACCCCCCGCACCGCCCCATCCCGGTTAGAGTCAGCGGATTAAGATTAACACCTTGGCCGCGCGAGAATCAAGCCGCCGCTCCTGTCCCCGCGAGCTGGGTTTCGCGCCCCGACCGTCCAACTATATCACCAACGCGGCCAGCTTGGTGGCTGTTATTTTAGAATGGCGGATCTGCGTTGGATTTATACGGGGCTGTTTGCTGTTGGCGCGTCACCGATGGCTAGCCCGCTCGCCGCCCGAATGGAAATATTTTAATTGGCCGTGGACCGCCGCGGGCGTCCGTCAGCCGCGGGGCTGAGCGTGCATTAGTCGAAGATATCCACTGTGAAGTGGTTAACGAGAGAGCTGCCGCGCGTTTCGCTGATTTGCAGCGGAGAATTCTATTTGGAGCATCGATGCTCGCCGGCCGTGTATCCCGCAGCGCGTGGATGTGTGGGTCCCTTCCCGTTTCAGATATTATAACGAGGTTCGATTGAATTTTATTAGCTCGCAGTGCTTTCGGGATATTTTGTAAGCAGGGAGTCGGTGGTGGATTTTTAATCACTCGCGTGTTTAGCCCTGGCTCACCTGTGCTGAGTCCTTGCGAGAGGTTTGATTGGGGATGGTTTGCGAGTGTGACAGAAGCAGCCATGCTTTATGAGGGTGGCGGCTACTGGGGTCAGACGAGGGGGAGGGTTGTCTGCTTGGTAGAGCAAGGTAGAGGTGCGCAAGGGTCCCTCTTTGCTTTCCAAGCTTGGGCCGTGTTCCGTGCAGTCATCACTCTTGGATTGTATCACCAGTTCAACATCCACTTTATTTCCAGTATATTAAGGTGGAAACAAGAGCCATATATCTATCCTCCAATTAAAACGCCCAGTTAGTGTCTGGTATCGAACCTTTCCACATATCTCTGCATCTGAAAAGTTAACCGAGTTAACGAGTATTTTATTTCCACATCCAGAGAGGCAATAATGTAACTCGGTAATTGTCACTTCGCTTATTAAAAGCCCATCCAGCTGTTTCGGTCCCTCCCTCTCTCTGTCTCTTACTCTCCCTCTCTCTCTCTGTCTCTTGCTCTCCCTCTCTCTCTCTATCTTTGTCTCCCTCTCTTCGTCGCAACGATTCGAGTCCTTCCACGCGCTGAAGTTGAAATTTATTCAACGATATCAAGTGGCATTTAAGGCACGTTACCCGAATCATTAAGACGCGTCCCATCCCCTGTTCAATTTACTCGTTTCGGCCGTAATTCGCGGGGCGAAATGAAGTTCTCGGGGAGAAACTGTAAGCCTCTACACCGCGGCAGAGTGACACGAGCGCAGAATTATATTCCCATATGCCGTAGCGGAACGCTTCGTCGCGGTTTTCGTATACACACAAGCCGCTGACGTATTTAATGCCCACGACCTACTTCTACCGTCTGCCGAGAGAAAGCTTGTCTCTCGGATCGCCATTTCTTATGCATTCCCTGCCGATTCCTAACTAACGCGAATCCGAAACTTCCGGGGGAGGGGGGGGGGGAGGGATGGAGGGGCAATTCCGCAGCCACGGTGCCTTTGCATTCGAGGGAAAAAGCCGTTGAAATTCGCGGTGGATTCGAGTCACCGTACAGAGGAGGCGAATTTGCAAGTGGCCATTAGGAAACTGAACAAAGAAGCCGGGTTGCGATTCGCGGAGGGGATGAAAGCATTTAAACGGAGAAAATTTGTTTCTATGGGAAAGATAGAGTACGACCAAAGATTTCTTGGCCCGTCGAATGAGAATGGCAGATTGTGAGATTCGGTCCGAAGAAAATTCGACTCCACTGTCGCATTTGTAAGGAACTTCCCCCCTGCTTTCGACACCCGGTGAAATAATTGAGTGTGTGCTTTTAAACCGTTAACGGAGGAGAAAAAGCGCCGGGGGTAAAGAACACGGTACCTACTCTGTGTCCAATTTAAACACACTTCTTCCGCTGAGCCCGGTTCATTCTTCGCTAGTGTAAACGGCGAATGCCGGTTCCACGCGGTTTTAAGTTGCCCCCACGCTTTTCCCCCTTTCGCGGGACCAATTGTCGGCGCGCCGGGGAGCTAGTTTGTCGTGCATTTTCCACAATTTAAATAGAAATCTACGAGCGGGATCTTGTTACCGCGCGTAACCGTATCGCCTCGTTTCTATCGCCGTTCTAGAGCTGCCCGGTCAAGAAAGCTCGCGGGGACTCAACTGTATACCGTTACCAATCTCGACTCGCGTTTAACCGACCGGTAAAATCTCGCGTAATTTTCCATCGACGTCGCGGAATCTAGGGTGACAGGCGGACAGATCGTTTCGTGTTGCGTCAACCTGGAAATCCTTTAAAAGGAACTTTTGTCAAGTGGAAGAGATTCGAGAGAATGGGGACAGAGTGTGGTTGGGGATTTCGTAATCACGTGGAAATCATGGACAGAGTCGGGGAGTCGCGGTGGTAGAGGATGAAATGTGAGTATGGAGAAGTCTTTTTGATTGAAAGGTAGCGTGTCGTTTTCACGATGGGACGTACGTGGAAGTTGAAGAACGAGGCGGAATGGTAGGCTACGAAATCCTCTGTGCTAAAAATCGGCTGGCACGGTCGATTGCAATTTAAAAGAGCGCACGGTATTGTGGAGGATCGAGAGCGGTTCTCGTGGACTTTCAAAGGATCGAAGTTTTGAGGACAGGCTCCGAGCACTTTAAGAATGTTCGGGGGAGGGCAAATAAAAAGGGGAAGAAGCTTCTTCCCGATGTTAGGCTCTTCTGCTTCCTTTACCTCCCACTTGTTTTCCACTTATAAACTACTTTCCAGGGGCAGATTCTTTTGTACGCCGAACTTGTGACGCGGGAACCATGCCCGCGTTTCGGAGTATAATCGAATCATACCTACGTCGTCGTCGTACGATCATTGCATGGGATAAATATTCGGAACTTTATCCTTGTTTTTAATTAATCTTCACTCTTCTCCAATCTTTGCTTCGTGGAAACTCACTTTCTTCGAACGTTCGCCATACTAAAAACGGACTAACCCACATTGGAAAAAAATAATTTTTCCTATTGGAATATATTATTGCTGCTAACTCAGTTTCGCAAAAAAATGTGGGTCAGTCCGTTTTCGTTTTCAATGGCTCAATTCTACTCTGATCTCTAGCAATGGCATTTCTACGTTACATTTAACGCCGCCAGTTGAACAGGATTCTCCTATCTGCAGCACTGTCTGTGTTCGTCAAGACCGCTCACGATTAAGATAAATCACCGTCGCGACGCGCCGGCCGCGTGGCACTTAGATCCAATCCACCGAGAAAGCCCTCCTGCTCTGGTATCGAAACGTTCCCGAAAGAGAAGCCCGCGACAATCGCAATGACACACGGCCGAAAATGACGAAGCGGTTGCACAGTGTCGCGCTCGCCGTCGTCCAGATAGGCGGATAATTAGGGGGAAGCCGGCATTATTTTAGAGCAGCTTGCCGCCACTGTCCCATCGTAACCCGAAACATCGCGATAAATTGCCGGGGCGATGAGATAAACGAGAGAGACCCTCGAAATAATGAAAACCCCGGGAAAACGAGGCCGCTCTCCGCCGCGCGGAAATTTATTACGCGCG
Organism: Andrena dorsata; assembly: GCA_929108735.1. Taxonomy (NCBI): domain Eukaryota; kingdom Metazoa; phylum Arthropoda; class Insecta; order Hymenoptera; family Andrenidae; genus Andrena; species Andrena dorsata. Next base: position 30,339,396 of record OV815489.1, read on the forward strand.
ATAATGAATTTCCGCCAGCCGAGGCTCTTCTTGCGCGTCGCTCCGTCTCCCCACGGGTTTCGTTTATTAAGGTGTATTAGGTGGCCTCGTAAGGTATTTCGCGACTTTTTCCGCGACGCGTCATCGAGCTTTCTTAACGCACCCACCTGCTACAATTATTCCTCAATTCTTTATCTTTCTCATACTAATTCCCCAATTTCGATGATAGACTCGCTCCTCGTCTTGTACTCTCCCTAACAATTTCCTCTCAAGGAGATCGCACTCTTTCACCAGCCGCATAAATTCACCCGTAACATCCACGATCATCGCCCGTTTTACACCCCTCCTGCATCACTTACCAAATGACCGAATATTTTCCACGAAACGTCCCGACCACTCCCCCATCGTCATCATTTCTCGCCACTAGCAGCAAAGGGTTAATTCGCCCGAATATACGGCCGCGCGGGGCGCGGCTTAATCACGTCACGGACCGCGATTAAGCGACAAATTCGGTCGCGCCACGCGTCTTCGCGCGATAACATTCAATTACGAGCAGTCACGCTTGTCCCGCGCGAATCCTCCAGCTGCCGATCGAGAGGTGTGCGAGTCAGCCGGTAGACTCGACGTAGGTGTTGGTGGCCGCGGTCCCAAAACGGCGGATTATGTACTCCCATCGGGCGTAATTGATCCGCGCGCCGGGCTCTCGAATATAATAATCCCGCGCGGTTCGTTCGCCGTTGGAGTCGATTAAAAGTAAACGCGTGGCAGTGAATCGCGGTGCATCGACCGTGGCAGGCATTAACGGGCTCGCCGACGACGCCGAGGGAGGCGTATTGTTGCCGCCGTTCCAGCTGCTCCGAGCGCGTTTTGATTAATGCTGCCGCGAACGTATCGCATCCTACGCCAAAGATCCTCCCTATTAGTCGGCCAGGAATTAATCGTTCGGCGAAACGCTCTTCTGGAGGGATCGGTTCCCTTTCTCCTCTAATTGACAAGAGGAAGGCACGAAGATGCGATGGGAAGTGGGGGGGGGGGGGGGTTGCTTCGCCTTTCGAGCGATCCGGGGACGCGATAAATCCGAGGCGGAAGGATTAATTCGACGGTCGGTGAAATGCGAGGTAACGGCCGGTGTCGCGTTACGATCCGTTCCCTCGAGTTTCAGGAAGTACGGAAATTTTTCCCCGCCCCTCTCCGCCGCGGCCGCCCCTCCGGCCACCGCTATGCTCGTTCCATTTTAACGACTCTCCAACAGTGACCGAGGATAGGGTGTGGTTGAAGTAGCAGTCAGGAAAAGTGGTAGGCCGTGTTTGAATCCATCAAGCTGTGCTCTTTTTCCGGCTCTGGTCGATAATCGATAAACCGCCCGCCCCTCCCTCTGCTCCTTTCTCCGCCGCTGTCTTTTTCGTTACACCTCGAGGCGGACGGGTGTGCAGGGATAAAGAGAGACGACGCGCTTCACGTGGGTGCACCCCTTTCCCTTCGCGGATCGCTCGTAAATCGGAGGAGCCTGGGCCCCCCTTTCGCACCGGGGGTGGACACTATTCCAGTCGCCTTGAAATTCTGATTGATCGCCCGTTTCGAAGCAAGGTTTTGCTTCCTCCGTGATGCCCAGACGGATCTCGATGTCCATTCTCCTGGCGAGGATAGAGGGGCACATAGCTGGAGATACATTCGGGGGTCGTTTCTGAAAGAGGGAAGCTGCTCGAGGAGTGACACTCTTCAGGGGGCAACGACAAAATTGATTTAGAACCCTGTGGGGAAAGTGAAGTGATCGTAGTATGTATGCTGCCTAAGTAGGAAATAATAGTTACTTGGGCAACGTGTGATGGGAATGTTGCAAGGGACGTGCGCGAATGCGAGGCGATTGTAACTCACGCAGGTATTGTGCCTCACCTTCGTTTCCTTTGGACAGGTACTCACATACGCGGTAATTATTGAAGAATAGTACTAAGAATGAATCCATGCGAGAATGGTGTCAGAATCATAAATTTGTTGTTGGAGGAGAAACTTTACGTTTCTTTGGTACATATGTACTTTGAAAATTCCATGCCTGTGTCTGACCGTGACGAGGAACATCTACTTCGTGAAGAAGGAACGCAGGATTAGACCCAATAATCAAACTCCAAATCATAAAATATAAATATTCTTGGATTCTATACAGGGCCGGTTAGGAGCTTTAAGGGGTTACACCACTGTAGCGCACGAAAAAAAAGGCATATTTCGGGATTTTTCTTTTGCGCAATAAAAAGATCAAATGAAATTCTGCAAAATGGGATTTATAATTCTAGTAATTCTATAATTCTATAGAACAACAGCAAGAGACGTACGTAGGATTTTTTCGATATATTGATTTTTCGCGAAATGGTGCATTTTTGAAGAAAAAGTTTAAAATTTCATGAAAAGATCGTCACAAAATTGTTTATAATAAAAATATGAAATATAAAAAAAAATCCTACGTACGTCGCTGGAGAAAGCAATTTTGAATATACTGTAAAATTTTCAGATCGATCGGTGAAGATTTGTTCGAGTTATGTTTCCGGTCAGTTAAAAAAAAGTGGTTTCAAGAAAAACGCGTTTAAAGTTTTATGTACTGTAAAATCATATTATATTCTTATATACCTTTAATCTGCGATGCCTGCACCATACAACTTGACGCCGTAGGAATCCGAACCCAGATACATATTCCCACATTATTGTTGCTTTCGTACACCAAAACAAATCTATAGCGCGCGCAGTGATAACAAAAGGCGCTCGGGGCATACACGAGAGCGTTGCGGTAGAATTGAAAATTTGGACATTTGGACATTTAGACATTTTTGCCGCCCTCCATCTTTTGGTATATTATTTTTGAGACCTTAAAACACCTTTTAAACAAATTTTTTTTCTTTTTTTGAAATTTCTACAGTGGTATAACCCGTTAAAGGCCCCAAGCACTTAAGGGGGTATTCTACCCAAAAATTCGATTTTTTTTTTTGATTTTCTAATAGTTTAGGGTTTCGAAAATATGTCCCTAAAATATTAAATTGAAATTCGAAAAACTCCCAGAGTTATAGGGGCTTAAGGCCGCAGCGTGGCCGGCAGTTGTTCTCTCGATTCTTGTATCTAAACAGGGTATGACTACCAGCAGAGGAGGGAGAGCTGTCCAACATGATATTTTTTAAGCTAAGGAAGGTTTCCTCTACGGTCCTGGTACAGCAGATTAGGGGAACGATACAGAAATTAGTCGTTATCTACCGTAACTTCAGTCACATAGGTCGTAACTGTATGAAAAACTTTAAACGCGTTTTTCTCGAAACAATTTTTTTAAATCGGGCGCACATTTTTCTGAAAAACTACTGGACCGATTGAGCTAAAATTTTACACACATTCAAAGTGAATAGTACCTATAGCCCGAACTAGAATTATACCAATAGTTTTAATACAACCTCCCCCCAAACTTTGTTTTAACTCAAGAAAAGTCGAAAAAGTCAAATATAAATTTTTAAACAGCTGCGATTTCGGTAACAATGTCAGGACTTTGTTACTTCTAGTACGGGCGATAATTACACTCGTATATAGATTAAAAAAATCTTTGGTACTTTCGTTTCTGATGACTAGGACGACCGCAATTCGTGCGCCCGATGGGGCCGGTTTTTTATGACATGACCTGCGCTTCGGCGTGTAACTTGTACAAATTTCAATATAATGCATTCCAAAAACTTGTGTTGATAGTTCAAACACTACTAAATATGTGTGCAAAACCCCTGCCCTGTAGTTTTGATAGGTTTTCCAGAATTAATTTCCAAATATCACCTTCAAAAACGAGTGTCTAGACTAGAATACCCCCTTAAATGATTTTGAGAGCTTTTAGTTATAGTTTAGATATAGGTACTATATTTTTAAAATTAAAAAATGTTAAAAGTTTTATTACCGTTCCGGATCGGCAAAGCCTCTTTTGGGGCTCTGTGCAAGTCCTCTGTTTCTTCACAACATATACATTAAATACATTTAAACAAATTTGGAAACTGAAAAGCACTATTTTTCCGAAAAAGCCGGTCCTCTAAAGTTAACGCAATGTATGATTTCTTAGGCATTTCCGATAATTTGATTAAAAAGTGAGTCTAACAAAAATTTGATTTTAAAATTTAGAAAATTTCTATGGTGCCCCAAGCACGTGCTTATTTTGCTTATTGGTTAATCCAGCACTGATTCTATAACTTCCCCATCACCCACAATTATCTCACTTCTTGTATACTTTTACATATTCACAAGAAAACTTAAACAATTCTATCACCGTCTCTCCCCCAAAATCGATATCCAACTGAACTCAAACCTCGATTTCGATTCCCCAACTATCCACCGCGCCTCGAATTCTCCTAATCTTCGACCAGAGGAGAGGAAGCCCGTCCCCCCTGACGTTTCACGCCGGCAGGTGTTCATTTTCGAGCCGTCTCGCCGCGACGTGGTTGATTTATGTCCGTGGACCGGTTGCCTCTTCGCGGGGCTCTCCAGGAGCAAGCCTATCGATCAGCGGCCGGCTGCCTTTTTCCCTGGACGCATTTGTACTCGTCAAAACTCGATCTCGAGAGGTCGAAAGCCGGCGGAGGCAACGCGGAGGATCTGGCCTGCCACCGAAATAGACCGCCGATGAGGAAACGGCGTGGGGTGGTCGGAGGGTGGCAGTTGACACCGTGCCATAAATATTGATTTTTCCGCATAGCGGGGCCGAAAGTTCGTGACATAATGGTGGGATTCCTGAGCGCGTGCACGCTTGGGCGTGCGAGCCTCGCGAATCACCCTTTACGCCCGCGTCCCGCGCCGCCTTTCGGAAGATATATAATCGTTTGAAATTTAGGAGACGTTCGTGTTGTGACAGCACTAACCGAAATCATGTATCACAACGTCTGCCGAGGCTACCGCTACATTATCGCGTGATCGCTCCCGAATGTCTCGCTCGCGAGGCTCACTCTAGATGCACGTGCGCGCTTGCATTCTAGGGGCGACGTTATGATAGTTGGACACTGGTATCTGGAATTCAGAACGGAATGATTTAAGAGCGTGCAGCGCACGTCAGGGCGAGGATAAAAATTGGATCTTCTGTCCGTTATATCGAGGATGATCCACCTGCTACTGTTCGTCGTATATTCGCTAAAAATAATGGCATTTCGATTCGAGTCCCACGAACAGGAGCCTAGGTCCTTTCTTCGCTGTGGCATTAAAAAAATCACCAGCGCATTCGGCCGTAATAAATTCAGCAGAGATACAATGGCAAGCGGAGAGTGTGTGTCAACCGACAAAGCCGTAAATTTTTTAAACGATATGGAACGCGTTTCTGCCGCGGACGCCCGGTTTACATTCAAGCTGCTGGACAATACACGGAGTGGACGGCTTTTATGAAAATAAATACAAAAAGGGAACAGACGAATCCCCGCCGTTAATGGTGCTAACGGAGTGAATCACTGGCGACGGTACAAAAAAAATTGAGACTCAGTGGATGCTCTTCTCGTGCAGCTTCATCTAATTATGCTGTCTATTATCAAGAACCACGGCTGCCCGAGTTTCGCGAACTGCTCTTTCTTATCGCGGGGAAATGAAAAAGGAATCCTCCCCTTTGGAATTACTCTTTATCAGGTATGCACGGTTTAATGCATCGAATATGAAGCGCTGAAAACGCGCGGCAAGTTCGCAGACGTATCGTTTCGCGGCGTAACAATGCTTGCCCGCGCCTTCGGGGGGCAAGGCCCACTATGCGCACTTGGCAAGCAAACGTCACTTTCACGAGGCGTATATAGCGCACGGTTCAGCGTCGCTGCTCTCTTTTCCTGACCCTTTTACGGGCAAGGCTACGCGAGCGCTCGGAACGCGACTGGTCACTCGGGCTGGCTGACATGAGTAAGAGAGACAAACTAGACCGAGTGCCTCCGTTACGAACGCTACTCGAACCGTACACCGAGTGTTTGTTCATGCAGTTAAGACCGCGTTTCTATTCCCAGCAGCCTAACGAAATTGGTCTTCGTTAGGAACTTCTGTTACAGTTGCTGCTCGCTGCTGTAACGCCAGGGACGCGTTTCTGCAGTCGGTTCTAGAAAACTCTAGGGGAGACTGGGGCTAGTTGCTACGTCATTCTGTTTTCAATTCTTTTCATTTTTATTTGAATTCATTACTTAATAACAAATATGCCAAAATATACTTTGGTCCTTCCTCTTTAATATACGGTAAGCGAAAACTTGAGGAAATACATACAAAATTAATGAAAAAATGTTATTTTGACGAAGGCAAAATGTATCGATTTACCCACTGCGGGGCTAAGTTGATACGTTATTCTGTTTTCAATCTTTTTCATTTTCTATTTGAATTAATTACTAATACCAAATATGCCAAAAATACTTTGGTCATTTTTCTTTAATATATAGTAAGCGAAAACTGGAGAAAATACATACAAAATGAATGAAAAAATGTTATTTGGACGATCGATTTGGATGCATCAAAGGTATTTACTTTTTCTCTATATAAACGAAAACAGTTAAACAACGATTGCTAACGCGTCAAGGTACACAGACGTACGCTGGATCGTAGTAAAGAATTGATGAACAACAAACTTCACATAGCTCGCTCAAATGGAGCTACATATATGTATACGGTGTCGAGATAATTCATCTGCATCAACCTGCCCCTGTATCAACTAACTCCGGTCTCACCTACAGTAGATTTCGTTATAGGGAATTTTCACCTTCACCTCGTGCAAGAGCAGTTTTATCTCCGTGGACATTGATTCTTGGTGAATTATGAATATTTAGAAATCAGTATAGGTTTTGTTGAGTACGAATATGCTCGTGCGAAACTGCCACGCCATAATCGTTTCTCTGATGCCGACTGCCGAATTAGTGATGTGGATTGGTGGTAAAGAAATTACATTTGTTTTAACAATAACGAAATAGTGGACTGTATTTTAAAAGCAAAGTAAGGTAAATGTCCCCATTAGCGACCGCATCCCCATTAGTGACCAATTATTCATTTATTATTGTTTATTGCAATACAGAAAGCGAAATATCAACCAGAAAGTTCAGAAATTATAATTAAAGCCTATGTAATTTATTGTTTCATCTTTAAGTAAATTCACATGTAAATTAGGAGTTGGTCATTGACATGAAAGTTGACAGATTCTAATAACGTGAGGTTATGCTACAGATATCATTAAACTAGCAAATTTTACAATAAAAATACATGGATCCATGCAGTAACTTACTCAAATTAACTAGAAATATATACAGAATTATAAAATAAAAAGAAAATATTCATTTTCTTTCATTATTGTATCAAAAAATCGAAATGGGTACAAGTTGGTCAATAAAGGGTGACATCAGGTCCAATATAATTTTCACCATCATTTTTGTGTATATAGTCAAATATCACTCTAAAACTAATTTGATTAAGAAACTAGATACTTAAAAAAATACAATGATCCATACTTTACTCAAACATTGTCGTATATTAGTAAAGAAATTACTATTTCGAACCAGTCACACTCTTAAGCGGTCGCTAATGGGTACATTTACCTTATGGCCGAACAATTATGGTCTGAATCGGCTGAGCGCTCGTTTCGATCTGCCTTCGATCACGGGTTCTTCTCCCGAAGCGAATCAACAACCCCAGACATTGGTCGCTTTGAGCAAGGGTGGGTGGAAAAAGCCATGCCTATTGGTGACTTCGACCATGGGAAATTCGATGGTGTGGGATAGGATCTCATCGGAGACACGCTGCAATACCCGGAACTCCGGTTCCGGATAATCTCACCCCGTAACTCTCGAAAACCTACACAACTCTGCCTAAACTCGGGCCGCGACGACTGTCGAGCTATCAGCGTCCTTACAAATGCCCTGCTGCCTAACACTCATAAATAATAATAATACGTCTTTATTGCCCCAACAAATTACGCTAGATTCGTACACATTTGATTCTTTTTTTTTTTCTTTAATGGCGCAATGGGCGAAATCCTGTTTGAAAATCCTACCACAAATAAATAAAACGTTATCTATAACGCGCCTGTGTGAACGAGTTCGTTCAAACCTCAACAGGTCTGTTACACATTCTTTCACTCCCAACCATAGGAATTTCTCTCTGTCTGCTCTAATATGTACACTACCAATCAACGTTATCTTAACTTCCCCACCACTCCATCACCCATCTACAATTTCCACACTCCGCCCCTACTTTCCCCCCACCGCACACCCACTACTCGCCAGCATCCCGACCCCCCGGCCAGAAAAACGCGGCAACGACGTATTTAGCGGCCGGCGCACCTATCGTTGCTAATTTTATCATGAAGAATGCCCGACTGTCTGAGCCGCGTCTGGATTACGTCCTGCACGTATTCCGAGTTGTGTGCGCGACGTTTGCGTGACTGCATGCAGATGCTCGATCGCGTACGTCCGAGGCCTGAATTCGTGAACGCGGAAAGCGTGTTCGGCACTGAGATGGCGTCCAGCGGCCCCCCCCCCCCCGCCGCGATAAATCTTTATCAGGCGAGCCGGACCGCGCCGCCATTCGTCGCCGATTAATTCGCCCGCGGACAGGCTCGATTGACACGAGCCCGTAACCACGTTCCAGAAGCGGCTTTCTTCCGCCCGGTATCACTTCTAGCAAGTGATCGTGTCCACGAATAGCCAGACACCGATCTGGGAACCGCCGCGTCCAACAGCGGAAAAATCAATTCGCCATTCATAGGCCAGATGTTTTCACATGGCGTTCAAATAAGCAGACGAACGACTGCCCGCTCGGCCAGTCGGCCTAAATATATTTCAATCGCGCGTAATGGCCCTTGGAATGGACGTTTTTATGGTGGCGAAAAGTGCTTCTAAGTAAAGGCCAGCGTTCTCCCACCGCTGCCAATTCGGGAGGTATTTTCGACGCTTTGAGAATTGTTTCGTTGAAGGTGGAACTAGATTCAGATTTTTGCTAGGCTGGCTCTAATGTTTGCTTTCTTTTTCGCCGTGTTCTTAAAACACTGGATATCTTGGCATTTGTAATATTTCTAATCTAATTGCGGCCTTATACGTTCCGCCAGCATTCCACAGTGATTCATCTGGCAAACACGACGGGATCGTCAGCTTCCACTCGGTTTATCTGTTCCGTTGCTTTGTAACATCATTCCTGCGTTCGATCACGTTTCCGTAATCTACCCTGGACTTTGCCTTTCCGCCCAGATTATTCAATGTTCGTGTTACAGTCAGAAGGCGGCGCACTGTGCAGGTGCACGATAAGATGATTGGGTTTCGTGATCGATATTGTAGGAGAAACAGCGACATGGTTATGTGTAATTTTGTTGGATCGAAGGCCATCGGATCTCGATTTGCGATAAATATTTCCACCGTTTCGACGATTCTACGGCGCCGGTCGTTTCTAACGCTAGAACCTTGCGTGTCGCTTGTCTGTCATTTGGAAAAATATGTATGCTATCAAAGTGAAGCTTCAGGAGACTATGGAGGCTGAAAAGGGTTGATGTTTCATGTGACTTTGGGGTTGTCTCGGGTGATCTTGGAGATCTGGGGGATCCTGGATTCCCAGGTTCCTCGTATCCTCGAGATTTCTTGACTCTCTTGGCCCTCGGATCTCATTCAGACGTTTAGGTCAACCCTCGACGGTTTATCAGGTACCACAAGTCGACTGATTTTGAGTTCTGTGGTCAACGTAACGTCACGCGTGTTTATTCACCAATTTGTAGATTCCTACCTTCGGGTTTCTTAGCTTTGACAGCCCCTGTTACCAGGCGCTAGTATTCTAAGAGCTTGGGGTCTCCAACTCTCACTGCCACAATTCCGAATCCACTCCGCATCGACTTCCATAACTCATCCACCACGTGTCCAAATTCTTCATATACCCTCTAAACGCCACAAATCATGTCTAAAGAATATCTCTCCTCCGCTCGTTCATCAGTTTCCCAATTTACTCGAAAGGACACACGATTATCCAATTATCAACGTTTCATCCTCGAGGGGGACTGTGTTGGGTGATTTATTCGGGATCTGCTATTCGTCAAAGCCGCGGTCGGGTAGCTGGAGATGATTACCGTCGGCGCAGGCTTCGCCTCTGACCATTAACGCTGAATCATTTACCAAGTGATACGATTCACTCGGATGGCATCGACCTCGGCCAGCCGTCCGTGCGTCATCCTATCGCGGTTCTGCGTTCTTCTCGCGAGATTACGCCCCTCGGCCACTCTTAAATAGACGCGCGATAAATTCAGCGCGCGTCTATGCCGCACTCGACACCGTCGATTCTTTCGCGCGTGCACGCTTTTGCGAGGGACGTCGAACGATTCACGGAAAAGTAGCCGGCGATGATGTAACGCTCCAACCTCGCGCTATCTACGGGGTGTGAAAAAAGTAAGCCATGGCTCTCGCTGACGAACGTGTAGGAACAATGCGAGACTATTTTGAATATTCTGAAACATATCTTGTCTTCAGAGTTTCAATTCTGTGTGCCTTTATTACGAGTAGTATCTGTAGGCTGTGAGGGAGTCAAGGTTTCGAAAGGAAGTATATGTTTCCCTCTTGCCTTCCACGTTACATGTCGACAGGCACTATTATAGAGGTATCGCTAAATCTGATATGACGCATACGCACAGTCAGGGAAAATGACGATAAGACGGCGTTTCTGAAAATTATTTACCATTCACGAGTGCACGTAATCAAAACCCACGAGTCTCTGCAAATTCACTAAGATCAATTATTTAATACACTATCTACTAAATTTATTATTTAATACACTACCTATACAAATTTACTAAAACTACCATTTAATGAAAAAAAATATTGATACTATTTAATACACTATCGATTCCCAGAAATCGTTGCACCGGGGGATAAACTCCATCTCGCTGAAGTGGAGCAGCTTGTTTGTCCTCCGAATAATCTCTCTTTTTCCCGTCGTGGAAACGAGTTTCCTCGGGGCAGCTTCCCGCTTTGCAAAAGTTCCGACAAGTTTCCGGAGTTTCCCCGATCCCCGGGAGTAATTCGAGGGGAGCCTGTCCCTTTGTCTTCGCAGTGACTTTTTGCACCCCCGCGGTGCTTTCTGGCCTGTGTTGACGAAAGCATGAATACATTAAGCCCTCCCCGCGGATTTATGAACAGCGCGTAATTAATTCCGCACACGAGTGGCCCGCGGTGCCCGGGGATGGCTTCGAGATGGCGCAATTCGCGCCATGGTTTTTACGGGGCAACGCGATGCGCAATTTTCGTTTTTCACGATTCTCCCCGAACTTCGATCCTCGCTCCACAAAGGCGAGGAAACTCGCGTCGAATTAATTCATGATCGCCCGGGGAACGTGAATAAAGGCGCACCCGCAAATATCAGCACCGTGGCGTTTAAGTGCTGTCAGTGTCAGTTAACTGACAAGCGCGAGCCGCTCCGAAACAGGGAAACGATATTTTTTTTTTACCACTGAACCGTCATGGGACTGATATGTGTGAATCCGCCTTAAGTCTGCAGATTGCTCCCTCGAACAATACCTTCCTGTCGTATTTTTCCTATCATCGTTCCCGCTCGGAGCTTCCCCCCCAACGATGCCGTCGTTCCTTATCAATGCCTGCACTCGGACGGTAATCGCCCGCGAACCTTCCGATGGGAAATTTCCATGAAAATCCGAGTGACTGCGCGCCTCTCCGATTCAGCTGCAATCGCACAGATTACGCGCAACACCGTCCATCCAGGCGGCGGATATTTCTTGTTTTGTCGCAGTGATGCGTCGGGAGATATTGCTGGGAAAGTGTTTCATCTTATCCGTGGATTCTAACGTTGTTACGCCTATTGCATCGCGGATGAAAAGAAAGTAGCGTAGACGTGGAAGCTGCAGGTGGTGGATTAAAATATAGTGGAATGGAGTGTCGACTCTGAATTGGAGTTTGCATTTAGAATTCAAAGTTTATCTTTAAATCCTTGCGCGTGTCCCGAGTTTTCCCGTCGGATTTCTCCCACCCGCAATAAGTAATTATGTTTCATACCTTTGGTTCCTAATAAAATAGCGATAGTAGATAAATGAAACGAAATCACAGAGGCAGTGCGAGAGGAGATTTTAGTCCGAATATTCTTGAATCATGGAGTCGAAGTACTAGGGAGGATTCTTCCACCCCATGTGCCTGGCTAGATTTTTCCACCGCCCCACTGCGGATTTACATTCGCCATGGAATAACAGCAGAAGATATCGAGTAATGCCAGGCGATAGTATCCTCTGACAATCGATATTTGTCGCAAAACCGTCTAAGCGCTTTGCATCGAGCACTCAAGCCCCGAGGATTAGGTCGGATGAGTTTGAAATCCGGATTTAGGATAGACCTTTCCACGCGCGCGCACTGCGAGCCCACGTACACATTAAATCCACCGACACGCTCTGCAGAAGTGGTTGCACTTGGTACTCGACTGCTCCGCGCAGGCAAAACGGGCTCCGTTTTATGGGTCCCTGCTCGTTGGAACGCGTTGATGAGTTTATACACCGTAACGACTCCACTGGTCGTTGCAACTTGTTGAGGAATAATGTCGAGGTAATTCGGTTCGTTTGCTCGTCCAGCCGAGGCAACTTTTCCGACGTACGTGTCAATTGTTTTCGCCTTGCGGAGGACATAGACCACGAGGAACAAGCAAACCTCATCTTCTGCTAGCTTTATGCCTAGGAAATTCCGAGTCACTTGATTCGAGCATCCAAAAGTTTCCCATGCAATTGAATTTTCTACAGTATTTATACAGAGGCGTGCCCTGGCATCCAAAAGGTACTATCTTCAATTTCATTACACGGGACATGGTCCCTCAAAATGGAACACGTCGTAGAACCGAGGACTCCCACTTAGATGCTTAACTCGAAGCCACTGTTGCTACGAAAAGTAGTCCTCTGCCAGGGACCAGGAACTTTGCCCCGCAGTTGGTGCTCCCAAACACAAACTGTAAATGATTTACCATCGTCGAGCGACGCGGTTGAGTCGCGGCGCGGGCTGCTCGCGACTTAGTTCGCGCCAGTTTGCGGTCGAACAAATATTGATTTTTGCAACTTGTTGAACCGGGCAAACAGCGAGCAAGCGCCGGGCGACCTGGGCGGATCGGGGAATCGCGTTAATCCGTCGCTTCGCGCTCGTGTTTCGCGGCGGGGGTTTATTAAAATTGGATCGGTCGACAGCGCGGCAGGGCGTGTTTGCTTCTGGTTATTAGAATCGAGGGCGATTGAATCACGGCGGCGCTACTCACTCGTCTAAACGCCACGCCTGCCACCGCGGGGTTGCATTTAACGCGGTGAGGTCGCCGTTACCTCTCGCGATACCAGCCCCGTTCGCGATAAGGTAATGTCAGCCTGAAATACGTAACCACTTTCAGATAAGCCTCTGTGTATCAACCGCGAGCACGAAGCTGGCAAGTATTATCGTTAGGATACCGAAACGTGGCCATTCGGGGCGTGCATTGTTAACCCTCCCGCAGGAAGCGACCCCCCCAGACAGATAGGGGTGAGACGGCTTTCCGTCAAACATCCCTCCGCCCTGCTGCTCAACTTCCGCGACTTTTAAGTACTTCGGCGAAGGAGAAAGTCTTTTCGATTACACTTGTCACAGGCCCCGACTCTCTTCTGAATAACGTTTACTTTAGGAGAGTGGTTAGACGATGCGCTCGACTGGGAGGAATCTGAGGGATGAGGCAGCACTGGTTCCATTTAATCGTCAATATACCACCCTCCCTCGAATCACCGGTGTATTCCGCAAGACAAGGTCTTCGTCAACCACCAACGGAGTTATCATCGAGGTCGTAACCTAAAGCTTCCCCCGCCCCGCCCGAAGGGAATTCAATCTTCATAGATCACCAGCTTTGAAACGCTAGAATTTAGTCTCCCATAAATCCCCATCCTCGGAGCGTACAATATAAAATAGAGACGTGATCACGCGCAGCCAGCAATGGAACCGCACGATCGCCTGGCCATTGTAAATAACCGAAGGAGGAGCCAGTGGTGGTGCACCTTGCGACTGGTATTCGAGTCACGCGTCCCCATCGCAGATTTAAAAGTTTCCCCGGCCACGATTACATTTCCTGTTCGATTCCGTGTATCTGGTTTCCCAGGGACGTGTTGCAGGGGCCAGGTCTCGTCGAGAGCCCGTTACGCGTCCCCTGCGTCCCCGCGGCACCTATCTCCCAGCATCCTCGATCACGTCTCCCCGCTGTGGTAACACAGCTGGCAATGGACCTGCCCCGTCAGGTAGCGGAGTTACGTGCAACAGAGGGGCGGGCGGCGATTAAGGTCACCGGGCACTCGAGTTTTCGGCCTGTAAGCGGGACGATCTTTCCACGTTGGAGTCTCAATGGAATTAGGGGAAAGCCGCGGTGGAAACGGCGGTCGAGGAGAGCGGAGGCTGGGCTTCCCTCTGAAAGTTAGCCTCCGCGGTTACGCTCACGTCGTGGCTGCTTGTAGGACAATGGGAGAAAATTTTCCACCTACCCCTTAGGGTCAAACTGCAGCTAGCCTTCTGAATGGTAATGAGGCGCCAGAGAAAGGGTTTTTTCCTCTTGTTTCCTTGGAGAGAGACGCGGGTTATTTTTCTGCAACGAATGCCGCTCGCCCGGGCTGTGTCAAACGGAGCGAGTGAAATGAAATTCTGGTTGCTGCTTGATATACGCTGGTGTATGAATGGTAATGAGTACTTGCGTTGGCGAACTCGTCGATCCTTGTAGTTCCTTAAAGCGCGAATCCACGATCCTTAAAGCGAAAATTTCAGCAAATAATGGATTCCAAATAATGGAAATACTCGCGAGAGATGGAATTTTTGAAAATATATCATGAAACTTCTCTCGCAAATCTAATTTCACGAAATTAATGGCACAATAATTAAAAAATCTTAACTAAAATAATGAAATAATTGTTTCATCAGATTAAAGTCTCATATGAGACTTGATATTTTTATCTCCTCGGGGATGTTCATCTTTAGACCAGTAGCTTGTGTTTCTATTTGGATTACGGATAAGGTCCTTATATTGTTTCAAGTCTCCTTGGTGCGAGGGTAATGAACCTTTCCAAAAGAGATAGTCTCACTAGACACGAACATCCATCCTTCGATTATAATAATTAACAATACAGCTGACGAATGTTTCACAAGAATCTACACAGTGATTTGTGCCTCGCCGAATCCCACGATTCCCAGACCTCTTCCCCGCGCGGTTCTTAATCAAGAAACGATTAAATCACCCACGCTTCGTCTCGCGCACCCGCCAAACGCAGCCGGCGTGGGTGCGCCGAAAACTTTTGATCATCAGTAGATTTCTTCCACACTCCCCCGTTTAATGATTATCGCGCGAACGACCGCTCGCGTTCTCGCGAAATAATGCCGCTGCTCGCCTTTGAATCCCCGCCCGCGGAGTAATCTTACTGCTGGAAGTTTCACCGGCATTAGAGGGCACCATCAGCAGCGCCGGCTTTCGCGGTCTTTCCAAAGTTGACATTCGCGGTAGCATTTGCGTGGTTTTCCAACGGGGGAGAAAACGAGGGGGAAGTTGGGAACGAGCGGCCCCGCGGGAAAACATCGTGTTAAAAATACCACGCGGTGAAAAGGGTGGCCTCCGTCAGCGTTTGCTCGAAACTTCGCCTTCTACGCCCGGCACCGATACCTTCCCCGTTTCTGGACGCAATTTTCAGCTGGCCAGACGAGCAGCTAGCTGCACGCTCGCAGTCAATAATAGCATGAAAGGGGGCGTTGCTGGCTTCAATAACAATCTGTCCGCGGTAAATGCATACCTCGGGGGCCTGCGGTTGTGTCTCGCGTTTCTTTCTGCGGGCTCGTCCTCTTGCTTTTTAATCACTCGGAGCTCTTACCTCATTGACGCGGCCGAGAAAGATCCACGGGTCTCCGGTTACGGAACGGCGGGCTTCCGTGATTAAAGACTCGATGGAAATTACGAGGGATCCAGTTGTCGCGGTTTTCGCAGCCTGCTCCTCGGTTGTAGGCGCGTCCTTTGATGCTCCCTCTAAAGTTAACCTACCAGTTGCGTTTATATCAGTCACGGCGGGGGAGAAGATGAAGGAAAGGCGAAGGTGAGTGGTACGTGAGGTAGGTCAGGCTCGCGGGCTCCGCGCGACGCGGAATAGAAATGAGGAGGCGACCTGAAGATCCCCTTGTGCACCGATTACTTACCTCGCCCTGTTCTTCGAGCCTGGCTATTGTGAAAGGTTTCTTAAAAATCCTGGGAAGGTGGGCAAAGAAACCGTATAACATCTGCCGAGTTGCTGGACTCGTTTCTAAACAAAGTTATTATTATTTATTTTAACGGGAGTATCTATAATAAAAAAATAAAAATTGCAGTTAAGTGTGTAGATAAATCAATGCTAAAAGAATGCTGCTGTTTATTCAAATTTCGAAACAACATTTCTTCCAAAGGTGTCCTGATTTCTTAGAGTTGTCATCTGAAATGTCCCAGCTGGCTTTAGTTTCCAGCACTGCCTTTGAGCCCGCGAGAAAATAGCACCAGCTCTCGAGATAATCCATCCTCGATATTTATATCGCGCGGAGAAAGAGGCGGGCGAAAAACACGAGATCGGCATCCGCGTGGGGCAGGTCAGTCACAGAAGCGCCAGCCGGCTGAGAGGAAAAAATCCAGGGTGCCTCGAAGGCGTTATTTCCTCACTTCCTTCCACCTCTTCGGCGAGCTTTTCCCTCTCGTTACGCTTACTCAGTCGTCGCTTCGCGACTGCAACACGCGAGCCAGCTCCCCCCCCCGGGTCGCAGAGCCGCGCAAGTATTTTTCCCGCCAATTATGAAAATTCCAAGCGTGTGCAATCCACCGCCTGGTTCTCCAGACGTTGCTGGCGCTCGTCGATGGCAATTCCCGCGCTCTCCGGCTCTGAAATTTCCCTGGAGGGGCCAAAAAGAGAATCGAGAAGTCTGTCTTGAAGTTTCCGCGCGACTTTAGCCTCTGCGCCCTCGTTGGAGGCATATTATGCTACTTCGCTGGTTTATTTCTATGCAGTTGGAGTGCGCACACAATGGAGGGGGAAAAAAAAAATCTATAAACCCCGGTGCCGGTGGCTCGAGCTTTAACCGAATAAACGGCGAAACGTAGCTCGCCGCGAGTAGTCTATACCTACGTCTGTCTGGTCGGCTTTCAATTTGTCCTTTCAATTCAACAGCTCGCAGACGCAGCCCCAGCGCCTGCTTATTACCGCGGGCATCGCCGGCTTCTCGAGGCTTCCTCCAGCACGCCGCTGCGCCGGTATACACGGGGATACCGTGGCGTTGTTCTCAAGGGAAATACTCCCGTTCCCGGGCAGATCCCCGGCACTGTCTTGGAGCGGAACGCCTCTCGGCCCGTGTCGAGGAAATTCGCCTCGTAATTGCGACGCTTCATCACTTTTTCACGTTGTTGCCCGGTTTGAATGGGATTGGGATGAGATTACAGGCGGTACCAGCCGGCGCGGCCCCTAATAATAGAAAAGGCTTTCGCCGGGGGGCACGAGTCGGCGGCGGCGGCTGGCTGCGAAAGGCGGCGTCTTATTTAATTCATCCCGCCGCCGCTCGGGGACTTAACGCGGCTGATCTCGGCCCGTTCCCGAGGCACCTCGATCGATATCGCGAAATAGACGACGCGATTTGCGTGGTACAATAGGTGGCGGAGCACACAAAGCAGCCTTTTGGCACGAGGATGCGCGTCGCTAGCAGCTATCTCCGTTCGTGAATCTTTCAGCGTGCAGCCGCGGGGTCAGATTCTAGATCGTGACTGTGGGTGCATTAAGTCTCGGGTCGCGGTACGGATTCTGGCAATGTAGGTCTTTGGCCGGGTCGTAAATCCTTCATGCTGCTCGTGTACCCCGCGATGTTTCTAGAAGGATTCTGTTGTCTCTGGCCTGGGGATGAAAGTTTCATGCGAGTCTGAGAATAGTACACGTGACTTCTGTAACGATGTACTTATCATGATTGTTGGAGCGGAGGAACCCTGGGACACAAGGTGGAATGTTTGATCTGTAAGATATTTAGGTCAGGGTCATCGATTCCAGAAGTACTCTAGTTTTGGGGAGTTGACACCTGTGATACCTAAATCTTAGAGACCTGACACTAACGATCCCTAAATCCGAGAGTTCCGACATCAGTGATATTCAAGTCGGAGAGTGACAATGGTATTAGATGGGCCAGGTGAATCCTCAACCCCGTGCCTCAACAGTAATGTTAAATAGTCCCCCAACATTCCCAGCCACTCAATCGCGAAAGCTCTGATCAGAGTCGTCGTCGATCCCTTCGCGATCGCTGCTCATCAGTGTCTTCAATCTAATCGAGCATCCTTCTGATTACACCACTCGAGCAGCCTCTCCATCTCGCCCGTCGCCATTCTCCACCATTTCTTTCCCCGTCGCGAGATTTCATTAACCAGTAGATTCCATTACCGTATCTACTATCTGGCCGCTCGATATCGTCGCTCCTACGAACGAGCACGGTCCCGACGAACAAAGGGACGTCGAGGGATTACCCGTGTTCTTATCGCGATCCCTGCCGCTTCTTCTGGCGGTATCATCGTTTAAGCGTGTGGAGGGCGCCTTTGTTGAGATCGACGAGAGGCGTCGCGCGAGAAAAAGCGAGGGAAAGCCGGCCGTATTGAATTTACACCGCGCTGTACGGCCAGATGCAACAAAAGGATCTTCCATTCAAGATTCGGACCGCGGCACAAAGGAGCTTTACTTTCCTCGACCCGGATGGCAACGCCGGATAATTAAGTCTCTGCCGCGGATACGTGTGCTTCCCCGAGATGCAAACATTGTACTCGCAGGCCAATCCGCGATGTGAAGCATCCATGGTCCGCGCCCTCGCGGATCATCTGTTACGAATGCACCGTCATTTCTACGAGATGAAAGCCTCTTGCAATCAGTCTCATCCGCCCTAAGAAGACCTGCGCCGTTTCATTTCCGTAGCCCTCATGGACCTTTGTGAGTTTACACTCTGCCGAGTTCGACTTAGATAAACTCGCAGCACCCGCGGAGGAGTTCGAGGGATAAATAATGACACTCGTGCCATGGGGAGCGCGAAATCGGTCGACGTTTTTGTCTCCCTTTGCCGGTGATCATTGCGCGCGACATCAGCAAATGTCGCGCTGCTTGCTCGTCGCGGAAGGTACACGATTAAGTGATGCGCGGCGGGTAATAAATGCTCGCTACTTCCCTTGAGCGTGTAATTCTGCGAAGCAGAGGAAAATAGAACGTGGGTGGGAGGCAGCCACTATTCCCCTTTGAAATTGATGACGCTCGAATTTGTCAGCCTGAAGCCGGAGCGGTTTTTCCGTTATAAAGGGGCCGGTGGCCGTTTCACTTTTTCGCCATGTAAATGTTACCATTCGTAAGTCGACCTCCCTCTCGGATGCACGCGAGACGGCACCGCGAAAGAAGTCGCAGCTTAAAAGTGGCGCTGGCACGGGGCCATGCTGCGTCATCGCTCGGGCTTGTCGGCCCGCAGCTACAGGTAAACATACACCTGGTCCTTTGGGCGTTTTTTCAATTGTAGGGCTCTGTTCGGTCGAGAGTGGTAGCTTCGCGGGGAGCTTTATTCAAATGCTTTCCATATCTTCTTCTTTTTCCTTCGTATTACCGTCGTGCCACTGGGAAACCTCAATTAGTGTATAGATCGGTATTTGCTGATCTGCTAGATACACTCATCAAAATATTAGGTGGTTGCAAAAGCTCGTTCGTTTTATTAAAGCAATGTCTTTGTGAAAAGTAAGAATATGTTGTATGTTTTTTTAATCAGAACATTTTCCTCGTCTATCTTTGACCCTTTTCTGGTACATCTACAACACAAATTTTCTTGAAACTAAGGACCACTTCGTCTCGCTCATATTAGCAAAGAGAATAGGTACTGTTTTATTCAAGCATCACACCCCGCTTGATCAGCGACGAATAACTCAATTCCCAGAAACCACTGTGCCCAATCTCAAATAGCTCAATCTTCATGGAACCCCAGAGAAGCGCAACCACAGGTTTCCGTGTTTATTACTCTTCCCAGGACGAAGAGTAATGAGCCTCGAAATTCATAAACATTTTCATAGGTGAGCCTGACGCGTAATTATAACACCAAGTTTACAATCCCCCCCTTCGATCTCCCTCTTACCTTTCCCGCCGCGTGGAAATCGAGTGTTTCGTAAACTCTACCGAGGGACACGTAAACACTCAGCCGAGGTGTTGAGCTCGTCGATCGTTTTACGAGATCGATTTCACCGAGATTTCCATCCCGCCGCTTTTCAGCCGAAGGTCGCGCGGATTTCCGACGCCCGAACGTTGGACTGCATCAAATGCATCGCGTGTTATAAATTATCGGACGCTCCAGGCTCGTCTCCTTTTAACGACTGCTCGGCGTTCAAATCTCGCGAATCTGGAGAAGGGTGCGATAAATTCGCTGACCATTTCCCAGGGACGTACAGCCTGCCGACAGGGAACACGCACCGAGGGATGCTAGACGCGAGGCTTTTTAAAGCCCCATTCCGCATTCACGTTGGATAAGATGTGCGCGAAAACGTCGGATTTGAATTCGAGATACGCCGCGCGAAATATTTCAAGGTGCCATGCCGCGCGCGGTTTTACGCGCGGAGCATACACTCGCCCGTCCATCATTTTATTATTCCACGCGGAACCCGTTTATTTGCGTTATCAAACGATCCTTCCCACGTTCGCCGGTGATGGAACAATGGACACGGAAATACGTGTTCGAGGGTGATCCATCGTGAAACAGAGCTTTCGATCGTCCGTATAAAGACTCTTCCAAGAATTATACCAACTCCGCGGCGTAGAATTTCGTTGAACAGATGTTACACTTAAAATTGAAAGATAACAGTGGAAGTTGAAGTTCCACGGTCACCGAGTCAACCTCGTTTCTTTCACAAAGTTGATACATGTGTCCAGGGGACGCTCAATTTCTGTTAAGAAACTCGGCTCTTCTGGCTGATAGCATTGATCCCGCGCCAACACTGCACAGAATTCCCGTTTCCACATCGTAGTAAAATATGTGTTGTATTTTCTGTTTGCAGGAAGTGTTGCACACGATCAGCGCGCCCAGCGGGCAAGTTCGGCGTATCGTTATCTTCAAGAAAAACGGCGTGCAAGCTATGGTGGAATATCCTTTTGCAATACAACCTAGTCCACCCGCGGTGGATCGCGATTTTACGTATGGGCCTCGAGTGCCGGCTGCTTTTCGGATAGCACGATAGATGGGCTGAAAGCCCACGAGAGGATCTCCGTCCTGACACAGTTCCGAGGAAGTGACGCGGAAGTTTTGTCGGTCACGCGTCCTCGTTACAAAGCGATGGAGATTTATAACCGGAGCCAGGGACTGACAAGACTCGGTTGCAGGATGTGCTGTCCCTGTATCGGTTATCTTAAGCGTCTCTTACCTCGGAAATCGTGTATAAATAGTAACTCGTTCGATGGCCTACACGCCCACTTCAATCGAATATTCTCGCGTTTTATAGAACTGCATCTAAGCCGAGGAACTTTAGAAACGCTTTTTCCTCGGTGAAACAAAGCATCGCGGCTTTTAAGTACCAACGACCGAAGTTCCTTTAGCAACTCTCTGCTTCGCGCTCGCTACAGCAGGAAAAAGTAATTAGAGACTTCCAAGGTACTCGAACGGTCCAAAGTGATTGTAGACATTCTTGTAGGAATTCGAAGTCTGTATAGGAGAAGATCGTGCCCGGCAAACCGACGGAGATCCTCTTCGACCGATAAGCAGCCATTAATTCCTCCCACGTTAGATGATTTCCCTGTATCTGTAGTTCGTGACACACACTGTCTATATATCCTTAACTGACCCCCTCTCTGGATCCACGTTCGACTCGGTGGAATCGGCAACGAGAGCGAAGGAGACCCTTCACGGAGCAGACATATATTCCGGTTGCTGCACACTGAAAATCGACTTCGCGAAGGTGAGTGCATAAAACTGATTCCCTTTTACGGTGCCGCGTTCGGTGGCTCCGCCACCCCACTATCTGCCCCGTTCGAGAGTGCCTCTCGTAGAACGAGCCGAAGGTCGGCTTATTATACGGGGGATGGTACGTGGACGTTTCTGTGAGGAGGTAAAACTTAAAAGGCGAAGGTAGAAAAAAGAATAAGCCTCCCCCTATCTATCTCTCTCTCTCTCTCGCCCCACCGTTAATATTCATGAGAACGAATCCCACGGAGAAATGCTTCCGCAAATAATGGGAACGCTCTAAATTCGCGCCCCTCCCTTACGTAACCGGGGCCCGTACTTACGGTACCATGAAACCCGAGGAAATTTCCTCATTTCATTCATTTTACTCCGCGCTCGTTACATATTCCAATTACGAGCCACGGTGACGACATCCTTTTCAATATTTCATCCGACGTCTAATTAGCGAATCTGAACAACGCGGGCCTTAAAAAATACTGCTGCTCACCGGCGAAACGTGCGTTCCTTTATCTCCCTCGTGATTCTTTTCTGTTAGAAACGAATGGTTGGAGCGTGTATGAGTCCTAGGAGCGCTACATAACTAGATGTTTCTCGCAGAATTTCTTCTAATTAAATTGTTGGACGAAAGTAGGCGATTCTAATTTTAGAGGGTACCGAATGCACGAGAATGTCGAACCAATTATTTTCTTGCAACAGCTGTGTTCGCGTCTTTTTCGCCGTTTCCCCTTCTGTCGCGAAAAAACATCGCAGCGCAAACAGCGAGGGCGTGCTGCGCAGGGGATGAAAGGAGAATCACGCGCATTAACGCTGGGCCCGCGGCGATGAGGTCTTCCGTGTCGTTTGAGGGAGGTGAAAAAGGGCGATACGTACAGCGAGAGCTAGCCTAACGAGCGAGATCTTGTTGCTGCTCGCCACGGATCACTCGAACGTGCTCTGGATCGACACATCAACGTTTCCGTACTTTTTCGGCGAATGGAAACATCGTTACACCGAGCTCTTCGTGCCGGACATAATTACCTTCTCTTGCGCGGTGGCTTCCGAATATTTCATTCTCTCCTTCCTCGGTTCAATTAGTTCTTATATTTCACAGGAAGAGTGCTGCGATCACTCAAGCCCGAATGGAAAGGAGTGTAATTAGAACAGTGACTCCTGCGCATAATTACACTCTCACCCCATCGCTGAAAACATTTTACCTACAGCTCCCTAAAGTGGAACAAGACACCGCACTCTTCGTATTCATTGGCATCGAAAGCATCCCCCATCTATTCAGTGGCCACAAACGTCTGACATTTCATCTCCCACGCGTGATTAATATCGTTAGTAGCGTTGCTCGCGATATGCGTGTTCGCGCCCCGTCTAATTACCGATAATTGCTCGGCTCGCGCGTCGCCTCCTCTAATTAAATAATCACCGTCGCACGTTCGTGCTCGTGAACCACATACGCGAATAAATCTCCTCTCGTTTCGCTATCATAGGATTCTTTAAAAGTTTAAAAAATCCCGCCTCACAATCCTCGAACATCGGTTCCCATAAAGCAGTGTGGCCTGACTTTTTATTTTATTCCGTTTGTTCTACTGCAACTACCGTTTTATCTATCTACAGAAGGAGTACGCCAGTTATATACAGATTTTCAGTGGGCACGCGAAGCATAAACGGTTGTGAAGCGCTGCAATAGAGACTGAATCTACAAAACTGGATACAATGTGTCGTATGATTCACTCGATCTCGTAACGTCCACGATCTATCGTATCACTTGCACGCATGTACACGAAAGCATTATTTGGCAGATCTTTCCATTGGCAATAGTCGCGCAAAGGGTGGGATCCGCGCGGCCACGCAGGCCCCGCCTCGAAATCCAATTTCGAACTTTGGGCTGTGGCCGGCGCTCTATTTTCATTAGGCGAACTGTCGCTTTGGCGAACACCTTGCTCCGCGAAACCCAAGCCCTCCCCCCCCCCCCCCCTTTGAAACAAAAGCTCTCGACGACGGACATCTACATATTTCTATCGAGCTCCCGCTGTTGATCCCCCGCTGGCATTTATCGCGTCGTTTCTTCTATTCTCGCCCGTAGATCAGCCGCCGTTACGTAACGGAACGGTGGAGCGATTTGCCTGTGCGTCCCCGGTCGCGATGCAATTGAAAGCGATATTTCCTTGCGGATCGGAGCCGCGATCGATCCGCCGGGACTCGTTAAGCAGACACGATCGGGGGTGGTGGATTATATTTAATTCCCGCTTCTGTGGAAACGGCTGAATGGAAGCGCAGCCTGAATGCAAGTCGGTAAGGCGTATCCGTTGCGGGGTTTAATCTGTTTCTCAATAGCAACCCCGCGGTCGATTATTGGGAAGTGGGCTTTAAACTGCAGTTGGAGAAGTTACGAATAAATCATGGCGGCGGAAATACGGAAAGAACCGCTGGAGAAGGATTCCTTGCCGAGTTTCTCCGGTTGGTATTAACGGCGCGCTGGCTGGCATCGATTTCTGCTAACGAAGGGTTATTTGTAACGACCGCTTCGTCGTTTTAACGAGATCGCCGATGTGTGTAACAATGATACAGTACGCGGGGATGAAAAGCAGCAGTGGTATCTGGTTTTTCCCGCGGAGCTTCTCGCCGGCGAACGTTGCAGCGGGAGATCGGAAATTTTCGGCGGATCCGCTGCAACAGAAGTCCGCCCTCGTGCCAGAAACGTCGATCATCAATAATGACGCGCGTGTAACGGGCAAATACGCGAGCGGGCACGATGGAAATCGTTTCGTATCCAATAAATTTGCACGCTCGCCGCGCCGCCGCGAGGAAACTGAACGATAAGCGAGCACGTAGCAATGCTTTGTCAACCTGTCAGCGTTCCTCCCGATATTTCCTCGAATGAAGTTGCCGTGCAGAAGCCAACGCGCACGTACCTCGTGCAGCAGACGCTCGCGCCCTTTCCCTCCGTCCCGTCAGACATAGTCGCCAGCAAATTACGCGAGCGGCAGGGGTGGCACCGATTAAACCGGATGAAAAATTGCCGTGTAAATCGAGCAGATCGCCCCGATATCGTCACCGTGAAAAACGAACGGCACGCCGCCGATAATTATGGGAACTTTAACGCGGGGCTCGATGGGGGCGAATCGGACCGTGTTATATGCTGTAGCAAACGTTCGCGTCTAACTTTATTAAAAGTTACGCGCTCGAGAGACCCGCGGTAGGAAAACGTGGGGAATGTCTTCGTAATGAAGCGCAACAGTGGATTGCAATTATTTTTAACTATCAGGAACAGGCGAAATCGTGGAGAAGTTTGTTGGCGGAAATTCAGATTCGTACGTGGATAAGCTCAGGGAGTCGAGACCGAAGCAGAAACCGAATTTCCGACCGGTCGCGACCGGTCTAGCGACCAGTAACCGAAGCGAAAAGGGACCGATATTGCGACCGTAACGGTGAGAGGTTGTGAAGGGCGACCGAAACTCCAGACCGATTGCCTCTCGACCGGGAATCTCAGACCGAAGGCATGACCAGTCCGCCGACTGGTCGGTTGACCGGTCGCAAACGGTCGCAACCGGTCGCAACCGGTCAGAACCGAGGTTTCTGTTCCTCTCGATAAATTACGAGTCGGAGCAGTTCGGAGCGGTTCGGTTCTGTTCGGATCGGTTCAACCTAGGTGAATAAGCCGGGAAGGTATGGATGCTGTTCCTGTCGCTCACACTGTTTGTCACTCTCGTGACGGGTTTGTTGATAGCAAAACTTTTGCAGTTATTTGTTACTGTAACACTGTCCATTCCAAAGTATGTCGATCTGCCGAGATATTATTGCATTTCAAACACTAGTTATGTATTATTTTAGTAGAAGCAGTTAATATAAATAAATTATTGTTAATATACAAATAACAAGAAAATGACTGAAAATATAATTCTTCATGTGATTATTTTATAAGTATGTCCAAGTGTGGAAAAAAACAGAAGATAGGAATGTATCGCGCGAAATTTATATATATCGTCATATCTTCTACAATTATTTATTAATCAGTGTGAAAATTGGTGAAAATCTTCCTTGTATATTAAGGAAAAATTTTGTCGCGATATATTATATTTTCAATCATTTTCTTGTTATTTGTATATTAACAATAATTTATTTATATTAACTGCTTTTACTAAAATAATACATAACTAGTGTTTGAAATGCAATAATATCTCGGCAGATCGACATACTTTGGAGTGGACAGTGCTACAGTAACAAATAACTGCAAAAGTCTGCTATCAACAAACCCGTCACGAGAGTGACAAACAGTGTGAGCGACAGGAACAGCATCCATACCTTCCCGGCTTATTCACCTAGGTTGAACCGATCCGGACAGAACCGAACCGCTCCGAACCGCTCCGACTCGTAATTTATGGAGAGGAACAGAAACCTCGGTTCTGACCGGTTGCGACCGTTTGCGACCGTTTGCGACCGTTTGCGACCGTTTGCGACCGTTTGCGACCGTTTGCGACCGAGAGAAATTCTCTCTCGAGTTTCGGTCGAGAGAAAACTCCTGACCGCTCTCGCTCTCTACTTCGGTCGAGAGACCCGTAAATGCCATATTGGTCGGTCTCACTGACCGCGACCGCGACCGAAACCGAAATTCTATCGGTCTCGACTCCCTGGATAAGCTTGATTCTGGTTCTACCTTGCGAACTAGTATTCTCCGCGATCGTAAAATGGCGGAGCAACCCTCTCGACTGTCCAAACGTTGTAATGCGACGTCATTTGCCCGATGTAGTCAGTAGAAGCTGTTGATTGTCATCATCCAGGCCCACCCCCTCAGCGGTCCTAAATAAATCAACCGGCTAGTCGTGCAAACCGATTACGAACATTAACAGCTCGCAGCTGGTTCTTGGTCAGGGAAGCCATTTTGGCAAGTACGGCAGCTAATGATCGGGTTACGTCGGCTCGGGGCCGCCTCTCTCTAATTATACCTCACTTTGTACCCAATATTCGCATTAACCGTTGCGTTGACAATGAAAAATAGTCTGGCAATTATTTTCCACCGTCGCCGTGTACCGCTGTCCGAGTGTACCCCCTCCTTTAGCTGATCGTTTTATCGCTCGTTTACTACCCCCCTCCCCCCCTCCCCCGGGACCAGGTAGTTGAACGTTTATTGCGTCACCCTCCTCGGGGCGGGGAAACTCGAAAACTCTTTTGTCCCGATAGCGTCGCCCCAGCCCGACGAGGGAAAATTAAGAGTACCGCTGGCTTGATTACCGGCTAATTAGAACGTCGTTATCTGTGACGTTTACGGAACGGCGCGCCGGTGCACCGGCGAAAAATTCAGGAACCAAACGGGGCCGGGCCCCGTTCGATGGAGTGTCGGAGATTAAAAGGACGCGGCGTGAAGGAAAACAGGAAATTAGTTTTGGTAGTTCATGCCCGTGCCACTGTTTCATTAGCTCTGCTCCTATTTTCTACGTTTTCCGATCTTTTCCCGTGATTTCTCGTTAATAGTGGTTAGAGCAATACGTTCTGGTCTTCGGGGTTACCTTGCCCCTGGTTCTACACGCCGAAGTTTCGATTTTGGGTGGCGCGAGGAGGAGGAGTGGAAGTCATGGAACTTGACGAATGAAATGTGGTGTACGTGAGATCTAATTAAGAGTAAGGGGAAACAGGGAATGTCACAAAACAGCTTTATCGAGAAAATTAAATTTTAATACTTTAGTCAAGAAGCAAGGGAATGCACGCGTATTTACATAGGTGAGATTCAAAGTCAATTTTCTCGAAAACGAAGCTTTTATTGCAATTTCGTCGATCTTGATTTACGTGTTAGTTTTGCCTGTATAATCATCCCTTACAGTATTGTCTATACGTAGAGGAACACCCTGCGTATAAGGGAATTCAGAATTTTTCAAAGTCGATTTTCTTAAATTTAGGTAGCTGAAAAGCACATCTTACTGCTTTGAGAAATTAATGCCCGAGGGAAGACCTTCACGTACACTGAGTATCAAAATTTTCTGAAATTTCCTAACCAGCCCCCCTGTGAGTGTTCTTCAAGAATCTTATGCTTCTTTGCACTTAGACTCTTTTTACATAAAAACAAGTCTTTGTACTTCTACCTATGTTCAATATCTGTCATACCTTAACCAATTTGTGAGCTTCATGCCACGATAGTTGAAGGGTCTCGCTTCACATCCCCAAAGAACAGAGAATAATCAATTTCCCATTTCCCTATGAGTTCAGGTCTGCCCTCCAACAAACAGATCCCCCAGTGTCCCGATGAATTCCCGCCAAAATTCATCGCGCATAGAATTTTATGAGCACCGAGTATAGGTTTACCAATCGTACTTGGACGTAATTAACGATATTAACGAACTGTGTCGCATAAATTCCCCCTCGAGGTATCCAATTAGCGTGCTGGCGAACTCTATGAATTCCGAGCACAATGCCTCCCCCGCTGCTAACGTATTTAATTAACGCGTGCCACGCGAACAACGGTTCACGAAAAAGTTCTCCATCACTTGGACGGCTTGAACCGCGCGCGTTCGGTCTCCATCATCCACGGTTCACGCTTCTAATCCGATTTAGCGCGAGACAAGTGCCGTTAGCCTCCATAGTGCCATTTCGCGCGATTACGTTGTCGCTGAACGTTTCGTTTAATCGAACGAAACGATGGTCCTGTCGAATAACGATTCTGCGTTATGATAACGAAGTGATGTTTGATTATCGGCCTCGAATCCGCTGGACATGGAAAGCCCAAACAAGCAACCGAGCTGTCTATCCCGAACATATGATTCTTTCCCAGATCCCTCATTCTTTGAGTTTGCACAAACTCTTTCTTTGATCGCCCAGCTTGCTCGCTCTCTTGGCGGTCTTCAATAGTCCCATTGAATACAGCTCCACGTCCCTCAGACAATGCTCCTATTCTTCCCCGCGTGGATCCGCGGTTCCCATTACCATGCAGCGACGAGGCAGGTCGCAGAAGTTATCGTTGCTAAATTTCTGAAATTTCTGGCATCTGCCAGTCACCGGTATATGATACCTATCCCGACGCGGCAGATCCCCCGGCCTCATTTGAATTGCAAATGGCGGGGAACCGATTCCGCCGACGGACCGGGATGGAGCTTTTCCATGGGCGAACTGCTGGAAGTTGGCAGTCGGCTGGCTAAGGCCGTTCGCTTTGTAATTACAGCGCCGCGCTAAAGGATCCACGAAGGGAGAAACGTTCACGGGCCTGGTTATACTTTCATTAGCGATTTCAGGGGATCGTAGATTATCCGTGGACCCAGGGGCCGCGCGAAAGTGTTTCACCGCCAGATTTTCGCGGCAATTATATTGCGTAATTGTTCAATTACTCGGAGGTTCGCCCGGAGCACTCGCCGTCGTGCCCACGAATCCCACGGTTTTCGGAAGAACTCGTTATCCTTGCCATTAACGTGCCCAAATGAATTTCCTGGCGGCGGGGCTTTGCCCACGGTTGTTTCGTTAAGAACAATTTCAAGGGGGCCTTGTTAACCATCGTCGCCCACGAAAAGTGGTTCTAAATGCGTGCTTCTTGGGAGATAATAGCGTAAACGTTGTATAAAAGAAACGGAGCTATATTTATATATTATCCAGTAAGTAGTATTCGCTATAATTTAGTACTGGGCGATCGAAGCGTGCCAATAGGACACTTCATATTGACGTGCGTTACGAAAAGTAGCACGTTTCAATTTTGTTTACGAAAAGTAGCACGTTTCGGTTTGCCACGAAAACAAGCACGTTCCATCGTTTCTGACGAATATTAGCACCAGGCCCAGATCTAGGGGGGTGCAAGTAGGGCAATTGCCCAAAGCGGCAAATTTTGGGGGCCGCAAAATTTTGCTCAGTGTCAAAAAATATATTTTAAAACACTTATTTATGATTCAATGCAAAGGGCGGCAAAAATCACTTTTGCCCAAGTGAAAGAGCTAGATCGGGCCCTGATTAGCACGTTTGGTCTTCCGCCGCCAATATTTGACTGCTTCGCCACGAAGAATAACACATTTCCTACTATTGCGGCGAAAACTAGCACGTTATACTGTGTCGCCACGAAAAATAGTACATTTAGGAATTTACGGCGAAAACTATCACATTATCCGCTAGAAATGATAAGTGGGGGTAGTTGGGGCACTTTGGTGCAAGGGGCAGAATGAAACATTAATATTCTCGTGATATCTAGAAACAGTCACAAGTTCAGAAAATGATCATAAAACACTATACTCCATGATGCTGAAAGATGATATAAGATTATAAGATGATACCCTATAGATATCAAGATAATATTAATATTTCATTGTGCCCCCTGCATCAAGGTGCCCCAACTCCCCTACATACTACTTTTCGTGACAAATCACTTAACATAAACGTGTTAGTTTTCGCAGCGAAAGACGAAGCATGCTATTTTTCGTGGCAAACCGCTCAAACGTGCTAGTTCTCCTAGCGAAAATCGAAAAATGCTACTTTTCGTAACTGCAACGTCGCTTGAAAGTTACCTACGTCTGAAAAGGTACATACCTACATACACTCTTTTCCTTCAACTTCAGAAGTACACCTCCAGCAACAAAGATCCCAATTCCTTTCTCCCCCAGCGATGACCGTTGCTGCAACAGTTATCTGAACAGACGACTTCCTGCGTGCACAGGCAGAACGCGCTCCGTTTCGTTGCACCTCGTTCGCGGGCTCCGGTGCAATGCACTAATTAAAGATGCCGGATAAAAGCTGGTCAGCCGCTGTATAAAGGGAAACTGGATTGTTCAGCGGGCGTCTCCATGAAACTTTTATCGAGTTGCCGCGAATAGATAGCATTTGCTTCGTCGAGCTTGTCCTCCCCGTCTTTTCTGGAACTTCCGTGCTGTGTAAAGGAGGTCGAAATCGTCGCGCTCATATAATTAGAACACTGGTACCTGGACCACGAACGCGTTCTTACCGGTGTTTTCGGATGCATTCTAATTCGGCTGCCACCTACAGCTGTTTCGGGAACATTGCAACATGATTTTCCGAGGGAACGCCGCGGGAGTGTATGTATGTAGGTATTACGATTTTAACGAGACGATGGCCGACAATAGCGGGTGCCTCGTTGCGTTGAAATTATTGTAATACGCGGCGCGCGTCCAGAAAACGTAAACAGCATAGGTGAAACAAATGTGGGGACGTTATTGCGCCCGTATAACTCGCTGGGTGATTAAAATTTAAATCAACGGAAAACTGTGTACTACTGCCAGGATATTAACGATATCTCCTCCGCGTAGGGAGGGAGTTACTTGCAATTCTTTCCGCGATTGGGCAAGGATTAAGCGTTATTCAACGTTCTGCTTCGGCCGGTGCTTCGCACCGGGCCGTTGATCGCGGAACAATTAAATATCGAGGCGCGCCCGTTCGTCTGGATTTATAGAAACAGTTGCACGCTTATTAACGTAATTCCGAGCTGCATTTCATAACGTCTGGCGTGGGTTTTCCTCGGCAACACGTGCGCGACTTGCTTCCTGCTGAACGCTAGACGCGATAAGGCAAGTGTTTTGTAATCCTAGTGGGGAGACATTTACATTCATTCTTTGCTAATCAGTCCGATATATTCACGCAATTCTCGCGATCGGTGCAGGCATAAACAGTGTGTCGCAACGTTTAAGAAATGTGCATAGAAAATTCATTGCAGAGTTCTCAGTAGGTCACTGAGCTTCCCTTCTATTTACACTCTTTGACGACAGAATCGAGTCTTCGAAGATCTCTAAATAGTTACATCTTCACTGTGCTTCTCCCAGGGTCTGAGGCTTGCCTCCTTGAGTGCTTAGACATCAGGAGCATGTCCTCAAGTATCTGAGCTAGCTCATCAATACTGGACCATGTAAGATCCTCCACCGGGAGTGTTCTCGAAGTGTGACAGTGCCACCCACGCTTCATGGAGGACGAGGGTGTCAGGAATCGGGGCTGGACAAGGGGATTTCCTCTGTCTACCTCGTGGAGGTATCCGAGGCTCGAGAACTCTCCTTGCGAACGTCAGCTGTGACTCGATCGCCTCGCCAATCGGGTTTGAATCTCCGTGGACAGTGAACATGCCCCGCAGATATGGGGCACGAAGGTCTTCAAGTATATTACACCGAAGTAACACGATGTTGAGGTACCATTATGGTGAACGCTCCTCTTCCTCCTCACCCTGCACAGTTCTACCGAAAGTCCTGCAAATTTTACGATGTCGGTCACGCGTAAACACACACGGTACAAGTCTGCATCCCGTTCAGAGGTCTCGCGGTTTCGGCATCAAGCTGGCTAGCCGCGATCAGGAAATTAACGCTCGCGGACGCTCGCGCTCGACTCGCTCGAGCGTGGCGAACAGTCGCGTCTAATAAAAGTGAACGGCCGATTACCAGAGCGGCGTACAGAATGCTGGTGCTGGGAGGTTCCATTAAACCCTGGCGTTACGTAAGAACGCGTTTCATAAGTATTTTCAGCGCGGGGCCCTTTTACGAAACAGCCATCCGGAATACCAGGCGCCGCGCACGCGTTCGCATTTTTCGCCTCGGCTTATCGAACCCGTTCTCCTTCGCGGAGGCCCCTCGAACTCGCTACGGACAAGTCCGTATTCGCGATCCCGTCGGAGTACATATTTATTTATATTCCCCTGTTAGCCCGTGCCCCGTTCAGCAGCCAGTAAAACTTGCAGACGCGGTCGGAGCATTGTGCAATAATTTACGGGGTTTCCCGTTCAGCCGGCACGCAACGTTTTACGAGCTCGTTTCCCGCAAGTTTCCTTGCGAGGCCTCGTCCTCCGAACCTCCTGCCCCCCCCCCCCCCCCGTCAAGACTTCTCTAGGGCGCGCCTTTTACGCGCAAAAAGTACACCTGGCCCACGTGGAACTGCGCACGTCCACATGGAGCGATTAAAGTCGAAACGACCGGAGTTACGCGCCTTCCACAGCGCGAAACTGAAACTCGACGGTGGATTTCGTAATGGGCGATGCTCGGGGACGTTGGCCTTAGTTATGTCACGGTGCAATGTCTATAGGTGTTATGGTAACTTGCAATTCAGGCATAGAGAGAAAACACGGGCTAAACCACATTTTTTTTGCAAAATTAACTTAATAGCAATTGTGTATTCCATTAGGCTGTATTAATCATATAAAATAGAAACATTGAATCCTTTTTCAATCTGGGTTAGTCCGTTTTTGCTGGCAATGCATCAACTGATAGAAGGGCTACTTAGTGTAATGGACACAAGGATAATTGGTCTACCATTTTTATGAATAATATTTATATAGATATTTGTTCAACTAATTAAGAATACTAGAGATTCAACTGTTTTGAGCTGGACTCGAGACTGGTGGCTTGTGGAATAGTAATGCTCCAGGATAAGGGAATGATTTTGGATAGGTGTCGCATTAGCTAAGATGACGCAGTGTTTACATTTACGCAGGATTTGGATAGTTAGTGTGATTCATGTTTGCAGAGAAAGTCAGAGAAAAACGATAA
Organism: Andrena dorsata; assembly: GCA_929108735.1. Classification (NCBI taxonomy): domain Eukaryota; kingdom Metazoa; phylum Arthropoda; class Insecta; order Hymenoptera; family Andrenidae; genus Andrena; species Andrena dorsata. The sequence continues at coordinate 30,372,694 of OV815489.1, forward strand.
GTGCATTACACTAGCCTTGAAGTCGAGGACTAGGTCGGCGCAAAATTTCGTTCGCTTTGTAGAACCAAAGTCTTTATTAAAACTAAAAATATATTACACGTGTTCTTGATTAAAATATTTTCTTTGGGTATCTATGAACTTCTGCCATTTTTAGCAAGAGGAGACATTTCCGTACACCTAACATCACCCGACAGTGGGAGAGCAAACTTTTGCACCGATGTAACAGATGTCAGCTGGTCGTATCCGACTGCAGGGCAAACTTCGATGGCCGTTGGTTCCTTAGATACGTTCCCTTGGTGCAGGCAAAGTGGTCGATTTGCTTCGCACAGCCCTGTGTGACTTCGGTGGAACGAATTCGGGCAAATATTTAGCAAATATCCGCGATGTTTGGACAGAGCCATTAAGAGGCATGCTGCGAGGAAACAGGCCAGTAGAGATGGCCGTTGGTCAACGTTTAACCACACCGTCCGCATGTGTTAATTGGCAACGGGGCAGCTCGGAAGGTAGAGCGGCGAGCGCGATCGGGGCAGTTAGGAGATGGTGTCTGGGACTTGCTCGTCGCAGGAAAATTCTCTGGCGACGATTAGAGCGGCTTTCTTTTAGCCGAGCGATTTTGAGACGAGGATTGTTCACTGGGTCGGTTACTTTCGATCGATTTACTTTTTCCGCTTAAAGAATCTTCCCGCCGGGGATCAAGAGCCGCTTAGGCGGAGACGACGGGCTCAGGGATCAATCGGACGTGATCCTTTCCCCGTGAGGAAACTTGTTCGCGCTGATATTTTCCAACTTTCTACGATTTATTTCACCTTCGGTGACGGTGAGTATTAACAGTGAAAGGGACACTGCGTTTGGGGAACCTTGGGATGCGCCGGGCGATTTCTGTTGGGTGAACTTTGTCATGTATTCTTAACTAGTCCTCGATCTCGACAGGGTTCTCAATATAAGGGACGATTTCCTAGCGATAGCTAAAACTTTGAGCATTCTGCGCTTCAGAATCAAGAGAGACGCCACGTTTATTAAAACTTCGTGTCCTTCAACAACCACCGCGGACGTCCCTCTAAGTTTTCAAGAACTTACATCACCCTCTGTTCAGGAAGACACATCCCAATATTTCCATCCATCACTTAGAGGACCTGCTACCCACCTTGCACGTATGATCTATCACATGAATCGTTACCAAACTCTTCGTTCTGAATTCACCAAAGTCTACTTAGAAACTTACAGAGGATAATCCCGGCAATCTTCTTCCATATCATTTCTCCCAGAAAGTTTCCATAATCAGAGCCGCCATTGTCTCAAAGACTTACCACATTCCGCGCAATAAATTCTCCATTATCCCGACAATCCCCCACGAGTCTCACCCCACCCATCAATGCCTCCAGCCTCGGAAAGCCACAAATTACAGACTTGAAAGTCCCACTGGTACGGTGACATTCTATCCACGGCTCTGTATCGTTCTGTATCGATCGATGCAGGTCGAGCGTGCCGCCGTGACACCAGGTAGCAAGATCAACGCGTAGGAAACGGGGGTGGGCGGGCTCGACGAGGGGGTGCTGTTGCTTGCTCACGGTGGAGGGAAAGTCATTAAAAGAGAGGGAGCCGTTCTAAAAATAGCGGCGCGGGCTCAAAGGACGCGGCGCAAGGCTGAGACAGTAATCAAGGCGTTCGAGTGTTTGACTGTGAAAATACTGTTACAGCCGAGCACGGCGGAGCGTCTAGCGGAAGCGCGGGGATGATGTACACGTACACGTGCCGTGCACCGCCAGCCGCCGTATAAATACGGCCGAGCTTAATAACTATCCGTAATTAAACGTCCCCCACGGCTCATTATCTGGAAGACCCTGCTCCATCCAGCGCGCGTTAACACCGCGCGTGCCACGCGCTCCCAGCCGCCCATCAAATGAGCGTGTGTAGGTGCTCGTTTTGGTAAAAGGGGAACACGGCACCGGTGATCTTTTTGCGCTCCTACATTCTTCTACGTTCTTCCAAAACTTCTTCATCCCTCAGAGAGATGAATTTTTTCTTAATGCTCCTTAGAATTCTGTGAGGATGAGTACCAATCACTGCGTTCATAGAACACTAGCTTAATGTACCCCGCGTTGCCTGAGCGAAACTTAAATTATCACGAGGTGTCAGGGGAATAAAATGAGGGGGAAGTTTTGGTGTGTCCAGTTTTCATGGCAGCCTGTATTTTCGCTAGATCCTGGAGAGTGACTATGCAAATTTTGGTCCAGTTCGGTCAAAGGGTTAGGAGTTAGTAGGGATACGTAGAGACGTTCTATTTTATATGTATAACTAGATTTAGTAGAAATACTTCGGAAACATTTTTGCAAAGTAGCGTAGTGTAAATATCTCAGGCGGTGTACATATGTGGATCACGAGGATGGTCAGTGATAGAGCACTATGGTTTCGTTGGCTCGTTCCTTTGCCAAGCCAAATCACGTACGTATCGACCAGAGTCGGAGGGCATCGTTTCCGCGCTCTTCCCCGTCCTAAATGCCCTTCGTGCCACTCTTCTGCTCCACCGGAGGCCTCCGTTCGTCCCAGCTGGATTGGAGAAAAGCGACGGTTAATTTAAATACCTGTTGCCCCGGCTGGCGTGTTCTGCTAGGGAAAATGGCGGACCGCGCTCGAGTCCGTGGGATACTCGTGCGAATCGACGTTCCTTTTAAAACGATATCCTCGTCATTAAACGGGGAAATTGAGCCTGAAAAATTGCGAGCCGCCTTCGTGGAGTCCTCCGAGGACGGAGAGTGAAATGAGAATTATAATTTGAGACGCGAAATGAGAGACGGTGGGCGGCGTGGGGAAAGAAGATTTCGTTGGGTGAAACTCGGCCCAAAAATGGAAAATCTCCATCCCACATGAGAAAAGCTTTCTCGACTATGCGCGTCACGCTCGAGGAGCCGTAATCGAACTAGAGGCGTACGTGCGAGATGACCGTAACAGGTTGCAGTGATTTCGGTCGGATTCCCCTTTGCATCGCAGCTAGGGGGACAGGGAAACAGCCGAAGAGCCGCGACATGTATAACGTATAACAAAGTTATGAGATCGCGGAGTTACCTATAAAGTTTGATGGGTTTCTGCATTTTTATCGGTCACACATTTTCGCCAGCCCGTAAAGTTCGAATGGAACTTGAAACGAAAGCAGTGGGCACGTAATACCCGATATTGTTAGCTACAGTTGCCGGGGATCGACTGTTTATACGATTATCTCACGTAGATTTCGCAAATCATGCAACTTTGCACGTAGCGCGATAATTATCCCGCTTATCAGCGAACCTCCACTCGAATTCCCATTCCATCGAAAGGGGTTAAGAATTCCCTATTCTTTCGATCTCCGCGGACCAGGGGCCTCGGAGCGATTGGCCCGTGAACGCCGGCGAGATGAGTAGATTCCTAATGAAATTTGAATCAGAATTCAGAATTCGCGGATTGAATGGAGCGCGATCCTCTGATGCGAGGCTTGTTCAGAGGTGGCCCCAGGAGGGTGGAAAAGAAACAGCCTCCCCGTGGACTTAATGAGGAAACATTAAGGATCGAACCTAACGAGCTTCCGGTTTACTGGCTCCCTCGAGCTGTATCGTCGCGTAAATAGGTCGTGTCTGAAGGGGTCAAGCGTTTCGAAGGCAGAGCGAGTTCGAGAGAGAACCGGGTCCTTTTTGCTCGTGGAGCGAGGAGTCTCGCGGAGAAAGCGCGCGTGCTCCGCGCTTTGTTCTCTCTGCTAGCCCACCCAGGAAGAGAGATACGGCGATTGGTAGGGACATGCCAGTTTCCACGTGCAAATGTTCGCTGACCGTGCTAACGTTCAATCGGCTATTAAATGCAGCGCGCGCGCGCGGGCCACTTCAAAGCGAGTGCGTTTGATATTTCGTTTTCCGCGGAACGGTCTCTTCATTTGACGGAGGATGCTTTAAAAGGTAGGGGAGAGGTGCCATAAAAGGGACAGGTCTTAAAAGGGACGAATTGAATTGCCAAAATTCTAAACGCATTACACATGCAAGTTATTTTCCTGATTATAACAACACTAGTGCCCAGTCATTTGACGTAAACTTCACTGCGGTTTCACTTGCAACAGAGTAGTAATCCGCGGTTGATGTTTTTCGGCAGTAAAAGTAAAATTTTCGTTGATTTTCTGTGTCGTTTTCTGAGAACAAGATATATACAAACTGTTGAACTAATATATCATTAAAACATTCTGTATTCAACTGAAAGGAAAATACTTAGTAAGTAAGCTTAATTGATTGTTTTCTTTGTTTTGAGGTTATATTATGTTAAACTCACTTATAGTCTTAAAAGGAACAGCATAACAAGTCTTAAATGGGACAACCGTTTTATGGCTGTCCCTTCCATACACATGTACTGCTGGACACCTGCCTATTTTAGTACAATTAGTCTCATTTTTGTTCAAGTACGATTTAATTTTAAACTATTTTATTATTTATTTTATTATTTTATAGATTTTTGATATACTTATATTTACCACTCGTGGGTATTCCTATGTTGAACTTAGTTTGTAAGACATAAATTTTATAAAAAATGTTCCTTTATAACTAAAAAAGCTGCTAAAGCTTTAACGATAAGTCACACTCCATAAAGATAGTCAAAAATATTGATGATTTATGTTACAAAATGTTAATTTTTTCATAGATTCTATTGTTTTGAATCATTAAGATTTACAATTATAATTGTAATACTTAATAAGTTTATTTTTATTAACGTGTCCCTTTTATGACTTATGCTGTCCCATTTAAAACCACCTAGTCGTAAAAGGGACATTTGCTACTTATTTGAAAATCGAAGATTTTGTTATTTTTGTTGCGTGCGAACACTTCCCATCTGCGTAACAAACATATTCACATTTTGCTCTTACTCATTTTCAAGGACTTCTTTCTCGAAGCCGGATAATAAACTCGTAAGGTTAACAGGCATCGCAGCACTTTGACCCTCTAGCCGTTGTAAATCTTGAGCTTTACCCCTTATTAACAAAATTTCTTACAGTCACCAAATGTTCCCAAGGTCTAAGGACTTTATGAGTTTATTACCCGCGCGTGGCCCGGAAATCTCCCGCCGACCGTGAAAATGCAAGGGCTAACGGTTAGGTTCTTCACTCTGGAGTGTGTCCGCTGTGCATTGTAGGCGGCCACTCGTTGTCATCCCCGTTTTTCCTCCAACTTACCAATAGCACCGACTAATTTGAACTCGCCCAATAAGCTTGCATTTTTTCTCTACCGACTCTGTCTATCCCTCCACCGAAAAGATTTGTATGAAGGATGGTACGAAGGAGGCGATTTAGTCTAGCTAGAATACTCAACATCTTAACATCCCGTCTTAAATATCTTAGTTATTTTTTGTATTTAGTATAATATATTTGTTTGTTATGATAAAAAAGTTTGACTGACATTCTCTACCCTACATCAAATAATAGGTCTTACACCATTAAGTTGTCGTAAGACATCCGGACGCGTAGTGTCGTGATCATCAGCAACGGAAGTTACGCCCGTTAACGAGATCAAAATCCGAACACGCGAGACGGAACAATTTTCTATTACAATTGATGAGTTTTTATTATACCTTTCTTGAAGGGGAATAAACATGCTTTCTATTGATGTACTTGTTTTTTAAATTCCTACAACGACATTGTCAGAAATGGATGCTGAACAAAAGTGTCCCTTTTATAGCACCTCTCCCCTACATAGCGTGCACAGACATGGGCGACATCGTTGGGGCAATTATACAATGCTTGAGAAACGGACGAAAGGTTTTATTGGGTGGGAACGAGGTGCGTCCTATGATCCAGGGAACTTCTTCTCCTCGTATCTGATCCTCCATTGTCACCCGTCTCTTCAGACATTAGAAACCGAGCTTAAGTAATTACCTTGGGTGGACAGATGCAATGATTTCCATAGCAGAAGAAAGAAGAACGCTGGCTGACGGGCTTCTAGCTTCACCGTAACCCATGTCGCGCATTGGGAATCCCTTGCCGTGACATCTCGACGAGTTATCCGAGTAAATTGCACGCAATTACCTTTGAACCCTCGAGTCTGGCCGGTGTTCTCGTGTGCCCGCATCACGTCCCTATGCTAATTACACCGTCTTACCCGCGTGCCTTCTTGTTTCGTTCATTCCCCAGCCGTGCGCTCTATTTCCATGGGAAACGAGGCCGGCGAAAATTAGAGGAACCACGGGGATAATGTTTCTCCGGTGGCGTTCTCTCAGATGATTCATTCCTACCGCCACGTTAATCCAATTTAACATGGACTGGCGCGATGCAGGGGACGCCGCGACGAAGATAACAATGATTTCGGGTTAATCCTCGTAATAGCCAGCCTTCTGGCCGCACGCTACACGATTTTTCCCCCCGCTATTTATTTTTGCGCCGACACGCACGTGACCCATTAGCGGCCGACGCTTTCCACCGCGGCTGCACCGCTGAAAATAGTCGATGCATCCACGGGCATTGGGAAATCTCGGATGGTGATAACGCCAAGGGACCAGCGATACGTTCACACAGCCACGTATTATCGCGACCGTCCCCGACCCTCGCCCACCCTCGAGGTTTTCGGTTTATCGTTGCTGGCACGCGGTAACACAGGCTTCCGATAATTCGGTAATTTATCGACAGCGAAAGAAAGGCGACTATTCAGCTCGTTATCGTTCGACATTATCTTCAAAGTGTATCACGGCGATAACGTTCGTGAATCTGACCGAAAATTGTTTAGGTCCGCACGCGTAGTGTAATAATAAGTGTTTTCGCGTTATCTTTCCCAGTCTGCTGGTATCTCTCTATTCCTCTAAAGAGCAAACGCGCTTAATCAAAAGTTACCGCTTTCGACTGTCGGGGTGCACTTTCAGCGGACAGTTTCCTGAACGAAAGTCCCGCCTCCGACGATATCGCTGACTAGACCGACTCGTCGGAGCCCCCGGTATCGACGAGCTGCATCAAACGGCTGGCGTCAGCGCGCGGCTAAATTTTAACAGCCCAGGTCCGCGTACGTGTTCCACGAAGAGAAACACGTGGATGGCCGGCCATTCTGTACACGATTGCCGGCCGAAACCGCCGCCGCATCCGCCGCGGAAGTGCCACGTGCTTCTGACAGCACTGACGTCAACCAATTGAAATAACGGCGTTCGTTATTGTGCACGGCCAGATCCTCCCGCCGACATTATGCACCGCGATTTCCTACCGACCTCTGTTTTTCTCGCCTCCGCGCGCGCCGCCGCCCCCGCCTCGCGTGCCTACTCCCGCTATTTCGGACGTTGACTACCATCTATAACGGAATCGAACGCGCGGACAGCATTGAACGGTCGTTAGCAGGCTTGTTGAATCAGGATGCGGCGCTGATTCGTGTTTCTTGTCGCCCTCGGTACACGTGTTGCATCGATTTTCAATCCCCTTTGTCCCGTACCCTCGAGTCGAGTGGATTTTATAATCGACGCATTCCCCGCTGCCCTGGAATTCGTGGTTCGCGACGGGGGTGTTAAACAGAGGGAAGCAACTTCGACTTTATCGATTAAATATCTCGCTCACTGATCTGGCGTAGTTCAAATCGAAGCATCGGGGGTGCCGTCGCGTAAACGAGGAATCGAGTAAATTAGAGAAATCCCCGGGGCAGCTGGTTTTTGTCCCGCATCCCGAGATTTTTCCAGCGGTTTACGGAGTAATCTTCTCCTTGATCGAGGATGTCAGATGGCGGTGGGTAAAAAGCCTGCCGAAAAACTCGCTGCAAAGTGACGAATTGCCCCCCGATACCGACCCTCTAGAACGCTCCCGAGGGAGCTTCGTCTCAGCCTTACCCTTTAACCTCCCTTATTCAACCTTAAACGGCGTATCGGATCCCGAGGCCCTCCGTCTTCTTCTTCATCGTTGCCTGAGGGATCCGCGCTGTAAACAGCGCCGTAGCAGCCAGATTTATCGGATCACCGGCGGGATGAAATTCCATTATTTATCGTCAGCTGGTGAACCACCAGCCACCGCGCGTCCCAGGTTATTCCTTCGCAAACAGTCGAACGTGTACGTAGCGTGCGAGCCGCAGCGATCGCGTCCATCCATGGTGCGCATCGATCCGTGGCGCAGGGGGTGCAAGGTGCATCGTCCTCTCGCCATGCAAGTCTTCCACCAGAGCTTTGCATCTTTTCCCTAGTTCCTTCCGCGTTTAAGATCGTTCCACTTCGATCCCTGGTTCCATCATTATCCTTGGCACTGCTGAGCTCGATAGGTTGAAAGAACAATGGATGGAGGGAGGGCGAAGCTATGGAAATAGTGGATTCACTTGCCACCTTCGAGGCACTTTCACCCAGCTGATGAAACTAGGTCGCGCGAGCTGATATCAAATCTTCTGCAACTCAAACGATGGACCACAATACACGAAATCAATTAGATCGTATTCGGGATCCCTGTCACCTTCAACCTTCCACTGCAAATTAATATTGCATCCCACTAGCCAGCCTCCCGATCCCCAGATCCCCCAGCCGTCTCTAGATTACCCGTGCAAAGATTCCGTCGGCATTGCCCAAATGTTAAGGCCGATGCAGCGGATAGTATACGATCAGTGTCGCTCGTTAGCTCCCAGGAAACCACACACACACAGCGAGACGCGGCTGAGAGGGAGCAAGATGAATACAGGGGCGTGCTCTCCGAGACACGTGGACCCGGGTAAACCGTGGCCTGGGTCGTGCATACTTGATTCGGGGCTCGTCTGCGTGGTGGTGGGTGACGGATATAGCCCGAGTATTTCAGAAACGTGACGTTGATGTGACAGGGCCGGGGGAGCGGGGGCCGGCTCCGCTGTTTATACAGTGCATCGGCCGCCAATTAATTCGAAGATATTTATGCAGGACGCTGCCGGTGCTGGGGAAGGCGAGGACTTGCGGTCGCCGGGAAATCTCGTTCCCCGCGGACGCTTTAGCACGGCTGTTTGGTTTCGAAACATCCCGGAGGCGTATTATGTTAGCGCAGCGGGGCTTGCGAACCGCTATGTTCTTTCACGTCCGCGCGAATTATTAAGAGAAAAGCCCGATGACTTCGGGGAACTTCGCGATTTTCTGTGTGACTTCTTGGAGTCTGCACGCCAAACAGTTTGCTGGTTACAGTAAACGTGTCTTTTAGAGGAAAGATAGGGGTTGTTGAGGGGGGGGGCGTATTCTGTCTACAAGAACTCTCCAGCATCTCTGTTTCACATCCCATCTAAAAGTGTAGTAGACAGTATTACGTAATTAACAGCGGGGTATCAGAGTTTTCCCCCTCAAAGAGGTAATGCAGTCTCTAAATAAGGCCCAGCCTCCAGGCACCATGAAGAAGCACAACGTTCATATCGAAATATCACGAAAAGCTCTGCTCTTCAAACCCTCTGGCACGCGGATTAATTAACGCTCTATCCTTTGAGCTTCTCAATATTCATACTCTTCGACTGAATGCGTCGCTTCTGGTCGACGACGTCCCCCAGAAGCTTGAGGATTCCACGGTAACGAGAAGTCTTTCAGACTTTCTTTCAGACTTTCACGGTGCCTCGGCTTTTTCCACCGTTTTTCATTATCCATTTCCTCCCCGAGTTTCCTTCCCCTCGATCTATTAGCCAGCTCAGCCGCGGACCAGAACCGTGGAAGCTGCAGCCGAAGTTTGATCCTTCGTAGTTAGGCCAGCGAGGCCCGGGATCACGTCGAACTGATTCAAAACACGGAAGGCGTAGTCGTCGGCGTGTTAATCGACCCCACAATGGACCTCATCGACGGATTTCGCTATTTCCAGGATGACCTATATCCGTCGAACGATTTTCTCCGTCCGACACCTCACGTCCCGTGGCGGACTGGCCTAAAGCCAGGCGGTAGTTGGAGCCGGCCGATACGAAAGGCGCCTTGCCTCGTCTTGGATGGACATCAAAGGAAGTAGAGATAATGGGATTGTTTGAGTAACGCTTCCTCGGCTTTGAGCCTGCCTCTGGGACGTGTCTGACTATCCTCCGCGTCGCTACTAATTGGTTGTAAAGCTATTATTTCTTACTTAGTCGTTTACTGGCCCGTCCGTTTATTTATAAAACGCTCTCCACCGTGGCCATCCGTGGTTTATGGTCCTCCCGTACAGCGCCCCTTGGTTTGGCCGATTATTAGAGATGAATGTAACTGTGCAAGGTCTTGGGCTTCTCGCCTCCCCCCTCGCGGCACTTTAAGTCTTTCCTGCATCGAATTCCAGCTTCGCGATACGAGAAATCCCTCCCGCACACAATCGCGAGCGATCGTAATTCAAACTCGGACTTCAGCGCAAAGAAGAGGGGGCGTTTGTGTTTGAATTGTTGTTGCGCGATATTGTTGCACCGGGCGAGTCGTCGCTTTCACCGAACGAGATAGGTAATCTTGTTTGTCATATATACGAGTACACAGAGCCTAGCGAATTAAGCCGAGCGGGACGGTTTAAACGCGCGAAATCGCGAGTGGACCGAGTTATCGTGGGATCGAAAATATGCAAATCGGATTGCCGCTTAAGATACGAGACGGCTGGAGTGGGATTACGTAAGGATCGCTGGAAAACAATCTCTTTCGCTCTCGCGATCGATCCGCGGGCATTAGGCGCGCCTTTCGAGTCAGCCTTCCTGATAACAAATTTCCCAGGGATAGAAAGCGAGCCTTGTGCCCTGTGATCTCGTGATCGCGCCAGCGAACGATACTTAGGCGATCTACTTGATCGTTGCGAACTTCCGCGTCTAATCCCTCCTTCGTTCTCCGGCCCCCCTCCCCTGGGAATTAAATTACGCTAAAACAGTACAGTACGAGGATCCAGTCGGATTACGGATCCAGGGAGCATAATCGAGCGATCCGGAAAATAATTATTAATTTAGTAACGCGGCGCGCATGTAGAGCGAGACCGTTTAACAATTCAAATCGGTATCGTTCATTTCGAATTCGTTTATCGACTCCGGTCAGCGTATTCGATTAACATTTTCCCGGCGGAAATGAGAGGCGGCAGCTTCGCGGTCCAAATTAGTTTATCTCAGTTTAAGTTGCTCCCCACTTGGTATAATATTCCCTTGGTTCAAACGAGGGAGGCGTGGAATAATGTGTACTCAATTGTTGATCACGTGCACATAGTAATTACGTTAATATCCAATTACGATCGTAATGTGGAAGGACCGAGCGTGGTTGTTCCTCGACGTTGTCGAGATTCTTCCGAATAAAAGCTTCTGCTCGAGCACCTTCGTCTCCTGCGAGAGTAAGCCCCGGCACGAAGTAATCGAAGAGCCTTTACCGACGAAGCCCACGCTACTTACCGCAGAAGCTTTTTTTCCCACCCCGAACCCGCTGAGAATATTTCATGAACGCTGCCCCCATGGTGCATCGTTGCTCACGTCGCGCCTCAGCCACGGCGACAGCATCTATTTCGCCGGCCAATGAAATTTACGGCGCCGATCGTTCCCTTCGCGGGTGAAAGCACCTTAAGGTGCACGCATATCGAACGATAAATTTTTACTCATCGAGGTACCAGGGCCACGGGCCACGTACCAAGCCCCCAGAGTTCCATAAATTTGACTTTATCGGGGGCGATGAAAAGTCTGTCCCTTCAGAGCGACGAAATTATTGAATCTTTCACATTCGAGCTGGCCTCGTTTATTAAGATGGGGCACAAAAGAGCGAGCTGGGAATCGGCGTCGCGTGTCTTTCCCTTGTCGCCCAATTTCACGTCCGATCGATCGAATCTGCATGCAAAGTAGCTTCCGTGGGGATCCAGCTCGAGGGGAACGAGCGCCCCGAGGTTTATTCCTCGGACGAGCATCACGGTGCAGGCTATTGCAACGTCGACGAAATTCTTTCCATTGATCAGTTTGCTGCAAATGTCAGAAGATTTCTTTCGCGAGCACTTTCGCGAAGCTTGAAGCACTTGCCTTGATATCTTATACTTAAGTTCGGGTGGAAGGCATCTAAGAACTGTCGCTTTACTATCTACTATCACAGTTTTATAACAATTCTTGGGTAGCACGGAGGTGCGAGAAATAATTGTATTCCTAACTAGCAAAATACATCCGCGCTTCGTTTCGGGCTTAAGAGATATTAAGGAGTCCATGAAAACCCATTTCACCGCTTTTCACTAATCCCTAACCCCGGGTCTCTATCAAGGCGAACAAGAACCAAAACATTGTTCGCGAACGTTTTCCTCTGTTCTTGTCGTGTCCACATCGCCACAAACAGAACAAAACATTCACATACGATTCATACGCTGAGTTTTGTCATGTTTGCGGCGGTGTGGACCATAGGTGTGGACACGACTAGAACAGACGAAAACGTTCGCGAACACTGTTTTTGTTCGTGTTCGCCTCGGTGGAGACCCGGAGTTAGGGGTTGATTAGGGCAAAATCCTGAAATTGGTTTTTAGGCTTATATGTGGGTAATCTTTTGAAGTAAAAACCTAGTTGATATCTAATCGGGCCAAAGAGATTTTGAGGAATCCGTGATAATACATTTCACCCCTTAGGGATTGGTTAGGGAAAAATTCTGAAATTATTTTTTAGGCATTTATGTGGGTAACCTTTCGAAGTAAAAACCAAGTTGATATCTAATCGAGCCTAAGCGATTTTGAGGAATCCGTGAAAATACATTTTATCCCTTTTCATCCCCTTGGGCATGGAGTTTTCAAAAATCCATTCTTAGTGGCTTAGCCTACGTCATGAAAACAATGTATCTTCCAAATTGCACGTTCCTAAGTTCCTAAGTTCCTAACGGTTTGAGCTAGGCGTTGATGAGTCAGTTAGTCAGTCAGTCAGGACTTCTTCTTCTATATATATATGGATTAAAACCAGACGAAGATTCATATGTGTCATATAAAATTGCCAAGGAGCACATTGTCACGTGGTTAAGCCGCCATTGTTCGGCTCTTGCACGGTTCTTCCGCATCATCAGTTCCAGGGGCGCCGCACAATCGTACGTGGCCAGCAACGCACGTAGGCGGTAAATCAATTATCATCGAGTATGAACCAGGCCAGGAAGGTTTCTGCAAATCTTCGTTAGCCCCATTGTTTCCCCCCCCCCCGTTATATGTGGGTTAATCACCGTTCGCCAAAGTTCGTAGCCATTTCACGGCTTGTCCCAGCGAGCGGAGCAGCTTCGATCCACCAGTTGCTGGGGTCGAATCGAATTCGAGTCCGGCCGTCAACCGGGGTTGACAGGGATCGTGAGCCGTCCCTACCATTTCTCCCCGCATCGATTTTCGTCCCCCCCCCCTTCCGCTTCCACGCGGCGACAAATTTCACCTGTGTCACGAGTCACGTTTTTCAGTTGTTCGCTTTTTCGCGCGAGAACACCGCCCCGATTGGGACGAGCAATAAAAATCGCATTAATGTCTACGCGGGTAGACGGCGCTCTCTGCTCGATTTTCCTAGTGTGTCGCTTCCGTTCCGTTAAATTGACTTTTCCCGATCGCTCTCTCAGCCTGGTCTACCTTCAATTCCCGATACATTCGACGCGGTGGCGCTTCCTCGGGACATTTCCCGCCCCTCGGACGTCCGTTTCCCGGGAAATCGTTCGTTTCGACCGAGGGAGGCGCTGGAGACGCGCTGAAAAGGATACAGGACACGGCCTTTGGGTCTGCTTGCGTCCATTCGACACGGTTTTTCGATTCTGCGGGGATATACAGAGCGAGAGCAACACTTCGAGTGGCGTCGGCGCGTTTCCACGTCGGTCTTCATATTCGATCAAATTTCCCCGCATCCCGCGAAGTTTCACCCAAGAGAATAAACTGAAATTGAGCGCATTCGGAGCCAGAAGCTTCTTCCTCGTTAATTCCGAAGAAAGTTACAGGCTCCGCGTCTGAAACGGCCACGTGCAATCTACGTTCTCATTCAGCCCCTTTCTCACACCCGTGCGGTAATAGAAAGAGCCGTTTAATCACTTTGCTTCGCAGGAAGGTACTTAGAATTCGCACCTGATGCAGCCCAATTTCACTCGCCCCCCCCCCCCGCCGCACTCTTCACCCTCTTCCACCACTGTGTCCATCGATCTCCCCGCGTTGAAGCAAACAATTCTTCCGAAACCGCGATAGTGTTTCCCGCGTTACACTCGAAATGGGCGAATTTGAATAAGAAGAAGCAGGGGGCGTAATTTCGCGGGCGAGCCAGCGGGAATTCAATTTTCTCAACGTCAGTCCGAGATTGAGTTTATAATTGGCCCCCACGGCTGGCCCGGCTCCCGCGAATCGATTAACGCGCAGTTCATTAAAATGTTTACCCGCTGCCGTTTTTATTATTTCCACGGGGCGAGCGTAATTTTCACGGGCCCGTCACCTGTTTCGTCTCGTCCGGCACGGTTTAATGGAATCCTGGGAGCATTCGACGCGACGCCGCGATGCGTGTCCGTTTCACGCATCGGCTCCCCTCGCGGCCCGGTCCTGCTGTACCCGCGTGCCGCGAATGCAGCGGGATTCTACAAAGCTCGGGCAAACGCGAGGCATTGTACGCGCGCGGAGCTCGCCGGTTAAATGTAGCACCGAGTTTAGCTGAACTTCGTGCCTAACGACACGACGATTCAACAAGGTTGCCCATTTTGTTGCTTCTGTCACTCCTTAGTCCCGCGCGCGGCTCCATTTAGTGACCGCGTGTTTACACGCCGGGCTTACGAACTGCGAACACCCAGGCCACGACGAAAAAGAAGCCAGCGACGAAACTCTAATGGGGTGGCCCCCGCCGCCGCGTGGGTGGCATTAGACGCGCGGAACGGCTACTCAAAGCGTATCCCGGTGCGCAGCTTCTCTTCCAGAAAACCGTCGCGATTTTCACGCCGGTGTTTCCTGCACTCCACGCGCGCAAAATGTGGTAAAAATACGGGTGATAAACTTGGCTTTGCGCACAATTTGTTTCTCGAGGTACCACCAGTTTTTGGAGAATTTTAGCGCGGGTGCATTTTTATGATTTGGGGATTTGCGACGCAGGTATTTGGTGGAGGCAGTATTCTTTTGAAAAATATAGGCGATGGATAAGAAAATTTGCTTATGATATTTCTGCAGTCGACACGTGTGGTGCTGTTTAGTTTCAAGTCTCCTTCAGCGGTATTTAGTGGCTGGCGACTGAAACACTGGTCACTCGGTAATTGGTAAAGTGTAGAGTAAGTCGCCAGTGAAACAGGGACGTACTTAATCGTCCCGTTGAAATATGCAGAACACCTTCGATTATTCACGGTCGCACGGCGGGCGCGGGGCCCCCGATACAACTTTAAATCCATTTGTGTGTCGTAAACGTCGTTGGAACGGTTCGCCGCGTAAATTTCCGCCGGCGGTGTGCCCAGCGAGAGATACAGTCCAGTTAGTGTGACCATAAATTCGTATTATAACAGGCTAGGGAAGAATGTGCCTGACGGATGTTCGAACTGGTCCAGTGATTTTGCAGTAATCTACGACGGCTAGTGTTCCCGCGAATCGTTACAAAGGACAATTAGTTGAGCCCACTTAAAATTTACAAAGGCAGACTTTCAAAGACACTAAATTCTAGCTTCAACGGAGATACCTCCTGTCTTTGGCCATTCTTCTCCAGCAACTTTGGCAGCGTGTCAATGTCCAAATGGGGGTGCAGTTGAATTACACCGATCTGACATCTGCTACGTACAGTACCGTCCAGAAGCAGAGGATCGTCTGATTTATTATCAGTTTCCCACGCAGACACGTGTGGCGGAATTGGATGCTCGACCGGCTATCTGCGACCACAGTCAAAGCGGCCATTTCATGCTCGTTTTATGACCCCAAGTCACGGATTTTACGAGAGGACAATGATTTTTCGAGTGCATAGATCCGCAATGATGCACTGTTCCGTTTTACGCAGTAGAACTCTTCGCGCTGGTGGACGGTAATAAGGTCAAAGTTAGTTCAGCTTCAACTTTCAAACGACTAAGAGCACTGTTTTGTCAGGCACCGTAAGTTTTCATGCAACTTCGTTTCCCTAAGTTCTACTTTTGCGCTGTTTAGTAGTTCGTGTACTCGCAACAACTTCATCGGATACGCGCAATGTTTATTCCACGTAGTTTAAATAGATAGATTCTACATCGCTTCGAATATTCTGGTAACAGTGATTGCTCGTCGTTACACGCCAAGTGCATCGATTCCGACAGCTTGAACGAGCATTTGAACGGATCGCCGGCCACGATGAGCCGTGGGAATGGATTATTTTATTAAAACGCACCGCACGGACAGCCGACGTAATAATATTGACGTATGTAATACGTTACGCTCGGTGGGCGCGTGGTCGGCCTAAAACAGCCGGAGATCGTAGAAATTAATCCATCGGTCACTAATGCCCGGCATGGTTAACCGCGTAACTATGTTGAACGCTCTGACTGACGCTTTGATGCATTGAATCGCGCCATAAATCACGGGGCAGAGGATCAGCCCGGTTTTCGCGGCGCTAATGAATTTCCGTTCGCCCGGGAGAAACACCTCAGATCGGGATTAACAATCCAGGCGAACAGTCCAAGTCCTCCTTCTGGTTACGTAAAACCGAGAAGATTCGGCGCAATTAACTGATTGGGATCGGGGGCGCCTTTCATCCGCCCTATCGAGGCGCCGACGTTGCAATCATAATTTATATGGCTCCAAGTAATCATCTTGATCGAGATTTGAGCTACCGATTGAATTCTCGGGACGTCAGCGCGGGGACCTGAGGGTCGCGGGTACTTCATCTCGATATCACGCCAGACGACCCTCTGCGCGGAAGTGTACCCTTAAATTAGGGATTTTAAAGAAGTATCTGCGTCGTTGCTATGGGGTGGGAGTGATAGATTCTGGGAGAAAATGGGGGATAATTTCATTCCGGGAAAGGGATACCGTGGAGTGGATAAACTCGCGGTTCCTCGAGTTGAATCCCGTGGTTCGACGGGTTCATTCATCGTATAAATAAAGGAGGATCGTGGACGAAGCCGCGCGTCGAGATAAATCTGCCCGAGATTACGACAGATCGGTGGCGAGCGAGCGCGTGGGCGATTTAATTTTCGCGAAACGCTTGTACACCAGCAGAGACGGTTGATTCACGGCTGATTCATCGCTCGACGTTCGGCCTGGCCGTGCAAAAGTATCATCGCCCGATGCACAGGTGCAACGTGGATGCAATAGAGCTCTGGCGTCTCCCACGCGACTGCGTCGCGAGCACGAGATATAGGAAACGGGCAAGGCCGGTGAAATACGGATTGGCGAATAGTTTAAACGCTCCGTGGAATGTGCATCTGCCGACGGGCCCAAGGTACAGCCGGATAGGTTACCGAAATTAGTGCAATTTTTTGTAGGGGTGGGAGATAAACAGAGACGCGCAAAATTTTTATTTTAATTATAAAAGTTAAAAATATTATTCGTCATGTGTCGAATAAAGTTCACTCGGGTTAACGAACGAATAACGCTTTTTTAAACTTCTATTCGTTATTCGAAATTTTATTTAAATAAAAATTTGCCCATCTCTGCAGGTTAGACTTTGGATTTGAAGATTGAAAAGAGAGATCGGTGTTATTAACTATTATTTTGATTATTAAGAGTTGTTATATGTATGTCTCATCTCGAGGAAGATTCTAAAATCTAAAGGAAAGTAGGTGGTTGATTAAAAGCTTACTTTCTACTGTAAACGATGTTTCATTAGCCAGCGGAGTTGGTAAATAATAGTTTGAGCGAGAGTTTCTTCTGCAGAGAAATTACTCAGAATATTTTCCCTTCAATCCGCATTGCATGCCACTCCGCAAGAAATGGCGCGATATCATATTTGACCAAACGCTAATGAAACGGCCGTGATTTCGGATTGGCGCAATCGAATGCGTCCATTTCGCTATCGATTCAGTGGAAACGTTACGAGATGATATAATTAACCGAGGGTCTAATTAATGGAATATGTTTGGCGTTCAATTAAAATTAATGAAACCCGAGCGCGAACGAGCTGGCAGAATTACGAGTCTTCCGTCGTATTAATTTCCCCCGATTACTCTTTTCCCGTGCGCGAATTGCGAAACGATACGGGTCGCGGTTTCAATTCCGCCGGTGTCGGGGTGGGGGAAAAAAAAAAAAATTATGTATTAATGTGATCGGTGATCCGGCACGAGCCAACCCCCCTTCCCCCGCTATCCGCGAGCAATTTGCGAGGGAAATGTTTGACGCGAATTAACGGGGGACACCTGCGCGTAAATGCTCGCGCGAATTCCATTTTAAAGTCGTTTGGCACGGTTCGCATCTCTTTTTGGATATTTGCATACAAGCGATGAGTGTATCGTTGCGCAGACACGGCCAGAGAAATGTGCACTAAAAGCGAAAAGTGTAATTTGTATTTTATAACGATTGTGGAATTTGCTAGGATGAGTTCGACGTTCATTGCGATACAACGCGGCGCTGATATAATCCCAAGGAAATTAATTGGGAGCTCAGAGCCACTGAGATCCTATTCCCACTGCGCTATTCGATTAATTATAGATACTCCCCTATTTCGCGCCTCCTTGTGATTCGCAGCGAGCAAAGTGGTCCTCAGCAACCACTCGATTTTGTCGCGACTGTATTCGAGAGTTAGGAGAAACTCCAAGTAGGTTCTGGAAAGTCAACGTCATTTTCAAGGGAAGCACTTACCGAGACTGTAATTAAGGGTACCTAAAGAAACTCTGCACCAAACTTACAAGATGGCGTACTTTAGAATCCTCTTTCTTCTAAGTCCAAGTTCTAATCGTTTCCTTATCAACTAAGAGTTTCAAGAATCCCACGAATTACGCCAGTCGTCTACAAAATGGCCCTAATCAGGGTACGCTCTGCAAGGACACGTTTCCACAATCGTCCCCAAAGCAACAGCCCGACGAATTCCCAAGACGAATTCGCTGCTGAAACAAAAGCGTCAGCACCCACGCACTCCTGTCAATTTTACACCCCTCCCGACCCGTCATAACGAACAGATAAAAGTAAATCGACGAGAGTCAGGCACCAAGTCGTTGGGGTTTCCAGGGTGGCGAGCGTGCTTGGAGAGTTTTACCGCGGGACGAATACCGAAGAGCAACGCTCGATTGCGCGTCAAATGCCCTTTGATACAGCGGAGCTAGATAACAAGGATTGCCGTCGATAGGAGGGGCGCACGATTTCGTCGTCGCGCTGCTGACTATTTAGATTAGCCCGATAAGCGTCGATAACGCGTTATCTCGTTCAAATATCGATGATTAAAGCCAGGAGCCCGGTTCGATTGACTCGCTGACGGGGAGGGGGGAAGGAAATCGACGAAAGTGCCTTCGTAAAAGTTTCCGCGAGACGGTAGCGGGGGGGAGCTATAAACGATGCGCGCGGAGGAAGTGAAAAAATCGTCAGCGTTTTATAGCGGAAGGGACGAGTGGAATGATAGTTTGCTCAAAACGAACGGAGGAGATCTTCGCGTGGTTTTACGCCCTCCAGAGGGGCGCAGCTCGGGAAGATTATACTTGCGGGTCTTCGCGGAGGAGCTTACAACGCGTCCGTGGCCTTTCCGGCGAATTTCGAGTTCTCTTGGCTGGATTTTTCCGCCCGCACGCGGCCCGCCACTAACCCGGACCTATCCCCTGCCACGTATAAAGGAGTAGACCGAATGTACCCTCTGATCCCTAATCCTGTAAACTCGCGTTCCTCATAAGTCTGCCTTGTACTATTTCTCGAGCGTCGGTCCCGCGTCGAGAGGTGGCTGTATCGAACGGAAGAAGGAGCTCGAATCCAATGGAGCTGTTATATCCGACGCGTACAAATGGGAATTAAACGAGCAGCGGTTGTTCCTCGTTACGGGGGATTAGAAATCCATGATTTCAATCGAATAACTGCAATCGAAGCAGTGACGACTGAGCTGCAAATGCCTCGCAGAATGCACTTTTGTACAGAATTTATTATGCTTAATCGAGACCGCGCTCGAAGCTTACGTCTCCAAGTAGCAAACAGATGGTACCTTCGTTACAGCTCGGCGCAGGATTCCTAATTGCTCGATATTAATTTCATAGATCCCGGGTAAATGGTGACAAAGTAAATTTTCCCTTGCATCCGCTTCTTTCCTCTTCATTTCCCCATCGATCGACTTCTTCTGCCTTCATTTTCCCTTTATCCACTTTTTCTGTCGTTATTTCCCCTTCTATCCACATCTTTTCTCTTCATTTCCCTTTTATCTATTTACTTCCGCCTTCATTTTCCGTTTTATCCACTTTATCTGGCTTCATTCTCCCTCGCATCCGCATCTTCTGCCCGCAATTCCTCTTGTATCCACTTGTTCCAGCCGCTTAGCGTACACGGAAGCCCGAATCCTTGATTCGACTTTCGCCCGAGAATCCAATAAGGGGCCAGAGAAATGAGACGCCCACGAGCTGATGCGTTCCCGTGTTGCATCGGCACACGTTTCTCTCTGCAGCGCGAAATTAGCGTTTTCGAGCGGCTGAATAATTCCGTCGCACGAATTGCCCCACCGCACTGGCGAGCGCCTCTCCCTCCCTCGCTTTAATAATTTTACTTAGAAGGCCGCAATTGCGGGATATGCAATATCCCGCGCGTCCGTAAGGCATTCTCCCTTTTTGGCGCACGTTTGCTGGGGATATAAGATCGCTTTCTCCGATATTCATAAGCATCCCGGCGATCCACTTTGTTCCCCGGGTGCGCGCCCTCGGCGGAGCAAGGATTAAAGCGAATCGAGGCTGAGATTTTCCATCGGTGTTGAATGAAAATTTTCGCTCCCTCGGAAGAGGAACAGTTGTTCGAATAACTCCCACGCCCGCGTACGTATACCCACATCTTTTATCCAAGCGTTGCTTCGGAAATACTCGCCACAGGGAGCGTGGAATAAAATCACACGAAATTTCGAGGGAATTGCTGGCTTTCCCAGCACTCCGCACGTTATTTCGTTTTATCCAAGCGTCGTCTGACCAGAGCCTTTCAGCCACGACGCGGAAAAGCGTTTAACTTCCACGAAAGAACGATCTGTCTTCGTACTTTGGAAAGCATCGAGTTCGAGGAACCAGCGCCGGGGAGTTCAATGAAAATAGATAAAATGCGGAAGCGTCGCGGCGCGGAATCTTCCAAATCCCTCAAAACTTTCGATGTAGAATCGACGATCCTTCGCCCAGAACATTTTCCCCCGTTCTCGCGTCACCCTGGCAACAGCCCGAAATTTCCATCCGCTCTGAAAAACTGTCCCGACAAGAGAGCAACGTTTCTTTTTTCCCCCGCCGTAGCTTTCCGCCAGCCGTCACCGCGATAAATCACGCGAAATACCGCGGCGAAAATGCATAGTCCCGCCAGGACTTATCAACTCTTCTACGCTCGGTGCAATTACACTTATCGTCGAGCCCGTGGCGCGCAGCTGCGGTACAGCCACCAGCGTTTTTCTAATATCACTTTCTTCTTAACGTTCTGACGGCCCCGCGAGTGGCAGCAAAATTCACGTCACTCGCCAGCTTTCGAATTCAATTCCCCGGTGCTTCGAAAAGAATTACAAATTTTGCAACTCCCGGGTGGAAAATATCCAAACGCTACGGTTACACGTTTGCTGAACGATGGGTGTATGTTGTTTACCCGGCATTCACGTGGGCCGTGACGTGACGCGCAATATTTCACGAAATGTTTTCCAACTTTTTCTGTTTGCATTCTCCGCGCGTGTGATATTTACTGAATGCTCTGACGCAACTGAATCGTTTCTGGGATAAAGAAAACTCCATACCGCGTCAATTAAATGCGATCAGTTTCGAAAGAATTGACGAAGGTGCGCCGACCCCGTCGGCTCTATCTATTTTCCCAGCATTTCGTTCCTAGGGCGCGTCTTCCCCCATCAATTCACCATGTCTGATTTCGTCGTGAATTTATCCCCGCGATTAATCACGGGCTCTCAAAGATTTTATTAGCAACGAATGGACCCGCAGATAGAACACCGGCGAACGTTCCCCCCCGTAGCTGAGGTTTGTTGCTCCTATCGACTCTCGTAGCTCTCCTCCGACGTTCATCAGCGGGACTCGCATAATTTCACCGCGAAAGAACGGCGATCACTCGACGCGCTAATAAACGTACAGCGTCGCTCCTCGAGTATATCTTTTTCTCTAGCTGGCAGCGTTTTACTTTCCCGCTGCCGTCGCTGGAATTACGAGAGGCGGGGCGGGCAAGGGGCGAGTGGCATTTGTTAAGCGCGGAGCACGCCCGGACGTTTTTACGATCGCTGGGAGCGCGTCGCGGAAGACTTTCAAATTTACGGCACGCTTCGCGCCGCGACGCATGGTCTGATAAATCTCCGCGCTGAAGATCGACCGGCGAGAGCAGTTAATTACGAACGCATTATTCGACCGCGTTCGCGCGACCGTGACGCCTCTATTCGAGCCATCTCCTTCCTTTTTCCATCCGGACAGACTTTATGGACAGCGCGATGTGTTGAAGAAATTAGTGAGATTAAGGATCCTTCCAAATAAGACGCTTCTGCGGATCAATCCTCTGTTTTCCTCGGGAGCGTAGCTGCCCCCGGGGTAGGCTCGCGTTCGAGCCAGATGAAGCAACATTGCAATCAAGTGGGAAGGCAGAGACCTGGAAAGTGGATTTACAGGAGGACTTTCTGCTGACTGCATGCACTTCCAGCGGCGCGGCCCTTCATCCCCAATAGCGATTGACGTGTGGTCGCCAGAGGACTTTTCATCAGTTCCTGGAACTTCCTCACCGACCATTCCTTCGCGCGGAATGTTCCTCTGCTAGGTAGCCTCACCGGTGGCACTGCTGGCGGACTTAGGATTAGTCGCACGTCCCACTTCCTTCGCCTTTGCTTCTCGTACCATTCTTCCCTCGCTCTCCTCCTCGTCCGAGGATATAACCGTAAACGTGCAAGCCTGCGTCTGCAGCCGGGGACTCTGGCTAATGAACGGCAGACCCCCGGTTCTGCTAACTTCAGCCACCGCATCAGACCCGGAGACTCTGGTGCGCGACTCGCCCAAAGTATTTTCAAAGGGGAGAAGCCAAGATTGTAGCCGGGGAATGCCGAGGATAGACAGAAATCGGCTCATAAACCTGCCGCGCGTTGCCATTCGCGACAAACTATAAACCTGTATCCTAATGGCTCGCGACTCTGTATCTCGAAATTAGACGCAGGCGGCTACTAGCAGTCGAACTAGACCCAGTTCGGACCCTCGCGGGATGCAGAGCGCACTGTGCCGTAAACGACCGGAGCCAGACGCGATTTACCAATCCGACTAGACACGCATCGGGACTCGAACGACAGAAGCCACCCCGGAGACACGAGGCGCGCATAAGTCAGTCGGCGTGGACTCGCTTGGGAATCCAGTAACAGCGCCAAGACTGCGGGCCCCGCTAGAGTAGCCGCGCGCGGTCGTAAATAATCCGCTTGTCACTGAACACGCCTAGTGGAACTCTTTGCACGGCGTCTTGTTGCGGGGCGCATTAAATGTGTCCGCCATCCAGAGTGGATTTTCGATTGTGACGTTACACGCTCCGAGGGATGTCGGGAGAGAGAAACACGCCGCTCCCCTCCCCTCCCCCCCCCCTCACAGGTAGGAAGAATTAAATTTCTTTCTTCCCTCGGAGAACAAAGGGGCCCGCCTCTGGGAGGATCGCGGGACAGCAGGTCGAGGGATAAAAAGGAAAGCGTTGGAAAGCGAGGGCGCGGGCTGCGTAATCGCGTCAAAGAGACGCTGGTATATAAGAGTGACGTATAATAACGCTGGCTTGATTGTAGTTTAATAGAACCGGGCGCATGGTATGGATTCCAGGGCGCAGGGTCCTCGCCGGGCTTAATAAACAGCTTGATGGCTGGCTTGATATTAAAACGTTCTGCCCGGTGATCCCGCGGGGCAATCTGTACGACTCAAGCGACCCGCCCCGTCCCGCATTTGTATAATTTATTTTGCGGCCGCGCATGCATAGCTAATCGAGGATTTACGGGACCGTGCACGTTTAAATTCTCGCGTTAATAATTCCGCGCGCGATCGCCGAATCACGACTGCATGTACAATGTGTTGAACTTCGGCGTGGCGGCGCGCGAAATTAGCAGCTGGATTCTGGTGGAATCGCTGCGCGGTCGTGAACGCAGGGATAAGGTAGTTGACCCAATCGTCGATAGGTACCCAGTCGTCGATATTTTGAATTAATATTGAGATTTTATATGGTTGTATTGTATTGTATATTATTTTTCCTGTTCAACAGGACTACAGAACTATAGTCATAATTCTTTTTTCTCTCCTCTCTCTCCTTCGGGTCCCAGCAGCAGTGGCGCACCGGGAGAAAGGTGGTCTCCCTCTTTCCCCAGTACCCGCCCCGTGATGCTTAAGGATGTATTGGACCTATTTTCAAAATAGTTCCAAGTTGATGAAAATTTGTGAGATTGTTCTTTTTAATCCTCCTGATGTGCTCCAAAAATTTTAAATGAATTCACTAAACGGTTACTGAGTTATAACGATTTTAATTTTCACTGATTTTACACGTACTCTTATGGAAAGAGACGACCTTGACGAATAAACCATCTGAAAAAATGTTGAAGAAATAGTACCAATGTTTTAAATTTTTTTGTACATGCAGTATATGGGTAGATGAAAATATCTGCCGAGTGTGAATTGTATGCTCTACACCGTTTTAAAGAAATAAATTATAACTTGAGAAAATTGTGAATTCTGGGCATTTTCACTGCCAAAAGTTTAGCAAATAATGCTTGAGAAAGCATTTGTAAAGTGAAAAATACCTTCCTAGGATTAAAAATAAGACTCCAACTGTCGTTCGAATTCCTTACATCTAGATTTACTATGCGTAAGACGTAGATATACTTTTGTCTGATATTGTACGTCCAATACATCCTTAACTTCGGTGATCTAACGAGAACCGGTGTTTTTCCATCACGGCTACGGTCGCTGGTTTTTATATGGTTTTTGAACAATATTGTGTTAAAAATAAAATTGTAAGTTAATATTTACCAAAGTCTTTATCTACATATATCATCACAATATTGTGGAGAAACCTTATAAAATCTCAATATTAATTCAAATTCTCGACGACTACCTTACTTGTCGTTCGGCGCGTTAAACAGTTCTGTTTGCCAAAGCGCACTTTCCACTTGACTAGGTACTTCACTAAAAATTAGTGGGCACAGACTCCGTCAGTCGTGGACAATTGACTTCTCTTTAGTTCGAAGGCAGATACGGGGATGGAAAAGTGTTTCCAAGGGGCAGATTACACCTCAATCTTCTCTCCCATTATAGAATTATTATGTATGCCTCTAATTGAACATTCTCTCTCTGTTATTTGCAGCCTACAAAGCTGAACGTCTACAAGAATGACGCGGAGAGCTGGGACTACACGACGCCGACGCTGGGTGAGTTCCACCCCCCATACTTCTTACCCTTCTCTATCTCTCCACTTCTTATTTTATTTATCTATTTTTTTTCTCTCTCCGTTTCGTTGGTTGTTCACGTCGGTGTTACATTCCGCGTACATCGGCGGGCGTACGTACACCACGCTCCAGAACTTTGTTCAGCCATTGGCGTCACGTACAGGGGCTGCGTTGTACGTGCGTACACGAATCTCACTCGACGTACCAGGAATCGTTCCCTTATTTCCCTGGTCCCCGGGGACACGCGGCGTTCCTCGCAATTTCACGGCCTTTCGAGCGGCCTCTTTTCCCCTTCTTTCGCCTTCTTAGCGCTCGCCCATCGTGCAGAGAGCGCGCTAATTGGATAAAACGCGTAGTCCGGATGCGAGCTTTGAAGGGCTTCCGTGAAATGCATCCCCCGCGTCGGGCTCGCGGAAACGTCGGCGGCGCACGATCCAGCCGTCTCCGAGGATCGCTCGAAAGTTGGCAAAAAGTGGGCGCGTGTCGCGATTCGAGTGGTGATTGAGCGTGGTCGAAATTGAGTTCCTCGTGTCCTCTAATAGCACGTGAAAACGGTCCGAAGTGGGACTTGACGGACGTAGATGGAAGGTATTTCAAGCGACTGGGTCGTTTCGGTCTGCTAAAGTATTCCACTTATTGGCGGTGTCATAAGTGTCCTGCAAAAATTGGACAGAGCCGTCTCGGTGACGTTGATCGGATCATACGCGAAGTACTGACTTGAAAATTTAACAAATGTCCCATGCCGATGGTGTAAATTTAGACTCTTCTCGCGGAGACTCGTGACGTCCTTCGAATTTAAATTCTTTAGTCTTTTTGCAAAATTCAGTGCACATCCATGTATTCTACACGTTACGGAATAGGGTGGAAATTGGGAGCTGCAAGCAAATTGGACACGAGGAAGCCATATTTAAATTCGTCAATTTCCTGCTGCCTATCTCCGCGACCCCCCGCCTCGCGAATCATAATCCCAAATCAATCTCCTCGCGATTAAAGAGCTGCTGGATGATGAACGATGGAAACGAGCCTGGTACGTCGACACCGAATCATTCCTGCGCATCGCTACTCGCATCGATTCCATCGCGGCAAACGAACAGAACAATTCACGCAACGAGACACGGTTAACGCGTTCCATGGAAAGGCGACACAAAAGTAAAACGTGGAGGCCCGTGGTCGAACGGAAGCTTGGCGCTCGCGAGAGAAGAAAAAAAAAATAGGCCCCGCGAACACGTCGCGTGACGTCGTATCAACCGTGTTTGCGATCCATTCTGACGAGCGATAAAGGGGCAGTTTGGCGGGATATTCCACCTTCGAAATCGCAATCATTCGTCGACCAATTTGTTCTGTCGTCCATCAGGGGAACGGTCGGAGGCCGGCGGCCACCGCCGCGTCGATACTTGGATGGAAATGCAATTGCATTTTCCCTGGCACACGCGAATTAACGCCCGGCCGCGGCGAGAGAATCTTCTTTGACCCAATTCGAAATTCGCACCGCCGCCGAGGGCCGCGGATCCCAGTTTCCAAACCGAATTTCTGCTGGAACGAAGCTGCACGCGACTCTTCACGCTCGTTACATTCGTGCGATAGTGACGCTGCGCGCTCTGAATGCTTCCCCTCCTTTGTTTACGCTCGGGGAGGGACGCGAAGTGTGGCAGCTAACGGGGCTGTCCAATTCGCGACAATCGAGGATTGTAGACGTAACGAGGTTCTTTCTGTTTTCTGTCGTTTCTTATTCTTGTGCAAATATCCTTGGGTCGTAGGGTTAGAGGAGGTTTTTATATTCCGCAGATAGTGCTTCTTAGAGAAACACGCTTTTTGTTGTTTCAAGTGTATATATTCGGGTGCATTGGAATTTTCATTGATCTATTTGTTTCGGTACATCGTCCCAGAGCTTGGGGTTTGTTTCACGGAATACCTGAGCCAGCTCAACGGTGGTGAGACCGTGTGAAAAGCTCGATTCTGATCGCGACAGTACCATCCACGCTTCATGGGGGGTTAAGGTGTCCGGAATCGGAGTTGGATCAGGGGACTTCCTCTGTTTGCCTCGCAGAGGCGTCTAAGGGCTGACGAGACTCGATCGTCTCGCCAAAATTGGGTTTACACTCCCCTGGGCAGTGATCAGCCCCCGAAACATAGGGGTGCATGTCTTCCTCGAGGCTCCTAGAAAACCTGGCACTTCGCACCCTTCTCTTAAAACATCTGAAACGACGTTACGCCTCTCACCTTGCTCCAGTTTCGTAAAACTATATGCTCTAATTGTAGAATCTTACTTGGATCTTGAGACGAACATCTTCCAAGGAGACCGGAGTCTCATTAATCTCCAGTGAAAAAGCTTCGACAAGTCTCGGAGCATCGAGGGCACCTACTAACAAGGTTGCCAGGGCTGTTGAGTCCCTTAAATGAAGTGTCCAATAACTAGACTTCCCTTGGAGCACCCGCAATCGCCTCAGCGATCCTTTGCGCTGGAAACGTGACAGTAACCGTGACTCAGCGTTCTCCGATGCCCGTTCACGTGCACCCGTCATACGCTCCACGGTTTCTCTGGGAAATCTACAACGTACAATTCGTACGTTCAACAAACATCTCAGCTTTCACGTTGAACCGAGCACCCGTTAATCCAACCGCGTCCTCTCTGCTTGTACCCCCGAGCCTCCAGCCTGTCCAAGCAACGGGCGCAATTAATTTAAGTACACCGTGACTGCGCCCCCCCTCCGTCCGAGTTAAACGATTCGAAGCAATTAAACCGCAAGAAGTTGGAGAAGAACAGGCAGACGGGGGAACGATCCTACCTCGGATCGCGTGCCAGGTATACACGGAGCCCCGAAACGCACCATTCCGCGTAAAACGACAACCAGCCACGGAACTCGAGGAATTCGGTCCAATTACACGCGGCGTGACGCGCGCCCGTCACTCCCGGTGCCTTCGACTACGCGAAATCTCTAGCCACCCCTCGAACGACGAATTCCCTTCGCCCGCTGGTAATTGGCGACCCCCCGTGAGGGGCGCCGTGCCCGTTCGCCTCGAGGGTCGTCGAAAAAATTTCGCCGATCGGTCGGTTGTCCGTGTCGTCACGCGTCGGATCTCGATCGTTTCGATCCTCGCGGAAGTTTCCCGGCGGGCTACGGGGGAGAAACTTGCCGAATCTATTACGCTGCCTTCGGGGGAGCCTGCACCGCCTCGAGGGGGTGGCCGAGAAACTTTTAATACGCGGGCTAACTGGGCTGCCTCGTAGGGGCTGATTCGGCTGTTCGTGCGCTGGCCGGGCTTTCGACTCGTTCGACGAAATTTCGCGTGCACTTGAATTAACGTTACGATTTCGGCAGCCAGGTCGAGCTATTATTAGAGCGCAACGGAAGGTAGCCCGGCGCGAATGTTCTTTCGTTTAATTATTTCGCGGTAATTAGGGAGAGCGAGGGGATCCCTGTGCTGTAAGAATGCCGGAAAGAGTGAAGTGGAATTTAGCTCCAGAAATAAGCAACGTTTGAAAAGGAAATCTCGCGTTACAGCACGTTCCTACGCAGAATTACGTTCTGAAAAGGTTTGCTGGAAACTTGACCCGGCGCGGTTTGTTCGCGACTAAAATTCGCGGATTAAAGAGCGAGGGGAGGGAGAGGGGGGGGGGGAGGGGCGAGTAATTCGAATCTCGTTATTCGGAGGAGCTTAAAGGTGCTAATTTTTCGTAACTCCCGGCGAGTACGCGAGTAACCTTTTCGAGTGGCTGTGCGAGGAGATCACTAGACCAATTAAGGCGAAGGTAGGTCAGGTCGGCTGCTGCACTCCTAACCTTTCCCTTCTCGCATCTACATGGAGGAGATGAAAGTTTCATTAGATCCAGAAGCTCCGCGGTGAGGCTAGAGCATCCCCCACCCGCTTCATTTCCGCGAAAGAAACGCGCCGTCGAGTGCTCCGGCAACTTTTCACCCGTAATTGCTGGCATTCGTCGCGATACTGGCCGCGGTGTTAGCCTTTCAGCATCGGCTACAGCTCTCCCGCGGTTAAATCTGGGATGACACGGCCTGTTAAATTGTTGTTTCATCGACTGCTGTAGTCGGGAATCAATTGGCCACTCAGGGCCACTTTTCCCCACTACAAATCGCACCAGGAGCGAGCCTTAAACAGAGGGGGCGCAGCTAATGGAGGGGGATAAACGGTAGGGGTAGTTAAGAGTGTGTAATAAGGGTAGCCACTTCTGCAGCCTCGGCAGCTGACTTTATTTAGCCCGCAGGCGTGGACGCGAGAAGGAAATCTGTCATTGTGTTGACATATTTTTCTGCCCCATTTGCCGGAGTATTTCCGTGGAAATGGTTTAGACATCGATCGTTCCTGAACCTTCGTTTGAATGGAGACAGATGTGTGTTGAAAAGGGATGAACAGGGGGGGGGGGGACTGAAGTAAACACGAGTAGCGTGCAGGATAAATTAGCTCGAATGTTTATGTGCAAAAAGGATAATCGAAGATTTAGGTGCCGTAAAGGCTTCGCGAAGTAAAACACGAGAGGGGCGATACGTATTAACTTATTTCGTTTTCGTATGTTTCATCGGTACAGAATTCCTCCGGACGGAGATTCCGCCG
Source organism: Andrena dorsata (assembly GCA_929108735.1). Lineage (NCBI taxonomy): Eukaryota > Metazoa > Arthropoda > Insecta > Hymenoptera > Andrenidae > Andrena > Andrena dorsata. Next base: position 30,402,546 of record OV815489.1, read on the forward strand.
CGCAGAGGAATAAGAAAACATGGAAGTGCAATTTAGATGCGGTACACGTGTCTGACAATTTGGATCTCTTATTGTAGATTGTCCGCATGTAAATGTCTAGCAGGTAAACGTGGAATATAAATAGAGAAGATAATTCAGAGCCATTTGTCAGGAGCTCGAATATATTTAAGTTCGCCGTCTTGCGTTCGTCGGAGTTGGACAAAGCCTTGTGACCGGCGCACTTTTACCAAACATTCGTATTCCTCTGCTGCGTAGCATCGGTTCGCTCGCATACTGGTTTAATAATTTGTTCCGACTGCAGGTTCGCGATAGAAATTCTCGCTTACCTAAAAATTTTCTTACGATTAAATATATATTTATCCTGTTTATTGAACGACGCCCGATATTGACCATTCCCTCTATACATAACTGGCAACGCTATTCTTGGAAAACAACACGGAAGCAAAGCTACCCTTCCCCGCAAACTTCTCACGTAGCAGTTCCCTAAGCGCTCGTCACACCAACTACGGAAAATAACTTCTGACTAATCCAGAAACTCGCAGCGCGAGCCCAGCCACCAAAAGACCCTCGAAACAAGTTGAAGCAACGCCCCGAAACAAGTTCGAGCAACGCCCCGAACCATCGCCAAGTTAAATAGCGGCTCGAACCGCGCAGCCTCCGGTTTCCCGTTAGATATCGGTGTCAAACGTTTCGCGCGCAACCCCCTTAAGAAACGAAGCGTCGCGAGGTGTCAGCGGCGATGCGCCGCGGAACCTCCGAGAATAGCGGCTTTTAACGAGGCTAGTTAATCTCTCGATCACGGCTAGTTCCAATTTTCCGTCGTCACGTAGCACCGGGCCGATTCGGTATTTCGCTTTGGCAGCCGACGGGGTTCGCCCTCTCTACCTCTCTCGCTCTCTCTCTCTCGCCCCCGGTATAAACGTCCGTGGAACGCGCCCGAGGAACGTCGATGGGGACGAACAAAGCCAACTTACGGCGGCCCCGGGGTGTATAAAAGCGGAACAAAGACGACGGAGGCTCGTCTGATGGCGGCGAGAGGAACCGTTTGCGAAAATATAAATTTCTCTCTCGGTCGCGGCGCTGGAGATTCAAGTTCCGCGCTAGGCCGGGGGTCTCGGGTCGCGCGGGTCGGGTATCGAACGACGGGTATACGAGAATAAACTTGGTCGTCAGGGATGCACCGTGGAATCCCTAGTTTTTTGCATCGGTAATTTTTTTTTTATTCCCTGCCCCGTGCGATTCGAGAGATTGGCCGGCGGCTGGAATTCTCCAGATAAATGGCGCGAAAAATCAGAACGAGATCTCGCGGGCGCGAGGGGGGTGGGTCCCGGCCTCGGTTTAACGGGGATATCGATACGAATATGTCGGGACCTTGTGGTACTTTATTTCCGATGGCGAAACAGAGGTGGCCGTTACACGCGCGCGCGACCGCGTGTGTGTGCAGCTTGCGCGGGTAAAATCGAATCCACGGAGGTCGTCGGGGGTTAATAAACTATCGATTATATGCTCGGCCGAAGGCAGAGCTTGTTCCGCTGGCTCCGTGGATTTACCTGGCGGCCGTATATCGCCGCCGAGACGTTTCGCCGAAAACGATTGGATCGGTGGCCACGTCGATTGTACGTAATACAGGGGGCTGTTCAATAAATGACACATCCGGCAGTGCAGTCGGAAATATTTATTCCTGGATGATAGAATCGGGGCTTCGCCTTTGATATTCTATTCTGTCAAGCGGGATGCTTCCTCATTTGCTGGGGGAGAGTGGGGTGGGCAGTTTACGAGGGGCTTGTTTCCTTTTTGTCGAGTCTGCCGAACAATCGCAGACCCGTAGTTTTGTTATCGAACAGTGGTTCGGTAGATTAGGGGCCGTGGGGTTCCAACGACAGCACGCTGATCTTCCAATTTATATTCCCGCAGCGAGCCACCCGTCGAGGTAACTAGGACCACCCTATTAGCTCAGCAAAATGCAAATGTTTGGCCATGGGCGACAGTGACTCTGAATAACCGCGGAAAAATTCTCTTGAACCGCGATCCCGCTGAGTCCGCGTGCTGCAGCTTTGTTCCCTGTTTCGCGAGTAATATCGAAATCCACCAGGAACTTTCGCGGGAAATGAAATTCTGCCCAAAGGCACCGGGATCCTTCGTTTCTCGCGACGGGTCCAATATCCGCGAGCGGGAAACGTCTGTGGAAACTTATTCCCGATAAGCAGTGGATTTAATAACAGTTTAATACCAGAATAATTCGATCCTGGCGTACAATCGCGGATTGCCTTCGCGTGTTGGATCTATCGTCGTCGTCTCCTATAGGTGGATTGAATCACAATGAGCAGATTAGTGGAGTCATTAATCTAAAATAAGAATCTCGGCGTCGACAGGCGTGGCTTTTTGATTTAAACAGCAACTTCTGCTTCTCAGCATCTAACAGACAGGCATACTCAGACGGACCAGTCATAACAACACGTGTTCCTGTCCTACCGCGTTCTGAATATCAATATATGTTTACAATTCCTATTTTCGCTGTGGAATTTCGAATAAGTGGTCGATACTAACTCACCATGTTTCTCACGGAGAGAAAGAAAATCACTAGCGGACATGTTATTAACCAGTACTCTAGACAAAGATGGTTCGATAATGTTTAACATGAGTACTCTACAGAAATTCATTCTATTAGCGTGGAATACCTTACTCGAGATAAACTTAAGCCATAACAAACACGAAACTATTTCACTACTGTAGGCCCTTCAACTACTTCCGGGTCTTAATCAAGTCTTCCACAAACACTTGCTCTTCCAACGAAGGCACTGCTTTCAATCTCTTCCATCTGAGCAGATGCTGCCCCGCTTTTTCTCCCCGGGACTCCTTAGTCGAGCATTTCCAAAAACCATTTCTCAATGCTGACACCCAGCCTGGCAACAGGTGGCCCGTCGAAGTTTCTTTTCCCCGGGGTTTGTCTAGGGAGCGATTAATTAATTTGTCGGGCGTGTCCACCGCGCCATCGCGAAATACAATGAGAACGGCATTTCCGGGGTGGATGGCGGCGGTTCGAGTAAAGCCCGACGATGGCGGACGAGATGCCATCACGTCGAATTAGGATTCCTCGGATGGAGAGTGCGGGCTTCACGGAAGATTTGCAGCAGCCTGTCCGGTCAGTCACTACCGTTTACGTCAGAGGCTGCATGGCGTGCATCTCTGCCCGACACGTGAATGTACGCGAACGCTCGAGGCGAGGGAGGAGCGTGAAGGAAGTGGCCAAAAATCGCGCAAATAGTTCACCGCGGTATGAATTTTTGAATCTTGTATCTCTCAGAGTCGGGTATCCTGTTTCTGGCTAGAAGGTTAGATGTCTACCCTGCGATCCATCTATCTTGGGGTCATATGGAGAAATTTTTCGGAAATGTCAGTCAAGGAAGTAAGAGGCTTTGAAATTGCAACGTGTTGGTTATCTGTTCCGAGTTTCGAATGATTATTTCGGTTTGCTTAGAGTTTGCCGCGATTATTTCGGTGTGCTTTAACTTTGAAGCGTTTATTTCGGTTTGCGTCGAATTTGGAGCATTCACTTCGGTGCGCTTAGAGTTTAGAGCGCTTACTTGGATTAGCTCCGAATTTGGAGCGTTCACTTCGGTTAGCTTCGAATTTGAAACGTTCACTTCGATTAGCTTTGAGTTCAACGCGTTTTCTTAGAATAGAATCCAATTTGGAATGTTCAATTCGGTTAGCTTTGAATTTGGAGCGTTTACTTTGGTTAGCTTCGAATTTAATTTAGCTAGCTTTGAATTCGAAGCATTCATTTCAGATAGCTTCGAATTCGGAGCGTTCATTTCGGTTATGTCTCGATTTCGACTGTTCACTTCGGTCAGCTCTGAATTTGGAGCCTTCACTTCGATTTGTATCGAATTTGCAACGTTTACCTAGGTCAGCTCGAAATTTTAATCATTTCCTTCAATTACCTCCGAATTCAGAGCGTTCACTTCGATTAACTTCGACGTTGAAGCTCTGAATTCGGTTAGCTCCGATTCGAAAGCGTTCAATCCAATTGCCTCCAGTTCAGAGCCGCCAAACAAAGCCGTACGTTTCTTTCAAGCATCCGCAGTAAAATTAAAATAACCTTTTCCCCCCGTCAGAGTTTCCCGTTCACCAGCTAAGGCCGGGATCAAACGGGGAGCCGAGATAAAATATTTGCGCTCACCGAACAAATTGCCAAAGCTGCTACACATCCGTAAACGAATCGATAACGAGTCGACACAGGGATCATCTAAAAACCGTCATCGTTCCAACGTGACCGATTTCAAAGCACCAGCGAATCTACGGATGGAAATCCCCCCCCCCCCCCCCCCCCCGCGTTTTTCCATCGTATCGCCGCCGCGGCGTTTACGTGCCTCGCCTTCCGTGGGGCACGGCGATCACCGGAGGACAGGCACGGTGAAAAAACGACCGGTGGGTGGCAGGTGGCGACGATAAAACATAACATCCCTCCGCGCGACCGTAAAGCACGAACGACTCTCGCGCCGGGCGCTCGTTCGCGCTAGCGACGCCGACGTGCACACGCGATGCAACAGCTTCCGGCCTGAATTCGTTATCAAAGTCGTTCGAAAGATTAGAATCTACCCCGTCGGAATCTCTGTCACGTAGAGAAAATGAGATTGGAAGGACGACGGCGAACGGCGCTCGTTAGCCCTCGGAAGTTTACTCGGGCGCGAAAGTTTCAGGAACAAAACAGTTCACTCGTCGACCGTAGCAGGGGGACGAAAATTCTGCTGAATTCCATTTGCCCGTTCTTTTCAAAGCTCTCTCCTTCCTTCTTTCTCGCGAATTACCATTTCCCCTCATTTTTCATTTCCCCCGCATCTCGTAATGAGCAGTCACCGAGTTCTACAACAGCTGCATTATACATTTCGGTATCCACTTACGAGCGATCTTCCGAATACACTTACTCCCGCTTTATCTACATCTTCCTACAGAGTTGCTCCTCGAACTTCGTGTATATTATTCTACTCCGTAACGCCTTGGGGGTGTGATATTAATACTTATAGCAAGTATAACGGGTTTAACGGCGATTCCCGTGGTCCGAGAGGTTCGAGAGCGTTGATTATCGGTTGATTTTTACGTGTTACGTAATCCCAGTGTTCATTACACGCACCGACAGCCTCCGTCCCGTAGCTGATACGGGCTACTGTCGGCGTAATAACCCCGCCACGTGTGTTGGGTAATCTCAGATATATTTTTCAGTAATTGGATCGTTTACCAGCCGGGCTCGCGTTGACGCCCCCCAGGCCCTCCTATGTCGACCCTAATGCTCAATTACTGGCTGGACGTCTTCATGAAGCTGATATCAGGATAGTTGGCCTGGGCTCCGTAGCCAGCCACCGCGTAGTCGAGTTTATACGTCCGTTTCCCTGGTAAATGCGACGTACGTGCCGCGGCAGATAAGGAGCAGGAAAACATAACTTCCGCCCTTCCCTTCAACGCCTCGAACTACTCGCTTCCTCTATTTAATCTGCAGCTAGACGATTTAATTAACCCTTCGGCGTGGAAAGGGGTGGAAGAGCGCCCAGTTACTGTCGTCGCCGTGTGCGGGCCAGCTTTCGAGTTCCCAGGGCGAAGCTGCTGTAGCACAAAAATTACACACCCCACCCCCCCTGCAAAACTCCGTGTAATTGGGGGTGTCTTTCTGATATCATCTGGAATTACTCCCTTCCACCATTCTCCCAACTTGCAACACTACCGGGAGTCACTCATAAGCTGATGGTGCTATCTCGGGTGTTTCCGTGGAAAGCCGAAGTTAGCTTGACTGGTGATACTCGGGAGACGCGAAACGTTCAGCGTCCGACTGATAACGCGATTGATTTACACAGCGCGCAATATATTTATCGAGTTGTGCACGACACGAAATAGGCGGTCCGTAATTTTCGGTCGTCAGGCCATTACCTCGCGGGCCAATCCTCGCCCCTGAGACCTAGTCTGATGCTGGCAAATTGCTAATTTGTCTGAAAGTTGGGCGGATAGGCGGCGGTGGAAAGCGGGCGGCCGAGGCCGCGCGGGTTTCGTGGTTGCTGATGGGGAACTGCTTGAAGATAGGGCACCATCTTTTCCTGCTTCTTGCCAAGTTAAGATGGCGGCGGCCCTCGCGTTGCACAGACCTCGTAGATCTTCTCCATCTTTCCCATCGCGATTGGTAATTTCGCTTCTTTCGAACTCCAATGACGCCAACGCTCCTGGAATACAAAAGATTCTTAATTAAGATAGTGTTACGTGTCGGTGAATGATAAAAAATCTCGCCCCCCGGAGCTCCCGGATGGAACTTCGTCAAACGGATTTCTCTTCGATCCACTCGAAACGCTGAAGAACCCGCGATCAAAACTCCAGACTTGGCTGGGAACAATGTAAATAATACAGGCGAGAGCACTCGAGGGACTTTCGTGCGGGATCAAACGGAGAAAGGGAGATCTATTCACCCGACTTCGCCTCTTATCGCTCCGAGACCTTGTTCTATTTAAGGTCACTTTCCTCCCCCGCCTTCTGTACAGAGGAATCTACTTTAAGCCACGTTTCCATACCCGCAACACGCGGGGTTTCGCGTACTCGAGGCGCCTTAAAAAGGTCGCGTCTCAAAGGCAACTTCAGGAAATCCAACTCCTCATCGATCACCTTCCAGTACAACTTCACTTTGATCTATGATTCCATCCGCGTGTCTCCTATCCATCACTGTAGAGCGGAACCAGACACCTTGCTCGCAATATACATGATCTCGTCATTTAAAAATTCCATAGAAACCTTCCGCAAACATAACCCTCCTAAGGTTAACACCCGCAGATCGTGCATTCCGCGTGAAACATTCCAAGCAGCTTGATAAACTGACGAAACGCTTCGGAATCGTGGGACGAGTCAACGAACCACGGTAGAATCTCAACGAAAATATTGCTCGACTCGTGGTCATCTTCTCGTCTTGTCTACGACGAGGCTGCGACGCTCGATTTCAGCTCTGCTCCGGCGGCCAGCTTCGATCCCCTCGCAGCTTCCACGGAATCCGTTTATCTGCCTGAGACTGACTGACTGTGCGGGCCGTCGCAAATTTTCCATGAAGACAATCCACCGACCGGCGTAAGCCTTCGCCCGAGAAGCGGAGCTTCTTCGGCCGAGGGTCGTTACAGCCGACAGTTCTAAAGCGGCATCATTAGCGTGAGACGTTGGCTTCCTTCGGGATTCAAGGCTGACTTTATGCACGCGATCCCCGCTGACGGCACATGTGCCGTGAATTTATTAAAACGCGCCGATCTGAGGCTACTCATGCCTGGGTCGCGATGCACGTGCATTGTTCCTTCATTACGTTCCGCCTTCCCTTTCGTTCGTTTTCTTCGGTCGTCGAGACTTTACGGTCCACCGGCGACTCTCTCGGCATTCAGCTACGAAAATACTAAAGCTCGATTGCAACGGAAGGGGGTTCGATTAATTTCATCCTGGAAAGGCACTGCCACACTCTGGGAATTGGAATATTTCAAAATTTCCTGAACCTTCCCGGGGAAACCTTCCGCATCCCTTTTTGGGTATCTTCGGAGAAGATATTTACTATATGTTTAGAAGAATATTGAAATTTGAGGCGAGTGTAGGGAACAATTTTTTCAAAGTTGATATCAAGCTTCCACATTTAGAAACTACCTCTACGTCATCAAGTAAAGGGAAGTCGAATTAATTTTCTGTCGATCGACACCCACTCCGATTGCTCGTTGGTCCTCGATGAACGCCAGTGCACCTTCGATTATCAAGGAAATCAGAAGCATGTTCGGGGGACGTTATCGCGTCGACCTTGTCGACAGTTCCGCTGGAAATGAACTATGCAAGAGAAGGCTCGAGGGAGAGAATTGTGCGTGTATAGGTATAGCCAGATGGCGAGGAAATTGCGCCTGGGAAATGGAATAGCATCTCTCCTCGAGGTGCATCCTCAAATAAGCCACGAAAATGTGCGTTCCGTGGAACCGAGGCTGGTAATTGAAAGCGAACGCCGCCTTTCGACCGCAGCTTTCCAAATAACGGCTCTTGTTCCATTTTTCCAGAGGGAGTTCCGAGGGAAATAATCTTTCTACTTTGTAGCTGGGTCACTTAACGAGGCGATCCTTCTAGGTATATAAACCAGACTCTTCCAGGTTCTTGGAAATTATATCCCGCTGCAGCTGGCTGGCTCTCTCGTATTTCCCTAATTCTTTCCACTTGGATAAATTGCAATATTTTAATGCCGCAGAATGCTGTATTCTCGATTGCTAGATCCACGTTACCGGTTCCTCGTCTTATATTAAATTATTCAAAGGACCCTTTACGAAGGATGCTGCGCTGACACTTGTAGGAAAGCTGTTGAGAAGGCAACATTAAATTCTCCGATATTTTTCGTTTCATCCGAGATTGCAGAGTTTGGATTCAGTGCGTTTCATCGGGGGATGAAAGAACATTGATAAAAATTCGCTGAATTCCCAGCAAGTTGGTTGCCCCGGATGGAAAAGTGTCGCGCGAATTGAACTGCTAAGCCGGGTTCCCTCGCATGCACACATCGCGAACTTTTATTATTCGCGACGGAAGAAGAATTGCAAGGCAGCAGTCGCCGCTTCGATTAATGCAGAAAGTCATCCAGTCCGGCGAGGCTGACTTTTACTTTGCATTTATAATGCAATTCGCGGTAAAACGGGGCGAACTAGGTGATTCTCCGTGCTGGAACGAGCTGCAAGTGGAATAAGACTTGTTGTAGTCAGCCACGCGGAACGCGACGTACATATGTACCTTTCTCGATCCACTGCACCTAACAAATCTTCAGTGTCCATTCCCGGACAAACTCCCCTCGCCAAAAGCACAAAGCTAATCCATCATTTCCATTTACTTTCCACCCGAACATTGGCCGAATTAACTAAAACCAGTCCGAGGGAAGGGGCAAAATAATTGAACGCGTTTCAAGATTCCACTGGCCTTTAAACGTTCGCGCCCTTTTCGTTTATGGATCGCAGAAGTAGGAACAATTACGGGCATTAAACGGATTCTCTGACAGGCGAGGAGGAGACCCCCAAGCGAGTCTGTATTTTTAGCGACGCGAAAGCTCACCAATCACGGCCGATCCATAGGACTATCGATCCCTCTTACGACGATTATTCCCGACCCATTTCCCGATACATCTCTGCCTGATGTGTTTCCCACGTTCGTGAGCTATGTACATGCCCAGGCCCACCCCCCCCCCCCTCCCGCCCAGGGGCTGCGCGTCACGTTGCAGCGATAAAGGTGTTCCGCGGAACGAAAACCTCGGTGCCCACGTCCGAGGGAATCGCTTATCGGGGGCTCTGCCCAACTTTTATTTTTCCCCCACCGCCTCCTCACCCCGTCTTCGCCACCGTTCGCCCCTCCTATCGCTGAGCGCACTCAAAGTTATTGCCGATTCGGGAAGTTCGCGCGCCCCGAACTGATCGTTCGCCTCCGCTTCCAAGACGTTTGACCTATCCGCGATAATGTATCGCTGGCTGACGCGAATTGTATCGAGTGATCCAGGAATAAATTGTTCGCTGGGACGCCACGCTCCCGCTCCTCTTTCCTCCAGCCAATTCCTCGATACGTACGCTATCGTCTGCTCGCTCGAGTTCGCCGCTTGAAATTCAGAGAAACAGTGGCCAGTTGTACGAAACTCAAAACTTCCTCCAGGGTATAAGACGGTTCTTTGCGTCAGCAGGAACTACTCCTACTACTTGTTGGAAATAGTTTCCCAGCATTTTTCTAAATTGGAACGCATTGAGAAAATAGGATTTGGTCGTTCGTTCAAGCGTGTTTGTGTGGAGTTAATTCGAGTTTGACGATCTCAGCCCTCGTAGAAAAGATTCTAAAATCTGGTGGTAGTGGTGTTCCCTCGTTGAAAGATACTGCGTATCAATTTTATTCGTAGTAGATTATTCCATGTTTACAGAGCAAGGTTCGTCAAGCTTAGCGTTTAAGCATCACCTCCCTGGATACCGCGAGCTCTGCCGTCCATTTTTAGGGCCAGAGAGGACCCAGATACTCAGGGAGGCGAAATATTATTCGCCGGGCTCTCGTCGCGGCGGCACGGTATATTTATTTGGACGGTGAAAGATTTACGAGGAATCTTGATGACTGGTCTTAGCGCGGGGCTGTCGTCGCGGTATTTTAACGCGCCGCCAGGACGAGCAAAAGTGTTTTGGGGATTTCGGGGGGATGGTAAATCGCCGGTGTCGCCCGGAAGAAAATCATTTCTCCGCTCGGGAAGATCAAGGACGCGTCGGGGTAACGAATTCGAAGGGAGGCGCGGGGATTGAAACGGCGTTACTAAATCTTCCGTAAAGCCTTGCTGAAATTTGGTAAAGACGCCGTGATGTATGAAATGAGCGTCTTCCGGCGATGCACGGCATCGTCTGACTAAGTAGTTGACTTCGCGAAGCACCTACTAAATGGATCGCAATCGTTGATACGACGTTGGCCGCTTCTATTCGAACTTCGTCGCGACTAATTTGATCGAATGGAAAGAAATCGGAGCACACGACGCTGGACGTAGAACACGCTTGCTCGATGAAATTACGAATGAGTTAAACGAACTGTTCGAGAGTAAGCAGTCGCGAGCGAGACGATTGAACGCAACGCCCAATGAAGAGCTGATGAAACTTCATCGTTTTGTTCCTCCTGCATGCACAGCCCCTCATAGTCTGTAATACTTTCTGCTTTATTTCGCGTCGCATACAGTCGTTTCATGTTTCTCTTGAAACGTAACGGACATCCGGCGGAGTTTCACGCCGGCTGCAAAGATTACCGTCCTCTCGAGCCTCTCGTCCACTAAAAGAAAAACCACATAACGACACGTTCACCCCATCGACGCTTCGTTTTACGAACATACAGAACGTCGCGGATTCTCCTCCACCTGATTGCGAAGGGGACACCCAGTGCGCGCTTGATTGAATTGTGTCGGTATCGAAATGAAGCGAAGTAAATGCATTCGAGTTGAATGAAATCGAGATAAATGCCTTCTAATTAGGCCACTCCGAATCGAGACGCTTGAAAGTCCGAGGGAATTCGAGGCGAAGTGAACGCTACCGAATCGAAACGTGTGTCAATTAAAGTCTCGCGATTTGGAGCATGTAGAATGAATCATAATTACTAGGTGTATCATTAACTTTTTCTATAGTCGAAGGATCCTTGTAGAAAACACTGTAAGTATCAAAATTAAAAAGAAATGTTATCGGAAAATGCTCTAACGGTATAGTATAGAATTTGATTCATCGCACTTACAGTGTTTTTAATAAGAACTCTTTAACTCCGTAACGAATCGCCTCCAAAGACCTTCTATTCAGTCAACCGCGCAAACAGCAAGTTTATGTGACCGTGGTCCTTCAACGGTGTCCCCTTTAGCAGCCCAGACATCACACTGTTTATTACATGCCCACTCAGGGATGGAAACGTACTAAACGGATGACCAGGTGCAAATACGTTCGTTACACCAGTTTTCGCGCATGCCTCGTATAATACAGCGTTAGTCGCACTCATTAGAGGGATATTATGCCCGCGAGCAAAGGCGCGTAACGGCGATAAATTCATTCGAACGAGAAGACGCACAGCGAACAGCTGTTCCACTTTGTTCGTTTCGTTCTTTTTACGCCCTGTTTCTGTTGCACCCGCGGCATTACACGACCCTCGCCAACATATGTATATAATATCCAGGCCGCGCACGCGAGGAAGGAGAGCGGCACGTTTTTAGCAGCGAAACGGTGTTCACGTCTGATCGTAACAGGCGCATATTACTTGAAAGGCAAATGATCCTCGTCACTCAGCGCCGGCAGCGGGAAAGTAAAATTGCCACGTTGTAACGGTGTAATTAACGGGGGGGGGGGGGGAAGGGCTTGGCCTCGTAATTGCATCGCCCGCGCTTTGTCACGTACCCGCGTCGGGAAAGAAATCGCGGGGAAATGGATCGTGGCGCTGATACACGGCGCCACTTTGTTTTACATGATTCCCTGGGAGTTCTTCGAGGCAGGGAAAGGGAGCCAGACCTCTTTACACACCGCGCGAGCACAATGAAACGTCCAAGGAATTATCCGCTACCTCCTAACACCACTTAAACCCACTTTCCTCTTACCGAAACTGACTTGCACCTCTGCACTCGCGATCACCTCGGTACCATTCACTTCCACCCGCCTCGCACCATCCATTTCAAGCTTCCCGGTGTATAGCGCGGAACGTGGGCGGCGATCACCGCGCTGCCATCCTTCCTCGCGACGCAAGGGCAGCGTCCATATCCCCGGAGGTAACGGGAATACGTCGCATCGCGGAACTCCGTACATCCGACACGCGAAAATTCGAAGCGTCACTGTCACCTGCTTTCCTCGTCGTCCATTTCGCGCGCGCATCCACCGACACCCCCCCCGCGTTCGCCGCCATCCACGCTACGTTTCCGTCGGGTCACGCGAACAAAGTATGACGCGTGCCATAAAACACGAAAACCTCCGTGCCCGGACTCGGCCCACCGTCGCCAGCCATCCCTCCCGCATAATCGGTCAGCGGAGAGCTCGTAAAGGTGGACATAAACGCGTCGGCGTTTAATTTACCGCGACAGCGGACGAGCTGCGCCGAGTTTAACGTGCCCGCTGTCCGCGCTGCAAGATTGTCAGTGACGCGACGGGACGAGATCTGCTATCGATATTTCGGGATACACACGGTAGGGACGCCCTCGTGACGCTCGGCGGGTCCGAGACGATCTTGGACGTGAATTTGCCCGCCCAACTAGGGACAAGTGTGGGTGGAGCGTGGGAGACAAGAGAGATTGTATCGCTCCGTTCTTGAATGAAAAGTTTCGTTGCGCGATACGTGGATTGTTCCTGGGCTGAGTTTGATGGACGAGCAACGCGGAGACGTGTGAGATATTGACCATTGGTGGGTGAAATAGGTTCGAGCTAGAGGGAAAAGTGGATGGAATAACGTGACTGTATTTGGCAGAATTTTTCAGATGTCTGGTTTGAAATTGTAATGTACGTGGAAGAGGTTATTATAGCGAGTTTAATTCGTTTCTGGGGATTCAAGATGTTTATCTAAAGGTAGACTGTAAACTGGAAATAAAGTGGACGAGGTTGCAAGTAGATTAACTGCGTAACTAGTCAGGCAGCTCTGGGAAAAGAATAATAGGACCCCTTACTCTCTTCCGTTTATGCATCAGGGCAGGAATTTCTGTGGGAATGTTAAAGAATACTAGTTCGCGCGCCCAAGAAGCGTTTGCCGTATTATATGGGCAAGAAAATTCATGCTAATATCCAGTGAAAACGCTCTAGAATTACATTTCACCCTACAGTTTCGCCAAGTCCCTTTAGACCACCCTACGGGTTGTTTGATCTTCTAATTATGTCAACAATCTCTCGAGACATGCAGTGTGCCGAGTTAACGAGATAAGGTAGCCCACAGGAGTGTTTCGCGCATTTAACACCAAAATTACCGGGTTTAAGATGTGAAAAACACTTGCACGGAGTTTCTTCGCTAATGACACCGTCTGTAGCGCGACGCAGTTACTTAGAGCTGGCGTAGTACCTCGTACCTTATCTATAACTTACGGAACATCCTAAGATGCTAATTATACCGAAGTCAATCCATTTTAATTTACCAAACAGTCCATAGTGTTGATTCTACAAATATATCGCCACGTTGCTCGTCCGGAATGAAAGACTCCCGGCGCATAAATCAGAGATGAAACTTAATGGACCGGGAACTTGGAAAATAAGGGGGTATTATTTACGCCACAATAAACCCGTATCGTGGCCGAGCACCGTGTTTACACGGTATTAATGGCGGCCATCTGGCCACGTCCACCCACATTTCCGGCCTTCGTGGGTTCCTTACCTCCGGCTTGTTTACCCCCTGTCAGCAGATCGTGCCTCGTACAGTTTGTTTGACCCTTCAATCACATTGTTCGGGTGCGTCCACGTGGCCGACCGCCGTAGTCGTTCTCCGTCGATAGCAGTCGAGGCCCGTGCGTCCAGCCGCGAGCATCGACACACGCAACAAAACATTCCATACAATCGCGTACAAAGCTCCTCGTAAATAATCGTAATCAGTGCAACGTGCTCCCAGTGACATTTGTATACTGTGCCTTCTCTTCATCCACGCAAGCATCACACCAAGACATCGACAACCGACCAGCCACGAGACACAAAAAAAAAAAAAATAAACCGCCCGAGTCTCGACCAGTTAGAGAGCTAGAAAAGTAAAACATGTAGATGCTACAAATAAACCACCGTGAATCACGACCAAGCACGAGACAACGAGACAACGGGGTTTACTCCCCGGCCCGCTTTGTTAACGCAGCTTTGGGATAGGCCGACATTCATCGACATCAACCAATAAAACGACCACCATACACGACGACTTGGTCGATTCTACACACGATCTACACGCCGATCAGACAGCGCTAGAACAGAAACGACCTCGCATAGAAGAGAACTTCTCCTCAGTCGGCGTCGTGCTCTCGCCTCTCGCAGCGCGCAAGTAACGTGTTTTAATCGTGCGAGACGAGAATCACGTCCGCACGGCCAGCCATCGATAAGCGAAAAGGCAACGGTCTCGGAGAGCTCATCGGCTATCGATTGTCGCGGGGTGCGAGACGGAAAGAGAGCGGGGGGACAGTCGATCGGCGTTAACGTGGCCGGCGAAGATCGCTAGGTTCCGTCGTGTAGACCCCCCTCCTCATTGCATCGAGCTGCTTGCCGTGTAAACGAGTAAAGGTACGCATAGCTTAATCACCGTTAAAATATGCGGCCAGCGGACGATGGTGCTAGCCGGACGCGATAGTGCTTTTGCTTTTCCCGCGAGCCTCCTGATGCGTGAATCTCTCCTTTCCCCGTTACGTATCCCCGAGACTATCCGCGGATCCGTTCGGTGGAATCAAGCGCTCTTTTCTCTGGTAATAATTGGCCTGTAAGGCTCCTTGGAGGCGTATCGCCGCGAGGGGAATTAGAGGGACCGTGATTGTATAGCGTATTCTGTGCTCTGTGGTAACAAAGTCAAAGGAATGGGAATTGGTCCTCGTTTGTATGATCGTGAAGGGTTGTTTCATTGAGTTCCACTGTGTTTATTTAGCTTCTCGTCCGGCAGAGGGTGGCGGGGGTGGTTTGATGATAGAAAAGGGTGGCCCCTTTTGATAGAGTTAAGTGTCTGTCTCTAGGAATATTCTGGCGACCTACTTTTCCAAGTGCTTGATAGCATTGCATGAAAGACCACTAGGTATATTCATCGTAGAACTTCATCTATCTCTGACCACCATTTTTAGAATTCTACGCAAAGTGTAAATAGGAGTTAGTGAAAGATACAAAAGGGGCGCGAATAATTGTATTATTTAACTTCTTTCTGTTTACTATCTCTTTTCCACTTCGCAACGTTCAATATCTGTTATTCCACGAATTATCGATACTTAAATTCAAGGCTTATTCAAACTGTTGCGTTCCTTTCAAAGTCCTCTGCCAATCCCAAGAGAACTCTGTTAAGTTACAATTCTACACTCAGTGCGAATAGTAAATGAATTGAAAATCCTTTGATTCGCTTGGAGCGCGTCGATCGCGCCGAGTCGATCGATAACCGACGACCCCAATTGCCGCGATCGCTCGGTTACTTTCTAATTGCGCCGAGCAGCATTAACGCGGAGTTTCCTTCTTCCAACGAGAGCCTTTAGAAAAAGCTGGTCCCCGTGCATAGTGTTGATCGAGCGTCGTCGAAAACGATCGTTCATTCGCGTAATTTATTCAGCCACTGTAGCTCCGTCCAGGCAACGATAATGGGACACCCGCGTGCGCGCCGATCGAAGTGCCGTTGTTCATCGGGCAACAACAGTTTATCCTACTTTTCCGATGAAACTAGATATCGAACAGGTTCTCGTCTCTTTTTCCCCCGCCGTTCCGGCCGCCGCGCCGTGTTCACGTTTCGCTGGTACTTTTCATCGTTGCCGGCACACTTAACGATTCCCAGTACATGCGAGCTTTCACAGACACCATTTTTATTCTCCCTCGATCCGTCTCGAGGATCGCGGAGCCTCGCGCGTAATCCAAACGACATCGCCTCCGAACTTAAGAATCCGGATTCGCGACGGGCCTGCAACCCTGACACCCTCTTAAACCCACCTCCGAACCCCTTTCATCATCGCTTTCGCCATAACGCTCGTTTTATTCGTGGCTACTTTTTGCGCACGTGGTGTTCAGCTTCTGCTTTCCGCAAATATAACTGTGAGAACGAAGTAGAGGCGTCCCACGGCCGCTTTTTTTGCAGTGTACAAGTTCTTAGAACGATCGGGACGGGCTTGTCACCTACGTACGCTTTTACCGAAGACACCCTTGGTCACGATCGAACGTTTTTCGTAGCTTCCAAGTTTTGTACCGCAGCGTTCTTGCGGCGCCGGCGAAGTTTTATTCATTATCGCGCGTGGTTTCGGTCCAGGCGAGTTTTATCAAGCAATTTAGACGGTTTCTTGCTTTTCTTGTACGGCATAACCGAGGTAACAAACCCAGTTAATTATTTCTTGGTCCGCTGATGGGAGAAAGAAGTTATTTAGCTCGGCAGGTGAGAGCCGCTGGTTAAATTCAATTTTCCTTCGTGTGCGGGCACTTTAAATCGAATAAAAATGTCCTTCAAGCGTATTAATCTCTGCTTACAGATTAATTCAATCTACGCGCAGTTCTGTGAGAAGGAAAAAGCAGAATTAATAGTAGAAATATCTTGGGCAAATCATGCCAAGGAAAATTCAATTTCATCCGTGCTCCCTTTCAAACAAAACGCCAGCTTTCTATCTTCGATAAACCCATTCGCAGTCGAATCACGATGAAAACGTTGATTACGTTGATATGTACGAACACGGGCAATCATGTATTCAAATTTGTCAGTGTTTAAAGGTCCCATAAAATCGCGAGTGATTCGGCGAAAGCATCTCTCGCGTGGCGCGTACGTGGGAACCTGGGCGTGCCGTGTATTGGAAATACTCAAATTACATTCGCGAGTTGCGTTCCTTGGTCTTCCCGCGCGGAATGGCAATTAAGCTACTCGAACGCTGGTGGGGGTTCAATTATCGGGTGCATTGGTAAGGAAAGCGCGGCCGCTGTATCGCGATATCGCGTTTATAGAGATCAGGCAGTAGCCTAGCAGAGGGCTTGGAGGAGGGGGGGGGGGGGGGGCGTAATTGAAAATCCCACGAGCAGGTTTTCCCAGTGTCGCTGGCCTTAATTGCACGGAATCAGCCGGAATTGCGTTTGAACCCGGCGGAATTCCCCTCGAAATTAAGCGGTCTCGGGAGCGTAACTTCTTTTCCCAGGCGGAAGTGCGCGTTTAAATGTCGCCCGATCGTTTAATCCCGCGACAGCGTCTGTTTCACGGTCCGCGAACGAGGGTTCGCCAATCGCGCTGCCATACTTCGGAAAATTAAATGAAAGCGAAAGTCGAGGGAAACAGGTATTATTAACCCTTCGCTGGGCCATTTCCTTCTCTGTGCCGCGTGGGTCGGGCAGGATATTCTACAAATGGTGTTAGGAAATTTGGAGACATTCGAAGTTACGTAAACTTCTTAATGGGTTTTTAAATAGCTCGTTCTTTAGACGTGATTCAACTCCCTGGTATCGAGTTGTGGGTATTAGAGAGTTGAGCAGTGGAAAGTAATTGTTTAGTCACCCTCGACGAGATATTTCAAGTGCAAAGGTATCTTTAGGATATAGCTGTGGTATCGATTCGGTCTATTTATTTAACTTGTTTGCTTTCCCACAAAGTTCACAGTGGCGCGCGTCACAGCCAGGAAGTTTAAGAGCCTCTGTTCTTGTCCGAAGGTGTTTCTGACTATTTTCCACCGTCGTTTCAGAAACACCCTGTGCGTAGATTCGTATCGACGCGACCGACCGAGCAACCGAAACCGTACAAACGTTTAGACAAGCCTCGTCCCGACGGTGACACGCGGCTGTGACAGCCAAAGCTTTACACGCGTTCTTTCATCCCCTTGGACACGCCAGCTGCGCGCATCTGAGGCTGCAACATAGAGACAGGCGTGGCTGAAGCGTAGCGTAAGAAGCAGTAGAAACCGAGCATTAGGAGCTGTCCGCTTTCCGTCAGCCTTTACATCTCCCAGGGACATCTCTCGCATCGTCACAGTGAACTTTGCAACGTTAATATTGCCCGAGTAACATTCCACCAACATCCATTTACTACTTCAAACGAGCTTCAGAACGTTCGAAAGAGTTTCGCGGAGTTTCATCCTGGATATTGCAGATCACGCTTTGTACTCAAATCTTGAGTAGCATTCCATCCCACTTTACTAGCTCATTACTAAAAGCTGCAGTGACTTTTCCTTTAGAATTATTCAGAGTGAATTCGTTTCGTGAGGGACAGGATAAAAGGGGTGGCTTTAAACAGACAGACGTTGTTCGCTGGAAAAAAATAATCCAAGTATCCAACCATCCTGCTGCCAGTGTTCGAAACTTCCGTTTCCCTTTGAAACGCGCGTTCCCATCGACGTTCGCCAATAGAGTGTTCGCGTTGACTCGCCGGGGGCGGTGGCTCGAGTAATTCGAAGTTGCCCCGGGAGTTTGACGTTGACACTGAGATCGCGTCCCTTCGATCCCCGGGCAAGGTCCTTTCTCAGCACGCGAGCGCAAGAATGCGGTCTGTGGAAGTTAATCAAGACTCGAGGGGGGCCCCTGAAAAATCCAGCTTGCTAGAGGCCATCGGGAACTTCTCGAACACGGGAAATGAATTCCGTTATCGGCTGGGAACGTTTTAAGGGCTGCTTGATATCGATTACGCGCCCTCTCTCTCTCTCTCTCGCCGGGCCGTCTTCTCCTCCTCTTTCAACCGCTCCCGACCACCCGCCACCCGCACCTTTATATTTTATGCCCGCCTTTCTTCTTCGCCGCCTACGTTCTCTGTCCCTAAACGTCGCCCCGTCGGTCCTGCGATCGCGATAAGATTCTGCCGCCACCTCGGGAAAGGCCTCCACCTCGCGACTAGCACACGGGAATGGGGGGGAGGACCCTCTCTGACGCCTCTGTCGTTGGCAATCGCGATATCGAGGCGAATTGCTCGATAGCAGTCGACGATGGGAAGACCTCCTCCACGCATCCCGCACAACACACGACACGAGTGGGATGGGAGCCCGTTGGGAGGAGCGAGACACAGCGACGGGAACAGAAATGGGATCGAATGAGAACGGAACCGGAATCTCGAGAACAGTTACATCCACCAGTAACAACAACATGAACAGAAACAACAATAACAAGTACAGTTAACCACCACGACCAACATGCACCACAATTTGCGCTTTTCTTTTACTTTCTTACTATTCTGTTTCTCTTTGTTTTCCCTTTATTAAATACCTGTCGGGTAACGCTGTGCATCCGTAGAGAAATCCCATCATAATCTTTATACGTAGTGTCTCACACATTTAGACGCCGTAGATCTGCCGATCGCCGGACTAGAAGCCTGAAAATGTGCCCGATAGAGAGTTATAAAAACAAAAACCAAAAAAACAACAAGTACTTGCCCGAAATAGAGACGAGACTAAATCGAGTGTAGAGCTACAGTCTATAGAGAGCACCAAATAAAAACTACGACTCACGAGTCAACCCTCCTCAAGTAATATATCTTAAATGCTCACCACCACAACGTTTCGCAAAGGCTACCAGTGCACTCACAGACAAACATTCGATCGACCACCGTTACCGCTTCGAAAGTAAAAAGAAAATGATAAATATGTATTGAAATGTGTACAAATATGTATATACGTGTCTCCACGTCGTGATGCGTCGAGGCTCTCGGAGAGAATACCACCAACTACTACTACTTCCACTTCTACTTCAACCACTACTACTACCACTTCTATTATTACTACTACTACTACTATTACTGCTACTACCACTACCACTATTACTGCTACTACTATTATTACAACTACTATTACTACTACTACTACTACCACTATTACTACTATTACTACTACTACCACCACTACTACTACTATCACTACCACCACTCCCATGTCACGATCGAGAGAAATCAGAATACATAAAAGACTACCCCTTACCGCCTGCCCGCCTGAAAAGATACATATATTTTTTCTCTTCCTTACCACATCTGTACGTATATCTACATATATATATATATATATAAATATATACATATTTGTCCATACACACGTACATACACGTGTACGCAGTATTACGCACACCAGCTAGTTAATCTGTCTTGTCGCTCGTTACCACAACTATGCACACCACAAAAGTAAAATAAAGAAATGATAATAATATGTACATACATGTCGGAGGAATCGGGAAATCGATCCTGTATAACTAACCAGAGGAACAGTGGGAAAGACACACCCCGTTAACGTACGACGGATACGAAACAACAAAAACAAAAACTACAGAAACAACAACAACAACAAAAAATAACAATTCCCCGGAAAAAAGTCAAATATATATGTATGCCTGTATACAAAGTATATAGAAAAAAAACACACATGAGACGACTGGAGAGGCAGGACGATCTGTGTCGCTGAGTACATATATAATATATATATATATATATACATATAATGATCGTTGCGAGACAAGGAGAGATCGGAAGGAATGTGGAAAAGCGAAAGATGATGATGATGATACTGATGATGATACTGATGATGGGGATTGTTATGTTGGAATGTTTGTCTGTGTGCAGATGCAGCCTACTACTCGTTGTTGACTTGACGGTGATGATGGATTCACACGTGGGAAGCGAGATCAGGGCCCGGTGAGAGATTGTGGGGCTTAGGCAGGTCTACGGCTCTTACCTTCTTCCCTTACTACTACTACTACTACTACTACTACTACTACTACTACTACTACTACTACTACTACTACTACTTTACCACTACTAATACTTTACTACTACTACTACTACTACTATTACTACTACTACTACTATTACTTTACTACTATTACTTCACTACTATTACTGCTACTACCACTACTACTACTGCTACTACCACCACTACTACTGCTACCATTACTATTACCGCTACTAATACTACTACAGCCACTACTACTGCTACTACTATCACTACTACTACCACCTCTACCACCATTACTACTACTCCCACTGTCTGCAAAGAGAGAAAGTGATAGCCCGATCTCTGTAAACGCGGACCAAACGGTCCGTGTATCTCGTTCGAGTCCAAAGGATCGAGACACGCGGGGGTAACGATCACGGTAAGTCAGTCCATAAAACCACCGCCTAAACGAGTTTACCAGGAGAGACTGGCTCTCTCCGCCTCCTCCGTCCTTCTATCGTTTTCTCTGACCGCGGGAGCCGAAGAATCAAGATCGATCCGTCCAACCCCTTGCGCGGCCAGAGGGACTTACAGTCAATTGCAACGAACGCCGAGTATGCCGTCGCTGTGTAATATACTTCGGTAACGGTTCTTGCTTTAATCACGGAGTGCAAGGAGAGTTGTTAGGCTAAGTCGATGGTGACTGAGCGTTTCACTGAAAACCGCCGGACCACTCTGTGGCCAGCGAAGATGATCATCTGCATTTAAACTAATACCAGGGCATTCGTTGGGAAGGCGACGATCTTAGCCCCTAGTTACTACGTTACTGTCTTAAACTTTCATGTACAAACTATGTAGCTAACGTAACTACCTTACAGTGGCTCGGGGCTATCTGCTCGTCGTCCAGCGAACGCAAGTAGTACAAACAGAAATAAGGTAAACGCGCATTGAATCTCTAACGTTCCCATCTATTCTGTAACGCCTGTGTCTATTTAAGCTGATACGCGATCGCGTTCGCCCCTAATGTATCCACCCAACAATGAACACCAACTACGGCAAGCTAACGTAGGTCATAGTGTCCCATGGGAGCGCAGATTCTCCATCGAAACAGTGATGTATGACGCCCGCAGCGTGGCTGACGTGGAACGTGACGTTTCGAGGGCCGAACCCGCGGGCACGGTTTTTCGCGATCGATATTCCGCCGCGATTGCACGAGCCGGAGACAGGAAGAGTCCGTTGCGAGAGCGCTCGATAGCCATCGCGTGGCAACCGATCGCCAGTTTTTACTGTCGGTTATATTATCGGAAGCACGGCGGTGATCGATGGAACGCCTGGTCCGCTGGGAAGAGCGATGGCCGCTGCTGCCTCGGAGATTAAAAACTCCCGGGGATTAAGAAAAGTTCCGATCACTGGACTCGTGCCTCGGCTCGTAACTGCACGTCAAAACTTTCCGAACCTCCTCTCGCAATCGTACTATATTCCCTCGCCTCTCTTTCTTTTTTATCCAACGTTCAAACGACAACCAAGCGTTAAATGATTCTCGTCGGCTGGACGTAGGTACCTAACAGTTTCCCGAATTGGATGGCGGCCATTGATCGAGCACGTCCAATATTTCAGTGAATTTTTTTTTCTCTATTTGACGCGACCTACATCCCCTTCGTTTTGATTCTACGCCCGGTGATGGGGGAGGTAGAAATCCGTTTCGTACCGAGATTTTCTACTCGGGCGGTCGTGATTCTTTTCCTGTAAGATCTGATACTGGAAAGGGTCGACCCGGATGTGTGTTCTTTTCTAAATAAAGCGCAGCCTGGCTGGCAGGCGGTGATTTGTCAAAGCACGATGAGACCGCAAGCGGAGGTACCTGCCTGGAGCTGTTGAAAAACAGACACGCGGACTAGCCAGAGGCTCCCGGGCAATGAGCTACTGCGTACACACGACGTTGTTAATCAACCTCGAAGGGACAGTGACAGCGCGCGCGATTGGCCTCGCTGTGTAATCAGCAAATTCGAAATGACACCGCGTGTGCCACTACAATTGCTAGTCTCTCTTTCTATCGTGCAGGCTGGCTGGGCGCAAACGACTCGTTAACAAATGGGATTGTGGCGTCAAGCGTATCGACGCTTTCACAATGTCCATCCCGCGGTTCGTCTCGAAAGACGCGTGAAATTAAACAGAAATTTAAGCCGGGCGATGTGAATTCGTCCGGAAATAATTGGCACGGTTCTGAAGAAGGGTGAAATCGTTTCGAGGCAGGAACTAAGTAGTTCGTGTCGCGCCGGAATTCGCCTTACCCCCGTCGTTTATCGCGAATGCTCGTTGGATTTACCATCGCCGGGGCTCGAGCATTTTCCTGGGGAGCGTCGCGTGGGCCGAAGAAATTTCGTTGCACGAACCGAACCTGTTGCTCTTTCTCTAGCAGCGAAAAACTGCGTGGTACGTCGCAACGGAGCTCTAGAGACCGTGGCAACGATCCACGCCGAGGGACTAATTTTACGATTATCACAGTCGTTGGGCGGATCTTAAAGGCTCCTCTGAAGACCCCATCGTGCACCAGTTACTAGATTCAGCATTGATAACTCAGCAGGCAGTGAAGGAGCAATTATGAATGAATTAAATTCGGGGATCATTAAGAAAGGAGCCACCTCTAATTTCGGGCATTGTAATTCAGAGGACTCTACATTGTCGAGGACAGAACTTCACGGTCACGTGACTGCCGTTTAATAACAGTACCTTTAAAGAGACTAAAACAATTTAATTTACATTAGAACACCCAGATTCTAACGAAACACAATTTCTCATCGAGTAAACATTTAATTATAAAGATATATAATTAACAAGTAGTTAGTATTCATTCGCACAACTTGCAGGATTCCTTTCTGTGCCACTATGACCGTTCATTAAATACTTTAGAACACATTTAGCCGACAGTTGTTCAAACAGTCGGGCCCAGACAGACTCTACGTCGAATTCAAGCATTTGCGTATTGCTTCGACGCTATTAGAATAAGTGGAAGCTCCTCCCCATATTATACACCCCTTTTGAAAAACACCCCTGCACCCGCTGTTGATACACGAATTATGTAAATGAAAATAGAGGAGCGATGCGTGCGTCGTTAGAGGGATGAATAGTGGAGCATGTTCGATTGTCCGCGATCATCCAATCCACTTACGGGTCTGTGTTTATGGTTCCGGTGGTGCGCAGCGGTGAAGCAGACCCATGCGATGGTCGGCGGGGTTTCTCCATTGCACTGGCATTTTATGGGGTGCGCGAGGGTAGTCTGCGTGGCGACGGCGGTGTAGGTCGATACAGCAAAGGGAAGCTTGCCGTCATCCCAGCTGTTTCCTTCGCCGAACCCTCCGAGAGCCACTCTTGCCTATTTCCGAAAGAAACAAAGGGACGACACTTGTTCAGCGCTCAATGGGGCACTTTCTTCCGTGCAATGCAATCATTTGCAATTGCTGTTTCGCCACGTACCTACACGGGAGCGATTCTATCTTTAAACGCGAGTTTGTTTTTTAACGTTACGCTTCGCTAGGCGGTGTATAAGGAGTTAAATTCGCCCGGTTTTCTTTGAATGTGATTGAATACTTCTGAGGGGATGGAGTTCTGATGATTAATAAAGCACGTAACGCTTGAGTGCAATACACAATTACGCAATTTTCAGCGATGTATTTAGAATGTGGTGTAATAAAACGTGGCACGAATATTCACTGCGAAGCATTTGTCTCTTTTAAGCATCCTCGAAGCTTCTTAAAGGAACACAATGCCTGAGAAAGGTATTCTCAGGATGGCATCTCTCCTCGTTCTTACAGTCTACGTGAAACTCAAATTAGATTATCCCGTACAGCTGCACGAGGCTTTTTACCTCGGCACAGAAAGAAAGCAATCGATTTCCCGTCATTTCTGGCCCGCCGTTTCCCATTAAACCCCCCAGCAAATGTAGCCGTAGCTCGTACGGGTATCAGAATTTCGTTAACCTACCTGGAGAAGCCATCGGTTCCAATATCCGATTTTAATAGTCTCCAAAGGGGCTGCGTAAGGGCAATTTATAAAGTTACAGGCGACGTTATGGAGGGTAATGGCTCGTTAGCCACCGCGTCGTGCGGGAAAATCACGTGGAACGTTGACGTTTATGGGGGTGCGCGACATCTACACCCAGCCACGGGGCCGCACCTTTTCTCTAGAAGCTTCGTTTTCAGAACGATCGCTGTACACCGCCAACGAGTTCCCACATTTTCGATTCACCCTCAAAGCCACGAGGAAACCATCCCAGACGCTTCGATCTCCATGGGCGGGAGAGAAGAGTGAGTCGCTTACCTGCTGGGACCTCTCTAAAAGCCACCGAACCTCTCCACTGGAATACGTCGATCCACTCGTAAATATAAACTCGCCCAACGGTTTACGAGCTTCCCTTTAATTTATCGGCCCCGTCGACGCTTTATTGTTCCTCGGTTGCATTCGCGGGACCAGCGTTTCGGAGATTGCAAAAACTCGAGTGGAGAGAGTGCCCGGTGGGAAAATATATTTCAGAGACAGCCGCGCAACGTCGCGCGGGTTGTCTCCGCCCGTGGAGAGTGGAAAGTGGAAAGCGCGTCGGTCGCGGGAACAATGGCGGGGCAACGTTTGTCCGCCCGGACACGATATCCGAAATCGCAATCTCCGCGCTCCTCTGCCAGGCGTACAAGTGCCAATATCCAGTTTCGTGGACCTGCAACGGCCCTCGCATGACCTGGATGTAGTAACCGTTCGCCAAGCTGGCTGTTGAATTCCGTACGGTGTCTCCTGGTGCTACCTCCGTTATTAAAATTGCGCCTGGCTCTGACGAGGCTTTCGGAAAAATCTCGCTCGCGTCGCGAGGCATATCTGCCAGCTGTCCTGTGATTAAAAATGGCTGGCTGCGAGGAGGAACGTGATATTGGCGTGTTTTATACCAAGGTTATCTTGGGCGAAGTTCTTCTTCAGTGGCTACCTCGTGGTTCATGTATTACCTACGATGTCTGTGTCTCTTTTAGCGATTTCAATAGTAAGTTCTTCGCGGAGGCACTCACACTGACACGCGTTGGAATACTTTTTTAAATTTTCAACGCAGGAAATGCGATGAATGTGATGGATATTCAAGCTACTATTCTTCAGGGTTACACCACCCTGAGGCGCTCAAAAAATCACCAAATTACACGAATTGTTTTTTTATGATACTATGCGGTTAAAAATTATTTCTATGCTTCTTACGTTTAGGGCATGTATTAATAATAGGATTGTAGAGAAATGTTAAAAACATACACAGATAGGTTTTGCGCGGCAACGCACAACTCGTGCCATTTTGTAATATTTCTGTACAATATTTATGCGATATATAAATAGTTTTCAATCTCATAGTGCTATCCTAAAAAGATTTGTCTAATTTACCGTTTTGAGCGTCTCAGGGTGGCGTAACTCGTTGAGCAACCCCAATGTTCTTAGTCTCCTGAGTAGCAGGCGACACTTTGACACCTTTGAATTAACGGGAAGGAGGCTGAAAGTTCTTTTTTAAGAAGCGTAGATACCAGGCTGATTTATCCGAGCCTGCAGTGTATAAACGCGGAGGAACGGAGCGGGGACTTTCATGGGAGTTTCCGTGCCGGTGTCCCCGACGCTGGCAGGGCGAAAGTTCCGTGAAAGAGGAGGATCGATACTTCATCGCGCGACTTTGACTGTGTAGTCCTCGCCTGTAATAGCATCCTTAAATCGGGATGGAAGCCGATCGTTCGCGGGATAACTTTGAATATACTCGAGGCAGCGGGGCGAGGGATCTCCATTTAAGTCTACTTGCGACGAAATATTTCCGCGCGTGCCTCTTCTTCCATACGGAGAGGGATTTCGAGGATCGACGGGGAAAAACCGTTCGGGCGGATCGTAAATCTGGCGCGCGCGGGATCTATCGATCTCCGATGTTGGTTTTCATACAACCACCGCGGGCAGCCCGATTTTCTAGGTCGTTTGCTTCTTCCGGCGTGGATGGATAGTGTCTGGAACAGTTCACAGCTGACGTCACAGCCGCACGATTATTTCCTTAGCTGTAATAGTTTATTTCCCCGCGTGGATAATTACACACTGGCCCGATGGATCACGAATTTCTTAAATCGCCCTATTTATCGGGGCCGAATTTACGATCCGATTGGTCGCGAGTGTTTGCTTAGACCGCGTTCCTTTTCTCCTTAGCTTTCCGATATTCCTTCGCGCGAAGATCGTACAAGCTCTGGATACTGGAAGGACAAACATGCATCTTACCCATCCTTTGGAAATCGAATGTGCCCCACCCACCAGCATATATTTTCCGTGAATAATATTCTGCAACCACCCGAACACACCCGTCAAGCTTCATAGTTGCGGCGCAAAGTGCCCAATGCACTCAATATTCGCGCGATCGCACGTGCATCCCGTTGCGTCGACCAACGCGAGGGTAATCGTGTCGCAGCGGTGTCCGCAATCAGATTTCCATTGAAAACAGCGTCCAAAGGAGGCGTCGCAGTATCGTCGGTTAATGGCTCGAAAAATTACGCTTTTCCGCCGCCGCCCCCCCCCCCCCCCCCGGGGGGCCAATCGAATTCGCCCGATGGGACCGGGTGCCCACCGCGCGCCGACTGCCCGTCCCGAATGGAGATGCATCGCCCACGGCGGGCCGCGGCCGGGGTGCGTCGAGTGTGTCGGCACGCGATATCGAATATTCGGAATCGATATAGGTTACGGGCAGCAGCCTGGCCGCTATCATTGACGTTGGTGCACACACCGACACGTTTCAGCCCCGCGTCTCCACCTACACGCCCGCCACCGTGTACGTAATGCGGTTTAATATAGACCGATTGTATACGGCGCGTCGGTTTCGGCGGAGAGAGATTGTATCTCGAAGCGACAGCGAGCAGCAGGCCCGA
This sequence comes from Andrena dorsata, assembly GCA_929108735.1. Taxonomy (NCBI): domain Eukaryota; kingdom Metazoa; phylum Arthropoda; class Insecta; order Hymenoptera; family Andrenidae; genus Andrena; species Andrena dorsata. The sequence goes on from OV815489.1 coordinate 30,430,224, forward strand.
ACGAAAACATCTGACAGGCCACATCCGAGCCTGTATCCGGAAGACCAAGTGCACCGGAAGCGCGGCCGTAACAGATTGTTTCGATTAAGTGGAGGGGGGGGGGGGGGTGGCGGGATCGAGGGCGAGGCTTGAGTTCTCATTTTTTTTTCCTTTTTTTTTTTCTTGCTTTTGATAAGCTGTGCATTACGAGGATATTAGCGGGAATGCACAGGGTGGTGCTCGTAAGCGACTAGCCGGCAAAGAAATTATTATGACCCTACGATGGTTCGTTACTATATAATAGGGTGGTCGCAAGAAATCGATGTCTGAATTTCATAGACATTATGAATTTCATAAAAATGAGATTGTGAAAGTTTCAGCTCGATCGGATAAAGCTAAGACCTGCCTCATCAGCCTTAAAGTATTGAAAAACAGCTATTTTTCTTAAAAAATCGGGATTTTTCCGCTATAAAATTAGAACGGTTTATGCTAGAAACGTGTTCCTTATTTAGTTTTGTAGAGAATTTTCCTGGCTTCAACTTTCATTTGCACAACTTGTTTGACAAACGTACAGATCGGATGGTATTTGGCTTTTTCGTGGGCCGGACCCGGAAAATCGACTTTTTCAAGAAAATGTAAAAATTCGCTATAAACGTGATAAAATTACTTTTTAACCATACTTTTGTTGCTCGTTGAATTTTTTAGTTCACATCATTTTAGTTTACAGTCGGTAATTTCGAAGTTTTCGAAGCGAAATTCATTTTTATTCGTTTACGATCGGGCAATGCTTATTTCCGAGGCGTTCACTGGAAAATATTTGCCTGCCAGATATCAAATAGGGGGCAATCGACACCGTGCCGTTTTTTTCTTGGATTTCGACTTTCTCGCTCCGAGATAATCCGTTTATTGGATTTACAGTTGTTTAAAACCTTAGTCAATTACAAACGAATTGATGGAGACATATCAAAAGTAGCATTGTCTAAACTTATTAATCATTTGTGGTATTTGAACCCAGAGCAACTTGCTTTCGCCTTTTTTGATAAAACTTTAGATAAACAAATCAAAATAAACATGGCTGCAAAACTATTGCCTTTTGAGCAAAACAACAAAGATGATGATGATGAGCTAAGCCTACAAGACGATAGAATAGTTAAAGCCAATATCGCTTTGAAAGAAGGGCATTCTTTTCTGGACAAAGAAGTCGATTACTTTATGACACAAGCAACATTCAACTTCTTCAAAATTTCAGGTTCAACATTTCTAGTGATTTCTTACGTTCCGATCCGGATGTTTGGAATGAAGACTTAGATTTTTTAAAAGGACAGGGAATTGTACAACGTTTTAGGGTTGTAAACGACACAGCCGAAATGGGTGTCAAATTAATGCAGGATTACAATGCGAGTATCACAAAAGATGAAGAGCAGAAACAGTATAGTATAGAAACAGTCTGCAAGTAGTTGCTGAATGTCGAAAATTATACCCCGACACATTGAAATCTACCCTCTCAAAACCTCTACCACCTACTTGATTCTAACGACTGAATCTGTCAAATCTGCTAATTCGATCTATCTACTATTATTAATTTACATATTATTACAATTTATAATTAATAATTAATTTAGACAAAACCTGTTCTGATGTTACTACTAAGTTCAATGTTTCAAAATCACTATGGTTTGATATATGTCAATATTTTCTTTCATCTCCCCCCCCCCCCCTCTATCCCACTCTTTCCTTTCACCTACCTCATTGAAAATCTATTTTTTAAAAGTACCTTACTTGAACTCTTTGATGCTAAATAACTAAAAAGTAGTAGAAGAACGTTTAAGAAAACACATTATCAACTTAAGCGAATTTTTACATTTTCTTGAAAAAGTCGATTTTCCGGGTCCGGCCACGAAAAAACCAAATATCTTCCGATCTGTACGTGTGTCAAACAAGTTGTAGTAATGAAAGTTGAAGCCAAAAACATTCTCTACAAAACTAAACAAGAAACACGTTCCTAGCATAAACCGTTCTAATTTTATAGCGGAAAACCCGCGATTTTTTAAAAAAAATAGCTGTTTTTCAATACTTTAGGGCTGATGAGGCAGGTCTTAGCTTTATCCGATCGAGCTGAAACTTTCAAATTATCATTTTTATACCAATTGGCAACTTTTTGGGGGGTGCCGTCGAAGATACGACGGAAAAAAAAATTCCCCCTATGTCTTGCGACCACCCTACTATATAAGCAACTTTTATTAGAACAAAATTTGTTTTTATTTCACGTTTCTGGAGATATTGAAGGTGGCACGTGATTCTTATTGGTTCACTCTGTATGTTGTGCTCTGCGTGGGAAGTTTGAGAAGTTTATGAGACTTCTGTGGGGAGGTGGATTTAGGGGAGGGCGATGGATTCGTGGATCCCTGTATTGATAATCAAATCGTTACTGAACTTGTACCGTTGTGTGTCCCACGGCGGACTTGTGAAGTGCAGTATGCATGATTCCAGAGACGTGGTAACTGAGCAGACGTGCGCGGACCGATAGAACTCGATTATCAGCTACCCCAGGCCCATGGGATTCGACGCAGACGGTTCTAGAGATCCCAGGGATCGGGGATATTTCGTAGTTGGGAGGGCGAAACTCCTGAGCTCTTTAATTTTCGACCATCGCGACCCTCCAAACCACGGAATGCCCATAACTTTCTAATCGCCCATCATCGATACCCGGTGCTATGGGGTTGAAACCTACTACTTCCGCGGGTTCAGAATCGTCAGTGTTTCGCAAGGGTCACATTAGCTCGGGGCGGTCGCCATCAGGCCTCACGGATCCAGGGCGTAATTGCATCGGCTTCGATAAGTTCGACACACCTAAGCAAACCGTAATACTCGAGCGAGTAACCGTGTCTCGTGAACCCTCGAAAAAAAAAAAAACCCGACACTTCCAATCCGAAGCCTCGAGAGGAACTGATTAAATGGATCGCCTGTCTCTTAATCCTAACGACTCATTGCGAAATCATTCGGGGCTGCCTCAAATCGGGCCGAAGCAATCTTGGACTCTATTCAGCACGCTCTCGTTCGAGAATCCCGAAAAAAAAAAGATAGAGCCGATCGTGCCTATGCGGGCACGATGATCGATTGTAAATGGCTGTAACGTATTTCCTGCCTTCCGAGCGGCGCTCGAACGAGAAAGAAGCCGAGAAGTTTCTCCCTTTCCATCGGCAGTAGACTTTTACAGGGAAATGGGAAATAAACGGGAGAAACTTTTGTGCTGTTACAGGATCGAGTGCGCACAAAAACGACGCGACAGGAAATGGAAGGCCGGCTCCCCTTTTGGCGGAACCCAGATACGGTGCCGCGCCCCAGCCATACGGTAAGTATGTCTCCCAGTGCCCCTTTCTCTCCCTTTGATAGTCAAATTAGGCGGAACCGATCGAGAAAACGTGGATGGCTCGTCGAATCGGGGGATGATTACACACTTTTCCACTGGCACGCCTGAAACACCGCGGCGGCCAACCCCCCCCCCCCATCTCTCTCTCTCTTTCTCTCTCTCTCTCTCTCTCTCCTGCCCCGTAATTACGTGACCGTCGATAGAACTTCGCGAGCAGCAATTTTACTTCACCGTCAGCCATGCATCATCCGTAAATAGTCCGATGAGGCAATTACCCACGCTAATCCCCTAACTTCCACATCGTTTAAAGAAACATTTACTCGAATCGCGCTTGAAGTTTCTGATCAATGTCTCGCAGAATAAATAGAAGTGTAGCCCGCATCGATATACATACCATATCGTGGCGCAGCCTAGTAGCTATTGTATTCTGTGCGCATTACGCAATTTATGAAGTTGACGGCTGGGGAATACGTTTCCGTTGCGCAGCGATCGGAAGCTATTACCTCGAGCCGCAACTGGGTGGGGTGGGGGTGGGGGAGGGGAGGGGAGGGGGACGAGACTAAAGTAATCCTAACAGAAAATCGATGACTTAATCGTAGCGCAGTTACCTGTACGGCGACTGCCGGCGAATCTATCGCCGAGGGATCGTAATCGAATCCTCTAATTCTTTGGACAAATGCAACACCTACTCGATAACCTCGATGATTATCCAAATTGCGGCCCGACACGTGTCGTGACGTAAACAGTAGCCTAGTACCTACGATAATCATCGCTGTGACTTAAGAACTCTCCGAGCACAACCATTCGCAACACACATCCATGATCTCGCCTCCCGCCATATTTGCAAAGCAACATCACCCTCCCCTCTCCACTTTATCAGCCGTGAGCGGTTTAAATGATCGTTCGTGTCTCGACTCGTCGCTCGCGACAAATATTAGCCAGTGCGGCCGTGATTAATGGGTGGAACGGCGGCTGGACTCGATTTCCATAATTACCGCGGCTTGGACGCAGGCCGGCGGGAGCAACGTGAGGCGGAACGGAACAGTGGCCGACGGAAGACGTGAAATATCCTCCCCGTTTTGTTCGCAGGGTCCACGCCACAGGTTACCTTCCCCCCGGGCGCCGGCCACGACCGTTACGAGGAGAACTTCAATGGGCCGGCGACGTACGCGGAGCCGTACGTCGAGCGTTACGGAATCAAGAGCGAGTTCGGCGGCCGGGAGCCGTTGCACCCGACGCCGCCGCGGCCGGGCTACGTGCCCACCCTTGGGCAGACACCACCCTCCAGCACGCAGGGCTCCGTGATGATGGTGTACGGCCTGCAGCCGGATAAGGTCAACACTGACAAGCTCTTCAACTTGTTCTGCCTCTACGGGAACGTGACGAAGGTACGTGGCGACTCTTTGGGGTACCTAGCTGAAGAGCGTGGTCAGTGGTAGATTAGAAGGATGGGCCTGCTACGTTAGCGTAATGCCGTTGAGAACAGTAGAAAGATCCACGCTCGAGTCCTGTAGAATTTCTCCGAGCTTTCAATTTAAATGAACTGTTAGTGAACGTTCGCCCGACGTGCCCCTCGCAGGTCAAGTTCCTGAAGACGAAAGAGGGATGCGCGATGATACAGATGGGCGACAGCATAGCCGTGGAACGGTGTTTGCAGAATCTGAATAACGTGACGATCGGCACGGACGGCAGGTTGCAGCTCGGCTTCTCGAAACAGGCTTTCCTCTCCGACGTCACCAATCCCTACATTCTGCCCGACAAGACGGCGAGCTTCAAGGACTTCACAGGAAGCAAGAATAACAGGTACAGTTGAACAGAGCTCTGTCCGCTAGAATATTCTAGCCATCTCCTTTCGCGTGACACCCGCGTCTATCCTGTTTTCCGGATCAGCCAAGATTTTTCCTGGCCGCGCTCCTCGACACCGTTCGCAATTCCCCAGCCGCGAACTTGGTGTTCCCGATTCCGCCGCGACCCGTCGCCGACGGTGACCAGGTGTTCCCTGAGAATTGTAACCCAGTCGAGCCAAGGACCTGTAGCGATTCTGATCAGCTTCGAGCCCGAACGCCTCGCCGCTTGAATGAACGTTAATGAGAAGCCGGGCACGATTCTATACCGGAGCATCCCCGCTGGGCGATCGTTTTCTATCGGACAGAATTCGGTGTGGAACGGGTGTTCCTATGTACAGCGATTAATGATGTTCTTCCTTCCGGGAGCTGGCGCCGCGTTTAATATTTACTCGATGAAAACTTAATTGCGTCCGGGTTTTTGAATGCCTCCTGGCCGGGGAAGCTCGCGTCCTGATTGCGAGAAATTAATTACGAGCCTCGTGGGCCTTTGGAAAGTTCCAACGTGTGCGGGAGACGTTTCCATACCGAATTCGGCATTTCATTAAAGTGCTTCTGGGAATGTGGGACAGCTTCGGAATGGCATTTTAAATGGTACAGACTTTTAGCTTCAAGTTAAGTAGTATATAATTTTGGAATGTTTGATAGATGGTGTAATTAGGTTCGCGTGGCCATTCGCGAATGAGGGAGACCGGGGAGTTTTATTTAAGGAGGTATAGGACTAAGTTAGTTGACCCAGTCGCCGATAGGTCACCTAGTCATCGATAATTTCAATTAATATTGAGATTTTATTAGGGTTTTGAACAATATTGTGTAAAAAATAAAATTGCAAGTTAATATTTAAATATCATGAATTTTAAAGTGATTTATAGATTTCATTTATAAACAAATAAATGATGATATGTAGCTCATTCAGATTCTCGGTATATCTCGAATATCGTTAGCCATTTATAAATGTAATTTATAAATCACTTTAAAATTCATGATATATGCAGATAAAGACTTAAATATTGCATTCTATTATTTACACAATAATGTTTAAAAACCTTATAAAAACCTTATTTTGCTTGATGCTTTGTATCTTTGGCTTACTAAAGGGTTTTCCCGTTTACAATAATAATAATAATAATAATAATAATAATTATAATAATTATAAAATCTCAATATTAATTTAAATTATCTAGGTGCCAATCGGCAACTGGGTTAACTACCTTATTCAACGACCGAAATCGACGGTTTCTTGTCGGTTGTATTGTTTAGATACCAAATAATCACCATACCGGCACTTTTCACGATTTTTTTATGGGCGCTTTTACAAGTAAGGTAAAATAAAAGAATTGTCAGAATGTTGAAAATTATTCGAGTTATTTGACGCTAAAGATGGTCCTGCATAACGCGCAGCTGCAATTGGTGTACATAGTCCGGAGCGAACCAATCATCTAAAAGCAAAATGCTATGGGATGATTAGTTTCTACACTAATACTTATCGCCCGGAACTTTGCTAGCGAATTTAAACAAAAATTGTAAAAGTTACACACGAATCAAGTTTTTCCCACATTTTTATGGAAAACCTCGTCTTTAATCAATTATAAGATGCGTTTACAAACATCCAATGTTGATGCGGAAATTCTACACGATAGAAGGAATTCTACAACTCCAATTAAAATTTTAAGTGAAAAATATTCGTTCGTTCAAGAGTTAAGAGGATGTACACCGTGTTTGAAAATGTAGTTTCAAGATAAACGGCTTCAAAGTTAAGTCCCATACGCCAATATCACTCTACGAGGCCGTTACTCGACGGTGCACTCAATTACGTTCAGCGTTATAATTTCCGTAATTACTCAAATTTCCTCGCGATACGTTGTTGTAAATGTTCACAAAGCATGGCACTTTCAGAATTAATAATAATACAAAAATCGATTTTTCGAGATTTCAATAGCCCTATACACCCTTAACTGATGGATGCTCGTTACTTCGAATTACAGGTTCCTAAACCCAGCAATGGCCAATAAGAATAGAATACAACCACCCTCGAAGATAGTCCACTTTTTCAACACACCCCCGGATTTAACCGAAGAGACCGTGCACCGTGTGTTCGTCGAACGTGGTATCGAGGCGCCGACGACAGTGAAATTGTTCCCCCTTAAATCGGAACGATCGTCGTCCGGCCTTATCGAGTTTAGCAGCGTCGGTATCGCGGTAGCTGCTATCATGGAATGTAATCACACAGCACTGGAAAACAGCAGTAAGTACATACCGTTACTAACCAAGCCAACTCCACTATTACGGTCGCGCGCCTTCAATTTCATTTAGTCCTTATCAAACAAGAAGGTGTCACCCTTCGGTATTCGATAAAGAAACATTCTTATTTTACATAATTGGTAGCTTCACAGATCTCTAGATCACCTTCAAGTCTCCGCAACGGGGCTCGAGATTACTCGAACCGTGTCGCGAGGAAATCCTAGATAGTTACAAGTAGAACTGCGTCGCCGTCATTATCCCCTTCTACGCGAAAAGCCACTCGTACCCCTTCTGTCAGTGGCCTTCTCCCATCTTCTGCCTCGGTTGTTGAACACTTAAACGTCGCTATATGTACATTCGCGTGGCCCCGCGGCCCGTTGTAGGGAAACGCGGCGCCTAGAGAGAAACCAAGTGACACAAGGGGTCGGTGATTGAGAACGTAGACCTTCCCCAACATTCTACCCCCGCCGACACACATTTGAACACCACCCGTTGCCACGTTACTTGTGTGTGCCCTCACGTACCCCGTTTCCAATCCGACACAGCGCATGGGGAGAATGGAAGCGAAATAGCGGGGCAACGAATCAGAACCACAACCGAACGATCTTCCCAAAGCCCTAGCAGCACACGAAAACGACACAGCCGCGGTTCCATTAACCGTACCCCGAAATCTGCTTCAGACGGCAAGTTCCCGTACATCATGAAGCTGTGCTTCTCGTCGTCCCGCACCATACCGACCAGCTTCCCGCCGAGCAGCGGCAGCACGTCGAGCAATTCCGCCGGTAATGGCCACGTCAAAATGCAGCAGGACTCGGAATAGAACGGCGAGGTCCAGGGCCAGCAGCGTCAGCGTCAGCGCCAGCGTCCCTCTCTCGCCCTGCACCCGTTGTGTGCCCCGACGGGCACGGCCCTGCACCCAGCCGCAGCGATCACGCTATCACCGGTCCTACCGCCGCCTGTGCCGCCGCCCCTGCCGCCAGCCTGCGTCCTGATCGCCACCCCGACCCTCTACCCGACCGTGCCACCGCCGCCGCCGCCCCCGCTGCCTACGTTCTGGCCGTATTGAAAAACAGACAGAGGAGGAGCAAGGCCTATCTGGCAGACGAGAGGCACCCAGCCCTCGCCTGCCCCGTCATCGTCATCATCATCATCATCACCATCATCTTCTGCTTCTTATTCTTCTTCTACTTCTTCCTCTCCGCGGTTCGTGACCACCTCTGCCAGACATCGGACGCTGGGGGATCGCTGCAAGGACGGAGGGTCGTTGGAAGATGAAGCAGCGTGGATGCGAGGGCACGCCGGGCGAGGCAGGGCGCGCCGGGTGGGGATGATCTACAGGGGGTGAAGACTCTGCAGCATCCGCGGGCAGGCTGGTTCGAGGGGTCATCGAGGATCGTCCCGCGTTAGCCGTGAGGAAGCCAGGCGGACCACCGGGAGGCAGCGGACGTGTTGTTTGCAGTTACGACTCTCTGTGTCTTGTTCTTTTCTCCTTTCTTTCTGTCGTTTCTTCTGTCCTCTTCGTTTGGCCACCTACTTCTCGCTGCCGCCGTCGCCTCGGCGAGGCGCGTACGCCTGCTATCTGCGGACGCCGTCGAATCGCGATGGGTGGAAGGCCGACGTTCGTCGCGAGAGAAGCATCGCCCCCACGTCAGTATTAACGCCGAAGCGGTGCGTCCTCTCGGAGAGGATCCTCGCCTCGCCGTCGCCGGTTCGTGGATGCTCTCATTCCTCGCCGGGCGGACGCGCGAGGATCGACCGCGAGGGATTGAATTGTAAATAGTAGCTCGGGACAGCGTCGCCGGGCACGGATTACATATCAAGGGCCCGGGAGCGGCGCGTTTCGCACGAGGGACCCGTCGATGGAGCCTCCCCGAGATCGATCTGCAGCGAGGCGGAGACTGCTCGCCGAGGACCAACGCGGCCCGAACCGACGGTACCACGCATCGATACCCGTTCCGCGCGGGAATGGACGCCACCCTTCCGCGACCCTGGCCGGAGCGCGCACGACGATATTCACGCCCTCAGACGGCGGCGAGCCATTTATCTTATTCCTCGACTACACCTTCGTTTTCCATCCGTCGCTCTGGTTTTCGCGGCACGCGCGTGCTGCATCCACTGGCATGCACACCACCCCCACACGCATACACGTACACACGGGAAGGAGGTGACACATCTCCACGGTTTCGAGCGCGACCGCGTTCCTCGTTGACCATTTCGTGGGATCCAATTATTAAAATCGGAGGTTCCTCACTGACCACTAAGGAAACCACGTACATACTGAAGATACAGTTTTAAGAAACAGAGAGAGAGAGAGAGGAAGAGAGAGCGAGAGAGAGAGTGGGAGAGAAAGCGTGCGTGAGAGATAGAGTGAGAGTGAAGAATGAGTGTTCAGAGGATCTGAATCAATCGTGCTCCGAGAACGATGCAGGCAACCGTCTATACAACCGTGTATCGCTAGTGTGTCGCTGCCCTGCGTCGTCGTGATTTCACGCTTCTGACTCGCGAGTATCCCTTTGCTGTGACCAGCAATTATCTATCGCTCCCGCTATCGTTATCGTTGTTTTTCGTATATGCTCTACGCGCATATAGACCTATAAACGCGCAGCGCGCGCGTGTACGTTTCGTTGACTATTTATGTTTTTAACGTTGTTCAAATTTTATTTCACAACGGTTGGAGTCGTGCTGGATATACGCCCACGGGAGAATGGCGGACGTGTGCGTTCCACTGAATCTCTGCTTTTCAATCTGACGATCCGCCTTTCCGCCGTATTCGATTGGGAAATCGGGGAAAAGAAGGAGGAAAGTTCGCCGGCCCCGTCTCACGGGCGGCGGCCTTCTTCGTTTCAAAAGCTTCTCGCGAGTCTCGGCGGAAATGCAGATGATAATAAGAGGAGAGAAGTGGAAGTCGTCCCCCGACTGTGTTTATCGATTATGAAGAGAATCGAAAATCGTTTATCGGCCCACCCCTTATTTCCCCCCCCCCTTACCCCCGTCTGCCCCTTCGTGAAAGGAAAGGGAGAAAGGAAGGAGGAAAGAAAAGAAGGAAGCCCACCCGCACACCCTCCCCCCTCTAACCCAAGCTGTAGTGTTCAGGTTGCGACGACGACTCGATACCAATCGCGCTTGGTAAAGGACGATGGAGAACGGGAGATTAATTAAAAATAAATGGAAAAAAAGACAAGCCACCGGATGGTATTTCTCTACAAGCGCTCGTACACTATTGATCAGATCGCAGATTGTGAATTGAATTTTATACGAAGACGATGATGTCGACGACACACTTACACCCCGCATACATGGATATGACACACGTACAGGCGACACACACACACACACACACACACCCACATACACACGCACGCACGCATGCATGCACACAATCACACACCCACAGCGTGAACACACGTACACACGATATATTAGCAGTCCCTCGGCAATATTTTGTCGAGCCGGGGTGACGTTTTTATAAAAGAAAGGTTTTAGATCTCCGATTTAAGAAAATGAAGAACAAATTACTAATAATAATAAAGAGTAAATAATAATAACGAATGTTGCGTTTTGCGAAGCGAACCAAGCGACTCTACTCTAAATAAATAAAGTATATAGAGACTCGTAACTCGGCCATACGTAACGTAAGATAATAAAGAGAGAGAAAAAAATAATAAAATAAATAAAAACACACGACAATGGGGCTACGGTGTTACCCTAATTAAGATGCGTGAGAGGAATTATCCGCCACACTTTTGTCCATTTGATCAAGTGAGAGAGAGTGAGAGTGAAAGAGAGACAGAGAGAGAGGGAGAGTGAGTGAAAGAGAGAGAGGAAGAGAGAGAGAGAGAGAGAGAGAGAGAGAGAGAGAGAGAGAGAGAGAGAGAGAGACCGAAACAAGATGATGTGAAGTCTTAAATAAGCGAACGATAGGGAAAAAAAGCAAAATGTTTATATTCGAGGCAATATTTGTTACAATACAACTAGAGGATAAGTTGTATACCGTTTTAAGGGGCTCAGTAACGCAAAGCGAGGATCCTTGTTGATGATTGACGAAATACGTGAGGGGAAGAGTTTTTTTTTTTAAAAAATGAGGGTAAAGAAGGTAACGAAGGTACGATTCGAAAGAGGAGGAACAGGTGGATAGGAGAAGAGCAACGTACGACTTGTAAGCGACGATTAAATACACGTTGTGCGTTGCTGCCGATCGACAAGTGTGCTTCGTTCGAAAGCTTGTCAAGTCGTAATGGTGATATACGTATTGTATCGGCGCGAGAGAAACAAAGGTACTAAGCTAAGGATTTAAGCAAACAAAAAGATTGATTAGAAAGCAGAACCGATAAAGTTACGGGCAACGTTGAAAAGATGCACGTCGGTCGACGCGTGGCTCGATGATCGTTACGTTTCATCATTCGTTCATTGTTTCTTCGATTCCTGTTCTCGTAGCTTCTTCTTTTTCTCGATTCTCCCGCCGCGGGGAACAATTGTAAAATTGTTTTTACATCACATTCTCATATTTTTATTATCGATATTACACTAGAACGACTATTATTATCATTAATCATTAATGATTGTTACTATTACTATGAATTGTCGACTATATTCTGTAATTGTATATATATATATATATGTGTGTGTGTATGTATATGTATATATATAATTACAGCAAGAAAATAGGGTTTCACGCTAGAGTGAATGATGCGTCACGTTTTATCCGACGAGCCATTGGGAAATTTCGGTTTCGTATATTATTATAGTGAGCAGGACCTAACGCGTAAGGTTAAATATGATGAAAACAAAAAAATGTGAAGTAGATCGATAAGAGCAGCTAGGACTTGTAATCATATCATAACGATTTTGTAGATATATATATGTAACTATATGTGATCCGCGGAGTATGGCGTTTAAATCAAGAGCGTATCGTCTCGTAACCCCCTCGCGTACTGATACATGTCAGGGCGCATGTATAGTAGAAGAATCCCCCTGTTCGGGCGCCAATCGAACTTCCGGCGAGTAGTGGAGTTCGATCCCCCTCGTTTCTTTTTAGACGGTCGAGCGCGAGAGCGCGAGAAGGCTGTTTCCTCTTCGGCTACGCGCGCGTGTAATTCTTCGAGAACGAACATCGCGACTCCGACGGCACTCTGGAATATCCATCTCTCCTCCGTTTCCGATATACAATCTTCCGGTACGCATATCCGGTGCCTGGTCACATATTCCACAGTGCCAGAGACGGTATGTGTAATCGAAGGAATGGAGGAACCCAGGGGAGGGTCAGAGGTAGAAAAAAGTTCGCCCGGGTGCAGGTTCGTCTTCGAGGAACTACGGATCGCCAGACGTTTCGTTTCCACTATGTAATTTAGAGCTGGACACCGCGTATCTTCGGCTGAACGATGCCCTCCTGATGATAAATCCCCACTCCGAGACGCGTGACGCGCGCTGAAAGAGAGAATCGAAGGCGCACATGTGTTCCGAGAGAGAGGCGGACCACGCATGGCCAGACTGTCGCTTATTTTCTGACGCTTTACCTGTGTAAATTTTCGAGCGCGGCCAAGCGAATCGCGTAGCAACGCGCGTTACAACGAACGCTTCGAGGCGAAGCGCGTTACCGAGCGAGCAACAAAAGCTACGGGCGAGCGTGCCCCCCGCGAACCATCATTTCCGTTCTTCTCTATCGTTTCTCGCGACAACAGGTGAGGCCTCCTTTGCGTTCGCCCCTTCCCACCGTCGCGCGCGCCGTCGACGCGTTCCACTTCGAATCTAGGATACATACTCGTAACGACGACGAACCTCCGCGTGTTCGTAACGCAACGACCATCGCGCGCCCTATACTCTGCTCCAGTTCATTCGGCTGCACACGGCCGTCGATGAGCCACCACCCCCCCGTGACACCGTTCGCTCTGTCTGCGAAAAAGATTGGTCGTCGAAAGCGGGATCCGGGCTGATTATAGCGCGCGCAACGAGCGTCTCGAGAAACGCGGAGGAGATTAGTTCGCGCTGCTTGGCGGGCAGAAGAATGGCTTCCTAAGCGATAGCTGCTTATCACGCGAGGGCTCGGCGGCAAGGGGGCGGGCGGGAGGAAGGGTTAAATTTAAAGAGGCCTCAGACCGGAAATTCTCTTCGAGCACTGTGCCATCGGAGGATGACGGGCCTCCAGGAAGCCTTGGAGGCTCGCCAATACGTGCGCCGTGTCCCGGACGACGGAGGGGACGCGCAAGGCGAGCCGTGCCTCGCCTCGCGTCTATCCTTAGGTCCCACTTGTACATAGCTTTCCCTCCATTCGGCGCGTGGACTTTGGAGCGAGCTCTCTCTCTTTAGCTGATGCGCAACACCGTCGCTGATACGCGTCTCGCTTCAGAAACGATGTACAAAAAGCAGCAAACAGCAACGGCGTAAAGCCCCGATCCCACGGGCGTAGCTGACCGCGCGCGCCGCTTTTTGTGAAAAGTCACTCCCCCCTCCCCCGCGATTTTTAACCTGTCGACCGGCAGGTTTCTCGACCAGATATCGTGTGAGGCCGACGAAAGGCCAATTGTGGCACGTGTCGCCCGCGGCGAGCGGGCTACGTTCACTCCTTTTGTACGAGCGTGATTGTTAGAACTATCGCGACGGGTTCGCTCGTCCTGTCCAATATCAGAGGCGTGCTCGAACGACGAGCCAACTCGTCAGCCCCGGGTTAACAAGGTTAAGCGTTTTAGACGGCGCTCCGCGGTGCGGGGCGCGCGCGTGGGATCGCGGCTTAAGGCGGGTCGTTCGGCACACGAGCACTGAGGCTTGTCGTCCATCGGTTGCAACAGAGATTCTTCTATGTACAAAAAGATCAAATTGTAATTGTAGCGATTAGAGGAGAGTCTGTAACGAATATGCAGTATTCCAGGTAGCGTTCTAGCACTGTGTAAACCACACGCGATAAATAGACATTATTATTATTACTATTATTATTATTATTGTAACACTCAATACGAAACTCGAGGTTGTAAAGAGAGAAAGAGAGGGAGAGAGTGGGAGGGAGAGAAAGAGAGCGGGAGAGAAAGTGACTGCGTGTGAGAGAGAGAGAGAGAGAGAGAGAGAGAGAGAGAGAGAAAGAGAGAGAGAGAGTGAAAGAGAGAAGCCATCTGTGTCGATAATTAGTTATATATTATAAAAAAAAGAAGAAGAAAATGAGAGCAAAACGATGAGGCGAACGAGTTTGTTTAAATCTTAACACGAGAAATACATATCCCATCTGTATGTATATATTTGCAGTCGCATGAGAATTTCAATTATATCAATGATTGATTGTGTAATGAATTAGTATTGTCGTGACGACGACGACGATGATTATTATTATTAATTATTAATTAATTAATTATTATTTATGACCCCGGCTTTGTGAAAGTCGGTGTCGGATAAGTATGTTACGATCTATATTGCGTTTAAAAGCGTTAGGTTTAATGTTTGTAGTTAGGCGATTTAGGTAGATCGGAGAGTAGGTACATATCGTTAATATTGTTATTAATTAATAGTATTGCGTGAGAGGTGTTACTGCCGGGTGCGCTTTGATTTCTTTTGTGCGCGACGGCCCAGAACCGCAGCACCCGATTGTTCCCGCGGCAAATCGAACCTCGCGAGATCGACGCGACCCTTCCATCTCCTCGCCCCCCGAGACGGGGGAGTGGGAGCTTAAATCATCCCAGCGTTTGCGGCCAAAAAAAGAAAGAAAAAAGTCATGTACCTGTCACAACGTTGATCCCTCGACGCCAGTCTCGAAGAAGCGTCGACTCGATCTCGCGTCAGACTGTTACCCCAGACGCGACGTTATATTTTTTCACGCGCTCAAACCACGACGACGCCGGGCGTGCTCGACGCCGGGCGTGCTCGACGCCAATTTTCCAGACGGAGGAAACCAGGTCTCCCGATGCTCGACTTGTTCATCGTGCACGGCTTAACATCGCTGTCCAAATCGCTTCTCAGTTTCCTCCGGGCGAGGACGTTCGGGCACGACGAAGCGTCCGTCGACGTTCAATTCTCGTTCGAAATTTAAAAAAAAAAAAAAAAAAAAGAAAGCTGGGCCAGACAAAACAAACCAAAGCGCGGTAACCTTTTTAGCGATCGCTCCTTCCCCTATAAGTATTACCAAGTAACATATACCTGTCCCACATATCAGATTTTACGTATCCCAAGCACCACTATGCGTCATATCAATGTTTCTAAGCGTTAAGTCCTAGAACATGCCCCTCCCTTTTAATCAACGTGTCCCCCCTCCACTTTTGCCTCTCATTCAGCCCCCCCCCCCCCCACCCACCTGACAATTTTGTATCCCAAGAACTTTCTCCTTCCCCCGTGAAAGAAACAAACCCCAGAACCATCCCTTCGTCGTCCCCTTTTACTCCCTGTGCCCACCTTCCGCCTCCCAAAAGAAACGTCCACCTCGTTATTGTACATCTGAGCCAGAAGGGTCTCTATGCTCTGTCTTCCCATCGCTGCGTCAAAAGACAAACTAGTTGTAATAAGATTTGTTGACTGTATACATTATTATACATTGATTGTACACGCATCAGCGACGTCACACGAATCCAGTACACCCCCACACCGCCACGAACCATACACACGTCGGGGAGGACACCCTCCGCGACGCCTCGCCGAGGAACAAACACGACCAACACCACGCGCGCCACTGCGCCAAGATAGCCAAAGATGGATTCGGCGAATGCTGCGCCAAACAGCCGTTCGCGTAGCGACAGATCGCGCGGCGTAATGGATCGACGCGATTTCGGGATCGACGCGGCGGCTGTCGGGATCGAACGATGCTTTACTCGTGTCTCAAGCGAAGGGACGACGGGACTTGGTGCTTTAGCGCGCGCGAAACAAGACAGCCCGGCGATTCTCTTCTTTCCTCGAGTTGATATCGAGAAGCGTTGGAAGATAATCGCGTATCGATCCGAAATCGTGGAGAGCGACGAGATCCGGCATTAGCCAATCCATGATTAGTCTGTGGTGTCGCAGCGCGCGTTCATTCTCGAGACATTCTCTACACGAAATACGACACACCGTAGATACGATCGTAGACGGCACACACTCGTGTCCACACACCGTCAGTCGGAGAGCTCGCGCACGGAGAGGCGACGGGAACAGTAGGCATACGTACACACATCACACTCCACTTACAATTACTCTTTGAAAACGAAAACAAAACAACAAAAAAAAAAGGAATAATTAATTAATTAATGATGTAATGTGTATATTAATACTTGTATGTCGTACGCTCTAATGTTGTTTGAAGAGTTATTTGCGAGTCAATTATCTGTGCCTAGCAGCCCTGTGCACCCTATCAAATGTACCACCGTTCAGAATGAAGGAATTAAAAATAATAATGGGAAAACAAAATGAAAGATACTGATTGAACCAAAAAAATAAAATAAAATAAAAAAAAAACAAGCATTGAAACCACTCGAGAAACTAAAGAACATAGGGAGACATACAAACGAGCGAGAGAGGAAAGAAAGATACGTCACACTCACAATACACAATATACGCGTGCAAAATGAAACAACAGAGAATAAAGGAGAAGGGACGAGGATATACACAGCACAGCCAGGCAACGTGTACACACGTGTGCTTCTCATAACAGCAACAACAGCCCACCACCAATCACAAGCAAACAAACATACCGAAACCGACAAAATGGAAAAGTGAAGGAACGAAAGAGATTTAAAAAAAATAAATACAACAAAGAACGCAATGAGGAAATATAGAACGAAAAAAAAAAACACTTGCACCCTGTATACATAGTTCGCACAATGATCTGTTCCTATTTTGGAATCAGTTTTTTCGGATTTGCCAAGAATGTATATCTACAGATTCTATATAAAAAAAAAAGAAAAAATATATATATTAATATAGAAAAAAAAAACTGACTATGAAATATAAGTATTGAAATCCACAGTTCTGGAATTGTTACCCTTTTCGATTGTCCGATCGTGTGTGCACCCGCGTCCCTCCCCTCGGCAGGGGCGGCTCAGCAGCGGAGAGGAGAGGAACGCGCTAGAAACAGAAACGAAACGCAAAGACGCTTTTCAAGCTAGCTGCCTAAATGTAACGAGTATATTACAGTACCTTCCGTTCGTTTCGTGCGACCGATTGTGAGACGCTGTTAGCCGCCTAACTCGCTCGTGCGTCGAGTTCGTCACGCTGTAATCCAGGCCCGTCGTGCGACGGGGTCTCTCCTTTCCTGGTGTTTCGACTGTGAGACGTGGAACCCGGGAGACCTAAAATCACACGCAAATGATTAGAGAGGAGGACATTAAACGAGAGGTAGATACCTTCACACAATCAACACGCAGGCACACGTTGACACGCGGAGGTGACAACTCGTTTCTAGTGGCGATCGAACGATCTCTTTACCCTTCGCGGAGAGCCCCCTCCTTCAAGGGGGCGTAGACCCTATTTTACCACTTTGTAAGATTGTCCTTTGCAAGCGTAGCGCCACCCGTCACCGCGGAGAATCCCCGAGCACTCGGTTCGCCCCCTCAAGGGCGAAGGCGGCACGAGGAGTCTGTATCGCAGGGGGGTTGAACGGGACGATCGCGTGACTTTTTGCCGCGAGTCTCTCGTCCCCCGTGCTAATCGACTAAGAGAACAAGCCCCGCCGATCTTCCGCCGGATAGTCGTCCGGGGGAAAACGCCACGGCGAGCGGAGCGTAACAGTCGATCATACGTAGACCGTCACACACTGAACACAACAGCACAACTATCACCACCACCCCACAACCACTATCCACCTACATGATTCATATTTATATACGACATAATTATATATGTATATGTGTATAAACTAACGACAGAGAGGACAAAACACTCGCTCATTTTCTGCGCGACATCGAACACTCGATCTCGCCACACAGCCGTTAGAGGTGACCGTGGGACGCTTGTATGTGTGTCTATTGAGTAACGCGAGTGATCGTTGCTGCTTCGAGCTCTCTGTTCCACGAAACGCGACCACTTTTCTAGGCCAGCCGGGTGCCCCCCCCCCCCCCCCCCCCCCCCCCGTCAGCTTTAGCAGCCGACGTCCCTTCGTCGCGAATCGGTCGTGCGCTCGAGAAACGGTGAACGATCGACAGGGAAGGGGATGAAGAAAGTCGCGCGTGTACTTTGTCCGCGAGCGTGATAAGAGCGATGGCGCGCGAGGGGCCAGCGTCGTGATTCCGCGGGGGTCGTCGGGGAGGGTGTTTCGGGGCGCCGCGAAAGGGGCACGCGGGACCGGAGACCGCCTGGGTGGCCGTCGCTGGGTCGAGGGAGCCCCGCGACAACGGTGGGACTAGTAGTGGACAGAGACCGTGAAGCGACCGAGCGCGAATCGGTCGGTGTTTGTAGAAGCGACAGGTTTGCAAGGAAACACGATTTTTTAAACGAACTGTGGCAAAGACCGAAGCAAGTAATTACAGGAATACAATAATAGGGAGAACAGTGGGGCACGAAAGGAACATCGAGCACAGAGGAATAATAATCACACTTAGAAATACCTGAGAGAATGAGAATGCGTGCGAGAAAGAGAGAAAGAGATGAGGAGAGAGAGAGGGGGAGCGCGAGCGTGAGAGAAAGGGATATATTAAAGAGGAGATGAAAGGGGGAAAAAAAGAAGGAACACACTCACTGAAGCGCCGCTAGTAAAAGACATGGTAGGCTATTATTATCGCTAATTAGTCGCTAGCCGAATAGTGATGTAGTTTACCCTTTAGAGTTATTTTTAAGTTCTTAATTATAATATGGTTACTATTAAATTTATTATCGTATCACATTACACACTGTAACACTTCTATTATATATGATAACAAGGAATATTTACCTGTGCATATTGACATATTGTGGAGTCACATCATTAAAAACATATACTACTCAATAATATTCAGCGTCAACGACTCGATTCATTCTACACCCACACCATATGAATATATATACCATGCATAGACACAGGGTGTCTCCGTTTAAATCGATCGCGGGGGTGTATCTTCGAAACGTGTCGGCTGGCATCGACAACTGTCTCGGGCGGAAGTTTAATGCAAGCTCGAGCTTCGCGCGGGACATTGTTCGATGCCGTTCATAGTTTCGAAGAGACTTGGCGTTGCTCGATTCTAATGGAACGACCTGTATGTACCTCTACTCAAAGATATATATACAATTATGCCCTGTAAAAATTGTTCACCACCGACAATCACTGATGATGGATCTAGTTTGGGAATTTAGTCCTTCGTCCAACAACCAGTCTCACTGGCTTTAATTCTACTTTCTGTTGTAGTCCTGTCGTGCCGTAGAAGTTTTGGAAATTAAGTAACTGTGAATACTCACCTGGAATTTGATCATTATAATTGAATACTTGCTGGAAGTCTTCAGTACTGCTTGATGTATCTAAATTTGGAAGATTCGCGTTGCTTTTTCTCTTAATTGGAATCTCGAGAATCTTTTTCACTACCTCTGTCAGAATTTTACATTCCAAAGTGGTCGGAAAACTTGAATTAATTCAAACGCCAATGTTCCCATCAGACATTTCAGAAATACCAACATTATTAATTCATATTTATCACCAACAGCAAACCGAAACAGTCGAATAGTTGCCTCGTGACTCATCCCTAACTCCACAAACTCACTTGAAAATTTTAATCTCCATAACTCGATAAACGCGAACATAAAGTTACGCCACAGAATTTCCCCCGTCCGCGAACAATGGAACGCGTTTTCTGCAATCCCCGAGCGCTTATTATTAACAATTCCAGAGCGAGTGGAAAAAGCAAGGGAGCAAGCGGGAGTACTCGTACCTCAACATCCACAGATTCCATTTCGCTCGAGCCTCGCGATAAGATGCCCCCTGCGTAATTACCCCGCAAGAATGCACAACAAATTCGCATGTTTGTTGCGCGAAATGCCGCTATAAATCGCGCGCTCGTATTTGCATACGCTCGCGTGTTGGCTCCGTCGAGCCAGATTCGCTCGTTATTTCGGGAAAAAGGATTCTACCAACGTCACATTTTCCAAATCATCGTCAGAAAAACTTCAATCTGGATACTTAGGAGATGAATCTGGTGTGATCGACAAAAATTGAGGTACTTCTGTGGGAATTTTTTGTAAGGAAACTATACACGCAATCCTTTTAAAACTTCCAGACTATATCATTATCCGAAAATTAGGAATTACCGCGATATTTTTAAATAAAAAAATATTTGTTCACTTCTTGAGAAACATAATGGTATAGCTTGACAGTTTTACAAAGAATGCACGTATAATTTCCTCACAAAAATCCCCGTAAAGAATTTCTGCCGATTACATCAGGTTCCCCTCTCAATAGCGTACACTTTGCAGTGGAACATTCTAAATTCATCAAACCGTGCAATCGTACACAAGGGAGGATCTCTTAACTATTACCACACTCTTAATCCCTCCAGTGCATTTAATTAACAAGCGATTACAAATTCAAGATTGCCCTTTTGTGTATTTATAAAGCAAAGCAGTGTGCACGAAAGTGTGGAAAAATTTCGTGCTGGAGGGGTTAAATGCCCCACGGGGACCGATACAAGGAAGGAGGGGACAGTCCCGATACATTCGAGCCTCCGTAAACAGAACAAAGACCACATTGAATGCACGGCTGCGAGGAGGAAGCAGCTCCAACGAAACATCTCCAAACATTGATATACATTTGTCCATCATCAAGTAGCGCGCGTTAAAACGCCGCAAAGAAGCTAGATCGCGACTCGAGTCCTTCGATAACACGGATATAAACGTGATCTTGATAAGGTCTGCCTGAAATAGAGCTGCTTGAGCATGCAATCGATTCGTGCGAGCTTTTATTAGTAGTTTTTGCTAGATGCGGCCGCAAGCATGCGCACGTTTTTTCCCAACCACCAGCGAGCATCATCTCCCCTTTGTTTCTCGCTGCCCACGTTGTCGTCGACAAGGGATGCTGCGCTCGCGGCACTGTGAATCGAGGCGCCCGTTCCGAGCACTCGCGCGACACAAGACTCGACACCACCAGGCGACATTTCTACCAATTGTTGAATGAAAAATGTCACACGAACAACACAAACTGAACGTCGTAGAAATTTGTAAGTAACCGGGGACTCTGTATCTCTGCGCAATCCCGGGCCAGTTTCAATTTCCAACGACTCCAATTAAAAACTGTGAGCCATAGATCGACGGAGAGGGTTGCTTGAATACACGCGACAATAACTGGGATTATATGTTGTACCCGCAGATAGACAAGAGGTTCCTTAAAGTTTAAGAGGATCCCCGGTCCGCGATTAAGGGATGAACTGGAGGGGAAACAATTCCAGAAGCAGCGATTAGATTAAAAACCGATGTAAGTAATATATTTTCATATTTACAAGGAGTTCTTTTAGCTTGTAAGTTACAATAATCGGATAGTTGAATATGTATATGTATATGGATGTATGTATACATATATATGTGTGTGTTGCGCTTGTAAAAATATAAAGTGCGTTTTTTCAAAACGTATTTATTCCATCGACGCGGGAGACCTTCGAGGAGGGCGATGGTGAGGGAGGGATGATGGTTCGATTTCCACTGGCGAACGTTCGCCCGGCGTTCTCGTTCCGAAATCAGTGCTGGATTTACCCGTTAGGCTAACAAGGCTGAAGCCTAGGGCCCCGTTTAACTGGGGGCCCTTCATTTTAAATTTTTTCTTCGAAAAATTGATCAAAAATCTTGCCGAGGGCGGGAGGACGATGGAACGTGCTAAATGTAGTAACTGATTCTTTGACAGTTGAATTACGTAAACGACAACATTCACATTTGAATTTAAAAGACCCCTTTGGATTTTTAACAGAATTTAAAACCTTAAGTTTTGACAGATTTAAAACATCAATGCATTCATTTGGTTGAAACGTATCCTAATGATTTGGAAATGGAATTCGTTGATGAATTTGTGCAATTTTCGTCTACAGTAAACACTGAAGACGAGGTGAAAGTTATAGATCTGATGACTCACTTGGATAAGCATGTTATGTTGGGAACATGTCCAAATATCATGATCGCATTAAGAATATATCTCAGTATTCCAGCGACCAATTATGAGGGTGAAAGATCAATTTCAATATTGTCCGGCGTGAAAAACCATCTGAGAAGTTGCACTGGACAAAACCGACTGAATGCTTTGGCATTGTTGGCAATCGAATGAAATCTTTTCCGTGAATTGGATTTTGATTCGATTGTTGAAGATTTTGCACAGCACAAGTCTCGCCGAAAAGATATTTAAATTTAATCGTTTCATATTTTATTTATATTAACTTTATTAACTTGTATCTTTAATGTTTATTTAAGTTAATGTTGTTTCGTTTTGATATTCAATGTTAATTTTGAAATTAAATTCTTATTTAGATTATACGAGTATTATGATAAAAAAAAAATCAAATCAGCGTTATTTTATTTTTTATATTTAACCGAGGGCCCCCCCCCCCCCCCGAATATTCAGCCTAGGGCCCCTGAAAAGGTAAATCCGGCTCTGTCCGGAATGGAAGTGGGCCTGTGTTCGTGGGGCCGTTAGAAGGAAGAAGGAAGAGCGTGGAGGATGGAGGTCGGTATGGATCGACGCAACGAGTACATTTTGAAAGAACGCCACGAATAGGTATGCTTTCACTGAAAGCGATTAATTTCCAAGAACTTCGTTTCGTTTCTCGATCGCGGCCCGCGGACTGTATCAGATTCCTCTCTCTCTGGTGATCGCAGAAAAGAATCCACTGCGCCCGCCGAATCGTGAACACCCGCCTTAAAAATCGAGAAATTTTCCACCGCCCCCGTTCGCTTTCGAACGAACCTCCCCCTACTCGTCTCGTAGACACCGTTCGCCGATCTCGCGGCGAAGAAAATTTCGCGGCAGAAAATCTCACAATCGGGACGGAGGCCGTAAATCCCCGCGCGGTACAGGCGACGGCGTTCTCCTCTCCGAAATCGTCGCCCGTCCCCTTCGGGGGGGGGGGGGGGGGGGCGCCACGGCGAGCGAGTCATCCGGACTCGAAAACGGTCGATTTGCATTCGCAGCTTTCGAGAAGGCACGTGGTGAAGAATCGTAGATATCGAACGATATAAAAAGACGTTCCCGCGGAGTGTGCCGGGAGCGAAGCCGGGCCTCTCGATTATCGGGCGCGTTCCACACCCCTCAGGGCTTGGCTCGGTACCCCGGGGGGCAGAGCGGCTCCCTCCCCTCCCCTGGCTTCTGGATCGTTGCTGGCCGCTTCGGACGCCTTGAATCGCTTGTACTTCCCTGCAAGCACATCGTTCGCGATAGGATACCACGGTGGACCTGTCCCCGTTCGGGGGTTCGGCGCGATTTTCCAATCGATAAAATCGTTCAGCTACTTACTGGCTAAGCGGACCAGAGTGACGCCCCACCAAATGCTCCAGCCCCACCCGACCAGGCAGAATAAAACGGTGAATAATTGACCCACGCCGACCACGAGGTTCACCACGAACGCGCCGAGCCTCGATTTCAGTCCAGCCACGGCTGAGAATCTCGGCTGGCCCGTGCACAAGTTGAAAATCCCACTCCAAACGGTACCTGCAACCAGTAATCCTACTCTAACACCAAGAACAGGCACGTTCCTTCGTTTTCGAACAAGCAATTCCAATCGGATCGCCGCGGTGGTATCGTTAAAAGCGAGAGTAGTTGAATATTCATTAATATCTATCAATTCTTGCGCTTCTGTAGAAAGTGATTTTTTTATAATACGCTTTAATACCGCTGCTTATTAGCTGTTCGCTGTAATTACTTAGTTTCTAACGATCCGAAAGTCTGGGCGGCAAATATTTCTGCGTGATATCGACCGCGTCGAGCAATTAATTATCGATTTACCAGAGCCAGGCAGTAAAACGTTCCACACCAGGCAAAACCAGGCAAGAGGAACTGGTAGACACGGGATAGCGCCGCGCATTAAGGAATTGTGCTCCACGAGGACATCCGGGATCTTGGCCTTCGGTTCCTAGTTGCGTAACACAGAGAAATGTCGATGTTAAATTCTACTTAAACGGAAAGATCATGCGCGTAAATTTAGAAGGTGCTGACAAAGGGGATCGCAAACGCCTTTGTCCCACTAATTAGTCAAGGAAGATATTCTTAACACTTTTTCCCCGCCTCCCCAACTACATTCCATTTAATGAGGGTTTGGAGTAGTTGCTTTTTGTGAAGCCGGCGTGAACTGGTATGCGTTACCTCCGACAATGGGGGTGGCGCTACGCTGGTAAGGCTGTGCTTGGCACGTATGTTTCTTGTGCGTTCTATTTCAGCGTTCCGCTTGCATTTGCAGTTGTCGAACACTCGCCTGCAAATCGCGCCGAATCTCCTCTCCGGCGGGCAGCAAACGGCGGCCTCGGCGGGCGCGATCCTCGACCTTCTTGAGCAGCACCTCGCTTCCCTCAGCCGTTTGCATCTACCGCGAACAGAGCCAGGCTGATTCATATCCGTAAATCAACCTACCGCGAGCCTTCTGCGCGCTAACGAACCGAATCCAATCAATTTCGCGTTTTAATAAACCTAGAAAGCAGAACTGCGAGCGTTAACGCGTCGATAGAACGTCGGGGAATCTATTATCGCGAAATCTAGATTATAGAGTGAAAGCCGGTCTATTGGAAGCCGCGGGTCCTTCGAATAGGGGGACATTGGTGTGCGACAGAGTTCCCGTAGCTGCGCGACATTCGCCGGAAGGGAAGCAGAGACCAGTCGCGAAGGAAACGCCGAGGATGAAGGACGAGTTCTGGTCCGAGCAGCGAATTAAAGCTGCGTAAGCTGTGGCAAGTGGTTGAATCTTAAATTGTCACGCGTGTTACATATTACGAAATCGATAGATCGTGCTTCGCTAAATGCCGCAGCTCCCTAGTCGGTAATTAACAATTTCTCGTTAGTATCGAGGAATAAACCCTAGTGGCATTTCTGGTTGGCCCACAGTATTCCCAAGTTGGGAATTAGTTGGCCATCAAAATGCCAGCAATAAATGCTACTAGGGAATAAATTAATGGAGTTTCCGATTTCCTATCCTGTTCCTTCCTGTTTCCACGTATAAACTTTCCAATGAATTCTCGATCAGTACCTGCATCTGTTCTTGAACTTCGGCCAGCAACCAGCAGGTCCACCTTCCTCTGTCGCGTTTGTCGCTGGCTGTTGGCTGGCTTGGTTCCTGTTCGACACGACGGTGGTCCTGGACTTGTTCCTGGGCCAGGCGAGCCCCTTGGGATTAGTTCGACAGGCAAGGCACCTCATGCTGGGCCAACACTCGCAGCACCGACTCAAGGACCGTTTCCAGCGCGCGAGAAGTCTGTCAGGTGGCCGTTCACCAACACCGTTTGCGGCTGTCGGCACCCTGCAATCGAAGGGACGACCGCGCCCCAAGCTGTTAGTATTATTACAAAACGCCTCCTTGATCCATCGATCCCACCTCGTGATAAAGGAGCCTTCGGGGTCGGTTAAGAAGAAAGTGGCAAGCGGCGGTGGAACGTGACACCGTTGGAATAACGCGGATCGACGGTGATTCAGTGGGGAATTGTGAAATCAATGACTAATGAACCTTTTGTGGGGTATGTTATTTACTCGTTTTGTTTGTAGGTACTATTTATATTAGCAACTTACTATGTTACTTGTTCTACGACTGTATCGTACTGATAATAAACATTATTTTCACTGTTCACTAGATTTGCAATATGGCTGTTATTGTTGTTCTGCTCACTAGTCACAACCTCCGCAGTGTTTCCACAAGTTCCTATACTGTTCCTCCAGCATTGTGACATACTTTAATTCAATTTTCACACTTCTCCTACATCTTCTTCACATCATTCCCACCCTAGTCCACTCTACTACTCTACTCATCCCACACTATTTTTACATTGCAGTCATACCATTCTTACTCCTATTATACACGTCACAACGCACATCATATCGTTACATTGAACACCCAAACATCACACAACATAATTCACGTATCCGAAAGTACAGCAAAGTTGCAAACCGAAATTAAGCTTCACGCGAGAGTGGGAAGGCAGCAATGTCGCTAAGCGGGGTTTTGGGTTCCCGGGCACGTAAATTTTATTTGCAACATTGCTGGAAAAACTTTGTACTTAAAACCAGTATGCAAGCATATGCAGTATGACGTACGTTGTGCGTAGTGTGATGTTTAATTATCATTGTAAATGTAGAAGTATTATAGAAGTAGCAGTAGCAGCGTAGGAGTAGTGTGGAAATGTGTGGGAGTAGTCAAGAATATAGAAGATGTCTGAGAGTAATGTGCAAGTAGCATGGAATTGACTCCTAAGTCAATGTTTTATCTATAAAACATTGGTGTGTCGCGCGAACAACATGGGAGAATTACAGCAGTGGCGTGAGTGTAAAACGGAAGTGGTGCATGTGTGCGAAACGAGAAGAAACTAGACGATGAGAAACCTGCAAAGTCAGTAAAATGTAAGATGATCTCTAAAATCCGCAGTATGTATATATAAAACCCCAGCTGCATCCTAAATAGGAAAAGCTTGAGAAGCCCCAGACAGCGAGACTTTCAAGAATATTAAAAAAAAATCCCGTCCCCCAGCGATACAGGAAATTACGTGTCCATCAAGCTCCATTTTGCCACCTTTCAATCACGCGGCCGTTAATCAATCCCCGAAAGCGTTGCGAGCCACCAATCACCGCCTACCTGAATCGAACCACCCCGAAGCAACGATCGCGTACCAATCTAATCGCATCGATTTCTCACAGCCCGACACCAGTCGCGCCACTTG
This sequence comes from Andrena dorsata, assembly GCA_929108735.1. Classification (NCBI taxonomy): domain Eukaryota; kingdom Metazoa; phylum Arthropoda; class Insecta; order Hymenoptera; family Andrenidae; genus Andrena; species Andrena dorsata. The sequence goes on from OV815489.1 coordinate 30,457,386, forward strand.
CCACAAATTCACCCAACATTTTGTCGCACGAACGTGATATAGAAACGTCGCGTAGAATTGCTATCGATCGCACGGTGAGCAACAAAATTCCCACGTGTCTTGCCCAGTTGCCCGCTAGGAAGCCCACCCTTCCTTCCTACTGTCTTCCACGTCACCCCTGGCCCTCTCCGTGCCACTCCGCGTCCTCTAACAAGCAACCTTACCTCTTGCTCCGAAATTTCCACCGAACGCAGCCGGAACGATCTGACGGGCCAACTAGATCCTGGATGGGGCGAGAAGTTTCCCTAACAGCGGACGGATGCCGTGGAGGATGATCCGGCCGGCGAATCGATGTCGCCGCGGACGAGAAGAAATCGTACTGTTCGAAGGGGCGGCGAGCGAGGATCGCGGCTCCGCTCGTGTCGCACGAAGATTGCAGGTGCCGCAGTCCTCGAGGGTAGGCCAGACCTCGGAGGACGCAGGGTGGCGAAGCAGAGAGGGTGGTCGGCCTAGGAGGCCGCTGGTCACGCGAAGATTTTCTCCTTCGGCCACTGCATATACATAGGCCGCGGCACCTCCTTCGCTTGACCGCGAAATCGATAACCCGGGCACAAGTGAAGTTCTTTACCTTAACGCCGTCGGTTTTCAAGGCGTTCCCGCGGCCCTCCACCCCCTTTTCTAAAAGATTTCTCTTTCTAATCGCCCCGGCTCTGTTGTTTCTCACTCCCACCCCTATTAGCGTAGGTGTCGCGCTTAATTCGGCGAACGATCGCTACGCAACCCGCCCCTGTTTCCTGCGGGAGAATAATACCTATCAGTTTTCTTTGTGTCGCGAGCACCCGCAGCTTTTTCTTTCAGCGGGGGTACGTTAATGTCGGAATGTTCATCGAATCGATAAGCTGCCGGAGTAATACGCACGCGGTATGACTCCGCGCAGATTCAGCTGGATATTATTATTGCGGCCTCTGCCGCAAAGGAGCCATTTTGCGAGGGGCAAATTGGTTAAACAGCGAGGCAGCTGATAGCGCGATTTCTAAACGAGGAGAAGAGCATCGGTGGCAGAATCTAAGCGCTCCGTTTCGTAACGGACGATTTCAATGGCGCAAAGTTTTAATTGCGTTCACTTCGGCTCGCTTACGACGTGTTGCCCCTCGCGAGGCGTGCGTGCGAATGCCGTTTCGAATAGAACGCAAACTTTCTCCTTCAGCCACGCGCGCTGAAATATACTGTAACAAATGTACATCTTTCCACCAGACAGCGCGCGAAATAAAATACTTTATTTCCTACAACCCGTGAACTTTATTTCTAAATCAACTCCACTTTTTTTTTTTCACCTTCCAAGGAGATGATCAGCTTTAAGGGGTAACACCACTCTAGAGGCAGAAAAAGAGACCCATGTTTGACAATTTATTTTGGGAGTATGACAAACGGAATAGAATTTCTTTTCAGAGGGTTTATTTAACACATTTTGAAGTACGAGAAACAATTTTTTTTGTCATTTTCATACAAAATGGCGGCGACAGAGCCCGTCGTCGAAAGCAGCTTTTTTGAAAACACCGCCACGGGAGGACGGATTTCTCGGCATGTTTCAGTCGTGGACCAAAAACTATAAAAAATTTATAATCTATATACAATTGGCTTTGGAAGTACGTAGGGTTTTTTTAATACGTTTTTGTGGAAGTGGTGCACTTTTTAAGGAATGAATCGATTTTTTGCCATAAAAATGAGCATTAAACTGTTTATAAAAAAAAGTTTACATTCAATCAAAAAACGGCTACGTACTTCCAAACAGAATATTGTTATGAAGCTACTGTAAAAATTTCAAATCGGTCCATGCAATAGTCTCCGAGAAATTCGTCCTCCCAGTTTGAAAAAAAACTGGTTCCGAGAAAAACGCGTTTAAAGTTTTATGAACACTCAGCGCGCGCTCTGAGGCGCTGCGGCAAAATCGATAATTTAACCTTTTAATATTTGTTTCCCACTATAAATCAAATGGCATATTGTTTTTATGACACTAAAGTATCGTTTAAGCAAAAAACGAAAACATCGATTTTTTGAAAATCCTAGAGTGGTGTTACCCCTTAAAGCGGGCTCGAGTTTCCCCGGAATACTCGAGCGGCCGTTTTCGGCGAACGTGGAGGATACACACTGTGCTTTAATGGGGCAGTTTCTTTTACGATCAGCGATCGGACCGCGGGGCAGAATTCTACGATCGTCGTAAAAGCACTATCGAGTGATAAGAGAGTCTCGTAACTCCGTCGCGCGACTGTGACGTCAAGGAACATATTATTATGCGGTCAGAGAATTATGCGAAATGTGTTGTAACGGAGTCTTGCTGTATCTAAGCGCTGATATATTGCGCTGGATCACGTGGTGCGCCATGGAAATTACGGTCTCGGGGCTTTTTCGCCGAGCGCTATTCACGGCACCGATTTCCCTGACTCTTCGAAGCTAGGGAAATTAAGGGAAAGAAGTCGCAGCTGGGAACACCGTGCACGCAGTTCACTTTCCTTTTCCAGAGATAATAACAACAACGTGAAGTAACAATAATCCGTCTGTATTACTTTATACTTATAAATTAGGTACATTACACAAACTGGAACACAAATGAGGACCTTGCAGCGAGGGTGCAATATCTATTTTTGACAGTTCCCGAGTTATGACGTGTAATATGCGTAAACAAAATTTTGAACTTGCAGCCGTTACGGTTTTGTTCAATATTTTTGTTCTGGGCAGCTCTAGATTTGAAAAATTCGTCAAATAACTGCAATTTATTGTGCGGAAATATATATTTTTCAATTATTGTTCTCTTGTTAATGTTAAGCCAAAGCAATATTTTTATAAACAGTTTGCTCTAATTTACTCGAAGTTGGCAAAGATAGAGCTGCACCCCTCTTGCTGCAAGGCGTCCAAATAGTAAAGTATCAGGAAGTATACGAAATTATAGATTGTAGATTACAGTATAGAAGATGATACAGCTGCCGAATCGAATCTCGATGAACCCTGAAAGAGTTTCTACATCAAATTGCTGTTCTTTCAACCTCGAATGTATTACAAGTACTTACCTGGAAAACTAGGAACTAGGAATAAAAAAAAGAAGGGTACAAAAAGGAAGGAATCGTTTCCCGATGAAAACGGAGATCTTCTGCTTCTCCATGGGCGTGGAAGCTCGGCGTGCGAGCGTTGAAACTGTTTACCGATATTCCAGAGTACTACCACGCGAAATCGCCCTCGCGATCGCGGTATGAGGCGCGTGTTCAAAACTCGCCGCGCCGTCGCCGCGCAGCGCGTTAAACGAAACGATTAAAAGTCGGCACAAAACGTGCCGGAAAGTTCGTACATTGTGGCCGCGCCACAATATCCCGCGGCGATTGTAGCACGGAGCGGCCAAAATCGCGGCAGTTAGAAGTTTACACGGTGCAGGAGCGCCGTTAACCCCCATAGCGCGGAGGAACTTTTAGCGACGCGATTACCATGTTATTACTTTCACTCGAGGGAGGGGAGCGATGAATAGCAATTCCCGAAACAGCGATAAACAACTCGCGCCAGCGAATCACCGATTAAAGATCAAATAGAATCAAACGAAACAGTCACATTTCGCGCGAAGATTGCATCACGCGGCACTTTCCCTCGTAATTATTTGCTTAACCGCGACGCGCGGATTACGGTAACACAAATGGTGTAATTAGAGTGGCAATCAGATTGGGATTCGACAGTGAACGGAAAGGAAGCGAGGGAAACGCTGGAATTATATTGAGAAACGGGCCGCTTTCACGATGGCCCCTTTTAATCGTTCCTTTCCGCTGCGGAGCTTGCGCAACAGAGTTTTCCACCGGGTCGTCACGGGCAGAACATCCGCAAGTCCGTACAGTTTTGAGCAACACTCTGGTGGAATAGGGGAGCGTAAAAGTTGCGCGTGTCGCGTTCAATTTTATGCCACGTGGCTTAACATAGTATAACGACGGTGGATTAACATAAAAATGGAGTGAAATCTATTGGCATTGCAAATTCAGGCAATGATCGATGACTGCGGTAGGTATCGCGCAGGGAAGTTTACTGTCACTCGTTATCGAGAATTCAAATGACACGCCGAGGAATCTAGGAGCGTACAAGAATGGAAACGTAGTATGCGTGATTTCGAGGCTCTGAAAAGTCGACGGCTTGATTTCTTGGAAATCGTTCTCAATGGTGGATGTTGACGGAGGGGGAGGACGTTAGGGGGGTGAAATGGAAGGACATTCATGTGGTAAAACAGAGATTAAAATTCATTCCGCCTGATTGGGGGCAATTATAAATATATTGCTGGCTCGTAATGCTTCCACCTTGCGTCGCGAATACCGTGACACGCTCAACAACGCGTTATCGCCACGCCATTACGCTATTTTGGAACCAACTTTCGATTCTCTAAATAGACGTGCCTTTGGTTATTCATTGAGGGAAACACCCGTCAGTCAATGAATCAAACGCTGGATTTACAATTTGTATTATACCGAGCACCGATGTTAAGAACAATCCATTCAATACAAACTGTAATTTTTTAGTTTGGCTAAAATGTCACACCCTGTATAATACTAAACTAAGGAGCATGGTACAACTGTGGAATACCTCATGAATTCTGAATGACCACGTGTCCATAACTCCATACAATAATTCGACGACCACGTCAGTGACAGAGGGAGAAGGACAGCCCTGGCCTTCCCCCCCCCCCCAAAAAAAAATAAAAAATGGGATTAATGTATCCACACCTGAAGTAATTCAAAAGCTTTGTAGAAAGAAAAGGAAACTGGATTTTATTATTTAATCCTCATCCGTCCCTCGTGTCAATTTGACACAGTTTTCCCGTGATAAATTATACTGTTCTGTTATTTGTGGTTCTTATAAGCAAGCAGTATGTCCTTCAGATCGTTGCATTTCATGCGAAAGTCGTGAAAAATCTAAGCTGTAAATGTTAACTTATCAATTTGCATAAAAAATAACGAAAATTAACAGTTTACCTTGTCATTTCACCGATCTCTTACCACTTTTTCAATTTGACACCGAGGGAGAGATGCAGTTCGTGAAATGACGAACGGATGAAGGTTAAATAAATTTTGATAATCACTCGATGAATTTTATCGAATTTGCGTTAAAATTATTTCTACCTATCCCTTCAACTCGGCTCCCGCTAAGATTAAATCCTGAGTGCGCCACTGGCCTGCGCCTTGCCACGTCGAATTACCCCGCTCCAGTAGAACAAGTCAAGCATATCGCAGCCTCTAGAGCGTCCATTAACAGGCAGCATCAGCGACACGCTTCCTACCTCCATTAAAGCATAACACCCTATCAAACGCGAGCCTATCGGAACAAGTGGAAGCTCCTTTTCACCCACACAGCCACAGCAACCCCCGAGCGTGGCCGAATAAAAAGCTCGAGCTAAACGATTTTATAAGCTGGTCAGGTTTGACGTCAATGTAGCGCGGGAACTGGGCCAAACACGAAGGGCTAGTTCATCCTGGCCGCCTCAGACAGCCCCCTCGTCACGCAACCCTTCGCCCTCCCTTCTGAATCGGGGATGGTTGAAGAAATTCGACGGAGCTGGCGCAAACGACCGATGACGAGGACGAACGACAGGGTTTGTCGAACGGAGGGGTGGTCAGAGGATGGAGGGACCACCCGAAGGAACGGCAGAGTCAGCTGGCTAAGCGAAATGTACAAAGGGGGGTGGCCAGGGGGTGCGACCTTGGCCGCACGCGATGCTGACCACTCGTCGGGCGGCTCGCGTAGCGGCGTTACACGTCGATTTTCGGTTATGCCGGCCTAGAGCACAGCAATTATATCCGCCGCGACGATCTGGCATTATGCAGATTACACGCAGCAGCCGTCGTCGTTTGCCGAACGCGCCCCCACCGCACTGGTCCCCTAAACGCGCGCGCCGCTTGTTTTCTTATGAGGCTTTAGGAACACGACCGACTAATTGCGACGGCTCCGAATGCTTCCGAATCGTAAATCGCCGAGTGGAGGCAGTGTGCGAAAGTAGAGGTTGGGAAATGAGTACGGAGATAGAGGTTATTGATAGAGATTATTAACACGCCTCTGCGAAATCGCAGGTCTGATGTTTTAGCCAAGTGCATAATTTTACATTTCTGCTTTTCAAACCTTCACTGATGTGCTGGGGTTCGGGTTACTAATCGATTGAATGATACTAAGAGTCCTTTTAGAAACACTGTAAGTGCCATAATTAATCTTTTTTATTGGCAAATGTTCTACGTGCCAATGGTAATATTTTAATGCAATTTCCCTTTGTAAATAAGTCACCAAGCTTGCAAATTTAAATGAATGGCACACTCAGCTTTCTCTACAACTAAGAGGCGGCACATACAGTCAGGGTTGCCAACTTTCTTCCGGGAAAATATAATACTTTACGGCCAATGTGTTAAAAAATATAGTAGGTACTTCTCGGAGGCAAGTAGTACAAAATAAAAATACATTAAAACAACCACATCTTATTTTTTACATGTGTATTTTTTGTGGCATTTTGCATTATTAATTAATTTAATGTCTGTAACAAATATGTCAAACGTTTGATTGAACTGAAAATCCAAATTAACATATATGAGGAGCTCATTTTTTTGTGATAGATACACTGCGGTTCTGTTTCTCCCTTCCCGCCACTTTATGTTCACCACAGAAAAAGTCCTCTCTTTTAAAGTTTAAATTCGTAAATTCGTATTTTGATGTTGCCGTAGAATAGAAAAATAAGTAAAAATTGTAGAAATTTATCGATGCAACAAAATTATAGTATTTTTATGCACAATATCTTTTTCTAACAGTATATATAGTAGTACACTAGACAAAAAATATAGTACAATACTATATATTACAGTACGGTTAACAACCCTACATACAGTGTTTTCTACAAAGACTCTTCAATTGTTACATATCAATTATTATTACACATCGCGACAGCGAAGCCTGCCAGCAAAAGTGGAGCACCCCATGCATCGAACAAACGCCAGTTATCCCAGCGATCTCCTGCATGTGTTTAACTATCACCCACAGTACGGTTTGTCGCAGGGGAACCTAGAATTCCTGCAAGATCCGCGGGCGCCTTGTCAAGCCGCGGAATCCCAGTAATTTCGAAAAGCAAAGAGAAACGGGTGCCTGGCGTGTAACAACACGCTCGCCCGCTGTTTACGTCCGACGTGGAAGGAACGCGGCAGGCAACGCGGATATCGACGATTGGGAATCAGCCGAGGGTGAAAAAATACGCGACAAGTTGCCCGACGAAGTGAAGCGTCGCGCGGTGGAATTTTAATACGCAAATAAGACAAAAGGGTAAGTTCCGATCGGGCTATCCCGTGTTTACGCTTCGCGGGCCGGAAATGGCGTGCACGTGCAACGGTGTTTTTAGAGGAATCCCGTTCGCCGAGCGGACGATCGACTAATAATAGACGCGATAATATTTGCTGGCGCGTAGCTGCTTCGCGGCTAGCTCGATAGCGCGCTCGGGGCGATTATTTAAAGTCCCAGCGATCGCCGGCTGCTAATTCGATTTCGAACGATCCGGGGTGCTGCGGGTGAATTCGGAGACGAGATGGATCGCGTGTCGCGTAATTAACGTTTACGCTTCCGGGGGTTCTAACTATAAAGTAATTACAAAGGGTAATGTTATGTTCAGATTGTGTGTATCGCGAGAGCTGTGATTGTGAGAAAAAGTTACGTCGGGGGTGCTTTTCTCGTGGATGACCTCCAATTTTTTAAAACCATATAGAACATTCGTTCTTCCTTACGAAGTTCAAATTTCTATGCGTTGATTAAATAATGGAATTGTTACGTTTATAGCACCGAACGACTAGGCCACGGAATTTGATTAAAAATGTAATTACTCTGGTTCGTACTTTTCTGGAATTGCCACTTCCAATTCCTCTTTGGATAGCACGTGCGATGAATAATTCATGGCCCGCGGCAGCCGCGAAATTTGAACGGCCTGCGAGGGCCCGCTGCGATTTCGCCTCGTACGATCATGTTTGTAAAGACGTTTCAGTATTCGTACGCGATTATACACTATCGTCACGCTATTGCGGCTTTCTGTGAGTCACTCGTACGTGGGCCGCCCGTAATAATATCCCGTGAAATTATTACGGCTCCCCGTCGCGTAAAACGAATTTAATCTCGTTAGAATTTCCGTTAATAACGGACCCCGCCCCGCGGGTGTATCGATACGCGTCGAAGTCACGAGAACCGCAGATTAATTACGGCGAGGAGCTCTAATGTCGCGCGTGTCAAAGTTCAGCGAAAAATTAAATACAGAAACACCTGCAACCTTTAACATATACGCCCACCGCGACCAACCAATCGCACCACCTGAAAATAAATATAAAAAGAAAAACAGAATACGACTTACAGTGCCGGAAATATTTGTTAGCAAAGTACTTTTAATTAAAATAAGTGGAATACGGACTGCTTTATCGATCACGCAGTTATGAAGATTATTTCATAGCACGTGGATTTGTCGCCGATACAATAAATATTTCCAACACTGTACTTCGAACCCTCTCCCCCCCCCCCCTCCCCGATCGAAAGTAAAATACTGCAAGCTACGAGGAACAGGTAAAAGCAACGATTCATGCCCTTATCGACGCTTCAATGTCACGAGCACGATCGTTAATTAATCTCGCCGCTCCATAATGCCCAGATTTGCATCTCGGTCGATTTTATCGCGCCGCGGACGAGCCGAGAGCGTCGTCGAAGGAAAGGAAAGAAAAAGGGAAGGAATCGCGATTGAACGGGCCGAAAGACGGGCGCTGTCTATCCGCCTCGCTGCTTTTCGACGTTCTCCTTTCATCTCCTCCCCCCCCCCCCTTCCCCTCTTCTTTCCGCCAGGCTCTTTCTGTTTTCGTTACCGATCCGAGTTAATTAGCGACCGCCCGTGTAACGAAGCGATTCGAAATTCTGATTTATAATCCCCTTGAGCGAGGCCGTTGCAACACCGTCGATGTAAATCTCCGCGGGATCGATAAACCCAGCGCGGTTGCCATCGACCGGCGCGGCAGAAGGGTGGCGGTTTACAGGCGACCAGGGGTGAAGGAACTCTGGATCTTGACGCGATGGGCCAAGTTTTCCGCCCGACCCTGTCTGCGATACTCTGCTAGGAAGTGCCCCGGCAGCACGAACTTACACAACGATTTAATTGCACGCGGTTTAACGACGGACTTCCGCCCGCCGTTTTTTTCTTCCGCCTATGTTTCGTTGGCGACAAGCCCGTGGAATCGCTGCGGGCAATTTGAGCCGCGCCGGGTGCATGTGTTCTTTAAATTCCGCACCATCTCGGCGGAGAAACTTTTGGTTTTAATAAACGAGGTACCCTCTCTTCATGCTTTCTACGGGAGATCGTTGTTCGTTGGGAGACTTCGATTGGAAAGGTAATTAAAATAGTCTCAACTTCCTTGGAGAGGAACACCGATGTTTTCTTATTAGATTTTTCGGTGGTAGAGGCTGTGTTTCATATATTTCTTTGCTTCTAACTCTGTTTACAATTTGCAAAATACGAATTTCTTTTACACACTTCTCGCTACGTGACAATACCACTGTAGCGGCTGGCTTCTGTTTAACCGACTCATGCTTATCCCGCTTCGGGAATTAATACAGGAACGTTTAATACCCAGTTAGGGAGAACGCGCCGAGTCAGGGGTGGATTATAGGGGTGGCTACATGCTGGAGGACGTAACAATGAATAACTGCGCAGTAATGCAAGCCCGTTCGCAAACTTTGTCGCGTTAATCCCCCGGTTAATAAAACGCGCCACTTCGTAATGGCGATTTTAGCGGCTTAACCACCCCCCGGGTTCGCGCGGAGCGTGCCGTCTTCGAAATGATAAGGGCGGTGTCCGTGAGGGGTAATTCCGTTGGAAAGATGGGGCCTCGATGCGCGGCAAACAGAACGGTTTGGTGAAAGAATCGTTTCAGGGCTGCCATATATAACCGCTCCGCCGGAAGTTGCAGGCAATTCTTTTCGGCCGCGACTCATCACGAAAGTGATTCGTTTAATTGAGAATGATGCTTTGCTTCCGTGTCGCGGCCACGGCTTTATAATTCGATTTTCCAATCCGACCCGTTCACTTCGCGCGCTCCATGCACCGTGTGTCCTTTAATACGGATTTAAATCGGCTCGCTGGCGATTTACTGCCATTTCCGCCGGCATAAATAGCCACCGTGCATTCTAGATCTTTCTGGATTAACCTTTGCGATCGTTGCTCGTAGAGCGAATATGATTTGAACGCGGAGACCCTTGAAATCTCTATTCTTCGTTAAAAATAGTGGGATTGCAAAGCGTCCTGTGTTAAATTCTCTCAGAAATCCTTGCGGGGTGCTATGCTAAGACACTATGACTTTTTAAAACACCTCTTCCACGGATGGATGGTACTTTTAGGAACACCCCACTACAATTCTACCGATTCAAGTTTCTTTTCCTACGTAACGTTAAACCTCAAGTGCCTCTAATCCCCAGATGATTCACACAGAGGACTAGAAAGGCAGCAAGGAGAAAAGGAAAAGTTTCTACTCACGTTGGATCGCCGTTCTGCTCCAAGTGCACCACGTTCCCGCTCAGGGTCTCGATCTCTTGCGGCCGTTTCACCACGTGCATCCCCGTCTTCTCCCTCGGCGATGACACGCCCCGGACGGTGTCCACGCTCACCCCGGTGTCCGTGGAACGCACGCTCTCGATGGAATCTATCGACATCCCCGCGGACGATTTCACGGACGTGCCGCTTCCGTGATCGTCGGGTGGCTTCGCCCCTGCGCTGGCCACAGTTTTCGAGCCGTTCACTGCACCGACCGTAGCGGACACGTTGTTCGTCTTCGTAGCTGTCGTCGGCTGACCGAGCGCCGCGTTGCCCGCGATGCTTCCCGAGTTCGCGCTGGCAGCAGTCTTCGTTTCGGGATCGGGGCTCGGCTTCGACATCGTCCTCGAGTCCTCCAGTTTCGCGGTGGCACTCGTTATTCGACTCGCCGACCTCAGGGTCTCCTTGCTGGAAGAATTCTTCGCGGGATCGTTCGTAACTTCCGCCTCGCTGGCTTTCATCGCGTTCGCAGCTGGCGCAGTCTGCACTGGCCCCGATTCGTCGCTCTTCTGCTCGCTGGGCCTGGAACCCTTCGCAGGCTGCTCGTTCGTCGAGTTCTGGCTCCTGTTGGACCGCACCGTGGCTGAACCTGTACCCGTGCCGTTCACCTTGGCGAAGTTCTTCGCAGGCTGACCGACGCTGTTGCTCTTCGAGTGGCTGCTGCCCGTCTCCGTGGGAACCGGGGAATCGGTTCTGCTGTCTGTTCCACCCTTGGCTCGATTGTAATTACTACTGGGCTTGGTGGGCTTGGAAGATGGAGGGTTGGAGGAACGTTCCTCGCTAGTAGCTTGAGAACTCTGCACCTGTTTTCCCTGGGAGTCGTCGTTGGACGAGTTAGAGGGCTTGCTGTTGGGAGGTTCCGCTTGGCTCTTCGTCTTCTCCGGGTTCCTTCTTTCCGCGGCATCCTTGTCCAAGGGAGCCGCGCTGGCGTCGATGTGAAGAGGCTGCACAGCTGTCGTGGCCGTCGTGTTCACCACGCTGGACGTGCCCGTGGCAGCTGAGGTTTGCTTCAGGAGGTCTATCAGATCCAAGTTACTAGCTCGATCGGCGCTCGAGGAGTTCTTGCCGCTGCTCTGCGACTCCTTCGAGCCTGTGCCCGACTGTTTGCCACTCTGGCTGGACCCGTTTGTCTGTTGACTCCCAGCGCGACTCTCCTTGGACCCTTTCTCCGCTCCCTTTTTACTCTTCTCAGCGGGTTGGTTGGCGATTGTGATGAACCTCGCTGGATTCAGGGAATTCGAGCTGACTTTGTTCGTCTTCAGTGGGATCTTGGACGGGGAGGTCGGGTGTTCTTTGCTCGTCGCTTTCCTCGAAGCCTTCTCCTGGCTCGGTCTCTTCGTGTTCCGAGCGTTCTTCGACGGGGAAATGGTGGCCTTCTGCGGCTTCGATGGAGGGGACCTCGCCGCGTCCTTGGAACGATTCCTTGGCGTGAAGTGTGGGGTTTTCTCGGGCTTCGTCGGTGTTCCTTGTATAGGCGAGAGCTTGCTGGGTGTCCTGGTCACCGGCCGACGGGCGGCCAGGTTGCTGGTGCTGTTGCTGTTCCCATAGGCGTTCAGGCGATTCCTCGAGTCGGTGGTGTTCAAGCGGCCCCGCGAGTCACCGCGGCGAGCGAGCTTCGGCGAAGAGAGGCGCTCGTTCGACTTGCTGAGGGACGTCGATCGCTGGCGGGTCGGCTGAGGTATCAGGCTCCTTCTTGGACTACTCTGTTGCGATACTGAAACTGGGAATCGCAGCGGGACTATGTGATTATCCGTGGATGAACGGAGAAGGGGACGAGAGAAGGAGCTCGTGGTCGAAAGGAAGCTTAAGAATGGCACTAGGATCTATGTAACATAATGAAAAATTCACTTTCTTTTCATCGAACTGTAGGGGAGTTAACGATCAAAGATCATAACTTTGACATTACTAATGTAAAAAAGAAATTGCAATTAGGATTCGTTAGCGGAAACTCTTTAGTAAATAATAATATATATCCATTTTTTTTTAATAGAAGAACAAATACAAAAAAATCACGATTTAAAATATGATTCGTTTTTATACCATAGGGTAGATCTACCGTTTGTGGCCATGTGCATAATTATCTTATTTTTAAATTGCTTGCAGATCATTATTATGTGGAGAATTTCACATCATAAATATTTTGTTTAGTATACCGCCAGAAATATAAGATTACATTTACTGCTTACACGAAAAAATATTATATTTTTTAAAAAGTGGCCAAAACTGGTACAATACCTTAAAGTGGCCACAAACGGTGCAGCTATGTACCCTATTATCTGTTATCGTACCATACTAGATACTAGCCCTAACAACTATGTATAACAACGAATTTCATTCAATTCTTCACTCCCCCAACCAGTTAGAACAAGCTGTAAACTGTACCCAACCTTCGTTCAATTTCAATTAACCATATGATTCTTGGACATAAATGCGATTATCTTTACCATTTTCATCAGCACTGTTATCATTATCCTTCGGTATTTTGTGTAATTTTGTGGTTTTCTTTCTCTTTACTTGTAGTCCTTTATTAAGATTTAGTTTTAATTTCTATAACGTCCTCCTTTTCGTTTCTTTGTTATACACATTTTGTGCAAAACCGGGCAAAACCCGGTTTTACCCCGTACGGTTTTGCCCCAGCATACAATTTTGTAAATATTACTAATTCTTAACAATACCATGGCGAAGTAAAAACAAACCTTTTAATTATTTACACTTTAATATGCAACAATTAACATAATTCACACTAAAAAAGTATCTACGTGAACACTATCAAAAGTGTTTGAAGTTTCTTAATGATCGAAAATTAGATGAGAGCCTTCAAAAACACAGAAAACGATATAACCTTAGTAAGCACGCTTGTAACAGGATTATCTTTTGTTGGTGAAATAATGGACATCTCTACAATATGTCGCTGCAACAACGCGGCATTTTTTAAATTGCGCGGAAAATTTAAGACAGTTTAAAAAATAATAGTACGTCCCGGTTTTATTACCCAGGTACCCGGTTTTGCCCAAGTTTCCCGTATTTTCTACCCTCCACCTCTCAAACTTCCTCTAAACCAATTAACAAGGAATAAAAATGTTCCCAATGTCACCCACACAGAGAATAAAAGTATCACCCCCACCACCACCGTCTCCGTTTCAACCACCGGCATCCCCAATTTCCCATATCCACCCACCCCCTCTAGAAATCTAGAATATCCATCACCCTCAGAGTGCCTCGCACCAGCGATCACGCCGGTAAAATTCTCGAAATGACATAAAAGAACGTAAAGGTTACCTCTACGATCGTTTCGACCCCTTCGCCTAGCGTCCGCGGGATCCGGGGACTGAGGCCTCGACTTCGACCTGGGTGGGGGCCCCTTGAACCCTCGTCCGCGGAAGGGCGAGGCTCTGCCCGTGGCCAGCGTCGGCGACGGGCTCCTCGTCTCTGGGGAGGCTGGCCTCGAGTCCGCGATGATCACGAAGCTGGACCGTCGATGCGCCCTGGAAGACGACGTGGAGGAGGGAGCGATCTTGTACGGCTCGGGTGCACGCGGCGGGGGCGGCGGTATCGACGGGGGCGCCAGGTAGTTGCCGTCGGGTGCCGCGAGCACCCTGAACGGAGGCGGTCGTGAAGCATAGCCGTCGTCGATCCGCCTCATCCTTTCGAGGCCCCGGAGCTGCAACGTCAACACAACTAGTCAGGCAGGACCCGGTCCCCGCGAGATCACCTCCGCTACTGAACTGTATATTTATGTGAAAGACAGAGCTCCTACTTTCATGGCAGATATCTGGTCCCGCTGTTTGCGAGAGACAGCGTGGCGATAATGGCAGCGATAACGCACTCTGATTACGGATGGGTTTGTGTGTAGTGGGAGTTGAAAGGTAACCGCGGATTTGATTCACTTGGAGGACTGACTCTAGCGTTGTGAGTAATATTTAAACACGATTCCGCGTTATTAGTGGTTGTTGCCGGAAGTTAAACGTTACGGTCTCTCGCAGGGTGGTAAATGCATTAGCAGCGACTGAAGGAATGGTACGCGGTAGGAGAATCTAATAATAAAATTAATCGCCCCGTGCCGATCGCCTCACCTTGAGTCCTTCATGCAGACCACCAGGATGCGGAGGGCGCCGAGATCTCTTGTCGCTCTCACCTGGAAAACACAGAAACCACAGCTGAGAAACTGCCCCCGGGGAGAGTGCCTCTATCCGTACGATATATCTGGCGAAACTCGAATTCGTTACAACTTCTCCATGTCGGTGATATCCAGCTGGATATCTGGCCATCTGGAGGCTCTGAAGCGCGCTTAGCAATTCCACGTTCAAGAAACGCCTTTTAATCCGCGCTATCGTTCCCCTCATGTTCGTCTAACGGCCGAGTAATCCCAGCAGACCTGCTTGTTTATTCATCAAGGACTACCAACCAGCGCGCTAATCAAATTAGATCGTTCCTCACAGATTAACGCGAAACTTTCAACGACCCCTGTTTCGCGCAGTCACGCCAGAGTAAAAAAGAAGCTGGCTGGTATCCCGGAAATTCGAGGGAGCGGTCCCTGGAGGCAGGAGTTCAGCCCCGCGGGCCTTCCCGAGCCTCTTAACACCTCCTCAGCCATCTTCCTCCTATTCCTCTTCTTCCTGCTCGCTGATGTACGCTCAGACCAGACCGAGACGCGGCCCCGAGTTCTGGCAATTAACAGAGCCGCGTGCAACATCGTAATTATTCGTCGACTGTTGCAATTACTCACTCTAGTTCTGCGGGCTTCGTCGAGCGGACAGCAGCCCCTGGTGCGCGGCTTTATTCACGCTCTCATAGGCGGGAATGCCCGGCCAGATCGCGTCGGTCTCGCTACGCGCGCCATGCTTATTACCGTCATACCGTGACGCTGTTGAACTACATTTTTCTATGTTCCCGGGCTTCGTTACAGTTTTCTTTATGTCCTTCAACGGTTAGAGCGAAGCGAAGCTAGGGGGAAGCCTCTTGCTGTACTTTGAAATTTGATTTCAGGTTCTATGGACGAGGGATGTGATCTGTCTATTGAGAAACGTAGCCTTTCAAATCGTTTTCTTGTGTGAGGATCTTCTGGGTTGAAAATGTAATAGAAAATTTGAATATTTTGTAGAAATTGTATTAGGGTAAACCAACCAGTAATTGACCGCATACCAGTGAATGACCATTAGGCAAAGAAATGTCAATTATAAATTTAAAAATTACCACATGTTTATAAATGGGAGTGTAGTTGCACGTTTAATATCCCATATTTTTAGTTATGCGTATTAAACAAACAATAATAAGTACGATTCTTAATAAAAGTATGCGGTCATTTACTGGGCTTCTCATTCAACAATTCGGTCATTCACTGGTTGGTTTACACTAGCAGATTATTATGCGCAGTATGTGAAATAAGGAAATCGTAGGATTCCTTTTTCCTGTTTTATAGAAAGGATCTTAGTTCCTCCGCAGCGGAAATTCTGTAATGTGCTTCCCTCCCCGTTTCAGATGCTCGTGCACTATCCCGTTACGATGATATGCACGTTATAGAACGTTACTTTTATAGTTACACGTGCTACATTTTCAATGCAGATAGGTGAGGTGTAACCTGTGTAACTAAAAATGGGTCAATGGAATCTCACGAACCTGTTGTACAGTTTATTATCGCGATAAATCTCCCCCGCCACGATTTCGCCGCCACTGCGTTTCGTTCTTTTCGCTCTCTCTGTAACTGACTGAATTAACGAATACCAAAGCGCTATTACAGTTTAAAATAAGTGCGTTCGTCACCTTGGAAGATCAATAAAGAGTCATTTCATTTCATCGTTGCTACGGTGAGTCTCGAATGGTTTGTCGTGGCGCGAGTTAATATAAAACTTTTACGACTGACAAACAAGCGAAACTCAAGTACGCGTCGTCGCAAACATTCGACAACGAGCATCTATTTATCGCAACGCTAACGCCACGCTACATCCCTTTGCCTCCGGTTCAAATTCGAACTCTGCACACACGAACGAACCACTTTTATCTACCCGCCGTCATTTTCACGATAGGAACCCCGCGATAACTGACGACTCGCAAACAATTTCCTCCAAAGCCTAATAATATTACTGCAACACCGTGGACGAAAATTCGAATTCCACGTCTTAAAGGGTTACATACACCTAGAATGATAGGATGAAATCGATTTTTCCAAAATTCGCAGAATCTACAAAGGCATAGAAAGGTCAATTCCTCGAAAAAAAATTGTTTTTGAATGAAACTTGGCACGATTATTCCTCGCATCGGTATCTAGACATTATCATACTGATTTTTTTTTAAAAGCCACAGTTTTTAATTAAACCTGACGAAATTTCTCTAGAATCTTAGTCTTCTCCAGTTTCTAGAGAAATCTCATCAGTTTTTTTCACGAATTCCACTGAAATTATTATATACGGAGATGTTACACTGACAAGCGACGTTAATGGTGGACGGTGACGGCGATAATCGACGAAATAAATGAAATATAATCACTAGCACGGTAGTAGCGAAGCCGCCATCCGGGGGTGACGATACCGATGCAGCGGGTGGTTTTCTTCCAAGTGTACGGGCCCCGTCGGAAAAGCCTTGTAGCGTCCAGCGACATTCCTCGAATGATCATCAGACACACGTTTCTCAGCGGTAAGATCCGTTGCTGGACGAGCGAGAACGACCTCGTGCCCGAAATGTAATTCACTACGTCCCCTGGCACGCTCCGCAACGGCGACGTGTTGATTTACGACGGCCGCTTGTTTCGAATTAATGGACAGGCCAATAGAGGCGCGATTTGCGAGCTGCGAACCCGTACGAGCGTTTCCAGAGAATTATTCCACGCTTTCTAGAAATCTGTCCGCCGTGAATCGCGACGGAACACACCGCAGGAAGAAAGTAACGAGACTGATGGGGAACGTGGAAAAACCACACGTGGTCCAACGTGTTTCTCAGCCATTTCCCCCAAATCTCACCCCCCCCCCCCCACCCCTGTGAACTGAATTCGTTGCTCGGAGATTCGGTCCAGGGTTTCGGATGAAATTATGAATGTTACACTGTTCTCATGGAACTTGGCTCCAATCGGCAGTCTTCTCAGTGTTCCGGGTAATGGATACGCGATGGTAATTATGGAAGTTCGAGACCAATTTTAATTTTTGAGGTAGGGAGAACAAAACTTGATCGTCTTCGTATTTGTACCTCAAACGAATCATAATAATCCAAAGTTTATCAATGTTAAAGTAGGAGTAATTAAATTGGGGCACCGTATTTTCATGGACCTCGTTTGAATTCCTTGCCCGCGATGCTAGGGCAGAATCATAAAATTCTGGGTCTCGAGAACGAGGGAAGTCTGCAGTGCAAAGAGGATAAACCATTCGAGCAAAGTGTAACGCGATCAGGTCGTAAAGCGCAGCTCAACTGCGAAGCAACATCGACGCCTGTGCGAGATCGTTTCCGGTAATTAGGTGCCTGAAATCGTTAATGAAAAATCCACGGAGATCCTTCGAACTGGGACGAATGGAAAATGATTAATCTAGACGCCCATGAAATCTTCCAGAAACGCTCGAAGAGCACGAAGCTTATTTTAAACATTTTTCGAATCACGCCACTGTAAACGCTTGCAAGCTGTCGCGAAATTCAAAACTGTTACCAATAAAGGTACTACTGTCCGTTGCTCTGAAAGCAGCACAATTTTCAATTGCCAATGCAGTCATTAAACGCTGGAACATTACGGAGTCCCGTCGTAACTTCCCCGTTGAATTGCAGCCCGCAATTCTGAGGACGACTGGAGGGATTCATCCGTGACCTTGACACCGTGGAAACTGCTTATGAGATATGGGCACGGGGGCAAGCGACGTGATCGACGATTTTCCAGGCGCGACCCCGCGCATCGGTGCACTCTATCTAATTGCAATCGGAAATCGAAAACGCGGCGGAGAGGCCAAGGGTCGAAGACTCTTCCCTCGCCCTCTTTCAAAAAGCCTGAATCACTAGAGCGAGTACTTCTGCTCTATAAGCATACCACGACTCCCTTCACCACCCAAGTATTTCGTTTAAATGCAATTACAAAGAATGAAAATGAATAAAAAAAAAAAAAGTGAAGCAACTTTGATCAATCGTACCTCTCCACGCTTCGACTCCCTCGACGTCCAACTGGAAAAGAGAATCTGTCGCCAGCGCCACGACCAATTAATCCCGCGATTATCCTCAAACGGGCCGAGCACTTTGGAACGAGCACGTCGCCATAAATTACAGCGAAATTTTGCAGCATCTTAACGCTCCGCGGGCAAATGAGGCTCGCTTAACGAGCAGCCAAGCTGGATCCACGTCGAAGCGCAGCGGCTCCCGCGATCGGCGGTTATAAATAACGATTTGCCGTTGATGAGGCATGGAAAAGGGTGGCTGTCAGTTTAATTAACGTCCGTTGCGCAACATTTAATTAAGTCGGCCCGCCGCGCCGCGCCGCGCCGGGGCCCCAAGAAGCAACGCTCGCGCTTTCCGCGGTCGCGGGTTTCCTTCCTCCTGCCCGCTTAATCGACTCGCGGCGGTCTGTCGCAACGCGTTTCGTATCGACTGGCGGGCAGCAAATCAGCGTGCCGGCAGCGAGAAGTGGAAAACGCGGATCCTCTTCCACCGGGGGATCAACGACCCCCCTGGCCGTCTGCGTTCGCCGGGCAAGGAAGCTCCGCGGCGGCGTAACGATCATGTAATACCCGATTATTTCGCCGGCCACTCGACCAGGGATCGGCGAATTAATTGTTACGCAAAGCTAAGCGATCCTGCCTTCGCATCCTGCCGCCACTGCTATTCAACGCACCATTACGGCGGAACGTTCGTTATCTGTCAGTTGATGGACGATTGAGGAGGGAGGATTGTCAGGAGGTATGTACTTAAGTTTCCTCGGAAACGGGACCGGAGAAATCTTTTGTATTCACTTGAGATATCGTATGTGGATGCTTCTTATTGAACTACTGAAACAAACACTGGTGCGTCCACGTGAACTTTTGATAATCACCAATGAAATATATACATAGGGATTTTTGATAAAAATCCCACATAATTTTTGTATAAATTTATCAACTCCATAATAAATATTAGAGAACTATTAACCATATAAACACAGTAGACAGACTATGCAAAGGGGTCAGAGAGACGCTGAATCGGAGAAAACTCAACGATAAGAGGAATACTGAAGAGAGAAGTAGAAGGAGTGGAGTGGGTGTGTATGGTTTTGGAAAAAAGAAGGAGAAGAAAAGAAACCGAAGAGGAAGGAAGAAGTCAAAATAAAAGCACAATCTTGAGATAACTGTCCCAGAAACACTTAGACACGCAACACATGCAACCTCATTTTGAGGTCGAAAGGCAAAGAATGAACCTATTTACTACTATTAACCATATAAACAATATATAAAATAAAATCAAATAGATGCACAGAAAAAACTATGTATAAAATATAAAATAATAACCTGATTTAACACTTTAACACCTGAATTACACGTATTCCACCCAACCCTCATTTCAAAATAATAATATAAACAATTAATAATCTAATTTCAAAGAACGAATAAAATATTAAAAATCTTAAAGGACTAAAAGTTAAAAACACCACTACACTCAGAAATACACTTAAATTAATGCAAAAATATTCATTCTTATGAATAATCTTTAAAATATCCCCCCTTATAAAATAAACCAGTATAAGGCTTTCGGCTAGCGTTATTCCTTTTCTTCCGAAGCCCTCTGCCACCATTCTGTTTCTTTGCAAGAAGAGAAAGGGGAAGGAAAATTGAATCCCTATAGCTCGATTTGGGGATAACATAATGGATGTGGATATTAACGAGTATAAGATGGAAATTGCGGTTTAGATTACAATTGAGCGCGTCGTTCCGTCAGAAATTGTTACATAGTCCCCACAGGCGACAGGGTGCACGCTCTCTACCGCTCTATATAGGGCCGAGTGTAACGCTGAGCGCGGCGCAATTGCAGCTAATTTGAAACAATAAATTTCGACATAGTCGAGATTACACGTTCCCGCGGTTATTTTTTTTCCCTTCCGTACACGGAAGCGATCAAGCACACATTTTCCGTCCGCCCGGTGGCTGAAACTTCTCGCGTGCAAGTCGCGTGTCGTTGCTTTAATTCAAACGTCTCCCTGGCCCGCACTAAGCATCGTGTTCCTTGACAATTGTCATCGATCAAAGGCGAAACACAAGCATGTGCATGCATATTAATCCGCGGGCAGCCGCGTGCACGCCAAAAAGTTGCGTGTTATTAAAACGGGGCTCCCTAAATCGTAAACCGTTCAACCTCCTTCACCGTAGATTTACGAACAATGTCGTTGCTCGATCATCGATCGCGGCTGGCAGAAGCGAGCCTCCAGGAATCTGAACTCCGACGAAGAAATTATGACGAATGGTTTGATTCGGCTGATACCGAGGGAATCGGTCGCGAAATCACTGGCCGCGAGATTCTATCGAGGAAGAAGGGGATTCCGTAGGATTTTTCCTTCTCAAGTGGAACAGTCGGGACTTTTATCGATCTGATTCGAATCCGAGCCACGAGGGACGCGCGGGCGACGTTTTCCTTCCTGGATTAGAAGCCAGGAAAACGATTAGCGGGGATCTCCGCGCCGCGGGTCCGATCCATCGATCTCTTCTTCCTCGAATTACGAAGAAATCACTGCGCCGATTAAGCGGGAGTAAATATTCCGCGAGCAATCAGCGTTACCTCGAGGCAGCCGCTATAATAATCACGGTGGTTTCGCGCGCGTGGAAGATGTTATCCAGGCGGGCCGAAAAAAGAGGCATGACCCATGGAATTTCAACTACGACCTCGTGCGCGAGTCACGACAACGTCCACAGTGTCGTAGGAATTCCAGCAATGCGCGAGAAAATCAAAACATTCTTCCAGCATTTCAATGAAATATTAAAGCCCCTCTAACGCAGCGATTAAAAACAGTGCTCCTAAGGGGAGCAGAATAGAAGAGAATTACACAAAGGTCAGGCAAGATGGAATCCTCGGATCTGATCGTCACGGTGAATGCGGACAGAAGGAGACGAAAATAGTCTCAGAGCAGTCGATCCTACTTCCTGAAAGAGAATGCAACTGCGCCCGTTTCTCCGGGCTAATTCCAATCTTAATCAAACATCCAAGCTAAAGTTCCTGCAATGAGAAGCTAAAAAGATTCCAAAGTGCTCAAAGCTTGTTCCACTGCATATATAGATCCTCCAAGCTACAACCAATCTTCTTTAAACTCCCAAAACTAACACCCTCAAAGAAGAGCTGCGAAGACAGCTTAATTCTATTTTGTGAACTCGGATGTTCCAGCTCGGTCGCGATAATTGAACGCTAATCGAAAAGCGGGCGAGATCTGTGCGCCTTACCTGGCTACCAGGTGGACAGCGAAGTGGAGCCGCCGGGCAGGGTGCATTTACGGGGGTGCGAGCCTCAAGGAAGGGCTGATAGTCGTCATCGACGTGGTTTCGGCCGCGGCGACGGTCCGCGTCTTCGCGTGAGCACGAACGCGTCCTTACTGCCGCGGGGTTGGCCGGCTCGGCTGTTCGTCGAGAAAGCGAGGGTAACGAGGCTGGTCACTTGGGAGGCGCTGGCGCGATGACCAGTCCTCGTAAAAACGTGCACTCGCGGCCAGAGGTCCGGGGTCCAAGTAAGAAACAGGAGGAACGGAAGCGAACGGTCGGCGGGCGCGCACGCATCAAAACAAAGTGAGGCCCGCGGAGTCTACGGGGCCTGATCGCCGGTCCACCACTCCGCCGCGCTCCAACACCTCGCTACGGGCGGCGATAAAGCTATTTGCAATTCTGCGTGAATAACTGGGAATATCCATGTATCCTATATAGCTCCAAACATGCGCACTGGGGAGGTAATAATAAAATTGCAACCCCCTTTGAAATTTCGTGTAGAAAAAGAGGTCACGATTAGTATTTCATTATATATAATTGAACTGTGAACGGTGGAATTTTCAGTGGATTAAGTTTTATAAGGAATTAATTTGCGCTTCGTTTACGAACCCAGTGATTATCTGACCCCGCTGTAATCCTTCGCAGTCAGAAGCTGGAAATAAAGTGGTGAGAGGTGAAGAGTGTTACAGATACGGTGGGAAATACCTAGAATGATTCCCAATTTTCTTACGCGATATCGATCGGCCAGCAAACTGTGGCTATCCCGTCCGCCCACAGAGGCGATGGTACTTACACTCTGCAAAATGTGCCACGATTGTAGACACCCGGGTATCGTCCGAGCGCGCGTTATACTACGCGGGTGTTGCATGTGTGATACAGGCGAGGCCGTTCATTCATCCATTTGGCCGAGCCAGGTCCGCTGGATCGAAATTATTGGAACATTAGCTTGATTTAAGCGAGCAGGGCTCGGCCCGATCGTGCGATCGGCCTCGCGGATGCACGTTTTCAATAGCGCTGCGAACCGCTGTGCCGGTAGAATTCACGCTAAAGTGGAATTGGAGTCTTTGTGGGAAACACTGCGAGTGCCAAAAATCAAATTCTATGCGATATTATTCTTCTTTTAACACTGCGTGGTCGCACGCGGTGTAACGCACCCCAGGCAATTTTCTTCCAGAACTATGTAGCTTTGCCAATATTTCTGTAAAATTTAAAAATTTGGTTAATTTTTACAAAAAAGAAATCAATTTTTCCATAATTATTTTTGCAACTACAAAGTTCATCATATAAAAATTACATTTCTGAAAAAAAGACTATTAGATCGTGAGTGTATGAATAATAAGAATGTACTATTATCGCTGAAAAGTTAAAAGGTTCAAAAATATGAAAATGGTAACTCAAAAATGACGCTGGGGTGCAGTGAACCCCTAGTGCCCAATTTATGATTATAACATGTGACCACGAAGGGTTAATTTTGGCACTTGCAGTGTTTTCTACAAAGACTCTTCAATTTTATAATGCTGCACGTCGTACAAAGGACATAAAGCGGTTCTGTGACAGAAAGTAATTCACCAGAAATAGATTTTGCACACCCTCGACGCAGAAAGTGGAGTGACGTAAAATACCGTGGCTTTCTTCCCTTTTAAAGAGATTTTATTCGTATATGTACAGTTTACATAATAATCACCGGTCACGTTACACATCGCACACCTGACTTCGAGTTTAAATGGGTAACTGTTACACGCGGGATCGTGTCAGGTCGAACCCGAAGCGATCGGACTGTTTCGATTAGCCTCGGCTAAGATTATAACGCCCCTTTCAACGTGAAATCGTTTGCACGCTTTGGTAAATCCAGAGAGCTTGGTCCTTCCGCAGAGGGTCCTTTCTTTATCCATCTCATCCCTTCCGTTCGAAGGGCTGAGGAATGCAACGAGGTAGTTAAGAAACTCGACGTTCTCACGGTTCATTCGAGACCGGCATACGTGTCAAGCCTGTTATTTAAAAAAAAAAAACTTAACCGATAATTCCACTAACGATGTTCAATCACTTGAATCGATGAAACGCGGTGAAACCTCTGCTCGACCGATTCGCGGTAAATTAAATTCGCTAGTCTTTCCCGGAGGAATTGAGAAATTTTAAAGTCTCGATTGCTACACGAGATACAAAATTTCCTTCGCTATGTCGTCAAGAATGTTTGTTTCCCGATGTTAGCCGAAAGAAGTACGCTTCACGATCTGCTACCGATCGATCCACCCTCCCATTGCTTTTCATACATTTAGTCCCTAACTCCGGCGCAATTACTTATCAATCGTTCGCCAACTTCAAACGTAACACGCGCGATGGTCGCAATGGAAATTAACAGGACTTCGAAAGCGAGGGATCGCGCGAGCTTTGGCCACAATCTCGAGCTTCCTCGTGACTTTCTCGTTCATCCACGGTGAACTGGCTGAAAGTACGCGGTCATCTCGATGTTCGCGACTCTCGAGCGGCGAGCGACAAGCGCGTGCCCGCGCCGCGGACCATTTGCTATTCTTCTATATGCGTATATAATATGTATTTACAGGAACGGGACGTGAACGTTATCCTCGATACGGTGGTTACTCTTAATTAATTCCCGCGGGACGCGCGGCGCCGTAACACCTACGACGCAGGTCCTACGTGACGCGCAGGCTTCCACGGAACCGGGGCTATTCTTCAGCAAACCTTTGCAACCAGCAGCGAAATGCGATGTTGTATTAACAAGAGGAATTTTAATGAACCGCTTGGACTGCGAGATCGGCAATCCCAGTCGACCGTTTCGTTACGAAAAGCGATTGCAACGCGCCGAAGAATAGCTACAGTGGCCATCGAGTATTACTCTAATCGATTAGCGAGAGCGCATCGCCTCACCTTCGTCGGAGTTGTGCAGAATATTACAGCCAGACAGTCTGATCAACGCCGATCTACGATTCATCGCGATACAATAATAAATAATTTCCCTTTCATTCTGGTAAAAGAAGATTGAAATTCGCGTGAAGTTAAAGTTTTCAAAGAGAGGAGCAGGCAATGATCGATTTTTCTATGGACTTGATTACATGCCTGCATTACATTTTTATTCTCTCTTTCGTCGCTCTTGCATAGACCGCAAATGCTGTTCGAAAGAGACGCGACAAGGAGGCGTGCGAAAGAAAATTCGTAGGATAATTGTATCATCGTACATCGATGAGAGAGGACACACCATTAATTAAGTACTAAACGCATCAGCTTCAGCGACGATTGCTTTCGATTTTGGTACCGTGATTACTCTTTAACACAGACGATAGTGTTTTCGCGCGAAAGAAACTCTTTTTTTTTATTCGCAGTCTTCGTGGGCGACGAGGAAATCTCATAAATATTTAACGAAGTTCCTTTGAAACGATTGCTGTTTCGTAGATACACCTTATAATAGATCAACGATATAATATTGTCACCGCTATATCCTGTCGTATCTGCACCGGTACGCAAGGAAAATATATGTATATTATATATATATTATTCGCTCTATCGCTACGCCTGCGACGAGTCGTTGAACAGAACTTCGGAATTTACACGTTAAAGATTTTCTCGAAATACATACATCACGTAGCAACGGAAACATTTGTGGGCGAACCTCGAATATTGTCTCGTTTCGATACACGCGGAACGCAACTCGTCCTATAATATTCAATCGCAGTAACAAGAATAAAAATTTAATCGTCTAATGCGGTCGGACTATTTGACTCTATACAGAACTGTAGAGATTGAAAGTAAAAGGGGTGGAGTAAAAGTGACCATTTTCTCTGCTATACTCTGTAAAAAGCGGCTCGTCGTGGTTCGTGGAAAGGATTGATTGTAACATTAACGAGTCACGCGATTTTTCGGATCCAATTTTACACACGTCAGCTTGCGAAGGAATTGACTAATGTAAATAATTATTAAAGAATCACACACCGGCGATCGTTCTGCGACCACCACGCAACCGAGTCTCGTTCAGATGAAGTTGCGACGCTAACGTTACCTATACGAATCAAATAAATATAATCCTATGTATCTGCAGTGGTGTATAGAATGTCATTCTCCTAAGCTACTGATCTTGGTACAGCCTTAGTTTCATATAGTTACAAAAAATAACGCTCTGTTATCTTTAAAGGAACTCCCTGCTGTGATAGTAATAATAATTTCATCCGAAATACTCGCCGAGATACTTTACATCTTCGATCCCGCCTTCTCGTGGCTCCTTTGAAGTCTCTTGTGATCTTTCCTGTACTTCTCGATGGTCAGATCCGCGCTGTCCGTGCTGGGCAGGCTGAGCGTCACGGGATCCAAGCTCGCGGCAAGCTTTAGGTACGTCTCCTCCATCTCTTTGGTGATCTTCACCTCGTAATCGAAATCGGCGCTGTCCATCTTGTTGCTGGAAGCTTTGGGCGAGACTTTCTCCTCTTCGCTTGGAACGTCGAAGGATATCAAATCCTTCTCCTTCTCTGGCTCCGCGTTATGTACACCGGATGAGAAATTATTTACATCGCTATTTAAATCCCCTTCGCCGAGCTCTTTGATGCTGATCGCCTTATCCTTGCGTTTACCTTCTTGGGCGTCCTCGCGCAGCACGCGAGCGTCTTCGAACAGCTTCGCTTTAGCCTGCGACTGGTTCAGATACGACAACGAAGAGCCCTTGCCTATTACATTCTCGCTGGTCTTCAATTTCGTGTAACCTGACGCTGAATTGTCCATGTGAACAGACGACTGGACCCACTCGGCCACTCTTTGCAACTGATTATTGTCGTGCAGCAGAATCGGAGAGCTCTCCTCGCTGCTGGTGGAGATCGACCTTTCCGAACCGGATCGGGACAATTTCTTCGAATGGACTAAAGCGGTGCTCGGCTTGTTGCACCCGCTAGTGTATAGTACAGTTTTGTAATGGCCAGCATTATCTAGGAGGATATTCTTCGATCCAGGGGTGACTCTCACGAGGCAGTTCCTCGGGCCAGCTAGCCGACTCTGGCCGCCCGGCTTCGTATTACCGACGTTATGCAAATACGTCCCAGCCAGCGATTGGACGACATCGCTGGAGCTGCTAGAGGGATCAGAAGTTGAGATTACTATACTATCGCTACTAAAACTTGGGCTGGTGGCCACCTCCATTTGCCCAGAATCGTTCTGGCTGGCAACGTTATCGATGTTCTTTACTTCTATTAAAGTCAGCTGCGCCGGATGCTGTGCCTCCTGGGCTGATCTGTCGTTCTTCCACACTCTATCGTTAATAATATCAATTTCAATATCACTGTTAACCTTGCCCGCGTTCTTGCCGTCCTTCTTCTCCGTCTGCGCCTTCAATTTCCTCCACTCGTTCTTCCACAGTCTATCGTTAATAATATCAATGTGACTCTTCTCCCTCCCGTCCGAGTACGCTTTAGAATTTTCAGGAACTATGTGACTATAATTAGAAGACTTCTTTTCAGACTTGCTCCAATGATTTGAATTAAATTTACTATCGATCTGTGACTCACACTTTTTATACGGTTTCCCTTGTTTCCCTTTATCGATACTCATCTTGCTATTGGCGCACGTGTCGCCGAGCTTCTGCGGCAACACCTGCTTAGCCGTGCCGTCGCTCTGACTCTGGAGAACGTTTTGCAGCTGTAAATCGTTACGACGCATCGAGTTCTTCTTGTTCAAACTGGCCTTCGTATTCAAGCCCGCGCGGCCATCCTCTTTCGCGACATCCGCGTTCTTCGCGTTTCTACTTAAAAACTTCTCCCTCGTCCCTAAATGCTGACTAGTCTTTGTACAATTACTCAGATACTGCATTTTACCGCTATTAATATTCTCGTTCACCTCGTGGTAAACCGCGTGTACCATAGAATTCTGACTCTCTTTATTTTGGCAATTTTTCTCAACGTTTCTCATGTTATCCGGATACTTCTCTACAGTCTGCGCATACTTCATACTACAATCGTTACAAGAGAATGCGTCTTGCGTGTTGGTTTGAGTCTCGGCGTCGACCATTAAAATACTTCTGTGGCAGGTGCACGTATCGCAGTGCTTGGCGAATATCCTTTCCTTCTCCCGATCCTCGAGGACTTTGGCCATTATCGCGGCCGAGACGACGTCCACCGGTGGCTTGGATTCGTCGCTGTCGTCGTCGCTGAGCTTCTCGGCCGTCGGCTTAGTTACATTGTACACCATCGCTGTCGGAGGAAACGTCGAGATCGGTACTGTGATACTTTTCACATCGGGGGGAGCGTCATTCGAGCGTTTTTTTTGCGCGACGTAAATCTTAACTTTGGCTTGCACTTCGGAGGGTAACTGAAACAGAAACATCACTGTAATACAGGCTCGAATGTCTCCCAGGTAACGGTTCTACATTTAAGCGAATAAACTATGTACCGAATCGTATTTGTGACCCACAAAGTTGGAAGGTTTACACTGGAGAAGCTGTATCGCCAAGTTCACGTCATTCCTGTATTTCTCCTGAAATATAAAAGTATCGATTGTCAGTTAAGCTTTAATCTCTCATTTAAATTACACATGTGCTCGCACTTCTGTACTCTAAACATACGTTATCTTGCGTTAAACGATGTATAGTATAATTTGCATCCGCTAATCTATGGGATAAAGTGGCGATGTCCTTGGTAAATGCGCTCTTCTCAGTTTCGCATTTGTCTACGATCCTCAGTAGCTTATCCTCCAGATTTTGATTTACTTTCTGAACACGTTTGTGAGCATCGTGCAACCTCGCGTACTTCTCTTGCCAGATCAAGAGCTCATCCTTGATCGAAGCCAGCTCCCCGTTCGGAAACTTCTCTGCTTCGTTCAAGAATTGCGTCTCCATCGTGGCGATGTGATTATCCCTTTCCATCAGTCGCTGGCGCAAGTTCTCTATCTCCACGTGCAGGTGTATGTCCTCGTGCTCCTGATCGCTCTTAGCGCAGCTCGCGCACTTGCAGCCGCATTCCTGAAACCGTAGCACCGTGAGTACCGACAACTTTCACATATGGTGGGGAGGTAAAATCGCAGACTGTCGAGAAGGTCAGAAACCGTCAACTAGAATTACAATCTCTACAGATTTCTCAACGCACAAATAGAATTCTTCTCCTCCACTGGATCTTTACTTACGAGTGACGTACGTACCTTACATTTCTCAGCCATCGTGCAGCGAGGGAATTCTGTTTAAAACGGTGAAAAAATATTGGCGAATATCGAGACTTGGAAATTGGAGCCTCATAACCCTGTCGTTCGATTGGCGATGGAAATATGGACAGCCTGTACACGTCACGGCGCGATGTGTTTCCTCACAGCATTGTTATCAATAAGGACAGTGTTCGCGATAAAGGTATTGGAGAAAATCCGAGAAATGCGTGCGACAGAAACTTGGAGGCGGCAGCGGCTACGAGTTTCCCTGTCGTTGTCCTGCACGTCCGACTCGTCGGGGTAACTCAACCGTCAACGTTTGCATTGCGAAAGCTCGCGACGGCACATCGAGACCGTGGCATGTCGCCTCCGCGATTCCGTCATTATGTGTCACGAATTCAAGCGAGTGGGAGAAAGAAACAATCGTCGAATGAAGGGGAAAGGAAGTCGGAACTAAATGCTGAATGCTCGATAATGAAAATCGTACTTAATACAGAGCCCGGGCATCGCCAATAACAACACTCGAGGAAACGATCGTACTCCTTATTGGGCATCGATACGTGGCCATTTTCCGTGTTACATTTTGGCGGGCGAAATGATTTGAAAATTAGCGCGGGCTCCAGACGATTTAAATTTGAATTTCTTTGGTGTTCATACTGTGAACTTGTTACGCTGAATCGAAAGGAAATGGAAACGCCTCGATTTGCACAATGTTTATTAAGTATTTGTTATACCCCATACATGTTTGTAATCATAAAACTGTTAATGATGTTAATATAACGGTAATTATATAAGATTGAAAGTGCGCAGTTAATGCCTGCGGAGTTGTTTGTAAAGTTTGGTTTCGCTTGGGAGAAAATGCGTCGCACGAATTCGAAACTGAAATGAACACATATAGTGAATTGATGAGGATGAATCGCTGCTGACCGATCAGAATTATTCGCGAATTTTAATACTCTTTCGTAAAGATACTAATTATCTATCGTCGATGCAACGAACTTACTAGAAACTCGCGTTCCTATTTCATGTAAGAGATATGTACATTACAGGTAAACATTAAATTTCTATACGTGTACATGCAGCTGCACTACCAAGGGAACATTCCGACTCCGGAAATTCAAAAAATTCGGAAACTTTGTAAATATGTAGGGAATGTCTTCCTGATTACAATGCAATTTTTGTTTGCTGCCGAAATTTACTCTAAGCTATTTTCCGATTTTGTGTTATAACTCGTGAACTGTAAAATAATTTTTCCACCAAATGATAGATCTAATTAAAAGAAGTAACTTTTGTGTTGAAACTTTTTTTCTATCTCTTACAGTTCGCGAGTAATAACACAAAATAGCCGAATTTTCAGGGGTTAATTTACCTCCTTCAAGTGAATTTGAATCATCTTCCCTTCTACGTCATTTTTATCTAAGAGCGATAGTAATAAAATTTGATTTGAATAAAGAATATACGTACGCGTATATTAAATACGAGACGTTTATTACGATCTCTATCATTTTTAATAAAAGTACGAAGCACCGTAACGTGCTATAAAATTTGATTCACTCATCACATTAGAGAGTTTGTAAATTATGCCTGTATAATGCTAAATGTAAGCAGGTTGTGCATACAGTTAATGATCTATAAGTATTTTTTTGTTTGCTTGAATGTATAATATATCTTTTATTGGATAACACGAAACAAAGTACTAAACAGTGATATATATATATATATATATATATATATATATATTTGAAGTTATGAAAAAATGCGAAGATCAGTATGGTTGTAGAACAGGATAATAGTTATCATTGCACAGCTATGCAAGAAGTATTCTTATAACGTATGACACAGCAGTGGTAGAATATATGTATATGCTTATATAGTGCCTTACCCTACAATCGAAATGATCCAAACATTAAGATGATCTATGAAGTTGACTCTTAAATATCAAATTTCTTTTCCTTTTCCTCGATACATTCTTCTCGCGCGATTGTAAAGTACAGTCTTCTCGATAAGTATTAAAATTTTGGTCATATAAAACAAATAGATGCGACTTTTAAGCTGCAAGCTGAAATCTTAGATCCCTCCTTTAATACTGTGTAAAGTTTCTTTTTTTATTTTTTTTTTTTGAAAATTATTATAAAAGGACTTCCATATTCACTCGTGAAGTGTCATTTCTACCTATCACGTACATGAGAAGTTACAGATATAAAAGACTGCTTTATATAAAAGGGAATATACCGTTTGCCCGAAATTCATATAATTTTTCTTTTCGTCAAGTATGCAGATGTTCATTAATACTCCATACTTTATCACATGTCATTTGAATACAGATTTTGTATATAAAAAATGTTATCGTACGATGCATACGGTATTTTTTCTTTCTCTTTTTATGTATATAAATGAACACAATTAAAAAGTTTGGAACATTTCAAATGTTGAGCATCGTATTTATATATATATATATTAATAAAAGAATATGTCCGAATGCAATATTGCTTAATTCTACATATACATTATAATATCTATATTTATATAGAATTTTCATATCTCTCGTAACAACAAAATGACTCCTTCTGAATAAGTTCCAACAAATTGAACACAAAAATCACCTATAGTAGAGCAAATTTCATGCGTATAGTAAACAATGTTAAGTGTGAAACATGAAATTCGCACGATTTATACTAGATATTTGATTAAAATTCTCTCTAATACAGTCCGTTCAATAACATTTACGCTGTATCTAGTTATACTTTTAGAAATTCTTCTAAGGACACTAAGTGTAGCCTAGTGGCAACAATATTCCGATTTATATGGGAGTTAATTGAACTCTCATTGTACAACAGATGGTAACACCTACGCCACTTAATTCGAATCTTCCACGTTGCTGGCAATTTTAGATACTCCGAAGCATCAATTAAACACCCGTGAGACCTTTGAACCATATCAGTTAATTATATATGCGTCATTAAAATTTACTGGGTAAGAATCACTATTTTGTGTGCCACTGTGCTTAATATATGTACTTTCATATACTTTCAGGAATTCGATTCTTAAAAGTAACCGTCGCGTTAAACTCTCATACGTAAAGTGATCGTTACTTTTATGAACAACTCTATGGTACAATATAAATTAAAGAAATTGCACATTCTTGGCACTAACTAAAACATTCGTTCGTCTTGTACAAGATGTTTGAAAACCAAATAACGCGAATTGTTCAGCTATACAGATTAAACAACATGGGTCTTCTAATCCCTAACTGCGGCGTGTACATTTTACTAGGATATACCGGAGAAATTAATTTATAACACGCGAAATGCTGCGCGCAATGGCAATCGAGAGAAAGTAATTTCTATTATTTGGTTTTCGAGCCTTCTATACATAGATGATTTCGGAACAAAGATAAGGCGTGCGTGTACGTTGTTAACGAAGCAAGAGGGAAACAGTTCAAGTAGGTATAAATTACTATGGTGTTATAAATTGTCTACAATATACAAGATTGAATGTACAAGACATTAGCGTTAGTATGATAGAATTAAAGTTTCAACTCCAGCGAGCTATAGATCTACCAACATCAATGATATATATCTCCTAAATGCTACGATTTATTAGTTTTACTTAAAACGTAAGCTCAATTATTCTCCGCATTGAGCGCAATTAAAATAAAGATTCATTTTTCCGTAACTGCACATTAACCATGAAATTCATGCATTTGCTTTAACAACGTTGTAGTGTAACTGATTATCAACAGAATTCCTATGGAGGCAGTATGTTTATATGCAACAGATATGGTACGCTTCTCGATGTAAAAATATTACAAATTTTCCTGCACCACAAACCTTTGTGGAATCAAATAATATAACGTTTCTTTCTATCCGTTAACGCAATGTAATATACAAATACAATAAAAGATAATGTTGATTTGAACTTGTCAAAGATCATACTCGAATCACTAGTACTAGAGCTTCGAAGTTTACGCGGTACGTCTACGTTGCTGTAGGTCATAACTATTTCAAGTTAGCAGCTTTCATGTCTAAATTCTCTATCTCCCTGCTTTGCACTACAACAATATCGAAAAGATGTGGGTAAACTTCGAAGCTCTAGTCATTATGAGTACGTATATACGTAGTACGCACAGTGCGTGTATATATTTATATACACATCAAAGAAAAAGTTATGTGATACTCTTCCTTTCTATTACATGATAGAATTTGATATATGAAATATTTACTAATGAACTGAGATCGACCATAAAAGGCATTAAAATCCATTACGTACAATTTAATGAGCAATTGTATCTAATTTTGGAAAGCCGCTTAAAATCAATACTGCTCCCTTTTGAAATATATATTATATACGACCTATCTTTCGCTAAATCCATTTCTCGAGGATTACATCAGAAAAAGCGTCACAAATGACGTGACGTTCGTTTCCTTCGCGTTTCACGCGTCGACGACTTAATTCATTCTAGTTAAAGTCTCGCTAATTCTAATATATTACAAGCAACCTTGCATCCGGAATTAAACATCTATCATCCAATTAATTATTTATATATAACATGTAATAATGCAACATTTCTCGTCATAAAAAATCGTAAGCCTTAGTCGTAATTCGAACAAGGTCATTTGTAATTACAAAATGGATCATTTTCGTCACTGAAACGTTAACAAACCTGTTCCCGATATAAAAAACCTTAGTACCCGATTCTCCTAAGAGCACCACGTAAATAATCGTTTTCTCTCCGTTATTTCTACAAACGTGCCACGTACTTTTAGACCGAAATATAAAATTCTCAAAGCGACAGAACAATTTTAGACTCTCTCGATTTTATACAAAGGAACAGATTTCTTAACTACTTTCGTAAGGAGGGCTTGTTTATACTTTAAGAGCAGCTTTGGGAGACCAGTGATGGAAACGGGCAGGACCCGTGGGGTAGGAGGGCGGATGGATCCATTTATTTCCCCGGTGACCCATGAAGGGAGGCGGGGATGGACCACCCAAAAAGTGGGGAGGCATAATGTTATACCACGGCTGGCTTATTGGGTGAGGGCCATAGCCCATACTGAACGAGGGACCGAACCACGAACGATTTCTATTCAGGTGTAGCCTGGGGCTATTCAAATTGCGTCTCCTACCTGTACCGTTATTGCTATGCTGTTGATTTTGATTAGCAGAGCTCAATGGTTTTGATTTTTGCTGCTCTGTATTTGCGGTCAAAGGGGATTTCTGTAAAGAAAAGGGCAATAAGTTTGCATCGTTGCACTGTTAACGAATGAAAGATTAAATGTAAACTGCACGTAAGGCATTATATCAACCTGTATTTTAGTCGGCCCCTCGGATTGCTTATTCTCTTTTTCTAATCCTTCTCCATTTCTGTGGAAAATTGGTACAGTATTTTCTTTATCGTCAAATGATGCCAACGTGCAATAGGACCCCTTACTTTCCCCGAATCGACAGCACACTTCGTTAGGATCGACCCAAAGCGTTAATTCTACCGGCAATGACAGATCTTCGTATTTAACACCGGCGGCACTGGCAGCACCTTCCAAAGTTGCGTCCCTCCGGTTATGACCGTTCACACGAATACAACGGTAGCCTTGACCTTTGAACGGCTTGTCAGGGAACCAATGATTTTTAAAACGCTCCGTCAACAGCTCCACCAAACGTCGCTTGAAACACTCCATCTGATCGGGACTAAATTTTTCGTTTTTTTCTATCAGCTGTACTAAGAATAGTACTGCTGCTGTGATCTCGTTGCGCATGTTGCCTCTGTCGTATGCCAAATTTATAATTTGCGAACGAGGTCCGCCGTTGATGTCGCGACACAATGTTCTTGTAAACTAAAGTACCATTTGCTGAAGACGATGTGGAGCACATAGAGCCCTTCTGCGCTGCCGCAATG
This sequence comes from Andrena dorsata, assembly GCA_929108735.1. NCBI lineage: Eukaryota > Metazoa > Arthropoda > Insecta > Hymenoptera > Andrenidae > Andrena > Andrena dorsata. Next base: position 30,492,379 of record OV815489.1, read on the forward strand.
CTCAAATTTTTTACGATCTATGTCTTTCACTTTTTGCAAAACAATCTTTGTTACGCTGTCTTGTCCTTTCTTTGGTATACAGAGTTTGTACCACTTGTCTCTATTACTTTCGCCTGAAATCATACCGAAAAGATTGTTAGCAAAAAAGGGAATTTGCGAACGATCAATTCGGAAAATAGCATTTCATATTCGCTTATAAGTTTGGTATGACTGAAAAAACTAAAAGGAAACCTAATTTCAAACAGCTCTTCTAAATAAGCAAACGAAAATAGATATACACATTTGTACCCACAGGTACCTTGTTTGTTTGTTTGTTTCTTTAATGCTTAAATTGGAGCAAACACTTGAACATGCAAATTTCAATGGTATTACGCATACGCCACTTGTTGCGTTGCATTAATAATGTACATACAAGCACAGAAAACGATTGATTTCATTTCACAATGGAACTGGATAACAATATGTTATGGGTATTAATTAGGTTATAAAGCATAATAACGCAGGTTAGGAAAATCGTATCGAGACGCAGGGCACGGCGTTTATGTCGTGATCAGGATGTTCGCTCGTTAGAAACAGAGAAAACGACACCATCGCGGGCTACGTTAGATTCGGAGGAACGATCGCCGCGAAATAATGAGCACAACGAATTATGCCAGCTCATTCTTGTCGTACCAGGTCGTGCCGTGAGCGATTCTGCCTCGAAATACCACAACTCGGAATTTCACTAATTATTTATTTACCACGATAGTCCCACTGTCGTTGCCGCCGTGCTCCCGTCCTGTATACTTGAAAAATTTACTACCAATATTAAACTGACCTTACGAATCAGTGACGAAAATTCCGTGTTTCTGGTGAAACTACTACGTCTTCTTTCTCTTTAAATAAACGTACTCGACCCAACACGTGTTACGTTGCATCAATGTCCATGAAGTATGTAGAAAAATATAGACCTTCGACGACGAGTTTTATTTATAGTGGTGCAGCTAGAGATAAAGCAATCTTTTACGAGATAGTTCTAAACTGTTCTAACAAATAGCACTATCTTTTAATTTCCACGAGATATAATCTAGCATTTTACAGAACCTTCTAATCTGTTAACAAGTTCAAATATTGAATGTGCGCACCGCCATCGACAAAGTATAGGATAGACCTATCACGCAATGTAATTTTGTGCCACACGCTCGGGGGGCTCGCGAGCCCCCTTATCATTTTCGAGTCACACCCAACGTTATCAACTCAATCTAAAATACGATTACCACAGACGAGGAATAGAATAGACCTATCAACCAATGTATTTTTCTGTCACCGGTTTGGGGGGTCCTAGGACCCCCTTACCATTTCAGTGTCGCATGCAACGTTACCGGTGAAGTCTCGAAACAGATTGTAACGCTACGCGTGGTAGGAATTAGAATTCAGCACGGGTAAAACTAGGTTATTTTTTGTGAGGCGAAGGCCGCGATTTATAAATGTTTCTGTTAGAGTAACAATTTAAGAATCGTCTTATGAACATATTCCGTTCAACGGAAGAGAAAGGAGGATGAACATAAAATGATATCACATTCGCCTTTTAACCTTACAGTCCTATTCCGATTTATTTAACGCGAAACAAATTTCATTCGCTTGCAATAACGTCATTTGTAAAAAGCAGGGAGTCGAGACCGAAGCAGAAACCAAAATTCAGACCGGTCACATATCAGTCATGTAACCAGTAACCGGAGCGAAAGAGGAGAGAAATTCTGACCGTAATAGCGAGAGGTTGCAAAAGGGAACCGAAACTCCTGACCAATTGCACTTCGGTCGGGAATCGGGGCCCGCGTTCTGAGACGAACGGGGACCGGTCGGTCGATCGGTCGCCACTTAATGTATGGAGCGGTCCGCTGACTGGTTAGGGCTTCGGGCCAGAGATGGACATCATTTAAATAAAAAATTATTTAAATAACGTATCAAATAAAAGAGACTTTATTTATATTAGTCGTCTGAAGCGCCTGAAATAATTTTTTTTTCGACGGGATTCATTTCGACGGCTTCGCATGATTTTTTTATTCGACGGGAATTCATTTTACGCTTTGAAATGATTTTCTCCGTTTCAGGCGTGTTTTATTTCAAAAGTTAGGGTAAAGAGCACAATGGTTGGCCACTTAAGGAAGAGTGTCACATAAATAGTGAATTATAAATGTGAATTTAGTAAATTTGAAATAAAAATCAATATAAATAAGTACGAAAAACCCCTAATAATCTAAAAATAAATAGAGTTTACAAAATAGAAGCAAGAATTTATAAAAATATACAAAAAAATGTGTTGACTACGAAGAAATATAGTTATTGGCAATTGGCATGGTCATGACAGTAGTTGTCCAATCGTTTCGACAGTGATTGGCCGCTATTTGACACATAATATAACCTTAAAGAAAATGTTATATGATTTGATGATAGATATGGGATTAATATTATTCAATAAAAATGGATATATTTTATGTATGATTTGTTCATCTGTATATTTTTTTTCCATATTTATGACCTTTTTTTACTTTTGGCATTTTTTACTGTAGGCTAATTCAGCTCTAATAAAAAATTCAAAATTTCTACAATTTACCTACTAGGTAATCACAATTTAATTTTTAACTTCAATTTAATTCAATAAATTCAGTAATCAAATTAAATTTGAATAATTAAATTAATTCAATCAAATTTCATTTTTAATTCCAATTTAATTAAATAAATTTAATCACAAGAAACTTAAAATATAACTATACAACGTAACATACCTAATACTACTTCTTCTCTTTATTTAATTGTACTATAATTATGTAAATCTTGAATCTTTTTTAAAAATAACCGTTTCAATACCGCTAATGATTAGGGGGCCAATATCTGTTTTACCATTATCATGGTTATAAAATAGTCGCCGGCCGCCCGGCCAATTATTGCTATTCAACATCGTTCATATGACAGTTGTTGGCCCCCCGTAATTTTCATAATATATGAATAATTTTAACAAATAAATAATTTTTTTATAAAGTTTTAACCTTTATTTATCAATATATAGAGAATATGAGAGATATAGACATCACAAATACATTAAAATATTCGTAAACTTTCAACTGAACTCTTATGATTTTTTGATTGAATCGCTGTAATTTTCAAGCCGCAAAGCCGACTCATCCTATCTGCTTTTAAATATAATCACAGCATATAATGAGTGGATAAATATTAATTACATCCGAAGCAAGAAAGTACAAGGAATTTGAATATGTTCATTAAAAAAAGCATAATATTGGTATTTCTTTATATTTTTTTATTTCTCAAAATAGGACGAATCACTGTCAGGTGGCCCACTGTACTCTTTACCCCCATCGCATTCTTTGGGCGGCAACTCTCGGCACGTTACCAATGGCGGGACTTCGCATACACATTTTATGCAAAAATAAGAATGCATGGTTGCTTTCTTCAGTTCGTCGCCTCTCTGCATCGTCAGGTTACCGAATCGACACATGTCATCTTCATCTGCAAGTTTGACGAAATAACGATTAACAGGTACTAAACTTTGTAAATGCGCACTGAAATGCTGAACGTCTGACGACTTTATCAGGTACAAGCACCTCGACGTGAAAACACGATAACGCCACTATAGGTGGTAATCCTCCCCCATGCTGCATTCATTGTTAATTTCAATTGTTGATTGAATAGATCGCTAATGTGTTTTTGTGGTGAAAATTCTGGCGAAATTAATGCTATTAGCAGAAAGTTTGAAAACAGAATGTTCCAACCACGTAAATACAAGTGCTTAGCCTTAGATGTACAAGTGTAGAGATTTTAGGAGAAATGAAACTGAGTAAAATTACCACTTGAAAGAGAAAATAGGTGAGGCGATATTGAAGCTGTAATTAATACGTTATAAAGATACTACGAGATCTACGAATAGACCACGAATAATACAAGGTTTTAGATATTTTAGCCACCTGAGACGTAGTTATGTATGTTTGATAATTGAACGTACCTGTTTTAAGTGAAGATATAGTACTGTCGTGATTGCGAATGACAATGTCGTTGTCGGTTTCTGCAAAAATGAGGACAGTTCTGTACGCTGTAATATTTCATAGAAACTGATTTTTGTTTATGTGAAATTCATAAGCAGGGCTTACTGCAAACTTACGGCATTTGAACCAGCGATCGCATTTCGTTTGTGGGACTTCAAATCTTTTAAAAATCGGCCCACAATTTTTGTGAATTTTGTCATGGTCGAAGAACACAGGATCGCAATGTTTGCGGTTTGGCTTCTTGCAGAACGGTTCAACGTTTTCACCTGAGTTAAATACAGCGTGATAACACATGTATGTTATGATTCTTCAGTTGAGTTACACTTTAACCCTTATGTGATCAACCAAAAGTTTCACGGTTGTTGCGCAACCGGGGCACCCGGGTATCCCATGTTCCGATACATCTCAAATACAGCGATAATTTTACTTTCGGACTTCTTCGAAACACTTATTTTTCAATTCCTATAATGTACCAAGTGCCGTTTCAAAATATTTGAGTAGATAAATTACTCAAAACTACAACATAATTGAAGCTTTATTATTTAAAATCTTTTTTAAATTTTTTTTTCAAAACGTATATCAGGGCAAAAGACGTTAAAGAATGGGGATCTGGAGCGGTTTTGCGATATTTTCACCAAAACATAAAAAATTACTCTAGGAAACATACAAATGGGTACCCGGGTACCCGGTTGATCACATAAGGGTTAATGTGCTTCAGTATCAAGATATGTAGAATTTTAAATTTCCCATGAACTACTATCTTTTCAAAGCGTACTATATTTCTAATCCCTACTTACTACATAAATTCAATTGTGTATGATCAGTTTGTTGGGAATATAAATTTTGTACCTTTGTATCCTGGCATGCAAATACAATCCTTTTCTAGATCAGATTCTGGTTGGAAGGATTCTCCGTCTTTATAAACTTTGCCATCTACTTCACAAGTTGGTCTCTCTTCACCTTCCTTCACTGAAGCGCAAAGTCGATTTCGTTTTAATCTATTGTACTTCAAAGTTAATTTAACAATATCGAATGTCTAAATGCGTTATGTTGTGAAGAAGGAGTGCTTAATGTGGATTATGTTTCTCGATGAGCTTCACCTTATTCACAATTTATTGCAACCAGATTTACTTACAACAGACCTGTAGCTGTGCACAACATTTATCATGTGACTTTTTGTAATAGCAATTCGGTATGTTAGGCAGAATCGGACAGTTCTTGCTACCACAGTCGAAGCCAGAAATCCCCCTAAAAAAAAAATCTAAGCCGAAATCAAAAAAATAAAAATGCATGAAAAAGTAAAAAATAATTGGTTCCCTTATTTAATCACCGATGGTCAATTTTTTATATCGGCGCCCCATCATTAGCACAATGTAAATCTGGTGCCGATTTTTTAATTTTTTGAAGCCGATTTTAATTTTTTTAGTTTTTCATCTTTTCTTTTTAGTTATTTATGTTATAATATAACTACCTACATTTATTTTAAAAAATATGAGTAGGCCTACACAAAGAGTGATTCGTAAAAAAAACATTTGCCCGAAACGGAAGATTCCAGAAATAAGGGACTTGAAAAAGTGAGAATAAGGATGTCTTAAATTCGTTATATGGGGTCCCGAACTCAACGCACGGAAATACTCTAAAATACTGGCAAAGTATTGAGCCAATGTTGATGCAGTGCCGGATGGGACCACTGGCTCATCGCCCTCTTTCGAATAAAAAAAGATCATCAGAATCGGTTCATATGCTGAGGAGTTACCTATGCGCGAACAGACATAAAGATAAATACATACGGGTCGAATCTATAACCTCCTCCTTTTCGAAGTTGGATAAAAATATCAGGAGTACAAATAAGTCTCCGCCGTTTGAAATCAGACAACGCAACCAGTAAGTTATAGCGGCTAGTGTCAGTTGTAAGACGTTATATCGTAAGGTTGCACATCTATTAACAATATTTTATTTAGTATATTTTTTTCGTGCGAAAATGTCGAGTTTTGAGCCGAATAAACGTCATTTGCGGGAAGTTCTGATTTACTTTTTTAATTTGAAGAAATCTGCAGCTGAGGCGCATCGATTGCTTGGAGAAGCATATGGTAATGTTGCATTAAGTAAGAGAACTTGTCGTGACTGGTTTCAAAAGTTTAAGAACGGTGAATTTGATGTCGAAGACAAAGAACGTACCCACACAGCACAACGTCCCGCAAAGTCCCAAAAATGTCTACAGCCGTCCAAAGACGTTTTGGGGACGTCTTGGGGACAGACCGTCTGTACGTCCTGATCAGTAACAAGACGTCCCCAAAACGTCTTTGGACGGCTGTAGACATCTTTGGGACTTTGCGGGACGTTGTGCTGTGTGGGCAGTGGAAGACCGAAAGTGTACGAAGACGCGGAATTGGAAGCATTATTGAATGAAGATTCGTGCCAAACGCAAGAAGAACTTGCACTTGCATTATCAATGACTTAACAACCGATTTAAGATTGTTTAAAATCATTGGGAATGATTCAAAAGCAAGGAAAAACGCGCCCATTATTACTCCAGACACGAAAAAATCATTCTTCTGCATCATAATGCTCGTTCTCAAGTTACGGCGTCGATCAAAACCTACTTAGAAACACTTAAGTGGGAAATTTTACCCCACCCGCTGTAGTCGCCAGACATTGCGCCATCTGATTACTACCTTAGAGCATATACTATGGAGGTCTCATTGAAAGCTTGAAACTGTCGCCAACATGGTGCGAAAGAGAAAGACATGTGCGAGCGAGAGAAGTGTATGTCCTATTCCAGGCCTTCCCAAGTAGGGGAAATCTGCTCCTAAAACAGATGTTTCGGTTCTCCCTCCAACACTCCCTCTCTCAGAGGAGACAGTGACGCCGCTACGAAGCAGAGAGAGAGGACAGTAGGAATCGTCCCACCTTAGCTGAAGGCGCAGCGTTGGAGGGAGAACCGAAACATCTGTTTTACGAGCAGATTTCCCCTACTTGGCAAGGCCTGTCCTATTCGACCTTAATGCGCAAGCGCAGATATCGTGCGAGAGAGAAAGACGGGCGATTGAAAATCTATACTTCTCTCTCTCGCACCAGTTCACACGTCTTTCTCTCTCGCACGATATCGGCGCATGCGCGTTAAGGTCAAATAGGATATATAGTTCTTTCACTCACACCAGTTCGCACATGTATTTCTCTCTTGCGTGAGGCAGTCATTCTAAGGCAATGATACCTCCATGTATATATGCTCTAAGATTACTACTTGGTCGGATCGATGACACATGGCCTGTCTGAGCAGCACTGAAGATACCAAAAATTGTGTCGATTTATGGATACTGCCAGAAAGATGGGGAAAAGTAGGGGCCAGCGATGTACAATACCGAGAATAAAACATAGGTACCGTTCTTTCGCAATAAATGCCCAATTTAAGGTGAAAAACGGCGGAAACTTATTTGTACTCCTGATAGAACGAAACAATATAGCTTTAAATTCCATCAGCAACTCAATTGAACAATTTAATTTATAAAAAAAATCCATAAAGTAAGTAAACACTGGAGCGTACATTATAATACTTAAAAGTTTTCATCAATCAACTCGTACCCAACAAATTACAGAATCGGAAACTAGGAAAAAATTATAAGTCACGACTGCAAAGAGAACGAGGCAAGATCCACGATACATAAATAGAATAACGATCGTTACCGTCACAGCATAAAAATCGTGGTGTCTCAATCTTCTTCACAAAAATGTGGAGAAACCCGAAAACTTTGCGAATATTTATCGGTGGCCTACGTAAACAAACATACATACAAATTTCTGTCAGCATGCGAACACACGCACTGCATGTCACATAGCTTTCGGTGGTCCGGCCTTAAAATCTCGCCAGGACTGTACTCGTGGCCATTCACGTAGCATTTATCCTTTGACAGCTCCTTCAAGTGGCTGCAGTTGTAGCGATAGGCGCAACAATCGCCAGGCTTCTCGTACACAGGTGTGCAGCCCAGCCCGTCGTAAAAGCGCAAAGGTCCAGGGCACTTAGTTTTGTCGCAGACCTCTTTGGGAAAGAGATGAATGCAAATCATTGGAACGTCTTTGCTTGCGCGAAATGCGACGATTCTTTCGAATGGGGGAGCTTATTTGAGCCTTTGACCGTCGTGCGACAATATTTATTGCTTTCGTGTGTGATGTAACTCATTGATCTCCCGCCATATATTATAGAAACACCAAACTCAGTAGAATCCCAGAATCTGTTTGCACACGGTACGGTACCCCACCACCGTCTCAAGGCAGGTGCATGGGAAATTGCACCACTGCAAACTGATTTTAATGAAGACACAGTCCTTTTCCAGAACTTTTATTGAGCAGCACGTTCAGCAATGAGCTCCCATCACCTTTGATTCTTCACAGTTACGACTCAGAACGAAATGCCAGATCGATTTTCGTGCGGAAGTATTCGCAGGGACGAGCGTGAACGTTGAAACGTAGAAATATTTTATTCTTTCCTGTGACGACACCGATTACCGTTGTGGAGTTTACTTTGTGCACAGCTCGGCAATTTGTGTGAGGCAAGTATTTGAAAAATGCACTTTTAAATCGATCGAGCATTTCCTGGCGATGGCCTCTGTTGTTTTCGAAGTAAACACAAGTAGGACATTTGATGCTTTTGAAGGAGTATCGACGTGAAAATAGTTTAACTGAACGGTACCACCTTTCATTGATGACGGAACGATCCATTGCTCACCTTGTGCGGCTGCGTGAACGGCCACGAGGAGCGTCAGGAAGGCGCACGCTTCAACGAACGAACGAGAATCAGCATGAGTAGCCATCATCGGAGACAGCGTGTAGGACATTCGCTTGCCGCTGCCGTGTTGCATCTTATATAGCATCGACAGCGGCTACCAGACAAGGAAAATGAAGTAGCAGGGGAGGGAATCTCGTAAATCCAGATTGTTTGAAAGAGGAAAGACCGGTCGGTTTATTAAGTCACGACCGGTCGAGGGCAAGCGCAACGCGAAAAACTTTGTCCAACCATGGATGCGGGATTTTATTATTATTATTAGGGGAAACATCCATCGAACGGAACCATTTTGTATGAATATAATTTATATATATAGCATATTATATATAACATATGCACATATAGCTTTTAACAAAGTAGGGGAGGGTTGCCTATTTTGGACTCCTACACGGGCATAACACATTGCAGAAAGCAAACAGAAACGGGAAAAACATCTACATTTTATGTAGATTTTATCATGTATTTAGTGTGTTGATAAAATATGCGATTAAAATAATATCTCAATAAAACTAAACGAATTTAAATGAATTTAAATATACAATCTAAAAAATATTGATCAGGGCATTGAAAAAAAATAGGAACAGGTAGAAACAAGTATCTTACCCCGGGTCTCCACCAAGGCGAACACGAACAAAAACAGTGTTCGCGAACGTTTTTGACTGTTCTAGTCTTGTCCACTCCGCCGCAAACATGAAAAAAACTCAACGTATGAGTCGTATGTGAATGTTTTGTTCTGTTTGCGGCGGTGTGGACATGACAAGAACAGGGGAAAACGTTCGCGAACTATGTTTTTGTTCGTGTTCGCCTTGGTGGAGACCCGGGGTAACGGTGCACGTAGTGCAATAGTAGGTACGTTGTTTGGTATGTTTCACATTTGCACAACGTGTATGAACCCAGGTCCGACATTGAGGACATCGTATCATGTTTTCTTCACTGTTACTGCTACATAGGAAGCAATACTAGCTTTTATCTCTAACATCCATCTTTTTAACCGACTTCAAAAAGGAGAAGGTTATAGATTCGACCCGTTTGTATTTTTTTTTTATATTTGTCCCCGCATAACTCCCCAGCATATGGACCGATTTTGATGATCTTGTTTTTATTCGAAAGAGGATGGTCCAATCCTACACTGTATCAACATTGGCCCAATATTTTGCCAGTTCTGGTTAATAATAAAGACTATTGTCACCTAATTATTATTATTTTATGTACGCACGCGCATATCTCCTCAGCATGTTATGTAAATATATATAAAACTAAAAAGATAAAAAATTTTTTAAAAATTACAACCTGCTTCAAAAAAATAAAATTGCACTAAAATTCTTCTACCAGATATGAGTGTTTTACTTGAATATACAAATAAAAATCACAAGAAGAGTTTCCTAGAAATTACAACTTTTTTACTTTTGCGAATTATCAATTCTTATTATTAAATTTCACAAAAATAATTTTCCTCCTCTTATTAAGTTCCACCTATACTACAAACACGTTTTTGAATTTTTGATTTTTATCGACTCTAGCCGAAGATGTAACCAAAAAACTGCGGTCGGTACTGCACGACTGTCCCCTACACAAATGCTCCTATTTAGGAGCCGGTCCAATAAAGTCAACTCTTCCTGTATGCTATCTGCGAAATAATATTTGCATGTCAATACATGCATTTGCGTAAATATCGGCAGTCACTTTCGAGCACATACATATTATACTATATTAATTAATGCAAATGAGCTTTATGCTTCTTAAAAGAAATAAACGTCTTGCATCATATGTAGGATAAAACATAACTATATCAACACACAGGCAATATTCGGCATATAACATACACTTGGATTAAAAAGTAATTATGCAGAACAGATTTGCTCTCAGCGAGCTGGACGACCATGAAATATGTTGCCCTGAACCTGATTCTGAACAACTTCTTACAGGTTACCGCAGCTCGAACTTCGTTTCCAAGATACATGCAATAATAGTTTCGATATTACATACCTATCATATCTCTAAAGTTTGGGATAAAGAGATTAGATATAGGATAGAAAGTAAATAAAAACAATAGTTACAATTTATTTCGATCTTTAGAATGCTTCGGTACATGTATACCACGAGGTATCGGTTTAGGTTTGGAGTTAGATATGGGGTCGGGGTGTTGACGGAAGTCCCCACCAGAGTTGGGCATTATTCGTATAAAAAGTGATTGAAATAACTTTTCAAATAAACGGGCAGACTACTGGGGCCGAAGGTCCTCGCTTGCAACGAGGTTAAGAATAAGAAGCCTTTGGGGTGAGATTATCGGGAAAGGCCTACCTATCCCACTGTTTTGCTTTCTCGCTACGTACCGATAGTTTTTCGGAAATATCGAGGAAACTAAAGCCGAGCGGCGATTCTATGTATAGGAAAAACATGCTTAGAATCATGTCCCCGACAACATATCCAAAAATCATTGAAATCGATAAGGACACACCTGTTCTGCATAATTATCATAACTCCTAGTCAGCAATACTCCAAAGGGTGACGTGACATTAAATAATTGAATTAAAAAAAGGTCGCATCGATCTCTTCAGCTTAGATCTAAGGAAATGTCCAGCAATCATTCAATTAAAATAAATTCAGCAACGAAGAGCAAGATGGTGGGCAAGCATGAAATATACGTTATATTTTCACGTTTTGTCATGGTTCCGTTCGATGGCTGTTTCCCCTGATGTATAATAATAAATTCCTGCATCCATGGTTGGACAGTATTTTACGCGTATCGCTTGCCCCCGATTTGATGAACCGACCATTCTTTCCCCTTCCAAACAATCTGGATTTGCGGGATTCCCTCCCCTGCTACGTCGTTTTCCTTGACTGGTAGCCGCCGTCGAGGATATATAAGATGGAACACGGCAGCTACAAGCGAATGTTCTACACGCTGTCTCCGATGATGGCTACTCATGCTGATTCTCGTTCGTTCCTTGAAGCGTGCGCCTTCCTGACGCTCCTCGTAGCCGTTCACGCATCCCCACAAGGTGAGAAATGGATCGTTCGGTCATCAGTTCGGTCTTCGGTGGTCGACGAAAGTACCGTTCAGTTCAACTATTTTAGCGTTGTGTAGATACTAGGGTTTATACAAAAACCGACTTTTGAAAAAAAACGGTTTTCGTATTCAACTAGTAATAAAAACCGGTTAAATTGGTTTTTGAATTCGACTATTACCAAAGAACCGGTCACACCGGTTTTCGAATTTTCACAAAAAATATAGTTGAAATAGAAAATAAATACTTATACATATTTTAAAAAATTTCAGTTCTTTTAATATATAGGGAATTACCAAAATATAACAAAATTTCTTCAAATACTTACCTCATTCACACTGTCGAGCTGTGCACAAAGTAAACTCCACAACCAAGTAACCCGAAAGTACTCGATACAATCTTTTAGGCTATTCCACTGTGGCGGTAATCGGCGTCGTCACAAGAAAGAATAAAATATTTCTAAGTTTGAACGTTCACGTCCGTCCCTGCGAATACACCCGCACAAAAATCTGTCAAGAATCGAAGGTGATGGGCGAAAGCACGTGCTGTTCGTTAAAAGTTCTGGAAAAGGACTGTCTCTTTATTAAAATGTGGTTGCAGTGGTGCAGTTTCCCATGCACCTGCCTTGAGGCGGTGGTGGGGCACCGTGTAGTGTCACACTAGTACTAGTGTGCAAACGGATTCCGGGATTCTGCTGAGTTTGGTGTTTCTATAATATACCTATGGCGGGAAATGAATGCGTTACACGACACACGTCAAAGGATCAAATAAGCTCCCCTATTCGAAAGAATCGTCACGTTCCATTGATTTGCTTTCATCTCTTTTCCAAAGAGGTCTGTGACAATACAAAGTGCCGTGGACCTTTGATCTTTTACAAGAGGTTGGGCTGCACACCTGTGTACAAGAATCCTGGCGATTGTTGCGCCGATCGCTACAACTGCAGCCACTTGAAGGAGCTGTCAAAGGACAAATGCTACGTGAATGGCCACGAGTACAGTTTCGGCGAGATCTTAAGGCCGGAGCACCAAGATCCATGTCGGGAGTCCTGCGTGTGTACGCATACTGGCAATTATTTGTATGTATGTTTGTTTACGTAGGCCACCGATAAATATTAGCAAAGTTTTCAGGTTTCCCCACATTTTTGTGAAGTAGATTGAGACACAACGATTTTTATGCTGCGAGCGTAACCATCGTTATTCTATTTAGTTTGTTCGCGCATAACGCCTCAGCATATGAACCGATTCTGATGATCCTTTTTTATTCGAAAGAGGGCGATGAGCCTTATGTTAAAGTGGGATATTCCAGACAAAAAAAAATAAAAATAAAACTGTTTTTCTAGGTAGGATGTTTGTTCAAAAATCTGTCTGATTTTTAGATTACGTATTTGTTCATTTTTAGTCACTACTGTTGGAAAGGTATTTAGATTAAAATTATATTTTTCGAATTTATTAGTTACTCAATAAACAGATATTTTACAGATGTATCAACATGCCCCAGAGCAGTATCAACTTGCCCCGCAGTGGGGTAAATTGAAACATTTTGCCTTTGTCCAAATAAATTTTTTTCATTTATTTTGTATGTATTTTCTGAAGTTTTCGCTTACTATATATGAAGGAGGAAGGACCAAAATATATTTTAGCATATTTGTTATTAAGTAATTGATTTAAACAAAAATGAAAAAAATTGAAAACTGAATAACGTATCAAGTAGCCCCGGTCTCCCCTACTGGTTGATTCAAACTTCGCCTCCTTACATAATTTGTATTTCATATAATCTCGCATTTTATATTACTTCCGCGCGTTGCATTGTGGACCCCATATAACGAATTTAAGACATGCTTATTCTCACTTTTTCAAGTCGCTTATTTCTGGAATCTTCCTTTTCTAGCAAACGTTTTTTTTACGAATCACTCTTTGTGTAGGCCTACTCATATTTTTTAAAATAAATGTAGGTAGTTATATTATAACATAAATAACTAAAAAGAAAAGATGAAAAATAGAAAAATTAAAAACGGCTTCAAAAAATTAAAAAGTCTGCGCCAGATTTACACTGTGCAAATGATGGGGCGCCGATATAAAAAAATGACAGTCGTAAATTAAATAAGGGAACCACTTTTTTTCACTTTTTAATGCATTTTTATTTTTTTCATTACGGTTTTAATTTTTTTTTAATTTTTAGGGGTAGTTCTGGCTTCCACTGTGGTGCACAGTACTGTACGATTCTGCCTATCCTACCGAATTGCTATTACAGAAATTCACATGATACATGTTGTCGAGAGCTACAGGTCTGTTGTAAGTAAATCTAGTGCATTAAATTGTGAAGAAGGTGAAGCTCATCGAGAAACATAATCCACTTAAGGACTCATTCTTGTCAACATAACGATACCATTATACCTTTTCAACAAGTTACTAGCCCATTGAAAAACATTCCTTTATATTATATTACATTATATTAATATTCTTCACTTTCTTAAGGTACGAATGCACGACGACACTTTTGTGTCTAGATTAAGTGTCTAGATCAAGACACTTAGCGTCTACACTAGTCTAGGACACTGTCCCCACGCCGACACTTGATGTATACACTTGATCTAGACACAAAAGTGTCGTCGTGTATTCGTACCTTTATATTTTCACGGAACTCTTCACGCGAAACGCATTTAGACATTCAATAGGTATTGTTAAATTACCTATGAAGAAAAATAGATTAAAACGAATTCGATTTTGCGCTTCAGTGATGGAAGGCGAAGAGAGGCCAACTTGTGAAGTAGATGGCAATGTTTATAAGGACGGAGAATACTTCGCACCAAAATCTGATCCAGAAAACTATTCTTGTATTTGCATGCCAGGATACAAAGGTACGAAATTTATATTTCTAACGAACTGATCATTCACAATTGAATTCATATAGTAAATATTAGAAATAAAGTAAATGCGGGTAATAACGCCCGGCAGGTAATAAGGACCACTTATCATTTATCCTTGGTAGGTCAATCTACAATTATTACATACGAAAAGTCATTCGAAGAGTTTCTGCGCGATTAATGTAACATTTGTAGACTGTGAATTCAAGAAATGTTTCGCCGGCAACTAGCGGTTGTTACCAGGGCCGGCTTTAGCGTACTTGGCACGCCCGGGCAACATTATCATGGCGCCCCTTCAAGGGCACGAAAATCAATCAGCAGAACGGATATAAATGAATAAACGCATACAGCGGCGCCTCTAAAAATGTGGCGCCCCGGGCGCCCGCCCCGTCAGGCCATCCCCTAAAGCCGGCCCTGGTTGTTACAATTATAAGAATTACTTCAAATATCACTTCAACCAGAAAACAAAGGCAGGATTGTGTGAAAAAGAGCTCATGCCATCCCCCTCCAGAGAAAACGTGGACGGTAACTGTGCAGACAATTGGTTTTCCAAATTATGCAGAACTCCATTTAAGAATGATATGCGATACTGTGTCATGTGTCTCATCTGGATACGCGAGGATTGCGTTGGGCTTACATCTGAGGAGGAAGATGTCTTTGTTTACCCGAATTGTACTAAATAGATGGGCCTTATTACCTGCACTACATGAAACAAAGCTCGTTTACAAAGTTTTTAAAAACCTATTAATATTCGTATATGTTGGGTTCATATATTGTTACAAATATTATACTTTATAGTTTAATGTCCACAGATTTATATAAAAAAAAGTTTTCAAGAATATACACAAGTTTTGTTTTAAAAAATTATAGATCCTTAGGTGGGCTTTATTACCTGCACTTAACTTAGTACCCTTTGAAAAGATAGTATTTGCAAGTAGTTGATGTAAAATTTAGAATTCTACAAATCTCGAAACCCAAGCACATTAAAGTGTAACTCAACTCAATAATCATAACATACACATGTTACGACGCTGTATTTAACTCAGGTGAAAACGTTGAACCGTTCTGCAAGAAGCGAAACCGTCAACTTTGCGATCCTTTGTTCTTCGAACCTGACAGCATTCGTGAACATTGCGCACCTATTTATTATGGTTTCGAAGATCCACAAATAGATTGCCATTCCGCGTTCAGATGCCGTAAGTTTGCAATAAGCCCTGCTTATGAATTTCACACAGACAAAAATCAGTTTCTCTGAAATAGTCAGATCATAGAACTATCGTCATTTTTGCAGAAAAGGCCAAAGACGTTGTCATTAAAAATCACGACAGTACAAAATCTCCCATTAAAACAGGTACGTTCAATCATTCATCAAACACACATAGGTACGCGTCAGTTGGATACAATATTTGAAACCTTCTATTGTTAGTGGTCTATTCGTAGATTTCGTAGTATCTTTATAACGTATTAATTACAGCTTCAATATCGCCTCACCTATTTTCTCTTTCAAGTGGTAATTTTACTTAGTTTCATTTCTCCTAAAATCTTTACGCTTGTGCATCTATGGCTAAGCAATCGTGTTTACGTAGTTGGGACATTCTATTTTCAAACTTTCTGCTAATAGCATTAATTTCTCTAGAATTTTCACCACAAAAACACATTAACGATCCATTCAAACATCAATTGAAATTAACAACGAATGATGCATGGGGGAGGATTACCACCTTAAGTGGCGTCAGCGTATTTTCACGTCCAGGAGCTAATCCTTTATAAAGTCGTCAGATTCTCTGCAATTCAATGCACAATTACAAAGGTCTAGTAGCTGTTAATTGTTATTTCGTCCAACTTGCAGATGAAGATGACATGTGTCGATTCGGTAACCTGACGATGCACAGAGGTGACGAACTGAAGCAAGCAATCGACTTCGCTTCCCTTTGCGTAAAATGTGTATGCGAGGTCCCACCAGTGCCAACGTGCTACGACCTCACGGACTTCACTAAAAGCCCAACTGGCACAGACCATTGTATACAAATCACAGACTGATACACATCTTGTAACCAGATCAGTCTGTGATATTGCTATCTTCGCCCTAACATAGCGTTTTTAACGTGATTTTTTAATGTATACAGTCTTACGCAATTAGTGCGACGCCTGCTAAACGAAATGGTTACTCGTTGCATTGTATAGTAAGTATTTTAGAATGAAATAAATGTTTCATAGGTGCAGTTTACGGTAGAATTGTTTTACACGTTTTAGGTTAATTTATTATAGTACCGTAAAATTGGCTCTTCATCTACGATGAGGAGGTAGCCGCTGCTTCTTTTTGCGGGAGCAAGCGACCGAGCATGGAATGGGTACGGGTGAATCAGTTTCATCCCCTGGTATTCTTTTCGAAAGGGAAAAGTTTCGGGCGTAGGAGGTGTATCATTTGGTACACTGCCTGCGTAAGTCACCCGGTCCGATTTTCCAGTCTCCGTGATAGACGGCTTGAGTCGCATCCGAGAAAGAGGAATCGTCTTTGGAAGCACCCGCCTTAATGTTACTGTTCACGAGAACTACTAGTATGTATTCGTGGTCTCTGTGCTCGCTACAGCTATCTATGCAGACAGGAAGCTCCTTCGGCAGGTTCACAGTAGTCAAGGACAGTAGTACCGAATAGAATGTCACACACACAAATATGTCACTTTAATTTCACGATCAAAAAGCTCGAATCAAAAGACTCTTATATAGTTCAAGATGCGTAAAAACACTGACTCTACACTCGCGTATGATACTATTAACACGCATAGCCATCTCATGTTTTTAAATATAAAGCACTGCACGTTTTTAAATGTCACTAAGCAGTGGATCAAAAAGTCTTCTAGATACTGGGTGAATTGCAGTAGAACCTTGTTAAGCGACCTCCCACATGGTCCAGAAATCGATGAAATTAATGCGGGAATCGAAATATCACGAAATAATATGCTCACGCGTTCACTGAGGTTCGATCGCGATGGCGAATAAAGTTGGACTATCAGGTACATTGTTCGGCCATGGTGCGACTTTGGTGGAGGTCTTTGCTTGTTAACGTTCCTCGAGAAGTTTTCTAGGTACTGGGTTAATTGTAGCTGGGTAAATTAATCCAGGAATCGAGATATCGCGATTTAAGATTCACCACGGCACTTTAAACTAGTTCACGTCCGATCACGATCGCGTTTCAGATATAAAGTTATCATCTAATGGTATCTACGTATTTAGGAGTGCGCGATTTGTTTGGAAAATATGGCACCAAGATTACTATTGGAGTCTTTTTTTTTAATATTATTGGAGAAATAAAATGTAATTGTAGGAGCAATATTTAGAATCGAATCTGGACGGATAGAATAGAGATTAACGAAGATAGATGATCGCAGCCAATCGGCTAGTTTTACTTGTCACGTAATTAATAATTCTATTACAATGTTACTTGTGATACGATTAGTAATTACGCTTCAAATAATACAGATTGCCCAGGTCTCACCACGTGGAGGCGCTGCGAGTGGAGACCCACCCTAACCGCGGCCCATCCGCCCTCCTTTATGCAAAATTTTATTTTCATTTCCATAGATCCCCCTGATGCACGGTTGCAAAACGATCCTCGATCGCTCCACAAGCGGGCAACAGAAGAAGTCCTTCTGTAAAAAGCTACCGCGATGAAGCTAAGCAGAATTGAAAACATTTCTTTGTTTCATTCATTAAAAATTTTATGAACTTTCTGGAATATTTCTACCATGATAATTATTCACTACATAATTGGGAATGAACCAAAGAAATAATATTTTCTATTCATTAATAGGAAATATGCCAGTGCATATTTGCTATGTCTACTTAAATACTAATAATTCCTACGTACACGAGCGCTCGTATTTAATAATTGCTACTTATATTTAGTTACACACTGCAGTGTTTCCTTAAAAACTACATAATTCTATGTGACCAGTAAACACGTCTTACCTAACCATATACATATCTACTTAAATTTAAATAATGACATGCCTAATGAAAATCTGAAATTGTCATGTGTTTCTTACTTCCCTCGATGGACCCACGCTGTTACCTGCAACATTCTCAAAAGTATTAATAAAAATTCCTTGAGGTTTGACTTTTCATGGATGATGAACCTGAAATCCTCTTGTTGCAATATTCTTCACACATAATATTTCTGCAACAGAAACTTTTCTCAGTGGCTTAATACCTACAATCTATCTCGATTAAGTAATGTAATTTCAACAGATATAGTCCATTCATTGAATCACTATGGCCCAAATATTGAAATATCAGACAATTTGTATCTAACCAGTTCCAAAAAATTTCCTTTAAATTCCAGGCAGCCGCATGGAGCGCCACGCAATTCGGACATTTAGAAAAATTTCGAGCAGCCGCATTAGGCGCTTAATGATTCTGAACATTGATAGAAAAAAGGAGTGGCCCCTTTGGGAGTCTTATACTTGTCAATTTTAACGAAAAAAGAAACGGCAGTTACTATGGGCGCTTAAGTATGCCTCATTACAAGACGGAAGAACAGCAGCCGCTTTGGGCGCATAATAATTCCGAATTTGAATGTGAAAAAAACTGCCTAAAAAGCAATACCTACTACTAAAATACAAATGTGGGATCATTGTTATAAACTTAAGGCAACGATTTTCCACCACGGTAAACGTATTACCGATGTTCATTACACGAGTATGGTAAGGGGTAAGGGCACCACGTGGGTATCCGTTGATGATTTACGAGTAGACAAACAAGCTTGGCCACGAAATGCTAAAAATGCATACATATTATTCTTCGAAAGGTATTAATAATTGTGGATGTGCATACAGTTCAATGTTAAATACGTTCAGCGCCATAAACTGTTTCGCGCACCATGTACTGTATACAAAGTACTATACATATATAATACATACATACTTTGTAAAGAGAAATGAGATCCCCATAAAAAAATTCGAAAAAGTAAAAAAAATACGCCAAGCACATGATAAAATCGAGGACGGAAACGAATAAACACAACAAAATAGAAGAAAATATACATTGTAAAGAAAGATGTGAAATCAGAATAAGCTGCAAGTACATAATAAAGGTGCTTTCCACTTGCGCTTAAGATGACACAACTACATATACACAGCTAAAATGTTGTGTTCATACATTCCATTACTCATACCGCCGATATATTAATAACGTGAAGATAAAATGTAACATCTAGACATTTGCCTAGATGTTCGCGGCCTGGAAGTCAAATACTTGGCGTGGCCAGGCAAAGTCAAGGTGTCTATGAATAAGAATTATTTAAAACGTAAAATAATGAAAGTGTACTCATATTTGTCAGAGTTTTAAATTGACAAATTATCTGAAAGCTTATGAGAGGAAAGGTATCGATATCGATGAATGATCTTGGAATTATTTTAAAACGCAATATAATGAAAATGTACTCATATCGTCTAAGTTTTAAATGGACAAATTATCTGAAAGCCTGCGAGGGGGAAGGTATGGGTATTGATGATCTGAGAATACTTTGCCTGGCTACGCCAAGTATTTGTCTTCCAGGCGGCGGACATCTAGGCAAATGTCTAGATGTTAATTTTATCTTCACGTTATTAATATATCGGCGGTATGAGTAATGGAATGTATGAACACAACATTTTAGCTGTGTATATGTAGTTGTGTCATCTTAAGCGCAGGTGGAAAGCACCTTTATTATGTACTTGCAGCTCATTTTGATATCGCATCTTTTTTTACAATTTATATTTTCTTTTATTTTTTTGTGTTCACTCTTTTCCGTCCTCGATTTTATCATGTACTTGGCGTATTTTTTTTTACTTTTTTTAAGTATTTTTATGGGTTGCACTTTACTGCGCAGTAATCGAAGTTATTTTCATGCAGAAAGTAGCAACAACGAGCACGCGTTAATATTGCAAATTTACTATCAATATAAAGTGCCGAATTGCATTTACCTACTTTTTCAATGCAAATTTCGTGTCAACATCATCAAATTAAGCAACAATCGCGGATGAATTTTGATCAATGCCAAAGAATATTGAAAATTTATAAAAATAAAAACTACATTTCTTATCATTCTGAAAATAATACAACGAAAACATTTGTCGGGTGGGTAGGTGGTGGTAGTAGAAGGAGGATGGTGCAGCCACTTAGGGCTGCTAGAAAAAATGATTAGTAGCCAGAAGGACAGCTGATCATTGTCCACTCATTAATGCAAGAAAACCGTGAGTGGACCGTTTCTTTCTTTCGCAACGCTAACTTATTACAGACTAAAATCAACTCCCGAGCATAGTCACTAGGACTTTGGACTACTCGCAGCACTAATTCCTCAAACAACTTCAAAATTCACGGATGGTGCTTCATTACAGAAAATTCTACTATACTCAATACAAATCCCGAATAGCAAACGAAGAAGCTCCCAAGGAGCTACATTACTTTAAAAAATATAAAAAGCTACCGAGAACCACCACGTGGGTGGTTTCATTTTTCGCAACACTAATAAAAATTCAGTGCACCTGTGTCTCGCAATACGCAACTCTAACTTTAATTCGCTGCAGCCTTCCTGAAGGCTGTGTGGGGTCCCATGTGCAGCAAAGCCAGCTGCTCGGGACTCCTTTTTCCCAGGAACATGTCTGCGGACATGTCCCAGGACAGTTTCGGGGCATTGGGATCGCAACTCTAATTACAAACGCGATCAGTCATCATCGCAACACTAACCCAAAAAAGTATTAAGTATCAAACTAGGACGAGTAATTAAAAAAACGCGATCAGTCGCATCGCAACTCTAGTAAAAAGAATACCACGAATCAAAAGTAATGCAATGAATCAAACTCTAGTAACTCCAATTCAAAATACAAGAACAATCTCAAAAACAATCGCGACTCTTTTTTCGGAACACTACAAGCAACCACGCTCGACATTCATTCGCAACGCTATGCTGGAACCAAACGCGGGGAATATTTGATTCGCAACGCTAATTCAAACCGTAATCACAATTTAGTCGGAACACTAATTGACCCCGTAATGTTCTTCGCAACCCTAATTGAAAACGCGGTGTGCTAAATTTCAGGGAGGGGGTGTCGATGGGTCAGCCTGTAGCCAACCAAACTACTACTACTACAACTACCGGCGAGCATAATGGCAAAGTAATACCTACGAAGAATGACCCTGCATCCGAGAATTCAGGGCCATTCTTGGCCTAGCCCACATGATGTGGCCTTTTTCTGGCCGGGCTATCTGCGTCTCTTTGGCCACTTCTTGCTTCAGGTGGTCAGCCCTTCTGAAAGTTAATAGCGTGCCCAGGCCCGTCCTGCCGACCGCGACCAGCGACAATGTGCAATGTCTCACTGGCGTCAAAAAGTCGACATAGCGAGGCTAGAAGCGAGGGCATACCCCACTCGCGCTAGTCAGGCCGTCGACTTTTCTCACAAATTTCCTGAAAGCAGGTCATCGCGCGGGGGAATATTGCGCGGGGGAACATTTCAGAGAATACGACGACCTGCCCCGGCCCTACCTACTTATATTTAAGTCACACATTCGTACCAGAAGGTAAGTTACCTATCCTACGCAACACCTATATTTAAAAAATGGCAAAACAGTCTCTCAAACACAATCATCAGTCAACCCACTCCACGATTCTCAAGCATCACCGCCCGGGTGCAAAAGCCTACACTAGAGAGACCGTCCCGGGACGACTCCGTCACCCGAGCTTGGCCACAATCACACTCTAATAAGTACGTACCAGTTTTCACTGAAATCAGCTGGCAAAGCCCGTGACCATTGCGTGTATGTATGATTTACATAGCAATTAATTATTTTCAATTTTAAACAATGGATTACTCGATGATGCGCATTGTACGTATTAGGTACATACATCAATCGTTATTACTTTCCCGTTTGATTGTACGAGATTGATTAAGTTTCATATTCCAAGATTATTTACTAGAATGATCATCGTGTGCAACAAGGAATATGATACAATGGTATCCTTATTACCACGAATAATAATATAATGTTATAGTTTCGTTAACATGGCCTTTGATGAAAATTTTTCACCGACGCAAATTCCACCGCCTAACCACACAAACACACACAGGTGGAAAATGCGACGTGCACGATACACTAACGCAATGCCAGCCGCCAAAATGTAATTATTTAGTAAAGAAAGTCATCGTGCCCTATTGCTTTCACCCACCCAAGTAGCGCCTGGGCACGTGGATGAGTTAAAAGGCAATAGGTACGGAAAGATATCCTGAAAATCCTCAACTAGAAAATATGATTAGTTTGTATAATGTCTAGCTAGTATTCTTTCATTTTTATAGTATTAAGGAAAGTGACTCGACTTTCAACTTGTGAATAGTTTAAAGTTTGATAAATAAAAAAGGACTCTACTTTAGATTGCGTCATTAAGAAAAATCACTCTACTCGACATTTAATTAGCAAGAAAAAAGACTCTAAAATAGAATTATTTAAGAAAATTATTCTAAATCATCAAGAATTTACTTTAAGAATTTAAAACGAGCGATTCCATCTTCAAAGTAAATTTCATAAATCAAGAAAGTATGTTCTCATGCTAATTACTTTGAATCTGAAATTTGCCCACCCTCAATTGTCTTCTTGCACATGGAAATTAATTATTCTATTGTGTATGCAAACGAGTGACCTTTATAAGAAAGGAATTACACTTTTATGTCTATTATCATCATTTAGAAATCAAGTTACTTTTGAACACGTAGTATCAGAAAAATAAAAGAAATTCAAGTCATTATAATCGTCGCAATGACGAAATCGGAGGGCATCCGATTTTTCCTCTACATATTAAATAAAAAGGATCGTAGCTGTGGAGTTTGAGAGTATCAAACTTTTTCACTACATAAAAATTAGCATTCAGCCGTATTGATATTCATACCAATACCTTCTGAGCTGCTATGCACCTTTATGTGCATTATTTAATAAATATCTACATCAATGTATGATCAATGATATATCTTGGAAATTATGATTATAATTTGATTCTATTGAAAAGACGCGGTGTACAAGAAGACCCTAGCCCTCGTCTAATAAATACATACACAGCCAAAATGTTACAATTCACGGGCATGGTTAACATACCCGCGGTCATTATGCTCGCCAAAGCACGTATACAACCGGTCACTCGTGTCGATTCGGACCAAACGTCCTACGACATGATTGAGTGACCAGAGGAACCATAATGCATGCGCACTCACATTTCGCTGTGCCCTGGTGACGGAGACGCCAACACCCCTGCCAGTGATCAGGGGAAGTCATCGAGCTCCTCAGAAGTGATCAAGCTGCTCAGAAGAAGTCGTCAGGCTGCTCAGCTGTGCCCAGACTGGAACGAAGGAACAGAACACGATTACAATTTGTTTCCACAATTACGATTGTTTGAACTCTGATGAAGAATCGCGAAGCAATTCAAAACTAACGAAATTTTTTATAATTTAGGTATTTTAAGAAATATTAACAAAATTTTTTTCTTAAAATGTCTAAATGATAAGATGTTTCGTTAGTTTTGAATTGCTTGGTGAGTCTATTCTAAAAATTAATTTTTCTAAATTTTTTTAACTTTTTTCTTTCTAAAATATTGAAGAATGAACTCTACTTAAAAGGAATTTAATTAAATGCATACTTACATCTTTCCAGTAAAATTCGGCGCACAAATCTCCTCTTCAGCTGACGAACTGACTCTAATTTCCGCTAACGAGTTTCGCTTTCAAAAGTAAAAAAAAAAAGAAATAGTAGACTACCAACGCGCCCGAAAGATTCTAGTCTCGCGATTCGAAGATGAGAGCCGCGACACTCGTGATAGAATACAAATTGCGTAAAAAACACTGACTCTACCCTCGCGTATCCCGAAATTGTTAACGACGCTCTACTATGAGCAACGGTGCTCTTCAAAACGAAAAACTTCGTACGTCATAAACACTGACTCTATTTGACCGCATTGCACGCGGTCACAATCTCTGAAAAATAAATGAATAAAAATTCGTTAATTATTCATTAGTTTCTGTACATAAAGAACAAAACATGCATCCAAAACCGAAGGTAAATGCAATTATAACAATGATCTGGCGCGTGGCACGTCAATCACGTCTGAACGTGGCAGGACAAGTTTAGACCTGCACTCCAGACGCGCGTGCCGGGAACGCGCGATCGTCCTTTATCACGTTGGAGACTTTACAAGTGCAGTTTTGGAGCGCACGCCTAGATAGAGTGTACGCTCCAAAACTGTGAGAAAAACTGTCCGTCTAAAGCCGGGTATTGATTCAATAAAATAACAAGAATAATACATTTACCACACGTATTGCCATCTCATTTTTCCAAGGAATGAAACCAGATGCCATCCAAGCACCGTTCAAATTAACCAGCAAGTGTCATGGCGTTGCCTGCCCTTGGCTTTCGACTCCCGCCTCATCGTCTGTAACCTAACGATGCAACAAGTTTGAAAGAAAAGCATTAAAACATTCGTAAGGCAATTAAACAACAAATAAACTTGAAATATGCCCGGAAAGGAATGTAATTGAATACCGAGACACGATATGTGTGCACTAAATGTGCAGAAATATCGGTAAGGCAACGAAGGGAATACGCGACGAACATCTAACGGTTTTCTCGCGATATTTAATCAATCTTGGGACGAAACTGTATTAACAGGAGCAGCAAGTCACGATATAGAGTAAAGAAGAAGACAAATAATAACTGGAAGTAATTATATGAGGGTACATAATGTACGCATACCATTTAAATACGCAGCTAGCTATCGAAGCGTCTTAACTCAACGACGTCCACGGAACGAATGACCCCCGCGCCGCGTCGCTGTACCTCGCGAATATTAGCTTTGGTGGGGGGAGAGCAGGCAGGCGGCAGGACTCGCGAGGCAATACACGCGTACGTACATATTTACGAAGCGTTGGGATATCGTCACCGAGCCGTGTAAACAGAGGTGACTTCCAAAGGTAGCATCGTTTAGTCATAACAAAAGTCGTTTCTACACACACGTTCTGCTAACAGTAAAATAGAAATATTACGCGTGATATATTTCCTTCGTTTATAAAATATCTAGCATCTACATACAGGAGTGTACTTTAATTAAGCTTGTGAAACTTTACACAGATGGCTTAAAAAGTATATATTCGAAAATTACACGCGTGATACACACTTTCTTATTGCAAAACTTTTTACAAGTTTCGCGATACATTCGAGAATGTCGCGATACCAATACTGTGTTAGCATTGGTACATAAAATGAATATTTATTCTGTATACAGTGAGCCACGAGAGTATTCGAACGCTCGCTATTAAAACTGTAAACAATAAAAATATACATGTTAGACTAAAGTTCTAAAAGCAATGTTGTAACTACTATAAGACGTTAGTATCGAGATTGTATATACCAAATTTGAAATGAATCGTATAATATTTGTAGAAGTTATGAAACATTTATTGCAAAGATGTACTGCAACGGAGTCACAAAAATATTCGAACCGCATTAATTATATGCAGCATATTTTAGATTAATATTCATTTAGGCTACGTTTGGCTCCAATTACGCTTTTCAGACGTTGTGCACTAGTTTTTCATTTATTTTAGAATGCCGTTCGAATACTTTTGATACCCTGTTTCAGTACATCTTTGCAATAAATGTTTCATAACTTCCACAAATATTATCCGATTCATTTCAAATTTGGTATTATAATATATAATCTCGATTTTGATAAATCTCATATATGTATTCAACATTCAACAGTTTCCGAAATATTAATAAAAAAGATATTTTGGCATTAAACGACCGAAGCGATCGTGGAAAAATCCGTAGCACAAATAGGTATCGCTGCTTTCCGTTGTCATCTTTCCGCGTCAACCACTTTCCAGACGCATTAATTATTTCGCGGTAAAATTACTCTAAGTAAGAGCCGCGGTGCTCCGCAAAATATGTATATGGACGCGAAAAAAGCGGGGACTCTACGATCGCGTTACGCGCGATCAAAAAGGATCTTGCTAGACTGCAAGATTGCTACGAAGACTGGTTGCTCTTGGAACCTTTTCAAATTTTTCGCGGTGAGTCTACTCGACTCGAATTATTAATCGGAATTGTAAAAATCGCGAGCAAATGTTGTACCGATTTAATTTTCTGATTTTAAGACAGACACATGCATGTCACTATCTACGAGTACTTTGTATGGTCAGCTCATTGGATTCTGCTCTTTCCAACACATATGCGCGGCGGTTAGTGGCCCGTTTCATATAATTGGCATTCGTTTTAGGAACATTTCTCCGATATTTCGTGAATATGGTTTAGAAAAGAGCCACGGTAAGAGGCTACTTCGCGAAATATCGCATAGGGTAAAACTATACAGTACGCCCCACTTTTAAAGAAACATCTATAAAACCAATATTTTTTAATAATTCTTTAAATTTTTTGTGTGAACACATTAAGTGTTCATTACTCTTCACAACGACACCGAAATTGTGTAAAAAACATAACTGGAAATAACTTTAAATAATAATTTTTCTGACCCTTACATGGTTCGTAAAGGTAAAACGCCCCACCTCTGTGACAAAACGCCCCGACATAAAAAAGTGATTACTTTTTATTATTTTTATCAAAATGTTATAGAATATATATTATAAGAGATATTATTAACAAAAAGAGAACAATATTGATTAAAATTATTACATTATTATTTTATTTACATTTTCCCTTTTGACATTTCTGCCGCAAGTATTACACGAAGTTATCCGCGAAAAGAAAGGAAATAGGTTAGGCGTGAAAAATATGATTTCGAGGTGGGGCGTATTGTAAATTCATTGCTGGGGCATATTGTAAATTCTGGGGTACAAAATGCGCCGGTTTAAATTTAGCAACAACGTAGTGAAAAAAGGTTTGGGCAATAACAATTTAAAGAGGTTAGTTTGTTTAGTTTCGAAATATATATGTGAATTAATCGCAAAAACAATAGTGACTTAGAAAATTGAATTTCTCACGTACTAACCGCAAATTATCTGAAGGCCGAAAATATAAATTCTTATATATGTTTCTAAAAGCCGTAATATTTGCTCGTATTTTTATTGCGGCAGTTGTGGCCAACTGAGACAAATTCGAATATGACGATCGTGTCGATGCATCATGGTTTATATACGTAAAATAATGGTGGGGCGTTTTGTCAAATGGGGCGTATTGTATAGTTTTACCCTAAGTGTTCCCGCATGTCGCGCATTTGTGTTGGAACGACCAGAATCGAAAAAGCTGGCTACGCTACGTTTTCTACAGAAACTATTTTATTCTACTGCGTGCACTCATGTTCAAAAAATTATAAAGGGGCGTACCGTTCGCTGTCATCAAGAGTACCGCATCTCTGCAATCTTGTTACCCCTGACCAGCAATCCTGAAACATTCCAGTATCGACGCGATAACTCGAAAATCAAAATGGTCATGAACTGGTCCTCTGTATAAAGCCGTAATAAGTTGTACCTAGCAAAGCCCGCCTATGAAGGGCGAGCCCACCATGCGCGAAATCGAAATCAGTGATCGAAGGCGAATTGTATCTCTAGAAGAGTGCGTTTGGCACTCTTATAGTTAAAAAGACCGAGACGGAATAGAAGCTTATCGCTCCAGGTACGCAAGTGCATTTTAGAATAGATGTCCAGACCGAACCAAACTTACCTTTAGGTAAGTTTGGCTCGATCTGGGCCCTTAATCTAGATCGTAGGCTTTAGCCTTGATTCCGTTTCGCAAGTCGCAATGCTTGGGAAACGTT
Organism: Andrena dorsata; assembly: GCA_929108735.1. Classification (NCBI taxonomy): domain Eukaryota; kingdom Metazoa; phylum Arthropoda; class Insecta; order Hymenoptera; family Andrenidae; genus Andrena; species Andrena dorsata. Next base: position 30,520,853 of record OV815489.1, read on the forward strand.
ACCAAGTTCCAGGCACACCAGCGCAGAGGTACCTACGAAAATGACCCATTTCTACGAAATATTTCTGGTCCATGTTCAACCAATGCTTTACGCATTTTTTAAAATTTGGAAACAGTCTTACGACTAAAGTTCTTAAACTAAGACTTATTGCGAGGCTGATTTTAATATTGTAGCGAGCGTAGTGACCAAGACCCAATATCAACTGTCATTCTCAGTTATTATTATTTGTATGAGAAAGACCTTCAAGTTATATAGTTGAAAATCCTTAAGAAATTAATGCTTTCCATTCCCGTTTTATTAAGAGAATGTAATGACGCGAATGTAATTACTGTGAATAGAGAACATTTGATACAACTCGCACGAAAGAGTTTAACTTCAGAAATGTATTTAACTCGTATTCGACACATTAAGCATCCCGTATGATTGTGAAATTAAAGAAAAGTAGTTTAGAATATTTGAAACGCGACGTTAAAACTTCTATCGCGAATTTAAAATTTATTTATTGTATTTTTCTAAGCGTATTAAACATTTGGAAGCACACGCATTAATGTTACTCTGAAATTCGGATAATAAGGTCCACCCTAATGTACAGGGTCACAAAGTAAAGTTAATTCAAATTACACGGTATAATAAATTTAATTGCAACTACTGTTGCTAATGTCTTAGGGCGTAGAGATAAATTTTGTAAATGAAGATAAAGTTAAATTTAACGTTTAAATAAAATTCTGGGTGGTCTGGTAGAAATATATATAAGATTAATGTAGATAGTGTAATAATAAATAGATAAATAATTATAAGAGATTCATTTAATTTAATTTTTGATGGGTAGTTGTTAATTATTCTGGTAAAATACAAAGTATAATTATAATCCTCCCGAACAATTGAAATAAAGATAAGTTAAGAGAGAAGATTTGTAACAACTTACAGGAAAGGGTTCAACTTCAGAAATATAAATCGTATTTAATACGTTAAGCATCCCGAATGATTGTAAAATTAAAGAAAAGTAGTTTAGAATGTTTGAAACGAAATAAATTAAAACTTCTATCACTAATTTAAAATTTATTTATTAGCGCGCGCATTAACGTTACTATTCACGAGTATTAAGTATGTATATGTCGACGTGCGTTACGAAAAGTAGCACGTTTCAATTTTCTTACGAAAAGTAGCACGTTTCCATTTGCCACGAAAAGAAGAACGTTCCATCGTTTCTGACGAATATTAGCACGTTTGGTCTTTCGCCGCGAGGACTAACACATTTGACTGCTTCGCCACGAAGAATGGCACATTTCGTACTGTTGCGGCGAAAACTAGTACGTTATACTGTTTCCCCACAAAAAATAGCACATTTGGGAATTTACGGCGAAAACTAACATATGATCCGCTACAACTACTTTTCGTGACAAACCGCTCAAACGTGCTAGTTTTCGCAGTGAAAACCGAAACGTGATAGTTTTTGTGAGAACGACGGCAAACGTGTTACTTTTCGTACCGCGCGTCAATATATTCGTAGTCACTATGCTCGCTACAACAATCATTTTGTTCGATAGCATGCAGAAAGATTGAAAAAATGAAAACGTATCACTCACCGTTCGTTGAACGCAGTCTCACTGCTATCCATGCAGACAAGCATCTCCCTTCAGCAGTAGCTATTCGATCTGCAGGCCAATGTCCCGCAGCTGCAGCGTCAGTACCGAATAAAACGTGTCACATTCGCAAATATGTCGCATTAATTTCGTGATAAAGAAGCAATAAGAGCACCGGTGCTTTGAAATAGTTCTAGATACTTTAAAAACACTGACTCTACGTTCGTGTTAACATTACTAACACGCAGGACCACTGTCCACTATGAAATACTTTTTCGCGAAATAAGCACTGACTCTACAATCGAGCTGGGAAGATGTGTTGGAACTCGAGTAAAGTGTTTCCAAAATAGTCCTCTAGGTACTGAGTGTAATGTAGTAGAATTTTGTTAAAGGTTCTTCCACAGAGTCCAGTAATCAATGAAATTGATGCAGGAATCGTGAAATAACGAAATAATATCCACTGTGACTGCACAGATATTCAATGACCCGATCACCGTCGCGGACGAAGTCGAACTGTTAGGGTACACCGTTCGGCAATATAGTGACTTTGGTAGAGGTTGTTGATGTTTTTGTCGCGCTCGGCCGACTCCCAGCTAACTTGAAATTCGTCAAGGCCAGAAATAATATTATATAGTAATGTCTATGGCAAAATGTTCACTTTTCACAACTACAGTCGTGCACCCCGCATATTCTACACGTATTTTTATTACTGTGATAAGGGTAGATGCGCCATTTGTGGCCACTTTAAGGATTTCAGTGACTTTCATCGTAATTATCTTTAAAATTGTACTTCAAATCAGGAAACTAAAAGCTTTACTAAATTTTACACTATCTTTACTATTAATGTCTAAGTTACCGTTAACTAGAGAAATCGTTAAAGAATTAAGAGAATTAAAAAAATATAAGAAATCTATTTTTCACCGTTTGTGGCCACTTGCCACTTTTCGCGTAAGTAATAAATGTAACTGGTGGTATACTAAACAAAATATTTACGGGTTGAAATTCTACACATAATTATGTGTCTGCAAGCAATTTCAAGCTAAAAAACGCGATAATTATGCACATGGCCAAAAACGGTACAATGGCCACAAACGGTACATCTACCCTATGTGATCAAACAATATTCTCAATGTGTCTCGATCTTAACTTTTAATAGCAAAATATTATTCACCAATATTCATTCAAATTTGAAGGAAAAGTTATATCGAGGGCTCCCGCCATCAGAGCTGCAAGCATATTCAGGATTGTCGAATATTCTACAGCACAATACTTATGTCCCGATTTTTCATAAATTTTCGGAACCAGTTGCAATAATCATAACATACTTTCTAAGCTATGTTTAAACTTGCATCCAAAATCGGATACTGAGCGGAGAATTTTTAATCAAAAGTGTTAACATTAGATAGAAATAGCGATGGAGACGAAACACGGGTATTAATAGTGCTTAAAAATGATTAGAAGTAGAGATATAAGGTACATTAAACTCAATTGTAACGGAATTCAAACATATGTATCTCACCAATCGAACGTTTGCCAAGCGACTGATGCTCCCCACCAACATACTTAATTGCTGTTTGCCAAAACTTGGACGCGGGGGGAGTCTGAGGCAGTTCCTATCACAAGTTTCCTTCCTAAGGAAATGTTGAATATCAGGAAACATTTCAATTCAAATATATTCAATTGGCTATAAATAATACACGAAAATATAATGTTGATTGGTGGTTAGTTTGTCCCCGATAGATCAACGCACCAGTTTCAACGCCGTTTCTGCCTCAAGCATCGATATTCTATGCAACTAACACTACAATAATATGATCGTACAATATACGAACAGATTCTTTTTTATTTTAAACGTTTATCGCGATTGTTAAGCGTTATTTTACGCACCGAAGCGTCGCCGTCCTGGCGTCCTGACACTGCTTTGAATTTTGCGAAAATATGCTTGTTGAGGGCGCTGGAAGATGCGGCAATCTACGGCAATAGAATATGAAATTTTCCCGCGCATATTTGATTAGCATTATAACTTAAAAACTCTGTCTTAAAATCAGAAAATTAAATCCATACAACATGTGCTCGCGATTTTTACAATTCCGATTAATAATTCGAGTCGAGTAGACTCACCGCGAAAAATTTGAAAAGGTTCCAAGAGCAACCAGTCTTCGTAGCAATCTTGCAGTCTAGCAAGATCCGTTTTGATCGCGCGTAACGCGATCGTAGAATCCCCGCTTTTTTCGCGGCCATCTACATATTTTGCGGAGCACCGCGGCTCTTACTTAGAGTAATTTTACCGCGAAATAATTAATGCGTCTGGAAAGTGGTTGACGCGGAAAGATGACAACGGAAAGCAGCGATACCTATTTGTGCTACGGATTTTTCCACGATCGCTTCGGTCGTTTAATGCCAAAATATCTTTTTTATTAATATTTCGGAAACTGTTGAATGTTGAATACATATATGAGATTTATCAAAATCTGTAGCACATATACCTATCGCGGCTTTCCCTTGTGATGGGACACAAGTATCGAGATTATATAGGTATTATAATACCAAATTTGAAATGAATCGGATAATATTTGTGGAAGTTATGAAACATTTATTGCAAAGATGTACTGAAACAGGGTATCAAAAGTATTCGAACGGCATTCTAAAATAAATGAAAAACTAGTGCACAACGTCTGAAAAGCGTAATTGGAGCCAAAGGTAGCCTAAATGAATATTAATCTAAAATATGCTGCATATAATTAATGCGGTTCGAATATTTTTGTGACTCCGTTGCAGGACATCTTTGCAATAAATGTTTCATAACTTGTACAAATATTATCCGATTCATTTCAAATTTGGTATATACAATCACGATACTAACGTCTTATAGTAGTTACAACATTACTTTTAGAACTTTAGTCTAACATGTATATTTTTATTGTTTACAGTTTTAATAGCGAGCGTTCGAATACTCTCGTGGCTCACTGTATACAGAATAAATATTCATTTTATGTACCAATGCTAACACAGTATTGGTATCGCGACATTCTCGAATGTATCGCGAAACTTGTAAAAAGTTTTGCAATAAGAAAGTGTCTATCACGCATGTAATTTTCGAATATATACTTTCTAAGCCATCTGTGTAAAGTTTCACAAGCTTAATTAAAGTACACTCCTGTATGTAGATGCCAGATATTTTATAAACGAAGGAAATATATCACGCGTAATATTTCTATTTTACTGTTAGCAGAACGTGTGTGTAGAAACGACTTTTGTTATGACTAAACGATGCTACCTTTGGAAGTCACCTCTGTTTACACGGCTCGGTGACGATATCCCAACACTTCATAAATACGTACGTGTGTATTGCCTCGCGAGTCCTGCCGCCTGCCCGCTCTCCCCCCACCAAAGCTAATATTCGCGAGGTACACCGACGCGGCCCGGGGGTCATTCGTTCCGTGGACGTCGTTGAGTTAAGACGCTTCGATAGCTAGCTGCGTATTTAAATGGTACGCGTACATTATCTACCGTGATATAATTACTTCTGATCATTATTTGTCTTCTTCTTTACTCTCTATCGTGACTTGCTGCTCCTGTTAATACAGTTTCGTCCCGAAATTGATCAAATATCGCGAGAAAACCGTTAGATGTTCGTCGCGTATTCCCTTCGTTGCCTTACCGATATTTCTGCACATTTAGTGCACACATATCGTGTCTCGGTATTCAATTACATCCAATTCCGGGCATATTTCAAGTTTATTTGTTGTTTAATTGCCTTACGAATGTTTTAATGCTTTTCTTTCAAACTTGTTGCATCGTTAGGTTACAGGCGTTGAGGCGGGAGTCGAAAGCCAAGGGCAGGCAACGCCATGACACTTTCTGGTTAATTTGAACGGTGCTTGGATGGCGTCTGGTTTCAGTCCTTGGAAAAATGAGATGGCAATACGCGTGGTAAACGTATCATTCTTGTTATTTTATTGAATCAATAGCCGGCTATAGACGGACAGTTTTTCTCACAGTTTTGGAGCGTACACTCTATCTAGGCGTGCGCTCCAAAACTGCACTTGTAAAGTCTCCAACGTGATAAAGGACGATCGCGCGTTCCCGGCACGCGCGTTTGGAGTGCAGGTCTAAACTTGTCCTGCCACGTTCAGACGTGATTGACGTGCCACGCGCCAGATCATTGTTATAATTGCATTTACCTTCGGTTTTGGATGCATGTTTTGTTCTTTACGTACAGAAACTAATGAATAATTAACGAATTTTTATTCATTTATTTTTCAGAGATTGTGACCGCGTGCAATGCGGCCAAATAGAGTCAGTGTTTATGACGTACGAAGTTTTTCGTTTTGAAGAGCACCGTTGCTCATAGTAGAGCGTCGTTAACAATTTCGGGATACGCGAGGGTAGAGTCAGTGTTTTTTACGCAATTTGTATTCTATCACGAGCGTCGCGGCTCTCATCTTCGAATCGCGAGACTAGAATCTTTCGGGCGCGTTGGTAGTCTACTATTTCTTTTTTTTTTTACTTTTGAAAGCGAAACTCGTTAGCGGAAATTAGAGTCAGTTCGTCAGCTGAAGAGGAGATTTGTGCGCCGAATTTTACTGGAAAGATGTAAGTATGCATTTAATTAAATTCCTTTTAAGTAGAGTTCATTCTTCAATATTTTAGGAAGAAAAAAGTTAAAAAAATTTAGAAAAATTAATTTTTAGAATAGACTCACCAAGCAATTCAAAACTAACGAAACATCTTATAATTTAGACATTTTAAGAAAAAAATTTTGTTAATTTTTTCTTAAAATGCCTAAATTATAAAAAATTTCGTTAGTTTTGAATTGCTTCGCGATTCTTCATCAGAGTTCAAACAATCGTAATTGTGGAAACAAATTGTAATCGTGTTCTGTTCCTTCGTTCCAGTCTGGACGCAGCTGAGCAGCCTGATGACTTCTTCTGAGCAGCTTGATGACTTCTGAGGAGCTCGATGACTTCCCCTGATCACTGGCAGGGGTGTTGGCGTCTCCGTCACCAGGGCACAGCGAAATGTGAGTGCGCATGCATTATGGTTCCTCTGATCACTCAATCATGTCGTAGGACGTTTGGTCCGAATCGACACGAGTGACCGGTTGTATACGTGCTTTGGCGAGCATAATGACCACGGGTATGTTAACCATGCCCGTGAATTGTAACATTTTGGCTGTGTATGTATTTATTAGACGAGGGCTAGGGTCTTCTTGTACACCGCGTCTTTTCAATAGAATCAAATTATAATCATAATTTCCAAGATATATCATTGATCATACATTGATGTAGATATTTATTAAATAATGCACATAAAGGTGCATAGCAGCTCAGAAGGTATTGGTATGAATATCAATACGGCTGAATGCTAATTTTTATGTAGTGAAAAAGTTTGATACTCTCAAACTCCACAGCTACGATCCTTTTTATTTAATATGTAGAGGAAAAATCGGATGCCCTCCGATTTCGTCATTGCGACGATTATAATGACTTGAATTTCTTTTATTTTTCTGATACTACGTGTTCAAAAGTAACTTGATTTCTAAATGATGATAATAGACATAAAAGTGTAATTCCTTTCTTATAAAGGTCACTCGTTTGCATACACAATAGAATAATTAATTTCCATGTGCAAGAAGACAATTGAGGGTGGGCAAATTTCAGATTCAAAGTAATTAGCATGAGAACATACTTTCTTGATTTATGAAATTTACTTTGAAGATGGAATCGCTCGTTTTAAATTCTTAAAGTAAATTCTTGATGATTTAGAATAATTTTCTTAAATAATTCTATTTTAGAGTCTTTTTTCTTGCTAATTAAATGTCGAGTAGAGTGATTTTTCTTAATGACGCAATCTAAAGTAGAGTCCTTTTTTATTTATCAAACTTTAAACTATTCACAAGTTGAAAGTCGAGTCACTTTCCTTAATACTATAAAAATGAAAGAATACTAGCTAGACATTATACAAACTAATCATATTTTCTAGTTGAGGATTTTCAGGATATCTTTCCGTACCTATTGCCTTTTAACTCATCCACGTGCCCAGGCGCTACTTGGGTGGGTGAAAGCAATAGGGCACGATGACTTTCTTTACTAAATAATTACATTTTGGCGGCTGGCATTGCGTTAGTGTATCGTGCACGTCGCATTTTCCACCTGTGTGTGTTTGTGTGGTTAGGCGGTGGAATTTGCGTCGGTGAAAAATTTTCATCAAAGGCCATGTTAACGAAACTATAACATTATATTATTATTCGTGGTAATAAGGATACCATTGTATCATATTCCTTGTTGCACACGATGATCATTCTAGTAAATAATCTTGGAATATGAAACTTAATCAATCTCGTACAATCAAACGGGAAAGTAATAACGATTGATGTATGTACCTAATACGTACAATGCGCATCATCGAGTAATCCATTGTTTAAAATTGAAAATAATTAATTGCTATGTAAATCATACATACACGCAATGGTCACGGGCTTTGCCAGCTGATTTCAGTGAAAACTGGTACGTACTTATTAGAGTGTGATTGTGGCCAAGCTCGGGTGACGGAGTCGTCCCGGGACGGTCTCTCTAGTGTAGGCTTTTGCACCCGGGCGGTGATGCTTGAGAATCGTGGAGTGGGTTGACTGATGATTGTGTTTGAGAGACTGTTTTGCCATTTTTTAAATATAGGTGTTGCGTAGGATAGGTAACTTACCTTCTGGTACGAATGTGTGACTTAAATATAAGTAGGTAGGGCCGGGGCAGGTCGTCGTATTCTCTGAAATGTTCCCCCGCGCAATATTCCCCCGCGCGATGACCTGCTTTCAGGAAATTTGTGAGAAAAGTCGACGGCCTGACTAGCGCGAGTGGGGTATGCCCTCGCTTCTAGCCTCGCTATGTCGACTTTTTGACGCCAGTGAGACATTGCACATTGTCGCTGGTCGCGGTCGGCAGGACGGGCCTGGGCACGCTATTAACTTTCAGAAGGGCTGACCACCTGAAGCAAGAAGTGGCCAAAGAGACGCAGATAGCCCGGCCAGAAAAAGGCCACATCATGTGGGCTAGGCCAAGAATGGCCCTGAATTCTCGGATGCAGGGTCATTCTTCGTAGGTATTACTTTGCCATTATGCTCGCCGGTAGTTGTAGTAGTAGTAGTTTGGTTGGCTACAGGCTGACCCATCGACACCCCCTCCCTGAAATTTAGCACACCGCGTTTTCAATTAGGGTTGCGAAGAACATTACGGGGTCAATTAGTGTTCCGACTAAATTGTGATTACGGTTTGAATTAGCGTTGCGAATCAAATATTCCCCGCGTTTGGTTCCAGCATAGCGTTGCGAATGAATGTCGAGCGTGGTTGCTTGTAGTGTTCCGAAAAAAGAGTCGCGATTGTTTTTGAGATTGTTCTTGTATTTTGAATTGGAGTTACTAGAGTTTGATTCATTGCATTACTTTTGATTCGTGGTATTCTTTTTACTAGAGTTGCGATGCGACTGATCGCGTTTTTTTAATTACTCGTCCTAGTTTGATACTTATTACTTTTTTGGGTTAGTGTTGCGATGATGACTGATCGCGTTTGTAATTAGAGTTGCGACCCCAATGCCCCGAAACTGTCCTGGGACATGTCCGCAGACATGTTCCTGGGAAAAAGGAGTCCCGAGCAGCTGGCTTTGCTGCACATGGGACCCCACACAGCCTTCAGGAAGGCTGCAGCGAATTAAAGTTAGAGTTGCGTATTGCGAGACACAGGTGCACTGAATTTTTATTAGTGTTGCGAAAAATGAAACCACCCACGTGGTGGTTCTCGGTAGCTTTTAATATTTGTTAAAGTAATGTAGCTCCTTGGGAGCTTCTTCGTTTGCTATTCGGGATTTGTATTGAGTATAGTAGAATTTTCTGTAATGAAGCACCATCCGTGAATTTTGAAGTTGTTTGAGGAATTAGTGCTGCGAGTAGTCCAAAGTCCTAGTGACTATGCTCGGGAGTTGATTTTAGTCTGTAATAAGTTAGCGTTGCGAAAGAAAGAAACGGTCCACTCACGGTTTTCTTGCATTAATGAGTGGACAATGATCAGCTGTCCTTCTGACTACTAATCATTTTTTCTAGCAGCCCTAAGTGGCTGCACCATCCTCCTTCTACTACCACCACCTACCCACCCGACAAATGTTTTCGTTGTATTATTTTCAGATTGATAAGAAATGTAGTTTTTATTTTTATAAATTTTCAATATTCTTTGGCATTGATCAAAATTCATCCGCGATTGTTGCTTAATTTGATGATGTTGACACGAAATTTGCATTGAAAAAGTAGGTAAATGCAATTCGGCACTTTATATTGATAGTAAATTTGCAATATTAACGCGTGCTCGTTGTTGCTACTTTCTGCATGAAAGTAACTTCGATTACTGCGCAGTAAAGTGCAACCCATAAAAATACTTAAAAAAAGTAAAAAAAATACGCCATGTACATGATAAAATCGAGGACGGAAAAGAGTGAACACAAAAAAATAAAAGAAAATATAAATTGTAAAAAAAGATGCGATATCAAAATGAGCTGCAAGTACATAATAAAGGTGCTTTCCACCTGCGCTTAAGATGACACAACTACATATACACAGCTAAAATGTTGTGTTCATACATTCCATTACTCATACCGCCGATATATTAATAACGTGAAGATAAAATGTAACATCTAGACATTTGCCTAGATGTCCGCCGCCTGGAAGACAAATACTTGGCGTAGCCAGGCAAAGTATTCTCAGATCATCAATACCCATACCTTCCCCCTCGCAGGCTTTCAGATAATTTGTCCATTTAAAACTTAGACGATATGAGTACATTTTCATTATATTGCGTTTTAAAATAATTCCAAGATCATTCATCGATACCGATACCTTTCCTCTCATAAGCTTTCAGATAATTTGTCAATTTAAAACTCTGACAAATTTGAGTACACTTTCATTATTTTACGTTTTAAATAATTCTTATTCATAGACACCTTGACTTTGCCTGGCCACGCCAAGTATTTGACTTCCAAGCCGCGAACATCTAGGCAAATGTCTAGATGTTACATTTTATCTTCACATTATTAAAATGTCGGCGATATGAGTAATGGAATGTATGAACACAACATTTTAGTTGCGTATATGTCGTTGTGTCATCTTAAGCGCAAGTGGAAAGCACCTTTATTATGTACTTGCAGCTCATTCTGATTTCACATCTTTCTTTACAATGTATATTTTCTTCTATTTTGTTGTGTTTATTCGTTTCCGTCCTCGATTTTATCATGTGCTTGGCGTATTTTTTTTATTTTTTCGAATTTTTTTATGGGGATCTCATTTCTCTTTACAAAGTATGTATGTATTATATATGTATAGTACTTTGTATATAGTACATGGTGCGCGAAACAGTTTATGCCGCTGAACGTATTTAACATTGAACTGTATGCACAACCACAATTATTAATACCTTTCGAAGAATAATATGTATGCATTTTTAGCATTTCGTGGCCAAGCTTGTTTGTCTACTCGTAAATCATCAACGGATACCCACGTGGTGCCCTTACCCCTTACCATACTCGTGTAATGAACATCGGTAATACGTTTACCGTGGTGGAAAATCGTTGCCTTAAGTTTATAACAGTGATCCCCCATTTGTATTTTAGTAGTAGGTATTGCTTTTTAGGCAGTTTTTTTCACATTCAAATTCGGAATTATTATGCGCCCAAAGCGGCTGCTGTTCTTCCGTCTTGTAATGAGGCATACTTAAGCGCCCATAGTGACTGCCGTTTCTTTTTTCGTTAAAATTGACAAGTATAAGACTCCCAAAGGGGCCACTCCTTTTTTCTATCAATGTTCAGAATCATTAAGCGCCTAATGCGGCTGCTCGAAATTTTTCTGAATGTCCGAATTGCGTGGCGCTCCATGCGGCTGCCTGGAATTTAAAGGAAATTTTTTGGAACTGGTTAGATACAAATTGTCTGATATTTCAATATTTGGGCAATAGTGATTCAATGAAAGGACTATATCTGTTGAAATTACATTACTTAATCGAGATAGATTGTAGGTATTAAGCCACTGAGAAAAGTTTCTGTTGCAGAAATATTATGTGTGAAGAATATTGCAACAAGAGGATTTCAGGTTCATCATCCATGAAAAGTCAAACCTCAAGGAATTTTATATTAATACTTTTGAGAATGTTGCAGGTAACATCGTGGGTCCATCGAGGGAAGTAAGAAACACATGACAATTTCAGATTTTCATTAGGCATGTCATTATTTAAATTTAAGTAGATGTGTATATGGTTAGGTAAGACGTGTTTACTGGTCACATAGAATTATGTAGTTTTTAAGGAAACACTGCAGTGTGTAACTAAATATAAGTAGCAATTATTAAATACGAGCGCTCGTGTACGTAGGAATTATTAGTATTTAAGTAGACATAGCAAATATGCACTGGCATATTTCCTATTAATGAATAGAAAATATTATTTCTTTGGTTCATTCCCAATTATGTAGTGAATAATTATCATGGTAGAAATATTCCAGAAAGTTCATAAAATTTTTAATGAATGAAACAAAGAAATGTTTTCAATTCTGCTTAGCTTCATCGCGGTAGCTTTTTACAGAAGGACTCCTTCTGTTGCCCGCTTGTGGAGCGATCGAGGATCGTTTTGCAACCGTGCATCAGGGGGATCTATGGAAATGTAAATAAAATTTTGCATAAAGGAGGGTGGATGGGCCGCGGTTAGGGTGGGTCTCCACTCGCAGCGCCTCCACGTGGTGAGACCTGGGCAATCTGTATTATTTGAAGCGTAATTACTAATCGTATCACAAGTAACATTGTAATAGAATTATTAATTACGTGACAAGTAAAACTAGCCGATTGGCTGCGATCATCTATCTTCGTTAATCTCTATTCTATCCGTCCAGATTCGATTCTAAATATTGCTCCTACAATTACATTTTATTTCTCCAATAATATTAAAAAAAAGACTCCAATAGTAATCTTGGTGCCATATTTTCCAAACAAATCGCGCACTCCTAAATACGTAGATACCATTAGTGATCGGACGTGAACTAGTTTAAAGTGCCGTGGTGAATCTTAAATCGCGATATCGCGATTCCTGGATTAATTTACCCAGCTACAATTAACCCAGTACCTAGAAAACTTCTCGAGGAACGTTAACAAGCAAAGACCTCCACCAAAGTCGCACCATGGCCGAACAATGTACCTGCCAGTCCAACTTTATTCGCCATCGCGATCGAACCTCAGTGAACGCGTGAGCATATTATTTCGTGATATTTCGATTCCCGCATTAATTTCATCGATTTCTGGACCATGTGGGAGGTCGCTTAACAAGGTTCTACTGCAATTCACCCAGTATCTAGAAGACTTTTTGATCCACTGCTTAGGGACATTTAAAAACGTGCAGTGCTTTATATTTAAAAACATGAGATGGCTATGCGTGTTAATAGTATCATACGCGAGTGTAGAGTCAGTGTTTTTACGCATCTTGAATTATATAAGAGTCTTTTGATTCGAGCTTTTTGATCGTGAAATTAAAGTGACATATTTGTGTGTGTGACATTCTATTCGGTACTACTGTCCTTGACTACTGTGAACCTGCCGAAGGAGCTTCCTGTCTGCATAGATAGCTGTAGCGAGCACAGAGACCATGAATACATACTAGTAGTTCTCGTGAACAGTAACATTAAGGCGGGTGCTTCCAAATGTTTAACACAGACAAAAGCAATAAATAAATTTCAAATTCGAGGTCAAAGTTCTAATATCGCGTTTTAAATATTCCAAATAATTTTTCTTGAATTTTATAATCAAACCTTGATGCTTTGAATACGAGTTACAATTCTCAAGTTTAATTACATTCGAGTCATTAGATTCTCTTAATAAAACGAGACTGGAAAGCATTATAATCCATGCCATTGGCGCCTAAACGAGGCTGCTTTTTTCACATTAAAATTCGGAATTATTATGCGCCCAAAGCGGCTGCTGTTCTTCCGTCTTGTAATTAGGCATCCTTAAGCGCCCATAGTGACTGCCGTTTCTTTTTTCGTTAAAATTAAGAAGTATAAGGCTCCCAAAGGGGCCATTCCTTCTTTCTATCAGTCTTGAGAATCGTTAGGCGTCCATAGAGGCTGCCGTTTCTTTTCTCATTAAAATTGAAAAGTATTAGACGCCCAAAGGGGCCACTCCCTTTTTCTATCAATGTTCAGAATCATTAAGCGCCCAATGCGGCTGCTCGAAATTTTTCTGAATGTCCGAATTCCATGACGCTCGATTTGTAAATTGCGGATTTCAAATGATCTCTGTTTTACTCGTGTTGAATTCTAATTCCTACCACGTGTAGCGTTACAATCTTATTTTAGACTGATTCGATAACGTTGGGTGTGACATGAAGATGGTAAGGGGGCTAGCGAGCCCCTCGAGCGTGTGACACAAAATTACATTGCGTGATGGGTCTATCTTATACTTCGTCTATGGTCTATCCTATACTTCGTCGATGGTGTGACACAAAATTTCATTGCGTTATGTCTATCCTATACTTCGTCAATGGTGATAGGTCTATCCTATCCCTCGTCTGGTGCACCGCGATTAATGGACTTTTCGCAAAAGGATAATCGATTCTTAAATGGGGTAATTTTAAACAAACTTTAGCTTCCGATATGTTCATCTAACGCGGAGGACAGTAAATAGATATTAGGAACGTTAATTATAAACTATTGTAAGTTGTAAGAGCAATCTGTTCGATCATTCCTAAATCCATCTGAATTGAACTTATTGCTTACTTCTCGCCCCATTGTCGCCGCGTCGAAAATGTGCAGCGCCCTCGTGTAGCCCGTGTTACACATTATACAAATGTGTGTAGTCGTAGTCAACCTCCGAAAACGTGTTAACAATGTTTACTGTGCTCGATTAGATTTAGTCCAACAATTCCGACAGCAACAATCGGAACCGAATCGTTTGAAAATGATTAACATGAATAGAAGCTGCCCGAACATTCTAGTAACAGGTAAACGTAACAACTAACGTCATCCATGTTCGGACAGCAATTTGCATTTTACAATCCGTTCGTTGAAGAATAATACAAGACTTAATGGTGAATTGTTCAATATTAGGCACACCCGGTGTTGGAAAAAGTCTAATGTCTCGTATTTTATCAGAGAAAACTGGATTAGCCTGGATCGATGTTAGCAAGTTTGCTATCGAAAATAAATGTTTGAAGGAGTACGACGAGGTGTACCAATGCCCCATTTTAGACGAAGACGAAGTAATTACATTCACCCGCGAACATCTAAAAACGTACCTTCGTTTACGAATAACAAAATTTCTCCATTGCAGTTATTAGACCATATGGAAGGCCTCATGTGCGACGGCGGTAAAATCGTTGATTACCACGGAGCAGATTTCTTTCCGGAAAGATGGTTCGACATCGTTTTTGTGCTCAGAACCGACAACACGATCTTGTACGATCGTTTGAGGAACCGAGGTTACACAGGGAAGAAATTAGAGGATAATATAGGCTGTGAAATATTCCAAACGATTCTCGAAGAGGCAAGGTCGGCTTATAGGGAAGAAATAGTTCATGAATTGACGAGTAATGATTTAGATCAAGTCACAGACAATGTAAATAGAATATGCCAGTGGATCGAACAGTGGAAAATAGATAATCAACAAGAATAACTGAATTTCACGAGGCTTGTTATTATTTTTTTCTCATAACGCCATGTCTTTGTTTTATAAAATCCGCGAGAGGAGGAAAGCTACTTTAAGGCGTGGTATATTAATATCATGCATGAAAGATACTGTAGTGAGATATAATAATTAAAATGTTGATAGATTGATAAGAGATTTAAAACAATTTGTAAATAATATATCATGTTATACTTTTTATACTAAACATACATATATATTTATACATTAAACTTAATGTATACTTACATTATAGATGCTCTATATATTACTAAAAACTAAATCATATTCATTCTACTATACCTAAATCATGTTTCAACTTTTTCAATCTCGTGTTAATACTGTCAAAGTATTTCATTCGTATGAGAAGAGTTTCTGCTTTCTTGACGTCGTTCCCTCGAAAAGCATCTGCAATTTCCCTACAAGCAAACTATTTGTTAGCCTATGATGAATCGTTGTGTCCCTTTTCGAGTAAAAAAGAAACTATTACATCGACAAACTCTTTAAGACCGCTTCATTTTCTTCAACCAGTTTCTTTATTTTTCTAGTGTCAGTCATTGCATCCTCCACTTCTTCATTTCTCTCCATAATTTCCATTAAGAACTCAGCATTCACATTATCTGTTTCATCTGGTATCGTTACACCGTTCAATTTCAGCATGTACAATCCCCTTTTCAGGGGATGCGATAGTGTACTATATGCTTTATTCACAAGTGACGATAAATTTTCAGAGAGCTGTTGCTCTTTCTAGAAAAAATAAAACGAATTGAGATATATTTAAAACTGTCTGACAGACTTATCACGAGTGACCAATACTTGCCTCGGTTCTGTTTCCGAATTTATCCGGATGCAATAATTTCTGAAGTTCCTTGTACTTCCTCTGAACTTCTGAGACCGTTACATCGTAACTTTTTGGTATGCCCATTATATCGAAATAAGTTAAATTCTCGGGTGGTTCTTGCAAAACTTTGCACTTAGAACAAAACAGATCGGACTTGTACATAAAATTGCAATTCCAACATTTCAGCGGGCTGTCGCTTGAATATTGCGATACATTTGTTGAAATTATCGAAGAAACGTAATTTTTTTCCACGCGATACGAATGCAAATTTCGTTGCTGCTCGATTAAATTCGAATAAGAAATGTTATATTTTCTTGCAAGATTAAGGAACGTTCTTCTTAAGTACATTGTTCAGTTACGGGTGTTCATAACCTACACGTTTGTCAACATTGACCGGGTATATACAAGTTCCGCGACTTTTAATGAAAGATAAGAAATAACAAAGTTAAAAGTTGCGGCACTGTTTTGAAGATTGGAAGTGTTCGCATTCGTAAGTTGAAACAGACGTCGGTGATTAAAATATTTAGTAAACAGT